>CM057384.1:91572500-92822500 GCA_030015415.1 Cynopterus sphinx | reverse complement strand
CTGGGCAGGACCATCATCTATGTAGTATTGCTGGGGAGAAAAAAGTTAATCTCAATTTATTAATAAGGCAAATCCTGACAAATCCAAATTGAGAAAATTTAACCCAAAAAAAGTTGGTCTAACACTTCAAAAACGTTACTGTCACAAAAGACAAAAATCTCGGGCACTGTTCTAGAATAAAATAAACTGAAGGAAACATAACACTTAAACGCAATGACTGGATAAGAAAAAAGTAAAAAAAATGGAAAAAGTTAGAATGGACATTATTATTGGGACAATTAGGGGATTTTAATATGAACTATATTTTAGGTAATAGTACTGTGTCAATAATGTTTGCAATTAATTCTCAAATGTTTCAGGAAAAAGAATAGAGAAAAAGAGAAAGCATTTTGGCAAAATGTTTATGAAAATCTATGTGAAAGACATATACATGTTTATGGTCTTTTCTTGTCCTTTTTCTATACATTTGAAATTTTCCACAATAAAAAATTGAGGAAAAAAGTGCTTTATTAACAATCCAATTATGTGTGTCACATTTAACACTGTTGTCAATAAGTAACAATTTATCATACTTTATGATATTATCCAAAAAAAGAAGCACATAAATGAAAACTCTAAATATAAACATCTTATATTAAAACATAGGTTTCTGTGCATTATTTCTAAATGAAACTGGCATTTAAATTTTTTTCTAAAAAATTTTTGCTTTATCACCAACTTTTCTTAACCATAGCAACCTTATTTGAAGAATTAAATATTTGTAAATCTGACAAAATATTTTAAGTCATGAAAATAAACAAGTACAACTTAAATTAGGAAACTAAAAAGGAGCACTTTTATCTCTTTACAGTGTAGAGCTCTTTTTAGCATGCAAATAAATTTATATTTAATTTTTTTAAGTTTAAATTTTTCTGATCACTTGAATTTTTGCATATATTTTACAAAGCAATAATGCAATTTTATCATAAGAAGAAACACTAATCAGATATTTTCTGGCTGCCCTTGTAACCTCAGGAGTCATGACGAATTTTAACTTCTCTGTAACTTAAATTATAGGAGATTATAGGCTTTGATGACCACACATAAAGTTCTACAGGGCCTCGCTTCCACTTGATTTAAATAAACACAATCAAAATTAACAACTGGTTAATAGCCCAGAAAGTCTTCTTATGTGGGATGTTGCCCAAGATCTTTGAAACAATTATATTTTATTTGCATGTTTTAAATAATTAAATCAACATATTGGTCAAAGAGTAACCTGGGTGGCACTCATTAAAATCTATCATTTGCAAGCAATACCCAAAAAAGCTAACCTACTTTGTGTTGTCCTTAGTAAGATTATATTGATACTGAAACAAAGCAGAGCAACTGAGTTAAAAGCATAACCTGAGTTGCTAGAAAATGAATCCAAGGAACTTTCCCAGTTTATCATAAGAAACAAAATGTAATAGGGTTCCCCACTCCTGCTCCCAGTATTGCTCCCAAGAAGTTATGATATTCCACGGGGAATAATTTAATTACAGGGTAAATTAACGTGTCGAATTGCCAACCCGACAGTTGAATAGTCTACATATGTGAAATAAAACCCTAGCATATGTTCACTTTGCCATTCAGACACCCAAAAAATAAACCCTTTCTTCTCTGAAAAGTTTTATTCTTTAAAAGATTTATTTTTGGAGAAATTTAAAAAGATAAATAATAGGAACTTTGGCTTTTACATTACTCATCTTAGCCATTTATTGTGGGATCTCTTGGCATATAACAGTAAAATGATAACTAGAGAAACATGATGAGTTGTGAAATAAGAGTTAAAAAGTATAAATTTATCACACTGGACAACAGAATAGGATTTGATAATAAAAATTAGCTAATTTGAGGCAACTGGCAGTTTTTACAACTGTTAATTCAAATCAGTGTCAAAGGTCTAGGACTTTGATAGGCCAGCCCCAGTAGCTTCACAATCCAGTATTTTATAGTGAGGTAGGATCTTTAAAATACTAAGCAAAAATTTGGCTGAAAAACTCAATAGGTATAGTTTTTCCTCTTTAATTTTGATTTTCTTGAATGTTAAGGCTATTGTCTAATAATGACCATCTGTGATTCCCTAGATGGATGAGGCCAACACATCTGTCTCCCCTGTTTTGCTTCAACTGAAAACAAAAAATGGAGGAGACATGATGAAGCAAAGTTTGAAAATCTACTAGAAAATCCAATCCAGAAAGATAAAAGCCTGCCCTTGAGGGGTGCCTACTGACTCCACTTTTACCTAACCTTAGACATCCAACAGAAGGAGGAAAGAAGCCTACCTGCCAGGGCCCTGAAGTATCCCACTCTATCATGGCTCTCTGCACCTACAGATGGTTCCTTAATAGCAGAATCAGCAAGACTGCATCCAAAAAGTATTACCAAATTTCCTCAAGAGGAAAATTTTGCAAAACAGCAAGATTGACTTTATCCAAAGAAGAAACGTTCAAAATAACGACTAGTTAAATGTTTAATAATATACTTCAACATAAATGTCACTGCCTACATCCTCATGTTATTGCTAACCACAATAATACTCAATTTTACTAACAACTGGTAATCATTTTAATTGGTAATTTTTTTCTCTTCTTCATTTCTCTTACTTCAATTATGTACTAATTACATAACCTAAAGTATAATTATGTACTAATTACATAATCTAAAAGAGCCTTTCCACAAGTCATTCTTTATCATTGCTAGACTCCATTCTCCTTATGGATTTAACCCTATGTGAAAGTATCTTGCCCACTTATTTGTTTCTGCATCTGTCTCTCACTTGTAGATTATAAACTCCTCGTCTACCTCATTGCTCTAGCCCCAGTTCCAGAACACTGCCTGGTTCAATAAACATTATTGAATAAAAGAATGAAAAGTAAGGTTCTTTTTATTATGCTTATCAATTTTGGGTTCGTGGTATACCTGAATCTCAGAGTCAGGAGGAAAATAAAAAGGCTTCCAGTGAAACTAGCCTAATCATTTTCCAGTAACCCAGAATGCCTTACCTGCTGAGAAAATCTACTTTCTGTTAATTGTAATGAGAATTATACATTGTTATTACTATTAAAATGTGATGATGAAGACAACAATGATCACTGCCACTTATTAAGACTTAGGCCCCGTACTTTGTATACAGCACTCTAATCTTCACGACAACTTTATTGGGTAAATATTATCCCAATTTTATAGACAAACAGGTTCAGAGAGACTATGTAATGTTCAAGGTCATACAGCTCTTGAGAGTATGAGCTAGAAGTCTGAGCTCTGATTGACTCCAGAAGCCATTCTCTTCCCATCATACCACACTGTGGCACGCTAAGCTGAAATCAGGTTCTTTTAATTCCATCCTTCAGTCTTTATGATTGGGCCAAGTTACTTTCCTGTGTTCTGATCCCTTACCAATTCTGTTACTATTACAATTAAGAAGTTATATCCATTCATCCAAATTCTAAACAATCTCCAATAGCATTTAAAAAACATCTGGTATATTCAGTAACCAAGGAAAAATAGTAAAATATTATTTTTCTTGTCATTTATTTTAAGAATACCTAGATAAACTATTACTAAATCATTTATATATGCCTATATTATTCATTGCCTACTGACTTCACTAAAATGTTCCATAAATGTATTATTTCTCTAGTCTCACTCCCAGCATATTCACCTAGGATTTGACCCCAGTGTCTCAGTTTTGTAATCATCAAAGACCTTAGAATAATTAAGTTGAAAAGTCACAATATACTTGATAACATGCATTCTAATTGAAAAATTAATATTTATAAATTGCTCAATGTGCTTTTACAATAGTGAGCTACTAAAATTTAATTTAAAAAATACTCAAAAAAGAAAATAAAAATTAAGTCTATAGAGATTAACTTTAAAAATTAAATTTGAGAAACAGGAAAACTTGATTTAAAAAAAGGGACTTTCTTATGAGTTTTTATTAGATTTTTCAAAGATAGTAAACACAGTCACTTCACGGGTATGGGTATTTGCAAACTAAGTCAATGCACTTAGTTTTAATGGCAGGAAATGGGCAGTGTCACTTTGAAATGCTTCACAATGATTTACGGGTGTATTTGAATCTTTCCTTGGAACCATGGGAAGCTGGATTTCATTTTCAGTTCTCACTCTCAGTTTTTTTCTTTTGTCTTTCTTTTCCTTTTTTATTTATTCATTTATTTCAATTAAAACTAAGAGCATTCTACCCAGAATTAAAAGTATGTGTGGTCAATTCAAGATCTTGGTTACCCCAGTATCTCCACCTAGTGGGCAATAAAAATATAAAGATTTTTTATTCAGTAAATTCCCAATTGCCAAGTCTATTAAGCAAAGTAATTGTGAGAAAGACAGAAAAAACAAAGTCAGCAGGAATTTTCCTGGGGATGGAACTATCAGTCAGAAATACCAGAAGAGCTGATTACATCATTATAAGTACCTGAACCCAAAGTGTTCCAAAATTGCTAAAGTTTGGACAATAGCTCTCCCGTGATTTTTTTTTTCATTACTGATTTTCTTGTCATTAAGATCTAGAATCTTGAAAAATCCATTAGAAAATTTAGGTATCACATAATCATAAGTTTAATCATAATTAGGCAACTCTTCATAAATGATAGTCTTAAGAATTGCTTTACCTCTTAGATCACAGAATATTAGTGCTAGAATGGGCCTCAAAGACTTAGTAATCTAAATTCACTTATTTTACTAGTGAGGAAATAGACTTGGAGACAGTGACTTCTCTTCAGTTAGAAAACTAGAAAACAGTCACACCAGAATTCAGACCCAGTCTGTTTTATCAGTCCCATGCTCCTCAAATAAAAATAAAAATAGTTGCTTTGTCCTAGGAGAAGATAACTGCTTTCTTTGGAACAAAGTATTCATTTTACATTTTTCTTTAACTCATCCAAATATAATACTAATGATAAAGAAAAATGCTTGTTTTTCAAATAATAATGATAGTGATAATTCACTAATTTAATTCAATCTAATTAGTTACCTCCTTTATGCCTGACATTGTAAAGGTGCTCACAAGAAAGTGAGATATGATCATCTCTTTCCTCAGGGGAAATATTTTTAATGTTATTTACCATTTCCAGACTGGCTACATTTTTTTAATTCTTAACAGATTTATATGTCCTTCAAGATTAAAAAGGCATCTACATTGTCGATTACCACTGCCTTGCCCAAGACCTGGAAAGGCTGAATGAACCTGAGCCCATCCACCCAATGACTATGGCCTCGTTTTGTTGTGTTATTGCTGTTGTTATTGTTGTTTGATCTTTTTAGACCTTAAGGGGAAGTAGACACAACATTAGCATGTTATAAAAGTGAAATCTGCCATATCTCTTTGATATAACATAGAAAGCCAGGTAAATAATCTGCATTAGGCTCCAAGAAACCTCTGAAAGGCAAGACTCTGGTATAAGCCAGCAGTCAGACATTACAGAGTTAAATGGCCTGGCATATGGATCATTCTAAAGTTATTTTAATTTCTCCAAATGCTAAACAGATGCTGTTACATTATTCATTTTTTAACAGTACATATCTTACTGTACCAATGTTATTAGTAAAATGTTCCTGCTTACAATACAAATCAGTCACAATTTTAGCTCCTCTGAGTAAATGTCTAAAGATACAACATCAAACATGCAGAGAACCTGGAAGTCTATTTAATGAAGCAGGTGGCTTATTCCTGAGAAATCCTTAAAAAAAGAAGAAGAAAGAAGAAAGGAAAGAAAGGGAAGAAAGGGAAGGAAGGAAGGAAGGAAGGAAGGAAGGAAGGAAGGAAGGAAGGAAGGAAGGAAGGAAGGAAGGAAGGAAAGAAAAATTCATGAATCTGTCAGGCTATTTTGTGTCCAAGTTCTTTACTTCAAAATGAAATAAAAGGGTGTAGAGTATTTTCAACTCAAGGAAGATAAAATTAAATGTACATACAGTGATCCTATCCTATATGTTTGCTTAAATATAACTAAAGTGACTTTTGCTTCAGAATTATCAGTTTAAAAGAAGTCAAACAGAAAATTCGTTTAAAAGGGGTGGATATTTACAACATATATTAATGATTAACATATAGAGTTCTTATGGAGTAATAAGATGGTGATTAATGAATACTCCAGAAGAAAATGAGCTGGTTAGACATATAACAAAGTCAAAAAAATGCAAGTGATCAATAAAAAACAGAAAAGATGTTTAAACAATCTAATAATCAAAAGTATGGCCATGGCAGAATCTATCAAACAGAAAAAGATTTAAAAGACTGATAGAATGTTAGTAAGGCTGTGAGGATATGGACTCCCATGGAATGTTGCTCCATATTTTTGGGCAAAATCATACCGGAGCACTATTTAGTACAATATGGCAAGAAAAAGAAACAAAAAGTATGTAGATTGTGAAAGAAGTAATAACATTGTCTTTGTTCACAGGTGACATGGCCTTCCATGTAGAAAAGTCAAAAGAATCAACAAAAAACTTCTGGAACTAACAAACAATTATAACAGGGTTATAAAACATGAATATACAAAAGTCAATCACTTTCCTATATGCCAGCAATGAACAAGTAGAATTCAAAATTTTAAAAACAGTATCATTTACATTGACACCACTGAAAAGGAAATAAGTATAGATCTTATAAATTATGTATAAGAACTATAAAAGGAAAACTACAAAACTGATGAATGAAACCAAAGAACTAAATAAATGGAGAGATAGTACATGTTCATCAATAGAAAGACTCAATATTGTTAAGATGTTACCTCTTTCCAAGTTGAAAGGGAGAGGGAGAGGGAGATTCAAAATCAAAATCCCAGCAAGTTATTGCGGTTCTTGACAGATTTTAAAGTTTATTTGAAGAGGAAAAACACCTAGAATAACCAACACAATATTGAAGGAGAAGAATAAGTTGGAGGACTGATGCCATCCAATTTTAAGACTTAAAGCTACAGTAATCAAAAACAGTTTACTATTGACAAAAGAACAGACAATTTAATAGATGGAACAGAAAAGAAACCCAGAAATAGATCCATATATATATAGTCTTCGACCAAAGAGCAAAAGCAGTATAGTGAAGCAAAGGTAGTTTTTTCAACAAATGATGCTGGACATCTATATTTTAAAAATATTAATCTAAATGCAGACCTTACAGCTTTGTAAAAATTAACTCAAAATGGATCACAGACCTAAATGTAAAACATAAAACTATAAAACTCCCAGAAGATGACGTACAGGAAAACTTAGATGGCCTAAGATCTGGTGATGACATTTGAGATATAACATCAAAGGCATAATCCATTAAAAAAAGAATTGATAAGCTGGACTTGATTAAAATTAAATATTTCTGCTCTGCAAAAGACAACGTCAAGAGAATAAAAAGAGAAGTCACAGACTGGGAGAAATATATACAAAAGACATATCTGATAAAGGATAGTTATCCAAAATATACAAAGAACTCTTAAAACTCAACACTATGAAAACAAAGAACCTGATTAAAAAATGGACCAGAGAACTTAGCAGATACTTCACCAAAGAAAATATATAGAAATTAAGCATATAAAAAAAATGCTCCATATCATATGTCATTAGGAAAATGCAAATTAAAACAATGAGATACCAGTACACATTTTTTAAAATGCTTAAAATCCAGAACTCCAAATGCTGATAAGAATGTGGAGCAACAGGAACTCTCATTCATTGCTGGTGGGGATGCAAAATGGTACAGCTACTTTGGAAGACAGTGTGTCAGTTTCTTTGAAAATCAAACATACTCTTACCACATGTTCCAATAATCGTACTCCTTGGAGTTTACCCACAGGAGTTGAAAACTATATCATGAAAAAGCCTACGCAGATGTTTTCAGCAGCTTTATTCATAATTGACAAAACTTAGAATCAACAGAGATATCCTTCAGTAGGATGGATAAACTTTGTTACATCCAAACAATGAAATATTATTCAGCACTAAAAAGAAATGAGCTATCAAACTATGAAAACACATTGAGAAAACTTAAATGCATATTACTAAGTAAAAGAAGTCAGCATGAAAGGTTATATACTATATGGTTCCAACTATATGGCATCTGGAAAAGGTAAATCTATGAAGACAGTATAAAGATGAATGGTTGCCAGTGTTAGGGGGGAGAAAGGAAGGAATAGGCAGAATAGAAAGGATTTGTGGAGCAATGAAAAATCTCTGAATGATACTATAATGATGAATACGCATCAGTATAAATTTGCCCAAACGCATACAGTGTGCAACACCAAGAGTGAACACTAATGTAAAGTGTGATAATGATGTTCAATGCAGGTTCATCAGTTGTAACTAATGTAACCTCTGGTGGAGGATGTTGATAATGGGTGAGGGGGGTTACACATGTGTGAGAGCAAGGGGTACATGAGAAATCTCTGTACCTTCTGCTCAATTTTGTTGTGAACCTAAAACTACTCTAAAAAAACTCTAAAAAAATAAGTTTATTCTAAAATTATTTAATTTTTTAAAAAATTTTAAGTTAAAATGAGAATACCTTTAACCCAATAAATCCATTTCCTGGGATTTATGCTAAGAAAAGAATTGATCCAGTGTGAATAAAATTATTCATCCAAGCCTTTTTTATAATGGTGGAAAATTGGAAACAACCTAAACTTTTGCCATAGGAGTTAAATAAATTACAGTACATCCTTGTAAAGAAATATTGTTATTAAAACTGATGTTATACATAACCCTGGGGAAAAAAACTGAAATACCTAATTATAAGGCCAAATGAATTATGGTATGACCATGTAATATTAAACAAAGCAGCCATGAAAAAGAATCCAGTAACTGTATATGGACTGATATGAAATGATTCTCTATATTTATAAGTGTAAAAGCAAAGCAGAAGGGAAAATATATATGTGAGTATCACAAAAAAAGGGAAAACATATGTATATATTACAGTGCATAGAGTCTTCCTTGGAGGATTATAAAAATTCTTTAGTAGAAGACCTTTTTTTATTAAAGTATAAGACACATAGAGAAAAGTGTATAAAGCATAAAATAAAGCTCAATAATTTGTCACAGAGAGAACACCCAAGTAACCACCATCAAGGTCAAGAAAAAAAGCACAGCTGGCACCCTACAAATTCCCTTTATGTCATCACCTAATCATTTCCCTTCTCTAACTCCGAAAGATAGCCATTATACTGAATTCTACTTTCTAATTTACTATGATTTTTGTCACCTCTTCTCTGAGCCTCAATATTGTCCTCTGCAAAACTAAAATAATAATAAAACTTGCTTTATAAAGCTACCATGAAGTTAGAGATGATGTGTATAAAACATCCAGGCACTATAATAATGAAGAAAAAGGCATCTTTTACTTTCACATAAATTCTAACACAACTTTAAAATTGCATTTACCAGTAGTAACCCCCAACTAACTGTGTCACCAGAATTGCAGTGTGTCTTAAACGGTCTCCATTAGTTAACCTTTTCTTTTTGAGTCACTTTCTTCTCTACATGACACAGTTTGTCTCCTTACCTGAAAAACTTCACAGTTACAAAAACTTCCCTGACTAGTCATTTTTTCCCTATTTTACCTATTTTCTTGCTAAACTTTTCCAAAATCTCATATCTGGAAAGTCAAGGAACTAGAGGTATTTGGAAAATTTAACTGATTTGCTCCTGTGAATTTAAAGGAACGTCTACTTTTACTCTCACTTTAGAAACAGAAATTGAGGCATAGGGAGGTTTATACAAATTACAGAGTAAATTGGTCACAAAGGAAGACAAGGTCTAGAGCCTCTAATTGTCCTGCTTATCTATCAAATATTAGCCCAAAAAGATGAATATACAAAATAAAAAGAAAAAAAATATTATTCTGGAGGCCAGTATGAGGTAACTATTAACTATTGTTCAAGATGGCTACCATCACCTCTATGAAACATAAATGCATGGAAGTGGATGCCAAACCCTCTAAATTTGATAAGGGGAATATTTATCCTTGTTTTTTAATCTTTTAGTAATTTTTGCTGCACACAATAAATGTAGTAATAAGGGCTATGCACATATGTGGTATACTTAATATCACTTGCATTGTCCCAATTAATTCTTTAAATATTGGTTAATACTTAACTTATTGCTGGGTGCAAATAAAAGTCTGGAGGCCCAGAAATACAATGACCTAATAATGATAAGGATCACAACAAAAGTTTAAAACACAACCAGGCACATGTATGAATTTGCAGTAATAGTGGTTTTATTTAGAACCACTTGGAATCAGGGACTCATATTCCTCCAATCTGCTGCTCCTTAATTAGTCTTGTTTGCCTTAGTTTATGCTAAAGGTAAACATGTATATAGCCTGGAAAGGAAATGGAAAAAAAACAGAGGAGACCTAAACAACCTCTGCAAATCAAGGCTTCCAATCTTCAATCAAATAGCTGAGTCATATCATCCAAGTAAACCCAAATTACTCAAAATTATTAAATAAATGATTCAGTTCCCAATCCTATACCTATGAAAGAATATAACCAGATACACAAACACTGTCCCACATAGCTGAAAGAAACTTGGCTCATTTTTATGAATAAAAGTATGTGAATGATTTAAATTGAGATATTAACAATATTAAATTTTCAAACATTTGAAACACAGGCCACCCAGGGCTAACACTAAGCCCTCCTGGTTTTTGTACCAGTGAGCACATGGCTTCAGTAAATGTTCAGCACTTAATTAAGAGATTCTTTTCAAAGATTGTATTCTGGATTTACCATCTTCTTAGAGGCCATGCTGCTGTAGTTCATTAGCAGTCAACATCTGGCTGGAATGTTTTAAACTACTACTTTCCTAAACCATTAGATGGATGAGGTTTTTGTTATTCTAAGCAAACTGAAACAGTGTCCTTCTATGGACTTCTAAACATAATAATTAGTGACAGGGCAAATTGTTTTCTGATTTTTCTTATACCATTTAGCAAACTGCTATTAAAACATTCAAATCATACTTTAAACCTTTGTATAACTGTGAGATTCTTTTCATTTTATAATGTTGACCATGTCTTTTCTTTTTTAAGTCCAAGGTCTCATTTTGAAGGCCAAGAAATTTTTAACTTAAATGCAGTTATATGCAAAAAAAAAAAAAAAAAACAGCCTTAAACTTTCTCAAGCAAACAGCGTTTATAAACTCAGGAAAATGAAAACTTGGACATGTTTGGTACAGAACCTTGAACATTCCCCTTCTTCTGAACCTCAAAGGTTTCTTGCACAGTATGGATTTCAAACTTCAAAAACACTCCTTTGAAAAGAGTATCAACCCAAGTCTATACAACTGATCTGTCCCTGAAATCAAGTTAACTAAATTTGTTCAGGGACTTAAGCAACTAGAAAAACATCCCTGTAGTCAAATAAGGTTTTAAAAGAAATTTCATGAGGCTGCTTAAGCATTTCTAGGCCTCGGCTGACACATATTTATAAGTCTGGCTCAGAGAACTGTTATAAGACACTTATGGGTTCGCTCTGCCTGAAATGCCCTTGGGCCTCTCCCAGTACTTTGTGTTGAGACACAGCCTTCCTTTCCTTCATTTTTTTTTTTTTTTAGAACTCACCACTTACTTAAAATATTCCCCACTTAACTTCACCAAGAGCCATTCTTCCAACACTATTCTCATTTTACATATAAAATACTTCACACCTTGTATGAGATAGATGCTTGATTAAAGTCTTCTGTTAGTATTTCACTACATATATTTAAATTCAATAAGGGCATTGACCATTCCCATCATTCTGCCCTCTCTCCTACTTGCCATGCCCCAGTCACACAAGCCTCTGCTATTCCTGGACCCTGACAAACACACTTTTACCTTAGGGCTTTTGTGCTTGCTGTTCCTTCTGCCACCCTTCTCTGTTCACTCTGTTCAAATTCTCTTTAAAGAGGACTTCTCCTAACTCCCTATCAAAAATAGCAACCACCATTTCTATGGCCTATGTATTTATTTGTATAGCTGTTGATTATCTCCCACCATCACCACAATGACCAGAATGTAAGTTCCATGAAAGCAGGGCTTCACCAATTCACAGTTGTATCTCTGGTGCGTAGAATGATGCTTGGCTCATGGAAAGTGTTCCATAAATGTCAGGGAATCACTGCTTGATTTGTCCCAAAACTTGTGGTAGGAAATTTATACTGTGGCTGAAAAGCCTATCTTCTGTGGGAAGCACCCCCTCACAAATGCAGTGTTATTCCTATTATTCCAGTTTCCCATTAATGAACAGGATTCTTGACACCTAATCCTACATTTCCCCAGCTTCCTCAGTAGACTGCAACCCTCAATGAAAAGTTTTATCTCCAATCCATATTCTTGATTACTCAGAGTCACCTGAATTGTATTACTGATGAAATGCCAAAGATAACCACACAATGAACACCATCCTACCCCACTGGTCCCTGCTGGTTATTTCAACCTTCATCAACCAAAGTAATAGGGGATTTCTCCTCCTTAGACTTCAAATACAGGTGATGCAGTTCAGCTCTGCATTATTCTACTGTAGCTCCAATACTTCAAAGTAGATCTTCTGATTATCACTTGCTCAGTCCACCATATCATGAATTCAAAATCTACACCCCACCCTATTCCACCCCAATAGAGGAAAGAACTTGTGGGTAGATGCCAACCTAAAACACCCTACTATCTAAGTCTAGCCTTCAGAGTTGCCCCCCTGTCTCCCAAGATAAACTATCTCTATCCTAAGAGCCTTAAGAGGAACTTGGTCCCTTGTCTTGGACTCCAAGGACAACTCTAAGAATACACAGAAACTGGATACAAGTCTAGAGCAACCTGAATTCTAAACTAACAAAGTACAGGTATACCTTACACAATGTCCCACCAACTAATGTTCTCCTGACAGAGCACCTCTTGGTTTTCTTGAGGTTTTTTTTTTTCAATAGTTTTTCTTATTTTTTCCATTATAGTTTAACATATAATTTTATATTAGTTTCAGGTGTACAATGCAGTGATTATATATACATATAATTTATGAAGTGTTCACCCTGATAAATCTAGTACCCATCTGACACCATACATAGTTATTATAATATTATTGCTAAGCTTTACAACCCCACAACTATTTTGTAACTAACAATTTGTACTTTTTAATCTCTTCCCCTTTTTACTCACCCCTCAAATCCCCCTCCCATCTGGCAACCATCAAAATGTTCAGTATCTATGAATTTGTTTCTGTTTTGTTTATTCATTTATTTTGTTCTTTAGATTCCCAATATAAGTGAAATCATATGGTATTTGTCTTTCTCTGACTGACTTACACCACTCAGCACATTACACTCTAGGTTCACCCATGTTGTTTCAGGTGGCAAGATTTCATTCTTTTTTATGGCTGAGTAATACTCCTTTGTATTTTTGTACCACCTGTTTTTATCCATTTGTCCTTTGATGGACACCCAGGTTGCCTCCACATCTTAGCTATTATAAACAATGCTGCAATGAACTATGGATGTCCATGTCCCTTTGAGGTTATGTTTTGGGTTTCTTTGGGTAAATACCCTGAAGTGAGATTACTGGGTCTTTCTTTGTCTATTGTTACAGCCTTTGTTTTAAAGTCTATTTTGTTTGGCATAAGTATTATTACCCCAGCTTTTTTGTCATTTCCATTTTCATTAAATATCTTTTTCCATCCATTTATTTTCAACCTGTGTGTGTCTTTCAATCTGAAGTAAGTCTCTTGTGGGTAGCATATCTAAAGGTCTT
This sequence comes from Cynopterus sphinx, assembly GCA_030015415.1. NCBI lineage: Eukaryota > Metazoa > Chordata > Mammalia > Chiroptera > Pteropodidae > Cynopterus > Cynopterus sphinx. The sequence continues at coordinate 92,808,747 of CM057384.1, read as the reverse complement.
GTTTTCTTATCCGTTCAAAATGCTGTTTTGATGGGAGCATTTAAGTCATTTACATTTAAAGTAACTGTTGATAACACCTCTTAGTTGTTTGATACTCAAACTTCATAGGCTGTATACATCTCTTAATACAACACCTTTTTGAAAGGTGTTTACATAAGAAAAAATATGTTTATATCCTAAAACCTAAATACAACATTGCTAACAAAACGGTGTGCAAAACAGTGTATTACTATGTAAAGTAACTGCTTGTTAGCAAGCACATTGTTTAATGTTTACGGAAGTTGTTTTAAGTACTTTTCATTCTATTTCTACATTATTTATATAGAGGAATTTATACTGTTTTTGTAACATTGTAGGAAATTAGAGGTTCTGAGTTGAGTAATGCTTTATAATTTTTCCTATTTAAAATAATAAGAAATAGGCCCCTGCTTAATGATTTTGTGCAGAACCTCTGTCTGTTGGAATGGACTTCTGCCATTAAGTGGAAGATGCCTGTATTTTCTTGGATTCTTTCGCCCAAAACCCATCAACAAGCTTCTCCCTAGGCCTTTCTGATCTGGTCACAGTCCAGCAACTCATCTGTTCTCAATATCTAAACTGGCTCATCGAATCTCTTCTTGTCTCTTCACCTTCCAGCTCCCCCAACTGTAGTAATTTGGGTCATCCACTTGCCCCTCTTACTTTTCATTCCAGTAATCCCCTTCTCCCTATCCTTTTCTTTATTTTCAATTAATTTTTACTTTCACTAAAAGAATATGTGCACATAATCTAAAAGATCAAGGGAGCTAAAAGGCTTAGAAGAACAAAAGCATCCCTAGCTCTCACCTTCTCATCCTCATCCCCAATGCTGTGTGCTCAAAGTCAAACACTTTCAACTCTTATCTCTTGCTTTAAATGGTCAAATATGAGTAAAATGCTGTCTCCTGGTTATTCTATTTTAAACTTTATCTACTGCCTTCCTGATAAATGAGAATTTTAGCTCTTACACCCATCTTTCCATTTCCCCCAATCTTTCTCAATAAATTTATGCCAAAAAAATGGTTAGATCCATATTTAGTCCATTAATTATTAAGACTATTGTTTGCTTATAAGCCAAGTAATAAAAAATAATTGATTTTCTTTCTGGAATAGTTTTTTTCCTTTTTCATATATTTAATAACCTCCTAATTTCCTCATTTGCAAAGCTTTATTTATACATCTAGCTAAGCCTTCTCATACTCTACAACAGCTCTGGAATATCAATCTCAATTCATTTTTTACAATGGTCAAACACGTCAGACCTATCAGTTCTTTTTTCTTTTCCTGATAAGATTTATCAATTTCATTTTTTTCCCCTCCCTCTTCTGCTTTACTCTACACTGAGTGTTGTCTAACTGCTGGGTGTCAGGAGTGTTACTCTGGGATTTCCCTTCACTGACGTTCAATAAAAACCCAGTTTCTCTCTCCTGTTTTACATTCTCCATTTCCTAGTTTTCATGTTATCTTCTTTCTTGGTTTAACTCCCTAGTTTGATGGATGACATCCTGTAGACTTTTAGACTTAGCATGTCTGAGAATGTCTTATTCTATTCTTACACTTGATCACAATTAATTATTTTAAGCTATTTTAAAGATATTAATCTGTTGCCTTCTATCTTCCAAAATTGTTTTTGATATATTAATTTTCATTCCTGATCCTTTGATTGTGATCTCTTTCCCTTCTTTTCTCTTACTTTCTCAATCAGCTTCTAGTGTGTTTTCTATTAACATTCAAGTTTCAAAATCCCCAGATAGTATGCTTTGGCTTGTTTTTTTCTTTAAAAACATTATTTTATTGAGGTATAATTTCTTTTTTATTATTACTGACTATGCCAAATACCCAGTGAGCACCTTTCAATCTGAGAATTCATGTTTTTATTTTGGAGGAATATTATTTTTTAAACAATTTTCTAAAGATTGTTTCCTGTTTCTCCCTACTAGTCGGATCTCAGGTTTCAGGAATCGATCTACAAATTCTCCTATCTTTCTCTCTCTTATTGTTCATCTCTTTTTTTTCCCCCACTGCATCAGAGAGTTCTTCCAACCCTTTCACTAAACTTTTTATTTTGGCTATCATATTTATAATATCCAAATGCTCTTTCTTATTGTTTGTTCCTCATTTTAAAATAACATTCTGAGGATATCATGGCTTATTAGAAGCATTCTTCTGTTTTCAGCATTGTTTCAATGTCCTCTGAGTTCCTTTTTGTTTCTTTGTTTGCTTGCTTCATGTTAGAAACTTTCTTCCAAGGTCTAATTACCTTTTAATGTTCTATTAGATTTAAGTGTGAGTCACTAAAAAGCTGATTAGAAACTTTGTAAATAGGCTTCTAATGGGGCCATAGAGTTGCAGGAGAAATTTTGTGAGAGAAGGTCACCAAATATCAGTATCTTTTCTCCGGAACATTTAAGTTTCCTCTGAGAAGAATCTTCTAATATTCCTGATAGGGTGCAGAGTGGTAAGCTGCTAGTGTGCTAGAGCTGACCAGAGGAAGGGAGTTTGGAATTGCACTGTCAAGACACAGAACATTCTTTGATCCCCCAGTTTTTAATTCTATTCTCCTTCTGCCTTTCTCAATGCTCAGAGTCCCTATGTCTGGACAATCTCCGGTTGTTTCTCCAGAGACTCCTGCAAAGCTAGGAGGAAATGGTCTCCTTACTTAGCTAAGTAGTAGCGGGCTCTGAGGGTCTAACTGCTCTTCATAAGAACTTTCAAATAAATTCACATCTGCTATATCACCCAGCTTTCTCAGGTACGAGATGCCTTTAATTCCTAAGCCTTTCCAGAGAACTGTAAGCCAGCTTGCTTTCCATCTGCACCTCCCTCCACAGACACTTGGCTCCCACCTTTCTCCACTCTGCTAAGTCATGCACCATCCTTCCACCCACTTTCCGTCTTTTATCCTGTGGTTTAGGGTGATTTATATCTCCTTAGTTATCAAAGATAAAGCTTGTGCCTTCTTGTTTTCTCTATTGTTTGGAGAATGAATGAAGGACAAAGAAAGAATAGTTGTTTCTTATTCTGACACCTTAAAACCTCTAGCCTTTTCTATTTCATGGGCCTTTTATCACACTACACTCTCTTCTGTCAGTTCCATTCTGATTCATAATTTCCATCTTCCAGACCTTCTGGGTGACTTAGCCATTTTGTTTTACTGGTTTCAGACATGCAACATTTAGTTTATTAATGAATTAACAAGTTCCATATAGTCCTATTTATCATATCCCATTTGCAGTAATTATTGTCTGTAATTGTATAAGGCAGACAGAATGTACATATAATTTGAAGGAAATTAGTTACCAATTGGGAGAGCATTAGTCACCAATCTCTTATGGGGCTTATTTTTCTTATCAGATATTCCATTTGCCTATCTACCCTCCGTTCTCACACTTCTCCACACCAAGAGAACAACCTCTATGGACAACTCCCCTCACCCACGCCCACTCACTGCCATTCCCACCCAACTCACTTTTTCTCTGCCTCACTGCATGTCTGACATTACATCTATACCTCCTAAATTATAATGGCTCTGGTTTCACAGGAAAACCAACCCTTCCTAGCTAGGTCCCTTGATCCTGCCCACAAATCTATAAATTACCTTTTTATTAAATTCTCTTTATTTATATCCTATATGCCGTTTGTTTCCTAACAGTGATACACTTTAAAAAATGTAAAAATTAAAAAAAATTAATTAAAAAAGTTTAAAACTTTTAGAATTTTTTAAATAAAGATTTTTTACTAGTTCATCTCTAAATTTCACTCCTTGAGTTATGTTCTAGAATTTTTATGAGAAGTACACCATTGTCTCTTAACTGAAGATCAAGCAAATCCTTTCAGTCAAGATTCTATTTTACCAAAGCAAAATCACTCTTCAAATAATTATGCTCAGCCCTAGACAATAAAGCATTGTCAGCACAATTTAAACTAGTAGAGAAAGCTAAGATATGCATATTATTTTTTTAGGCAATGGAGTCAGATAGTTCTGATTTGATATTTTTTATTCAATTCTTTTGCTTGAGGTATAATTGACACTGATATTTGTATATATTGTGAAATGATCACAATGATAAATCTAGTTAACATCCACTACCATACATAGTTACAGAATTTTTTTTTCTTATGAGAATAATTAAGATTTACTCTTAGTAACTTTCAAATATATAATATGGTGTTACTAACTATAGATGCCATGCTGTATATTATATCCCCATAATTTATTTCTTTTATAACTAGAAATTTTTACCTTTTGACCACCTTCACCCATTTTACCCACTCACCCTCGCACCAACTCTGACAACCACCAGTCTGTTCTCTGTAACTTTGAGCTTGGTTTTTTGTTTTAGATTTCAAGGTATTTGTCTTTTTCTTTCTGACATTTCATTTAGCATAATGCCCTCAAAGTCCACCCACGTTGTCGCAAATGGCAAAATTTCATTCTCTTTTTTATGGCTGAATGATATTCCAATGTGTGTGCAGTACTTGTGAAAGATATATACATCTTTTCTATCCATTCATCCATCAATGGATACTTAGGTTATTTCCTTATCTTGGCTATTGTAAATAATACTGCAATGAACATAGGAGTGCATATTATCTTCTTGAGTTAGTGCCTTCATTTTCTTCAGATAAATACCCAGAAATAGGATTGCTGGATTATGGTAGTTCTATTTTTAATTCTTTGAGGAACCTCCATTCTGATTTCCATAGTGGCCCATCAATGTTCATTCCTACCCACAGTACAGAAGGGTTCCCATTTCTCCCATCCTCATCAACACTTGTTATTCCTTGTCTTATTATTAATAGCCATTTTAACAGGTGTGAGGTGATAGATTAGGAATGTTGAGCATCTTTCCAGGTTCCAGTTGGCCATATGTATATCTTCTTTGGAAAAAATGTCTATTCAGATTTTCTACCCATTTTTTAATTGGATTGTTTGGGGTTTTGCTCTTGAGCTATATGAGTTCATATATTTTAGATATTAACCCCTTATCAGATATACGATTGGTAAATATTTTCTCTCAGTCAGTAGGTTGCCTTTTCATGTTATTGATGGTCTCCTTTGCTGTACAGAAACTTTTTAGTTTGATATGGTCCCAATTGTTTATTTTCATTTTTGCTGCTGTTGCTTTTGATGTCAAATTCAGAAAAAAAAATCATCACCAAGACCATGTCAAGAAGCTTACCATCTATGTTTTCTTCAAGAAGTTTCATGATTTCAGGTCTTATGTTCAAGTCTTTAATCTGCTTTGAGTTAATTTTTGTGTATGGTATAAGATAGTGGCCAGTTTCATTCTTTTACATGTGGCTGGCCAGTTTTCCCAGCACCATTTATTAAAGAGATTGTCCTTTCCCCTTTGTATATTCTTGTCTTCTTTGTCATAAATTAATTGATCATATAAATGTAGGTTAATTTTGAGATCTCTATTCTCTTCTATTGATCTATGTGCATGTTTTTATGCCAATAGATTTGCTACTTTTGACTTTGAAAACACAGAGATATCCAGAATAAATTCCAAAGGCTCAAGGGTTTTTTTCTTTATCTTCTTTCTCTTAGATATACAAACCATCAAAGGACCCCAAAATGCAAAATAATAATAATAATGTTTCACCAATCCTACCATTAAAAAAGAAATGAATTCCTGACCTCACCCCACCACAGACACCAGATTATCTCTTTCTCCAGGCATAGCCAGACTTTGTGTATCTACTGAACTTTTCTTTTTCACCTCTCATAGACCCTTCAATCCATTCCTATTCTAAAAAGCTCTTTTCAAAGTTTTAATCAACTTCTTTTATGCTAAATCCAATGGTTACTTCTGGTCCTTGTCCTACCCTCTCAACAGCATTTGACACCACTGCCACTTCTTTCATGAAATAGTCTCTTCTGCATCTTTGTTGTTGTCTCACTTTTCTGATTTTCATCCTATCTATCTGATCACCTCTCAGTCTCTTCAGTGGACATCTCATCCTCTACCCATCTTTCAAATGTTCATGCCTATCAGAGATCTTACTCTTCCTTATCTTTCTACCTACACTCATCTACTGGATGGTCTCCTCCACTCCTATGCCTTCAAAAACTAATTATATGACTCTCAGATGGACATCCCAAGTCCCAATCTCCCTTCTGACCTTCAGAGATATTATTTGTAACTAAATACTAGGTAACTCCATCAATATGCCCATAGATTTTTCATATTCAATATTTCTACTTTCCCTCAAATGTATTTTTTCACCTGTATTACTTATTCCAATGACTCACACCAAGCCAGAGACTTGGGTATAATTCCGGACTCTTTGCTGTCCCACATCCCCACATCCAATCAATAATCAAGTCCTAATCATTCTGTCTAAGATGTATCTTAGATCTATCATTCAATTCTCTCTATCTTCATTGTCACTTCCCTAAACCAAATCATCTTCCTACTGCTATTACTGTTGCCCTCAAATCTAGATTTAACAATAGAGCCAGAGTGATCTTTTTAAAAAATATGACCATATTAACCCTCTTCCTAAAATTTTGCAATTATTTTACACTGCTATCAGGAAAAAGCCTAAATTATTCAACATGGTTTACAAGCATCTGGTCTCCTACCCTGTTATCCAAATGACTATGTGTTCCAGGAATAAAGCTTATTTTAGTTCCTCAAACAAGCTATCAGTATTTCTCAACTAACATCTACAAATCCTTGTTTTTCAGTTTAGCTGTCTTTTCTAAGTGTAGGTTAGATCTGCTCCCATGGCAAACGACTTATCCACTTATCACACTCTATTATAGTTACCTATTTACTGTCTCTATTCCCCTTTTATATCACAAGCACTGAGGGTTAAAACTGTACCTATTATAACTCCAACACCTTGAATATTACCTGGCACAAAGCAACCACTAAAAAAAAAAATAATGGTTAAATGATGAACAGACTTTACATATGAACTTTCCTTCTTTGCTTTCTCTCCTGTTAAACAAATAATAACAAACAAGTTATCCTTCCCTCCAAATAAGCCATTGTGCTAATTAATGTATAGTTACACAGGACAGCTAAAGAAAATTCTGAGGCTTTGCTTTCTCCTTCATTTTTCTTTCCTCTTCCATATAAAATTTTCAAATTGAACGTTTAAACAGGCTTAAGAAAAACTAAGCATGTGGCCGATTTTCTCTTAATCTGCCTGATGCCCTGTGTTCCCAAACCATTTATAAACTTGGTAGTGTATGTACATAGGATAAAAAGAACCTATGATAACATTTTATTTGAACCAGAACTCCAAAGCATTAATTAAAGCTGAGCACACCTGCTCTGAACTGCAATGTCAGAAATTTATGTGAACTTGTAAAGTTAAGGCTTTCTGACTTCCTGTAGGATTTATGTTTCCTTTAAATAAGCATCTCCTCTTTGTAATGCAATATATGTTTTTTAGAGTTTATTTCAGTGGCTAACCTGCTGGCATAAACAGATAATACCCTTTCTACCCACTGCTTGCCAAATATTTAATTTAAAATTCAGGTGAAAATAAGCAGGTCCAACTATGAGAACTAGAATTTCGTATTTTAAATTTCTTGTTAATGATGTGATCTAAGAGCATTTTAATACAATTATTCACATATCTACTCATTGTTTGGAAATTATCAACAACCTTATAATGGTTTAGCACAAGCAGGACTTGTTTAATTACATGTGTGCATGTGTAATCCTTTCAGGTAAGACGAAGTTTTCCAATCAGGGGAAGGCATTCTAATTTTAAGATTCAAATACTAATGTCTTTAGAAAGAGAGAGTTCTGTGAGCTAACATATACAAGTTGATTACCTTGGATAGGTTCATTCCCAAAACTGTGAGCGTCACCAAGCCAGCACAACAGACCAAAGCACTAGAGCTGGAGAGGCCAGAACTTGGTGGGATGGTTCCATCCACCAAGCAATTCATTCCAGTCAGGTTACTAAGACCAAAGTGTTCCTAAGAATATAAGGAAAAATAGCACTAGTAACTTTGGTGTCAGATTCAAGAAGCATCAAAATGTTCTTCTATTCCCCAGGGAGCAAAAGTCTATTAATGGACTTACGCTATTTATAGAAACCACTTGTGCAATTCAATTGAGTCTATGACAGTTTATGTAAGGGCTCTTGGCAACAGAGTACGATAATATAAAGATTACTTTTTACTTTGTTCAACGAAAATGCTACTGATCCACCATAAGATGAAGTACTGCCATTTGTGACAACATGGATGAATCTTGAGATTATCATGCAAAGTAAAATAAGTCAGACAGAAGAAGCTGAGAACCATATGATTTCAATTATATATGAAATATGAAACTAAAAGCAACAAACATGACAAACAGAGACTTGTGGACATGGCCCATGGATCAGTGGTTACCAGAGAAAAGTGAGGAGTAGGGAGGTAGATGAGGGTAAAAGAGGGTCAAATATTTGGTGACAGAAGGAAACATAACTTTGGGTGGTGAACACACAATGCTATATACATATGACATATTACTGAATTGTAAACTTCAAACCTATTTGATTTTATTAACTAATGTCACCCCATTAATTTTAATTTTAAAAAGCTACTGATCCATTTTCTAAAATTGCCTTGAATGATCTTTTTCTTGAATATTAATTGATTTGAACAAACATGGGAAAAAATTAAATAATTAGAAATCAAATTCTCAAATAACAAGAAAAGAAAGACATTTATTAGTGAAACAGATTAAATCACTATGTAGCACATTCCCACACGCTGTGATTATAAAAGCCTAACATCAAGCAGTGGCTGATTTCTATGGAGTGTCTTTTTTCAGAAGATCCTCTGAAGAAAAAGTTGTTTCAAACTTTCGCAGTTCTGTTTTACTTATGGAAAAACCTAGGCACAGAAAAATTAAGAAACTTTCCTAAGACCATATGTAGGGAGCTGGAAGTAGGACCGGGGTCTCTGATTTCTGGCTGAGAACTTCACTACATTCAGAAACCTGGGCCAGCATACTGTCACTGTAATTTAATGTAAGTCAGCTATATGAAGAAATCCAGATTTTTACAGACACAAACTAGCGATATGGCAGCTTTCAAGACAGCCAAATTAGAATTCATCCATGAATAAGAATGTAGGCTAAATGAAGCAAGGGGACTCTATTTCTCCAAATAGGAAAGCCCAAAGAAATAATCAGACTCTAAAGATGAAAAGTTTTAGGATACTTAGATAAATATCTAGGATGACACTTAATATATAACCTTTGTGGTTTAAGATTAAAAATATATTCAAGGCCACCTCCTCCTCAAGAAAAGCACTGTCATGTTTGCAAATTACTCAGATAGCTCAAGACCAAAGTAAAATTTACTATTACATTACATAATTATGCATTATATCATACATATTATTTTAGGGAGAAATTTCAATAAACTAGTTAGAATAACCAAAGTTAACAACAAAACTCTGCAAATACAAGACTCGGGTTTTTTTCCTTAATATTTTTGTCTTTTTCTCCTAAACTGGTAAAGCTCATGCACCACAAAAGAAGAGATTCGGTTGGATGTACTTTTTGATTTTAAGTCATCTAAAAATTTCCTTTCCAGAAATACGAACGAATTATAAACTGAACCACTGCTGTTGCCAGTGCCCTTTCATAGAGAACATCAAGACAGCTTGTTTTTTAAAAAAAATTCTTGGAGAATGCTACAGATTTAACCATAAACTGATCCACAGGGTGTCTTGAATGTGAATCATACTTACAAACTTATCATACAATGTTTAAATTAAAATGTATGACAAACTCAAAAACGCAAATGAGTTTTGCCAAATTATGTAATAGCTCTATCCCAAAAGGATAACATGTTCAATTTAATATAAACAGATTATCTTCTGAAACTTTCTAGTATTTGAATTTGAAGGTTTTTAAACAAGCTAACATTTAAATTACTTTTCTGCCAAAAATTCATTGTACAAACTTGCTTTTGCACATAAGTTGTCAAACAAAAAAGAAAGGTTTGAAATTCTCAAAAGCAACACTAAGCAATATATGTTATTTAGGTCACTTTACCCATATACTACAAAAGGCATGTTGCTCTAAGGAAAATCAAATTGCATTTGCCAAGTAAATGCTTCCAAATACTATAATTCCCACTAATGCATACAACAAACCAAATGATTTGAAGATTTAAAACCTATTGATAACTTTTTTCATAAGTTATTACCACATGCCTGGTAATGATGAAAGTAAAGAAGGAAGGAAGGAAAGAAGAAAAGATGGAAAAAAAGGAAAGAAGGAAGGAGGGAAAAAGGAAAGAAGGAAGGAAGGAAGGAGGGAGGGAGAGAGGGAGGGAGGAAGGGAGGGAGGGAGGAAAGAATGCAAGAACTCTAAGACCAGACCACCGTAATTAGAGTACAACACTACACATCAGAAATAAGTGTGATATATTTCTGTAACAGATATACCACTGAGTCCTATAGACTACTCAAGACAAAGTTTCAGGTAGGACCTCCAGGCAGTGAGGAACATTAGCTCTCTAAAAGATTAATTTTAAACAAATAAAATTGATTTAGCAAATGAATTTTATTTTTGTCCTTCATACTTTCTTTAATTAAGAGAGAAAATATTTCGTTTTCTTTTTCACTTACATGACATTAGAGATGTTCAAGATAATTATTCAATGTTTCTAGGAAAATAATTATTCTACTAAATTTCACTACATCTTTTTTTAACCCCATCTAAAGTAGTAATAACAATACTAGTTGCCATTTATTGATCAAACTATTCATCAAACATTGTATAATCTTTGCGACAACACTTTGTTGGGATAGCAATGACATTATTTTATAGATAACAAACTTGAGACTTAAGAGGTTAAATTAATACAGCTGGCTAGAGGCCCAGATTCAAACCCTGAGTTATTTCATTATAAATCCTGCTATAGTACATACCTCTATATCCCCAAATATAAATAATATTAATAGAATGTAACCATCAAAAGAATATCTGAAAAACAATTTTTTTAAACCAGAAATATGTTTGTTGGATGCACCTGACTTATGAACAGCCACTGCTGCCCCCTGTGAACACTGTCCAGAAAATGTCATATCTACCTCATCCCCTAAAATACGTAAATTAGCAAAAAAGAACAGAAACATCAGTTAGTATTGAAAGGAGACAAAAATTATAGAGTAAATAAAATATATCTTGATATAACAATCTCAAATGCTACACCAATTTACCTGAATTCCTTTAAATCCACATAGGAAATAGTTGTGCCACAGAGGCTTGGTTTTGTCAATCTGAATGTTATTAGCACTAGTACTGAAGTCTCTGCAAAGGCAAAAAGGTACTGTTAATTCAAGTCTAGAGGCTTTGTGCTGCAAAATTGATGGCTAGCTGCTGCCATCTTGTGTCAAGACAGTGATACTGAAATCTCAATTTCCATTTACTTTCAATATACATACTTCACTTTCTACCCTAAAACAACAAACATTTCCAACTGTTAGAAGTTAAAAGACATTGTAGTGACCTTAATAACTAAATTACTTCCAACTGTCCCTTTTTATTACCTGAAATGGAGAGAAACCAACATATTTTAGCATAATCTATACCGCCCTCTATTTCATGATGATCCTTGTTAAGCTGGTGTAATAACCCACATAAACGCTTATCCTTTGGACCTGCTGTTTGGCATACCTCTAACTGGAAAAAAAAGTACTCAAAGCCTTCTTTCCCCTCACTTTCTGCCATCTGTCCAATTTTACTATCTGCACAGTTTAAGGGGGAAAAGGAACAAACAAAACAGTAGTTGTAATGGATCATAACTCATTGAATAAAATAAGAATCCACTCTATTGATACAAATTAAAAAATGAATAAATACCTAAATGAATTTTATTCTTCTTAAAGTAAAATGCCAATTAATAGATAGATGTAGAAGAAATGATGGAAACCAAAAAAATCGCTATTTGGCAAATTCCACGATAACAGGAAAAGAATCATCAATAGTTGCTAAAGTTACTCAGTAAAATTTTTTTTGTACATAAAAGATATTTACATACAAAGTATTTCCCCACCAGATATTTATTGTAAAGAGAAAAAAAAACTATAACTTCATGGTAAAGAAATCTGGCAGATATCACTTTAACCAAATGATCAACATTAACATCACTAGGAGAGGGACATCGTGTGCCTCCTTGATGCAATGCACTGAAGATACATCAGTTAATATGTGAGAATTATTTGTATTATTTTGTGACTTCTTTGTAAGTCAAAAATTATTTCAAAATGAAAAATAGATATTGACTTCTAAATCAGCAAAAGTACAAAATATGTGAAATTTGGGGGGGTCAATTAAAAATTAGAAAATAAGCAACATTCTTCATATTGACAGTGCTCTTCATATAAGTTACTGAATACCTGCTATGTGCCAGTCACTGAATTAAGTGCCTTGCGTGCATTATCTTCACTTAATGACATGGATACATCAACTCTTAAGAAAATATTTAATGACCACTTAAGTGTGCAAGGCTTTCAGGGAAATATAAAGGTAAAAGGCAAAGGGCTTATCTATTATGCATTTGTAATCTATCTGAGACAACATGAACGAGTCACAATCACACACCACTGTCACATGTGTGTGAAATATGGAGTGGGATATGAGGCCAAGAGGGCATAATTTCTATAGCCAGTATATTAGGTTAGAGAGAGGAGGCTGTCCTAGAGGCTCAGAGAGGGTTAATGATTCCAAGGACACAGTCTGACTCCATTCACAAGCACTTTATTAATCACCTAAGGAAGTTAAAATATATTGAGAGAATGAGCAAATCAGCATCATTGTGAGTGAGATGCTCCCTTTGTCTCTCTCTTTCAATCTATAACTAGTGGGACATCGATAACTCAACAAAGATTCTTCTGCTCGAAACACTAGGATGCCTGAGAGAGCCGTGTACACATCTGAAGGTGGTGGACTGGCACACACGAGGGAAGCAGAACTGGGGTAAGAGCACGGATGGTGCCCCTCACCCTGACTCCTCAGCAGCAGAGCCCACAGCCCCAGCAAGCATAGCAGCAGCGAGGGGGGGGGGGGAAGACAGCAGTGGCATTGGCACCCCACTCCAGTTCCCTGCCCTAGCTGCAATGGTGCCTCACTAGAGAACTCAGCAGCAGAAGAGGCAGTGCATATGATTCTGGCCTTCTGGCCAGAGCAACATAAACAGCCACAGAGAATCAAAAAGCAGTGGCAGCAGGGCACTAGACCCCAGCTACCCCTCTAAGATGTGCCATCTCCCCCACCAACATGGCATTACTGAGACCCAGACAACCCCACAAACATTGGGGACACATGTTATCCCAGCAGCAACACTCATGACCAAAGCAAAACCAGCACTAAAGCAACACCAGCAGCAGCAAGGCACCAGTGACCCCAGAAGCACAAGAAGCAATGAAGAGGGGGCACCTGTGACATCTCTGGCAGAGGCAGTGCAAGGGGGAAAATGCTGGCTCTCAAATATCATCAACTCAGGTAAGAGAAACAAAAAACTTGTGCTATAGCACCACCTACTGGAGGGAAAAGACCTCTTCATGGCAGCTATTTTGAATTCTCTATTGTTTAGATCACAACCTCCTGAGACTTTGAGTTTGGTTTCTAAAAATGATGCTTGGTATGATCCAATTTTCTTAAATTTACTGAGACTTGTTTCATATCCCAACACATGGTCTATCTTTGAGAATGTCCCACGTGCACTTGAAAAGAATGTGTGTATTCTGTTGCTTTTGAATGAAATGCTCTGTATATAACTATTAAGTACATGAAATTTAATGTATCATTTAAGGCCAATATTTCCTTATTGACTTTATGTCTGGATGATATATCCAATGGTGTAAGTGGGGTGTCAAAGTCTCCTCCTATTATTGTGGTGCTGTCAATTTCTCCCTTTAGGTATGTTAACAATTGATTTCTATAATTTGGTGCCCTAAAGTTGGGTGTATATATATTTTAAAATGTTGTCTTTTTGATGGATTGTCCCCTTTTCGGTACATAATGTCCATCTTTGTCTCTTTTTACCTTTTTCAGCTTGAAGTCTATTTTATCCAAGTATGGCTACACTGCTTGCCTTTGGATGCCATTTGCTTGGAGTATCATCTTCCATCCCCGTCTTGACTCTCTGCCTACACTTTTCCTAAGGTTCAAAAACAGGCACTCATTTTCCCATGAACACTTGTTCCTGAATAACATCGCCCATGTGCTTTCTTTACTCTTACATCCTTGTAGAATGCTAAGAAAAAAGTCCTCAAAATGAGCAGACATGACTCACTACATCGATATTTTCCATTTACACATTTTATTCATTCATTCACCTGTTATTCAAACAAACATTTGTCCATTGTCTACCCTGTCTGTGTCAGGCACTGGGCTAGACTATTTACAAGAACAATATCAAAAAATAATACTTGGAGGCTTCAAGTAAAGACCACATCAAAATTACAACTAAACTACAGGACAATCATCATTAAGAATTGCCTGAAGTCTAGCTGAATAGAAGTCCTATAACTAGGGATATAAAGAAGAAGTCACATCAAGGCTGGAAGGAGGGGCTGAGACGCAAATGATCTGGTCCCACACTCACATGTGATGGTTAAAAATTAGGAGTGGTATCTTAGCTGTGGAGGTCCCCCCACCCCTCATGGAACAAGGGGTCTCAGTCACACACCAGGCTCCCCAGCCCAGGGTTCCAGTGCTGGAAAGAGAAGTCCCCACAAATTCTGGCCGTGAAAACCAGCAGATATTGTGGCTGAGTGAGACAGAGTGTGGCAGGAGTCCCAGGCATTCCTCTTAAAGGGCCCATGCATGAACTCACTCACTGACGAACTCACTCACTGAAGAACTCACTAACTCTGAGCTCCAGTGCTGAGGCAGCAGTTCAGAAGGTGCCAGGAACATCTGAAGAGAAACGAAATTATCTGGTTTCAGAGTGAGGGCTGAAGGGACAGCTTTCTCCCGGACAGAAGCACTGGCAGAAGCCATTGTTCTTTTGTTGAGCCCTCCACCAACCCAGCCTGAATGCACAGGTGGGTGCCATATATGAGTCTCCATCAACCTGGCTAATACTGTTCGCCCTACCCTGGTGATTCCCTGAGACCTTGTCCCACCCAATGTATGGCCCCATCCAAGCTGCTTCCAGTGGCTCTTCCATACAAATGGCCTGTATTGCCTTATGCTGTGGACTTTTCTAAAACCTATCAAAGGTTCACAACCCCTAAAATAGCATCTACCCTCAGCATAACCTGTACCCTTGCTAAGCAGCCCCAAGCCTGACACTAACAGCAGCTGGCCTCAGTTCACAGCTTAGCCTCTCTCAGACACCTCCAAGCCCAGCACAAGTGGCAACCATCTGCAGATCACTTTGTAGCTCATACCAGGTAGCCCCGGGGACGGCACAGGTGTGGCTAAATTTGACCTGCAACAGAGCCCCTCACAAGAAGTCCCAGAACCAATACACCCAGTGTCCATCTTCAGACCACACCAGAGCACCACCCAACCACCTCCACAAACCACATACCCAAAAGGCAGACTCAGCAGGCATCAGAGCCCCACTAAAGTAAATCCTGATCCTTAGTGTCAGCCCCTGAACAATAGCTCCTTCATTGTAGTCACTGCCAGTCCATAACAACTGATGAACCTGAAGGTTGATCCCTCCCACTGACATGCCATCAGCAATCAAGACTCAACTACAGTAGGAGGGCACACACAACCCACACAAGAGACAGACCTGGAGGACCCACCTCAGGTGACCAGGGAGACTGTGCCACTGGGCCCCACAGGATACCTACCAAACAAGGCCATTCTACCAAGACTAGGAGACATAGCAGCTCCACAAAATACACAGAAACAAACACAGGAGGTGGGGGAACATAGGGAGGTAGCCAAAATGAGGAGACAAACATGTCTCAAATGAAAGAATAAGACAAAGCTCCAGAAAAGGAAATAAACAAAATGGAGACAAGCAATCTACCAGATGCAACGTTTGAAACACTGGTCATAAGAATGTTCGATGATCTCAGGGGGAACTTAAAAAGATAGAAAACATAAAAAAGAACCAGTAAGCAGAGAAGAATACAATTACTGAAACGAAAAATACATTACAGGGAATCAACAGCAGATTAGATGAAGCAGAGGATCAGTGATTTGGAGAATAAGGCAGCAAAAAATACCCAATCGGAACAGAAAAAAATTCCAAAAATATTAGGATAGTTTAAGAGACTTCTGGGACAACATTTGCAACGTAAGGGTCCTAGAAGAAGAGAGAGAGCAAAGAATTGATAAACCTATTTCAAGAAATAATGAAGGTAAATGACCCTAATCTGGCAAAGGACATAAACATACAAATACAGGAAGTGCAGAGAGCTCCAAACAAGATGAACTCAAACAGGCCCCACACCAAGACACATTATAATTAAATGCCAAAGGTTAAAGACTAAGAAAGAATCTTAAAAGCAGAAGAGAAAAGAAATTAGTTATCTACAAGGGAGCTCCCATAAGCCTGTCAGTTGGTTTCTTAACAGAAACTTTTCAGGCCAGAGGGACTGGCACAAAACACTCAAAGTGATGAAAAGCAAGGACCTACAACCAAGTTTACTCTACCCACCAAAGTTATCATTTAGAATTGAAAGAGAGCTAAAGAGCTCCCCAAACACAAAAAAAAAAAAAGCTAAAGAAGTTCATCATCAACAAACCAGCATTACAAAAAAAGTTAAAGGGACTTTTATAAGGGAAAAAAAGGTCAATGATATGAATAATAAAATGTCAATAACTACATATCAGCAATTACTTTAGATATAAATAGATTAAATGTTCCAATTAAAAGACAGGGTGGATGAATAGATAAGAAAACAATGCTGCCTATGAGAGACTCACTTCAGATTGAAAGACACACAAAACTGAAAAGTCAAGGAATGGAAAAGGATATTTCATGTAAATGTAAACAAACAAAAAAAAAGCTGGGTTAGCAATGTTTACACCACACAAAACAGACTTTAAAACAAAAGGTATAACAAGAGACAGAGGAGGACCCAATGGCATTTGGCAACTGCCACTGAGCAGATCATTCTTTTGTGTACCTCCCTCCATTTCCTCTGCAACCATGACTGACAAACCCAATATGACTGAGATTGAGAAATTCAATAAGTTGAAATTGAAGACACCAGAAAAGCAGAGAAAAAATCACTGCCTTCAAAAGAAACAATTGAATAGGAGAAGCAAGCAGGCAAATCGTAATGAGGCATATACCAAAAATATACACTGTACATTCCTCAAGCATTGCTTTCTTATTTTACTTCTTTTAGCTCTTTAACTTTGTAAGATGCAAAGAAACTGGATCAAGTTTAACGGACTGTGCAGCCCCTTTTCACATCAAAGAATTGCTGACAACAAAGGCCATACCTGCCTCTCTTATCTGCCTGTCTGGCTTGCAGGGAAGGAAAAGAATTTGCATGTTGTTGAAGGCAGAATCTGGATGAGAGGACAGTGAAATATAGAGTAAAAACCAAGCTGGTCCAAGGTTTCCTGCAGGCTATAAAATGCATTTTAATCAAAGTGCCATTTTTTTTTATTCAAACAATTTTAATTATTGGAATGCATACTTTTTTTTTAATACACAAATAAAAAGTTTTAAAACCTGAAGGAAAAAAAAATGAAGGACCCAGCAATTCCACTTCTGGATATTTATCCCAAGAAACCTAAAACACTAATTTGAAAAAACATGTGCATCCACACATTCACTGCAGCATTATCTACAATAGCCAAGATATGGAAACAACCTAAGTGTCCATCAATAGATGAATGGATAAAGAAGAAGTGGTACATACATTCAATGGAATATTACTCAGCCAAAAGAAGTGAATGAAATTTTGCATGCTGCAGCAACATGGATGGACTTAGAGGGTATCATGCTAAGTGAAATGGGTCAGAAAGAGAAAGACAAATGCCACATGAATTCACTTATATGTGGAATATAAAAATAAATTAAATAAACAAAACAGATACAGAGAACATTTTGATGGTTGCCAGATGGGAGGAGGGTTGGAGTGATGCGAGGAAAGGGTACAAGGATTACAAATCGGTAGTAACAAAATAGTCATGAGGATGTAAAGCACAACATAGGGAGTATAGTCAACAATATTGTGATAACTATGCATCATGTCAGATGGATACTAGATTTATCAGGGTGATCACTTTGTAAGTTATATCAAGTCTAATCACTACGCTGTACACCGGAAACTGATATAATATTATATGTCAACTGCAATTTAAAAATAAAAATTATTTTTAAAAATAAACACTTAGAAAATAATTTGACAAAACATGTACAAGACATGTACCTTAAAAAGAAACAACAAAATATTTCTGAGAGAAATTGAAGAAGACCTAAATAAATGGAGAGATATACCATGTTCATAAATTGGAAGAGTAAATACTGTGAAGATGTCAATTTTCCCCAAATTGATTTATATATTCAGTGCAGCTCTAATAAACATTTCAGCATGCTTTTTCATACAAATTGAATAGCTGTTTCTAAAATTAATGAGAAAATACAAAAGATCTAGAATAACCAAAGCAAATTTTAAGAAGATAAACAATATTAGAAGACATATATACTACCTGAGTCCAGGGCTTCTTATAAAGCTGCAGTTTTCAGATAGTGTGTTATTGACATAAAGATAGACAAATACATCAATAAAACAGAATAGAGTCCAGAAATAATTCCATACCTATATTAATCATTGCTTTTCAACAAAGGTATTGAGATAATTCAATGAGAAAAATAATCTTTCCAACAAATGGTGAGAAACAATTGGATAGCCACATGCAAAAAAATATAAATAAACATAAACCTCAGCCCTTATCTCATGCCACATACAAAAATTGACTCAAAATGCATCATTGACCTAACTGTAAAAACTAAAACTATTAAACTTCTGAAAGAAAACATAGAGAAAAATGTAATGCCTGAGATTTGACAAAGGTTTCTTAAATAGAGTTAAAAATTATATACTGTGAGCAAAAAGAATCAATAAGTAGGACTTGATAAAAAACAGAAAATAATCTTCAAAAGACATAATAAAGAAAATAAAAATTCAAGCCACAGACTGGATGAAATATTTTGTAAAGCATACATCTAACAAAGGACTTGTATCCACAATACATAAGAAACTCTCACATGTCAGTAAAAGATAAAAAACCTACTTGAAAATGGGCAAAAGATTTAGCCAGACCTTTCAACAAAAAAGATACATAGATGACAAATATATGAGAGGATGTTCAACATCATTAGTTAGAGAAATGAAAATTAAAAAGCACAGTGTGCTACAACTACACATTTATGAGAGTGGCTAACATTTAAAAAGACAAGTTAGCAAAGATGTGGATCAGCTGGAACTCTCACAAATTGATGGTGGGAATGCAAATAGTACAACCACTTTGGAAAACAGGCAAGTTCCTGAAAAGGTAAACCCAAACAGTCCACTCTTAGGTATTTAACCAAGGAAAATGAAACATATATCCACATAGAGATTCACAAATGCTCTTAGTGGCATTATTCGCAATAGCCAAAAACTGGAAATGATCTAACTGCCCATCAGTGGTGAATAGATAAATAAATTATGGTATCTCCATGCAATGAATGCTACACAACATGTGAGGAACTCTTGGAGGCATGTTGCATACTTCTTAGGGGTCCTAATGGAATAAAGCAGAGGTACCTGCCTTAATAATTCACCTCTGCTTCCCTAACCATGCTCTTTCACTTCGGCTCCCCTGGGATTATTTCCCAAATACTCTACCTCAACCAAGCCTGTCTCATGCTCTGCTTTTATGAAAAAAAAAGGAAATAAAGTGAAACTGAAACCACATGTTCATCATGGTGAGAATGGTTAAGTGAATTTGAGTAAATCAATGTGAAAAATTATTATGCATTCAGTTTTAAATGTTTACAATGACACAAAACTGCATTCGAGATAAAGGTTTTCTTTAAAGGGTTCAAAATGTACATAAGATATAGTCTTAATTATGCAAAATAAATAGAAAATAAAAAGTTCCATTTAAAAGTAGGGAATTTCTATATCTTATATAACCTGGTTTATAGTGCCTTATCAAAAACACTCATAAAATATTTGCAGAATAAACAAACATTACTGCAGGCAAAATGTCCAATAAACAACAGTCCAAAAATATAATGTGCCAATTATGGGCCAAAATCATTTTTATAATTAGCAAATCAAATCCATCATAATATATTATAAGCAAGTAGGACTTACCCCAGGAATAAAAAGACAGTTCAATAGAAAATCCATCAATGTAAATTATGACATTTTTTTTAAAACTGATCTTCAAAATTGAGAAGACATTTCATAAAATTCAATATGCACTAATAATTCTTTTTAATTTTAGCAAACTAAGAATTTTTTAAAAACAACAAAAAAGTATGTCCTTAACTTAATAAAGCATACATACTAGAAATCTACATTTATTATGTACCACACTGTGTTTGACAGAGGCTATAGCACTGAAGAAGAGAGGCAGCTACAGTATCTGAACTCACAGAGCTTGTAATCTATAGAAGTGGAGGGGAGATACTGGCAAGTAAGCAGATAATAACAATACAGTATGGTAAAATACTGCGACAAGAGAATTAGCCAGCCCTGACTTTGCTGGAAATAGTTACCACAATAGATGATAAATACCTTCTGGGCAAGGACATAGTTTTTTTTCATTTTTGTATTGCGCAGAGATAAAACAATGTCAGACACATGGTAAGTCTTCATAAAATGTTTCTTAAATGAGTGAGAAAATGAACAAAATAAATATTAAATAGTAGCCTTAGATTGTTTTGGAAGTCAGAAACAAAGTTTTAATAAATTTAATCATTCCTAAAAAGAGAAAAAAAATTGATTTACTATAAATTTGATGTCTCCTAAAGAATTCATGTGGGTACAAATATAAACACAAACACACACATACACACACAGTAGAAATCCTAAATACTCACGGATACAAGGGATTTGTATTGGCCAGTTGAAGAGTATGTGTTTTCACAGGTTCCACAGCTATTAACATATCTTGTTCCACAGCCATTGGAAGAACAGAATATCCACAGTAATCTATATGTTCTCCTAGAAAAAAGAGGAAGCATTTTTTATCACTAAAATATGAAAAAGAAACTCCGGTTGATACACAGAAAAAGCTTAACCAACAGCCAGGTTTTAACAGAAAATAAAAATACTATGGGCAGAAAGTGATTCAGTTTTCTTTTTCTCCCAGACATCTAGCATAAATATATGTTATTAGTTTCTATTAATGTTTAGACTTCTTTAAAACTTCACTAGATTTTTTTCCCCATTTTCTAATTCATAATGATCATGTTTATGTTATGTGACTAGTTATGTGGAACAGTATTATCAAGAAAAGTATTATCTCCTTTATCGTTTTTTTATATTAATTTTTAATATGTGAAAAATTGAAGCCTTCAGCACACTCTCCCTTATATTAATATTATGTAGTTCCACTCTCTTCCTCCCTAGAGAATGTGCTTACTAAAGGTGAGGACATTTGCTTTATTTCATTTTTGTGGACTAATCAAATACCTAACAAACTACAATGGTACTAGCACATTGTGCTTAATGTGCTACACATAGCTAGGATAAAGAAAAGCTTGAAAAAGAATATTTAATCTGTATATTTTATATGTAATAAGAAAATACAGGAAGAAAACTATTCTTTTCATTTCTTCTATGAAATACCAAAAAGAATTTTTTTCTATTGCACCATAATGTCTTCTCCAAATTACCATTTAAACTCAAGGCTGTTATTCATAACATTTAAATATAAAATAACAATTCAAGAAAGATGGGTTAAACAAGCTCATTTATATTCCCTGAAAACAGATTCTTACATCTGATTGTTCCTATGGCAGACACTGATCAATTAAGATCAAAATGAATGCAAGGCAATTAAACTGCATAATTATATTTTTAAATAAATATTATTCTACATATTATTACAGGTAGCAAGTCTTAATTCTACACTAACATGTCCTTTGAAATAACAAAATAAAAAACAATAATAATAATAATAATAAAGGGTTTTTTCTGGATTGACAATGAAAAATGAAGAAATGGTTTCCAAAGTTGTCTTTCTCCCCAATTTTCTTCAAGAAGACAATAACACAAACAGTGGTTCACAAGTAGAAAACACATTTAAACAAGGGGAAATCTAGGAGGGCACGAAATTCTGTTGGGAAGGCTGCAGTGTGGACAACAGCCTCCTGACATTCCTCCCTTTGTCAAAACTGATGGAAATAACCAGGTGAGGGACATAAGGGAGCAGGAACTGCTGGCAAGTAAGAATAACAAGATGATTACATTCTGCATATTTAACAAAAATATAGTAAGGCTTTTTAATTAACACTGAAATTTTCATCCCAAGCACTAACTAAGCTAACTACATTGGAACATAATACCTCCAATTTTAAATTAGAACACAGTCAATAAATTTACTAGAATAAGAATTACTTATCAAGAAAATCCTTAGTTTGGAAACCTTATACCCAAAATTAAGCAAAACTTAACTCTTTTTGGAGGATATGGCTTCTTTGCAGTCCTTTCAACAACAGCAAGGAGCTGTTGATGTTTTCCTCCTACTCTGCCATTTCCATGCCTTTTTTCTGTCCCCCTGTTCTTCACGGCTCATACCACATTCTCTCCTCATCACTTTCATCTAAGATTCTTAGATACTCTGTTTTTCCCTGAAGACCTTAGCACCTCATTTTAGCCCTCTCCATCCCAGTCCTACAATAACCTGAACAACATCCAGGTGAAAAACCCAGTCTAAGGTCCCAGCTTCCTCATCCATTGACCTCAAGAAAATACTACTTGCCCACTGCTCTACTTACTTCCAACAATGGCCACAGACCTTATCACCTGGATCTTTTCTACCTATGAAATTTTCGTTTCAAATATAAAACTTCCAACCTACCATTTCTATCACAGTTTATCTCACTTTCCTGTTTTCCAAATCAGTTCTTTGCCCACCTTACTCCCACCCTACAAGCTTTCTACTATATCTTTTTCTATCCCACATAGATTCCAGAGTTCATTACTTTACCTGCTCTCCTGCCAATATCATCGACTTACTGATGCCTTGTCATTCTTCTGTTACCTCTATCCAAAACAAAACCCCAAACTCAGATCAAACACAGACAACCTAGATTAGCTGAGACAGAAAAAAAATAAAAACTTTGCAGACTGGTATTACTACAATTCTATGGTCTCCAGTTCAAACCAAATTGCAATGCTACCCAGCAAAACTTTTGATGTTCTAGTCTTCTCCCTCTCCCATTTTTCGCAAGGCTATTTATTCCAAATTTTGTGCCTTCTTAAACTTCCAATTTCTCCAACTCTCTTCCACAAGAACTCCCTCTACTTTCTATTCAAAAATTATATATTTACCTACATCAGACTGCATCCTTTTCTTTCTTGTCTTCTGTTAAAAGAGTCAAAGTGGCCCTATTCCTAAGCTCCAGATACCAGCCCTCTTACCTTTGTGGGATTCTGCTCCACTAGTTCCTCTCTTCTCAGATGTCTTCAACCTCTCTCACACACCACTGGGTTTACTCCATTTTCCCTCCTTCTCACTTAACACTCAAATATCTCATATTTTTTAAATCCTCTTTATTTGCTTCAAAATAAATTAAGATCACCTGAGTTGATAATAATTGAAGCTGGATGTTGAGTACATGAGATTTCATTATATTATTCCAACCATCTTTTTGGATGTTCACATTTTCCATTATAAAAAGTTTTCATTTTAATTGTCCTTGACTCCTGGATTTTCTCAGTTCCCCATCTCATTTTCTCTCAATAAAACATATTCATTCTTCAGGTTACCACATTATTAAAAGCAAGAACACTGGTTTCCTAGTAGTCCTCTAATCCAGTGAATAAATAAATGTAAAACCACCAAAATTACTAAATTTAACCTGCAGCACACAAATATATTTTCATCTCTCATGAAACAATATTAATATTCAGATTCCAACAAATGTATAAATTTTTTAAATAAATGGGCAAAATTAACATTAATAACACAAACTGGGAAAGGTGAAAGTATAGTGTGTTCCTTATGCAAAAGTTTGCCTTTCTGTAGCAGACATATGTAAAATATCCTATTTTTTCAGTTCCCTTGGAAAACATTAAGAAAATAATGCATTAACAAAAATTTGTATTTTACCAAAGGATGAAAGAATTAAGAGAAGGAACTTTTGAAATACCTATTATGTTGACTCTTCCTGGTGCTCGAACATAAAACTTGGGAATGGATCCAAACTTAGAGTTAAAAGTCTCTTTTAGCTTTTGCAATCTGAAAACAGAAAAATAAAAACCCAAGATATAAACAACACTATAACCCCTTAAGTAACACAAAAGTATAGCTAAGCACAGAGATTTAAAAAGTTAAATAAACTCAAAATGTTTCTGTAGGTTTTGAAGTTCTTTCATTGACATAAATACGGCACATCTTGCTGTGCTAGAAAGTAAGGAAGTTCTGAAACAATGACAGCATGTCAGAAGGACACAGAGACCCACATAAGGAGGTTCTTACTGTCCAAATCTGAAACAATATGAGCATCAAAATACTAAAAAGGTAACATACTATAACCCATAAAGTAAAAATCAATAAATACAAACTGACACAAATAAATGGAAAAGGAAAAACACTTCCTTACACTGGAATGACAAATAATAAATATAAAAAAGTATTTAAAAAACCAAAAAAGTCACTATTTGGTGACCATTATAATAATAATTGACTCAGGCAAGGATCATCAATGGATACTAATACCAGTTTGACATGAAATAGAATATTAACATTGTTTAAAAGTATTTCACTAAAAGATACCTATTAATTACAGAAGAAATAATAGTAACTTTACAGTGGGAAAACCAGGTAGTGTCTCCTTAACCAAGTGATTCAAGTTTTGGTAATGGGACAAATAGATATCATGTGCCTCCTGATATGACGTACTGAGAAAACAAAATTACTTTTTTGTAGTTTTCCTAACAAAAATAAAGTGAGTCTAATCATGAAGAAATACTTAGATAAACTGTTAAAGGAGAAAAATATTAAAGTATAATCATGACTCATACAGATATAGACATGTCTTAAAGATTTTATCTCATTTAAGATTTTTATCTCATTAATTATTAATGACAAAACCAGTAATATAACCATTTAGAAGAATCCAAAGTACTCCTCATATACAGTCAAATAAGGAAATTTGAAATAAACTTATAAATAGAAAAACTGGTTAATAGCAAGCAGCAACAATCAAATGTATTCCACCAAACACAATTTGCAATTTCTGTGGACAAGAATCATTTGCATTGCTATCAGTTTTCTATGACATACAGAGCTGTGAAAAAGCTTGAATATAAGGCTCAGAGCCACATAGAAATCAGATAATCTGGATAATAGTTAGGTATGTCAAGCAACTCCTGGTTCTCCTTGGAGATACCCAGAAAGATTACTTTTGGTCTATTTCAATGTTTTCCACAATTTTTTCCTGCAACCCAAATTGAGGGATATTCTATAAAATAACTGGTCATGAAATACAAAGACTGAGGAACTAGCCCCCACCAAAAAAAAAAAAGTTTTTAAAAACAACTAAAAGCAACATGTGTCCTAGATTGAACCCTGACCAAGAAAAAAAATATTGCTATTATTAATGTTTTTGCTATAAAAGACAATAGTGGGATAATTGGTAACACTTGATTTCTGCCAATTAGATAATATTCTATAAATCTCAATTTCCTGATTTTGATCATTGTATTCTGATTATGTTAGAAAACGTCCTTTTTTTCTGGGAAACACACTCCAGTATTTAAGGTTACAGAGGTATAATGTCTTCATGTCTTCAACCTAAATCTTGAACTGTTTAGGAAAAAAATTATGAGAGAAAGAGGGAACAATAAAGCGAATACAAAAAATGTTAACATTTAGGGAATCTGGAAGAAGAGTATACAGTAATTTTTCTGTAAGTCTGAACTTACAGAAAACTTTTCTGTAAGTCTGAAATTATTTTAAAATAAAGTTTTTTAAAAAATTTGCTGATGCTTTACTAAGTACTCTACTTTGAAAGGAGATTAATAATAGTCCTTGGCCTCTAGGAATATAAAAGTCTGGCAGAAGAGAAAGATAAGTGAGCTAAAAAGTATAATACGGAGTAACAATAGAGTAATAAGCCAGTCTTCCAGGAGTACAGAGAAAAACTACTTAGCTCCTACTATGGGAGAATGTATATACTAAGATAAATCCAGAAGGGGAAGGAAAAGTTAGAGAAGGCTTCCCCAAGAGGCAACCTCTTAAAATGAATTGTAAAGAATGATGTCAGACAAGTCGGATGGGGTGACACATTCTAGGTAAATGAAATGAAAAGGCCCAGCATGCTGGATTCAGAAAATTATAATAAGGGTTTCAAATACATAAAAGAGAAAAGTAGGAAAGGAGGCTAGTGGTAATCAAGCCCCAAATCTCAAAGGCCTTTATATGCCAAATTGAAGAATCTGGCTTTTAATATGTAGCCAAGGGATGTGGACAGATGTTTAAAGATAGAGTGATATTATCAGTTTCTCACTTACAAAAGTTTCCTGGGAAGTATGTGGAAAATGGGTTATAAGAAGACAAGGCAGAAAAAAAAAAATCCAATAGGAAGCCACTATAGTTAACCTAGATCGAAATTCTGAGAGTACATTAGTGGTGGAGATAGAGAAGGGTAAAAATTAAATTGATATTAAGAAAGTCGAATCCACAGGAACTGGAGACCAATTAGATGTGGGAAAGAGGGAGAAGTTTTCTGGCTTATATAACTCCACTTGCTACAATAGGGGCTAATGCTATTTCTGCCTATGAAAATCGTATATAGAAATAAATTCCAAGTTGTGCTAACTTGAATCATTGTTAATTTGCTTTTATAAGCACTGCAAACACATACCAAAGAAAAAAAGATGAAATACTAACATCAATGTTAGAATCAGTCTCTTAAAATATTTTAACAAAATTATTTTAAGTTATTAAATTTTGCATTATTTTCCCAGACTACCTCAGGAAGACAGCAGACCATGCCTTACTGTAACTGCTCCTTCACTACAGGCTTACCATACAACATTCCTGCCTTTGAAATTCAAATGTACAGAGACTATGAAAAAAAAGGAAAGTACTTTCTCTAAGAATAGAAAGAACTGATATGTACAGTGTTTTTCTAAACTTCATACCTAATCCTATAATAATGAAGCAGTTTTGCTGTAATTGGGGGAGTAGCTGTATTTTTCTCACTCTCAGCTAGTCAGTCACCAGCCAGACTCCATCTCTTAAAATGTAGTCACTTAAAGTATGCCCTCAAAAAGAGTATAATGATTAGTTTTAACACGAAAATAAGAGCTCCTACAAAGATTACATTGTTAAAGGCAGAACTGGCCAAAATATCATCACATAAATTGCTGAATCTGGTGCTCTGAATAATCTTTTGACTTAAGATCTTTTTTTTAACGGCAATTTTAGTAACAGAACTTGAGAAACAAAATAGATTTTACCATAAGGACTCATTCTCAATGGACCCTAGGGTGACCAAATGGCTAACTACAGAAAAGAATAAATTAAAATTTCAGGAGACAAAAACATGTATCTTTAGTTTGCCATTATGAACTTAGACAAAGTTGTCTATTCTATTTGTGCCTCTGTTTTCTCATTAATAACAGGATAATCACTCATGGCATTACATAAAATATAAATTTTTAATATTAAGAATAATTTGTTATGAATATGTGTGTTTATGGTAAAGAGGATCAAAATGTGCCACTCCAAAATATGCCATTTGGCATGAGGATTATTATTGAGCATAAGGCAATTAAGAAATAGCAGACACAGAAGGAGCTCTCTACCCTCTCTCTAGCCTCCTAAAAGCTTGGCATAAATTTTTCCCTTTTGAGAAGCTGTCTATCCCCATACCAAGAGACGACTCCTATGATTGGAGATCTCACTAACTTGAGTCTACATAAACAAACCTTACTAAAACAACTCTTATTTTCCATCAGTTTCCCCCACACTGTCACCTTTCCACAACTTACCATCCCTAGAAACCCTTAACTAGTCTCTTCTCACAATTTATCATCTTTCGTTAAAATGTTGCACCCAGACCTAGTGACTTCTTTTGGTTTTCACTTCTTTTCTATGAAGCCCACAAGTGCACGTGAAATAAACATTTTCTCCTGTTAATCTGTCCTTTGTCAGTTTAATTCACGGGACCCACCTATGAAAGTCAAGAGGACAGAGAAAAAGTTTTTCCTCCCTTATTATGGTAATTTATATGAGTTGTTCTCTCACTTTCCTCAACTACAAAATGAGCATAATAACAGAAGTCACTGCAAAGTTTTGTTTTGAAGATTTTATAAGCATGCAATAATTATTAGTCATTATTATAACAACTATATTTGAGAATTTAACATATCTTAAAAATAGTATTCGAAGTGTGGATATAATTGTCATTGGGGGAGGAAGGGCAATTCTAATCCCTGCTTTGCTTCTTCCATCACAATACATTCTCCTAGATCAGAAATTTAAATGTAAAAATACAACAATAATTATGTTAGAGATCTTGGAAAATAAAATCTTGATGGTAAAAATAAAAATAGTAGATGGGCCAAATAAAAGGATGAAGGGTTAAAGAACAAATAAGTGAGCAAAAGATAACACTGAGGGAAAGTAGAAATAAAGCCAAAATTACAATTATTTAGAAAATAACAAAAATGAGTGATTTGTATATCAAAACTTATGAGATGCAACTATAACCATATTCAGAGAAAACTTTCTAGCTTCAGTGAATATAAGAAAACCAGAAATAATAAAAATTACTATACACATATCACAAAAAGTTAGCAAAAAAAGCAATAAAGAAAAAAGAAATGCATTAAGAGACAAAAGGAGAATTTAATAAACTAAAGGAAAAATAGCAAAAATTTACAAACAGGTTCTTTAATAAAAACAATAATATAGAAAAAAACTTTTCTGAGTTTCATCACATAAAATCAATATTAGAAATAAAAGATAACTATAGATTCAAAAGAGATTATATTTTTTAATCTACACAAAAGAGATGATTTTCCTAGAAAAATACATATTTCTAAAAATTGACAGAAGAGAAAAAGAACAGAAAAAAAAAGACAGAAAATATGGTCAGAAATAACCCCATTAATAAGACCTAGAAAATGTCATTAGTTCTCTCAGGATCTTAAAAAAATATGATCCTTTGCTTTTAAAAATGTTGTAACAATAGAAGCTATAGAAAGCATTCATTTTGTGAGGCCAATATAACCCAGATGCTAAAACTTAATAAAAGCCTCGAAGAACAAACTCTCACTTGTGAAGATAGAAAAGTTCTAAATAAAATGCTGGTAAATTTAATCCAACATACATTATTTTATAAGTGACCAGACTTTATTCCAGGAATATGAAGATAGTATGAGGAAATCTGTTGATTAAATGCACTATTCCAATGAAATAAAAAGGAAAACTCTATAACTCCATGCTTCTCTCAAAATGTGCAAGAAAAACTGTAAAATTCAACAGCTATTACTAATGTTTAAATTTTTTTACATATTAAATTTTTTTAAAGCTTCTGACATGCCAAAAAAGGAAATGACCTTACAGCAAACATCATATTTGATGATAAAATGTTAAAAACGTCCCCATTAAAATCAGAATCAAGACAAGGGTACTAACATTCAACACTGTACTGCATAAAATATAAAATACCTACACAACAAAATATATCATAAAGTCAAAGGAAAAGTGCTAGGCTGAAAAAAATATTACATTATATATAAAACAACAAAGAGTTTATATCCAAAAATCCATACATTCATACAAAAAATACATACATATGTAAAGAGCTTCTGAAAACTAACAAGAAATAGACAATCTAACAACATCTTTTTTTTGCAGGGCCATTTGGCAGTAACTATCAAAATTTTAAATGTTCATTACTTTTGGCCCTGATTCTATTTCCATGTAAGCATTTAAAGAAACATTCACAAAAATGCTCAGACATATGTAGAAAAATCCTTATTATAGCACTGCTTGTAAGAATGAAAAATCAAAAATTTAAATGTACTCCCTAATAGTTCAGTGGCTAAATAAATAAATGTTCATACTATGAAACACTCTAAGCCCTTAAAACAGTGAAATAACTCTGTATGGAGTGCTATGCCAGAATCTCTGAGAAATATTAAGTGAAAAAAGTGACAGAAACAAATATGATTCTTATATTATGATTCTTATATTACATTATATTACAATATACCATTTTCATAAAAAATGGTAACAATGATATTATAAGGATTCAATGATACTATAATGATAAAATGATATTACAAGGATACAAGCCAAACTGATAACTTCTAAAAAGGGAAGAATTGGCAGCACAGGATCAGAACCAGAGAGTATAATGAAGAAAGGGATTTCCAGGCTTTACTGAACATTCTTTTAAATAATCCAAATCTTTCCTATTAAGAATGCATTCATAAAGCACCATTATTCATAGAGCCAAAAGGTAGAAACAATCCAAATATCTATCAATTGATGTAAATGGATAAACAAAATGTGGTATATCCATACCATGGAACATCATTCAACCATAAAAAGAAATGGCATACTGATAACAAGTTACAATGGGGGAAAATACTACATTAAGTGAAAGAAGCCAGTCACAAAAACTACATATTAAATTATGCCATTTATTTGAAACCTCCAGAATAAGTATAGAGACAGAAAGTACATTATTGCTCAGGACAAGGGTGGTGACAGCTTAAAGAATGCAAGGTTCTTTTAGGGGTGATGAAAAAGTTCTAACTTTGATTATAGTGACAGTTGCACAATCCTGTGAATACACTAAAAGCCATTTCACTGTAAACCTTTAACAGATGAACTGTTTGGTATGTGAATGTTAGCTCAATAAAGCTGTTACAAAAAATAATACTAATCTAACAATTTCACAAAAAGAAGACAGAGAAGAGAGAACACTGCAAAGAAAACTAGAACAGTGAATTTTAAGTAGTCTTACAGTACAGGAAACATGAAAGATTGGAATGAGAAAAAAATATTAGAGCTTCTATTTCTATTTAATTTTAAGTAAAAAGAATAAAAATGACATTGTTTACTAAAATGTATAACATGGTTGATTAATGGCTTTACTTAGATCATGTGTCCTGTGAAGCTGAAGAGGCAGGCATCCTGAAGAAAGAACAGGAGTTCCACAAGATGACTGTCTGACCTTGGTACTCTGGTGTATTTTTTTTCTTTCAGCATATTGCAACATATGAGCAGCTAGGTGAATTTATAGATATACTATCTAGATTTAACTGAACTTACCATTGCTAGAATGAATAAGTAGCTGAAACATTGCTTGACACTGACAATCACACTGCATGCACAAGTGAAAAACAAGAAAATGGAGAGCAAACTTATCGAACTGCTATTGGCTAGCATTTGTTAGATGAATGAACACTGTAAAAGTCACAAAAAGGCAAGAAACTCTAAAGAAATTTAATAAAGTTTGTTTTTAATATGTTATTATCATTCTCACTCACCTGCAGGGTAACTATTGAAATACTGAGCATTATGATTGAAATCATAGATTAAAGAGAAAAAATTTATAGATATATTTTATGTAAAAGACTAAACTACAAGGTGCCAAATTATTTTCATGTAACAAATTCTTCATGAATCTTATTCAAAGCATGTCTTTAACAAAATACCCTTAATTCATTTAAATACATAAGGGCAACAGAGAATTTAATGACATCCAGAGACATTCACAAGTAATCTAAAAGCAATGTTGATCTCCATAACAAAAAATTATGTTTCTTTCTGGTAACTAAAGACTCACTGTTTGATAGCTTAATGGTGTAAAAGCATTCTCAAGTTTTAGTAAATTATATTGTCAACTGTCACATGACAGTCATATACCAGGAAGTAGGGAGAACTTAAGGACATAATGTTAGAGAAAAAAAGTTAACACGGGGGGAAAAATTAAAAATTAGGAACAGCAAAGGGGGAGAGAAGTTAAGCTTAGAAAAAATTGTAGCCGGTTAGAGGCTTCATTCTAAGAGATTCAGTCCTGTGTCAGAATGAAGTATGCCTACAAAGTGTCTGCAAGACATCCTCAAATGAAAAGATCCTCCATTAGGTATCACTAAGCTTTTAGTTATTCTGTAGTTAGGTTCTGGCGGCAGATTAATTCCCACAGTGACAATTCATAGATTTCATTTGTTTAAACGGATGCAGAGACCAAAGCTTTTTGTTTCGTTTTGAGTGTTTGATTGTTTTCAATGAATATTTTAGAAAGGGGACCTTTAAAACTACCCTAAGCTGGCAGGCAAGACAGAGAGAGAAGAGGTTCAAAGTTAATTTGGGTATTTTTGCTAAAGCCCTGCAGAACAGTGTGCCACCTTCAGCAAGAAAGGGAAAAGATCTACATGACTGAAGCGGAACACACATCCCTGCTAGTAGCCAAGGTAGAAAGTGCAGTGTGCCCTTTCTTGCAAGCCCAGCCAAACGGCCTTATAAAATTCCTAGGATTCTGTCCGCCCCCGGGAGCAAAAGCAGCCCCAGTGAAGAGCCAAAAGCCCTGGACACCATCTGCCCTTTGCCAGTCCGGGAGATCCCAAACCGTGGTATCTCCTCTCCCCCACCTGGGATGTTCTGCCACCTGGATTCGACACGTGGCAGGGCCCTCCGTAGCCATATTTCGCTAGATCCTATTTTCTTCTGCAGTTTCAACTGGAGAAGTAAGGCTTCTGAGGTAATCACAAGACATCTGCAGCAGGAGCCCTTTCTTCCTGGCGACACCAACCCCCACCCTGCGGAAATCCCTCCGCTGTGCCCAAGTGACTGCTTCCAGTCCACCCCGCTTCTGGCTCCGCCTCCCTGGGCTCTGGGGCTCCGCGCTTTCCCAGCCGCTGTCTGGCACAGCCAGCCACCGTGCGGCTCTGAGTTCAAGGGAACCCAGGACTCGCTAGAGACCCTGCTCGGAGCCCCTGAGAACAAAGGTTTTGTTTCTGCGAATAGGGTTAAAATCTGGCACCTCGGGTTGCTTTTTCTCTTAAGTTGGGTTTTTTTCTTCTTTCATGACCAGTAACTACTCACCCAAATAACACTAAAATATCTAGTTTTATCTCTTATGTGGATTATTTCAAAACCAGGCAGTAGAAAATTGATGCAGCACTAGATTTAAACATATTTGCATTTATTCCATAATAGAGGCATTGGTAGGCCTTCCTAAAACTCAATAACAAAAAGAAAATGAGTCTTTCAAATTCTATAGAGCCCTTAGTTAGCATCCAGTTCAACTTAGAGAACTCTCAGATGCCCACTATCAAGAAACACACCATCTCCACCCTATTATCACTCTACCACATTACCGTTTTCCTTCCTTCATAGTTTTCACAAGTTATGCATATTTATTTTCTTATTTAATGTCTGTCTCACCATTTCCATTGTCACTACCACTACAAGATAAGGAACTTTAGGGTAGGAACTGTGTATCCCCAGCACCCAGATCAGTACCTGGCTAACTGGTTTTTAATCAACAGGTAAGATGATCTGAATGAACGACTAAAAGGTAAAGAAACTTGCCTAAGGTTGCACTATTAATTTGGTAGCAAAACTTAAATGAAACTTCAGGTCTATTAACTGTCTTGTGTACTCTGTACTTGAGAGTGCTGAGATTAAATCCAAGCAAAGCCAGCTATCAATACACCTATCTTAAGTTTCCCTAGTTAAAGAAGTTTGGGCCAACACTAGGGGTAGCAGTATAACCCAAAAAGATTCAATAAGTGACACTCCAGAACTTCTATATGTATATGCTGTGGAAAGGGAAATGGGAAATGAAGGCTAAAGTGTTAATTGACAATATCAAAGTGTAACTGAAGGGTTACAGCCCCTTGACACCCCCTTTCATTATTACTGTAAATGGAACATCAAGGAAACAAAGTTACTCTGGTCTCAGTACTATTTTCTACTGTCTCTGTCCTTCCTTATTACTTGCAATGAAGCAATTATTTCTTTTTTTTTTTTTTTTTGAAGCCAAATAAATCCCAGTATGATGCTTATTGTGGTTTACTTTTAAGGGGAGGTATCACTGTCATTTCTGTAAATAGGTTTGCATGGGGAGAGAATCTAAGTTGAAAAAAAAATTAAATTTTTAGAAACATCAGTAAATATGGAAAAGAAAAGATCATTTTTATTCAGATGTTTCTAATATATTCTTTAATGATCATTGAAAAATAAGTTTTGAAGTTTTGTAAATATTGCTTTTTAATAATCTCAAAATCATTTTGTACAGTATTTTAAAATGAATGCATTACCTATAGAAACTGTTTCATAAAAGAATATTTCCTATTGAATGTATATTTGATGACCAAATATTAACTTCACTAAATAAAACCTGATGGCAAAGAATTACTTTGAATTTTGGATACATTTCAATTGCAGTCTCAATAAAGCTGATACAGACTAGAACATACACTATACAGCAACAAGTAAAACTCCCTTTTTAAAAATGATTGGCCTAAACTGAGAGTCAGGAAATAGTGGGGCTGGAATTAAAACCCAGATTCTAGACTCCTAGCTCAGCTCATTTCTGAATGTGTATGACCTTTGATGAATCTCCAATGAAGTATACTTAAAAACAAATTATTGAATAATTTGTAATTTTGTCTCAAAATTAAAATGTATACATTATGATTTTTATATAACAGTGGTCTTAAAATAACTTGTTCTTAAAGTACTAAAGAATCCCAAGTAAAAACCAAAAATCAAAGCTCACATTACTTTCTCATACTTTCATCTTTTTGCCAGGCCTCTTACTAAGTAAGCACTTCACATGTATTATTATCTCTTTAAATATTCTCAACAATCTTCATGACATAGAAAAATATTGTTTTCTTGTCAATTTTAAGATATTCCTTTGGTCTTTATTAGACATATCTGATAGTGAAAATGTTTAATGTCTAAATTTTATAGTGTTTTTATTTTTATGAATCTTGGACTTTCCAGTTCTTTATTTTTTGCATATGAATTCAATATGAAAAAAAACAAAAATTATCTGTGCAAAGGTGCTTTAAAAGAATATAGGTTGTTTTGCAGTGAAAAACAATAAGGTTTAGACTCTAAATTATAAATTAACAGGTATTTGATGATAGAGTCTTAAACAGAACCCTAATTAATAAACTTGACATTGTTTCTCCTCAAGGGATATTTGTTTCTATTTAGATAAAGTATTGTAGCAAACAGAATACCAAAATGAAACAAAACAAAAACTTGTTCCAAATTCAAAGTAAAAACATTGGAGTCACAAAGATGTGGCTAATTCTTACCTATGTTAGGTCTTAGCTTAAAAATCACTTTCTTCAGGAAATTTTCTCTGTTCGCTCTCCCTATCTCTACCTTCAAAACGAAGTCTCTGAGGTCATTAGTTCATTTATCTGAAATAATGTTATTTCTGTGGTTTAGTCTGTTTGTGTAACTTCTGGAAAATATTTCTTCTCTGGACTTATAATAATAAAAAAAAAAGTTTGTTCACAGTTGGGAGAATCTATTTCAGTGACCTATTTTGTTTTTTCCCCATTATGGTAAAATATTATATTTCTTTATGTCTTCTTTATGATGTTCTTTATTCACCTGTATATAGAATAGATATACCTTCCTAACATATAATCATTTACATAAGGGCAAAACATAAGTCATGGTTCAGAGAGATATATATTTATATATTTAAATATAGCATGCTAATCTTTTATAAATCAATATGAAAGAAACAAAAATTATCTGTGCAAAGGTGCTTTAACAGAATATAGGTTGTTTTGCAGTGAAAAACAACAATTAATCTTTTAAATACCCTCTTCTTGCCCAATCATAGCAATTATTACATCAGTACCGTTATTACTTGTGTTTTCTTGTCTATATAATCTAGAGCCTTGCTAGTCAAAGTGTGGTCCTCAGACCAGCAGCATTGGCATCACCTGGGAACATATTAGAAATATACAATCTTGGATCCAAATCCACTGAATCAGATTTTAAAATATAAGCCAAATGTCATTTTAAATTTTTATAAGTCACTTTTAAATGAGAGGAAATAAGTAAATTCATTTTAATAATATATTTTATACGATAAATCCAAAATATCATTTCAAAATATAGTCAATATAAAAAATATTCAGATATTTTACTTTTTCATCTGAACTTTTCAAAATCCAGTATATTTTGAAATACACTTACAGCACACTTATAGTACATCTGAATTCCAACTAGGAAGATACGGCTAATGTATTAGGCAGTTTACTTTTAGATTATAAACTCTCTAAAGGCAGAAACTTATTCTGGTTTTATAAACTCTGGCTCAGTGTCTATCAGGTACTCAAGGGATGTTAAATGAAAGAAAACATTAATGAACCTGGATTAGAGTGATTCAGCCACTTAGTAACTTTACAACCTTGGGAAAGTCTGAATTTCTTCCTCTATAAAAGGGAGCTAAAAATACCTACTTCATAGAGTTTTTGTGAAAATTTTGTGAAAACCATCTAACCTTCCCTGCAGTCATTCTCCATCCCCCAAACCTGGTTTGTTGTGTTTATGGCTATCTAAAATTACATTTTTTATTTTTATATTTATTATATCTCTACCACCAGAATTTACATCTTATGATTCATCCATTGTTCTATCATTGTTCATTCATTCATTTAATGTTTATTAATGTTTATTGTGTGCTACTATGTTCTAAGCACTATTCCAAGCATTGAGATATAATAATAAATATAAACAAAAAGTTCTATTACTCTGGCAAATTAAAATTTAACTAAATAAATGAATTGATAATAAAATTTGGCACAAGCTCTCAATACAGTACACATTCCAAGAATAAAAACTAACTCTGGTATGCAAAAATTTAGATTAGCTTGATTTTGAAATTAGAAGTTTCCATTTCAAACTTAAAGTATATACATTGGACTGGATAAATTGCAGATAAACTGCCCCAATTTAAAACTATATTTTGTTTTTTCTTTTTACTTTCTTGACCCAGGAACAAAATATGGTACCAGGGATGTTCAAACTCGACAATACCTTCATCTTATCTTGTTATTACCATCCAATGTTATCTACCTCAATAAGAAATTATGTTTATTATTTTAATAAATTCTTTTTTTTTTCTTTTGGAAGGCATTTGAAGGGATCTCAAGTGACTGGCATAATTTAAGAATTTATTTTTCTAGGAAAACAAATGTGTAGTCAAAACAACCTATAACATTTAAGTATGTTTCATTCTATAGAGAAAAAAAGTTTTTAAAAAATTTTTGATTCTCAGATCAATCCATGAAAGTAAATCTAAGCCATAATGCAGTAATGATAGTACTAATAACTCATCCAGAATCCAGAACTCTGAGGTCGCAAACTAAGTCCTTAATTAGAGACGGAGATGAAGGCAGGAACAGTAGATTGGAGCAGAGAAAAGTACAGTTCTAAAAAATAGGCAAAAGCTGGAGGAAATAGGGGGAAACTATGATTTAAAGTGAGTCAAAAAAGGGAGACAGGAATCTCTAGAATCTGAAGCAGATTCTGTTAAATAGCAAAAGTCTGACAGAGTCCAGCATGGAAAGGTTACATGGGGAACAGAAAAGGAATGCAGCCACAGCATTCCTATGTACAAATTGTTCATGTCGATTGGCAACTGAGGACTATCTTTGCTGCTTTAGTTCACAGGGGAATGGAGGGAGGATTAATGCAAAACACACTTAAAGAACTTACAGATTTAATTAAAAAAAAGAAAAATAATTTTGGAATTACAGTACAGTATAATTGTGTCAGCCCCCTGCTTCACATCTTACTGAAAAGTGGGTTCATTTCACAAAACTAAAGAGGTTTGGTCACCATTTTGGGGGGGGGGAATAAAAACAAGTGGGCATTAGAAACACCAAAATGGCAAATAACAATAATAGTGCTAAAATTGTGTGATTGCATTTTTATGAGACATTTTTACAAGGTCAAATTCAGTGTAAGTAATGAAAACTCCTAGCATGCCTGATCATCCTCTATTTGCATATTCCTCCTATGGCAATTTTAGAGATGAAAGATATAATTCTAGGCATTCTGAAGGCTTAGTATGAGTAGCTTGATTGAGTTATAGATGATATATTTATTGAGTATGTTTTAAGTATGATGCATTTACCTACATCATTTATTTAATCTGAAGAGACTGGCAGATTAAAAGAACTACGTAGGCAAGGGCATCAATCTATAAGGTGGAAATATATGATATCATGCAAACTGTACTTATCATAACTCTCCTCGGAAAGGAGTGGGTATTAAATGTATGTGGAAACAACATTTTGATAAGCCACTTAGTTTGGTTGGTAAAACCAAGAGATAGGCTCCAACAACAAGATAGTCACCAATTTCCATTGAAGGAAAGAAAATTCCTTCCCTGGGTGAGGTATATAATTTATGCTACAGCTGAATTGCACAAGACAATGTCATGTTGTTCACTCCCCATTTAACTCTGTGATCCATTCCTCACCTTTCCCCCATCTTCCTGAAGATCTCTATGGACTGTACCTGCGCTCCTTTACCCTTTGGCTTCTGGTTGGGGTTGGTCATAGACAGGATATTTAAAGGCAATGGAACACACACACACACACAAACACAAACACATACAAACACACACACACCTCCACACCTTTGCCATAGTTGTGGTAGTAGCTGTGTCTCTTTATAACCATGGCTGCTGTTAGGAAGTCCATATTTCAGGGCTTCCACTCTTACTGGCCTCTGGTAAAACCACCACCATTCTTCTCTTCGCCCCTTCAAGCCTTCAACAGATGGTAATACTCTCAGTTTGTTGCTAGTCCTTCGGTGTTTCACCAACATCATTTGTTCCCTCAATCCCTATGTTTATCTGTCTAAATAGTCCCTTCATTAAACTTTTTATTTAACTCCCCCACCCCTAGTATACTATGAATTTCCAGATATTGACTAATACAAAAGAAGTCCTCCTGTTCTGCCATCATAACATAGTGTTCAGCCTATCTAAATAAATGTAGTAAAAAAATATTTTTTGAAGATGATCAGTCTGAAAGGATGCCAAATCATGACCCTGTTTGGGTAACCATATGTCTCAATCCAGGACAGTGAGGATTAATGAGTACTAGAGTTTACTTCACTACATGAATTTTTATTGAGCATTTTCTATGGCCAAGGCACATGCTGAGTTTCAAGGGATTCAGAAGTAAGTAAGATAGCTGTGTCCTTAGAAAGTTTTCAGTTTAATGAAGAATAAACAAAAATAATCATAATACAGGTTATATAAAATTATCAAAAATATACTTTAAAGAGTCAAGTTATGTTAGGAATTAAATGGCCAATTATTTTTGACAAAGGTGCCAAGATAATTTAATAGGGAAAGAATCAACTTTTTAATAAATAACATTGGAATAATTTGATATCTATATGCAGAAAAAATAATCCTCCATATTTACCTCACATTATATACAAAAATTAAACTTGAAATGGGCCATAAACCCAAAAGTTAAAACTATATGAAACTTCAAGAATAAACACTAAGAGAAAATCTTAGTGCCCTTGAGTGTGGCATATATTCCTTAAATACAACACAAAAAGCATAAAGAACTCTTACAACTCAATGGTAATAAGACAAATAACCCAACCTAAAAGAGGTGAAAGAATTCAAAATATATTTCACCAAAAATGATGCATGGATCACAAAAAGCGCATGAAAAGATGTTCAGCATTAGTCATTAAGGAAATGCAAATTAAAACCGCAATGATGTACTACTTTAGTCTTGATAGAGGGCTAAAACCAAAACAATTGACCACTCTAGTATTGGCTAGGATGTGGTTCAACCAGAACTCTTATACAATGCTGATGGATATACAAAATTACAATACCAGTTATGAAAACAATTTGACAGTTTCTTAAAAAGTTAAACATACACCTACCATATGATTTAACCATTCTGCTACTAGGTATTTACCTGTATTCACATTGATAGCTGCATAACAATATTACTACAAACTTAGCAGTATAAAACAATACACATTGATTATCTCACTGTTTCTGTGGTTCAGGAGTCAGGGTGCAGCTTAGCTGAGCTCTCTGCTCTAGGGTCTCACAAAGACTTATGTGATGCTTAACTGAGGAAGGATTCATTCCCAAGATCAGATGGCTATAAGCAGCATTCTTTTCCTTATAGGTTGTCAGACTGAAGGCCAGTCTCTTGTTAGCGGGTGACAGATGCCACCCTCAGCTACTTGCCACATCGTCCTTCACAACATGGCCACTTGCTTTCTCAAAGCCAGCAAGGGAAACAGAGTCTCTCCCAGAAAGATGGGTCTACAACCTTGCATAATGTAATCATGTATATCATCTTTGCTCTATCTTTTAGTTAAAAGCAAGTCACGTTTATTTGTCAATTATACCTCAATAAAGCTGAAAAAAAAAAAAGAAGCAAGTCACAGATCCCATCCACATTCAGAGGGGAAAGGATTATCCAAGAACATGAGAAATGAGGAGACCACCTTAGAGACTATCCACCTCATTACATGAGAGAATTGAAACCTACGTCTGTACAAAAACTTGTATAAAATGTTTTTAGCAGCTTTATTTGTATTAACTAAAAACTGAAAAAAAAACTCAACTATCAACAGGCGAGTGGATAAACTATAGTATATTCACACAGTGGAATGCTCAGCAATAAAGGAAACCAATTGATATGTACAACAACATGGATGAATCTCAAAATAATTATACTGAGTTAAAGAAGCCAAACATAAGATTACATACTGTATGCTCCATTTATATAAAATTTCAGAAAATGTAAACTAATCCATAGTGGCAAAAAGTAGATTAGTGATTGCCTAGAAAAAGTGAAGGAAGGAGATGATGGATTACCAGAGAGCAACAAGAAAACTTCCACAATAATATATACATTCATTTTCTTGGTTATGCTGATGGTTTCTCAATTGAACACATATGTCAAAATTCATCAGATTGTACACACTTTAAGTATGTGTAGTTTAATGTATATCAATAAAACTGCTAAATTATAACTCAAAAAAGCTTTTTGTAAAATGTTTTTTAAAAACATAGAATCCACTTCCTACAAGGACTCCATGACAATACAGTATTAAAATAAAAATGTTTCTTATTTATCATTGAGTGAAACTGATGTCAAGAAAAAGGGACTATAATAATTGCACAATGTATAAAGGATAGGCTATGTGAATAAGATGACATTTAAATGAACTTTAAAGAACAGATTTTGATGTGCAGCAATAGATAAAAGGATATTCTCTGCACATAAATATTAATTAACATATTTATTCAAAAAATGTTCATTAGCACTGTGTATGCATAGCAGTGTGTGAAGCACTGTGAGGAACTTTTTAACTGCTCTTAGCAAAATTTCAGACTGGGCTTATTAAATTTGGAGATGGCCAAGGCTTATTAAATTTAGAGATGGCCAAGGATATTATGTTCAAAATTTATCTGCATTTTCCTAATACTTCTATTCACTAATTTACTTAAATAATTCCTTCCCTATTGTAGGAGTAATTATATTAAAAAGCAGCAAATTCTACAAATTCAATGTAAATCAATGTGTAGTTTTATACATGCAATCAGTATGTATATGATTAATACATAATTTCAAAATTGCTATATTGACTAAAAAGCAAAACTGTATCTCTAATTACTCTGAGTAAATCAATCTCTTGACTACCTTAGGATTCCATAGTCTTTTGAAGAATTACAGATTCCAGGTAAACATGTGACTTACTGTCCAAACTTCTGAAGATAATGGATGCTGGTGATTATTATTCTGGGACGACAGTACTAAACCAGGGCTGTCCCACTGGGGTGAATGTATTGTCAGCCCAGCTATAGAGAGATTTAGTTTTGTTTTACAAATAAAAGTTACCAACCATTAAAGATTCCTAAGGTCTACCAAGACCTAACGAATCAGAATCTCTGCTATAGGATTTGAAAAGTTATAATGAACTGCCATGCTTGGGAAGCCTTGGACTCTAAAGTGACATCATTAAAGGCTCTTCCAATTCTAAAATTCTATGTTTAATAAGGGAATTTGACTATATGCTACTAGATGATATTAATGATTAATTTTCTTAGTGTAATGATGTGATTATATTAAAAAGTCCTTATTTTTATGAGATACACATAGCTGCATTTAAGAGTTTCATAATATGTGCATCTTTTTTTAATTTTTATTTTTTAAGTAGAGTTGACAATACATATTACTTTCAATTCATTTAGGAAATACATACACCTACACAAATAAAGCTGATAGTGTGTATACATACATGTTTACTAGACTATTCTTTCAATTTTTCTGTATGTTTGAAATTTCTCTTAATAAAACACTGGATGAAAAACTTAGGGAAAAAATTTTGTTTATAGGTACAGTATTGTTATATCACTTTTCAGAACTATAACAAAAAAATCAATACAAGTGATTACTAAAAACTTGTCTATAAATCCTCTTCGACTTTTTTCTAAGAAAAAATAAAGTGACAAATACATTCATTCACTGAAGAATTGTTTAAAATGGCATTATTTTTACAATACTCTAAATGTATTAAAATGGCATGCTTAAATGAATGAAGGTGTATTGGTACATGGAATCAAGGGATTATCATGCAGCCTTTAAAATAATCATCGTCAAGAACCTACTCTACACATTGTCTTACGATGTTACATAACTAGGTGCAAAAAGAATCCGAAATTACATCTGCACTATAACTATATAGAATTTGTGAATTCAAGTGGACAGAACTTGAATTCACAAATTTTATACAGAGTACAGATGTAACTATATAAAATATAGGTGTATATATATATATATATATATACACATATATATAGTTACATATAAACTTTGAAAAGCAGTTTTTTTCCTTTTATTTCATTTTCTTATTTCAAATTATGCTAATGATTTTGCTCAATAATAATGAGTTTCTTAAAACCAGTCGTTAACTGCTACCTTAATTTGGTCCCAAGGGCAGCAAAGGTCGGTTTATAATCCATTGAATAACTGAAGACTGTGGACTCCTCAACTGATTGATGCATAACTAATCTGGGATATCCACAGAGTCGTTTCTGCCAACTACAAATATAACAAACATTACGTGTAAACTGAACTGCTGAAAAGGTTTCCAAACATCACGGGTACACCCACTGCAATGTGTGGGCTAAAACGCATACAGGTAATGATGGCAGAAATGATACCTGTCGCATAGCAGGGGCATGTCAGCCTTTTCTCCGCCAAAGGCTTCTGGTCCTAGGCTGCCTCTTACTTTCACCAGAATAAGATGGTTCCAGAGTCCCAGGCAAGGGAAGAGACTGTTCCCTTGCCTAGGAGGCTGGAAACTGCTCTGCGTGCGCGCAAGGTTCCCAAGGCCCTTTAGCTGACAGCCGCCCCTCTCGACGATTCCCCAGTTGCTATGTTTAGTTGCTAAGGCACCAACCGTCTCGCAGGAAGAGAGGGCGGTGCGCTCCCTTTGGGTGTCGTGGCGAAACCGCTCAGGGCCGAGCGCTTTTGTTCCGGGCCAAAACAGTCAGCTGCCCTGAGCTCGACGGGAAGGCGAGAAGCTGGGAGTGACGTCTCTAAGCCGCGGAGGATTGTGGGAGGAGGTTGTCTCCAATTTCTCCTCCCCCTCCCCCCCGCCCGGCCAAGATGTCTGACATGGAGGATGATTTCATGTGCGATGATGAGGAGGACTACGACCTGGTGAGGCACAGGGGACGGACCTCTGGGGCCTGGACGTGGTGTCTGGCTTTAGAGGCCGGGGCAGGGGCGGCTGCGACTTCTTCCTGTAGAACATGTGCTCCTTCCAGCCGCTCCCGGTGCAGTGACAGGACGGGTTTACCTC
The DNA here is from genome assembly GCA_030015415.1 of Cynopterus sphinx. Classification (NCBI taxonomy): domain Eukaryota; kingdom Metazoa; phylum Chordata; class Mammalia; order Chiroptera; family Pteropodidae; genus Cynopterus; species Cynopterus sphinx. The sequence goes on along the minus strand of CM057384.1, from coordinate 92,764,711 downwards.
CTCCCCCTTCCCGCACCGGCCCGGGCCCCGCTTCTCCAGCATGGGGGATGGGAGGGTAAAGGAGGCAGCGAAGGGGGTCCCTAGGCGTTGCGCTCCAAGTCTGAGCGCCTCCGGGTTTACACGGCCATCCCTGGCCTCTGGCGTCCGCTCCTCGGTGCCGCCTACCTCCCCACCGCGCGAGCCGCCTCGGGGACCATGCAGTGGTCTAGGCCCTGGCTCTGCCCTTTCGGGCCCAGCCTTCCTGGCCCCTCTGATTCAGTCTTGAACTAAGCTTGTGCTAATTGCTGGGAGAATGGTCTGAAAACGGGGGGCCTTACTGATGCCCCCAGACCTGACGGTGAAACACCGCTTGTGAGTCTCCTGGAAACACAGGTTAGTCGTGCCTGGGGTTCGTTTTGGGTTAAGGTGAAGGTGCGGTGCAGAATTCAAAGCAAAGATAACTCCAGAAAAAGTAGTTGAACTATTTGTTTTGTTTAAAGAGAAAAGCTGGGGAGGAGGTTTTGCTGTTTGTTTTTTTGTTTGTTTGTTTTTGGTGAGAGGAGAGGAAAATAAGTGGATTGACCCCAGTGGCTTTTTTCTTGACTTAAAAATCTTCCAGTATTCAAAGTGAAAAATATCAACAGAGTAGAAATACACGAATTTATGTAGCTGAGTGATGATGTTTAAATATTCAAGGTTGAATTTATGAATGGATTTACAATTTTTTAAAAATTCACTAACATTTCAGGTTGTTACACAAAAATATCTGTGTGGGAACTAAGAAAAATTATCTGGACCAAGAATTAACGTCAATTTTATTCTTTTGTTTTGGGGCATTATTGTGCATGGTTCATGTAGTGATGCTGTAGTATCGTGAAGTTTTGAAATAAATGCTTAGAGATGTCTGGCTCTCATATTTTAAGTGCCAGAGATTCTCAAGGTATTAATAATCTTTTGTAATGAGTGTTAAACTTCTTTTTAAAGTCATTTTCAATTAATATTTCCATTTTAAAAGAAAGCACATCTTCAAGGGAGAAGGAAATGCTTATTATTACCTGAAAGTCACAGTAGAGGTTTTGATAATTTCTAAAGTTGGATGTAGGGTTTTGCTAGAAGTTATGATTTCTGCCTTCCATTTTAGTTTCTGCAAAACAAACCAGTGGTAGGCAGTGCCTTCAGTTCATTAAGAATGTGTTACTTGTGATATGTATTTTTTGTTTATTACATGCTTTATATTACAGGTACTTTTGTAACTGTAGGAGTGTTCCTTTTAAATATGTTTTTATGTTTAGCTTGTTTTTCAGTATTTCTGCTTATCTATTAAGCAATAGTTTGCTGAATACATGCATGACTTGTTAACACTATGGTTAACTTAAAGGTCATCATTAAGAATGTAATGTAGGAATGAATGGCAATGAGAATCTTATTGTCTGTGAAGTATCAATTTTTTGCAAGAATTTTAATTAAACATACGTCATTTAACTTGACTATGTTTCTCCAGCCTTTTAGGGCCTACACCATAGACAGCATAAAGCTCAACATGTAGTTTTATCTTTTTTTTTTTAATTTATTAACCAAAAAATAATAAGATTTTACACTACTACATAATTAAATGAAAAAATTTCCCCCAGCATTTTGTTAAATAGTTGTCCTTCCCATATCTTTCTTACGTAGATACCATTCTGGATTCTCAATCAGATATTAAGAAATGAAAGCTTTTATCCTCCATTTACTAAAAGTTAAACTCTCTTGGTGGCATAAAATTTATTTAGAATTTATTTTTTACTTTCCTAGTTAATTTCCATAAATTATTATATATTAAAAAGAAAAAAGATTAAGAGGTTGGTTTCCCATTTCATACTTACATGTTGCCGAAAGAGAAGTTTGGGGTTGTCCTTTTTTATTTATTTTTGTTGTTGTTATTGTTAATAGTTATTTGCCTGGGTCTTTGTTCTTGTTGTTCCAAGAGTACAGAATTGACTTGCTGTTTTAGGGAAACTTCACTTTTTTATTAAAAAATGTATTGTTTGTTGGAAATTTACCATCACTTCATTTTAGTCAGAATGTTAACTAAAGCCATGAGGATTTCCAACCACAGATATATTCAGCATATCTTTTATAGGTTTTTATTGATAAATTTTAATACCATAAGTTTTAGATTGTTCTTACCCAGTCTACTGAAAATAGGTAATTAGGCTACCATTAGGAAAAGTAAAAATCTGTTTCTAAAACTATACTGTTTTAATCCAAGAAGGTAATAATGACTTATGCCCAAGGTCTAACAGAAAAGAGAAGAAACTTGTTTAAAAAGAAGAAACAAACAGAGAAATTTAATGTTCTTGAGCTCTTTGAAGATCTTTTTGACTTTTATTAGAGGCAGAAGCAGACATTTTCTAAGCATAGGAATTTATGTGGCAGTGAATTGGAGAAGTAGGAGATGGTTCTAGTAGATGTCTAGTAATGCACTGCTAATTTTACAGTCATAGATTATTTGCTGATTTAAGAATACTAAATAACTGAGGTGCTATTCATTAAGTTAATTGTAATAGGTTAATTGTAATTCCACAATCCAGTCATTTTAATACGAAGTTGCTTAGTATTTCTAATCTTTTTAGAAAGGATTTTAAACAGATTGACTTTATACCAAAAGTTATTTTTTAATAGATGTTGTGATAGGTAGGGCATTGTATTTTGCATTGAAATGTATTGTAAGAGGAAAAAAATTCTCAGAAAGGTAGATTAATTTCACTTGGTTAAATATATTTTCAATCTGTGTGCCTCGTTATATTCCCCTAGCCAAGTTTATAATTGTGATTAGTTAGTGAATGTTCACTAATATTTTTCTTGATTTAATATATAGTAGTTTTAATACTCTAATTCTTTTTTACCTACTTTTTTTTTTGAGAGGTGAGAGATGTCTTAGCTGTAGAAGTCTTAAAGAATCTATCACTATTTTAACAGGATCACACAAATGATGTCTTGAACTTTAGTTTCTCATGTTATAAAGAACCTTAGAACATGATTTAGCAAATTAAAAAATAGCACTAACTTCCATTTTAAAAAAAATATTTTAATTGATGTGAATAGAATATATAATATCATTTGAGAAAGAAGTGATAGATTAATATAGGACAAGAGCATTAGCTTTAGGGATTTGTGTGTTTAAAGGTTTCATTTGTCATTGATTGTGTATATAAGGAGCTAGGAGGTTATAGATTATTTTCCTCTGAAATTGTTTCCCTAGTAACTTCCTGCTTGACAGACAAAATGTTGGGGATCTTTAAGAATAGATTTTCAAACAGTATACAATTTATAAGTCTGGGCCAGGGTTTTCTATGGTGGCACACACATTTGGAATTCTGTATGTAATCTTCAAGAAGATGAAATTTGATTTTGCGGTTGAGGCTTTTAAAAGAAACGTATTTAATTGTAAATATTTGGAAAAAACCCTAAATTATCAGTAGTAAGAGTACACTAACAGTATCAATACTAATGAGGTAATGAGAGATAAATTATAGTATATTCATGTAATGGAATGTTATATCAGCATTTCAAACCATGCTTCTAAGGAATTTTCAACAATATGAAAAACTTTTGATAAACTATATTGGTCAGAATTCTTAGCTAAGGAACAGGAATAGATGTTAAACTAGTTTTAACTTAAAAGAGCATTTATTGGCTCACCTCACCAAGAAGTCTAAGTATGGCTGGATTCATGGGTCCAGATGATAATGCTGCATCTTTGTATCTCTCTTTCTGGGCTGCTTTCCTCACTTCGTTGGCTTAATTGCCTTTACATTATGTCACAAAATGTAATTTGACATCTTCCTAGGGTTATAACCCCAAAGACAAGAAGATGGTCTAACAGAGAAATCCTAGAAGGACTTTTATTGACCTGCACAGCGTAGGTCTGTGTGGCCTTCTGTGAACCACTTTCTCACTGAGAAAGGGAGATGAATTGCTGGCCTTCCTCTGGTTGGAGGGACACTGTAATTGAAAACCTTCATCTGGGAAGGAAAGGGTTAATTACAAATGCTGTGCTTAGAGTGAATGCATATCCACTTTAAATGTAATCTGTGTTACAGTTTTATTGGATGGGAATAAAATTTATTTTGTCAAGTGGGAAAAATATGGAAAAATATAGAAAATTTGTCTGGAAAGTCTGAAAAGTGTCAGAAAAATTAAAATTTGTTTATTTCTTGCAAACCTTTCACAGTAAAACCTTTTATTGCTGGGAAGAGAGGGGACAGGTTATAGGGTGCAAATGAAAAACAAAAACCTCACTTTGATCTTGGGAGACCAAAAGTGATTTTGTCTTCGCTCAGGATTTTTTAGAGTTCCTCTTAAAGAATTGTCTTCAAAACCTGAAGCATCTAGCTTTTTAAAATAGTGAATACATACACATGGTTCAAAAGTGTAAAAATCAGCTTTCCATTTTTGTTCCCCCTTGGGCCAGTTCCTGTTTTTTCCCATAGGTAACCAACCAAATATGCATTTGTTCCCTTACCCTTTTTTTTTTTAAACAAGATGTAGCTTTATAGTGTTCTACACTTTCCTTTTTAATTTGCCTTAGAAATTATTTCATATAAGTATCTAAACAGCTTACTTCTTTTTATAACTGTATTGATTATATAGATATGTCATACTTTGTTTAACCATTTTTCTATTGATAAGAATTTGGCCTATAGTTTTTTTGCTATTAGAAACTATGTGCAGCTTTTTTTTTTTTTTAATTTCAGCTGTAGCCAGCTTTTGTTCTTTTTGTAGGTGTCAAAAATTATATTCAAAGTCAGGTTTGATAAATAAGTTAGGCTATCAAACTAAAATGATGCTGATTTTGGTTGGAAATATCTGACTAATAAGTTCATTTTCTTGAGAATTTCAGAACTGTTAACTTAATAATTCATGTCAGTATAATTGGAATAATTTTACTACCTCTTAGTTATATTCCAGAGAAAAGTATTAGTTTGGAATATAATATTCAGTATATTTTCAAAAAGACCTGCTGTATTATATCATAAGTGTACCCTGCATAATGAAATTAGAGATGCTCAAACAAGGATAACCTAAATAATAAGTAATGGGAGACAGCTTTTATGAGCTAAGAATAAAATAAATTTAAGGCTTTTCATACCTAACTTAAATTTGTAAGCTATGAATGCACAGCAGAGTGAATTTATAATTATTCTATCTCAAATACATAAACAGCGGGAATTAAAAACTTCTCTTAGGGTTCCACCCCACATTTGACAGGAGAGAAATTAAAGCATCGAATATAGAGTGACTTAACCTAATGTACACAAAAATTAGTGGGGGAGTCAAAATTAAAGCCCAGATCTAATGACTTTTATGATGTCTCTTTAGAAAATTTAATTTGAAGACTGAAAGTTTAGAACAAATAAAAGAATATTCTAATTTGCACTATAGATGATGAATTAGGACCCATTGACTTGATTGGAATTTTTTTAAGTTTTGATAACTTTCTGAATGGCTAAATCGTAAATGGCTACGTAGGACTTGGATTATATCGAGTCCTTAATAATAATGGGATCATTGCCCTTTACCACTTGGCATGCACAGCGTCTGGTACAGTTGTCTAGCCATGATCAAGGCTTGGGAAACATTGTTAGTAGTGAGTTTTCCTAGAGCACATTTCTTAAGACTTTCTGTTGGCAACAGACACAGGAATAAGTAGATGAATTGTGTAACTGACCCTGTTCAGCTGGGACTGCATTCTGACATAGAGTCAAAATTGCCCCCTGACTATTATGTGTTGTGTTATTTTGTAACATTCACCCACTTTTCATTTTGATTAAGCTAACACTGGGCATGTTATAATATACCCGGCTCTGGGGATACCAAGATGAATAAGAAATTTCCTGCTTTTGAGAAATTCATGGCAGGACAGGTGAGGGGAAATAGGAACAACATACTACACACAAGGCTCCATGTTAGAGACATGCATGTCAGCTTGACTAAAGAGAAAATTTATTTTGCTTAGAAGAGTTAGAGAAATAATTACAAGGTAAGCCTTGAGAAATACATTTTTCAAGAGTGTTAGGGCAAGGGAGCATCACAGGGGAAAAGTGGAAAGTTTGTTAAAAGGATGGTGCCTAGCAGAGAGAATAGTTTATACCAAAGCAGAAGTTTTAAATTGCATTACATGTTTGGGAAAGGAAAAATAGATTTGGGTGGTGTGGATGGATCACAGATTACTTTGCAAAGATAACGACATTAGTTGTTATATAACTAGATTAGAACTATTATGAACTTCAATTTTTTATATATATATATCATTAAGTACTTGTTTGTTTTTCACATATTGTGAATTTTTTTTGTTTAAGACATTTTTAACATATAGGTTAAAATTTCAGATTCTCTTTTTAAAAAATATTTCATTTAAACTTTTATAAATTATAGTTCCTATTCATCTGACATAAAGGAATTCCATTTAATACTTTTTCTGTATTCCCTATTCTGACTAATGGCACTGTAGTCATTAGAGATAGTGGTATTTTTCTTTATTTTCCCATGTTGTGGGTTCTTTTTATTTTACATTCTTAACATCACTTGCTATATTCTGTATTAATTCGGTCTCCTTCCTTGCTCCATAGTCTACTGCTTGGAAATAGGCCTTCATCATCTCTTGGGCAGACTGTGGTTAAGAGTATCCAGTGGGCTACTTCATTGCTCCCAGAGTTCTCTTCCTAAAACACAAATCTTATTATTTCCCTGTAAAATCTTTTAATGGCTCTTTATTTGATCTAAATTCCTTCTATAGTCTTGTTCCCAGTTTATCTCATTGATTCATTACACACAGCCTGTGCTTCAGCCCAATCAAACTATTCATGATTATTCCAAATATGCAATGCCATTTCAAGCTTCCATGCCTTTGCACACATTAATTGCTGTGTTTCAGATGCCCTTCCCTATCCCTGGCAACTTATTCATACTTTTAGAGCTAGTTCAGGTAACTTTTCCTTCCTCTAACTCACTCAAGTGTAGTTGATTACTCCTATTTGAGCTGCCACTATACCTGGTATGTCTGTTATTGCTTTTATTGTTATATTGCTGTTTTATTTTGCATATCTGTCTCTGTTCATGAGTAGCTAGAAGAGAAAGATTTAATTTGCATTTGTTTGAGCAGTACTTAACTGCTGGTATACACTTAAGATTATTATCATTAAATATAAATAATAGATATCTAAACAGTTATTTTAAATACTTTTTAAAATATTGTTTAAAAATCATTGCAGTGTAATAAATGAAGAGTGGTTTGCTGTAGTACACAGCTTGTATTGATGGTGTGAGTCACTGAGCCGCAGACAGGTTAATGATATCATGGAGGCTGGTTCAAACCATATGAACCTGGTGTTGCAGACCACAACCAAGGTACTGCCTAATTATAAGTAGCTAATCAGTAACATATCAGTTGTGCTAATCTCATGTATTTATAAATTTAAGCAATGACCTTTAAGAGTTGGATCACAATTATGCCAAAAATGTTATACATTCCACCTCTTAATTTATATAATATGAAAAACCAAAAGAAAATATTCACAAAATGTTAAAGGCTAGATTAAGTCTTATCTCGGTCATTGTGATTTTGGGGAGTTCTAACATCTGCAGTTTGGAAATATTAATCTGGAGCCAGCCAGGTCCCCGAAGTTACAGGTAGCCAGTCTTGGTACTATATAAGAGGCAGTCAGTGATTGAATGACAAGGCACTGTGCTAGACATGATGGGAAATGTAATGGTTCTGGCCTTCAACAGTGGTATAATTAGTTTGGTAATTTCCAGGTAATTGAAGTTAACCTTTTTAATTCCTAAAATATTATTTTCAGTTTTCCCTTTGTTGGCAGCACCACATCCTACTGCTGAAGAAAGGCCCATTTGGGACCCTTGTAATAGAGGTCTCACAGCATCCCTGGCTTCACTTTCCCTTGCTCTCTAGCTTAACAATAGATTGTCACCAGCAGCTTGATCCATAGCTTAGAATGTCCCCTGTCATAGAAAGTTGCCCTGAAATTTATGATTAAATACCTTTATGTTTACTGACCACAATCCTTTTGGTCTAGCATTCTTTCTAGACTACTCCCATCTTTGTTCTTGTGTTGCTAACACCACCAGAGGACCACGTTGTTAGAGGAATAGCTCTGTGAAGCATAACAGACACCCCCCCCCCGAACTGCCACATAGCTCCTAGAATAATGGCCATATTTTCCCTTAAATACCCTAAGCCAGACTGAGAAGGCAAGGTGGTTTTTGAAGGTGTTAACCTGCTGCATTCTCCTATCACTGGTGCTCTGACAATAAATGGTTATTCTAAATAGCCCAACTTCTGTGTCAATCTGTTGGCTGAGCGTCACAGGCAGCATGAGCCTAGGACTCGTTTGTCCTCCAATTACACTACCATCATGTGTACCTTCCAGTTTCTACTTCCCTCTTTTCATATCCTGGCCTAGTTGTTTTTTCTAATCCGTTATGGGATAAGACACCAAAAATAAATGGGCTTTGAATAAGAGTCCAGACTCTTAGACTTTGGAATAGATGTAAATAGAAAAAGTCTTACTTCCAGATTTAGAGGGCACTCTGAAAATTTGGATTGCAGAAAAGTCATTTTCTGGTTGAGCTGGCCATTCTTGTATATTATTGAACAATTAACTAGAGAAGAAATGATTTCTGAAGGTGTAGAGTAGGTATCAATAGCAACCATTCTTTACTACAAGTTTTTCCTGAGGAGTTGACACTTAAGCTGTAATGATATGCAGTAGTTAACCAGATGAAAAGAGATGTAAAGAGAAGGGAATGGCATATAAAGGTGGTAGAGGCCAGGGTGGCTGTAGCAAAATGAATGAGGAGGAGTTTGATAAGAGATATAGTTGGATACATAGTAGAGAGTCAAATTTTGATAATTTTTAGCTTGATTTTTAAACCAGTGGGAAGCCATTTTTGAGATTTTACATTTTATGAAGGTTATTCTGGCTGCTTACCATGAGAAGGTTGGAACTTAAAGGTTGAAGGGGAGAATAGGAAAGCTATTATAGTCTATGGAGAGATGAAAGTAGCTTAGTAGGCTAGGGTGGTGTCATAGAGAGGAAAGAAAGTGGATAGATTTGAGATTTATGTTGAAGGGTGGAATCAGTAAGAACTTTTTATGTTCCAATATGACTACTTTTAGTTCTTCAGTTACCTCCTGTTATGCTGTTTTGTATCTCCTGTTCTCTATCTACTCTTCCATTTTGTCTAGCAGGCAAACTCATTTTTTTCCTTTATAACATAGCTCGGCATAATTTGATGTAAAGTTGACTTTTCATTATTGTTTTTTCAGTTTGATCAGTTTCATTGTAGTCAAACCTAGGTTATAGGATTAAGAAGAGAATGAATGGTTATGAAATTTAATCACTACCCAGAATTTGATCTTATCCCTAAGTGAAGTGTTCCCCAAAGGATTTTCATATGTTAAACCTTAATTAATTCCCAAACTTAAATCTGTGATACCCAAATACCAGTGCGTCATGTCCTTACATTAGAAAATAATTATCCTCTAGAGGGCGCACATTACAAAGCCACTGTGGTCAGATAAAATGATTTTATGCTAACATTAAACGTCCCCCTCCATTTATGGGTCACTGGAAAAATTGCTCTTGTGTTTGTGTATTTTTGAGCTTTCTTACACTACCCTCAGTATCCTTCTTTTCTTTTTTGTGCCTTTATGAAACATTATATAATTTTCCATAAATATCTCTTTAAAAATGTATTCAATAAATTTCATAAGTATCTCTGAAACTGTATCAAACTAATTGAAATAACTCTAAAATACTGTTCTTATCTTTTTGTGTTTACTTTCAGGTACTATCCTTAATCTAATATAAACTTGCCCTTTGTAATGACCTGTAGCTGAAAGAAATCTTGTATCTTCCTAAAATAATTTTCATTACACTAATTCATGTGTATTTTATAATTCTCATCATTAATGAATACCTGGGGAACTGTTTCAAACTTCTGTTTACACCACTTCACAAAACAGTTAGTCTTAATTTTTCTTTCTGCGTTATTGTTTCAGTACTAGGAACTGAATTTATGTGATGAAGTCACATAAAATTGTATAAGTTTTTTTAAATTTTGATTTGTTATAAAGCTAGTTAAAGTACAGTAATATAACTGAACAGCTATTGGGTAATATGGAATGCACACAAGGAATATATTCTTATTATATTTAGTAATATCTGCTTTGTCATATATAATATATTCTGAGTATTTGGAATGTGTTAGAATAATGGAATTTAGAATTAGGGAATAGAGAAAATAAGATTATGGAACTAAAAATGAATAATTAGCATTTATGTAATAATTAGCGTTTGTGTAGATTTTCCTCATTCCATGACCAAACAAAAGGTCATTTACATAATTGAGAGTTATTAATGAATATTGTTTCTTTGCCTTTTGCTTTTGTTTTGGTTCTATGGAAACCGTAGTTTTAATATGAAAAAAATAATTCTATATTATCCACTTGATTTTGCCTTTTCCCTTTGTTTTTTAAGTAATGGTTAAATAGGGCATTTTAACTATATATTCAAGGTTGTTTTGTATGAATGTATGATTTTTTTCCCTCTTAACAGTATTTACTATTTACAATGCAATGTGTTGGTTGCTTTTTCCTTTTCTTTTTCTTTTTCTTTTTTTAATAATCTTTCTTTCTAACACACAGGAATACTCTGAAGATAGTAACTCCGAGCCAAATGTGGATTTGGAAAATCAATACTATAATTCTAAAGCACTAAAGGAAGATGACCCAAAAGCAGCATTAAGCAGTTTCCAAAAGGTTTATTTTTTTTTTTCCTGGTTGAATCTGTTCTTCAAGTTTTTTTTTTTTTTGTAATGTCTTAGATCGAATATGTTCCAAGTGATTTTATCTCAGAAATATATGTTAGAGACTTAGTGATAATCTGTAAAATAAGTTTGTATTATGTAGCACAAGCAAATATTTCTAAAGGGCTATCCTATTGTTTTTTTTTTCCAGTCAAGCTATCTATAAGACAGGGCCATTGTCCTGAAGAGCTAGTATGGCTCTGGCAGAAGGAGAACCAACATGATGGTCAATAGGTATTATCCCTGCAATCTTGTGCTTTTGGGAACCGATCACACAGGTGTGGTTTCACTATTAAATAGTGTGATTTCTTGACTACTGATATACTTTTGAGTTATTCTTTCCAACAGATTATTCAGAGGGAAAAAAGTAATTGTAGGACTGTATAATAATCAACAGTAGTTCTTAATCTTTTGATGAAGGAACTTTTAGAATAAGCTTACATAGCCTAAAGTGTTTTAAGACTTATTTTCTTGTTTTAAGCTTTTTAAAAATAACATTGAAAAATGGTAGAATTCATAGGGAATTATTTTTTATGAATATAATATAAAATACAAAACAGACATTGAGTATTATTAGAAAGTAACAGTATTAAATTAAATTAAAAATCTTTTCTTCTCTTAGGTGTTGGAACTTGAAGGTGAAAAAGGAGAATGGGGATTTAAAGCACTGAAACAAATGATAAAGATTAACTTCAAATTGGTAAGATTTGTTTTGAGAGGATTTAAACTAATAATGAAATAAATTCTGTAGGTAAAAACCTCATGGCAATGGAATACCATTATATATATCTACTGCCCTAAAATAACTCTTGATGTGTTTCCGTATTTAGTCTACTTTTTATTTGTGATTACAGTTAATACCAAGTAAGAGAAAGTCTGCATAGCCTACAAAGTTTTTGTTTTGTTGTTCAGAGTTTTTCGAAGAAAACTGATCCTTTATAAACATTGACAGTATTTGGCTGCATTATTAATAGAGTGACTTGTCCACAGACTATTTGAGTTCATTTTGGTGTTTTAAATTTTTACTTTTTTATTACAAAGAGTTCCTCTTCACTGATTAGGACCAAAACCTTAGCATTATTCTTGACTCTTTGTCTCTCGTCCCACAATAATCCATTAGTGAATACAGGTAGCTTTATATGTCTTGAGAATGTGTGTGTGTGTGTGTGTGTGTGTGTGTGTGTGTGTGTGTGTGTGTGTGTGTGTATGTATGTAATGTGTGTGTGTGTGTGTGTATGTGTGTGTATATATATATATCCATCCAGTATCTGACTGCTCCTCAGCATTTCTGCCTCTGCTACTCTGGTTCAAGACAACATCATCTCTTACTTGGATTATTTCACTAGCTTTCTAATTGGTCTCCTTATTTCTATCCTTGCCCTACTTCAGTCTGTTCTCTATAAGCAGCTGAATGATCCTTTTAAAATATAAGTCAGATTATGATATTCCTTTGCTCCAAACCTTCTGATGGTCACCTCAATAAAATCCAAATCCTTAGCATGGCCTATAATGCCTTATGTCATTCACCCTTTGCTATCTTTCTGATCTTGTTTTCTATTCTCTCCCTTACTGGCCTGCTTAATATTCCTCATGTCATCCCAAGCACACTCCTACATATATGTGCTTGTAATTACTGTTTTCTCTGCCTTAAATGCTCCTCTCAGGTAGCCATATGGCTCTTTTCCTTATTTTGATCAGGTCTTTGTTAAGATGTCAACATATATCAGGATGGCCTTTCCCTAACCACTGCTATATAAAATAGCGTCTTTCTCATCCTTACTTACTTTCATCTTACCCTGCTGTTTTTCCTTTTTTACATGTATTACCACTTGATCTATTTACTTATTTATTGCCTTTCTGCCACCCCTGCCTCACTCATCCCCATAGGTTATAAGTTCCACAAAAGCAGGACGTTGTTTTATTCACTGTTGTATTCCTAGCACCAATAATAGTGGCTGGCATTCAGTAAATACTGAAATATTTTTTTCAAATGAACTCATAGATAAGCTGGAATTTTCATGACATTGTACTCCTAGAATTGCCACTCTTTGATAGTGCAAAGGAAAAGTGGAGGAAAAAAGAAACAGTAAATGAGAAGACTGGGTACAGTCACTAATATTAAGAACACTAAGGGTAGAGGAACTTTTGAGAAAAAGTTAAAGTGGAACTTAGATTAGCAGAGAGAAGCTTTTGTCTCTATGGCAAATGGAAGGATAGCTGAAAACCTGTTAACCATTTACTTTTTCCTTGTCTCTGTGTTTACCATATATCTCCTCTCTCTATTAGCTTCATTATCCCTTCTATCTGAAATTTAACTCCCTGAATTGACTAGTGCCTTTTTCTAGTTAACTTCCATTAATCTTGCATCCTGCTCTTGTACTCATTTTAGCATCCTCAAGCACCTTTAATAGGAGGAGGGGCCCTCCATGACATCTGTAGAAACTGTCTACAAAGTGTTTTAGCTCATTTCCCCCCAAAATATCAGGACTATTCAAACATGCTGAATGTTATTAAGTATATTATATATTACATTTAAATATAGTTAAAGAAGGAAAAATATCTGTGTTGCATTTACCCTTTCTAATTGTACCCCTCTGATATTTTCAAAGTATCTCTGTGTTGCACAAAGCCCCTATGGTTTCTTTTCAAGTATTTTATGTGAAGATGTTAAACACAAATATTGACTGTATTTAAATTAATAATTTAGAGGGTTATGGAAGAAGTATCAGACGTCTCAAAGGACAGAGATTTTGACTTAACAGTTATAGTGACCTTAGGGGCCCTGTGTTCAATGTTCAGCTCTTAAGATTCTGTGATAATACCAAGAGACCCTATAGAAATCTGCTGTCTTAACGTACTGAGTGGTTTAGTTTTTGAGCCCATTTAAACATGTGCTTCCCACAAGACTTGATTTTACCATTTTACCTTGAGCCAACATAGAAAGAAAGGAGAAGGATTATTTGTATTGTATGTTATGTTTGCTACCTTCCTCCTCACATTTTATTTGTTCTACAGCATCTGTGCATAAGATGTGGTTTACAAGAGTAATTTCAGCTTCCATTTCTTCCCCCTCATTTTCTAGTTGGTTTATAGTAGGACTCATGTTACTGGATAGTGGTTTTGGGCAGTAAAAAGTTGTAAGGGTTCATTATCATTGGCTCTGCCTGTTCACCACTGTAGATAAAACCAATTTGCTTAAACTTTCCTCAGTTTTAATTACAGTAACATAATTTTTGAAAAGTGAGCTTTAAAGTTTTTATAGCATGAAGAAACAAATTCAAAACAATCCTTTTGTTAAAATCCTATGTCAGTATCAAGATATAATCTCAAAGTTGGAACAGTCATATTTCTGGTTTTCCTTTTGCCACAAGATAAGTACTGTAACTTGGGTTTTAGCAGCTTACTGAAAGAACGTTACCTATTACTTACCACTAAATGGTACTGGCAAACTTGAAAAACTTGAAAACAAAAGTTGTTTGCTATATATTGCCTTTTCCATTGTTCTGTCCATTTTTCCCCACCTACCCCTACTACTGTTTTCTTTTTTTCTAATTTATTTCTTGCCAAGAAGGTTTCAGAGTCTTCCTGGTTTGTTTTTTTTTTTTTTTTTTTTCCATTCCTCATGCTGTATCCTAGAGGAGGACATAGTTATCAGCAGGAAAATGAACAGTACCATTAGTTTATACTTCACTCTAAAAAACACATATTCATTAGTGAAGAAAAAAGACATTATATCTTCCAGTGCTCTCAGTAGAGAACCCAGTAAAAAGAGGGACTAACAGCAGTTGGAGATGATGGGGACTGTTAATACAGGTTATATGGTTACACTCAGTTGATTTTCATGATGTACTTTTGAGAGATGATAGACCCTTCCTCCACCAAAATACTTAAGTACTGGATATTTCACTAGTAGTCCTTTTTTTCCTCAGATTTTTTTGTATTTCCTGGAATAACCACAGTATTACAAATAATTCTGCGAGGAATAACAGTGTTAGCTACATCTATTTTTGAGTAGAGCCTTAAATGGGAGGACTTTTGATAGTAGGATGAGTACCTGGGCTTGAGATTCTTTCACTTCACAGCTTAACGCAGAGCCAACCAATAAATACTGGGGAGACTAGAAACTTGTAACTATTATTAGAAAGCTTGGTGAGAGAATATAACTGATACCTGCATAGCTGATATCCAAGCAGTTTGAAAAGTTGGATTAATTTATGTTTTTTAGTCTATGAATATTTTAGTAATCTTTATGATTTAAATATGTTGCGCAGTCTTAATCATATGTACATATTTTATGACATAAATAAGTATCTAATAATGCCTTTTATTCCATCACAGACAAATTTTCCAGAAATGATGAACAGATATAAACAACTATTGACCTATATTCGGAGTGCAGTCACAAGAAATTATTCTGAAAAATCTATTAATTCTATTCTTGATTATATTTCCACTTCTAAACAGGTTAGATTCTGTTTTTCCCTCTTGATACTTATCATTGTGTTTATTATTTATATTAAGGGCTTTGTGCTTTGTTCTTTTTTTTTTAAGTCTAGAAGTTCTATTTAAGCATTAATGTTAGTTATTCTATTTAATATAAGGTATACTGTTTTCTTGAGTATGGTATTATATAATTAAAAGGTAATAACTCTAGTTTAATCTCTTTAAATAATATCTTCAGTTATTATATTAGATTCCCTTTAATTTCTATCAATAAACTCCTAATAAACTCCATTACCACTTCAGTTTGTCATCCTAAGCTATTTAAATACTTAACAGTGTGAATCATCGGTCATGTGTGTAGATTTAATTAGATAAAGATCCTCGAGAGGAGAACCTGTAGTCACATAGTTAATGTTTAGCATTATTCACCAGATATTCAGTAAACACTTCTATAAAGAACGGATGAATGATGAATGATGAAAGGAAGGGCTGATTATGAAGAAAGTACAATGGGCATTGGGAGTGATAATGATTTTATTTTATTGCTGAGGTAATTTTTAATTGGATTGTTTATAGTCTTAAGCAACATAGTCGAAAGTTTCCACTTTCTTACGCTGACATTTGATCACAAAAAGTATTTTCTATATCATTTAATATTTCTTAGAAAATTTGATAATTTTTTTACTCATAATAAAAATGTTCATCTCAAAATTAGCCTCTTTCATTCATCTTTTTAGATGTAATTTTTATTTCTTGATTCAGTTTACTATTTTTACTCTATCAAGAACATATGCAATGGAATAGAGGAGGATAAACTTGTAAGGTTTTGTTAGAACCTTAGCACTTAATGGCACTATTTCTAGAGGTGTTATGTATTAAGGGGCATTTCTGAAGTGGGGAAATGTTTTCTGAGATTTACAGACAAGAATCAAAACATACATGGTACACTATTATAAAATGTTATGCCACATGTCGGGGATTGGTAATAATAAAACTTCAGAATTGCATGTTGCTTCATATATTATAGGTAAACTTTTTGTCGTTTGAAAGTAAGAATAGGTATTGGGTTGGCGGCACTTGACTTATTCAGTATGCCATCAACAGTTACAAATAAATAGAAAGGCTTTTTTTGAAAGTATCAAACTTTTCTGTTCTCATGGCCTTCTTCTTGATCCAGTTAAGCAGACATCTAGAAAATCAGGTATTCGAACAAAGGCAGAGCCAGAGTGTGGTGAAAAGGGTGGCCAGGAAAGCTTATAATGCACAACAATCAGTGATTTCATAGAAATCATTTTTAAAAAGTCACATTCAGACTGGTAAATTGTTGGTGGTTAGGCAGAGCAAAACATTTTGCTAGTCTCTTCCCTCCACCCAACTCCAACAGTTTACTAGTAACAAAAGCCGTGTGGTTCAGTTAATTAGTCACATTTATAGGAGAATTTTGAAGAAAGAAGCTTATTCTAATTCTTTTCTTTAGCTTGCTTAGTGTTTGTCACATAATATGTACCAAAAAGAGTTGAGAAAATAAGACACTATTAATAACAGTACAACCGGTTGGACGTACATGTCATTTACTTCCATTAAGTAAAAAATGAGTTAATAATTGGAAAAGACAGACCTGTACTATTAGAGTATTAGATATTTTCTGGTTTTCATTTTTAAAAGTTTATATAAAAACAGATCTTGATGCTTATCTTTTGTAAATTTGGTCTTATTTTGCTAAGGTTTTGTTAATTTTGTGGGTTGTCACAAACATTTGGTAAGATACAGATGATAGTGTATCATAGTGTGTGAAAGTTCAAAGATGCACTTTTAGTTTGCTCAAATTAACTTTATTAACAGGTACAAATTTGCTGTTTACAATTATAGAATTCTGATTTTTTATGTCAGATGGATTTACTGCAGGAATTCTATGAAACAACACTGGAAGCTTTGAAAGATGCTAAGAATGATAGACTATGGTTTAAGACAAACACAAAGGTAACAATTATAATTACTTACATTTTTTTCTTTTGAAGAGTGGGTGGGTGTCCTTAGTAAACTGTCCTAAAGATGCACACCTCTCGTTGAAATCTTTTGATTTTAATAAGTTTTATTTATTTATTTATTTTTTTACAGCTTGGGAAATTATATTTAGAACGAGAGGAATATGGAAAGCTTCAAAAAATTTTACGCCAGTTACATCAGTCTTGCCAGGTAGCATTCCCTTAATTTTTTATTAACATTTCTTCATAATAAAAAGCATAAAGAAAAAATTGTATTTGAAACTTGTTTAGGGGTGTTTGTATTCGTGCATCATCTCAAAAATAAAATTTGGAAAATTAGGAAAAAGCTCATTCTTTCTGAGAATTGCATTTCTTCCTGTTTTAATCCTAATTTCAGTGCTTATCTTTATGGAATGAGGCACAGGTATCAATAAATGGATGAACAGGCCAGTCTTAATTAAGAATAAGTCTTCCATATTTAGTTATGTACCCTGTGAAAATTGGAAAGGATATTGTAGACATATATAATGAAGATATTTTATATTCTAGTTTATAATGTATGAATCCCCTATAACAACACTGTCTAGTAGAAGTTCATGTGATGCTAGAAACATTCTGTATCTGCTCTCCAATATGGTAGCAACAGCTACATGTCACCAAGCATATGAAATGTGGCTAGTGTAATGGAGGTATACTTAGTTTTATATTTAATTAATTAATTTTAATTTAAACAGCCAAATAATCTGGACCTCTAATTTTTTGTGTATCTCTATAACTTTTTGACTGTGGGCTATAGTTTTACATTTCCTTTTTTGTCCTGATCAATAAGTTATTTGATATTTTAAATTTTATGTGGAAATACTGTTTTAAATTGTTGAAGCTCTTCCAAAGCCATGTACTATTGTTTTAATTATATGTATTTCTGTGAATGAGGGGAAAGTTGATTAGGAAAATGTTTTAAGTCACCCACAGATATTTTTATTTGTTTTGCCTTTTTTTAGTTTTAAAAACAAGAAAAATGTTTACATTTTATAATAGTCTTTCTTTACAAAACAGATTAGTCATTTATGAATTGTTTCTTATCTACATTTTCTAAGGAAAGCCTAGTATACTAGTGCATAAATGAGTTCAGTTCCATGTGAAATGGAAATGGTAGAGAAGTTATTTCTGAATGGAGGAGGTCTTACAGTGGGTATATGAGGAACATGAAAAAGCCCTCTAGAGAAGTTTTGCTTCGTTTATTTTAGTACATAAGAAAAATGCTATCTGGATTGTAAATAACATAGTCCAGCAAATATGCATGATAATCTGAATGTATGAATTGTCTTGCATATTTCTATTTTAGTGAATAACTAAAGTTTTAAATTGGAAGATCAAATAAATAATAAATTTTGGCTTTGTGTAAGTCAGTGTTTGATATTTATGATTATCTGACTGTTGACCATATACTATTTTTTTTGGCCTGTGTTTTGAGGGCTATACTCATCTTTCAAAGTCAAACTCAAATGTCACCACCTTTGTTATTCTTTTTATATCCCCCAAGAGAGTTAGTCCTTTTTTCTTCCATTTTTTAAGGCACTGGTTTATGCTTAAACGTTTATATGATAATATTTTTTTTGACAGATTAGTCTTCTCCTAGATTGTGAATTTTTGAGGCCAAGAACGTTGGCTTTAATTATTTCTCCAAGGTAGACTCAGTGCCTGGCATAAAAAAAAGTACTCAGGGTTTTTTGATTGAATTAGTGCATCTAAAGAGTTCACAAAGATTTGGGAAGACCATAACTAACCTCTTCAATAAAAACAAGCATTATAACATTTTATATACTGAAAGTAATCCTCTGGCCACTTTTTCTTATTGAATGACTAGAAAGTATAAAAAATATGTGGGTTTATTTTTGACTCTTGA
The DNA here is from genome assembly GCA_030015415.1 of Cynopterus sphinx. Classification (NCBI taxonomy): domain Eukaryota; kingdom Metazoa; phylum Chordata; class Mammalia; order Chiroptera; family Pteropodidae; genus Cynopterus; species Cynopterus sphinx. Next base: position 92,745,526 of record CM057384.1, on the reverse strand, counting down.
GGGTAGTGTTCTTAGGACTTGCATCTCAATTAAAATTTGTAGTACAATTTTCACACATAATCAGTATTATAAATGTAAGGTTCTTGGGCTGACTCAAATAAAAATTACTGGGTTGACTCTGAATTCTCTCTTGACTAAAGCTCATTATTTGTTTTCTTAGACTGATGATGGGGAAGATGACCTAAAAAAGGGTACACAGTTATTAGAAATATATGCTTTGGAAATTCAGATGTACACAGCACAGAAAAATAACAAAAAACTTAAAGCACTCTATGAACAGTCACTTCACATCAAGTCTGCCATCCCTCATCCACTGATCATGGGAGTCATCAGAGGTAAGTTTGGTTTGGAGAGGGTGGGCTGTGTCATGGGAAGATATCAAGGCATCATTTCATGTAACTGACTGACTCTGAAGGTTGTTTCTAATTTAATGAAAATAGTTGGCAAATTAGTGAAGTCAATGAAATAACATAGTCTTAGAAAAAAAGTAGGATGAATTTTGGTCTTGTAAAATTTATGTCAATGAAGATATTGGTAGAAAATCCATCAAAAGTTCTAGAATTACAATGATGTATGTAAAATTACTTTCGACTTTAATTGAGAAAAAAGACTTAAAAATGCTTGTTTGGCTGATGTTTAATGAACAACTTCTTTTAAAGTTGAAGTGTATACCCTGGGGCTAGTACTATCCATGCTATAGAATTAAAAGACTGGAAGACATTGATATAGTTTCCATTTGATTTCTGTAAAGTACTCAGTTGTGTTATTACACAACTGAAAATGTTCTCTCCTGTTTTATTCTTTACAGAATGTGGTGGTAAAATGCACTTGAGAGAAGGTGAATTTGAAAAGGCACACACTGATTTTTTTGAAGCCTTTAAGAATTACGATGAATCAGGAAGTCCAAGACGAACCACTTGCTTAAAATATTTGGTCTTAGCAAATATGCTGATGAAATCGGGAATTAATCCATTTGACTCACAGGAGGTATACATGTGCTCTAATTATTAATTTCTATCAACTGTCTATTGTGGAAGTAAACTTCACACATATACATAGTTAATTCTTTTTTTTACTATATTTAGGCCAAACCGTACAAAAATGATCCAGAAATTCTAGCAATGACGAATTTAGTAAGGTAAGATTTTGTATTTCAGTTAAGGTAAATTTTCTTAAAGCAGTAAATAAAGGGGAGAACTTCAGAATTCAGTTAATTCTCAGCAATTACTCTTGTATTTGGGGTTGAAATGTACTAAATACTAAAAAATAACATTTTATCTTTTGAAGATAAAAACTTATTACTGCTGCTTTTCTCAGTCACAAGATTTTATAAAGTATCAGTTGCTTTTTCTTATCTGTATGTGTGTACCGTTTTTCAGTAGAAAACTGATTATAGATTTTTTTTTTAATTTCACAATGTTTACTGTTTCTACCTGCCTTAATCCAAAATGAAATTATGAATTGGTTCACATAAGTTGAGAATTTTTATTAAGACAATTTCTTTGCTCGTTATTTTCTCAATTGACAAGATAAAGAAATAATTTAAAATTTTTTTACCGTATAGTTTTCTGAGGTGAGTAACAGAGGAGTAATGCTGGCAGGAAACCCAAGGATTTATTGATGTCTTCTATGGAGAAAGATATGACAAATGTTTAACAACTGAAAATCCTGCCATAATTAATATTAAACAAAATTATAGCAGATAAAACCAAGTGGAAAGCCTAAAAAATAGGAAAGAAGGCCTGTTTTTGCAAAAGAAACCAGTGAGCAAGAATAATTTTTCTCTGTGCCAGGAATAAATAGAGCCTAAGTTTTAATGGGCTTTCTTTGTAGAAAAGTATGAGAAACTTACTACTTTTCTTCAAGTCCTTTGTTTTAGATTACACATATGAGTATGCCAAGGCAGGAAGAGTAGCTATATAGTTCAGAGGTAGGAACATAGTACAGAGAGGTTTTTTGTGGATATATGTAGATAATTTAGATGACCAGACATTCTCTCATCTTTTTCATTTAAAAAAAAGTACTATTAGACTATAAATTATGAGTTACCTATATGTAAATTTTATATACTTAGAGAAAGTGGCTATTTCATGATATTGTTTAAGTTCCTATGTAAAATATTTTCAGTTTCTTTTGTTTTTGCTTGGCTATGATTTTTACAAGTTAGGTTTTCTTTTTTAAGAAAACTTTAATTTTAGACATAAAAAAATAATGATTTTGTTTTAAGGGAACTAGGAATGGTTAAGGCATAAAAACTCTAAATTGCAACATTAAAAAATCAGTTTTTTTATTGTGTATTTCTTTAACCTATTTAATACATATTTGCTGAAGTAAATTGTTTTTAATTATGAAAAGAGAGTTCTCCATCTTTGTTTCAGACAGTTTAGTTTGTTCCATCTACATTTGGCCACATACCTAAAAGATGATTCGGTTAGAAATTAACTTCATAATACTTTTAAAAAATTATTTATAAAGTTAAATTGCTAAAGTAACAGTTTAAACTTTTAAATATTGAAAGAAAATTTGCCCTAGACATTAATATTTCACCTAAATTAAATTGGTTAGTTGATAAATGGATTAAAGGACTCATTTATCAGACCTTTAAAAAGTAATAGCTATATTTATATATTTACTTTATCTCCTTTATATTGGAGCTTGGAAACTTAAAATGGTAAATTTTGACCAAATCAAATGGCTTATGGTGTCCCACGGTTTGTATAAGATGTTTTTAAGCCACATGAATAGTGGAAGAATGTCTCTTGGTTAAAATACATATGTATGCCAGTTTTTTCACTACTTGAATATATCCTCCAGTAATATATTACATTAATACATTTGAGGTAGGTAAGAAAGTAATGCTTCCTAATTTTATCTTCCTAGTCAGTTGCCAGCAGACTAGAGGAAAATAATTCCTGTTGAAGCGCTTGAATCACCTGCCCCTAACATGAAGTTACATTGCGACCCAACAGATGGAAGCACAGCAGAGGGCGTGCAGAATGGCTGATGATATGTCTTACATATAAAGCAGACAGTGGTGCCATATCCAGAAGGTTGGCTTCTTCCTTCTCAGCACCTTTAGCAATCCCCATAGTGCCTTACAGAATTATTTCAGGTGTAGACACTAGACACCTCAGAGAATCATGAACATAAATCAGCCTTTGGCCTTCTGCAGCAGGGTCCATCACTCTCCACTTTGTGCATGTGGCACATTTGGCACTAAGGATCCACCACTGATATGATTTTCTGCTGTGTACCTCAGTGGAATTTTCAGCCTAGAGAAAATTAGAGATCAGTGGTCCCTTTGACAAGTTTTGGCAGTTGCTGGTAGCTCTCTAGAAGAAAAAAATTAGGAAGCTATATTTCTGAATAACCTTCAGAAAGGATATACTGTCTTATTTGAAAGACAAGGCCAAACTCCTCTGTACAGTAGTATGCATGAAACTTGGTTTCTTATAGATTAAATGCACAATTGAATTTGAAAGCATCAAGCATTAAATGGTTAGGTTATTAAACTGATGCCAATTTTTAACAATACTAAAATTTAAATTAGCTATGTGTAAATATATAACCCAAAAGATATACTTAATCTTTCTTAATAAAATCAAAAGCATGAAAAAGGAAATTGATTTTATTGGCAGAAGGATATAATTTAGATTTTTGCATATAAAAATTGAGAAACAGGCTCTTTGGATTATCTGATTTTACATGACTTTATGTTTGACAAAAAATATACTTTTCTTTTTCTGTTAGTGCCTATCAGAATAATGACATCACTGAATTTGAAAAGATTCTGAAAACAAATCACAGTAACATCATGGATGATCCTTTCATAAGGGAACACATTGAAGGTATATTCTTTGTGCTAACTGAATTCTATTTTTTTGCCACTGTCAAACAGTGCTTCTTAATGGAACTGAATAGAATTGAGCTGTTTTCCTTCATTTTATGGAAAACTATAGAAATGTTGTCATGGATTAGGATACTCCCTAAAATTATAAAGATGTTTTAAAGATATCATTACTCAATATCATGTTGTTAACATAATCAAATTCTTACATGATGTCTGTTTCATTTAAGGTGGCTGTCCTTTTTACCTTTTTATTCTAATTTAGTTATTGTTGCATGTTATTACCAATGCTTAGATTCTAAGTTAATTTTTAGGATTTATTTTTGACAAGTAACAAAAGCTTTGGGAAACGGCCTGCTATAGATAATGCTGAGATGCATTTATTTTGAAAGGTAAGCTAATATTGTAACAGTAAATGTGTGAGATTTTTAACAGCTCTATTGGATTCACAAAGACAATCATCTCTGTTCTGGGGCCTCTTCTAACAGTGTTTCCACCTGTTATAGAGCCATTAGAGAGTTTCTAAATGACTGTTTGGAATGACTCATTTAAATACTTAAATTCCAACTGCATCAAAATCCAAAGAATACTTTAGAAGTATTGTTTTTTTGTTCCCCACCTTTTTTCTCTTTCATTCACAAGAATTTTTTAAAGTTCTTATATCAACCTAGAATGATTCTGCACTTTGTGAATACAGAAAAATGTAGAAGCTTTATGCATGAACTTCACAATCTGTCTGGTGTAAATCAGAGCTTCTTGAAAGATATTAATTGTAGAGGAAATGATGATTTATTAAGAATGCAAGGAGATGCTTTAGGTAGTGTCACAGTATAAGCAAAATCACAGTATGAGCAATTATGGGAGACACAACCTCTAATGATGCTGTGAATCTGTTGGACCCAAATATTTTTGGATCCAAATAACCTTATGTTCTTGCCAGATAGAAAAGTATTTTGATAAGACAAATAATACAGTTAATTAATATGATTTAGAAGTACATAATGGTTCCTAAAGATATAGAAACTGTTGAATGCAAATGTATTTTATTTTTTGTCTTTCAGAGCTTTTGCGAAACATCAGAACACAAGTGCTTATAAAATTAATTAAACCTTACACAAGAATACATATTCCTTTTATTTCTAAGGTACTTATATTTATGGATTGTAATATTTATAATTTGTAATTATAGATGAAGTACACCTTTCATTTAAAAAAGCAATTTTACCTTGGTAACATTTGTGGTCTTACATTTCTTAAGCATAGTATAACTTAAGGCCCTCACTTTTCATGTGAACTTTTCTTTCTTTTTTTTGGTTTAAATTGAGTTAACAGAAAAGAGAATTAAAGATCATTAAATTTCTTTTTAAAGATTCTTTCAACCTCGGAGAAAATTATAGAAGAGAGAATAGTAGCTAAAATATTTAATAGATAAAGGGTTAGCCCCAACCATGATATAATTGTGGTGGGAATATACTTGAAAAGTTAGAAAGTTAAATTTTATTAGACCTGTGTTTTCAGAAATATTTTGGAGTGATAATGAAATTTTTTGTAACTTTTCACTAATTTTCCTGTAAGTGGTATAAATGAATTTAAAATCAGCATAATTGTTTATATAAAATCATAAGTTAATTAGAATTATAATGAGTCTTTTGTCTTAGGAGTTAAACATAGATGTAGCTGATGTGGAGAGCTTGCTGGTGCAGTGCATATTGGATAAGTAAGTACTTGGCTATTTTTTATCACAGTATGTTTAGGACCATAAAATGTGAATATTGAAGGCAAAGGTAGAAGGTGAATTCTTGATTTTTTCATAAACACCCTTTGGCTGTGATTTTCTATTAAAAGATATATGTGTATGTTTGTGTGATTGTTTTTGATAAATGAGGATATTAAGCACATGATCTCTGAAAAAGTTCTAAATGATTTTTCAGAAGTATTTCTCATTCAGTATGACTCATGCAGCTAGGGAATTATTTAATGAGTAGTTTTTTTATGTATAAGGTGTGGTATACAATAGTTTTGAAATTATCTTTCTTAAAAGCAGTGTGTTATTTAAAACTTCACAAATTACATTTGCTCTTAATCAGTTGGGAAGTCTACCTTCTGGTTCTTTCAGCAAAATGATAAAACGTAGCTGAAATCTGGTTTATGTCTAGAGTTCGAATAAAATAACGAATGTTATAATTAAGCCTGAACTCAATCACTTAATGTAGGCAGCAGTTTTTTCTTTTGTGTTTATTAATACTGTGAATATTTTATGATGTATTAATCTAGAAGATATGCTTAGTGAAAATAGTCTGTAGACATGTCTTCTTTTATTTATTTCCAGCACTATTCATGGCCGAATTGATCAAGTCAACCAACTCCTTGAACTGGATCATCAGAAGAGGGGTGGTGCCCGATATACTGCACTAGATAAATGGACCAACCAGCTAAATTCTCTGAACCAGGCCGTAGTCAGTAAACTGGCTTAACAGAGAACAAGCTTTTACAGACGTACTTAAGGCAACAGTGCAGAGATGTAATTCTTAAGAGAACTGGGAATGGCAAAACTACTGTCGGTTGATGTGTCCTGAAAATTATTGGAGTTATGGCAGAAGTGCTTTTTTTGATCAACTGGTTTGTGTTTTGCTACTGCATTTATCCCAAGAAAAACAGCTTTAATCTCCAGAAGAAAACCAAAATGCCATGGGATTTATGCTGTATTGACATCTTGCCCTAAACATACAACATCATAGTAATTTGTCATGGGCAACATGACCAGAGAGAAGATTTTTGTCATGATTTTAAATACACTGACACGCTACTGTTGGTTAAATTTAAACATGTTTTACCTGCAGAAATTCTCTCACAAATAACCTGCAATAACTTGAAATGCATACCCTTTTGAACACTTCCTTTTCTCATGTATAAATTAAAATGTTTGCTGCATTTTGCAAAATGTCAGTTCTCCAAAAATGTGTCCGTATATTTCTGTACCTGCAGTGTAGTAAAGGTTTAGATGAAACCCCATAATTATAGTGGCATACTGTCACTTAGGTTTCAAGCAGCAAAATAAAACAGTGCAGCTCAGAAATTGTAGTTTGGTTCTTGATGTGTTTTTATTACACTTGGGGTTTTTGTTTTGATTTTTAGTACCTTAGAAATTTCAAAGTTTATCTTCAGTTAACGATTTTAAAAAGCCTGGGAGCAGATAAGTTTATTTGCTTTCAAGTTTTTAAAGTAAGTCTTTATTGATAAAGTAAGTAGAACTAGTTTCTAACAAAACACTTGCATAGTACTTACTTTGACAGTGATGCTTAAAAGGAATTTTAAAAAATTTTAAGAATGATATTACTTTTTAAGAGACTTAATTCTAACTCTCAGAATGTTCACTTTAAACAAATATGTCAGAACATAGACAGCTAAATGAATGTTACCCTGCATAGCGATCATGCTGGAAAATTATTTCCTAATTCCAGCAACTTATCATTGCTCAAAATCTTGGGATTTGCTCTTTTAGAATTGCATTCAGAGCTAATTTAAGTCACACACACTATTAACTTTTTGAATCCACATTGTTTTTTTTTTTTTTTTTTTAAGTATTATCAATCTTAATTGTATAATTGCTATTATTTGGCACCAAATGACTTTTGACAGTTTCTAAAAATTCAATCAGTCTTTGAGGTAATTCTAGAAAGTATGCAACTGGCTTTGAAGGCGATCCCAAAAGAGTTTTAAAGGTATTTTGAGCTGTGGTAGCATAGTTAAGAGAATGAACTGTGGCCTGTAAAGGTGACTACCTTAAAGGAAACGCAGCTCATTTGAATGTATTGAGTTTTGGATGTATTTGTTTGATTTAAAAAAAAAAATCACATTATTTTATAGTGTCAAAAGGAAGAACAAAGATTAAGATAATTTCTTTGGTTTTTCTATTGCTTGTTATTATGTAAAAAGTGAGTGGCAGTTCAGAAGGAAGACTGTTGTAACTGAAGAATGAAACCAAGAATTTTTGATCATTAAATCAGATTTTATAAACAGTGGAAGGAGCATGGACTTAGAACAAGGCATGCTTATTCGATTTTGTCAAAATTTTACGAAAATATGTGATATATATTTATACTAAAACTATATAATCCTTAGAGTTAGGCAAGCAATCAGTTAATGTCTTCAGCAGATTAAAGCAGTATTAAATACAGGTGCGAGTTGGAAATTGTAGAAAACGAAGAAAACGAAAGACAAAATTAATGTCTATGGTAGGGAATAAAAAAATTTAAGATATAAAATTATGTGTATTTTCTTTTTTACATAAATCATTTGTGAAGAGTGTGCTAAATTTTTTTACAGGAGCGATAATAATTAGGATTTATTTTTCAATATAATTTGGAGACCCTTTGTTACCCAAATAAAAATGACAAGTTTCTGTGCCTGTATTCAAATATTTATGCATGTGATAAGTCTGGAAAAAAAGCCCTGCTTAACTCTGAATTGATGGAATTAGAAATCAAAATATGTGAATGGCATGATTTAACCCTTACTTTCTAACTCTTGTAATGCCCAGGTCTCCTGTGATATCTTTGCTGCATTCAGTTGTGCATCTCCAGTTTCTAGAGGGAAAGCATGCACTTGTTATTCTTTAGGAAACTGGGCTAAGTGTATAACAATATCCAAGTTATATAATAATCTTAATGTAATTGTATGTATCACATAGCTTTGTTTAATATTCCCTAGATATAGATTGGTTCTTTTTTTAAAGTCATTTGCCACATTTATTCTAGAACACAGGTTTTTGCTATATCTTAACAGTCTAACTTAAAACAATTTATCATTTTTTCTTTAAATATTTTCTATATTCTTGTGCATCCAATCTTACAGAGTTGAAATCTTAGAGGTTATTAATCAACAACTACAAGAAGTAAAATATTGGCAGATTCTTAACATTTAAATTACAGTTAAATCTTACCCTCTTGTGAAAACTAGTAACAAGTTGTTTACATCAGATTGTAACACTATTTATCTCTTTCTTTTTACCCCTAAACCTAAACTTACTCCACAACAAACTGGCTGCCACAAATAGATACTATCTGCTATAAGAGCTGGGTTTCCATTGTTCATTCTAGCTCTTAAAATTAATTTCTAAATTCTTGATTAACTTTTTTTCTTCACATCTTAATGTAACTCTTTTAAAAAAAGAGCTGACTAATAAGTACTGCTTTCATTATGAGTCTCTTTTAGCTAAAAGTTAATAGTGTATCTTTTAAGACGACTGAGAATCTGATTTCACATTGGGAGTTACAGTTTTAGTAGAACCTGTTTTAAGTGAGCTACACTGTGGGCAGTAGAGTACTTTTTGTTACCTTATAAGAAAACATCGGTTTATCACCGACTGAAAGACAGCTATTCTTGATACTTAAAATACCCATGATGGAAAAATTTCTAAAGAAATATTTTAATCAATAGTTTTTATTTATGATTCTTCAGTAAACACAGGTAAGTACACTTTTGGGGTGCAGATGAGGGTGAGGATTTGTCTGATCAGCATATGAAGCAGATTATGTTGGTACAAAATTTAATCAGGTCAATCCACAGGATTAAAAAATTCTTAATTGCCTCTTACCTTTTTAAAGTACACAGATACTCTAACCATTTATTTACCAAGGCTACTTTTTAAAAATAACATTTTAGTACTGTTTTAAATAAACCTGAACGTTTTCTTTTGATTTAGGTCTTAAATGTGAAATTTGAGCATACAAAACTCTAGTAAAGCTAGGAGTTATATTTTTTATATAAGAACATCATTTTGAACTGAGATATGTAACAATAAATTGGCTTTTTCAATTTTTTTAGAGATAAAATTGACAACATTATAAGGAACTGACTTTTTAAAGTGTTAATACTATCTAGGTTCTTGGAAGAAGAGACTGGGTGTCAGGTCTTAGGACTTGAAGCTCAAGGGCTTTGTACTTTGTGTGACCAGAATTAAATTTTTTCTCTTTTTGGAGGTTTTACTTGGTTTTGTTGTTGCATCAGGTGTCCCCAGCCCAGCAGCATCCTATATTTGTTTTGATACAATTATAAGTAGGAATAATTTGTAAGAATTTCTTTAATGTAGACATATCAGAGTTTTTTTGTTTGTTTTTACTGTAAGCCCATCAGATTCTTTTTAATTCAGGATTATTAAATTTTACTATGCATCTTCTAGCTAGTGTGTGGCCTTACTGGTGTGGATTACCAATGGTTCAAACATTTTGTTTACTTTTCTTTGAATCACTAGGTAAGATTTTAAAAGGTTTAACTTTTAGAATTTCAAAGCAAGTTAAAATAGTAATGCCATTTGGAGGATTTATGTTTTATGATACTAAGCACAGTGAAACAACAGTGTCAGTGATTCTAAATATTTCTCAAAATGTTAAACTTTATTATCACTTAATTTGCTTTTGAATCTTGAAAAGATTTTACTTGGGTAATGACCCAGAAGAAACCAATATCTGTTTATCTTAGGTTTTTACTTTGGTGTCACGTGTTATTTAAAAACCTTCTGGAATAATTAAAAATCATATGCCATCAGCTGATGTTGAAGGTAGATGTCAACTCTACCTTAAAACCTTGTGATAGACAAGAAACAAATATTTCTTGAACACTTATTGTTGGTGGTCAACTTTATTTTCTATTAGCCACGATTTTGAATTTTAAACTTTGGTCAGTATTTGCACAATAATGGCTGGCCTGTGTGTGTGTGTGTGTGTGTGTATGTAGAGAGTGCCAGTGAAAGCCAGCACGCTCATATTTGTGGGAATACAAAGCTCCCTGGTCCACCACAATAACTTTTTCCCACTTTCCATTATTTAATATCACTTGTTTCTGTCTCAAGACTATGCCATGAAAAGAATTTTCAGTGTACCAATGACTTCTATGTTATGACTAGTTTTCACATGGAGGACAGTGTCTAAATTTACATAGTAATTTGAAAGAATTAGGTTGAATTTTCTTTAATTCTGAAATAGGGCATATTTTAAGTCAATTGATAAAGAAGTCATTATTAATCTTATGTGAGTTTTCATATGCTTAGTTACTATTCTAGTATCATATTAATGCTGTGTTGAATATCTAGTTTTTGTTTAAAAAGTTTTCATGTATCTCAACCAAGAAATAGAGCAATGGAAAAATGCCAAGTTTTATTTTGAAAATTATTACATAGTTGCATTATGAGTTTTCTCAATTTTCATAAAAATACTAACTTACAAGTATTGAATATGACAAATTCCTTGATTTTATACAAGGTAGTAAAAAGCAGGTGACTAGGAGTGTGGCAGAGGATGTCTACCCTAAATAAGAAGTCTCACCATTTCTACTAGAGAATCGACTGATAGTTGCAGAATGGGTCACAAGATCCTTTAAAACTTAGGTATTAAAGGATTTTTTATTACTTTATCAGCAATAATTATATAATCTACCTCTTAAATATTGTGTATGTATTAGTTTCAATTAGCACAAGGCCAGCACAGTAATAAAAAACCATGAAACAATTGACAAGCTTCTGAAGACAAAACAGGAACCCTAGGACAGAGGTTACCATCTTAAAGATGTCTTTTATAGCTTCCCAGGGGAGAGGAGTGTAGTAAATAAAGTAGAAAGATCTACATAACGGGAGACCTGCATTCTGCAGTTGGCCATGAATTGAGACCTTGTCACTTAACCTTTCTGAGTTGCAGTTTTCTTAGTTGAGTGCCTCTTTTTAACCTTGGATACTCAGAATTGAGAAAATCATAATCCTTGGCATATGGCACACCGTCATGTACTTTTGGTTTATATTTTAGGTATGTGTATATCTTGAAAACAATATGAATGTCTTAATTTCCATAAATGATACAAATTTCATTCCTTTTGAAAACTTTGTTAGTTTCAAGTCTAGTTCATTACTCCTGACTGGTCTTTTCCATCTCATATATGCCACACCTTAGTAATTCATTTCTCCTGTGATCTGTATTCCTTCCAAATTTTTAGTACAGTAAATCTGTGATGAACATTTTATACCTATCTCCGTATGGACTTGTACAAAAAATTATTCTGAGGTGTATATCTGGAAATAGTGGGTCTTAGGGCATAATAAATCTTACCAAGTACTGCCAAATTAGTAATCAAAATGGATATACCATTTATGTTTCAACCAATAGCCTAAGGGTTCCAGTTTTCTTCTACCCTTGATAGCCCTTGATAACATCTGAGTCTCTAAAGTGTTATTTTACTGTTATATTTAACTTAAACATTACTATGATTACTAGTAAGCTTGAACATCTCTTCATAAATTTATTAACCTCCCAGGTTTCTCTTTCTATGGACTATATTTTTTTTACAATCTCTTGGCTGCCTATTTTTACTGATTTGTAGGAAGTCATTGTACATTCTAGGTATTAACTCCTTATCTGTTTTATTTTTAAGACTTGAAAATATCCTTTGAAGCATTGTCTCGTTTCATTGAACAGAAATCTCGTTTTGATGTTAAGCTATGCATTTTCTGCCCCTCGCCACCCATACATTTGGATCTTGTTTAAGAAATCCTTTCTTACACTAATATCACAAAAAATTCTTTTATAGTTGTATAGTTTCCTCTATATTTAGTTTTTTATTTGGAGTTTATTTTGGTGTATGTTTTGAGGAAGGAATCAAACTATTTTTTTCAATATCATCTATTAAATTCCTTACTGATATGTGATGTCACCTTTTTCAATTTCATATACAAGAGGTATATTTCTGTGTTTTCTAATCTGCTTAATCTATTCTTTCACCAGTGCCACCTTTGATTACAGTTTTTATTACTGAGCTGAGTAGTGTCTTAATTACAGAAGAATCTCCCCACCCAATTTGCTGCTTATTTTGAAAATTATTTAAATATTCACGAACCTTCACTTTTTTATATCAATTTCAGAATCAATTTATTAAACTTTATTAAGTTTCTAGACCTAGTAAGATGAACATGTGATTTTTCTCTTTTAGTCTATTCATGTAGTAAATTACGCTCATAGGTTTTCTAACATTAGCTCAGCCCTACTTTATAGGATAAACTAAAATTGATTACATATTCTTTTTTTAATACAATGTTGGATTTATTAGCCAATATTTTATTTAGAGATTTTTTCTATCTATGGTCTTAAGTGAAATTGGCCTATAATTTTCTTGGGCTATCTTTAATCAATTTAATTATCAAGGTTATTTATATTATATCACAAAATGACTAGGAAACCTTTCACTCTGTTTTTTTAGAGCAATATGTATGTAATATGAAGATAATCTGTTCTTTGGAAGAACTCATTTGTAATGCTGTTTGGACTGATATTTTAAAAAATAGTAAGATTTTTAAGTTACTATGTTCATTTTAGTGATTGTTCATTCTTTCAAATATGACTATTCCATTTCCTTCATTTTATGCTATTTTAGCATTTTATTTGTTTTCAGAAATATATTCTATTTAGATCTTCATATTTATTAGGATATAATTTTATTTATTTTCTTTTTTAATGTCCATTTTATTTTTGCTTATTTTCCCATTTTTGTCCTGTATTTGTTTATTTTGTCATTCTATGATGAAAAAAATAAACCGAGAACAACACCATGAACATATTTCTAAAAAGAGCAACACCTCCTAAAGAAGAGCCTCAGGTCTTTCAGAAGGTAGTCCAGAAGTCAATGTTATCATAGATGACAGCTCCATGCATGCCATTGCCTGAAGACCTTCTAGTGGACAAGAGTGGAAGTGGAAGATAGTGATATTGATGATACTGATTCTGTGTAGGCCTAGGCTAATGTGTGTGATTGTGTCTTAGTTTTTAGCAAAAATAAATGAAAGTTAAAAAAAAAAGTTTTAATAGAAAAAATTTATAGAATAAGGATATAAAGGAAAAATTTTTTGTGCAGCTATGCAGCAAGTTTGTGTTTTAAGCTGTTTTATCACAAAAGAGCTGAAAGATTTATTTTTAACTTTATAAGATTAAAAAGTTAACAGCTACAGTTAATTTATTAAAGAAAAAAATTGTATCAAATTCGATGTAGCCTAAGTGTTCAGTGTTTAAACATCTACAGTAGTGTACAATAAAGTCCTAGGGCTTCACATTCACTCACCACTCACAGACTCACCCTGAGCAACTTCTAGTCTTATAAATAAGCCTCATACATGGTAAGTGCCTTATACAGATGTACCATTTCTTATCGTTTATACTATTTTTTTACTGTACCTTTTGTATGTTTAGTTATGTTCAGATACACAAATACTTACCATTATGTTATACTTGCCTACAGTATTCAATATAGTAATATGCTATACAGGTTTGTAGCTTAAGAACAATAGGTTATATCATATGGCCCACATGTGTATCAGGCTGTGCTACCTAGATCTGTGTAAGTGCCCTCTATGATGTTCACACAACATCTAAAGTGCCTAACAATGCATTTCTCAGAACATGCCTATTTGTTAAGCAACACATGACTGTAGTTAAAGATCTCAATATGAAAACACCCTAGAATTAAAATGGGTCCTAAATCCAATAACTGGTGTCTTTATAAATAAAGAAGAGGGACATTTGGGCGCAGAGCCACATAAAGAAGGCAGTGTGAAGACAGAGGCAGACATTGAAATTATGCTGCCACACACCAAGATATGCCAAGAGCCACCAGGAGCTGGAAAAATGCAAGGAAGAATTCCCCTAAAGCCTTTGGAGAAAGTGTGGCCCAGATTTTGATACCTTGATTTTGGACTTCTGGCTCCAAAACTGAGAGAATACATTTCTGTTGTTGAGAACCACCAAGTTTCTGATAATTTGTTATGGCAGTCCTAAGAAACTAATATACCGATCCATTAAATTATTTTTTAAGAATAACTTGGGAAAATACAGGACTAGGTTCCTGTGAGCTAATTCATCAACCGAAGTCCCCAACAGTAGTCCCCCTCCTACCCCATCCACAGTTTTACTTTTGTAGTTTCAGTTATCTGCAGTCAACTGTGGTCTAAAAGCATTAGATTTCCCCAAACATTGACATGGTCTGCCCCTTATATGCAACCATCGACATCATTATGACTCAATGATCCAGGATCACCAGAAGCAGACGATCCTCCTTCTGATGTATCATAATATCCTAGAGCTGGGAAGATGGTATAAAATAAAAATCAAAGTACTTAGCTAATGTGGAATCGGGGGATCCATTCTCATTATGATACAGCTACAGCCCTTTGAATCATTATTCTGACACAGTGAAGAAAAAGTGTTGAGCAGAATTGGGTGAGGCAGCAAAGCGATATCCAGGTAGACGACTAGGTAGGACAAACAGGTGGTAATCCCTATCATCTGAAATGCGACTGGAACCTGTGAGTCAGAAGAGTTTCTTCTGGATTCAGCTTCATTAGGTCACCTCATTTTCATAAAAATGTGGCTTAACCCCCAGGTTCACAGAATAACCTGGGAGTGCTGGGAAGTAATTAATCTGTAATGAAAACTCCTTGTTCTCAACATGAATTAGGCTGTAACTGCCATAATATTATAATAGTTACACATGCACATGTGCATGCCCACACACACACACACACACACACACACACACACACACACACATACATGCACACACACACATTTATCTCTATGTTCTTTTATCTTGAAAGCCAATTTCAAATGACAGTGTTTTATCCCTTCTCCCTCAATTATATCTAGAGCATTGAGACCTACTTTTAATCTGAAAGTATAAAGTTTTTTTCTGTATGCATTTTTATACGGCTCAGAAAATTGTTCTGCAAATACTATGTTCGTTGTTTAAAAATTAAACTCAAGAGTGCACAGAGGTATATAATGAAAAGTAAAAGAATCCTGATTTAGATATAATTATTATCAACAGATTACTGTCTGTGCATAAAAGGCATATAAGTTTTACATAAATGGGGTACAACTAAATGTTCTTCCACTTGCTTTGTTCCTAATGTGTATATTTTAAGCCACTATAAAAAAGGCAGAGCAAGACTGTCTACCATGCTACAGTATGACATTTCACAACATTATATTATTTTCTTTTGTTCTTGACTGTAACATAAAGTGCCTGTAAAGTGACCTTTTGTTTTGGTATGTATAGCAGGAACACAAGAGTTTTGCCATAAACACCATCTCACAATAATGACTCATTATTTGGAGGAAAAAAATCCAGCAAATATCTTCAGAAAATGTCATCTTGCATCTGGTGGTCAGCAAACTTAGAGTGGGATTCCTGTCTATTTCTGCTGCATTCCATATTCAGTTTCACAAAGAATAGGATTGTGAGAAAACTCATTTTACCAGTGGGATGCTGGATGAAATTTTTTTGACTAAGATACTCCCACCATTCTCAAGACATATAAGCTAATTGAATTTTTTTTTAAATGAGCTCCACAGAGAGCTTAACACTTATTTTTTAGCACTACAAATGTTTTCTCTTTGGATTATTAAAAAGACAACTTTCATCAGTTAATTATTTTAATGCCTACTATGTGCCAAGATATGCTGAATGTCTTATATACATGATCTCATTTAATCCCCGCAAACTGTTCTTTTCCAGGTTCTTTTTAGTTAACAAAATCGAGGAACGTAAAAGCTAAATAATGTGTTCAAGGTCAAACTGCTGAGTGAGGAAGCTGAGATTTAAACCTGGGTCAGTCTGAATCCAGAGGTCGTAAGCTAACCTTTGTGCTACCCAACTTTCACTCCTATACCAGACATGTCCCCACTCTTCCCAGTAATTGCCTCTCCCAGCTCTTGGAGCACCTCAATCAGCATATCTGCAGTGTTATAAAATTTATGCAGATTCCTCACCAGAAATCCAGTGGGCCAGCATCTTGATACAGGACTTCCAGCCTTCAGAACTATGAGAAAATAAATTTCCATTGTTTAAGCCACCCAGTCTACGATATTTTGTTATGGCAGATCGAGTAGACTAATACACTGGGGTAAAAACCTATTTTTCTGATTCCAGATTCCTTTACACCACCTACCAAATTCAGTCCTACCATACAAGTCTCATCTCCAACTTCTCCTCACTTAGCATTTTCTGCCCCAGTCAATGTGGTTCTTCAGTATTCCTTGAATACCTCTGTCTTTAGGTCATGATGGGTCCCTGCTTAAAAATACCACATGCCAACATGCTCACCACCACCGCAGCCATCCCAGCTCAAACCCCCGTCATCTCCTAATTTGATAATCTGAACACTGTCCTAATGGTCTCCATGGCTTCACCCTTCCATTTATCCTCAGTCTACTCCTAGCACAACTGCCTCAGTGATTCTGTTAAAGCATGTCCAATTATTTCTGCTCGGCACCTTCCACTGGATTTCCATCTCACTCAGGATAGAAGACAAGTTCTTAAATGATCTCCAAGGCCCTTCCCAGATTGTCCTCCATTGTCTTTCTGACCTAATCACCTTGCCCATTTCACTCCAGCCCTACCAGTATCATTACAGTTTCTCAAACCTGCCAGGCCCATCTCTTTTCAGCCCATTGCTCTTGCTATTTCCTATGCCTGGAATATTCGTTCCCCTGGAGAGCCATGTGTCTGATTCCTTCATTTCCTCAGCTCTTTGCTCATATACAGATCACCTTCTAAGAGACACTCTATTTTAACTCGCACACACCCAACTCCCTATCCCACTTCCTTGCTTTATTTTTCCAGTGCCACTATCTAACAGACTATATGATTTACTTATTGTCATGTCCTTCTAGAATGTAGGCACCTAGCAGAGTATTTGGGCATGTAGCCAACATTTATTTGTTTCTTAATGATTAAATTCTATCTAGAGTGAGCCAGAGTCTTTCAAGGTGAGGCTGCCTATTGGATGACCATAAATAATTTCCAAAAGGGCCAGGCAACTGGGAAAAGGTATCATTCCTTCTTGAATATTCAAGTTCTTTTTGATAGAAATTTCCGAAGCTCAGAAAAGCCAAGTAGAGAGTTCATTGTGTTTTTTTTTGGGGGGGGGGGGCGGTTAAAGAAATATGAGGCCACCTAGGAATCTTCAATAATTTCTAAGATGATCTGCTGAGAAGAGGATGAAAGAGCTAGATCCAAGTGCACACTAAATGCTGAGAGAGGTAGACTTTAAATCCTGGGGTAGAGTTTATAAAAGTTAATGTAGCCACTTTGGGAAATAGTTTGGCAGTTTCTCAAAAAGTTAAACATGAACCTACCATGACCCAACATAAGTAAATTTTATAATATGTAAAATACATTTCAGTAAAGTTGTTTTTTAAATATGTACTTTTTTCAGACAAAGGAATCTATGTTCATTTTAGAAAGCACAGAAAAGCATAAAAAAGTTTATGAAGAGATAATATTTTGCTTATTTATTTATGTGTGTGTTTTATGAAATTGAGATCATCTTTATATGCAATTTTAAATCATGATTTTCTGACCAAACATATTATAAGCATTTAAGCTTATTAAAGAATTTTAATAAATATCAATATTGATAACTGAGTAATACTGCATGGAGCTATATTATAATTCATTAACTTCCCTTCATTGCTGGATATTTCAATTTTATAAATAGCACATACTAAACATCTTTATACCCCCTTTCCCCCACAAAAAAAAAAAATCACTGAGGCTTAGTTTTCAATCTAGTTTACCCCTGTTTCTTAGTAGACCTCAGAATTTTTGAATTTGGAAACATGAGCTTTGAAATATGGGCTTCTTTATTTTCAGTTGGTGAATAGAGCCTTGCTTAAGTGCAGGGAATCACTCATGATTTCAAAGTAGAGCATGGACAACAACAGAACAAAGCTGATCAGGTGAACCTGCTTGTGCTGGGGAGAGAGCCAAGCAAGTGCCTGGGGCTGGGATTTGCAACCGGAGGGTGAGGTCTCCAGTGCAGTTTGAGGTCAGGAGCAAGTCCAAGAGCTTCAGCCTGTAGGCCAATGAAGTAAGCAGCAGACTAGGTGTCAGTGGCTGGATTAGGAGTGAGCTGGGGTCTGGAAGCTGGCAGGGATCTCGGTAGTAAGAAATTATCAGCTTTCCCAATTTAGATCAAAACATAATACCAACAATAGGAGCTCAGAAGTGAGCGTGGCCCTAAGGCAGAGTGTTTGCTATCTGCTTTCTCACATACTGATCAAAAAGGAACTCACCTCTCTCCCACACCCTGCCCACAACTTTTTGACCTCTCTTGGGCTAGAAGCACTAGAGCTACAGGGCACTTTTGGTTTGAGAAATACCATTTTAAATAATTGTAAAACTAATAACAAATGGAAACTGATTTCGAATGCTAGGTGAAATAAAGTTATTTGCTTTCTCAATCTTCAGAGAAATTGACCACGAATGTTCTAAAATTGACTTTAGTGATGGTTGTACAAACACAGTAAGTATATTAAAAACTACTGAATTGTACACTTTAAATAGGTGTTTTATATGATATGTGAATTATATCACATCAAAACTGTTTAAAATTTTTAAAAAGACAAAGAAATTGATCATGATGGGCTCTTCCTTAACACCTAGAAGATGGAGCCCATGAGCTTCTACCCATGTTCAAAATCTCTACCCCATCTGCTTCTCAGTGCACTTAAATTTTCTACACTGAGGATTGATCCCTCTGTGTCATTTCACTTTCTCATCCAACTCTCAAAGTTGGAGAAGTTACAGTTAAAAAAATTCTGTCACTTGCCCTGGAGGATTAGCACACAGCCATTAAAGGCTCTGTGAAAACATGAAAAAAAAAAAAAAACAAGACATGGAATTTATATACTATATCATTACAACCACATATGCAAAGAGAAGAAGTTTAGAAGAAATTAAAATGCTAATAGCATTTTAGTGTGAGAAGGTGAGAATGAAGGTCATTTTTCTCTAGCAATTTATGTTCTGATGTTTTTTTGCCTGTCAAGAGATAATAGTCTATGGTTTTTAGTGATGAATTAGTCTGGAAGAGACACCACCACCTCCAGTTCTGCTCAAAGAACTTGCTCTATGAGACCCTTTTTTTTCTCTGTGACAAAAGGAGTCCATGGAAATATGAAAACTCAGTGTGCCCTGAGAACTAAAAGAAAAGACAGCAGAGGGAAGGGAAACCAATAAAGTTATCTTTTCTGTTCTCTTTTAGAGTCTTTGTTTGTTTTAACCATATGCAAAAAAAAAAAAAAAAAGAAAGAAAGAAAAAGAAAAGTCAGTTTGAGATTATAACTATGCCAGACTACCCAATTTATCTTTTCTCATCTTCGCCTCTTCTACTTCAAAATATTTTCTTTGTGAAAATATCAAATACTAGCTGCTAGTGTCTTTCCTCTTAAAGCCAAGCACTGGCTGCTACTCTCTTTTCTTTTTAAAAAAGATATCTTGTGCCATGTAATCTTGAGTGAATTAATTCTGTCTTATCTGCAATGAGAACAACAACATCATACAAACACAAATACACAAACACAAATAAAAGCCTTTACCCAGACACCATAACTAGCTTGATGTGAAGACAAATATCACCATATGCTCGCCGAACATTTGATCCATACCTGGAAAGGTATTGTGTGGTGTGAGGTGGATTATTTAGTTCTGGGACTGACAGGTGGTTTCAGGTCTGCTGAAAATGAGCAGGTGGGACAATTGAAGGGGTCTTGAAAATTACCTAGTTGAACTATAACTTTGCAAATGAAACAACGAATGCTCAGAGAAGCAGTGACCTATCAAAGGGCAGGTCAGTGGCAGAGCTGGGATCAGATGCCACATCTCCTGCCTTGAGGTCCAGTGACAGGCCTTTCTAGAGATGGCCTGAAAATGCCTTGCCCTCATCTCCTTTTAATTCCTTTGAAACAAATCTATCTTCCCGAGGGCGGTGAACACACAATGATACATACATATATATATGTATGTATGTATGTATGTATGTATGTATGTGTGTATATATATGTGTATATGTGTGTGTGTGTGTGTGTGTGTGTGTGTGTGTGTGTATATATATATATATATATATATATATATATATATATATGCCTTACTGTTGAATTATACTTGAAACATACTGGATTTTGTTAACCAATGTCACCATAATTAAAACTTAAAAAAAAAAGGGAAATTTTTCTCTAGTGGATTAAAAAAAACTAAAAGTGACATTAGAGATTGCTTAACCTCTTCTTTATTTATTTATTATTTCTTTTTAAAAATAGATTCAGCCTAAACTATTTCTGCAAAAAAGTATATTAGTATTCTTTGGTAAACTCCTAAAACATGCTCTTTACAAAAGATCTTATTTTAAAGCCATGATATAGCCTATTTAAATTAAATTTGAATTATTGCAAAATTGAATTTCTGTCATTATTCTGAATTACCAAACTTGTGTTTATAAAGTTAAAAGAAGAGAAATCATCTCTAATTCATGAGTCTAATTTGATTTTTCAGGAAATAGTTTTACAACATGTGTCACTGGTTATCTTTTTAGAATGAGAAAATGTTTCAGATATTTAAAAGACATATACATATACATATACATATATATATATGACTATCATTTAAGAAGAAAAGTTAAATACTTTTAATGGATCCACATAAGATGGTTTCAATAATTTTATCATCACCATCTTTTTTTTTGATTACTCACAAACTGTAAAACAAAGATGATGTCTACTTTTATAATTTGTAAATTTTTTTTAGTGCATTTCAAAAGCAGGGAGACATAAACTTGGGAGCAGTGTCGAATGTACTGGATCCCAGAATAAACATTTGGATATCTTCATAAAGCAAACTAATTACAGAAAGTAATGAAGTGAAAGTTAACAGGAGTAGATATAAAATCTTACATTTGAGTTAAAAAAAATGTTGCATCACTTAGAATTTTTAGCTTCTACAAGAAAAACTTAGGGAGGGTTAAATAGCCATTTTCAAATACTCAACATATATTAAGAGAAAGAGGAATTGGCCTTGCTCTAGAAGATAGAACTAAGAGATGAGTAGATGGTAAATACTAGACCACAATGAGAAATAATTTCTTTCAATTACACTGAAGGCTGAAGAATAGCTGTCTCAAATAATTTTTAGTAAGTATTCTCTTAAATATGGTCTAAGGCTTATTGCTACATATCAATAAAATTATAGAGATAAAACAAGTTAAAATCAAAGTATATACTTGATCTGATAAAAGTATTTTTAACAAAGAACTGATCAAATATTTATAATATTTTTTAACTTTTTAAGCATTTCTTTTAGTATTTAAAAAAATTACTTTTATTTATCCAACTTTAGGTTGTGTGTGGATTATTAAATAAAAGCCTACATGTGGGGAATGCCTGCAAGAGCATTTGTTTCACAACAAAGCCACATTTAGTTTACTCCATCTAAGAAACCAATCAACCCGGAGCATCACATTACATGGTTTAAAATATCTTGTACTAGGAATATTTTTACTATTGCACATAATCTGTATGAATTTCTTAAAAGCATTGCTTTCCCTCAACCATAAAGGAGAGAAAAGTAACACAGGTTCGCTAATAAATACATATATACATACATACTTAAATATGCAAATACAGGAAAAATTAAGTAAAATAAGAAAAATCACAAAGAAGTAGGGTTCTGGAATCCTTCTATCTATAGCATTCAGAGGTCATCACCATATATTTGTGTATTCAAAACTAGCAAACAAAATAGAAATTCTATTGTATGTTCAACTGCTCTCTTTTTTACCTTATGTTAAAAATAATGGTTACATATAATTATATATAAGTATATGTATATATACACATATACATTTTATAACAAATAGAGTTCTTTCCTGTTTCTTTAGTTCATTACCCTGTGCTACTACAGTATTCCTGACTTTATTCTCATGTGTCACTACTTTAAATTTAAAAATTTAGCAGTACATGTCCATCCTACTTGAATGCATTGTTTAAAATTATAGACAGGATTTTGCAAATTTGCAAATTTAAGAAATCTTAACATTTCATAAGTTATACTCTATCCAATGCAATGTCCTATTTTCAGTATTTTTTTCCAGAGCAGACAAATTCCCCAGAGTTGTGCAGTGTTCCAGAGCATCATCATTTTTATTTAATTATTTTGGAGGATGAAAAGCTTTTTCATAGCACCCCCACAAAATCTGCTATACCAAGCACCACACAGTCTCACAGAGCATTGAGCCCAACACAATGCCTCTGATTGTAACTTTCCTCCTCAGTTTCTTGTCTCCCCATTCTTTGGGCCTGCAATTTCTACACATTATCTCTTCTGAATGCATGTTTAACCCTAACATACCCAGAAACCACACTCATCTTCTTGTAGCCATCTCACAGTGTTGGGGGAGTTGTTTCCTCTGCACCAGTCACAAACCCGTAGAAGACAGTCTTCCTTAAGCCCTTGTGAACTGTTCTCATGAGATAGGAGGGGACACACCAGCAAATAATTGCCAGCTATTTCGAAGCCAAAGCCATCCATTTTCGTAACTACCTCTCAGATATAACTAGTTTAAACTTAATAACTACATTCAGCAAGTAATTTCATTCAGATACTTTCCCAGTTATACCTTTGGCAAACAACTTAATCCCAAAGGTATTGCTCAGAGTTAGATTTTCTTGGGCTATTTATGGAAAGTTGTCTTTTGGGTTTGCTTTTGTGGTTTCAGTGAAACCTATCTTAAAAATATTTTCCATTAATGTTACTTCAGCTATGCTGCCATGACATAGAACAGGCCTTGGATCATCGATTTGTCCCAGTGTTCACTGCAAAACCCTCAATGACCTATCATATATCTGTCTGATGGGATGTGTCAGCCTCGTAGGCAGGTCTGAGTGCCTGTGCTTCACCTGAATGAAAGTCCAGTTTCTCTCTCAAAGATCCTGTAAGTCTGAGACACGTTACTGACCATGTCTCGTCACTGCCAGAAAGATCAGAACCGTGTTTGTGACCCACACCTAGCAAGTATGAAGGGCTTCAAAGCATGTGCCTTGTTTTGTTTTTTTTTTCACTTATTTAATTTTTCCCTTATTTTTTCCACATATATCTTTGTCACAATTCTGTCACGGGCATTTTACATATTTTTTATAAGCTACCTTAAATTCTTTCTGGAGGTGTAAGTCAATAAATAATTTTAAATTAATTTATCACTCTATATTGAGTAGAAAGAGTTCTATCAAATTTCATCTTGAAGTACATAGCCATTTATTTAAAAGTTTTACTGACTGCTACTTTCTGGGAGTTGATAAGATTTAAAAGTATATCATCAATGATCTGCTCCAGGTGTCTACACCTTCCCTGTTTTTTGTAGAAGGAGGCTTGAAAATGTAATTGAAAAGAGAAGAGAATATTAGACATACAAACCCAAATTCATTTGAGTTTACTGAATATAGTCGTATATTTTTTAAAATATGCACATTGTTTTATTGAATTAAGATTCTATTATTCTGGGCAAATTGCTAGAATTCTTATACAAGTCAACAGGAACTAGAGGCTTGACAAAATATCTAGTGAATAAACTAAAAATATTAGATTATCTTAAACACACAAAATGAAGTAGGTTTTACTCTATATGCAATTTAATATCAAATCATTTTCTTCTTTAATGGTCTGGACTTTTTAGAATATAATTTTGTTTGGTGGGTGGTTTAAGAATGTCAATTTACTGTTGGTTAGGAGGTGACTGAGATGCTGAGTAGAGGAAAGAAAAAAAGTAACCAACTGGTTATCGCTACTTGGTAGTAGTATAAAAGAACTGTGAAGAGTTCACCAAAATCAGACATGTTCATTATGGAAAAGAAATGCTTCTGCAAGGTAATTTGCTACTAAAATTATCATTGAAGAGAATTCCTTGTAACCAAATCAATGGAATACTATTATTGAATATCATCTATAATATTATTTATGACATATAACATTAACTTTCATGCAAACAAATCTATCATTAGCATGTCCTTACTTATATTGATAAATGGACTGCAAATTAAGTAAATATTGTGATAGTTTGGTGGAGAATAAAAACTCAAGACAAATCTCAATTTTTCTCCAGTGCAGCTTCTGGCTCTTGGCTCCCACCTTCCCACCTTCTTCCTGGCAGTCTTGGATGATGAAGCTCTGGCAGATTTGAATTTAGAATGAATTATATGTTCACTCTCACCAGCTGCTTTGAAGCTTTAATAACATCTTCAGATTCTTTTGAGTAGCTGGTATCTGGACCTCACTGGGCAGATGTAGCAGAGCTAAGATAAGAATTTACTAATCTTGGTAGTCATCATTACGTTCTGTTCTCAACTGATTATTCTTATGGAGGAAGCAAATCTTGATTTTCCACATTACCGTCTGTTGACAAATCTTAACTCTGGTCTTCTATAATTTATCTGACCCAATTGCTTTAGCTCTTTTCTTAACTTACTGTTTAAAATCAAAAGCTTTCAGCCGTTGTGTAAATTGACATTGTGCAATTTTTTTTCTATTTCACAAAATAAATTCTCTATAATCTTACATCGTTATCTATTACAAACTTTGCTTAAGGTAAAACAAACATCTTAAAGTCTTTGAAGTGCAATACTCAGTCATCCTTAAGCATTTTAGTATAATCTACTTTTATTACAAACTATATTTCACACAAAATCTCAGCTGATATTTCTCTCTCAAGAACCCCCAGTTTTTCTTTCATCTACAGACCCTGCGTTTACTTTTTATAAAAAGGCAGCATTTTGTTGGCTCTAATTACTTTGTCTCAACCCATTAACTGAACTAACAATAGACTAATTGTCAGTAAAATTAGCCTTTTATCTGTCACCCTCTTCCTTCCTCCACTTTATAGGTAAGTAGCACTGAAAAGACAGACTCTGCAGACTTGAAATAAATTATTTCATCTCTCCAAGCCTCAGTTTTCTCCTTTGTAAGAGGAACACAGCAACACACCTCTTGGATTGTTGGGCAAAATGAGTCCTATTCCTCCCACAGAGTAAGCACTCAATAAATGTGAATTTCCTTGCCCTTAAAGAAGGAGCTTATAGGAAATCGTAAACATGCATTCCCACACAATACATGTTTTTTAAAATTTCACTCCAAAACAACTCTCAAACTTTTGAAGCAAAGAAGTAAACCCATATTGAAGCTTGGGGTGGGGTTGAGGGAAGTTTTAAATTTGCCCCCTCATTTAAGGCTAATTTCAACTTGATATTCAAAGCCAATAAATTCATTCTCAAGCATTTTGCTCTTCTCTTTTATGGTACTTGTTGCAATTGTAATTAAATGCCTGAGCCTTGGTATTTTGAACCTCTAGCTTGAAGTGGGAGACTGTGCCTGTCTTGGTCACCTCTTAATCCCCAGGTGACACATTGTAGTGAATCTCAAAAAGTATTTCAGGAGTCAGTGAGTGAGCATCCCAGCCTCTGTTTCTTTTTAATCAGCACTTCTGAAAGGCCATAGGTGAATTCACTTTGAATTCATTTTTTTTCTGTTCCTCATGATTTACAGTGAAATTATCATAAATGCTTTCTCCCCGTTTCAGAATGCTCTTCACTTGGCTTTATCTCATTAAAAGAATCAATTTTTCATTGACCTTCCTTCTGCTCTACAAATAAATAGTTGGGAGAGATAGGCTAAAAGGTAAAGGTTTCTGTTTGAAAAAATGATGTTGTAAAATCATTTTATTTTATTAAAGTAAGAATCTTTTGATGTGTGAGAAACTGGCCCTTATATTTTTAGTAGTAACATTTAGTAGTAATGTTAGATTTTCACCTACTATAACTTTATAAAAAAATGTGCACTGATATTTCTTCAGGACACTTTGGAAATGTTCTTAAAACATTTTCCTAAAGGAGCAAAAAAGATTTTCCATTTTATAAATTTATAAATTCCATTTTAGTTTATTTCTTATTCTAAGCAAAAAAAAAAATCTGTTTGCTACAACTATACTTGACATTTTTCATTCACTATTTAACTAAAAATTCATTGGAAACTCTATCTTAAAATCTATCGGCAGAAAATTGGAAAGGATTTAATGTCTCAGTAAAGCTGGGAAGAGGGAATGGAAAGAATGTATAAAGGGTTTGAATTCTTCAACTGCTTTTTTCCTGGAGGTGGGGAGTTGGGAGGGGGAGGCCTTTCTCTAAGAGTTATTGTGATAGGATCTTTTGACAAAGACAGCTCTTTTCTTATTGTTTTATGGGCCCTTACGGGTTAGGATAAGAATCTATGGGGATGGAATGCACACAGACTAAACATAAACGCTTGAGCTGGGTCATTTTTTATTTCAAAAAAATTCATGAAGAACATGAGATTCTTTAGCACTGTGAAACAGTCTGAAAAAATACTCTTCTAAACCTGAACATGAAACGTTCCCATCTTCATCCAGCCATTAAGACAAGACTCTCTGTGAACTTAAGAATTACACTGGAGTTTGTGAAGAATACATATTCAGTAGGTGTGGAGCTTGGCTCAGAGACTGCATGTCCATCAGAGGGTATGAGGTTCTTACTAAGAAGATCAATAAACTATGCTGCGAGAAACACTTTTAAGACATAAGTGGGCAACTGGATTTTAACTGAGCTCTCCTACTGTCCTGTTTTTCCTTCTCCATTTCTAGTCAATGTCTGGGAGTACCTTCCCAGATGTTCTCCTTCTGCTCCTCACCAAGACTGCCCTCTCTAAGGAGGGTCCATAGTAGGGTATAGTCAGTCCCCAACTCCTATCCCACATCTTCACTCCTCAGTCCCATGCTAAACTTACTTCGCAGCTCACTTGCTTACAAAGGTCTTGGAATAGATTCCTATCCCACTTCATTCCTCTGTGTTCACAGGCTCTTCATTAATATTTCTCCAGGCATTTTCTTCTCCATCTCTACAACCACAAGGATTTTCTAAGAATGAGTCAGGTGTGTGAAATAACCAGGGAAACCACAGTCATAAAGAAAGAACAATGATAGGAAATGGGTGTTGAAGTTAGAGAGAATTTAAATGTGATTTGGTATCTGTCACTGAGGCAATGGCTGTCTAATAGAAACTAGCTCAGACTGATTCTGTGGAGTTCTACAAGCCCTAACTAGGGCCACTGAGTAAAAGTGACAGAAAAGTATATTTTGGCTAAGGATAAAGGAAAACTTTCTAATAAAGTTGTAGCCTTACAAATGTATAAAATATCTGGCCACTAAGAATGTGGAAAAGGAGGTAGATCATTTCCTATGAGGATTTGGTGAAGAAAAATATTCTATTAGTGAGGATTACAATTCATTCGTTTGATCAATATTTAATATATGTTATACAGCACCTACCATGTAGATGGTCTCCCAAACAGAAGTGATACAGAAATAAATAAAACACGTTTTATGTTTTGGAGGAACTCAAAGTCCAACAGAGAATTGGACATGTGAGCAAACATACTGCAATATCGTATGAATAAAACAGCAGAAGAGTAGACAGAGAGTTGCAGCCCACAGCTGGCATTAATCACAGGCATGTCAGTGAGCAAGCTTCAGAGATTCTAGCTTTCACAATTTATTGTCTTATTATATGTATACATATATATGCTTTGCTGTTTTAGAGCAGTTTTAGGTTTACAGTACAATTGAGTGGAAAGTACATAATGTTCTCATGTATCTCCTTCGCCCACATGTGCACAGGGTCCCCAACTAGGCACCACAGTGATATATTTGTCACAACCGATGAACCTATATTGATAGAACATAATCCCCCGAAGTCCATAGTTTGCATAAAGGTCATTCTTGGTGTTGTACATTCTGTAGATTCTGACAAATGTATAATGACATGCATCCATCATATACTATACACTAGAGAAGTTTCACTGCCTGCCCCCAAAATTTGCTGTACTTTGCTAGTCATCCTTCCATTCTCTCAAACCACTGGTGATCACTGATCATTTTCCTGTCCCCACAGTTTTTCCTTTTCCTGAATGTCTCTGGTTGGAATTGTGCACTATATCAGGCTCCTAGTTTTAACTAACACTCATCTCCTCCTGCGACATCACGCCAAAAACTTCTTTCATTGATAAAGACATCATCCTTGCCTTCAAAGAATTCATCATTAACTGGTACAGGATGCAGAAGCTAAATAATAATAATAATAATAATAATAATAATAATGATAAAAGCCATAAAGTGTGATAAGCAATGTGATAGAGTGTTTCAGCAAGGTGAAGAGGCTGTTCCCTGGCAGAGGAAGCAAAAGTGTAGGTCAGCCAAGAAACCCTTGCTAAAAGAGCTAGTACCTAACTGAGATTGAAAAATAAGTAGGATTTAACCAGTTGGAGATTTCTGGGAAATGTTTTCCAAATAAAGTAAACAACACAAGCAATTTCATGGCTATGAGAAAAAAAATCATAAGATTAAAAAAATAAAAACAGGAATTGTGCTAAATGCTCCACGTATTTTATTGCACTTAACTTTCATAACAATCTTGGCAGGAAAGTTCTTTTAACTGAGTCACTAAGCTGGTAAGGAGCAAGCTGGAATTTGAACCCAGCAATCCCCAAAAAGATGTAGTAGCTGCTGCACTATGAGCAGAATGACCCAAACCTGTGGTAACCAGATAATAGTGCCCTGCTCTAGGACAGTGGCAAATGGGCTAGACAGGTTTGAGCACTATTAAGGAAATAGGAATAAAAGGACATTGTGGTTGACCAAAAAAAGTGAGGAAGAGGAAAAGAGGAGAATGTTAGTCAGGATGTTTTGAGCTGCAAGAAAAAGAGGACTCAACTAAACGTGATGTAAACCAGAAGCAAGCTGAGGGAAGTCTGGGGCTTAAGGTGTCATAAAGACCATCCTCGGCATGCTGATGCTATAATCCTAATGGTCCCAGAAAGTCTGCTACACTTTTGGTGTCACAGGCAGACCTAACTGTCCACACCTAACTTTTCTGGGCAAGAATGTGAATGAAGCCTTCCCGAATCATCCAGCTGCCTGCTGCATCCCACACCTTTAGGGATCTTATATGCATGTGTATGGACACCCTAGAGCATCTCTCTCTGCATATGGCCACCCCTGTGGTGTGATGTAGGGATGGGCAGGCCAGTAGCATTGTCTGCCATCAAGGTATAGATAGAGGCCTGCTCAGACCCTGGAGGGGTTTGGGGGAGTAAAGATAAGAAATTCAGAGTCCTGGGTACCCAGAAACTCATGTGCAATGGAGATGCAGGGAGAGCTGTTGTCAGAGAAGTACCAAAGACTCCTTATGTTACATCCTTTCATAGCTTCCCAGAATCTCTCTCTCCATCCTACACCTCCAGTCAACTTCCATTCAGGTCCCTGTAGCCAGGTGGAGCCACATGCCCAAACTAAAGCTGCAGAGGGTGCTGGGAAAGCAAATGTCACCTTTTCACCCTTTGCCATGGAAGAGGCAATGAAGAATAGGGAGTCGAGGATGAGATGGTTGTCAGTAAGTCAAAAGAAAGTCAAAAGTAAGACTCGGCAGTTTCTTTAGAGATTAAAATTAAAATACACCTACCATATGATCCTGAAACTTCCCTCCTAGAAATTGAAGCAAGAGAAACGAAAGCAGCTGTCCATACAAAGGCTTGTACATGAATGTTCATACCAGTCTTACTAATAACAGCCAAAAATTGGAAGCTACCCAAATGGCCATCAACAGGGGAATAATAAACAAATTACAATATGTCCATACAATGGCATGCTATCACCTAATAAAAAGAAATAAACTATTAAAACACTTAATAACATAGATGATCACAAAATAATTATGCTGAGTGAAAGAAGCCAGATTTTTAAAAAAGAGTACATACTACATGATTCCATTTATATAAAATTCTAAAAACTACCAACTAATCTCTAGTGACAGAAAAGTAGATTAGTATGTGCAGTTTATTGAGGTATATCTATTACAATCTCAGAAAAAGTAATTTTAAAAAATAAAAATACATTGCCCAGGTGTTTCTTGTTTTGTGGTTCACCAAAATGAAGAATCAGAGGTTCGGAGGAAAATGAGTTCTGTTTGGGACATGGTGAGTTTGGAGTGACCATGGGATATCCAAATAAAGACGTCAGTAAATTTTTGGATATGAGTTTCTCTGAGGAGGAATATCTGAGTCGAAACTATTCTTTTAATAACTGAAATGTATATGTCGAATTTTGTGACATCAGCCATTAAGGATGAATGATGACAGAAGCTAGGCTGGAGTGGATTGATAGAGAAGCAAAGAAATGTAGAGAGAAAAATAGTTTGGCTGTTCTGGAATAGAGAAAAATAGGGCAATTACTGGAGATGTATGAGCTGAGGGGGATGTGTTTGTTTGATTTTTAATGAGAGATATTTGAGTTATGTTTAAACACTGAGAGTAAAAGTCTGGAGAAGGGGTAGAAACTGATGATCTTAGAGAGAGGATGCTTGAGGCAATATGTGCATTAAAATATAAGAAGGACTGAGATCCAGGATGCTCTCTGCTGTACATGACATGTATCCAGGATCTGGTGTGTAGGTAGGTGAGACAGCCATGCTTTGATCATTGGGAGAGCACTCGCTAACAATTTAAAGAAGTTTTTAAAAAAGAGATAATAATCTAATCATTATACCATTTTTTCATAAATATATATTCGATATATTCTTTATAAGTCCCCATGTACTCACCACATAGCTTCAGCAATTATCAACTGATGGACAGTTTTGTTCATCAACTCTTCAACAATCCCATCCTGATGATTTTATATATATACATACATACAGACAGACATACACACATACATATTACTACATGCAAATTTGATATGTATTTTAAAAAAATATGTTATTATACCATTATTAAAATTAGATAAAAATTAATAATTCCTTAATGTCTACCACCATGGAGTTGGTATAGAACCAGACTGTTGACCCTAGATAGGGTCTTTTGGAAGAAAGGAGAAAACAAGATTTGTGTTGAGTGCACACCTGGCTCCTCACTGCAGTACTGACATGAGCATTTCCCCAAAGTAGACAAGCCCTGAACACAAAGTAGGGCTACAACTATAGCCTTGGGTGGTCCAGAAGTTCAAGTCTCAGAACTTGACCTTTGGCAGCACTTAAATAGTCTATTTATTCATTAAACATTTACTAAGCACCTAATCTGTCTCAGGCACTGTTCAAATCACTGGGCATATAGAAGTAAATAAATGAGACATAGACCCGAGCTTCGTTGAGTTTCTAACCTACCACAGTGTGCTTCGCCCTTTACCCTCTATAAATAATCCAACATTGTTCTTTCTTCCAATTCGTATTTTTGTTAGACAATATTGTAACATGCAGTAAATTTTTAAGAGAAAAGTTTCATCTAAAATAGCTAAATCTTCTCATAATTGTTTTGGCTTTACATATGCCCTTCTAGAGTATGTTCATATATTAAAATTGAAAGCAACCTAAATGTCCATCTGTATGGAACCATTAAAAAACGTACAGCCATTAAAAATGATGTATTAGACCTGTATATGTGTGCATATCATAAATATATACTCAAAGATTGCTTAAGCTAAGGCTTCTCAAACTTTAGCATGCAAAATAATGGCCTAGAGGGTTCCACACAGTAATCAAGTGGGAGAAATTTTGAGTTCGGAGGGCAATTAGGAAAGAGAAAAAAAGAGGTGAGAAAAAAATAGCTAGAGAGAAATGGCCAAAGGAGCTTTGGAATGGACTGAAATATTCCATTTTAAGTTATTTTCTCTTTTGTGTGGCATTAGAACCCTTTCATTTGTCTCAAAACATTTTGATATTGCTTTGGTCAATAGTATTCTGGGGAGTGGGGAAGTCAAACATGGGGTGAGGTGGCATAGAAGAGAGAGAGCACATACAGAAGATGAAAATGACTCAGGGCAAGGATCGAGAATTCAGCAGAAGCAGGACATCAGAATCAGAAGTGACTAGGAGAAATGGTGAGAGATGGTGCTCAGAGCCATTTTAATTTAAATATTATGAAAATGAGTGTGCCCATAATGCTGGAGGACTGGTGTTGCCATCTGCGGATAATCACCTGGGGACTGATATTGAGCAAGGCCAACAAGGCCAAGTGTGACAACACTTGTATGTCATAAGTAATCAGAGCAGGGTCATTACTGTAGTGGAGGATTGAGACAGAACATAATTAAGAGAATACACTTCTTAGAATATAGTCTCCCCCAAATCTGTGAAACATTTATTTAAGTTGTTAGATAATTTAAGGTGAAAATACCTCCCTCAGTACCAGCAAGGATGTCCTAGTCAATGAACATCTAGTTCTATACAATAAGAAACATTATCCTTAGGTTGTACTCTATACTTTTATGCCCACAGTGTCCAAACAGAACACTAGTAATGTAAAGAGTAACATCCATGGTGACAGTGCTCTTTCTTTATATTAGATTAGCAAAGGCCCTGAAATCAATGACCATTTAACATTCTGAAAAGTATTGCCTCGTGCTGTATAAAATTGACTTTTCCACTAGCAATGCTCAGGCCTTTGTGAAAGAGAGTATAAGGCGTACCCGCCCAGTGCCTCCTATGGGGTTGGGTACTCTCATACGTGTTGCCATGTCACCCAGTGCTTAATTCAATCACAGCACTTATATTGTATTTCAATGTCTGATCACTTGTCTTTTTTCTCCAGCGGACTATGAGTAGCTTGAAGTTAGAGACAGTCTTTGATCAGGCTCTAGTACATTATATACTCTACTTAGAGGAACTGTTTTTGTAATTAGTGCATCAAAGATTGTACGTGTCTTAACAGAGAAAACAATACTAGGTCTTAAAGTTCTCAATAAACAGCAGGGTTGAACTGCAGCATTGCCAAAATCTCCAGATGTAGAGGGCATCATTTGTCTCAGATACTTGATATGTTGAAATGATTTAGAACTTCCTTAGGCTTTCCAAAGATTCTATTTACTGTTGATTGAAGCATTGTAGACAACAGATTCTGAAATCCTAAAGAACAAGGTCTGCATTAAGCAATGGAAAATTCCAAGGATATCAGAGATGATGGGATGTTGGAATGGTGATTCTTTGGGGATTGCAGTTTTATCTTGAGTAATAAGTCACTCTGAATAAAAGAAGCCAGACACAAAAGGTCTGAGACATATTATATGATTCTACTTATGTGAAATATGCATAATAGGTAAATCCACAGAGACATAAAGCAGTTTAGTGTTTGCCAGGGACATGGGGTGGGGGAGAGAAGAATGGGAAATGATTGCTTAATGGATAGGGGGTTTCCTTTGGGGGGTGATGAAAATGATTCAGAGTTAAATAGAGGTGATCGTTGCACAATATTGTGAATTTACTAAATGCCACTAAATTATGCAGTTTAAAATGGTTCATTTTATGTCATGTGATTTTTCATCTCGATAAAAATATGAGTCACTGACAACCTTGAGTGAGGTCAAAATTTATATCAAACTTCACTCCCTGAAGTTACAAATAACATGGTGTTAACTAACTGCAGAAACTTAGGTCCACTTAAGTGTCTTGTTTTTATTGGGTGTATAGTTCTAAAAATCTCTTTGCAAACAGGCTTTAAAAATAATGATGTTAATAGTAATAGCTAACACTTATTGTGTGCTTACTATTTTCTAAGTATCCTTCCAATTCTCACAGTCACCCTTGGAAGTAGGTAGTATCATGATCCCAATTTTACACTTGCTCAAATTCACCCACCAGAGAGAACAGTGAGTGGAAAGCTGGACTCAGCCCCGATCTGGCCCATTCAAAGTCTATGCCTGCTGTTAATGACTTAAGGTACAAAACTGATACAGCCTATGGTGAAACATGCAACTGATTTGAAGAGACCTTGTTTGCTAAGATAAACAAGCTCTTCATACATTTTTCTAATAGTAAAAATATATTTGTCTAGTTTTCAAGTGAAGGAGTACAATAATGGGGTCTAGTTTGTGGGCAACTCCTTGAAGAGGAAATGCCAAACAGACTTGACTAAATTAAAGAGTCAATTAAACAGATCGACTCAATTAAAGAGCCAATTAAACAGACAGCTCAATTAAAGGGGTCAGAGCCATAATGAACTTTATAACCTCCCAGTCTCATAAGAAATACTTTGAAAATTCTGCTGACAATTTTTGCAATCAGACTTTTCTTTTGTCAATTACAGTTCAATCGGACTTTCTAACAGCACAAATGTTCTGCACCTAGGTCCCTGTGTTCCTTCCCAAATCTTCTCTAAAAAGGATGTGCTACCTCTCCACAAGGAAGTCCTTGGTAAGGTCAGCTGTGTAAACATTGTTATGTTGAAAAAATTCTGGCTTATTTGGCAAAACACCTCATGAGAAAATATTGTGGGCAAAGGTTTTACTGATTCTTAAAATGCCATGGTTGAGAAAAATCTTCTGTATTTGTGTGCATAGCTATTTGTTAACCCTGTTAAATACTCTGATGTATCCTGAGGCATATATCCCCAACCTTCTGAACATGATGTAACACTGGGGACTCAGTGTTCTGTGAATAATCCAGATCATCTGATGTCAGGTGATGTGACCCTATGGCATAAGTTCTGGGCTTCCATCCATACCTGGCATTTGAATAATATGCTCTTTCAAGGTAGCCTTTCCTCATCCAGAATCCATGATCCACATCTTTAAATCTGACTTGCCCCATTCTTCAAAAGTAGTTAGTATGTCTGAAAATGATCTACAAATATAATGAAACATGCACTCCGTGTGCTCAGCTGCTGATGTTGGCCAAAGTTTCTGCCTAGGTTATGGACAATATTTAAAGGAACACATAATCTCACTAGTAAGGGCCCTTTTAAAATGTTAAATATTAATTGCTCAAAGGGCACTATTGGCTCACTAAAAAAATAAAGAGAGAGAGAGAAAAGACACAAATTAAAAAATCATGGATGAAAGAGAGGAAATTATGACTGATATTGCAGAAATACAAAGGATCATACAAGAATACTATGAAAAAGTATATAACACTCAATTTAATAACCTAGAAGAAATGGACCAGTTCTTAGAAAAATGCAATCTTCCTAGACTGAATCAAGAAGAACTGGAAATTCTAAATATACCAGTCAGCAGTATGGAAATTGAAACAATCATCAAAAATCTACCAAAAAGTAAAAGTCCAGGACCATATGGCTTCACCAGTGAATTCTACCAAACATTCAAAGATTTAAGACCTATTCTCCTCAAACTCTTCCAAAAAATTGAAGAGGAGGCAATACTTCCCAACTCATTTTATTACTCTGATACCAAAACCTGGTAAGGATAACACACAACAAGAAAACTACAGACCAATATCTCTCATGCACACAGATGCAAAAATCCTAAATAAGATACTAGCGAACTGAACACAGCAACATATTAAAAAGATTATACACCACGATCAAGTGGGCTTCATCCCAGGAGCACAAGGATGGTTCAACGTATGCAAATCAACTGATGTAATACACCACATAAACAAGTTTAAAAATAAGAATCATATGATCATATCAATAGATGCAGAAAAGGCCTTCAACAAGAGCCAGCATGAATTTATGATCAAAACACTTAACAAACTTTTCCAATCTCAGTAAACAGCTCCATTATTTACCCATAGCTCAGGCTAAAAACCTAAAGGTAATCTTGACTCTTCTCTTTCCTCCACAATCTACATCCTCTTGTCTCTAAATATATCCAAACCCATCCTCTCCCACTTTGGCTACTCTATTAGCCTTCTAACTTGCTTTCCTGCTTTCATGCCTGCTCCCCTATGCCTACTATTTAACTAGAGGCCAGAATGATCTTTCTAAAACAAGTCAGATCTTGTCACTCTTCTCAAATCCTCCTAATGATTTCTCATCACATTTATAATCCAATCAAAATTATTAATTATAGTCTATCAGACTCTGCATACCTCTGTGACTGCACTGCTTTCATCCTGAATCTATTCTAATTTTATTTGACTTCTTGCTGTTCTTCAAGCTCACCAAGCACATTTTCATCTCGGGGCCATCATATATGCTGTCTTTTGTGTCTGGAACATTCTTTCCCAGATGTTTGCATGGCTTACTCCTTTACTTTTTTTACAGTTCTGCCTACAAGTCAGTTTTTCAGTTGGCTTTCTCTGACCAACCTATCTAATATAGCTCTCTTATATTTTATATCCCCTTTCCAAACTTTAATTTTGTTTATAGCATGTATCACTTCTGACATACTTAAATATGTGTTGAATGAATGAATGCAGTAGCACTGTTACCAATAGCACTAGAGAGTGAATTTTACCACCTAAAGTTGTTTGACTTTCTATAGCATTGCATCTTTTCTCTCTGAATACAGTACATATCCCTTAGACACGCACTTTCCTCTGGCAGTGAAAAGAATGCCTTAATTACTTTGAAACTGAGTCCAAACTAATCACATTAACATGCAGTTTCAAGAACGTAAAGGTACAAAACCACCAAACTAGATCTCAGAGGGAATAAAAATAACAGCACTAAGTCATAGATTCCCATAGCATGCAAACATTTTTTCCCCTGTGGAGTGGAATTACAAGATGTTACACATGATATAGTTCAAAGGCTGCCACAGGGTCCTGGGAAAGTAGGAAAAGACTCAGCACCCAGTTACTCATTTGAAATCTGTGAAGCTGTCCCACAGGACCTGACCTTGGAGAGAACAGGAGCACTGGATGCTTTGGACTTAAATGTCTCACTTCATAACAACAGAGTAATGAGTCACACTCCACAGCCGGGGCTAGCAGCTCTTTTAGGGCTTTATGCTTCTGAGCAGAGCATTTACAGGGTAAGAAGATCAGCAGAGAAGGAAAAAGTGAATGACGGAAAGTTGGAAAAGCATAAGAGAGAAGACAGCAGGAGAGAAAGAGAGACTTGATGAGGTGGGGTAGAGATGGGAAATGGTAGGTGTGTGTGGGATTCTATCAGAACTCCAAGCCTCTACCTCCTATTTTCCAACGCTTTTCCCCCAGTCCTGTCGTTGGTCCCAGGGCTGGCTCTGCGTTAATGGCTGCAGGGCTGGCTTTGCGTTCATGGACAAGAGAGCTTCACTTTTGTCTTCACTCTGTCTGTTTTTACTTCTTTTTTTGTTTGTTTGTTTTCTTACTGCATATTCCTTGTCTCCTTCTCCTTTTCCTTTTCTCAAACACACTGGTTTTCTATCATTTAGAATGGACACATTTATTTCCTGCAAAAGAGACAATAGGTTTTCTTGCACCCTGGGAGAATATATTAACAGATATATGGGCACCTGAGTCTCTGGAACAGCTCTATTGTAGCAGCTGCCACTCTTCCTTGGTCTCATTGGATGGGAGACATCCAAAACTACTTCCCTGTGATGGGTACATGAACTTGCCAGAAAGACTTCCTCCCCAAACGCTTAGTTCCTTTTTCTGTCCCAGTCTGATCACTTCTCTAGGTTAGAGGTTGTTTTCTATTTCAGGGTATTTCAGACTGGAATAAGCAGCAAACAGTACCACTAGAGTCGTGGTCAGGGTCACGACACACGTGGTAGGACACAGCATTTAGGAGGCCTTGGCCAGCTTAGCACCAAACAGGCCTGGGATTCAAGGCAAACTGTTAAGCGTCTCCTGCATTAGTTTCACTATCAGGAAAGAACGCTTCCTTATGTACAAGTTCCTTTGCTTGCTGTGTTTGCATTCTAGTTCTGCCACTTTTTAACTGTAGTGGATCTTATGTAAGCTAATTAAGATATATAAGTCTCAAGTTTCCCTTTCTGGAAAAAAAACAAAAGACAATTTCTACCTCAAGGATTTTTGTGAATATAAAATGAGATACTTCCTGTTCTGGCACAATCAAGGTAAACTATTGTTATTGTTACTATTCAGTAGGGGCCATTGTTAACAGCCTTTACAGATCACTATTCTTGACTGCCCTTAGGT
This sequence comes from Cynopterus sphinx, assembly GCA_030015415.1. Classification (NCBI taxonomy): domain Eukaryota; kingdom Metazoa; phylum Chordata; class Mammalia; order Chiroptera; family Pteropodidae; genus Cynopterus; species Cynopterus sphinx. Next base: position 92,706,940 of record CM057384.1, on the reverse strand, counting down.
ATAGTTCCTATTGTTTTCTTTCAGAAACCTTGACCAATATAAAAAGTTCCTGAAATATATCATGTTAGGGTTCAGGGAATTTAGAGACCTTAACGTCCACTGGCAGGTGAACAGCTGGCTTGAAGTCAGAAGCAACGAGCCCAGGATTGCTACAGTTGTTTTCCTTAACGGTTCTGCCAGTTATGATTGTGAAAGGACTGGGTAAGAGGCCGGAGTTTTACAAGCAGGTGAAACAATAAAAACATTTCGTCTGCGTGGTTTCTTGTTGACTTTGATATTGATGGATCTTCAGGGATAAAATCACTACAGGGAAATATTAACGTCTTCTCTGTACCTCCAACGCAACTTTAGGTTTATATATATATCCTAAATATATAATATATATCCTAAAATAGAATATATTTTTTTCTCTCTCAATATTTAGTTACTATTACTTTCTACCCACAGGCTGAGATAATGCAAGGCCTAGATAGTTTGGTAAGAGAGCATGTATTTCACATAAACATTAACATGAAGATTCCAGCTGTTGTTAAAAGGAGGTGGGAATGGAGAAATCCTTTTATGCTCTAGGGTCAGTGATGGGTCTCTGAACCTCCTGGGTCATGTGTCAGGCTGATGGAGGCCTAGGTTGGCGTCAGGCGTGGGGTGGGGGAACTCATCTCTCAGATCCCCCCAGTCTGCTTCAGGCTCCTCCCAAGCACCCAAATATCATTTACACAGGCACAAGATGTTGGCGGGGAGGAAATGATTTTTTTCCTACCTCATTTCTAAAGAGTGGGCTTGTACTCCATTTTATAATAGGCCTGAGAGCTTCTAGGTTACATAAATACAAACTGTGTCATATAGATGTCTATGCATATAGATAGATGAGCAGACTAGAAAAAAATCCTTCATAAGTTAGAAAGGTGAGTTGGTGGGTGATTTTCTTTTTTTTTTATCCTGCTCTTGCTACTTTGATGTAATTATGCAAAAACATTTAAAACTCAAAGAAAAGGAAAAAAAACAAATTCTCTGATCTATACTGTATGCTTTTTTTAGTGGTATTCTTTGGAGTGGAAATTTTTCAGAGGCCTTGTCTCTGCCAACGTTAGTTAAATATTTAACTATCATTTCTTATTTTCCCTTCAGAGACTGGGGATACATGTCTTGCTTAGTCAAATTGGTTGGAAGCTTGAGGGAAACTTGGTAACATATCAAGGAGAACAAGAATTACACATTCACAGGTAGAGCTTCATAAATTCCAAGCTTCAAAATCAGGCCTTGCTGATGAACTGAGTTCCTGCTGGTTCAGAAAGGACATTCCAGAAAGAACCTAGGTTTAGGGAGCAGAGGATATGAGTCACTGACTTGCAAAAACTAGATAGATTGTTAACAAAGGTTTTAAAAGGAAAGACACACACAAAAAAAGAGTTAAAGGAGATTTTTCAATTTCAGGTTATACAGCACTTCTGAATGAAGGGGAAGTGTCAAAGATTAATTGTTTTTTTTTCTATCATAAGACAGTGTCCTCCAAAAAAAATTGAGATTTGGAATATTTCATGAAAATAATCTGAAGGACATCATAACAAATCTGGGAAGTTATTTCCTGTTTTTAGCTCTCTTGGCCTGAAGACCTCACTGCCATAAATATAAACAGCATGTCTAACTTTTTCTCTCTCAGAATCCATTTATGCAACAAACTTATTCCTTTTGAACTTACTCTTACCTAAATTTCATTATTTACAAAGGAGTTTATGGTTGTTGATCTTTTGTGTGGTTGATCTTACCATCCACAGATTATTTTTGGATATTATCATCTTCTATTTTTATTTTACTCACATGCAACCTGTATTCTCACTGGAGCTGGTTTTGCTATTTAAATCTACCACTTAATGACCTCTCTTTCCTTTCCTGATGTGTATCTGAGTCAGCTACAGAGGCAGGCTCATTTTTTCACTCAACAAACATTATTGAGTAACACTATTCTCAAGGAGTGTACACTCTGAGAAAGGAAATAATTACATAAATAATTATATACAGTACACAATTTAAGGCAGGATGTGGCACAACAAGCTAGAGAAATTTTGAGGATTCTTTTCATGCAGGAAATGAAGGAAATAAGTTTCAAGATGGTAAGGTTACATTAAGTAGGAAGAACCACATGAGCAAAGTCAGGGTGAGAGGAAAGCACAGAAAACCTTTGAAGTAGGTGGTGAGCCATCATTGAAGTTTTGAAGCTGAATATGGTGCATGCTCAGAGCATTCATTTAACTACAATAAATATTTACTGAAGACTTGTTTTGTGCTAGTGTTCTATGCATTGGGACTACCCAACAGTGGATGATATAAACAAAATTGTCCTTATGGAGCTTTCATCCTAGTGGAATATAATAGTCAACAAACAAAATGGTTAAAATATTTAGCATTTTAGATGATGATAAGTACAGTGGAGAAAAGGCTGGAAAGGAAAAGAAATTTCATGTAAGAGGGTGGTCAGGGAAAGCCCACTCAGAGGTCACATTCCAGCAAAAGCCTGACAAGAGGGCTTGAGCCATGTTGGATGACTGGTGGGGAAGAGTGTTCCAGGCAGAGGAAGCATCAAGGACAAAGGCCCCCAAATGAGGATGTGTTTGGAATGTTAGAGAAACAGCAAGATGACAAGGATGACTGGAGCTGAGTGAGGGTGGAGAATAGGAAATAAAGCCAGAGGTGGGGTCTGATCATGAGGCCTCAACCACTGCTGTAAGGACTTTGGCTTTTCCTCTAAGGTGGAAAGTTTCATTTGAGGGTTTGAAAAGAGGAGTGACATGATTTGATTTAAGATTTTATGGCTACTCTGGCTGGCTTTGCAATTTGCTCAAGAGATTCTGACTTAATCATTTTGAGGGGCCTTAGCATCTTAGTTTTAAAAGTGCCCCAGGTTGAGAATCACTCATCTAGAGCATGCAATGTGTTCTCACATTCACTACCTGAGTCTCTCAAAAACCCTATGCAATGTGTAGATGAAGAAACAGAGGCTCAGAGAGGCTTAAGTGACTTTTGAGGACATGTGGCTCATAAGGGGTATAGCTAAGACATGCTAAGAAATTGTGGTTAAGCGTTATTCATCACTTATTTCCAGCCCCATAGAGGGTGGTGGTGAAGTGGGGCGGGGCTGATGACTCATGGAGTATTGCTCTGGAGGAAATATCTCATACCTGCCTATACCTCCCATGGGGAAAAAAGAGATGCTTCCCCTTACCTCAAACTACATAGGAGTTATTTATGTATTCATTCATTCATTCATTCATTCACTTATTTATTTACCTAAAATCAAATGGATTGATGGGCTGATGGATGAATGGATGGATATGAGGTAAGTCAAGTTTAGCAAAATGTTCCCAGGGATGGTGGGAGAGAACTCCGCCTGAAGCCATTTCAAAAAGGATTCCAGCTAAGCAGGCAGCTTAGCTGACCATCCAAGGGCTCCAGCAGAGGGGTGAACCCTCACAAGTCCAAGGGCTGAGGGCCAGGGTCATAAGTGATTGCCTGGAAATGATTTCATGTATGTCATGCATCTGAGACATTTGAGGAGCTCCACCACCCTCCCCTCCAAACCCCAAACCTGGAGGAAAGAATTGATTTAATATCATATCACATGTTCATTTATTCAACAGACATTTATTGAGCACCTGTCATGTGCCAGGCATTGGTATAGGTAGTTAGGATAAACATTTGACTTCAGCAGTAAGTTTTAAAAGCTTCTGGGGGTAACCGTAACAGTCTTTATCTAGAGGTTTGGGTTACATAGGCACATGCATTTGTTTTGTGAATTCAATATTCATTTACAGTTTTTCATTTTGATGTAAGATTTACATATATGACATGCATATGTCTTAAAAACATGTTTTCTGAGTTTTGGTAAATGCATGATTATCACAACTCTGACTCCCTCATTGTCAGCACATAACTTTGACTCCTGCAACATTGAGAAAATAAAAGCTATTAGACAGGCCTTCCCGCAACCTATAAATTAAGTACCTACCGTCATATCTATCCTTTCTTCCTTTCCTTCTGTTATTGTGGGCATGTTCCTGATCCCATCTGAGGCCAATTTCTGCTCCTGGATTTTGACTCCTACCCCCTTCCACCTACTCAGAGGTCTTGCTTTATTGGATTATTTCTCTCATCCTGAACTCTCATTTCAAGGCATAAGTTTAAGTACTAATGCTGGATTCTCTTCCTTATCTCAGAGTCCTCTCACATGCCATTGCCTTTTCTTGGAACAATTTTCCTACTGCTCCTTCAATTATAACTCCTACTCACTCTTCATGTCATTGCTTGGATGCTATTTACTTAGACATGACTTCCTTGACCTTTCACCCCACACCACAGAAGAAAATGAACTTTTCTTTTTCGTGACGCTTAGGTCCCCTGTAATTACTTGTTCTGTGTAGGTCTTGCCCACAAGACAAACATGTCCTGTGCCCTCCATTGTCTTGTCGAGTGTTATCCATCCAGTACTTAGCATAACACCTAACGCATTAAATATTTGCTGCCAAAGAAAATCATTAAAATTTAATCCCATGTGACACGTAGTATTTTTTATTTTTCTTCATGAATTTTAATTTTTTATGCTAATAGCTATTGCACTCTTTTCTAGGGTTGTGTTAAAAAAGAAGGGGACTGTGACTTTTTCTCGTAATTTCTTAAAACTGTTCTTAAATTTAAATAAGTGCCCCGTACTATTTCATAGCCACAAAGCTCCTTTCCTCACGGAGCTAATGCACTGGAGATAAAAGGGCAATCGATCAGTAGTGGTGGTGGTGCAGCGAGAAGAGTGACACCCCAGAGAATCAGAGTGACCCGTGGCGCGGTGAGATGCAGACAGGGGGAGATGAGAGACTCTGGGAGGGGTGAGCTCGGCCTGGAGGGGAGCCCAGGACCTGGATCTGGGCAGCGAACTCTACGACTGGTAAAGCATTTGTGGAGCCTCCTGATTCGGTTCCTCTCTGGAGGTCACCCTGTGGCATTCTCCTTTGGAGGCATCCACTGTCCTGAGCTAACAAAAGGGAGGGTCTCTGCGTCCCGCGGGCCGCTGAAAACCCTCCCAGCTTCACGAAGTGGGAGCTGGGGGACAACGAAGTGGTCGGTGTCTGAGGTGCCTGAAGGGGCGGGGCCCGGAGGCCCGGGATCGCGGGGGCCGCAGACCCCGCCCTGCGAACAGTCCGGCGGGTGAGCGGAGCCTCAGGCCCAGCGCCGAGCGTCGGGGGACGCGCTCGGGCGCAGCCGCCGCGGCCGCGGGGTCCAGGCGCTCGCCCGCCCGCGCGCCCCGCCCACGGGCCCCACGCGCCCCGCCCACGGCCCCCGCGCGCCCCGCCCACGGCCCCCCGCGCCCCGCCCACGGCCCCCCGCGCCCCGCCCACGGCCCCCGCGCGCGCCCCGCCCCCTCGCCCTCTCGCCCCCACCCCCACTGGGCGCCGCCATTTCCGACTGCGCCTCCGGCGCCTTTGGGCCCTCGTCGGCCGCCGTCCCAGATGATCCCTCCCCGAGGGCGCCCCCGCCTCCTCCATCTCCCGGAGCTGGAGCCGCCTCCTCGGGCAGTGGCGTAGCCGGGCTGAGCGTCGGGGCCGGCCAGAGAGGCGCGGAGGCCCGGACCCCGGAGTCGACAGGCGCGGGGGGCCATGGCGAAAGCGGCCCGAGGCGCTCTGCACACCGACTGAGCAGGCCCGCTGCGGCTGCCGGCGCCATGGACCGAGCCCCGGCAGAGCAGGTAGCGCGGGCTCGGGCTGGGCCGGCCGGGCCGGGGCTGGTGGTCGCCGCGTCCTGCGCAGGGCCGGGCCCGCGTCGCCGAGCCGGGGCGCGGACGGCCGGGGCCGCCGGGGCGCCGGGCGCGCAGGTTTCCCAGGCGCCCCTCTCCCCGGCATTGTTCCACATGCTGCCTGGAGCCTGGGGACCTGTTCAGCCCTGGCCACCCCGCAGCCTCGATTCTGCCCCTCCTCCCAGGCTCAGTGCGGGGGGCCCGAAGGCTCCCCAAGTTGTCCGTGCTCTCCCGGGAAGAGGGTGTACAACTCCCAGCGAAATCGCCCTTCCCCCACTTTCCCTTCAGTCCTGGAACCTATTTTCTAGGTGGAAAGGCTTTTCTCAGGCAGAAAGACCGTCAGAGGACGTGTGATAACTAACGAGGATGGGGGGGGGGCGGTTATGGGCTTTTTATAGGTCTCCGTTCCGTTGAGCGGAGCTTTGTTTTTGTAATGGTCGTAGGGAGTTCTTCCCTTTAGGATACGAAACACTGCGGCTCCCCTTGCCCGTCTGCCTCATTGCTTTGCAAAAATAAGTGCTTTTTAAAAATCGAGACTTTATCTTCAGGGAGTTGGCCCCGAAGCGTAGTCATTTCCGAGCCCATCCAGGTGTTAACAGAGTAGTCCCATTAGCGTCCTGTTTTGTTTTCCAATTGCGTGAAATTCTTGATTATGCTAGTCGTGCCGGGAGGCAGGGATTTTACATTGTCATCACAGTGTAAAAAAAAAAAAATAAATAAGTAAAGTAGTGGTTATTTCCTCCGAAAAAGTTTCAGTATTGTCCATCCTAGAGACTTCTGTGAAGCGGATCTGGCGAAGTCGAAGTTTATTCACTGTGCGTTCAGCCTCTTCAGTTGAAGGCCTTGCCCAGTGATGAACTCCGCTAATGGATGAAGGAAAAAGAGAGATTACCGATTCGCCTATTTATTTTACAAATGGTAATTAGCACCTCATAAATGAGACAGGATTTCCCAAATTCCTGTATGTGATTATATGTAGCTTGTTAGAGCCAGTTTTGGTTTTGAAATTGGGCTCTTTTAGCAGGCAAAGCAGTTTCCCAGTGGTGTATATTTGTTTTTAAAAGAGCTCTAATTAAAAAAACGCTTTATGTGAATATCATTCTGAAAACAACGAAGAATTTTGTGAAATAATACATGGACTTACCATAATAAAATTGATTGGAACGTCTAGGCAAATATATAAAGGCTTTCCTGTGACCCCGGGAATGTTCTATATGTAAGGCCTTTATCCAATTTAATGTAACACAAAATTTTAAGATATCTATCAAAAATGCCTGTGATTTCCAAGCCTGACAAGTGAATAGGAAATTTTCTTTAACGATTTTTCTTCAGTGTATGTGTCACTAATGAAAGGGTTAAGCATTTTAATCCTTCATGATGCCAGAGCTATAACCAGTAATGCTACCACATGTATACTTATGGTTCATTTCATCCTAGAGGAAATGTAATTAACTATTTAGATGTTAACTTGTGTGTGATTATGTTAACAGCAAGCACTATGAGTAAATTATCTGAACTAGAATGCCTCTTGCTCTTTCCTACATCTTTCCAAAGTCTACAGCCTATTTAAGAGTTAGGAAACAGTCATGAATGTAGGTTTTTCTTTTGAAGATTTTTTTTTTTCCTTTTTCCCTCCAGTACCCCCTGCCACTTCCCCAGCCTAATCCTAAATTAGAAAAAAATTCCATCTACTCCCCTTTCCCCTACACACACTCACAGGAAACTGAGATCCAAAAAAATGGTGTACTTTGCCTAGTTCATGCTGTAGGCAGTTAATTCAGTGGTCCCTGGATGACCTGGAACAAGTATGCTTCATTATTATATTAGCATTTTTCTGGGGCAAGACTCCATTATGTTCATAATGTTCTCAAAGGGATCCATCATTTAAAAAAGGAGAAGAACCTTTAACTTAGTGATGGGTTTAGTGGCTAGTAGTGAGATTTCTCAACTTTGTGGAGTTCTTGATTGTTTCTACCATACCACAGAGTAATAGCTTTTCCGGGTTATTTGAAATAACTTTTATGTATTTTTACTAGTAAAGTGAATTTAGATAGATAAAAGTCTCAAAAAATATGTGATATGTCGAGTTCCATTTTTCTTCACAAAATGTTTGTTTTTCATTTTAAATCAGTGTTGGTTTATATTCAGAGTTTCTGGGAATGCCTACAGCATTATTACTCATTATTGTGGTTAGCAATTCATAGAAGTATGACTCTTTTAACAATGGTACTTAATACAAACTTTTTGCATTTTATCTTAGTCCAATTAATATCCCTGGAGTATTGTGGAAGTATAACTTTAAAAAATCTAGGTGTGTTTTGCCTGAAGATATTCATGTTGCTGAATTAGGTTACCTCTTTTAAAATTATATATGTATATATATATATATATACACACACACACACACACACACACACACACACACATATGTATGTATATGTATATGTATATAAAATCTTTGATCAAAAGGATAAACTGTATATTTAAGACTTATAAAAGTAAGTTACTGGGAATACATGTTTAATAGTAGTCTTAATTGTAATAATGACTGTGTGAAAGAGTGTTATAACCAGAAGAAAATTCTCAGGGGTATTCTCTTAACAAGACTGTATTAAAACAAATAGCTTAATTTTAATTGTTAGAGTTAGAACAGATATTACTAGTATAATGCTTTTTTTTGTTCTTAAAAAAATGATGTAAAGGGATGTGAAGAATAAATCATGGCATTCATTTGGTATATAAAGGCTTTACTGTCTCTGTTCTTAGGAAATTTAGGACAGTGTTTGAGAATTTTTGAACAATGGCCTTGGAAGTGATAGAATAGTTGAGATTTGCAGTCTCTTTGTATTATCAAATGATTTAAACATTGGCTTAATTTTTAGTACATTAACATTAGATAGATTCTTTTAAAAGAACTTATAAAATTACTGATCACTGACGTCTTTAATTTTTAGAAAAGGAAATGTGAAACATATATACGACTTCATGCAAAGTGCTGTTCACCAATAAATATACAAAATTATCTGACTTATAATGTTTTCCTTTAAATAATTTGTAAACTTCAAATAATATCAGCACTGCAAACTAAAGGAATTCTAAATAAGTTACTATAAAATGTAACATGTCATACTTATAGGTTGCCTTTATGGATATGTTAGTGATCTGACTTAACAGATTTAAAAAATACTACTTTTATAATAAAAAAGAAAGTAAAAGTACTCATTTAGTGAAAATACCATTTGACAATTTTAAAAAGCATTTCTCCCTAAGCCCTTAAATAGGAAGTAAAAAAGTAGAATTGTAAGTTATTGAAAAAGTAATAACCTTCTGCATGTGAAAAATCTATAGGATGTGGCTGAAGCTGTACTCTGAGGCAAAAGCGTAGTCATAAATCCTTTCATGGTTAAACATTTTTAAAGGAAAATAAAAATTAAGCAAATTAATAAATTAGATATTCCAAAAACTAGTATTAAATTTAGAAAACTGGTTTTTAGAAAAGTACCATCAGATTTTACCAGGATTGGCTGTAGTCTCTTTTAGAAAAGAAGGAAATGTGGATAGCAAAGCAAGTGGATAGTGTCTAAGTTAAATGCTTTGATTTTTTTTTTTTTCCCCTCAATATTTTCTGAAGTCTTGCAAAACTTGTATGTATAACTACCACAATTTCTTTTGGCAAGTGGTTTATTTTCGGTATAAGCCATTCCAATCAGAAAACAATACAGCCAACAGGTATCTCTTAAGCATTAATTTATTTTTTTTTATTCAGAAGATATTTATTTTATCTTTGGCCATAAAATATCTTAATGGTTGATATATCATATTTTACTTTAACATAGGAAGAATGTGGAGGGTTTCCATGGTCATATTTTTTCTGTAGGTGTGTGGTACACACTGAAATTTCACTGAGAGCCTTATGTTCTAGTTCACTCTTAATTTTAAGTGGGTGTCATTTTTCTGTTGCTTAATCTGGGAAAATTATTTGCACTCTTCTGGAGGTTCTCTCTTGAAGGAGTTTAGTGTACACTTCCTGCTGATGTCTGCTTCATGGTAACATTTGCCCGTTTTCTCTAAACCTGTCTGTACTGTGCTCTTTCCAGAACATGTACTTAACACATATGTATTGAATTACAAAGGCTCTTGGTGATCTGAATGCATTTGTTTAATAAACTATTTTAAATGAGAATTTTATTTTCATGTTTGAATAAATTGTGTTTTCTAGATTATTTACATCGAAGTATTGTTCACATTTCTTTTAATATATGCAAAATTTAAAATGTGTAACTTTTTCAAATATAGGTTTCTGCAATTATGATGGTTCATTAATTTGAAAAATTCCAAAATAATTTCTGAAATATGATAATTTTACTCTGTAGTTTTTTTTTTAAGCAAATAGTACAGGAACTTCTTTGTAGTTTAGACTTATTCTATATTTATATTTTCTTTAAAGAGACAGCTCCTTGCTATAAAATTTCTGATTTCTGAAAAAATATATCTTGGCAAAGGTAGAGAAACTGAAGACAGAAATTAAAACTGAAGAATATTATCGTATGAAGTAACTAGTCTAATTTTTTGATAACATTTTGTTGTTTACTTCATAAGATATTTTTCTTTGATTTCTCTATAATTGAAATATTGTTAGAATGTGTTGCTTACCTAACATATTATGTGTATGAGCTTTGTTATGTGGAATTTCAAGAATAATTTGGGATTTTAACATTTCCTTTCAGTCCTGAGAACAGCAGATGCTGCATTTTGATGTACAGAACTGAAGGCCCCAAAGTCACAATAAACAGCTTTAAAAACCATCCAGAGTTGTAACTGTAGGAGAAAGTTGTCAGTGTTTTCCTGCTAGTGACATCTTCTGTTTGTACAGCTGTTGACTATAGCAGCTTCTCTTTTTTGCTAAACACAAAGGATCATTTCAGTGTTTGTGAATTTTGTTGTTGAACTCAGGTACCTAGAATTGTACTTTGAATAGAAACCAGTATAAACTTTAATATTTAAGGATATATACTGTGTATATGTGCAGACATTCATTATAAATTATGGTTTATGAACAGTGGCTTGCCTAAGTTCATAAAACTTAAAAAGTACAGATGAAACTAGATAAAAGAAAACTTGTTGCAACTTTTGATTTGAGCAAGGATTTGATTTTGTTGTTACCAAAGAAATTTATAAGTTGGTATTATTTTGGGTGTGTTATGTCAGGAAAAGTGTTATTTTTAAATTCTCTTATTTTTTTATAAGAATGTGATTTAATTTTTCCTTTTTGTTATGCATACGTATGAACTATATAAACTAAGTTTCCATTATTGCTGAAAATCAGGTTTTTTTTTTTCGTCTAATTGGAGAAACATTTATTAGGTTGCTATTTTATACCTTATAAATAAATAAGATTTTCATTATAATGATTACCACGGTGAAAATTCCTGATTCATTCTGTTAGCATTTGAGTTTTTGCCCCATGTTGAAATTCAAGAAACCAGGTTCAGTTCACAGATGTTTATAAGTGCAGTTACTAGATCTATTTCAGGTTTGGTTAATAGCACAAAAGTAGACTTCAAAGTTAAATCATGTAGGAAGGAAGGATATTGAATTAATACTGATATATAGTTCAGATATTTTTTTCCCTCCCTTTTTATAAGCATATCAGAATATTTAAACTGGAATCTATTTTTCTGAATAAATCTACATATTGAGCACATCAGGTCTCCTCTTCAGATTTTCTTGGATTTGTTATGATTACTTTTGTGAGAAATGTGCCTAAAATTTATTCTGAGAACTGTGCTTTGCTAAGAACTCCTAATTAATTCCACTCTGGTGTGTTTGTTGGGTAAAAGTTCTGGTTAGGATTGTTGCTTTGAGGTAATCAATTTGTGTTGTTGAAACATTGGATTGTATTTCACTTAACTGGTTTTTTTAAGAAGTATTTAGTATCTTTTGATATTGTAATATTTATTTGGTTTTTACATTCGCAGAATGTGCCTATTTTATAATTAATGTGTTCATTCTTTTATAATTAAATTAAAAAATTTATTGTTAAATTAATACAGAAAAAAACTGCCTAAAACCATTGTACAACTAAATGAATTATTATAAGGTGAATAACTTGTAGGTATCATCAAGGCTAGGATACAGAATTTTGCCATGTACCCCAGAAGCTCTCCAGGTGTCCCTTCCCAGTCACAACTCTCTCTTCTATAAGAGTAATTCCTATCTTGACTTTTATGGATCTTATTTACTTTTCTTTATAGTTTTGTCACCCACATGTGTATCCTTAAATAATTTAGTATTTTTAATATTTTTTTAAATCTCTATAGATTTATTATAAGAAAAGACACAGAATAGGCTAAAATGGAGTACATTGTCTAGATTAGTTTGCTCAGCTTGTCTACTGGGAAACTGAAGTACTCATTTTTTTTCTCACTTTAATTGTGAATGATAAGTTTCTTCACCTTTTCATGTTGTTTTTTAAATTAATCTTAGATATTTTCATCTTTTTAACTTAACCATATTAATCTAATATCCTGAAATAGGCAGAAATAGACTATTTTTTTAGCGATTTGAATATAATTATTCTTCAGAACCGTTGAATGATTTTTCCCCCTAACAAAAATAGTTAAAAACACATTATGTCTTAAGAGCTAGATTTCTTATTACCAGCTTTATTTTTGGACTCTGAGATATGATTTCCTCGTACTCCTGATTGTTTTAACAGCTTTGATTACGTAAGAGATGTTTCATTAAAATGTAGTAACCTTATATAAGTTATTCCCTACTTTATTTAATGGCTTTGTCTGAATAACTAAATCATATTTAATTATTTTAATTTGCCATTGCTGTTTGGATGTTTGTGAATACTGAGGAGATACCAAATTACTGTTTGTAAAAACTGAGTCTTTTATTGTTAAAGTGTGAACTTACATTATTTAAGTTTTTTGCTCATTTGTAATAATGTGTTTCACTTTCTCTTTAAAGAATGTCAAGCTGTCTGCTGAGGTAGAGCCATTTATTCCCCAGAAGAAGAATCCAGATGCATTTATGATCCCTATGGCACTCCCAAATGATAATGGAAATGTTTCTGGTGTAGAACCAACTCCAATTCCCAGCTACTTGATTACTTGTTATCCATTTGTGCAGGAAAATCAGTCTAATAGGTAATTTGTTTATTACTATTTTTAGGGGGAGGAGGTATTAAGGAAATATAGAAGTTGGCAAGGCACACTAAATTTTTTCCTTTGGTAACTTTTAAACATTAACCATTTCTCTTTTTAAGAAGAGTAAATAAAACCAAATGTGGGATTTTGAAGATTACTAACGTGGAATATTTTCTCATTCTTTCTAAGAGGATACGGAATTCTTTGGATATATCTATTATAATAAGTAATTGAAATTTGTTTGAAATAAATTGACTTAAAGGGAGGAATGAATTCTCAGAAAGCAGTAAACAGAAACCCTTTTTTGAGGTTAGGCATCTAGTCATAATTACCAAGATAGGCTGACGTGAGAAAAATATACCAAGGGGTAGTCCTTAACTTTGAAGCTTTTATGGTTAGTTATCATATACTCTAGACACTGATTGTAGTTTAAATTTAGCTTCTGTGCTGTAGTCACAGGGTGATTTAGCAAAATGCTTGCAATTCAGTTAACGTTTGACCTAGTAACTGCTAGGGTGTAACTTGTGATAGTCACGATAGCCTTTCTAACTCTGCTAAGATTGAATGATTAGCACTTCATTGGTGTAGTTCATTTTATTGCTGTATAAAAATAATTTTAGACTCTTTCAAATTATATCATACTTCTTTAGCACTGCAAAATAAATGAATGTTGTACTTCTTTAGCACTGCGAAATAAATGAACGAGGCAGCTGGGCCCTAGCCTCTGCCCTATCACTCCTTAGGACTAAGACAATCAACATTTCTACATATCTATAACCCATTGTGGCATTACTAGTGTGGCACATTCTTTGATAAATTCTGGATGTATGAGATATGAGACTACTAAACAACTATCTCAGAAATTAAATATTCACGTTAATAATCTGAAGCCCAGAGGAATTGGACAAATAGTAGAAGCTTAGGGATCCTTCTCATTTACATTATATTAAAAATCTTTGACCTGTATGGACTATTTTCAAAGTGATTTGTCAACTAAATTTAATACTATTTTTGTATTTGACAAAATGACCAGGTGTATAGTATGGTAAATTCAATTTTTCTTAGCTTACCAAATAATCTTTTGAGAATTCATGAGCAAGCCAATCAGCAAATTATTTTAAAATCTTTTTAGAATTATGACAGTGAACATTTTTTTTTTTTTGCTTTGTCATGAGAGTAGTGAGAAAAAGTTCTGTGCTTCAGTTCCCTATTACCCTTCATTCATCAACAGCGACCTGTGAAGAAGATTGCTGAGACAGGAGGAATCTTACTGGTGCTTTATAGGAACTACACTAGAAGTTCTAATGCTAGGGATAAGATGGCAGTGGACAGGCTTGTCTTTTTCCTCTGTTCATTCCCTTCAACCTGGAGCCTGTTTCCATTATCAAGGAGGGGAGCCAAGAAAGGAGCTGGACTTAGCCAAGTGGTTAGGGGAATATGGGAGAGGAGTAGGGAGGCCCTGGAACTGAGCTGAAGAATGAGAGGCAGAGGAATAAAATACTTATTCTAATGATCACCTTACACAATGATCACCTTACCCTGCTCTTTGCAGAAGGCTGTCGTAGTTATTAACATTGGATGGGAACTTTGGACTGTTTAAAGATCCAGCAGCTAGGTGTTTAACTGTTAGGCAGAACTATCTTGAGGATCTTGAGGAAAGAGTTACAAATAAGAATGGTGTGTACTTTTAAATTTTTGGAATGGGGTAAAACTATCAGGTTGAATTCCTTTATACTGTCATTTAAATTATTATTACATGTACATAATACTTTGGCAAAGAAATTTATAAGATGATAGTTTTATCTCCTTTTCCAGAATTATTATGAAGCTCCTATTCTGTAGTGTTCTTTCTTTTTTTAAAATGAGATTTTGCTTTAGCATTACATTTAGAATTGTCAATGGATTTGTTCTTTTTTAATTTGGTTTTACAGACAGTTTCCATTATATAGCAGTGATATACGATGGCAACAGCCTAATCCAAATCCTGCTGGACCATACCTTGCCTACCCTATTATATCTGCTCAGCCACCTGTTTCTACAGAGTATGCATATTATCAGCTGATGCCAGCACCGTGTGCCCAAGTTATGGGCTTCTATCATCCTTTTCCTGGACCTTACTCCAACACTTTTCAGGCTGCAAATACTGTAAATACTATCACCACAGAATGCACTGAGCGTCCAAATCAGCTTGGACAGGTTTTCCCATTGTCCAGTCATCGAAGCAGAAACAGTAACAGGGGACCAGTGGTACCAAAAGTAAGTGACTGGTTTTGATTGGCTTTTAGGTTTGATGTTTCTTTTGTTAGTAATAGCATCAGTACTTTGTATTGATTAGCCTTTAATACTGAACTTATTATAAAACATTTTGTTCACTATCATAAAATAGTTAAGGGTATAGCACTTATAAAATTTTTTCTATTTTTTATTCTTCATCGTTAATTGGTGATGTGATTTACAATTATCTTCAAGTTCCTTCAGAGAGTTTTATATAAATGTAATTAACAAGAGTTTTATATAAATGTGATGAACAAGTATTTCCAAATTATTTTAATTTAGCGATAAAAATGGCATAGTGACACCAGTATTACTAAGTGGTCAGTTTGGATCCTGTGCTAGCAGTGTGGAATGGACTAAATACACTTTTGTCTATTTCAGTCTTTTGAGACCAGCAAGAGATATTATGGAATAGAACATTTGTGATTAAATCCCTTCAACTACATTGCTTCAATCCTGTGGATTTTTATTTTTTTTAAAGGCAAGGCAACCCTGGGTTGACTTCACAGATTGCAAGGACCTTGTCAACTTACAATTCTTTATTTTTTATTTTTTGTGCCTAAAGCACCTGGTCTTCCTAGGTGGTCTCCCATCCAAGTAATAACCAAGCCTGACCCTCCTTAGCTTCTGAGATCAGATGGGATTGGGCTTGTTCAGGGTGGCATGACCATAGGCTTTCCTCAGCTCTTTTGAGCTAATAGAAGGCAGAGTGACTTCTTGGGTATATGTTACAACCGTATTATCAAGGAGTTGCTGCTTTACTAGATTCCATTAGCTCAGATCTTCAGTGGAAAATCATGGCTGTCTTGTATACTTTTTACAAATTAAAATACAAACAAGCAGCAGATATTGCTTTGAAAATCTTTTAGTCTTCATTCAAGGGAACACTGTTGGTCAAGGGAAATCCTTTTGGGACTTCTGAGAATGAAAAGAAGTAAGTATTGGAAATAAGATAATAGTATATAACTTTCAGATGTTGAAGAAACATTCTCAGAGTGCATTCCCAGTACTTGAATTTAGGAAGTTAAATTCAGAGTTCTGTTATGTAAATTGCTATTAAGTGATGAATACTTATATTTTTTAAAAATGAAGGAGAGGATTAGCTGTTTTATATATTCTTTTGTAAACTCTAAAGCAGAAATTTCTTTTTACTTCATTGAGATCATAATTTAGCTTTCGGATAAGTTACCACCCTTTTTATTACCCTTTTAAATAAAACTTACATCCCCTTCTGACACTTTACTCTTGTTATTTATTAAGGAAATTAAAAGTGCAAGTAACAATGAAAATAATTCACATTTCATTAATTACAATAGTGTTAATGATTATTTAAAAAATAATGTGTAAATGTGTGTTTAATACCTTATTTAGCCTATTAGGATTGCCTATAGATAATTTCACAAAATCTTAATGCAGTAACCCTGCTTCCCTATGGATTGAGAGCCACTAATTTGGAGCATACATTTAGTTGTATTTTATTGTGGATATGTATTTTATAATCAGTACATTGAGTACCATCTTAACTTTTTTTTTTTTTTTTTTTACTTAAATCAGCAACAGCTTTTACAACAGCACATAAAAAGCAAAAGGCCACTGGTGAAAAATGTAGCTACTCAGAAAGAGACAAATGCAGCAGGTCCTGATAATCGATCAAAAATCGTGCTTCTCGTAGATGCTTCACAGCAAACTGGTAAGACAAGGGTTCTTATGTATAATACACATCACTGATTTTTATCTGTGGTCATGCGTTGACCTTATAACTGTAGACTATGCTGCTTTTCATGATTCTAGATTTTCCCCCTTCCATTTATCCTGCCACTTTGTGAAAATTCTTTATCTAGGAAGGATGATACAGTCCATCTCTTTGATGTTCTTTCAACTTGCTGGCTTTTATGTACAATTTTGAGCAGGGTGTGAGGTTTCTTTATAAAGTAGTGGAACTCAGAAGTCAGAGATGGGGGTGGCTCTATGGTGTATTGGTTAGCACATCTGCTTTACACACAGAAAGTCCTGGCTGAGTTTGCGCCCCAGGTGGAGCTATGGACCATACCCTGGGTGCACCAGGCCCCAGATATGTGTGCGAGTGCGTGGAAGGCAATGCCCCGCCTTCAGGATCCAGTTCTTAAAGGGAGACGGCAACATCCCTAGGTTAGGAGTGGAAGTGGTGATTGGTGGGGGGGGAGGGGGGGAGAAGGTGGGAATTAGGGGAAAAATAAAAAGAAATCAGAGATGAGATTTTGCAGACATTGTAGAAATATGAAGGATTCATTTTGGTGGAAATCATAATAGTACTTTTTTATAACTAGATTAAAACCCTTTATAAAACATCCTAACATCTCATGATACTTTTATAGAAAGAATTTAGCAAGTTTTCTGTGCCATATTTTAGCATAAAACTGAACCAAGCCTATAAGTGATACCTATATCTTGTCAAACAAGTACAGACTTTAGACTAGTCAGATATAATTTTGTCAAAAGTTTTTTAGAGGACAGTGTAAGCATTAAATTAAAAAGCTTCATCATGATACTATATAAGAATAAATTGTCTTTTAATATTCTAGCTATTTCCCATTTATGTCATGAAATTGCAATATGTATCTCTACTTATAGCATAAAGGCTATAGTGTGGATGTCTGTCTCCTTTCACCCATTGCCATTGATACGAGTAAATCTTTGTTTGTGATCAAAGGCCACAAATTAAATCTGTTTAAAGGTCATTTGCTCTTTACCCCTCTACAGTCTCCACTCAGATATAGTCTGGCTTAAAAATGAATTAGAGCACATACTTTCTTTCATTTGGTCTGTACCTTTTCTTTTGGACATCTGTTTCAGTTTATATATATATATATATAGATATAGATATATATATATATATATATAATTGCTTAGATCCATTAGGAACAAGAAAGGATCTGGGAATCAATTAAAAAATAATCTTGCTGATAGTATAGTCATTGTGTGGTTTCTAGGGCATAAATCAGTGAGACAAAGCTATAAAATGGGTGTGTAAAAGAATCTTAATGTAATATATTACAAAATTTTCTGTTGTGGTTGTTCCTACTCATAATGATTCATTTCTACATGCTTTCAACCCTGGCACTGCTTTTTAAAATTATCTTATTTAGTTTGCTCATTATGATGACCACAAAGACAGCCTTCTGAAATATAAGAAAAGGTAAAGGTATAATTTAAGTAGATTATACTTTCTATAGTATTCTTAGTTTTTAGTTTGTTTTCAAATTCTGAGGATTGTATATTCTATCTGTGCTTTTATTCTTTAGTTTGTTTTTAATTTCTGAGGATTGGTATCAGTCAGGTAGAAAGAAAAGCTATAGTTTAAAGGAATTTGTAGTAGATTTTTATTCTTGGACACAAGCCTGTATTTAGTAAGAGTTTAGTAAGATGGATAGATATAACATGCAAGTTCATTTTGTTACAGTGTGCTACCAACAAACAAAATTTAAGAAAAGATGCCATTTATAATGGCAACAAAAATATAGTTTCTGGCAATGAACCTTATATATGATATATATGACATTTATACAGAAAACTATAACTTTATAATAGGACATTTAAAAAAATCTAAATACCACATTCATGCAAGATAATTTGAAGTTATAGATGTTTAGTCTGTAGATTCAGTGAAGTTCCAGTGAAAATTCCAATAGAAATTTTTGAGGAACTAGACAAACTAATTCTAAAATAAAGAAGTACTAGTCTGAGAAGCCAAGATATCCCTGGGAAAGAACTCTTTCTCCTAGATATCAAGACCTGTTATGCCTTCCTAATTCCTGTATTCTTACACAAAAATATAGTGTACAGAAATTAAACAGAACAGAGTCCAGAAACAGATTCACCTGTATATGGAAATGCTTATATGAAAAATGACGGAGATAGCAGTACAGATCCCTAACTTATACCCCATGCAGGTTTATTTAAGATGGATTAAGGAATTAAATCACATAAAAGAAAATAAAGGCAGACGTCTTTATGACTGTAGGGAAGGAACTGTTTCTAAAATATAAAACTTCTGTTTATCAAAAGTGAGTGAAAGAACATTCTACAAACTTGGCAAAGATTTTTACCGTACGTATAACTGACAAAGGATTAGAATGAGGACATACAAAAAAATCATATGACTCAATAAGAAATGATCTCACCTTGCCCTAAGGGTCCCTGGAACACAGTGCTAGGGTGCTGAAACAATTTGGCAGAACTATAGGAATTTTTCCTTTGACCCAGTTATCCCACTCCTGTGTTTCCAAGTAGAATCTCCCCTTAGAAAAGAGGCTGTTTGATCAAAGATGTACAACAGAAACACTGAAAACTTTCCAATGTCCAGTAACAGGACAAGTCAAGAGAAGTATAGGATATCCACTCAGTGGAATAATAATGAGCCTTCTTACACTATAATTATGAAGAACATATACACAGTATTAAACAGTGCAACTCAAAATTATATTGAAGCTGTATAAAAATTGTATGGGCAGAAATGTGGATAAAGGAAAATTTGGTTTGTTGGGTTGGGAGGAGAGTATTCTTTTTTTTTTTAATGTCTTGTGATGACAATTTGTGAAGTACAAAAATAAGAAACAGATAACTCAATGGAAAAATAGGCAGGAGTCAGATAGTCCAAAAGTAAAATCAAAGTGTTTCGAAGAAGGGAGAACATTAATAGCTAAAAGCATCAGAAAATATGCTTAATCTGATTATTAAACATGAAAATGCAAATTAAAACTCACAACAAGCCATCTCTTTAAACCCACCAACAATTAGCAAAAATTGTAGCCTAGAAGACATTATCAGATATTTGACAAATATGTGGATCAGTGGCCATATATATATCCTGTTGTTGGAAGGTAAACTGTTATAACCTTGAAAAGGATTTGGCATTACCATGTAAAGTTGAATATATGTATCCTCTAGGACCTCAACATTGTTTACCTTAGAGAAACTTTCTGTGCACATATATATATTCATTCATATATGTCTGTATAAGAATATTTACAGCAGTATTATTCTTAATAATGGTAAAATCTCAAACTAACCCAAGTGTGTCATCCATGGTACAAAGGGTAAACACATTATGGTATAATCATATATAGGCATTCTAGATTCCAGTGACGTTAATGAATTGCAGCCACATGCATCAGAGTCTCAGAATCAGTGTTGAGGGGGTGGTGGAGTGGGAAGCAAATCACAGAAAAAGTATGATTTAATTTTTACAAAGTTAAAACTGTAAAATTACATGATTTATATTTTAAGAATACCAAAATTTCGTGGTACATCTATTTTTAAAAGTGAGGGAATGATAAACAATCCAGAATAGAGGTTACCAGAGGGGAGGGTAAAGGATGCACGATGGAGGTGGGGGACATGTGGTGTACTTAAATGATTTGTGTTCTGTTTCTTAAATAGGTAATGGGGGTTTTAATATACTGATGTGCTGATTTTTTTTTCTTTTCATAATAAACATGTTATAAACCAACTTGTCAGGAATATCTTGCATTTTGATGCTCTTTTCAAAAAGTTTTCACTGTTTACAAAGTTAGATATCTTTATTTTCTTAGACCCTTAATGATAATTTAACAAGAACTTATCAATTTGGTTTTCACAAATAATTGTCACACTTTCTTTGCCTTGGAGATTTCCCATCAGACATCGCTAACAAGTCTCTCTCCGAGAGCTCTGCCACAATGCTCTGGAAGTCCAAAGGCAGGAGGAGAAGAGCATCCCACCCTACTGCTGAATCCTCTAGTGAGCAAGGGGCTAGTGAAGCCGACATTGACAGTGATAGTGGCTACTGCAGTCCCAAACACAGCAACAACCAGCCCATAGCAGGGGCTTTGCGAAATCCTGATTCTAGCAACATGAATGTATGTAACATTGCTTTGATTTATCAGTCATCTCTGTCAGTATTATTCTGTTGTCTCTGCTAAAACTTAAGTATCTATTTTCATTGCTAATTTCTATAATAGGATGGTTACAAATATATTTTGTGTACTAATATGAAAAATATTTATTTATGGAGAGTATTTTTTCTAGGTATGTAATAAGCATGCTTCATATTAGATTAGTTTATGAAATGTTCTGTAGGGCATATGGTGTTTCTACATGGAACATAATTGTCTTTTTTGTTTCTATTTTTAGCATGCGGAATCATCTATATGTGCAGGTACTTATTTTTCTGCTTAGTATTTTTGCTATACTCTCTTCTTTGTCCATTTCAAAGTTTTGCTTTTAAGCATCATGTTTACTGATGCTGCGAAAAAATTAGAAATATTCCAAAGAGATTTCAGTTAATTTGAAAGTTCAGTTTTGCTGATAAAACTTGAGAAAATGCCAAAGATATTCTTGCAGATGACACCTGTTACTAACTGGAATACCACTTAAAGTTTATAATTTCCATTATTACATTTATGGCGACTGAATTTCATTACGTGAATTTAGGGGGCAGTGTAGGTTTTGGCATCTTTTATAAGTGAATTATATTTTTCAATCTTGTTTGTTACAGGTGGTGTAAATTGGTCCAATGTAACTTGCCAGGCAACTCAGAAAAAACCTTGGATGGAAAAAAATCAGACATTTTCTAGAGGTGGAAGGCAGACTGAACAAAGAAATAATTCACAGGTAATTTGAATTAGGTTGGAGAAATTTGGTTAGCATAGGATGAATTATTATAAATGATATAGTGGTTTAGAAGAGAAGTGTCCTTAATTTTTGTGATGCATATTGAATTATTTAAAAGTAAGATATATCTGGAGCTTTCAAATGGTTTAGCCAAGAAAATTATTAAAGTAATGAAACAAAATGGCAAAAATGTTGTAAGTAGGTGTTGTATATATGGGTTCATTTTGTACCATTTTCTCCTTTCCTGTATTTAAGGAATATATTTGGCTATTTCATAATTTTAAAATAGAATACCCTCCAATCCTGGTTCTTCTGCTGACTTATCCATATAAAAAAATTAAAAGCATTTTAATGCCTTAAATATTAATTCTTTGAACTTCAGGACTACAGCCTTGTCCATGTGATTTTACTTGACTATAAACACAAGCCACACTCTGCTTATTGCTGTACCATAGTGATGACTGCCTCCTGCCGTAATGGGGGCCAGTCTGGGCAGCCTGGTCTTAGAGAGCAAGATCTAGCTGCAGCACAGCAGAGTAAGTTATATACTGCCACAGACTTCCACAAACTATCTTCCTGCATCAGTTATGAAATCAGACACTTGTTTATTGGTCAGTATTTTTCCTTTTTAACTGTTTAGGTAGACTTCCTGGATTCCTTAAATCTAGTTAAGGAATTAAAGTCATATGAATAGATATGTGGAAGAACTGAAATAAGAGTAAATTACTCACGGATTAAATAGACCAAATACTTGCCTGTTTCTTTGCCTCTCTAAAGTGAAGTATCAGGAAAACAAGCAGAATAATGCCCTCTTCCCTATGGTTACTGCAAAAATCAGTTGTTTGTGGCAGGCTTGTGAGGCAATCTAGCTTTATTTGATTCAAAACAAAAGAACCAAAACAAGAATTGTTTAGATAAACAAAATCTACAAAATGTTCAGTTAAATGATGAAATTTTATGTTGAAATTGTAAATGCACGACCTGCCAAGTTTGCATCCTTGCTGTTAACTTTTGGTATCAGTAGCCTGCTGAAGAGAGAGTAACACTAATGGAAAAACATTTTCTCTCTACTTCAAAACTGGTGGGAAGTGGTAAAAGAACAACAAAAAGAAAACTATGAAAACATGTAGTATGTTAAATTTTGTTTATTTTGTATCTCTTCATTCTAAAGGAACTGGAGCCAGTTTGTTTTCTACTTATGATGCTTTGTTATACTTTTCTTAAACTAGTATTTGTTTGATTTTTGACGTGCAGAATCTTAATTTTAAGTCCAAATATTTTCCGCTTTTGCAGTTGATGATTATTTTTAGGTTTAAAAGTCTTTTAGAAATCAAATATTCACTTGTATGTTCTTGCTTTTTTATATCGTAATGTTTCAAGACTTTCATTTGCGATTGATTTTGATGCATGGTACAACATAATGATGTCTATTTCTTATGTCTTAGATGCTCTTTCTAGGCTGTTTTGTTCCAGTTAATAGAAATTTGTACCTGTACCATGCTATTTTAACTACTGTATTATGCAGTGATTTTTAGTATTTTTACCAGTGTTTTAACATTTGAAGAGGCAGATTCTTTCTATACTCTGATAAAACTTTAATTTTAAATGATGGACAGAATCTAAAAACTTAAGTTTTTTAAAATGGTTTTGTTTTGTGAATAGGTTGAAAAATAAAAGAGATGGAAAAGGTTATACAAAATCTCATTTTCACCCATCTCCCCTTGTCTTCTCCTTTTCTCTTTATCTTTGCCCTATATCTGTTCTGCTTTGACTAGTTTCTTTCTTACTTTTCCATAGTTTCATATAATTATAGGTAAATACAAGTATGTATCTTATGTTTTATCCACTCTGTGCTCTGCTTTCATCACTTAACAATATATCTTGGAGAGATTTTTATATTACATAGAGGGCTTTCTTTTTAAAAAAAAAACAGTTCCTACTGTATAGGGATATTTCATTGATTTCTGTAGTTCTAGCAATGGACAGGAGTCATTTGAAAACTTGCTGTTTATACTTGTTACAGTGTCATTTAGAAATGTGTGTATGTATATCAGTAGAATAAATTCCTAAATAAGGGACTGTGGGTGAAAGGATAAAGTCATCTTTGTTATTTGGTAAATATCACCAGATCATGCCATTTTACATTCTCAACAATAGTGTAGAGAGTGGATATTTCTATATAACCTAAAGAAATCATGTGTTTTTAGGATTTTAGATTTGTGCCAATTAGGTTAAAATGTGTATCAGTGTAGTTGAACATCTTTCCATATGTTTTAAGGACCATTGTATTTTTCTGTGAATTTGTCTGGTCATATCCTATACTCATGTTTTATATCTTGATCTTTTGTACATTTTTCTAATAATTTTGATCAGGTTTTTTAAAATTTTGGGGAGCCTTTAGTCTGTAATATCAGTTGTAAATATTTTGCTAGCTTATTTGACTTCGTTCATTATTATTGCCATGCATAAGTTACTTTATATTTTACATCGCATTAAGAAATTTATTTTTATAAGGCTATATATTATATCTTTGACTTTGTTGTTGCTTTTTAAAATGGCTTCTGGGTTTTAAATCATAGTTAGAAAAGCTGTGTCCCTACTACAGGGTTATGAAAGAATTTGCTATTTTCTTTTAGTGTATTAATGATCTCCTTTTTTTACATTTAAATCTTTATTCCATTTGGAGTTTGTCCTGGTGGATGGTGTGAGATATGGGTCCTACTTTGTACTTATCAGGTGGCTACCCAAATCTCCCAACACCATTTATTTAAAAATCCATCTCTTTACTAATTTGAGATAAACACCTTTATTACCTATTAAGTTATTTTTATACACATTGCAATCTGTTGTGCACCTCCTGTTTTGTTCCATTAATCACTAATTTGTCAACTTAGGGAGAATGGATTACCTTTATGATCTGTGGCATCTTTCTATGCAAAAATACAGTATGTCTTCCTATTTTTGAGTCATTCTTCTGTGTTCTTCAGATGTATTATGTAGTTTTCTGAAAATAAATTTGTACATATTCCTCATATTGTCAATTCCTAGTATTCTTTTTTGTCGTGTATATCGGGCATGAAAACTTCAGTCTTTTAATATTACTTTTGTGTTAGCCATTTAAGAATCTTAATATACATTTGAGGTTGTAGTTTCTACTTTATTCTGTTTTGTATGCGCACTTTCTAGCAACAAAACTCTTTTTCTTAGAAGAACTAAAAAAACAATGAGGTCATTTATTCCAGGAGGAAATTGAAATATTTTCACGTTTGATCTTTACGAACTTTGTTGGGACTATTAGTTTGGTGGTTTTACTTTAATTCTGGAACTTTATGTCTCCAAGTGTAAGAATCAAGTTGCATTTTTTTTTTCAATTGGTTTAGTGTTTACAACCACATTAGTGCTTAAATACTATCTGGTTTACAAGACGGCTTTTTTATGTAATTGTAATGGTGTTTGGAGGACAGATTTGCACTTATTTTGGGGGTTTAGGACGATACAGAAAAATGAGTTATACTCATGAGTTATTCTCTTGGTTTTTTTTTCTGCCTTGGAGCTTAATTGTTAGTGCTAATTTCAGTGTTTATATGAATTATAAATTGCATTTGTTTTACTTATTTTCATGAACCAATTAAAAAAATATTTTATTATGAAAATTTGTAAAGGGACATTAAGTTAAAATAATTTTACAGGGAACATTCTATCAGGTAGATGCTGTCTACAGTTTTACTGAAATTTGTTTCATCACATAGGTATTCATTTTTTCATCTCTCTGTCCATGTTCATGAGCCTATTTTAAGATGAGGCAAATATTTAAAACCAATAAATTCTTGGGTATCTGAGAAATTATGTAGTTTCTTAACAGGTGCTTATAGGTTATAGGAAGTAGCCCAGGAATCATAGTGCATATTCTAAGGAAGAATTAAGTTTACTGTGTCACTGACCTCTTGGCCTGTATCTATCATACAGCCTATTTCCCAAGAGTACAAAAATTCTATTTAACAACAGATGTTTTATACCAATTGCTCAGCATAGGAATTGCTAGATGGTTCCAGGCTTTTGTGTGCATATTTTTTATTTTAAAGTACAGAGCCTATATAACAGCATCTTCCATCTAGGTCTGCTTCAAGTTGTTTGTTTTTAGAATTTTGGGGTGACTGATAGTGAAAGATCATACTTCACATCTTCTAAGCATTCTGATTCACAGAGGCATTTCATATTAGCTGCATTGGGTACTGAAGAGGGGGAACTTAAATTATCTTAAGATTCTTGAAATGCTTCATGTGATTTTTTTCTTATCCCAGGGCAATTAAACATTTTATAAATTTTTTAATAGGCTAATACTAATTTATGTGATTGAAGATTTTATTCTCTCGAATCCATTTTCTTAGAAACAAGATTTTAAATTTTAATCTATTAGGATTTTTTTTTAATCTATAGATTTTGGAAGATTTATTATAGTTTGATAAAAAGGGTAATGTACAGTTTCTCCCAAGAGTAACATTTTGCAAAAACTATATAGAATAGCACAATTCAGATATTGACATTGATACAGTCAAGATACAGAATTGGATCCCTCATGTTGCCCTTTTATAGCCACACTCCCTTTTCTTCCCCTCCAGCTTCTCCTTAATTCCTTAAAATCTACTAATATATTCCTCCTTGCTATCATTTTGTCATTTCAGGAATGTTTTATAAATAAACTCATATAGTCCTTTTTAGGATTGACCTCCATTTGCATAATTCTGGAGATTTATCCAGGTTGTTGGGTATATCAGTAGTTCATTCTTTTTTGTGGCTAACTACCATTTTCATTGTATAGATATATCACAGTGAGTTTAACTCTTCTCTCAGTGAAAGATATCTAGATTGTTTCCAGTTTTTGGCTATTACTAATAAAGCTGATACAAATGTTCACGAACAGGGTAGTAAAGTAACATGCACTAGTATTACTTTTCATACTTTCCCCATGACCTTATTTCTTAAAAGTTTTAAACTTTTGTGGTAAATGATGCACTTTTATGAAAATTTATTGCATTGTATACTTTTGTATACTTTTCTCTAAATATGTTAAACTTCAATAAAACATTTATTTAAAAGTAATTAGACATGTCTCCCCCCCAACCCCCTGGTGTTTGCTTAGGTTGGATTCAGATGCCGAGGACATAGTACTTCCTCAGAAAGAAGACAGAATTTGCAAAAGAGACAAGATAATAAGCAGCTAAACCCCAATCACTCTCATAGAGGCGACCCAAATTCTGAGACTTTATATTTTGAGGTATTTTTTTAATCTCTTCTTGTAAACTGTTATAACAAATGTTATAAAAATTAAGAAATTAATTTTCTTACATTATGGTAAGTACTTTTTATGTTGAAACATGTGACTCTACTATTAGGACATAAATTAGAAGTATTGACTCATTTTTCTCTTGGTTATATACAATTAGTCTTCATTAATTTTACTTTAATATATTTTTGTCATGAATGTTCATTTTGAAGTAACATGTAGAGGTAGAACTTGGTATTATATGGATTTCACCTCATATAAAACTTTTTCCGTAGTTTTTATTATTGTTCAGTCTGTTTGTCAGGTTTTTCAGATTTGAATAGTTCGGTATAAATTTGTGCTGCTAGCCCGGAGACTCTTTAACAGGCAGGCAAGTTTATGTTCTAATTACATTGTCTCTGTTTATTCATCTAACTCACTCTTGTAGGAGGCCCATTTATATGTGTAAAGTAAGGTGGTCTGAATGATGCATTAAGGTGAGTGTTTACATGATCCTTAGGGAGGTTGCTGTGTGTAGTAGAGAAATGTAGACATGTATACTCCTAAGTGCTTTCTTGAGTGACGTTGGAGTTGAAAGGAGAGACAAGTCCCTTTGGACTTGGGGCTGGGTAGGAATAACATTTAGAATAGATTTTAAAGATGCGTAGGATTTGTTTGTGTTACTATGGTGAACAGCATTCCAGGTAACTAATTTGAGCAACTCATTTTTGTTGGGTCATAGTTTCTGTAAAATAGGTTAATAGATGGAGATTAAACTGGAAAATGTGTTTGAGCCCAGAGGCTAGAGATATATATTATTAGATAAGCTTAATAATTGACCTAAAAGAATTGCGAGTTCATCTTAGTTATTCTATTAAGAACAGTACACGTAGCAGATTTATTATTTGCACTAACCATGTGACTGGTTCCACATTACATTTAGCAAAAGATACTAAATTTAATTTTTGGTGTAAAGGAGGATATTGGTTAAAAAATTACTTCGATTAAGATTTTTTTTAACTTATATTTTAGCTTTTAACCTTACTGACAGGTGTATATAGTAATGCAGGACAGGGACTATATTAACAAAATGCTTTTTAAGCCATCTTTTTAAAAATCTTTTTTCCAAATTATCTGATATGCGATAAAATAATTTTTTAATTTCTGTTAGGGTAGAAGTTACTAATAAAAATTGAATAGGGCATGCAGAAATACAAAGGATTAATGTGTGGATATACCATTATTTTTGAACAATTAAATTAGCCGTGTTTTAGCATGTGAGAAATGATGTTTCCTTTTTAAGACTGACTTTAAATAGTTTAATATTAGAACTTTACATTACTCTTTCGCATTATAAAAATTTTTTCTTAAGAGTTTATTTCTTTGAACTCTGTTTTTACTTAAAATGTGAAACTATTTTAGAACGAAGATGGGTTTCGAGAACTAAATGAGAATGGAAATGCTAAAGACGAGAACATTCAACAGAAACTTTCTTCAAAAGTAGTAAGTGACTTTTTAAAAATAAAAGCAAAATATTTGAACATCTGTTGAACTGTAGCTATGTTGAAAAATATGGGTACAGCCTGGTATGGAAGAAACAGTGTAATTAGTAGTTTAATATTTATTTTCAGCATAGCTAGAACAAAGACATTTTAATTTGAAATTCATAGTTTCAATATAGACTGCATGTTGTTAATCTAAAGAAAATAGCATTAATTAAATGACATCACCCAATATATAGTTCATACTGAAACTTTCCCGGTTGTCACAAAACTTTACTTTAGAGTTATTATATTTTCAGGCCTGGGTGCAAACATCACCTATTGCATTAAACTGTTTTCTCTCTCTATTATGTCTCAGTCTAGAATGGTCCCACTGTCTCACTCTGTTCTTTATGACAGTGAATCCTTTAAAGAGTTTAGTCCAATTATACTGTAGAACAGTGGTCCTCAATCTTCTTGGTCCCTTGGACAGGTGCTCCTGTGAGAATCTAATATATGATGATCTGAGGTGGAGCTGAGGCAGTGATGCTAGTACTAGGGAGTGACTGCAAATATAGATGAAACTTCACTTGCTCACCCACCGCTCACCTCCCCCTGGGTGTCCTGGTTCCTAACAGACCAGGACCAGTGCCAGTCCATAGCCTGGGGACTGGGGCTCCCTGCAGTAGAACATCCCACATTCTGCTTTGTCTTTCTTTATGATTTGACTTTGATAGAATCACTGATAAATGTTTTTCTCTGGTTATCATAGTTGGATGACTTACCTGAAAACTCACCAATCAATATAGTTCAGACTCCAATTCCCATTACAACTTCAGTTCCTAAACGTGCAAAAAGTCAAAAGAAGAAAGCTTTAGCAGCAGCCCTTGCCACAGCTCAAGAATATTCAGAAATAAGTATGGAGCAAAAAAAATTGCAGGTATATATATTTTTATGAACAAATGTAATAATTTATTTGGTACATTCAGTGAGATGGACAGAAAGAGTGACAATATATTTGATTATATCATCTTAAATTGCCACACTTCATACTAAAACAAAAAATAAATGTTTTCCTATTTACCTTTCAGGAAGCTTTATCGAAGGCAGCAGGAAAAAAAAATAAGACACCTGTGCAGCTAGATTTGGGTGACATGTTAGCAGCTCTAGAAAAACAACAGCAGGCGATGAAAGCTCGGCAAATTACTAATACCAGGCCTCTGCCCTGTACAGGTAATGTCATTGGTCTGAGCAGTTCACTCTTTGCCTTTGCTAATATACTTTGCATGTTGTTAATCTAAATTATATAAATCTAAAATAAATCCAGAGTCTGCTCACCAGCTCCTCTCCTGCTACACTAGTAGCCCCCATCATTGTGCTACGTTACAGTAGCTTCCTCAGCTCCAGTTTATTTTACAAGGAGTTATATTTTTAAATACAGGCTGGATTTTATCCCTCCACAGCTCAGAACCCTCCAATAACTTTTCTTCTCACTTGGAGTAAAGCCAGAATCCTGCTAAGGCCATATCTTAGCTGATTCTGTTAACGTTTTTATCCTTCATCACCATTTTTTCCTAGCACATACTGTTCTAGTCATGTTAGCCTTCTCGCTGTCCCAGACACACCCAGCATGCTCCTAGCTCAGTATCTTTGTGCTAATTATTTCTTTATCCTGGACCTCTGTTTCCTTAGGTCCTTCAGGTCTCTCTGTTCAAATGTCAATTGGTGTACATTTTGAATGACCAAATTTTTTTCTTCAAAAGTTTAAGAACCACAAGTAATTTGTCTCTATAATTTGTTACATTATCCAATTTAAAACCAAGTGGGAAATAGGTGCTTTGATCAAACATACGTGTGTATGTGTGTGTGCATGTGAAAGAGAGGGAGAGGGGAGAAGGACCTGGCTTTTTACTGAAACTGATTTATATTTTAGCAAACAGTCAAATTTAGAGCTCAGCTGTTCTGATGTGGTCTTTTTATTTCATTCGATAGTCTGTTTTAAAGGATAAAATAAAGGGAAGGTAAAGGCACTGAACAAAAAGCACTGATATCGAGAGGCAAGTTTGCATTTTCTGTTTTTTTTTTTTTTGTAAAAGGTCTATTGTTTTTAGATTAAAAGATGAGTAATAGTGTATAACTTTAATCTTATGTTCAAAATGTTTAAATCTATGATTAGTAATCTATCCAGTTTGAAACTTAGCTTTGAGTAATTATTAGTAAAGATAATATTGAATGCCTGCTAATAAGCTTTAGAATTGCATGTTGTTGAGGTGGAGAAAGTGGCAGTAACATCTTACTAAGAGCAAAGGACTCTAGGGAATGGGAACAGTATTCAGGAGGCATTGTGGTGGTTCTAAGTAGGGACTGTGGAGTTGAGCTGCCTAAATATGAATCTTGTTCTTTCATCTGTTTCCTTGACAAGTTATTTAATCTTCCTGTGCTTTAATTTCCTCACATTAAAATGGAAGTAATGATAGTAATAGCTGCTTCAGGATTATTTTGAGGAATAAATGAAGAGTGTCTTAGAAGAATGTTGGGATTATAATCATGCAGTAAATGTTGACTAATTATTATGGAGGAGATTGTTAACCTGCGATACTTCAAATGACTATTGTTGCAAGTTCGATTCATGTAGCAAATGTTAATATATGCAAATGTAAATATTCTTTGCAAAGCATGGTGTCAAGAACTGTGAGATTACAGATTTGATTAAGATATACCTATGGAAAGAAGTTTATATTCTAATCGGGGAGAAAGACATACACAAATAACTAATATAAAGTAATGCCTTAGGAAAGATACCAGTGGTTTTACGAACTTATAGAAGAGGGAAAGATTTATGCCAATAGGGAGGTATGTGGAGGATGTCACGAATGACTTCATACATGATAGCATTTGACTGGGCTTTGAAGGGAGAGTAGGGTTCTTCTTGATGGATAGAAATGAGATTAATCTCTAACATACCACCAGTACTTAAATTGAAAAGCATTGATTGTAAAGAAGTCAACTTTCTTGGGAAGTCCAACAAAAAGATTAGATGTTGGTAGAGATGTGAGAAGATTGTAAAAATTAATAAGGTTTTGTCTTTTTTTTTTTTTCCCCACTGATAGAATGTGGAAACAGGTCAAAGATGACTCTAAACTCTGACTTGAGAGATGGTGGTGGTGGTAAGGACTGTGATGATACTTGACAAAATAAAGGTCATGGAAGAAGAATTTTGTTGGGAAGAACAGACTGGCCGTGTTGTATTTGAAATACTAATTAGGGAGTTGCTGGAGGTTCCTCTTTAATTTATAGTTATGTATGTGCAGTTTAGGTTAGAAGCCAGTGAGTTAAGATAGAAATGATTATTGTTGCTGTGGAAATACGTAAGATTGTTGAGAGGAAGACAAATTAGGAAAAAGATGTATAGAGGTAAAGCCTTGTAGAATGCTCAGATTTAAAGAATAAAAGGAAAAAGAACTAGAAAAATAGGTTTGAGGAAAAAAACATAAGAGTATAATATCACAGAGGGCAAGGGTAGAATTGTGAGGAAGAGGATGTGGTCTTTGGTACCAAAAGCTGGGGAAAAAAAAGAATAGAAGGAAGACTCAGAGAATTAGATTTGATAACATGTTATCGTTTCAAGAGAGTGGATAGGGCGGAGGCCAGATTGTAACGATCTGGGAATTATTGATGATGAGAAAGCAGACTATTCATAATTTTAACAAGGAAGGAAAGGGGAGTAATGGTACCTTAGCAGAGGGGAAGGCAGTCAAGGGAAGGGTTTTATTGATTTTTTTTTCCCTTTCTTTTAGATAGAAAAGATTTTTATCTTCTCATTGGGAGCTAGAGAAAAAAAGAGTCTGGGTGTTAAGGAGGAACTTGAACGCTGCAAGGGGGAAGGAATAGAACAAGGTCTTTACGGACTTAATTAATCTTGAAATGGGGTGGTTGGTGAGCCGTGGACAGGTGTAAGGATGCCTGCTGCCTCCTTTCAGAAGGCTTGTATATTTGTATTGGATAGCATCTTCTCAGGGAAGTAACAGGAAAAGATTTTCCGCTGGAGTGAAATTGAGATTAGAGTTTTGGGACTGCTGTAGGATTTGGGTGTAGCCACTGGAGAATGGAATTATCAATCAGACATAAAAGAATTGCTTAATAGAACTGAGACTGCAGTGAAGGGAGGCAGAAATTGTCATTCTTGACAGACTGAAATGTGGAGAGAAGTTATGGATTACAAAGAAGAGTGATTCTTATATAAGATTCAATAGAAATCAGGGGTGGTGCAGAGCTTTGAAATTTTGGAGGCAGACTGGTTCTGATTGGAGACCATTTCTAAGGAATTGCCATGCTTGAGGGTTGCTTGCAATAGAATAGTACTAATAATTTATATTTCCCTACCTTGGATTGCTAAATTAGTTAATCCCATTGGTTTTGTCTTTTTATCTTATGGAGGCTAAAAAAAAATGGATAAAAGCTGTGTCTGAGGGGACACTGCCCAGCTTTGTACTGCTCCAACAATTTGATGTCTTTTTCCTCTAGAAGATGTTCTTGTTTTTGTAGATTTATTTGAAAATTTAAAAGTATGTGGAGTTGGCCATAATAATAAAACTAATATTTTTGTTTGTTTTTAGTGGTCACTGCAACTTCTTTTCACACTAAAGACTCTACTAACAGAAAACCTTTAACCAAAAGTCAGCCCTGTTTGACATCCTTTAATTCTTTGGATATTACTTCCTCTAAAGCAAAAAAAGGAAAAGAGAAGGAAATTGCAAAACTAAAACGGCCCACAGCACTTAAAAAGGTAAATCAAAATCTGGGGTGTTTATTTAACAGGGTAAAGAAGGCTTTAGATCTTTGCAAAAGCAGTTGTAGCATTTTAGCCAACAGATTATTGCAGAGTGTTATTAGGCAGCAAAAGGAGAGTGACTAGCTAATTCAGGTTTGGGGATATTGTCAACATCATGCCTATCTTTCTGTGTTGAGTAAGGCCCTGGAGGATGAACAATTGTAGAAAGAATTCTTATAGAAGGAATTTAGCATCCAAAAACATTGGACCCTAGGACACAGAAACTCTGGGTTCTAATACTAATTTTAATGCTTATTATGTAGTATTCTTTAGCAAACATTCCTTACCCTCATCTTCTTTATTTGTTAAATCAGGGGTAATATCTGCTTGTTTTAACTCAGTATTGTTGTAAGGAGGAGCAGAATGAGATAATCCATCTCCAAATAGTTGAAAACTACAAAATGTAAATCTAATGTAACTATGTGATCTGGTTTTGAAACTTATTTATCCATCTTCAGAGAAACTCTGATTTGTCAACCAGAATTTAAAAGATGTAGCAGATATTTCATAGCTGTTGTATTGTATAGCATAATTGCCTGTATTTATTTTGGTTTTGTACTTCCTTCAGCTTCAGTGTGTAAAATTACATTTACCCTTTGCTAGTCAGTTTCTTCTTAGCTAGCGAAACGCATAACCAGCTAAACACATAGCCAGCCAAAATCCTCTTGTTCATTTTTATGTGAATTGCTGTACCTTTGTAATAGTGAACATTTTAATTATTCAGTACATAAAGAGTGATCGGTAATTAAAGACTGGTAATGACTTTTAGGTCATTTTGAAAGAAAGAGAGGAAAAGAAGGGCCGTTTAACTGTGGACCACAGTCTTTTGGGATCTGAGGAACCAGTAGAAATGCACTTAGATTTTATTGATGATTTGCCACAGGAGATTGTTTCCCAGGAAGGTAAGATCTCCTCTTTCCCCCTTCTCATGGAATGGTTTAGAGTATTTTAATTGATAGGCAGTTATTCTCCTAATTGGAGGATATGCTCTACATTTTATCTAAATTTCTTTCTTTTTTTTCGAGTGGTTTTTTTGGAAATTCTTCTGTAGGGAGTTATTTAAAAGGAGAGGATGGCAGTTTGTTACATAATAGGTCAATGGCATTTTTGAGACTGAAATCGTGAATTTATGGTAAACCCTCATAATGATCTCACCAGTGCATCCTCTGTCGCAGCTCTTTTCATATCTAGAACACTGTTTACCCTCTTTCTTCGCAGGCTATTTTTCGAGTTGTTTTAATTTTCTTTCTCACTTTCACAGAATTAATACATATGACTCAGTCAGTAGGGACTTGCAAAGCCTATTGTAGTGGAGAGTCCAGTCTGTCAGTAAGATTGAGTACCGTACAGCATCCAGCACATGTGATTCTAATTGGGACCTCAGCAAAACCATAGCATCCTTATAATATCCTACTGTGGAAGAAAGATTTTAAGAGAAACTTGGCTAGGTCGTTTTTTCTGCTGGCATATATTTATTCCTCACCTTTAAAAATACATTTGAATCTGATTTATATGTAGATTAAGTAACAGTGTTCTACTGTGTTTTGAAAAATGAGTTTACTTCTAAGGACTGTTCAGCTAGGATGTTTTTGGTTAAGATTTCCCTTTACTCTTAGTTAAATATTGTATTTGTATTTAGGTGTATTTATCCATCTGTTCATTCAGAAGGTATTTATTGAACATCTACCATGTGTACTTTGGTAATTTGGAGTGGGAGTGGGAAGGTCAGGAAATGTAATAAAGATAAATAGTTGACTGGTCCTGCTGCAAAAAGCTTATAATCCGGCAGGGAGATAAGAGGCTATATATGTAACTTTTGCTAATTAATGGCCTGGATATAAAAATACTAATTCATTTCCTGAGTTTAGCTGTTTAGGAAAGAAATAGTAACTGAAGGAGGCAGTTAAGAGATGGCATCTAAAACTGCAGCTGCCTCAGTACAGAAGTACAGACCAAATGAGAGAAGCTGGGGTGGTGCCTGGAGAATAAGGAGTGGTGTAGAGAGAATGAGTGAGATAGAATTCATCACTGTCAGCAGCAACTTATTAAAAAAAGAATTTGTAAGGAATAGGTAGAAAAAGAGATAAAGAAGATGAGTAATATCTTCACATAAAGAAATTAATAGCTTTGTTCTTCCCTTTAAATCTTCTAGGATTACATATTTTAGATAATACAGGTCTCTTCTGTGGAGACTTGTAGGCTGTGCTTGATTTTTAAGAATATATTTTAAGAGATAGTAGGAAGATTTTATTTTTGTAGTGTATGAGAAATGTTTATTTGTGATATGACCAGTGTCCAACTTGTTAGCTTCTGGAGGATTTGGAAGTGATGCAAAAGACAATTGCCATTCTAAATTGTTTTGATTAATATGGAGCTTTTTAGCATTTGAAGTTTTAAATTTTTTCCCCTCACCCCACATCTCTGCAGATACTGGACTGAGCATGCCCAGTGATACTTCACTCTCTCCAGCAAGTCAGAACTCTCCGTACTGTATGACGCCTGTGTCACAAGGCTCTCCAGCTAGTTCTGGGATAGGCAGTCCAATGGCATCTTCAACAATAACCAAAATCCACAGCAAAAGATTTAGAGAGTAAGTTTTAGTCTCATTATTGAGGTTGAATAGTTTAAATACCTTGTCTATAGTTATGAGCACACTTGGTGGTTTGAGCAGACAAAACACCAAACATCTTAAGTTGTTTGATTTTCGTTTACCAGGTGGTTTTATTTAAAGCATTTGCCTTCTTTCAACTATCAGTGTATGAAAGTAATTTGAAAGCAAATATTCTTTTTCTATCAGATAGTGTTTATACTCCGGAAATTTAGCTGCTTATGTCTTATGTATAAAATGCCATACTGAGGTTTTCACTTTCAAATGCTTTTGCTCTTTTGTTTATATTATTGGCCCTTCAAAAAACCTCTTTAACCAAGTAAAACCAAGTTTCTAAGATCCTGTTACATGAAGTGAATGCATTACATGAAGCTTTTTGTTTTTGCACAAATATTTCTTAGTTTTAAATTGCCCATCTGTTAATAACCTTGAACTAACAGTTATTGCTGTGAAGGATTTTGGGATTTAAACAGTTGTTTAGATTAATTAATTTTACCTTTAAAAGTGACATATGAACAAATCCCAGGGTAAAAGTAAAATCTGTGTGAATCCAAGCAACATTGCTTTGTTCTGTTCCTTTTCTTTAATCTATTGCTTTTGATTGTTTGTCTAGATTTGTGAAGTTAATGTTAGATAACAGATGTGGAGCAAAGGAAAAAGTTGGAGAATAAAATGTTATATAAGTATGAAATAAACAGCTTAAAGAAAAACAATGAAGAAAATTGCATTTTTGATGTTAATTTTTTAATTTCATTCTTTAATTCTGCATACTTTGACTAAGATAGTTAATCTTTCCTCCATTTGTCTAGTTATATCTTCTCTTCCAACTTTAGTGTCATACTTATTTACACATTTTTCACATAAACATAAAATAAAATTCCCAAAATGTAACTTTTTTTTCACTAAAAAAAGGAAGGCCTAGATTTTCCCACTAAATAATGGAATTTAAAAGTGGAAATTTGCTTGCTTGGTTATTTCTAGATCAAAAATGACACAAATTTTCCTTGTTAAGTACTTGGTTATGGTAGAGATTAGGGATAAGAACTAGAAAAGTAGAGTATATTAGGAGTAAGTAAGCTTGGAGGACTTCTTATCCCTATAATTATAGTGGCCTCACACCTATTTCCTTTCTATTTTTTTGCATTATAGTCATACATATCACAAAGAAACTCAGTTAGTTGCTTTGTCTGATATGTTTTGGTTTCAATTTAATTACTGAGTTCATCCTCCACAGCCATATTTTTGGAGTTAGAGGGACCATTAGAGGCCATCTTACTTAACTCCTTATCCTTATGGTTGAGGAAGCCGGTGTCCCAGAGACTGACTTATGCAAGCGTGGAGGATGAATCACTGGTATTAGGGCATGCAGTTAGTGTCCACAAAATTATATTTCTTTCCTAATAGAAGCATCTTTAATATTTATTAGGATGAAATAACTCTGTCTCCCTACCAAAAACATTATATCTGTTTTTTATCTAATAGCAGGCTAACATTTGATTTATATCCTTAGGAATTTAATAATTGGGAGTTTGGATAGTACTTCCCTGAGGTTGATCTTTTCTTTACACAAAAGCCAATCTGCTGTAATTCAGAAAAACTCCTGTTTGTTTTTTTTTAATTGACTGAAGAATGAGAGTTTTAAAGACTTGATTTTCTTTACAAAAACCTCTTGATTTTTTTTCCTACAGTAATTTTGTAGAAAAATAAATTAGGACAGACTTACTTAATTTTGGTTTCCTTTATAGATACTGCAATCAGGTTCTTTGTAAAGAGATTGATGAGTGTGTGACTCTTCTTCTTCAAGAGCTTGTCAGTTTCCAGGAACGCATCTACCAAAAGGATCCTGTAAGAGCAAAAGCAAGGAGACGTCTAGTTATGGGTCTAAGGGAAGTTACAAAACATATGAAGTTAAACAAGATCAAATGTGTTATCATTTCTCCAAACTGTGAAAAAATCCAGTCAAAAGGTATTTTACTTCAGAAGTGTTTTGGTAGTTATTTAGTATAATTATAGAGTATACATATAGTGAATTTTAAAGTGTAAGTCATCTGTCTTAGCAGAGTATAAGGCTAAAATATAGTATTGAGCCTGAGGAAAGAAAATGAAATCTTTCTGTACCTGAAATTGAGTAATAAAATCGAGATCGGATTGTAAAGAAACTCTTCATCTGTGAACACTAGTGAAGGATTTAAGTTGGGCCAACCAAGTGTTCCCTCTGTAATAAGAGTGGGGCCTAATAAAAGTGCATTTCTTTACCTCTGCAAGTGTATTCTGCTTTTTACATTTTTATATTACCTTTCTTTAATTGCCCTTTTCTTTTAAAAAAGATTCAGAAAAAGATAAAGCTCTCTGATTCTGCTTATGGTGATTCGTCTCTTAGAAAACAGGAGTTACATACAGAGGTTCTTGGTTAAGCAAACATGCAAGTACTTTGTACTATGTTGTATACCCTTACTTGTCCTTTTTCATGAAGGAGCCACTTCAGGTGATTGGAGTAGACAGATGCATCAGATAGCAGTAGCAGGTATCTTCTCCAAAGGAGAGAAATACCAATAAAAACAATAATGTATGTAGTCTTATTTCATGTGATAGATTGCTACTTGATCTGAGAGATTGGATAAAGGAATCAGCCACTATTAACCCTTTTAATTAACTTTTAAACAAATATTTATTGACTCAAAATTTCTTTTCTTATGCTAATCCCTGTGGAGAGATAAAAATACTAGCATTAAAGGAATTTAGAATTTTGAGGAGAAAGAAAATATGTACATATATCCATATATAATACAATTCAAATAGGAAAATGTGCAGAACAGCATAAGTGCACAAGCATTTGTAGAATCCTTTGCTGCTGTGTTTTATGCTTTAGCTGTTGGGTGCTAAAATAGCTCTATTTTGGAAATAACTAAATTAAAACCTCTACGTTGGCTTACTTTTTTAGGTGGCCTAGATGAGGCTCTCTATAATGTAATAGCAATGGCACGGGAACAAGAGATACCCTTTGTGTTTGCCCTTGGAAGAAAAGCTCTAGGACGCTGTGTGAACAAGCTGGTTCCTGTTAGTGTAGTGGGAATCTTCAACTACTTTGGTGCTGAGGTAAGACTAGAAGACATATATATACCCCCTCACTACACGCCACCCCACAGTACATTTTCTTTTGACACATGCCAGTGTTGTTTAAGCATTTGAAGATGATTGACTTTTCAAATGAATGGAATGAGTGGAAAATTCTTGAGTATTATTGCGTTTCCTTTTTTAGTGTTTAACCTTTACATAAGTTAATCCTACAGCATTCTGAAAACATTTTTAGCTCCTATTTCTGCCAGTGTTTTTTTCTTCAACTATGTAGTACTTAATTATTTATTTAACTGCTGGGTAAAGATTATTTGATATTATACAATGTAAAATAATTTTCTTTGATCTAAATGTTGGTTATATTTTATGCTATTAAGAATCAAGAGAGAAAAGAATCCTTTAACTGGAGAGGATTTCCCTTTATAAATGAAATTTCTAAACCAGTTGTTAGAATAATTCTGCACCCATGCCACCTTCTTCTTTCTCTCATAGTCAGCAAATATAAAGCTATGCCCAAAG
Organism: Cynopterus sphinx; assembly: GCA_030015415.1. Lineage (NCBI taxonomy): Eukaryota > Metazoa > Chordata > Mammalia > Chiroptera > Pteropodidae > Cynopterus > Cynopterus sphinx. The sequence goes on along the minus strand of CM057384.1, from coordinate 92,667,323 downwards.
GAGCTGATAATATAAAGATTACTTATTTAGAGTAATACTTTATTAACTAATGTTTTTAAGACATATTATTGATTCTAAAGTATCCAGTAATCATGTTTGCATACCTCCATTCCCCTTTCCATTCAGTTTTTCCTCAATCACCCATAAAATTATCTACCTACTCACCTATTCTCTATGAATATATACTTAATATTTGTGCTCCCACGGTAGCCCATGCTTTTTCCAGTAATAGATATCACACTGCCTTGCTGTAGTTTGTGTTTCCCTCTCGACTGTGAATTCCTTGTGGGCAGGCCCCTTTTCTTTCTATCCTGGCACTTTTCACATTACTTGAGCATGAGTAGGTGATAAATGTTATTTAATAAATTTGTGGTAGATATATTTCTGCCTGAATAGTATGTGAGAATTTGGGTGATAAATACTTCCATGGGAAAGAAGGGTCACATATAAAACACCAAATTAAAATGTACTCCTTTTTTGTTCACTGTTAGTTTTATGGAACATGAATGGGATCAAGGTCAGGAAAAGTTAATGTGTTGTTTTCATTTGTATTGACTTCCTACTGAATTATATATATGCTAGATTACTTTTATGCTTGCCAGTTTTACTTGCACTCTACTGTTTTGAGGTAGGTAAGTTATTGTTTAAACCAAAGTACACTGTTGAAATAGAGGTAAAGGAAATATTGATATATTATCCATTTGCAGTAATGTCATAATGAACCTAAGTTATTTTTACCATCTGATAAAACTATCCTTTGAATCAACCTTCCTGTCCTTATGCTGACATTCAAGGTTTATCTCTTCATTGATAGCTTCTTTCTTCAATTTTGTTTTCTTCTCTTTTATTTTTTTTATTCCCAGCAGTTTGTTTTATTTATATTATAAAACCAATATTATCTCAAAATCACACATCCACATGCTTATTTTCTTCTTATTGGCTTGTTAAACATTGCAAGCAAATACTTACATAGTAGATTTCATATGACACATAGGGCTGTTTTAACAGAATCCATCTTCTCTTTTTTAAAATAAGTAAATCCTGAACATATTTTTCATATTACTGGTAGTTAACACCATCCTCCTAAAAAATTAACACAGCAACAGCATTTATTGTACTTGTTACTTTAAACAGTTTGAACTGCAGCTGGGTAAAGCATGCAGCTTATGTTTGTTTTTCTTAAGTTTAATTTTCAGAGATATTATTTCATAGCAATATGACACTTTTTTGCTATGCTTTCATCTTGTTATGGTTTATACTTAAATGAAAGTGCCTTGGTAAGATAAAAAAAATTGTATATCACTTTTCCTCCTTTTGTCTGAAAACATAATTTTATATGTAAAATTAAATGTATTCTTACAAATGTCCAGGTCATGTTTACCATCTGAAATTTTTTACTTAATGTATGAGTGTTTTGCATTGTGATACTAAATCAGCACATTAAACAGGAGTAGAAGGTTGTTGAATTATGATGTAAGAACTACTAAAAGTTGTTTCTGATTGTCTCTCTGGTGGCCATGGAAGCTCCAGTTTTCTTTGGACGTCATTAAACATCATGATTTTTAAAGTACAACATTAATACAGTATGAATTTTGCCATTTTTTATTAACACAAGTATGCTCTATCACCTAATATTTTACCAGAATTATTTATTCCATTCATATTTATTTCTGTTTCACTCATGGAAGAACTTATAGTTGTTTAGCTCCCCACTCTACTTCCAAGCTCTTTATTCTATTTTCATAGTTTGTTTGCCTTTGTCCCTATATCTTTGGATTATCTGTCTTAGAAGTGTCATATCTTCATCACCTTCAAGGACCCCGCTAGCCATATTATCACTGACTTATTTTTAGTCTCCTTCAACTTTTTCCACAAAGTAAACATTACGGGAAACTTTTAGTCCTTGTGGAGAGTGCCATCTTCTTCTGCACCCTCTATACATTCGTTCTCTTATGTTCTAACTCACATAAGATTATTCACTGTTCCCCAAATGAGCCTTGTACTTTTTTATTGTGTATCTTTATTCATATAGTTCATATAGTTTTGCATGCTTGACTTAAGAATGCATTATTTCCAACTCTCAAAATTGTACCTATTTTTCAAGGCATTTATCAGATGTCATATTACTTCATGAATTTCTCACTGATGCCCAGCAGTTAGATTTAATTTTCTGCAAAGGCCAAAACACTTTGTATGTCCCAAGGCATTTAAGATACTATGCCTTAAATCATAGCTGTCTCTTGTTTTCTCCTTCCAGCCACATGGAATTTTCCTTGAGAGCAGAGTGGTGTTCTAGTGGTCTTTGTATGCACTCAGTAAGTGTCAGGTGCTAAAGGGTGCAGTTGTTGAATTGATAAACTCTACAAGAACTTTTATTATATCATACTTAGTGACTAGTATTGAATCAAGAAACTTTCTCAGTCTTGTGATAATTAAATAAACAATGTATGTAAGTTACAGAGTGTTTTATAAGGTTCTGTGGTTTGCATGCAATTTGGACTTTGTGCTGATTGAAAGTGTATTTGATTCTGAAACAGTAGAGATATCTATTGATAATATTAGGAATAAAAAGTGTAACAGAAAGTGGACTAATCAAAATCTCCTTCTTTTTAGAGCCTTTTTAATAAGTTGGTAGAACTCACTGAGGAAGCCAGGAAAGCATATAAAGATATGGTTGCAGCAATGGAGCAGGAGCAGGCGGAGGAAGCCTTAAAGAACGTGAAAAAGGTGCCCCACCACATGGGGCATTCTCGGAATCCTTCTGCAGCAAGCGCCATTTCATTCTGCAGTGTTATTTCTGAACCCATCTCTGAAGTAAATGAAAAGGAGTATGGTAAGTTGTTACATACCATTTTAAATGACTTAAATTTTGAAATAATTCTAGTGATTAAGGTCATTCAAAACTGACTTTCCGTGCTATCTTTCGTTTTGATCTTGGTGATTATTCAAAATTTCCTGAAAATTTTGGTTTAAAGGTTGCATTAAACATTTCATTAAAAATTAAGAGACTATTTGGGGCTGAGGCTTTCTGTGAGACCCTTAAAAAGATTTAAAAAGCAAAATGCACTATGGTTGTGACCTATAACTTAGTAAATTCTGGGAAGTTTTATTTTAATACGTTATACTCAAGTATTAAAATTTTGTATTTTCTAAGTAAATAGACAATGTGGATACTATTAAGTCTAAGCTAGGCAGATGGCATTCGTTTTGAGTTAAAACTGCAGTCAAAAAAGAAATTGGACTAAATAGCATTTATGGGTAATGTTTAAAGTAGTGTTATTTGCTATACTCTACATCTTAGTATTTTTCTTGCCTGTTTCTATAACACTTTAAACTCTTAAGTCCTTCACATTTTTTATCTAGTTTCAGATTGGTTCCCCTCATTTTTTTCTTTTTAAAAATAGCATAACCACCTCCTTCAACTTGGCTACTTGCTTTTTCTTCTTCTCTTTCTTCTTTTAATCTACCTGGGGGTTTACCAAATAGCTTGTTGCCACCTAAAATTTAACATGTAAGAACTGAGTCCTCATCTTCTTCCTTTCTTCTCACACTCCCTTTCCTGGTCTTTCTGGCTCTGATTGTAATTAAATGTTCAGAATGTTTTGGACAAAGCTGCAGACCAGAAGTAATATAATTAGTTTTATTGTGAGCCTTTAGGAAACTGTTGGTCAAGGTTAGGTGGTACTGCATAGAGGCAGATGTATTTCTTTGCTGGAATCATACTAGTTGAAAATAAAGAAGATAAGGCGTCAACTTTGTAAATGAGATCATGCTATATAGTGATATGCCAGATCTCAAAGGCAAGTTGCAAGGTAAATTCATAAAGCTGTGGATTTGAGCCCATGAAAAGAAAAGCTATGAATAGAACCTCTAAGAGGTTTAGGAGATATTTTCAGAAAGCACCAGATTTAAAGTGTTCAGTGATGGAAGCCTTGACTTTTTACGCTCTGCTTGAGCATTTTACAGATAATTGATTAATTTCTGGGCCTCAGATTTATCATGAGTAAAATAAGAAAGGTTTGTCTAGCTCATCTGTAAGGTTCCATTCAAAACAAAAATTCTGTGGGCTATAATGGTTGAATGCTAAGGAGGGATTTAGAACCTTAAAGATTCTGGCCTTATGAGCTGGTTTATCTGGGAACCAAAATAATTGAGTGGAGATAATCATAAATGACACTGAGAACAAAGCATGAAGTTACTCTATCTATATCAGATGCATTCAGCAATAAACAAAACCTAATAAGGGGCCTAGGAAATTCGATTATTTAATTTAATTTCACAATGTTGTTAAGGTCCCCTAGCTCTTCCTTCTTTCTGTTATTTTATCCTCAGTCTGTGGCTTCTTATTCTTGTGTGCTTATCATCTCATGTTTAAAAGTGCAGCTGCTGTGGCTGTGGACCTCACAACAGTAGTCAAAAGCATTAGGTTGAGGCAGTGTGCTCCTTTTATCAGTGAAGGAAAAGCTTTTCAGAAAACTTCCTCTTGTTTCATTTGTCCAGAGCTGATAATGTGACTACATTTAGCTGCTTGCAAGGGAGGCTTGGCAAGAGACTTTTTGGCAAAGGGGAATGGGATAGCCATGATGATCTAAGAACTGTTTTAGTTCATCCCCTGGGACTGAGTTCAGGTCCATCTGAAATTTGGGGGTTCTGTTGGCCAGAAAGAAAATGGGGAATGACTGTTGGGTAGAGTATAAATAAATAGTGGTTTTTATGCCATCCTGGTGCAAGATTGTTAAAATGTTTTCTTTTGTTTTCCATGGTTTAGAGAAAAAACAAGGCTGTGAAAGGGATGCTAATTATTGATAGAATAGAAAGGCTTCTATGGTAGCCCAGTCTTACTGTCCTTTGTGTACACCTTAATCGTATTTTTTGCTTGTATTTTTCTTCTACCTGAGTCGAGTCTCAGTTCTGTCATACTTACATGAAACAAATAGTTTTGAACATAAATCCCAACTGAACTGTAAGTTCTTTGAGATTAGGGACTTGGCACATAACAGATACTTGATATATAATAATAATAGCTCAGTGACTGAATTCTTACTATGTGGTAGGCACTTTTCTAAGCTATACACATTTTTTAAGGCATTTAATCCTCTGAGTAACCTCTGAGATAAGAAATATTAAACTACATTTTATAGATGAGAAAACTAAGATGAAAGGAGATGAATAACTTGCCAGTGTTACAGCTGGTAAGTCTCACTGGAACCATCAGTGTTAGTGTTAGTCACTGTGGTGTGTATTTTCTGACTATTGAATGAATGCTCAGTAGGACCAAGCAGTTTTGAGGGGAGGACTACCTTAATGTCTAGTTCATTATCCTATGTTTCCTGATTATTCTCTGGCATCACACCTTCCTCTATAGGCTCTTGAACTCATTGACTTGTTCATCTACTCTATACAGCAATCTAAGACAGCTTCCTTGTGTATACTACTAAGGGAAGAAGTATATACACCTTATCCTCTGACAAACTCACTAGTAACTTGATAGTTAAAAAGATAACTTTATAAAGAACTAGTAAACAAAACAGGAACACATAGAAGGGATTAATAAGCAAATATGAGCTTGATTGAATAAGTTCTGCTGAAATAAATAATTCTGCTAAAATAAATAAATAGATTTGGATAAGTACCATTTCCAGGTTTGTCGAGATCTTAGATTTTGCCTTTAACTTACTTTCCAGTTCCTTGTTCAAAAGTAGATTTCTCGATGTTCTTTTCTGGCTTTAGACTGCCTTCATGCAGTACTTCAGACCCTCATCTCCCCCCACAGTCAGATCTCTCCTGTCCCCTAGAGAAAGATGGCACTTTTATACCTGCTGTATTTCTCCCTGTCATGTTCATGTGTTTGTGTGCTCTTCAGCTGTTGATTAAGCCTCACCTATTACTTTAAGGTGTGAGCTGGTGTCCTCCCCTGTGGATATGTGACCTCAGTGGCTCTTCGATCATTGTAACAAGACACTTGATGGCTAATTGCAGAGTTCCTTGTGTCTGCTTCCCATGGACATACCTCCCTTTTCTTTCAAAAGGATCCATCTGGTTCTCAGCTCTCCTACTGAGTAGATGAATACTCAGGACCAAGTCTGGAGAGAGGTCAGCCTGGCTTTGTCTGTTGACTGCTTTCCTTTTTCCTGTTTTTGACTCACTGTCAGAGGAGGTGGTAAGGTTTTTCCCAAGACTCCAAGTGGATTTTGAAGGAGGAAAAAGATTGTTGGAAGGAAATGTAAATGTGTATCTGAAATTTTAAAATTTTTATGCCTTTTTAAAGGTGGGTTATTTTTCGTTTTTTTTTTTTTTTTTTTTTTTGCATAATATATAAGAAAAATTTTATTTTAATGGTTAGGTTTTTTTCCCCTTCAACACTTACTGTATGCCAACTATAGGGATAACACAGATGAGCAGGACTGGGAATGAGGAGGGAGGAGGAGTGAGACAGCAAACACAAAACAAGTGCTTTGAACTGTTTATGCAAAAAGTACTGTGAGAGTTCAGGTTAGTGACTGTTTCTCTTAGGAAAGTCAGGAAAGCCTTCACAAAGCAACTGACATTTAAGTGTCATTATCAAGGATGAGTAGGAGTCTGAAAGGTAAAGGAGGAAAACACATCTCATGCAGAAAGAACAGCTTATGCAAAACAGGGAATTATAAACAAAAAGAGTGTGATTTTGAGAGCACTGAGAATTTAATGTGACCCTGATCATGGAATATGTGACTGGGGGTCAGAATGAATGGGACTAGAAAGATAAGGGTCAGATCATGAAGGGCTTGGCCATGGCAAGCTTAGTTGTTTAGATTACTAGGGTAATAGCTCATTAGACAGTGATGTGATCAGTTCACAGAACCAATTAGGAAGATACTAGATATACAGCAAGATAAAGAAGACTCAAGCTAAGATGATAGTGACCAAATTTAGTAGTTTTTGAGCTAGAAGTGACATGGTACAGTTATGAGTTCAATGGAATGAAGGGATACAGTAAGGGAGAAAGATAGGGTCAAAGATTACTATAAGGTATCTTTTGCTTCGAGAGTGAGAACGATGTTACTGAGAATGAGAATGTAAGAGGAGGAAAAGATTTTTTTTTCATGAGGTAGGAGCAAGAGTGGGAGGGACCTCTTCTACACTTGGAAGTAGCTGCAGGAAAGGAAGGATTTTTATGCACTTTGTGCCCTGACTTCAAGTACCCAGTATGTGGTTCATATCAATATATAGTTGATAGGTGACAATCAAGTTGAATATATTAATGAATAGTGCTTTATTACTACAGCTTAATCATTATACCTGTAAAATATAATAGCAGCTATAATACAAGTAGAAGGAGATTTTTACTTTAAAAAATAAAATAAAGAAGTAGGAATATATCAAACTAAAAAGTTTCTGCACTAAAAAGTTTCTGCACAGCAAAGAAAACCATCAGCAGAATGAAAACGCAACCTACTGAATGAGAGAAAATATTTGCAAATCATGTATTCAGTGAACGGTTAATATCCAAAAAAATAACATATAACTCAATGGCAAACAAACAAACAATCCAATTTAAAAATGGGCAGAGGATCTAAGTAGTAGACATTTTTCCAAAGAAGACATACAGGTAGTTAACAGGTACCTGAAAGGATGCTCACCGTCACAAATCATCAGGAAAATGCGAATCAAAACCACAATGAGATATTACTATCACCTCACACCTGTTAGAATGGACATTATAAAAAAGGCAAAAATTAGCAAATGTTGGTGAGAATGTGGAGAAAAGTGAACTGTTGTGCACTGTTTGTGGGAATGTAAATACATATAGCTAATATGGAAAACAGTATGGTAGTTGCACAAAAAATTAAAAATAAAATTACCATATGATCCAGCAATTCCACTTCTGGGTATTTATCTGAAGAAAACAAAAACACTGATTCAAAAGGATATCTGTACCCCCATGTTCATTGCAGCATCATTTACATAGCCAAGATATGGAAACAACTTAAGTATCCTTCGATGGATGAATGGATAAAGGAAGTGTGGTATGCTTACATATACAGTCAAAAGTTATTCAGCCATAAAAAGAATGAAGACTTCCCATTTGCAACAACATGGATGGATCTTGAGGGCATTTTACCAAGTGAAATAAGTCATACAGAAACAAATACTGTATGACCCTAATTATATGTGGAATCTTAAAACAAAAAAAACAAACAAAAAATATAAAAACATCAAGCTCATAGATACAGAGAACAGATTGGTGGCTGCCACAGGTAGGGGTTCAGCAAAATGTGTAAAAGGGGTGAAAAGGCACAAATTTTCAGTTATTAAATAAGTCATGGGGGTATAATTTATAGAATGACTGCAGTTAATAATGTATTGTGTATTTGAGAGTTGCTATAAGAATAGATATTAAAAGCTCTCATCACAAGAAAAACATTTGTAAGTATGTATGCTGGCAGATGTTAACTAGACTTACTGTGGTGATCATTTCACAGTCTATACAAATATCAAATCATTAAGTTGTACACCTGAAACTAATATAATATGTCAGTTACACTTTAATAATTAAAAAATAAATGGGGAAAAAAAGAAAATAAAGAGGTGAGACAACTGTCCTTTGTCTCCTGATTCCTAGTATATTTTTAGCTCTAAACTGTCATTAAACATAATTTAGATTATCACCACTGTATTATATATAATAACATTCTTTTTTGGCTCTCAAAGTCACTTGTGAAACCAAGCCACATATATTATAAAATAAATTTTCACAAATGTCAGAAATGCATGGATGGCTTCTTTGCTTGTAAATGAAAACAAGCCTTAATAACAGGCCAAAAGACATCTCTCAGGTAAATTGCTGAGGGAGCATGGTTCAAACCTGTCATATCAGAACTTTTTCTTCTGGACTTCTTGGCTCTGCTATCTGTGACTTGTGGATCCTTGAGCACAATACATACACCTCAAGGCCAGAAAAAAAAAAGTTCGGTTTTCATGAATATACGGATTTTATGTACAAATGTCAGTGAACTATTGGTGTAAACTCTTCTGCATTCTCAAGCACTAATAACTTAATTTTTTCTCCTTTTAAAAAACATCTTAAATGTGTATTTTTGAGAAATATTTTTCTTCTAGTACATTTGATCTAGTACTAGAATAATCTGTTTCTAGTTTTTCTGATCAGTTTGTGAGCCAATAAATTTTTTGTCATTTGTTTTTCCCTGTTTTATGAGTTGCATGATTCTCAATGTTCTGATGTTTGCAGAAACAAGTTGGAGAAACATGGTGGAAACTTCAGATGGACTGGAAACATCAGAAAATGAGAGAGAAGTTTCCTATAAACACAGCACATCTGAAAAACCCAGTAAACTTCCATGTGACACAGCCCCTGCTGAGAAGCAGTCCTCTGAAGTGGCTACAGGCTGTACTACCTCAGCTACAAACCTTGGGAAATCAACAATGAGCGACAAAGAGGAAGTGAAGCCAGATGACCTGGAGTGGGCCTCACAGCAGAGTACCGAGACTGGCTCTTTGGATGGCAGTTGCCGAGATCTTTTGAACTCCTCCATCACTAGCACTACAAGCACTCTTGTTCCTGGTATGCTTGAAGAAGAGGATGATGAAGAGGAGGAGGAGGAGGAGGAGGAGGATTATACTCACAAACCCATATCTGTAGAAGTGCAGCTCAACAGTAGAATTGAGTCTTGGGTCTCTGAGACCCAGAGAACAATGGAAACTCTTCAGCTTGGGAAAACCCTTAATGGCTCTGAAGAAGACAATGCAGAGCAAAGTGGGGAAGAGGAAGCAGAGGTGCCTGAGGTGCTAGAGCCAGGAATGGACAGTGAGGCCTGGATTGTTGACCACCCAGCAGGTCTGGAGGAGCAGAAGCCCAGCAATCGCAGCTCTGTGAACAGTGAGCACTCTGATGCTAATTATGCACCCCCAGATCTTTAACTCAGGAGATGTCAGCTTTCTGTCCAACTGTAAGGGTTACAGCCATTATCTTTTATGCTTCATCTCAATATTTTGCACTGTCTAGTATTTAATATATGTATTTAATTCCTGACAGAAATATTTTTGTAGCTGTCTTTTACTTGTTATGATCTATAGCTTAGCTTTTAATTAGCATCTAGGTGTCTTTCTGAGAACTATGTGGAAAATTCAGAATTGTTTCAGTTTATTTTGTTATGGAAAATAATGATTAAAAGAAGAACAAGAATAGGTTTTAAAGAAAATAAGTTTAAAATGCATATTTAGAAACATTAGGAAAGTGAAAGGTCAAAGTTCTAAGGACAGGAACAGTTATCAAGGTTTGCTTCAAGACTGTTTCCTTCACTCTGATTTGTCTGGCCAAAAAGTTGTTTGGACTTCTTTTAAAAAGAATCAGTGGTAGAGTTGCAGGGTGGGGGACAGGGGAGGCTGAGGGTAACTTAAGTCCACAAAGTGTATTTTTGTTAAAAATTGATGCAACTTTTATTTGGTCCACAGATGCTGGTGTCAGAGGTCACTGATCAATTACAATTGATCAAAGTTGTGATGGGCATAAACAGTCTCTAATACTTAGGGCTAGCAAAGGAGCCACCGTGATAGATTAGAGCTAGACTTACTTGTGGAAAGTGGTAAATGTCTTTACTAGTGAAAAGTCACCCATGACAGGACCTTCCAGGTTTTGTCTCTTATTTGCTTCTTACCTCAGGAATGCTTTTGTACATAGTCATATTTACACAAAGTTAGGCACATTTTGACATTGAATAACTGTAACTGATTGTATGACTGCAGCCCTTAAACTGTCCGGAAACAAAGTCTTATACTGGTGTGTTCTCTTGCATGCTTCTGATTCAGGACCTTCTGAATTTGAGAGATGGATTTGATGGTGTATCCAAACTTGTCCTGAGTGAAAAACTGTTTCAACTTTTAAAATTATATATATATTGCCCCTAGCCTTGAGCACCTGCCACATAACACTAACTGTAGTTATTACGGTTAACCTTAGTTAACCGTAGGTAACCGTAGGTCAGGGAAAGGAACTTTACACAACTTATGATGTGTATCTTGATAATTAAGGCTTAGAAGAGGAAGTTTCAAAGAAAAGAGAAAATTGTTCTAATTGTGCTAAAATTATTAGCTGATTTAGAGTATGCAGATATACACAGGTAATAATTCTTGATCACTATTATTTATCTCTGCCATTCTCTACGAATATGTATGCCTGCTTGGGATAAATTAAACTTACTAAGCTAAATGTTTTATTTGCTAGTCAGTCACCACCTGGTAGTGAGTTACCTTTACACGTTTATGTATGGTGTGAGAATTACAAATTACTTATTTTTCTGTCTTTCCTCCAGCTGACCAACACACACACACACACACACACACACCAGTTTTACACGTATAGGCTCCCGTAAGCAGGCACAGAACCAGGGAGGATGGGTGGTTTTCCTGTCCTGGTTTATGGAGTAGGCTTTGCCTCACAGAGGGAGAAGGGAAGAATTGGGCAGGTTCTTTAGGGAACTCTTTGGGACTACTGTGCTCATTTAGTTGTTTTATAATGCTGGCATTTAATTACTAGAGAGATCAGATTCTTGGTTGATGATTTAGTATTTGTGAATTATGAAAGTTTAGGAACATTGCTGTGGAGAAAAAGTTAGACAGCTTTATTAGTGTGCTAAAGGAGACATTATTATACTGTCCTGTCTAAACTGTTCTCCAGTATAGACTTCTTAAGCACAAAGTATCAGTACTTAAAGGAACACAGCATGTAAGGAATGAAGCCCCTGAAATAGTAATCATGAATTTATTTATATGTGGCAGATCTTACTGTCTACACATTTGGAGGTGTTAATCTGGCTTAAAGAAATGATAGAGTTTTGAACTACTGACAGTCTTAAAAATGAATTTAAAAACTTTTCATACTTTTTAATGGTGAAAATTTCCTTTGTTTGGTGTCAATGGTTCAGACTCTTGATCTTGGTTGAAGTAATGGCTTTTCATAGGTTTCTTGAATTTTATATCTCTTCTGAATGAGAATTGTCATTTTAGATTTTTGACATTTATATGAAAAGAGAAGTTGAAATCTTCAAAACACCAGTAATTTTTCATTTTGCTAGAGACTTTAGAAGTATTCAATTATGTGTTCTATAAATGTTCTTGCACGTGCAGTATCTTCTGCCAGCAAACCGAAGGGACCACAGTCCTCAATGAGACAGGTCACCTCTAGAGGACAACCCAAAATTTATTAAAGGAAATGCTACTATGTTGAAAGTATGCTTAAATAAGTATTAATAATGTCTTTATAATTTGTTTTCTTTAGATAAATTCTGGAGTTTCTGTATATTATATACATGAGAAGGTGTGAAAAGTAGGGAAGTGGTTTTTTTGGATCTGGGCGAGTGACACTTTGGGGATCTAGAGGGAGAGCTAATGGTAAGAGTAAGGGTTCATCATCATAAGAAATAAAAACCGTAGTGATTTTTTTTTTCTTAGTGTGTAGAGATTGTTTTACTGGCAATAATATTAGATTTCTATTTCAATATATAAATATATGAATTACAGTATAAATTGCACTCCCCGAACTAGATTTCTGCTTTAGTAGATTTGTTTGCTGTGAAGATTACTTCTCAAAAGACAAATGTTCATATTAATTTTTGGTTTAAATATGTTTGTAAATGATGTAATATATTTCTTTTGACTAAACATGGGAAAATAATCTGTGTTATACATTGAAAAGTTTATAAAGGCTTTGACTGGTGGTCATTTTTGCAGAGATGGTATTTTATATGCTTTCAGTATTTGGAAAAGAATTAGTCAAAAGGAATTCATATAGTTTAAATATTGAGAAATTAATATTCAAATAATGTACTTGTCTGATTTCTTAATAAGCTGAGGGAGGTGGGTGGGGTGGTAATTGTAATGTGCAAATGAGTAGTGAACTCTACATTCATTTTCTAACTCTAACATAAAACTGTTAAATCTTAACACATTTGTTACTTTAATATATGTATAAAGAAGTATTACTGTTTGTAAAGCTGCTGTTTGCTTAAAAAAAAAAAACTGTCACTTAAGTATTTTCTGTATGTTGTGCCAGCACATTAGAACATTAACTTATCCATTTAAAAACTTTATCTTTTTTTGATTTGAAAAACTTTCTGTGAAATAATTTATTTGCAGACATCTTTCTTTTCCCTTGCCCCTTCCAGTCTTCACACACATCACAGAATCAACTAAACTGTTTGCCTGATATGAAATCTGAATCCCAATTAATTCTAAAAATTTAAACTTTGTTGGCATATCACACCTTAAAGTATTTGTATTATTTTGTAATTTAATTTCTAAATATACCACGTAAATTTATAATTTAATGTCTTAATTGTAATGCTTCAATAAAAGAACTAGCAAAAATTAGTACAGATTATAACAAGAATGGATTTTCATCTTGTTCTTTCGCTGTATGAAAGATAATTGTTATATCACATATTAGGAGTAATAATCACAGCTTTTTTGCACTATGTAAATACTAGTGAATATTCTTCTGTAACTAATAAAATGATTATTGAAATGTAGTCTTATCATTTCAGAATAGGAACTTATAGAATTTATGACTTGCCCAACATGTAGGATAGAGAAAAAAAGTATAGCTAGTAGTAGTGCTTAGTGTTCACATGGTTTGCCAAAGAATCTGCAGGATGGAATTAGTAGTAAAAGTCTCCATTTGTGTTAGTTGGTGTGATCTGTGGCATAGGCATAGGCGTCTAGCCAGAGACCATCCTAGTGTTAGAAAGTGCCTAAGTCTTCTTTTTATTTTTGTGCTAGTTACTGTGTCCCAAGCATTTTTCTAAGCCTCTTCCCAGTATTATCTCTTAATTACAACAGCCCTTTGAGGAAATATTTTTTACTTTTTAGATGATGAAATAGTGGTCATGGAGATGTTAAAAAACTTGTCCAAGATTGCACAACTGGTAAATGATAAAACTGGGATTCAAACTTAGTTCCATGGCAAGGTCCATGCTTATACTCACTGTGCTTTACTGTGTCTTGGCACAAAATGCTCAGCGCATTCAAACCAAAGAGAGCTCTTCTCTGCTGCCTCAGCTGTCTTCTGGAATGTGAAATGTGCCAGGACTGAACTGCTTGCCTCAGAGACCACATTTATTGAGCCTCACCTGATCACTCTCAGGCTAGTCCCCAACCTAGTCTGTATGTCACACGTAGGGATTTTGAAAAGGATAGACACAGCTGTTAAAAAATAGTAGGATCACTAATTTTCATAATGAAAACTAATGAGTTTTTGATGACTGCAAAAGAGAAAGGTGGGATGCCTCTTAGCAGTAGCAGAATATTTCTTTTTTCTTTTTACCTTTTGTACCACTTTTGATGAAGTTCCTTTTCTAACAGTGATTAGTTTTTCTTCTAACTGACCAGAAGAGGGTGTGCATGGTACCTGCAAACAGTCAAAAGCTAATGTAATATTAATTTTTGTATGTGAGGAGAGTGAGAAGAAATACCCTGAAGCATGGGCTTTGCTATAAATGTTTAGCTCTGAGTCTAAGCGCAGAACGCATGAACCATACCTGTAGGTATCATTTCATTTTAGAGCACACCCTCAAGTGACACTTAGATCATGTGTTAAGTAGGTCAGTGATTTGATATTTCTAAATTATCTTAGCTATTCAGTTAATGTTTCAGCTTGACATGGGTTCTTCCAGTGTTCTTGGGATTCTTTTAACATGTATGAAGTAAGCTAACTGGCTTATAGAATAGTTATCAGTGGCAGCCTTGTGGATCATAGGACCGAAAGCATGCTGTACTAGAGCTCCCACACTACAGAATTTGGAGAAATGTGAGATTCTTCAATTCTGGACCCAGTCTCAATCCCTGTATTTCTCTCTATCCCAAACCTCCCATCCTTTTACTTGTGGTACTCCCTATCACAAGTACTGACACAACTGTAGAAATGAGTTAGGCAAACTGCATGGTTATAACCTGTCTACCTGTATCCATGGTTTCAGTCTAGATGCAGAGGATTAAAGCAAGTAAGATACTGAGCTGCATGAAATTTGGAGCTCCCAACTGAGCATGCTTTTCCTTTTCCAATTGCTGAGGAAGCAAACAATTCAACAGAGTGAGCTATGTTTTGGGTCCTGGAGTGGTATAGTTTTCTGTGGAAGGAATGAGTTGGTGAGCTGCTTCATCTCAGAAACACAGGCTTGGCCAAGGCCTTGATTATCTAGAGGGAACAGGCAATACTTCTTATGGTGGGACTCTGATTTGAGACAGTGTTGTTTGCTTCTACCAGGAGAAGAGTGACATTAGTAAAAGTACCTATCAAGGCATGCACAGATTCCCCAGGTAATCTTTGTTTTTCACTTTTCTCTTTGTTTACCTGAGTTAGAGCACTCTCATTGCTTTCCAAATCCTCAGATTGAGAATAATGAAAGTTAAGTAAATTTGTTCTCATTAAGGAGGAATGAGAAGTTTTGAAAATTACTGTTCCTCAATCATAGGAGAAATGTTAGAGGTCATCATCCCAAACATTGTTTTTTTTCTTTGCTTTCCCCTTCCTAAAAGCAATGTTGTAAGGCCAATGATGTTTCTGACAAATGTTACAACGTTTGTAATTAGGAAGGTAAGAAAGACTTGTATTGCTACTTTATAGATATTCAGTGCTGGCTAAGAAATAGAATACACCCATTTGAGTTTTACTCTTTCCCTAATACTTAAGATATACTATTTAAACTGTTTCATAGTCTTTTGGATAAGGGGATCGTCAAACTACAACCTGTGGGCCAAATAACAACCCATGGGCCAAATAGGCCAGCAGCCTATTTTATCAATAAAGTTTTATTGGAATATAACCATACCCATTCATTTGCATATTGTCTGTGGCTGCTTTTCCTGTGGCAGAGTAGTGACAGAGACCATATGGCCCACAAAGCCTAAAGTATTTCCTAAATAAGCCCTTTACAGAAAGTTTGTCAACCTCTAAAATTGAGATAATAACCAACGGCACTTCATTCCCTCATGGTTTTTCCCCCAATTCTTTCTTTTCAGGATGATACATCTGACATGGATTCATATACTAATAATATGCATTAGGATCTGCCCAGTGGTAGAAGGCGTGTGCATGCCTGGGAGGAGTACCGTCAGAGATAAGCCTTGAGGCTTTGATAGCACAGGGACTTGACAGGCTTGGGCTCTTGTTTCTCCACCTTCTATGTACTCTAACATCAGGCAAGTCCCTTGATTCTCTGGTTTTTGGTTTCTCTATAAATGAGGGATGTACTGGTTGAGTCAGCTACAGGACTCTGAAACTTGCATCCTCCTTTGGGAAACTGAGGCCATTCTTTGGTTAAGTATGGTTGAGTTGGACCAGCGCGAGGCACTTCGCTAAGGCCACCATAGCCAAAGACTGCTAGCACTGTCAAAATGGCTTAGTACTGAGAATGGGTCATGGTAATTAAGCCAGTCACCCTAGTTCTCTCAAAAATTTGAAGTGGAGGCCACAGAAAGCAAATGGAATAGGTATACTGAACTAGTAGAGAGGCCATGAGAACAACAGAGCAAGGAGCTGCCTTCTGTCCTCACAGCTTTGTATTTTTAACCTGTTTCTAGGCCTTTGGTCAAATACTTTTTTTTCTTGATTGTAGAGAGCTTGTCTGTTTTTGACAACCAACAATCTTCCACAGATGACCTTTAAGTTCCCTTCAAACACAAATAGTCATGTGCTTCAATGAAGAGAGTGGTTCATCATAAACGCATTGAGAACTTGCCCAGCAAGCGTTGTGGCAGGGTGGGTGGCTGGGGCACCTAGAATGGCCCCAGGACCTCAGTGGGGATGTCTGCAGCTGGAATACAAGCCAGATCAAGGTATTTCCTCCAGGCACGGCTGTGGGTGTGGAAGGATTCCAGTAGCATCAGCCGCCACCATCACTATTAAACCTGCATAGGGTGTTCATCACCAACTGGCCCGAAGCCTTCTCATATATCCAATCTGTCAGGAAATTGTTGGTTTCATAGCAAAATGCTTCCAGAATCCAATGACTTTTAAGTACTCCTGTCTTCATTGTCTTACCTGGATTATTTCAATCATCTCCCCCTGGTCATACTGCTGTCACAGAGTGTGTTTGTTCTCATCATGACAACCATAATGATCCTGTTAAAAATATCAGATCACCTCTGTTCTGAACCCTCCAATGGTTCCCATCCTATCCAGAGAAGAAGCCTTCTTCCAAATCTGCAGTGGTCCACAGACATGGATACTCACTCAGATTTACTCCTCTGACTTCACCTGCTACCACACCTCTGTCCTCATCATTACTTGCTTCCTTGCTAGTTCTCAAACATGCTAAGCATGCAGCTGCCTCACAGCCTTTGCGTTATTTCCTAGAAAGTCCAGTCACCTCATCCTGTACCTCCTTTGGGTTTTGGCTCAAATACACCTTCACAGTGAGGCTCTGGGAGAGTCAGAGTACCCTATCCAAAATTGTAACACCTCTTTGTAACTTTACTTCCCAAACCTCTTTTTTTTTTAACCATTTGCATTTATCCTCAAACCTGTTCTCCTCCACCCTACTGTTTTCACGTATCAAGCTCTATCCTCCTATAGAGCTTGTCTTGTCTCTCCCCTTCTACTAAACTCTGTGAAGGCAGGAACTTTGGACTGTTTTGTTACTGCTGTATCCTCAGTGCCTAGCATAATACCTAGCACAAAATAGGCACTTGATAAATATTGAATGAATGAATAAACGAAAGCTGAATGAAGAAAATTGGCATTTGCAATGTAGCTGTGCTCTGTGCAGCATTAACACTCATACTCGCTGACTCGTGCCTACTCTTACTTTCCTACATTTGTTCAGAGTTTGGGGGTGGAGGAAAAAACTGACCCGAATCTCAAGTAGAAAAGCCTCACCCAAGAATAGGAGGCTCCCAGAGTTCTTTGTTCTTAATGGTCCTGTGTTGCTTATAACTTAAAACATGTGGTAAGTTTAGTAACTAATGATTCCTGTGCAGAGGGAGGTGACAAGTATGCTCTCAGACATCTCTATGAGATGAAGCAAGAAGGGGGCAAGAATGCATGAGCAAATTCCAGTGTGTCTATATGTTTTATTTTTAAGCTGTATGTGTTATGAACTTTATATTTTTTGTAGGCTTGAGATGTTTAATAAGAATGACCAATAAGAATTAACCATTTTCTGTTTCTTAGCCAACTTCCCAAACATTGCACTAAGTCTGACTTCAATACACTGACAAAGATGAAGAGTGGTAGAAATGGAACTAGAAGTCAGGCTTAAACCACTATCTTAATTGATTTAGCAGATAGTTACTATTTGATAAATAGCAAGTAGGTACAAATTTTATCTTCTTCCTGTGAACCAGAAACTCTCTCATTTCATTCTTCACCTGGCCGAAAACCCCACCTCCCTTCCCCGCTAATGAGAAATGCAGCTCGCA
This sequence comes from Cynopterus sphinx, assembly GCA_030015415.1. Lineage (NCBI taxonomy): Eukaryota > Metazoa > Chordata > Mammalia > Chiroptera > Pteropodidae > Cynopterus > Cynopterus sphinx. The sequence continues at coordinate 92,648,912 of CM057384.1, read as the reverse complement.
CCTATGACTTTCCCATCTGCTCTCTAGCTGAAACAAGGTGCTTTAATCTTTATAGAAACATTGAAGATTGTGTTGGCAACCTACTTATCTGGTTTCCTTAGCAACCAGAACACGGTATTAAAATGATGGCATCCCTTCCTCAGAATAGAAATTGAATAAGCCTGATCATGGTGCCCTGGGTCTGCTTAGGACTGCTTTAACTCTTCAAAGATTCTTCCTCACCTGGCTCTTCATGATAACAAACCTCTTAAGGGTTAACTGCCAGGAATATCGTCATAGCAAAAGCTCTGGACCTGTGTCCATAGCCAACTCACCCTTGCTAGTTCTCATGGCTCTGGAAAAGTTGAATAAACTGTTTGAATTCAAGAATTTAAGAGAAATTTTCCATGTCCCTGTGACTTTTACAGCAATTTATGTATGCTGCCACCAGTTTTCATAAAACCTGAGCAAGAATCAAGATGATGAAGCTTCTCAGGCTCTTAGAAAAAGCACAAAGGAAAAAAATAGAACTCTTTAAGGAAATCTCCATTAAAGAACTGTGGCCAGGCATCTATTGTGTTTTGTCTGTTTGTTGTGCCACTTCTTTGGGCGAATGGCTCCACTTCCACCCCATCCTCATCCCCAACAGGGATATAATTTGAAGCAGAGAGTTGACTGATCCTGAAACCATTGATTGGTCTGGAATTCTGCAACAGTTCATTCAATCTGAGCCAATGGGTCTTTTCCTTGGGAGTTTTGGATTTGGGACTAAGGAAGACTGGATCAGTTGATTTGGTATGCTTGGGTTTTAAGACAGGAATCTCAAACACCATGAAACAGCAAAGTCTCTGTCAAACAGTATTGAACAGGTTTCCTTAACCATCAGTTGTTTCAGAACCTTCACTTTCCTAATGCATTTTGTCTCTCCATGAGAGGAAAGATAAATTGTACGTCATGCTATTGAGCATAAAACTCAGAGTTCTCCAAATTTACTTGGCCACAGAGTACTTTCTCTGTGCAAAGACTACAAACATCCTGAGGAATTAGTTTTCATATAATGTGCATCAAAAATATGTTGCTTATACTATGAAGGTCTAGGAGGATGGAATCCACAAGGGACGACACCTGGACAGCTCTAACTCAGAGGTTCTCAGCTAAGTGATTTTCTCCCCAGGGAACATTTGACAATGTCTGGAAATATTTCTGATTATCACAACTGGAGAGGGTGCTTGCTACTAGCATCTCTTGGGTTGAGACCATAGAAGTTTCTAAGCATCTTATGATGCACAGGATAGTCCCTGCTCCCTCCCCACAACAAGAGATATCTGGCCCAAAATGTCAATAGTGCAGAGGGTAAACAAACTGGACTAACTTAACACCAAGATGCTGGATTAGTCTCCTATGAGTTCTGGGCCCCAAGTAGGTGGGGATGTGCTCACATGGTGCAATCAAATGCCCTTGATCTCTGCTTCTGGCACATGTTTAGACATCCTCTGATGTTCCAGAGTGGACTTAGCCAGACACATTCGGATCTTCTGGATAGAACAAGCCACCCCTCTCCCCCACTTCCTGGGGAAGAGGATGAGGAGAATTCACCCGGAGCTTCTGATCACATGCCAGTGCCTCCTCCCACGTCTCCCATTTATTTTCTCCCATCACATGTGGAGGTGTGTGAGGAGCAAAAGGGCAGGGAAACACCTCTGCCAAGGCCTGTGAGTGAATGCTCCAAGAAAAGCATGAGTCTGCTAACAGAAGGCCTGAGGAATGAGCTGGTCTGGCTCACTCCACACAGTTGAGTCAAGCAAGAGCAGTGAGGACTGCATTGTATATGATGCCATGAAGTGGAATCTAGCCACCTGCCCTGGGGAGCAACATCCCTGAGGCAGACCCATTAGAGTGTCTGCCTGTTACTCCAAGCATTACTTGAGGATTCAAGAACGGGCTTGGAGGTACCTGAGCAGCCTCTAAGCTCCTGGAGAGGAGAGGGAGCACAAAGCCCCTCTGTACTGCAGAGGATCCATGCTGTTCTTGAAGTCATCACATGCTGGTTTGCCCAAGTGTCAGGGGGTCCCCAGATGTGGGGCTTGACTTTAGAACCAAGACAGTCCTGGGTAATCGGGGAAAGAGTGGTCACCCTACTGTTCGAAGACACAGGGAGACTTATTAACCCACAAAATGAGGACTCTTTATTACGTTTTAACTGAATTACTTGGTTATTGCTAATTATGTGCCCATGGTTGAGCTAGGTACCTTCGTGGAGTTGGGAGAAGTACAGGCAGTTCTGACTCACACATAGTTGTGTGCTGAGAGTGTAAACCCTTCATTTGGAACTCAGAACATTTCCCCAAAGAAACCATTTTAAAGTGCTGATGACACTTCCAGACTAAACCCCAGAAGCCCTTAAATATAACTCATATTGGAGTTGAAGTGGTAACAAACACCCCCAGAACTACAGGAAGTGGTGCTTGTGCAAACGTAGTGTCTTGTCTGCATGGGTTGAAACTGGGGCTGTGATTTCCCCTGTTTCTAGGAGTAAGTGAGTATAACTCAGGATAATAGGTACTCAGTCACAATTTCCTGGCCCTTCCTCCTAACACGTACAAGTGAACACATGTACACACACACACACACACATGCATGTACACACATGGATGTACTTATATGGTCTGTTTCTTACCCAAACTCCCACCCTAGTGGGATAGTGAGAATTAAGGATCCCTGCTGTGATGTCAAGCCAGTGGCACTTTCTCCTCCTGGGGTGTTTACATCTCAGGATAGACACTCTTATCTGTGGCCCCCAGGTGCTGATGACAGGCTTGAGGAGACGGCAGACTCCCCAGAGTCAGTAGAACAGGGGCCCAGGCCTGGCAGCATGTGAGTAAAAGCAACGTGAACCGAATCCCAGGCAGAGTTTCCAGGATGTAGAATCTTTGATATGGAGAGGACCGAAAAGATGATTCAATTCAATCTGCTCATGTACAGATGAAGAAACTGAGGCTCAGGGAAGTAAAGAGACCTGCACAAGTTCACTCAGACTTTTGGAGACACGGTAGGGAAACCCAGATGTACCAATCCCTAAGTTCTTGCTCCTCCATCCTGTGCTTCAGAAATTTGAAAATCCCCTGGGGTTCTCCCCCAACCCCAATTCTACTTTTGAAAATAGATTATCTAAGAAAAGCTTTGTTTCTAGCTAAGACAGCTGTGCTTGCTGGATTGGGATTATAGAACTCCTGAGGTGGAATTGCCAGACTTCGCTACCCTGTGACTCCAGACACTGCACCTGCCCTGCACCTGGACGCTTCCTCCAACCAAGTAGAAAACAGGAACAGGGCAGCACCACCAACCACCAGCAACTTCTACCATCACCAGATTTCCTTCATCGGTTGGCAAGGGGCTGCTTTGCTCCTAGCCATCTTCTTACCTCTATAAATGCTCTTAAACCCCAGGAGCAGCGAGACAACTCCCTGTGGGTGTGTGATGGTGACAAAAGGGGAAATACAAACACTTTGATGAAAAATTTCATTCTGGCATTCTAGCCACAGTTGTCTGCTGTGTAGTGCACCCTCTTTTCTGACCTGGAAATGCCAGTTACCTCCCTCAAGGTCATGCTGCTTTTTATGAGGTCTTCAGACTTCCAGAGTGGGTGGATGTGCTCTGGATATGCAACTATACTATAACAATTTATTGAATGTGCAGAGTTGTTCGCACCTCGCAAAATGCTTTTGCATAAATGATCTTGTTTAACCCTATGAGGGAGGTAGGACAGCTATTCCTATACCCGTCTGATGGATGAAGAAACCGAAAATAATTTTGGTTATTCTTCAGATTTATCCAGTGGCAGAGATGAGATTAGAACTTGGGTCTCCTGGATCCTTTTCCACCAAAAAATGTCTTTTTAAAAAGTCTGTTTTAAAATAGATAACACCTATACTTCGTTTAAAATCCAAAAGGTACAAAAAGGTGTGCAGTAAAAAGTAAGTTTCCTCCCTGCTTATCAGCTTCCCCCCAAAAGCAACTGCATGGAGATGCAGATCTCCAGAGATAATCTGTGCACAAACCAGTAACATACAGTTGAGCCTTGAACAACATGGGTTTGAACTGCACAGGTCCATTTCTGTGCAGATTTTTTTAATTGTAAAACACAACATAAACTTATGATATTCATAAAACAGTACAGTACTATAAATGTATTTCCTCTTCCTTATGGTTTTCTCTAGATTTATTGTACGAATACAATATATAATACATATAACATACAAAATAAGTGTTAATCGACTGTTATCGGTGAGGCTCAACGGTATATGACAGTAGGTTATTAGTAGTTAAGTTTTGGGGGAGTCAAAAGTTATATGTGGATTTTTGACTGCTCAGTGGGTGGGCACCCCTAACACTTGTGTTGTTCAAGGGTCAAATGTATATGCTGTATAAACATACACGTGTGTGTATGGATGCCTGTGTATAAACATGAATGAGAGAGAGCTTTTATTGACTCAGACATGTGCTTTGTACTTCTGCATGTGGAACTGCCTTCCATGAGGATCAGTAGAGCTCACATGATTGGGGGAGGGCGGAACATCTCTCAGTTAAGTACATGCCCTGGAAGTCAGGCAGCTCTGCAGCAGAACAGGCACTGGTCATGTGCATGTCACATAACAGTTCTGAGCTTCAGTTTTCTTATCTGACATATGGACATAATAATAACTCCTAATTCATACGTGAGACAGTGCCTATAACATGGTTAGCACATAATACGGGTGTTCAATAAATGGTGGCTGTTTCCTGCATGTCCTCAATGTGTCGGACACAGTGCTAGGTACAAGAGAAAGGAGATGAGTAAAACAAGGTGTTGGCCCTTAAAATGCTTATCATTTAAAATAAGAGAAGGAGATCAAAGTAAATTATAGTACAGTAGGATGGGCAGAAAGCAATTCTACTGTATAGACCCCGAATTCAGTCAGATATTCTGAAGTTCAAATCCCATCGTGGATGAGCTCCTTAACTTGCCCAGAGCTTCCTTGTCTATAAAACAGGAGTAACAAATAATATAGAGCTGTGAGGATTAAGTGAAAAAATGCACAGCACTTAAAGCAGTGCCTGGCACATGATAGACAGACATTCAAAAGAGAGTACTTTTACTGATTATAATTTCTAATTCTATGTATGAATACAATGCCATGACAGGAACATGCGCCAGGTGCTGAGGCAACACAGGGAGAGGGTGAGCATCACAATGACATAAGAACCACGATGGTAGTGCCCTCCCTTGGGATCACCATGCACCAGGCCCTGTTGTTGTTTTCATCTGTGTCTCAAAGCTCACAGCCTCCCGGTGAGAATGGTGTTACTCCCTTTTCACATTAGGAAACCACGTTTTAGAGAACTTCTCCCAAAGCAGAGGCACAAATGGAAACTTCCTTCTCATCCTCCTCTTACTATCTCCCCAGAGAAGAGAGTCGCTAAGGCCAGGGTGTCAGGGACCAGAGTACTTCCTGGGTAACATTCACTCTTTGCACTTGACCCACTGCAGAGTCCTGCTGTGTGGGAGCCACTGGACTGGGCCTGGGCAAGAGCGGGACCAAATGGCAGCTCCAGACATTAGTCCCCTCCTGTGGCGGGACAGACCATCAAGCGTCAGTGCACACCTACTGATTTGCTTGCAGTCGCGACAGTGAAAAGGAGGGACTGTGCTAGACCTGGGACAGACTCAGTTCAAGAGGATTTGGGACTCTATCTCCACCTGCTCTTGCCTTCCCAACGTCTACATTTTGGGGTGAGGTTGGAAGGAAGAGGAGAGATGAGCAGAGGAGGAGGTAATTGTGCATGTTATTGAATGAAGAGGGTGGATCGTCCCTTTTCAGCCTGGCACTACAAGGTGGTCCCCTCTGGGCCTCCCGTTGCCCCCACTGTAATGAGCACCGGCTGTAAACAGCCCCTCTCATCCTGAGGAGGCCAGGATAGGTGCTAAATTGACAAAATGCCAGAGAGGGTAGTTCTGCTGCTATCATCATCACTGTTGATGTTATCCTTTACTTTCCACTTTCTAGCTTACCCAACACTTTTACATCTATTATTTCATTTTATCTCATAGTAGATTACAGTGCTTTCGTGCAACTGGAACATGTGGATGTGGGGGGAGGTTGGGAATCGCCCTTCCCCGTCGCTACTCCTTGCTCTACCTTAACTTTCTTTCTTCTGAGGTAGACTAGGTAGGTAGGTATTGTTTAGCCCCATTTTAGAAAAAGAAACTGAGGCTGTGAGCATTTAAGTGACTTGCCCAAGGCCACAGTTCATATATGCTGAGCCAGAAGTTTGGTGTGTAAGGTTCTTACACTAACATGCTTCGATGCCACATGCTAATCCCTTTTCACACCCTGCTCAGGTTCTGCCCTTACCAGAGGGCCTCTTAGCTCTCCATTCTTTCTTAGGTAGAACTAGTCTGTGTCCCACAGCCCACTAGGCCTGAAGGAATAAGTTTCTCATTGGCAGATTTCTCCTTTTCTGAGTTCTAGGAATACTCCTCCCATTTCACCTTTGGCTCTGTAAAGGACTGAATTGTGTTCCTCCTAAATTCATATATTGACGCCCTAACCACCCATGTGACTGTATTTGGAGATGGGTCCTTTAAGGAGGTAGTAAAGGTTTAATGAGGATATAAGGCAGAGCCCTAATTAGATAAGATTAGTGTCCTTATAAGAAGAGAAAGAGATACCAGCATGCTGTCTGTCTTCATCCATGCACAAAAGAAAGGCCATGTGAGGACACAGTGAAAAGGCAGCCACTGTAAGCCTGGCCAGAAACCAACCCTGCCAGCACTTTGATCTTGGACTTCTAGCCTCCAGAATTATGAGAAAATAAAATTATTGTTTAAGCCACCGAGTCTGCCATATTTTATTTTGGCAGTCCTAGTGGATTATTACAGCTCCCATGACCTAAATCTCTATCCTCCACCTTTACCTTAAGGTATCAAGTCTAGGTGATTTACCCAAGAGATTGTCTCCAGCATTCTCCCAATTACTGTTTAAACTTTTCTATCTCTTCTTTTTCACCTTCTCAGCTCAAACTCTTCACCTTCAAGTGAGCTTGACTAACAAGCTGTCCTCTGTTATTCTGTTTCTCACAAACTCTTCTTTGGCCCATTAGATATTATTATAAGACAATAGGTCTCTTTTTTCCTCATTCTCTTACCATTGCCCGTGAGCTACTCAATGTTGGTGGAGCCAAGTGTGCAGGTGTAGAAACGTCTGATTTAAGTCTCATCTTTGCCAACTTCTAACAGCGGGCCTTGGTCAAGACAGGATTGTTGGAGAGTAATGAATTAGTGTACATGGAAGGGATGTGCCAATCAAATGAGCTAATCAAATGAGCGGCACTACTGCATTTGTTGGTGGTTGTGAAGGTGTTATTTAAGTGAGCTCCTTGGAGGAGTGTCCTCACTGAGTTGCACTTTGACATTAGGCTGTGATTGAGGAGCGATATGTCAAGCAGCCCTATGAAGCTCACCTTAGTCTTAAAGAAAGAGCATCACTGATGATCACAAAAGCACAGTGTTTATTTTCACAAAAGCCCTCTAAAGAAATAGTTTATTATCCTGAGAAACAGGTTTGTTTTCATCAGTGAACACCATGAATTATAAAAACGATCATGTTTTTCTCTTTTTCTTGACAGCCTGATTCTAGAAAGTTTACTTGCCCTCTGTCAGTCACTTTATATACTATCACTGTTGTCACCTGAATTTCTTTCTTTTTTGTTATCTTCACTTGGTTTTTCAACATGTTTATTTCACTAATTAATCGAGGAATCCATTCTTGTTGTAAGGATAAAAAGAACTCAGAATCATACGAAACAAAACTTGTAAGCATTTATTATTTATGGTGTAGTACTCAATTTGTATAAGCAGCCTCAAATCCATTTGGAATGATATTAGGGATAATTAAGTCTCAAACAACAAACAAACAGAAACCTTTATTTGAAAGCTTACTACCATGCTAGATACATACACACACATGGATACATGCTAGATGCTTTCTTTTAAAACTAACAGTAACCCTATAAGGCAGGCATCATGTGCCCATTTTACAGATGTGGCAGTTGAGGTTAATAGTCCAAAGTTGTAGATAGTAATTGGAAATGCTAGGAATGAAACTCAGATCTGGGATTCAAAGTTTGTGTGTTTCTAACTATCTCACTTCTCTATAGCAAAAAGGATTACAGAATTTATGTACAACTTGGGTGTGTGGATGTGTGTGTATGGGGAGGGGAGGGAAGGGGAAGCCTTGTGAATTGCTCTGCATTACAGCTACTCCTCACCTCCTCCAAGCCACTAGAATTATTTAGGTAATTCAGCCAAGAGCATTTTCTCTCTTTAAGTGCCAAAAGAGACCTGGCCCAAGATAGCCGATCTTGTACCCACTCCAAAAGACTCGGCAAAGGTCAGGTGTAAAAATGGTAGCCTTTAACCTTCCACCGTTGACCTTCCCTGCTGATCATTGGGCTGCAGCTATGATATATATATACTGGCCTCTGTCTTTTCAGAAGAGGCAGTGGCAGCATCTGCGCTGCTGTTAACTGGTTAGGATCTGGCGAAAAGTACCCCCCTCACCCCATTCCTGTCATACCTGCACCTCTTTCCCCCCCAACAAGGGCAAACTCTTACTGCCGTGTAGCATGTTTGCCTGGGCCTTTTCCCGGCCGCCCCTTCCAGTCCTTTTACCGGCTTGCCCTGCTCCTCGTTTGCCCTGGCCAGAGGACGCAGCTGTTGGTGTAAACACCGCAGGCTGTCCCAGCAGCAAGCAGGCCAGCACAGTTCTATTTTCATCTGAATTCCCAGCATCTTGGGGAAAGAACTTGGCCATCCCTATTGACCAGACGCCCTGGTGAAGGAGGAGAGCCCGCAGGCTCCTTCTGTAACCTCCCTTTGACTTGGACTCAGAAGACAAAGGTGAACTTGAGCGCTGCAGGGACACAGCTTCCCTTCATGCTCCACCAGGCCCCCGGGCTCCTCCTCGGCTGCACTGAGGCCGCTTTGTCCCGGCGCGGCCCGCGCGGTGCCAGCGCAGTCGCAGCGGGTCGGGCCGCTGCGCCTGGACCAGGGCGTGGGGAGGGGGCTGCGCCCGCGCACACTGGCCCTTTCTTCCCGGCGCCTGCAGCTCTGATGCTGCGCGCCTGGCAGCCTGGCGCTCGGCGCCCCGCAGGGAGAGCGCGCGGAGGGAGCGGGCCCGCCTGGCCCGAGTGCAGCCCCGACCCCGAGCCCCGAGCTCTCCCTTCACACCCTGGAAGCGGGCGTCCTCCCGGACCCAGCCGTGCTACTCCCAGGAGCGCACTGTCTACCAGTGTGTCTAAGAAACAATTCAGTTTTCACTCTCACCTGAAAAAAAAAAATTTTAAACTTCCCGAAAGACGGAAACGATGGTGCAGGGAATACTCGTGGACCCGTTATCCCGAGTCGGCAGTTCTCATTCCATCCGGAAGGACTTAGCTGCAAGAGCTCTTGCTGTCCTGTAGTGTGTGAGTGTGTGTTTGTGTGGTGTGTGTAGAGACCTAAATTCCCTCCACCCCTTGTTTAATTATGGCACATTTGCACAAATGGTACCACATAGCAATTAGAATATTGTAGATTTACTGACATAGAAAAAGGTGAGTTGTGTGTGTGTGTGTGTGTGTTAAATGAAAACACACACACAGAATACCGTATTCACAATATTATGCTTTGTTTGAGAAATGTTTATGCATAGGAAAAAATACACCCCCAGGTTATATATTAAAATGTTAACAGGATTGCCTCTAAATTAGGATATGTGTAAATTTAATTCTCATCTGGCTTATTTTATTTCTTTCAACGAAATACCTTCACGTAAAGTGAAAAAGGGGGCTTGAGACGTGTGGTTAGCTCAAGAGGTTGACAGAGCACCCAGGGACTATTCTAGCACCCTTTATTTTGACAGAAGTCCTGAGCTGTCCCAGCTCCTGTGTAAACATTACTGCATCACCTGTTCTAGAGAGTTAAAGCTCTGTCACCCCACACAGTTTCCCAGATATGAGCAGCTGGCTGTCTTGCAGCAAACTGGATTCTTCCCTGTCATCATGGACTCTTAGGCCAGAGTGGTTCCTTATCCACTAAAGAGGGATGAGTCCTATCATACTATTCACTTTCTCCACTAGAAGTAAATGTATTCTGGGGTGAAACTCTGCTCTTTCAATAGAGGGCCAAGAATTAATCCAGAGCTGCTAGGCTGCCATGGCCCATGGGCCCTGAGTTCTTTCTATGAGAAGCCTGTCCCCAGTTAGACTCCCAGGGGAGTGCTGCTTTTATGTGGGTTCTTCAGGATCCTTTAGGATCAGCTGGATAATATTTTCATCACTTTTCAAGCAATGGCACTTTCAGAGATTACAGTAATAAGAGCTCACTTTGTGTATATATATTTGAGTTCACAAAGTAAATCCACATACTCTCTTACAAGGGTTCTCAGAGCAATATCAAAAAGCATTTTTTTTTTCTGGGAAAAAAAAGCATTTGGAGATGGACCTAGAGTTGCCAACTTTTATTTTGCCATATAAAACTGATTTAAAAAGTATTGTTTATGATTACATTATTTCAGAATAAAAAGACATTTTACCACACACAATACATTTCAAAATATAAAACAGGTGTTTTTAAAAAACTGAATTAACATTGCTTAATAACATTAGATACATTTTAGGTATACAAAATTATAATTTTATATCTGTGTAGGCTATTGCATGTTCACCACCAAAAATTTAGTTTCCATCTGTCACCATATATTTGACCCTCTTTACCCACTTTGTTTTCCCTCACTCCCTTCCCCTCTGATAACCACAAGTCTGTTGTCATATTTATGAGTTTGTTTTTGAAAGTACAGTATTTAAATTTAACTTTATAAAACCTCTTACTATAAGGTCCATCTCTCCCCTGTGAACTTTTAAAATTATTACTATATCTGTATCAACTAGCAAAATTTTTTTTATATGTATAGACAATCATTGGTTTGGGAACCAACATTTGGAAACCATTTCTCCATTGTTTTTGATCCTTACGATCATCTACTCATATGTGCAGAAACAGTTTCAGAGACCATCAGCTGATAAGTGGTTGAATAAGGATTCAAATTCAATTCTGTATTCTTCTGAACCAGTGGTTGGTTTCCCCTTATTCCAGATTGTGTCCGTGTAACCAGGTTTACTTTGTGATTCTTCCAGGAAATAGTTGACAGAAAATAGGCCTGATTTGCTTTTCAAAGTATCAGCTAAACTTGAGTCACCAGAGTAAACCTAGTGGAATAAATGTAATCTGTGATCTCAAAATTACTGAGCTCAAAGATGGTATTAGACTTTCAGAGAAGTTCCTCCCTAATTTTAGTATTAGCTTTACTAGCAAAGCTATTGTCACAGGTGATTTCAAGGGGGGGAGCATATATTATAATTCTAATCTACCCTCATACATCTACTAACTGATTTCTGAAATTCTGTTACTTTAATCACCTTCATTGATGTGTTTGAAAAAAAAATCATTAAAACTTGAGAATAAGGTAAAAAGGTAGCATTGTTTAACAGACTCAACCAAAAATTATATTCAGGGGAATGTAATTTTGTCTGAATTTTCTTTTTACTATTAATTAAGGGCTTAGACTTTGACATTACATGTCAAATTGTAGACCTTGTGTCTGGCGACAGACAATTTCCATCCAGTAGAAAAGATAACCCCAAAGGTTATGGTTTTATTGCCCTGTAGAACATTAACCAGTTTCATTTATAACTTAACAAAATTATGTTTTAACACCTTTCCTGGTAGGCTATATAAATCCCTGCTCCTCTCATTTGAACCATCTTTATCATACTGCTAGTTTGTTTCCTCTTTGATGAGCTGAATAAAATCCACCAATACCACTTTAAAATGTTATCAGTCATTTGCCTCCGTGTACATGAAAATTCTGAGATCATGTTTTGAGAAGTTGATAAATGCAATATTTGGGATCAGAGGAAGATGAAGGAGAAGGTATGTGGGGCAGGAGATCAGCCAAAATTCTCAGGACAGTTGTACCAGAATACCTTCATTTTTTCATATAGTTCCTTTCTTTTGAGCAATGGTCAGTAGCTACAAAGTAAAATGGGTATGGGAAATAGGATTTATAAGGAATAACGACTGCAGAAGAGGATGAAAAGCTAGTTAGGATTAACCATGGACTAAAATTTGATCCTCTAAATCATAGGAATCATTAAAAGTTTTAACCCAGAAACTGATATGATCACATTTTGATTTAGAAAGAAAGATAATTCAAGCAAGAATGTGTTGGATGGATGGAGGGAGAGTCTCAATGAGAGACAACCAGGGTTTGACCCATATGTTTATATATGTGAATGGAAAATTAAGTGTAAAATCAAAAGACAATTCAAAGTTAAAGTGGATGGACTTGGTGATGAGATGTGGGGCATGAAGAGAGGAAGGAGTCTGGGATGACAACTGGATGGATGGAAAGATGGTAATGGTGATAAAGGTTCAAAGCTGTTGCGTTTGAAGATAGAATCTGGAACTATGAGTTTGTGCTAGAAAGAAAATTTGAGGTTTAGGAGTGCATTGTTTATGAATAGAAGTTATAGATATGTGTACAACTGTTGAAGAAAACGTACATTGGAAAACCTCTGGACTACTTCACTGTCTAGAGAAGAGTGACATGATTCACCAGAAGCATCCTCTTCAATTACTGTATGCTCCTGCCATGAACAGAACCACTGCCCAACACCTTGGCAAAAAATATGCATCTTCCATACCCATTTGACTTTGTAGAAATGGAAGCTCCGGAAGACAAAACAAATTTCTTAAATGTTTCAGGAATGGAAGATTAAACTAGAAACACCTGCTAGAGTTAATCCTGCAATTCTGACAAGCACAGATATCCTGGCCTAAACTTCACACCCCACATGTCTTCGCCTCTACTGACAAGCCCAATAAAAGCAGAATGAATATGGGATAATTTATCTACCTTGTTTTGTGCCCCTTCCCAGCCCTGCTTTTTGCTGTGCTTTTATTTCACTTTCGTGATCCATTTGTAGGATCAACATTATTCCAGGCTCTGCAAACGTAGAGTAGAATTAATTCCCATGTATCCATCATCTAGCTCCAACAATTATCAATATACAGCTAATCTTGCTTCACTTGTGCCCCATTCCCTCAACTTTTCTTCTCTACCAGAATATTTTAAAGTAAATTTCAATAATCAAATAGCTGCATCACTCAATTCTTCTATATGCATCTCAAAAGATAAGGACTCTTTTTAAAAATATAATTTAAGAAAAATTTTAAGATGTTCCAGATCAGAATGTACGAGTCTAGCATCCATTCAGCCTTGCTGTTGTTTAGTTATTCTTCTTCCTTGAGCCTCTCCTCTAATAACAATGACTATCACATGATTGCCTACTACATGTCACACACCTATTTCATATTTACAGGAAGACTACTTATAAGGTAACATCTTTTTTGAGAAGATGAAGAGAAACTGGGGCTCAGAGAGGTGAAGTAAATTGCAAAACAATGACATAGATAATGTGACAGGAAGAATCAAAGAGAAGTATTTCAAAAAGAAAAATTGTTTACCTTATTCAAGGAGGTTCTGTAAGGAGACCAAACTTTAGAAAGACTGGCCCACAAAATGTAAAATACAATGGTTATTTAAAGGGGAAAAAAACACAAAATTTCCATGGTTACAGAGTTTGCATTTAGTCTATTCATCGTGGAAGAACAGCAGTTTTCTCTCCTGAGCATTACATCTGCTGAGTCCATCACATGTCTTTACTCAGCAGCATTGCAAAAGCTGTTTGGTTAGGGGATCCTTAAATTACAACAAAATCTTAAATTATCTTTTATTTTGGGGACTAGGATTAGATAGCGCAAACCTTTTTTCTCACATATTTACTTATTTATTTTGGTGGTTGTTGTGGCTTTTTTATTTCATGCTGTAAAAATTCTTTTTTTCCACCTAATTTATAGTGCAGAGAGTCTGTATTCATTTTTATTGATGCATGTATCTATATCTATATCTGTATCTATATCATCTATTTACCTCACAAACTTAGCAGTTAAATAATACAAAGTTATTATTTTAACTTCTCATAGGTAAATCCATTCTCTGGCCACCAAAGTTCACATCTGTCCCACATGTAAAATTCATTCACCACATCCCGAGGTCCCCAAACTCTAAATCCATTATAGCATCAACTCATAGTCCAAAATCTCATCAGCTCAAAAGTCCCAAATTCCATTTAAATAAAGTATGGTGAAGCCCCGGGTATGATCCATTCTGGGGTACAATTTCTTTACATCTGTCGACCTGTGAACTAAAGTAACAAATTATCTGCTTTCAAAAAATAATAGTGGGACAGGCACAGGATAAGAGTTATAGGTATTGCAGTTGAAACAGAGAAAATCGAAAGGAAAATAAGAGGCATTAATTTCCAGGAATTTCTATACTCAGTTGAGCAAATTTCATTAGGTTTCAAGATCTGGGCATAATTCTTTTTGACCTGTGGCTCTGTCCCCTGGGCAATGTTTTTTTTTTTTTTTTTCTGGCATGACATTCTCAAGTACCTTGTGGGTCTCTCAGATATGTCAAGAGGATTTACTTCCTTAGAAAAGAGTCTCATTTGCAGATCTTTCATAGATAATTTCATCTCCATTTTTAGCTTTTGTTTATATGGCCTAGAGAACAGACCTTAAATTCTCTAGTTTGATTGAGGATATTTGTGAGATGCACACTTCATCTAAAAGCCTTTTGTGTGACTTTATACTCTGACTATTTGATCTTTCCAAGTGTGGTACCTTTGGCTTTTCCTGTAGAGCATACATTCCTGACAGTGAGTCTTCTAATTCTAGCAGCTTTAGTAATCTAGATAGTCTGAGAGTTTTCAAAGTTATCAAATTCTGGTTCTTTTTTGTTTATACATAATTTATCTCTTTCTTCTCACATTTTACTAAAAAGAGCAAGAAGAAACTAAATCTCACTTGAAACACTGCTTGGAAATCTCCTCTGCTAAATGTCCAATTTCATTTTTTTTTCCTTCAAGTTTTGCTTTTCACAAAACTGCAGGACCATTCCATTAATCTTTCCACCACTATATAACAAGGATCCTCTTTTCTTTAATTTCCAATAACATATTTTTCAGTTTTTCTGAGACCATTTTGGCAGTACTTTTAATGTCCATATTTCTACTAATAGCCCACTCAAAGAAATCTAGGCTTTTTTGATCATGCTCCTCAGAAATTCTTTCAGCCACTGCCTGTTGGCCAGTCATAGAGGCACTTCATATTTTGTGTTTGTTACAGCAGCACCCCACTCCTGATATCAAAATCCATATTGATTTTCTATTGCTGCCATAAAAAAATTGCCACCAGTTTTGCTTTAACCACAGAAATTTTCTGTCTTGCTGCTCTGTACATTAAAAACCCATGTTAAAATCAAAGTGTTGGTAGGGCTGCATTTCTCTGTGGAGACTTCAAGGAAGGATCTGGTTTTGTTGGCCTTGTTTCGTTGTTATTGTTGTTGTTGTTCATTTGGGTTGCTAGGATTCAGTTCTTTGTGGCTGTAAATCTGAAATTCCTGTTTATTTGCTTGGCTGTCAAATGAAGGTTCTTTCTAGCTTCCTTGACTCATGGCCAGCCTTCTTTCTTCCTCAAAGCTAGTATAGCAGGTTGAATCCTTCTCATGCTTCAAATCTTTTTCTGTCTCAAGTGTCCCAGCTCTTAACCATAGCTTGGAAAGGTTCTTTGCTTTGATGAACTCATGTGATTAGATTGGGCCCACCCAGATAATCCCCCATCTCAAGGTCTGTAATCATAATCACATTTGCAAAGTTTCTTTTGCCATGTTCGAGGTTTTAGGGTAGACATTTCAGGGAGCCTTTAGTTGGCCTACCATACTATGAGCATCCAGATTTGAAACCGGTTAGTCTGACTGCATTTGGATTTTTTCCATTAGATGCCATAGTACCTTCTCATAACTGCCCAGGGACCCTACTTATCTTGCATTCCTGTTCTTGCCACTGAATTTGTATCAGATTGTAATGCTTTGGGCTGTAAGTAATAGCTAACAGTTAACTAAGAGCTGCTTGAGGTGCTCAAACAAGTAAAGCTTTATTTTTCTCATCTAAGAATATATCTAGAGATGGTTGCTGATCTTGTTTCAGTGATTCAATGATGTTGAGACCATTGTCTTGATAGTTTGGTTGGCTTTTCCTTCATGGTTAAAATATGTAAAATATGACTGCATTAGCTCCAGATATCACATCCACATTCAATACAGGAAGACATAGGGAAAGGTGAGTAGGCTTCATTTTTGTCTGCCTCTTTTAACAGGAAAGCAAATGTTTTCCCAGAAGCCCTATCAGACTTTCATTACCAGACTGTCATAGGCAAGAACTATGTCACATGCTCCCACCACCTGCAGTTGCAAGGAATCCCACAAAAGTAAGTCATTAGCTTACAGGTAGAGGATGGCAAAGGAAAAGAAGATTGGAAATGAAGTTTGGATTAGCCAACTCATAGTGCTAGAGTTTCATTCTGTCCAGGGCCCTGTCTTTGCCTTTTTCTCTTTCTAGTCCGCAATTAGAATTGGCATCCTGCTCCCGAGTCGGATACCTCCTGATGCCTGTGCTCTGACCCCTGTCCAATGCCCACTCACTCCTTCTCCTAAGATCTTTCTGAGCCCAACTAACCAGTTAGACTGCCATCTGCAGTGGTCTGGTTACACTTCATCTCACTGCCTGCTGCTGGCTGTGGAAGTATCTGGCTGCCTTTCAGAGACCTAGAGACTCTACCAGTCCCGTTGGCTATGCAGAGGCAAGCTTCTATTCTGACAACACCTGTTTTAACATGAGTCATTTTAAAGCTTTGTGTGTGTGTGTGTGTGTGTGTGTGTGTGTGTGTGTGTGTGTAGAGTGTGGGTCTGCTTTGTGACAGAAATGGTATTTGGTATCTGCAATAAGAGTTCGTGTGCTATAGCATTCTGATGCCACCTACATCAACTTTCAAAATGGCCTACATTCCCTCAGAATTATTTCTGTCTTGTTCTGTCTCCACCTCCCTATACTCTCTGCATCCGCTTTCTCCACCTCGGATCCCACGCTGGGTTATCTTCCAAACCTGTGCAGGCATTTTTGCGTAAGTGCTTTCCCTCATTCCTCTAAGAAATCCTAGCAGGACCTGGTTAATTCTATTACGGCCCAGCCTGACCCAGCTCCTCCTTGAAACTGCCTGTTCCAGGGCAGGCTGTCCATTAAGGAGATGGTGTGTTGATTCACAGCAGGTGCCTTGGGATGGGGGATGTTTCAAAGCAAAAGCAGAAAAGGTATACCGCAGTGGTCTAAGCAGAACCCTGCTTTCCAAGGGCAATGATGAGAGCAGTTAATGGTGCTCTGATGGTTTAATGAAATAATGGCTTTTCTTATCTATTATTTATGTTTTTACTCCTGGCAATCCTGTGAAGTATTTAGGATAAATGTTATAGACATAATCTCCAAGGATTTGGAGAAGGGAGCAAGACCTAATGTTTAGTGAGTGCTGAGTGTGAGTTAGGTTCCTGAACATGCTGGCTGGTATCACAACAGGCAAGGTCATGTGGTTGGAGTGAGTCAGTGCTCTGTTCTACATTAGACCCACCACTAATTGGCTGTGGGGCTTAGATCAGCCAGTAAACCAGAGTGGCTTACTGTAAACTCAGAGCCTCAACCATCTCTTCTGCACCGTGGAGATAATAGGCTTGGGATCTAGACCTGAGCATTCTGGTGCTCTAGGAGATAGCAGAATACAATGGCTACAGCACAGGCTTTGCAGCCAGGCAAATCTACTGGAGGGATCTCAGCAGCACCAGTTCAGCTTTTGGGGGACCTTGGCCAAGTCACTGAACTTGCTCCAAGCCTCTTTTCTGCATGTGTAAGGTGCTGATGAAAATTGTCCCAGCTTTCAAAAGTTGTTGTAATGATTGAATGAGAATGCAGGTGTTAAAAGAAAAACAAACAAACAAAAAACACCACAGGCCCCAAACAGCATCACTAGTGCTAAAAGCTCATGAAACCAAACCTAGATTTAATATTTGATCTAACAGCAGTTTCAACTTCTCCCAGAAACATAATCTTAATCAGCATGGAATTTTCTGGTTAAGCACAGTAATGTAATCTGTCACCTAAGCCCTCTCCATCCTCCACAGAAATAAGAGGCAATCAGCATGATAAAAACCTTTTCAGATTTCCTTCCCTCAAAGAAAAGTGTCCCAGCCCCAAAATAATTCATTCTTTTCTTTCTGGCTAATACTTTCTTTGTCCAACCCTGCTTTTTATAAAGACCTTCCATTTTGTACAACCCCTTAGAGCATGCTAGATGGGATGCTGCCTAATTCATGAGTCACTTAACAAAGCCAATTACATCTTAACATTTACTCAGTTGAATTTGCTTTTTTAACACAGGTAAACTGTATTTTGTTCCATAAATAGCAGCTCTTATTAATATTACCTTCATCATTATTATTTGAAAAGATGTCCTGATGTCAGAGGAAACCACCCATCTACCTAGAATGGAAATCTACTCAATTAATAAGTCTTTTCTTGGCCTGCCATGGCAGCTTTTCAGCCCTTGTCTTTGGGCTGAGAGTTGCCTAGTTGGACTGGCTGGGCCTCTGAGGCTGTTCCCCCACTTCCCAGTTGCAGATCTGGTTTCTTTCACCCTCATAAAAGGCCCTAGCAGAGCTGCCTTAGAGAGCCAAGTTCTCTGAGGTCTCCAGGGACAGAGAGCACCCCATGGCTTCTTACCTTACCTGGTGCCACCCGGTTCCCCCACACCTATCCCTCAATTCTCCTAGGATTTACTTCTCCTGAGGAATATGGGCTAATCTGAGCCTCTGGAGTCTGGCTGGGTATCTGAGTTCCCTGGGCACCCCATTCTCTAGTCATGAAGACCTCAGCAAGGATTTACTTCAGCTAGGTGGGCTCCTGATTTTCCCCACCTTCTCCAGGCCCGCACAATTGTTAGGAAATTGTTTCTTTGGACAGTGTTGGCTTTCTTGGCTTCTCCTGATTTGTGCTCATTTTTCTTTTAATTGCCTAGAATGGTGTATACTGGAAGGGGTAAAAGTACTAGCTTCACAGGTGGGTGGCCCTGTTTCAAATGGCCGTTCTTTATACTGCCTGGCACCTGTTTAAGAGGAAGGCACTGTATAGAGCATGGTGCCAAGTGTTTTGCAGGAATTAAGATTATTTTATGAAAGCTCATAACATCTCCATTAGATAGCCGCTAAAGTTTCTCTAGGCAGCATAGCATGGTCTGAAATAGCAAGAAAGGAGTGAGTCCCTGGGAGGGGAGGAGAGAGAAGGAAAAGAAAGACAAAGAGGATGGTTACTTCACAGTCTTGCCCAGAGCCTGTCTCCTCAGCCCCAGGGATGTGGTTTCCGACTGATTTAGCCACTCCCCTCAGTTTTGCCAGGAGGAGGTCTGGGGTCCGGGATAGGAAATCAGGAAAGGGATTGAGGCGGAGGTTTATGAAGGTGCAAAAAGACCTTCCCCAGAAAAAATATCCTAACAGGTTTGGTAGACGGGATGTGAAAAGGTGCATTATTTCTATGGGGGAGCAGGAAGCCAGCAAGGATGCCTTTTCAGCTTCTCACAAGCAACCATTTAATTCAGAACCTGTGTTTCATCCCAAAGGAGCCTAGGCCACCAAAGTCATGAATACACATGAGTTTAATGCAGCCTTGCGGGCAATAAGACAATGAAGGCGGCATCCTTGATTCCTGTGGTCGGTTGACAGTTTCAATTTTGAATGAATGAACAATTTCAGTTGCTAGAGTCTTAGTCCACAAAGAAATGTAACCTTCAGCAGAGATTATTTTGTTTCTTCTGATATGTCATTTCCACATCCTCCCAGGGTTTCAGCAGTTTCCTCTTCTCCATTCCTAAAAGAACCTGCATTTCCTTTGCCTGGCTTCCTTCCTGGCATCCTGTGTGCTAAGCCTCTTGCAGTTGTCATCATGTCTTCAGAATGCGTTTGATAGGTACAGGAAGTGGCAACAGACGGGAGCTGAAACCAGCAATCAATAAAAAAGAACTATGTTTCTAAGAAAAATGCATCACTGGCTTCCCACAGGAGTTATGTACCACATGTCCTAATATCGGTGGAACAATGGATCTAAATTTCAGCTCTTCTGCTTGGCTTTTGCGTTGCTCTCAACGAAAAAGAAAAAAGACCTTTAACCTACTGCTGTTTAGCTTACCCGTGATTTATAGTAAAGATGGCCTTTCTTTTTAACCCCTTCATCAGGTATCACCAAATAAAATCTCTCCCTCCTCTCCTGCCAGCTTTATTTCTCCTGGCTACTAGCTTAGTGTATTTATGGTGCATGAGTCACCAATCTGCCTCAGGATTGGATAAAAACCGAGCACCCCTGAGACCATCAGTCAATTACAGCTATTCTCAGCTTCATTCACAGATTTATTAGCTTGCACACACACACAGAAATTCATTCAGCGAAGTTCATTCATAAAAATTTCAACACTGGTATCGTCCTGCACATCTCAGCCTCCTGCCGCCAATGCGCTCCCGAAAGAAGCTCAAGACAGTGCGGGAGGCTGGGAAGCTCAGAGCGCGGACGGGCGGGCTGAGAGGGGCCCCGAGGAACCCCGAGGGGCCGCAGGTCTGTGAGATGATGCTGAGCAGCGCCGGTCACTAGCCCTCCCCGCCTGTGGCCCAGACGGGATGCGAGGCGAGATCTTCCCAGAGAGCTCAGCGATCAGAATCAACGAACTCGGGAAGAAGGGCCTTCGGCTCCTATATACCTTTTCTGTTCTTTCTTTCTTTTCCTTTTTTTTTTTTCATTTTTTAAATGAGCAATCCCAGGAACGAGTAAAGGGTTAATAGTTCAGTCATTGCCCCGCCCTGTGGGAACCGGAGGGAGCAGGTTCGAAAGTTCCTGTGTGCAGAGGGGAGGCTGGAGGTGGGGCGGGGGCGCTGAGCCCTCCCCTCGGCTCCCGCCGCGCTGGCCATGCGTCGGGACCGGCGGGCCGGGGCTCGACCCGGTTCTGAGCCTAAGAGCTGGCCGTGAGAGATCCCCGCCGCCGCGAGCCTGGACCCGGGATTTCCCAGCGAGGAATCCAAGGCGAGAACATCGGGTGCCTCCGCCTGGGCCAGGGAGGGACTGGAATCAGCTAGGGAGGCGTTGTTACCCTGGGCTGTCACCCCAAAGAGTGACAGAGCCGGAGCAGAGCCGGAGAGGTGGCCGCCGCGAGTTGCATGGGGGGTTGAGGCACTTGTTTTCTGGACCGTTTATCCAGCAGGCGACGAGGCGGTTTATGCAGCAACATCCCGTTTCAGCACTGCCAAGGCTATGCGAGAACGCAGTCAGGACAGCCTGGCAGGACTCGTGCTGGATGTAGGACTCTTCGGGCACCCCGGGATGCTGCACAGGGCCAAGTACAGCCGCTTTCGGAACGAGTCCATCACGTCCTTGGACGAAGGCAGCTCTGCAGGCTCCGTCGGGAACAAGAACTCGCCGCAGCCTCCCCGCCCCGACCTGGCTCCTCACTTGCCGGCAGAAGATGCCACATTGGCGTCCCAGGAGAGCCCTACCCCCCTGTGCACCTTGATCCCGCGCATGGCCAGCGTGAAGCTAGCCAACCCAGCCACCTTGCTGAGTCTGAAAAACTTTTGCTTGGGTACCAAAGAGGTGCCTCGACTGAAGCTGCAGGAAAGCCAGGATCCGGCTCCCAGCACCCCGGCCTCCCCAGAACCCAGTCAAAACACGGCGGGGTCTGCGCCGCCGGCGCGGCAGGACGCGGTTGGGCACAGGCCGGCCGCCTTGACTCCCGATGCCTGCCCCCTTCCCGGCCCTGGGGAGCCAGCGCCAGGGAACAGGCAGGACAGGAACTTTCTGCAGCACCTGTTGGGGATGGGCATGAACTATTATGTGAGGGTAAGTCCACTTCCCTTTCTGCACTTCTAAGAACTCCTGGGCAAAAGGGCATCTTCTATGCTTTCTGCGAGAAGCTACACTTCACCTGGCTGTGGTCTAGGTTTGGACAAGAGTTGTGACTGGACCAAGAGGAGGAGGGGAGCTGGGCTTACAGGTTTCCCTACAAATGTCTGGTTTGTACTGGAGTAAGACAACTTTGCTAACTTGTAGGTAGTTGCCCGGTGTAGGGGCAACTTCTGATAGGTACAGCTGAAACGGCGCCTTCTTGTCCTTACTGGTCCTAGCATTCTGGCCGAGAAGAGTCAAATATTTCAAATCCAATTAGTGACTGAGACCCAGTAGGTTATACCAGCCATTGTGTTTCAGTAGACATTTTTGTGATAGAGGAACACGTAGTATGTAAGGAACTTGAACTTTAAAAATTTAATTCAGCATTTAACAAACTTATGAAGAGCTAGTCTTAGGTCTCTGGTGTGCATTTTGCCGTTGCTGCCTACACTGCAACAAGTGGGCCTTGTCCACGACCTTTGTGCAAAATCAAGATCCTTGTTCATTCCAGATCTGCGTAAAAGGAGAAAGTAAAATTTGGCTCTTGCCTTTCTGGAGCTCACATTTCAATCTGGGAGACCAATGGATGCATGGGCAATAATGAGAGAAATGTACTTAGCAATAGATAACTAGTGTGAGGTTGCAGAGGAAATTCAAAAAAAGGGAAAGGTGGTTGTGGTCTGGGATTCATTCATGTGGGCAACTTTCAGGAGAAGGTACATCTTAGAAGAGAAAGCAGATCTGGCTTGGCAGAAAGGAAGAGATTCCTGGCAGGGCAAGAATACAAGCAGAGTCTCAAAGGCAGTTATCACTGTGGTGGCTGCAGGAGAGCATCATATAAGCTGGGCTTAACTGAAGAGGAAGGGGAATGCTAGAAGCTAGTGGGTCATAGAGAGAGTGGCTGGTACACAGTTGCTCTTCAAACAAATATGAGAGGAATAAGATGAACATATATCGTAGGTAGCTTGGGGAGGAGAAGGCAGTTGACCAAAGCTCTTAAATGCTAAAGGAGGAATTTTTGAACACTGATTGGCAAACAAGATCTCTCCTTGTTTAGATGTGTAGGCAAACTATGACTTGATGAAAGCGATTTCAAAAAGATCTATCTGTGGATTTAAGATGGATCAAAGGAGGGAAAAGTCAGACACTGGAGAGCCAGTAAGAAATACACTCTGGAGATTTAGGCAAGAGGCATGAAAACAGGGATGAAAGTGGAGATGAAAGAAAGGAGTTGAAAGCAAGAGACTCAACAGTATTGGGTGATTGATCAGCTCATTTTAGGTCATAATACAAATAACTGAGTAGTCATCATTTATTGAGTGAATAGGTTGTTGAGTTTGTTACTATTTATGGAAGGTGTGGATGACTATTGATGAAGGGTTGTGAGGAGTAAAAATTAACTTCAAATGTAAGCTTTGGAATGGGATTAGTGATGTCAGTGATAGAATCTGTGAGTTAGGAAGGGAGACTCATGCTAAGTTTGTTTTCAATATATTACATCGAAAGTAATGATATCTAAGTGGTACTTATTTGTAGATAGGCAGTCACATAAGACTAGCACTCAGGGAAGAAGTCTAATCGGAAGGTTTAAACAATAACTAGCTCAATAACTGTATTACAAATAGTTGAGATCTCTAGAAAGGCCACATAATGAATATTAGAAGGGTTACAAAAAGAGTAGGGTTGGGCAACCTTGGCAAATGGATAACTAAAATCTGTAAGGAAGATAAATTTATGGGACACTCAGCTCTTGCCTTCCCCCACAGTGACATGGCTCGTAATAGAAACGTTTCATGTATCTACTAAAAATTCGTGGATGCATTCTTGTTTGTCGAGTTTAAATGTCTTCCAGGCCCTAATGAGAAAACAAGTGACTCTCCAAACCCACGGTCTCTGCACCTGCCTTCCCATTACCTAGACATCCTCTACCCTGTCTTGCTTTTCCTTCCCTCTTGTACCTCCTTCCACCTCCCCACAACCATGCACCTGTACAATATTAAATGTGAAAAGGGAGAAGTGTAATCTCTCTTTTCTCTGGGGAGTGCCTCCACTAGCATTTTAGATTTTTAATGAGGACACCATCTGTCTTTTCTTGGCAAGAATATCTGACCCCAGGAAAAGTGCTGACCTATGGCCCAAGTGGACCACACTATTTTACTAATAGACAGTGACGCAGGCCATGAGTTAACAGCTCTGTTAGAAAGTCCAAATACATGGAAACTACTATTTTAGTAGTTTTTATAGAATCCTAAATTTGAAAGACTAAAGGGACTCAGAAGTTATCAAGTCCAGTAACCCATGGGGAAACTATAAAGTCCAGAGGAGTGGTTTTTTTTAGGCCACACAGGAAAGTTAAAAGGAGAGTTAGATCTAGAACCCAAGTTCTCTGCGTGCCAGTATTTGCTCTTTTTACCACAGGTTTCATCCTGATTGAGATTTTGTTCCTCATAACTCTTTGAGATGTGAATCAATTTTAAAAAATGAAATGACACCTATTCATTTACAGACCAAATGAACCAAAATTGCTGTCCTTGTATTTCTATGTGTAGGAAAATACACATAGGAAGCTTTAAATCAAAGGTTACTTGGTGAAGATAGAATCAGAGCAGAGAACTGATAGATATTTTTAATGGCTAGTGGATGTAGGAGCAAATTTTGAAGGCAAAAGGCAGCCACAGATTTCACTTCCTTATCCATATCATGTGACTGCTCCCTGCCCAAACTTCTTTGTTTATTCATTCACTCATTTATTCAACAAATATGTATTGTGAGCCAATTATGAGACAGAAATTGTTCCAGCCCTGAGGATACATCAGTGAGTAAAAGAGACCAGGTCTGAGCCCTGGTGGAACTTACATTCTAGTGAGTAGAGATATGCCCTGATTGAATAGACAAGTCAATATGATATGTCACATGTAATAAGTTCTAGGAAGATCCATAAAGCAGAGGAAGTAAGAATGGCAGTTGCCTGGGTAGAGATATTCCTTTTGGGTAAAAATTAGCATGGTTACAGCTACTCTTCATTTTGTTTTCCTGCATGTTTTTTCTTTACAACAGGAAATATGTTTGCTATCTTTCTCAGTTAGAGTTGACTTTCAGTTAAATATTTTTTAAAATCACTCTTCTTTTGGTCTTATGATATAGAATCAATTATACAGCTGAAAATACTTTATGAATCCTGAACACCTATTTTTGACTAACTTTTACCTAAGCTCATCAGGTCATAAATCCCCTAAAGGCCTCTAAGAAAGGTGGGCTGGCAAATCATTCTTTGAGAGAATCTGAGCCAGGAATGGGCATCCAGATCTGATCTGAGCAAGTAGTGAGTAGAGTGAAGTCTGTTAAACAGTGCCAAATGGTGACATTTGTTTCCACCACAAGATTAAGTCTTATTTCTTTATGAGGTCTTCCCAAATCACTTTGCCTGTCAACAGGCATTTACTTGGAGGTCTCCCAGATGTCCCACATAATCTTTAGTGAGTGTGGAAAATACAAAACATGACGAGTGTGCTCATCTCTAAAATGAGAGGATTAGTCTGTACGGCCTTGGAGGTGCCCCCTCCTACCCACACCAGCATTTAATGACTCTAGGCTCCTGTCTCCCTATGGAAGTGTTTAAACTGTTGTTTCCTTTTCCAACCCTAACCTCCAAATTGCCTACAACTTAGTTCAAAGACTAAATAAAGTAAAGGAGGCACAGAAGCTAACCCTGACAGAGCTCCTACAGGTAAGCCCAACTCTCACTTTACCTGTTGAGGAAGGCTGTGTTCTCTAAGTGAGGACACTGAGATCCCAAAAGTATGATACCTACCCTATACTCTATAACCTACATAGCAGACAGGATTCAAATCCAGGTTTATCTGCCTCCAGAGCTCATCTTTGTCCCACCCCCTCTCCCTACCTCTGATTAATACAGGACATCCTAAAAGTTTATAATAGTGTACATGAAGGACCACACTGTGTAGTATAGCTTTATTATGGCACCAACCCATACAACTCACTGTGTTTATTCATTTGCATGATTTAATGTCCTCACTCCAGCCCAACCCAGCCCAACCACCTTCCCAGATTGTATTAGTTTCTTAGGGCTGCTGTAACAAATATCACAAACTGGAATTCAACAGAAATTCATTACTTGCAATTCTGGAGACTAGAACTCTGAAATCAAGGTATCATCAGGAGCATGCTCTCTCTGAAGGTTCTAGGGGAGGATCTTTTTTTGCCTCTTCTAGCTGCTGGCGTGGACCAGCAGTCCTTGTCATTCCTTGGCCAGTAGATATGCATCACTCTAATCTCTGCTTCCATCTTCACATAGCTTCCAATCCTGTGTGTCCATGTTCAAATTTCCCTCTTCTTTTAAGGACAGCAGTCATTGGATTAGGGCCCACATTAATCCAGCATGGCCACATCTTAACTTGATAATATCTTCAAAGACTCAAATTTTAAATAAGTCATGTTCATAGTCACCTCAACTTAGCCTTCTTGATGATGTAATTCAAGCCATAACAGTCCCCAAAACCATTTATTGCAATGTGTTTGCCCATACAAATATTCTTGGATATTGGGCTCATCAGCTTTTTGTGCAAATACGAATTTGTGTTGAGAGATCTTCTTTACTTTCTTTGTAAATCTCACAGTATGCTCTTACTGTCTATTTTCCCACGTCCAATGTTGTATCTTCATACTGAGCCAATAGATTACTGTTGTCTATTGTCTAGATTAGATGTGGTTCGTGGAAATACAATGTTCTGTCTGTTCCACGTATCTTTTCCACAGGAAAACACGAGTCTAGGAGTTATAAGATCTGGGTTAAAGTAATGGCTCCCAAATTAAACAGCTTTGTGACCTTGGGTGACTCTCCTTACCTCTCCGAGCATCATTTTTTCCTGTTTAAAATGAGAAGGTTGAAGAAAATGCTAAGATCCTGAGACCCCTGGTTTCCTTCCCACTGGCCTTAAATCTCCTTCTGTTAGGATCTCTTTTGGTTAGAAAAAAGATTCAAGACATTTCTTGAAGGACATAATGTTTAACATCTTTGTGTTAATTGAGAGGAGAAGGAATGTCCTTAGCACCCTTGTACTAACACTGAGCTGGCTTTATCAGTAAAGCATCAAGGGTGTATTACATGGGCATGGGTGTAGGTGGTTAGTTTTAGAGAGATGATGAGAAAGGAGTCAGATTGTGGAATGGCATCTGAGTGTAGGATTCTAAGGAGGGGCATGGGAGGGCTGGTCCAGGGGACAGGCCTGGGGTGAATGATGGTGGCTGGGACCCTGAGAACGTGGCATCGCTCATGTCATCCAGGCAGCAAGGCCAGATCAGGGCTTGGTATCCAACCTGAGGACTGTAGGAGCAGCAGGAGTTAACCCTGCTAAGAGAAGTACTAAGAGAAAATGGCCCTGCCGCAAATGTAGACAGTCTAGTAACTCTAAGTTTGAAAGAGGGAGATTTGTAACTCTAGGAAACCCCTGAAGAGACAGTTCCATGTTTTATGCAAAAATGAAGGCAGACCTGAGTGGTGTGGGTCAGGTACTTACAGCCAAAAGAGATGACTTTCTGCCTCTGCTGATTTTCCTCTTTTCTAAGTTATTGGTGGTTAAAAAGGAGGTGGAACAGGTTGGAGGGAATAATTCCTAAAACTGACTGTTTGGTATTGAAGGTATTATATTTCCCTTTCTGTTTCTTTCTTGAAGTAGACTTAGAAGTAGATGCTGCTAGAACTTAGGAAGATTTGACCTGTTGTTTCTGTTATTCTCTTTAAACCCTCACACATGGCTTGATCTGTCCAGTCTTTGACCCTTGGCCACTAAAGCGTTAACTGGAAGAAAGAGTTATAGAGATCACCAAGTTCAAAACGTTATTTACAGTGAGGAAACAGAGGCTCAGAGACAGGAAGCAACTTGCCAAATGCCACACAGCAACTCCGTGGTGGAGCGCCCAGACAAGAACTCCCGGTTCTGTGTACAATACTTTATTTTCTACCCCATCTTGCTTCACTTTCCCTCACCCTCTAAGCTAAATGTGCTGTGCCAAATGTGTCTACTTGTTTAAAGTGCTGTGTGTGTGCTTTTTTTAAAGAGCAGAATGAAAACTTTTTCTAATAGGAAAATGATCTTTAAAAAGCAGCGAGAAGGAAAAGGAGGGCAGGGAGGAGTGGCAAGGAGCGTAAAGTGCATTGGCTTTGCCATTTCCATCTTATTATTTATGGAAGTTCCCGTGGAAGGCAACATGTCCATGCTGGGCAAGGACTTGTGCAATATGCATGATTTGGTCCCATTTCATTTATCTTTCACAACTCTTTGGAATCACTTCTCTAATATGACTTTTCCTCTCACTTCCATTGTCATGTCACTTTAAAGCAAATGCTATGTCATCACATGGATTGATCTGAACCACCTCTGTTTCCCAATGTGACAATACCTAACATGACAGTTCCATCATGAGGTGAGTGATCTAAATTCACACAGTTCATGAGGCAAGGCGATTCCACACACCCTATCTAACCAGCAATAGGAATATGAGGTCGGTGTGGTTTCTTCCCTTCTCCTAAAGTTTATAAGCTTTGGAGCTCAGGGGGCTCTCGTCATATTTGCGCTGACATATCAAGATCATGTTGACCAAAATATGCAGGCTCAGTGCTGCCTACAAAGGGCCATTACATGAAAAGATTGCATCATGAAACAGGAGAGTTTTTTAAGGTGGTATTTGGAAAAGTTGAGAGGCATCAGAAAACTGAATTTTTAATTGAGAACATTGGTGGAGATCATATGAAATTTATGGCTATTGTAGCAATGATGATGAGTAAGCACAAATTTGCAACCATAATCTCAGGTGTACAAGAAATGTCATTAAAAAAATATTTTTTAAATCACATGAAATCCATGCCAAGTCCCTTTCTGCTTGGCTGGCAATAATTTCAGTTTTGGTTGTTATTCGTCCCCCAACCTCTAACCAGAATCACAGAGTGAACTGGGAAACTTGTTTTGTGTCCCTAAATGGTGTAAAGGCTTCTGGCTTTCAGTTCATTTTTTAGGATCTTGATAGTCCCTTAAAGACAGGAGATATCCCTGTGTCTGGGCCTCCATTTCACACTGGGCTCTCTACTTATTTGGGGAGCTCCTTGCTGAGAATCTAGCCTGGCTGGCTGCCCCTCCAGCCATCCCCTTTGGGAGGCCTGGCCACTTCCCTGGGGCCTAGCCAGGATGCAGGTCAAGAGTTCATAATGCTCAGAGACCTACCAATGTCAACTAGCCATCGTCTTCCCATTTCCTGCACCCGAAGGACAGGAAGAACAGATGGCTTAAGCACATTAATGTGAAATCCAGAAGCAACTAGCAACCAAAGGGGGTGATCAAGAGAGAGGACACAGCAGATAAGCATAAAGGAAATGACAGCTATCCTATGAAGACATCTAAGGCTGGGGAAAGATGGAATGAAGTTTGATCAGGATCCAACACTGGCAGCCAAATTTCTGAAGGAAAATGAGGTAAAAGGTGGTTTTAGGGAAGAGTTGGAAATTGTATTGCTTATAGGAGGTCGATGGGATTGAGAGAGAGGGAGAGAGGGACAGGAGAAAGAAAGACAGAGGAAAGAATGCATAGCACAGGCAGAGTCCTACTCACAAAAGGATCTGGAACATAGACGTCCCAGCAGCTTAGTGACATGTTTAGTTTGGTTAAATCAGAAAAATAATTGTTTTGAATTTGTTGCCAACATTTTAAAACCAAGAGATTCCATATAAAACTCTGGATTTCCGACTTCTCAGAAGAGCTGGCAACACCAGCAGGCCACCCCACAAATCAGCAGATAGCCAGAGCTGGATACTGAGCCTCAGCCCCACCCAGTTTCATTTACTTACATCACCAGTCTGTTCCCAAGGTGGCTGGGTTTGGACACTCACCTATGGCTTTAGAATGAGAAAAATTTCTAATCTCTTTGTCTTTCATTTTCTAATTAAGAATACCTGAGAGAGAAGCTAAGACTGTCATCTTCTTGGGCCAACATACCAGGGCTTCTTTCTTTTATGCAGAAGGACAGGGTACTGGGGCCTGGAGGAGACTTATAGAGCAGGGATCCTTCCTTCTCAACTCAGAGAGCCTTTTCTCATCCTGACATAGTTGCAAGGGTTTTAAGGGTAGCGAAGCTCCAGGACAGGTACCGGCCGTCCTTATTTTGTGAAGAGGTGGTGGATCAAAGGTTAGTTTGTATGTCAGTTTTTGGCGACCATGAATTTTCCCAGAGAAGTAATGTTAAAAGTTGATAAGCTTTTGTACACAGAGAGAGGATTAAATGAGAAAATATAGGTAAAAAGCTTAGCTTTTGCTGTAGTAGGTCCCAGGTGAAGAATCAGTTTTCAAAGATCCAGGAGTGGCTTCAGGCAAAAACTATTTGCCATAGGCTAAATGTGATTTTCGCTATTCATTTGTGCCGTTGGCACCCTTTCTCCTGGGCAGCAGTGTCACCCTAGTGGAACTTTCTTCGCTAAACCTTTCCCATTATGCTCCCCAGGGCAAGCCTACCCTCCTAAGGTTGCCTACTATTTCTTCACTAGTCTTCCTCTTCCCTCAGTGCAGCAGAGTGAAAGGTATTTGCTTTTGAAAAAATACTTATTTACTTCTTTAAATCTTCATTGTAGTATTTGCCAAAGTTTGCCAAGGGCTGCCTCTTATCACATAAAAATCAGATAATAATCTGCTTGTGGAAAATGCAGATTTCCAACTCCGATCCTAGACTTACTGAATCAGAATCTCAGACTCACACCCAGAGACTTGCCTTTTTTTTTTTTTTTTTAAACAAGGTCCTTATGTGATTCGGATGCACAGAAAATTGGGAACCTCTGCTGAGTCCAGTTAGCGTAGTGGTTCTCAGCCAGAGATGATTTTGACACTTGGGACATTTGGAAATGCCTGGGGACATTTTTGGTCATCATAACTGGTGTGTGTGTGTGCGTGCTACTGGCCTTTAGTGACTAGAGGCCAGGGACACAGCTAGACATCCTACAGAGCACAAAATTCTCAGGCCCAACATGTCAATAATAATGAGAAACATTGAGTTTGAGTTTGTGGGATATAGTGGATAAACCTGAGATGTGCGTTCACGGGTAATAGTGAATGGAAGAATAAATAATTGATTAGTTGTTTGACTCCTGAAAAATCTAACCTAAGCTACTTCTAAATTTCCTTGTTTCCTTCTTTCTCTTTAAATCCACAGATTCTCTAAATATTATAGTTTACTCTCTCACACCCACCCAAACAATATTCCTCTGGCTTCCACATCAGGATTTCAAGTGATGGGAATGAGCGTGTGGCAAATCAGCCATACATTTTTGCTATGACTCACTTGTAGATCAGGTATGTCCATGTTAGCAGCAGATTCTACCATAACTCAGGTGCACTCTGGGCTAAATGCTGTTTACAGGCTAGCTTGGTATCCTAACCATGGTACCCCACCATTATTGGCACCTTCATTCCCTTAGGAAAATGCATTAAGAGTTTTAACAAGTAACCTACAAGTATATTTTAAGAACAGAGCCTGTCTTGGGGTTGGAAACTTCCTTTAATTAGAGGTGAGGAAATGTCAGGGAGCAGGCCACATGAGGAAAACTTCCAAGTGCTATAAGGACAACCTCAGAAATTGGATCTTTTCCTCCAATGTCATCATAATAATTTACATAAATCATTCATTAGGAAATGGTGAAATGTATAATTCAGAGGTATTTTTTTTTTTTACCTTTGCCAACTCTAGGTTCTTGAAAGGTATTAACCCCTCCCCCTCCTCCCTTTCAGCATGGTTCCTTTAAGCCTGGACTCAGGACTCAGACTGATACATTAGACTACAAAGTTCTATTTCATAGTCAGTTAAGCTCTCCAAGGTCACAGGGCTCGTCAGCCGCAGGGTAAGGACTAAAATTCAGGTTAACTGACTTCCAAGCCAGTGATCTTAAACTACCTTTTATGAATATAACATAATTCTTGCATCAGGAGGTTATACTATGCAAGGAGAACAAAGATGTCCACACAAATTACTGTAATATAAAGCAGTGTATAATAAATGACAACAGAGTGATCCAACTAAAACATGTATGAGTCCAAGGAAGAAAGGTGACTCCTTACATTTTAGATAATTAGAGAAAATTTCATGAAGGAAAAGGCATCTTAATTGAGTCTTGAGAAATGGGTGGAGTTTCCATAGGCACAGATGGAGGAAGAGCATTCTAGGCAAAGAGAACAGCAGGAGTCAAGGCATGGAGGTGGGAAAGTAGAGGATGCATTTGGGGAATAGGGAGTGATTTGATCTGGTTGGAGAGAACATGAGATATATGTAGGAAAGCAGAGGAAAATAAGATGGGCTGATGCTATAACAAAGTTGTATAGTATCTGAAAAGTTGGGTTTTCCAACAGAAAACCATAGAATTGTTTTTTAAATAGGGGAATGGCAAAATCAGAAGTATGTTTCAGAAAGATTACATGGGCTGCAACACTCAGAGAAGATACAAAAGGAGTATGACTGGAGAAAGGGATCCCAAGTGAAAAGCAGTATGGGAACAAAGGCAGTGGCAATAGAAATGAGAGATGTGAGACCCATTAGAGGAGGAAGAGAGGAAGCAGGAGGGTTTGGGGGTTAGTTCCATTTTACATGTGCTGAATTCAGGGTGACCTCAAAGCATAAGGTGGGATTCTCCAGCAGAAAATAGAATAGTTAGGATTGAGAAGAAATTATTTTTTGTTGCTGTTGTCATCGAGACAAAGGGAATGGACAAGGCTACCAAAGGGATGGCACAGGGCAGGAAGAGAAAACAGCTTTGAGAGTGCCACAGTTAGGTATTCTGTGGAGATAGGAAGGAAAGGCATTGGTGACAGAACTAACAGTGTGAGGAGCAAGATGGACAAAACAATGTCAGAACCATAGAGCATTTAAGGAAGAGGAGAACTGAGAAAGAGATATGGGTTTGGCCATTGATCTTACCGCCGATCTCCACTATGATATTAAATCAACTTGCAAACCAAGCATCATAGATTACTGACAGCTCTTCACACCTCCTGCCCTCTCAGTGAGTGGCATCTCCCAATTGTTCGAGTCAGAAATCCAAAAGTAATTCTAGATTACACAGCCTTCAGATATTAAGTCCTGTCAATACCACCTTTATGACATAGCTAGTACACATCCACTTTTCTCCATCCCCACTGAAATTCCTGAGGTGAGGATTATAGTAGGCAGCATTTTCACACTTATTGTTCAGCTTCTTATGGAACTATTATTTCATGAATCACTTTGTGAAACTTTGCTGTTATATCTTTCAGTTTAAACTGGGAGGAGAATAATCATAATACAAGGTATTAAGTTATATATACCTAAAGAAAATAGTCAAATACATCAGTGCAATGAACTCTAAGAGATAGAGACAGCTTGCAACTGGGTGGTCAGAAAAGGCTTCTGGGACAGATTATGGCATCTGAGATGGTCCCTAAGAATGGAGAGATGTTTAACCACAGGAAATATATATTTAAGAAGGGGTATTCCAAATGGAGGGGACATTGACAAGGCAATATGGGTTATATACAACTGATTTTAGCACTGATTTTAGTTTGGGTAAAGTAGAAGCTGCTTGGAAAAGACTAGTGGGTCATAAACTAAGATTTGAGCCAGATCCTAGCAGGCCTTAAATATCAAGTTAGATGTTTGAGCAGAAGCATCGGGATCCATTTGGGCTGAAGAAGGGAGTAACTGGAGGAGGGGAATCCCTTTCAGAGGCTATTACAGCAATGGTCAAAGTGAGAAGTGTCTATATTAGGGTCTTGATGGAGTGAAGTTCAACACTGGTAGAGATATTATGGAAGAAATTTGATGAAGAGGGCGAAGAAAGAGGACAGATTTTAATCCAACCCACCTGAGGTTTTGAGGTAAAAGATCTGGGGTGGGATGGGAACATGCCAGTAAAAGACTACAGGAGGAGAACAGTGTTGAGAGGGAAGGTAAGAGGTTTGTTTCCAATATATTGAGCTTGAAGTCACAGAGAGTCATCTAGAAGAGAGAGAGGGTGGTGTCCAGCAGGCAGGCAGAGTTGAGGAGAGCCTCAGGACTGATTTGCACTTTGTGGATTAAGCCAAAGGGTTGGACATCCTTATCTAACAGTTGTCCCATTAAGGCAGAGAGATTTTAGCTGATTTTCGAGAGTGGTCAGAAGTAGAGTGTTTTATAATCTTGTACAGTAGAAGGCCTCTTCTCTGATGAAAATGTTTCATATATTCTTTTGACACAAGTTAACTTTTTTATAAATTGCTTTTGTGTTGTAGAGTCAAGGCCTTTAATTTTTATAGATGCAATGATTAATATCCCCTTTCATCATTATTGCATAAATTCTATCCATAGTTTTCATTTTCATCTACATTCCTCCTTTTACTTTCTTTAAAGTGAGATGAGCTCTTTGAGACATCTTCAAAGCAATCTGAGTGCAGAATCAGTTTTATTTTTTAAATCTTTTAGAGTTATTCATATCTAACATTATTTTTAAAAGAACTTGCCTTCATGAAGTCTTTCCAAAACTTTTGGCTTAATTGTCACAGAAATGAGAACCTTAAAAAAAAAATCCACACTCTTTTTTTTAATCAGTTTGTTTAATATCTATTTAAATGATGTGATTTCAGTAGCAATTACAATTGCCATAGACAGCTGTGGCAAAAATCGAGTGGTATAAGTTCACAATTTAAATGGTGGCAGCAGAAGGTGTGGAAATTTCAGTAGCCTGCCTCCTTAGCAAATTGGTTAAGTGGCAGCTAGATAGTAGAGTTTTATTGTAGTATTGTGTGTTAACGATTCAGCAATTTGGTTTTCTGTGTCTCACAATGCATTTATCACATATAAATGCTTTGTTTTATTGCTGTAACATGTTTTACATTCTGGGTTTTTTCCCTGCTAAACTTGACAGCATCTCGCCCTGAAGGGCAGGCAGCATTGAATGAATACTCTTGTACTTACTCTCCAGCAGTTTCTAGTTGGGGAAAGTGATATAGAGAGTCCCAAGGCAAATGAGAAAGTAAAAAGCATGGCTAAGAACATGGCAGATATCCTGACTGCCCTGCAGAATCCTATCTAAGACCAGGTTTTCAGATTAAACTGAATCAGCAACTAGAAGGGTATCTCTGGGATGGGATGGAGGTTTAAATTTAGAATCTCATCTATGACCCAAAGCCGCTCTCTCTCTCTCTCTCTCTCTCTCTCTCTCTCTCTCTCTCTCTCTCTCTCTCTCTCCATATATATATATATATATATATATATATATATATATATATATATATATATACACACACACATATATATTTATTTACCCAAGGCATGTGAGTTTTGACTTCCCCACAGTGTTGCCAACATTTTTACTAGTTTAAGACTAAGTGAAGACCCTCTGTTTTTATTTCTCTTAAAGACAATCTACATTTGCTAGGGTGATTTTGTATCTCCATAGCATTTTGTAAACAAACAAAAAATTGAATAAGGTTGTTTCTCAGGAGCTTTTGTTTGTCATTTGGAAAAAAAAATACATTTTTTTTTTCTGGTACGATAACATTAACTACTAGAAATAGGCCCTAGCAAAAACCAATTTGTTTTTACATATCTGTTTGCAAGAAACCAAGGTACTTTACTCAACAAAGTGGATATATTTTAACTTTTATTCACCCAGCGCTCCTATGCATGCAAAGGCTACCCAATTTCTGTGAATGAGATTGTTCTCTCACTTGTATTGTTTAAAAATAGAAGAATAAGGAAAGAAGAGCAACAAGGACTAACTTTTCTAAGTTCTTTGTACTTAAGCTATTTTTCTCTTCATTGTCTCTATTTTCTGAGATGTCAAAGGTAATACATACTATTCATTAGGGGGGAAATTCAAACAACACTGAAGGTAAAAGGCAAATTGCCACGACTAACAGTTTGCCTTGTATTCTTTCACACTTCTTCCTAAGCATTGCATATTTATATGTGCACACAAATTTACCTGTTGACACAGATGAAGACATACAGTGCATGCTGTTCTGCAACATGTTCTTTTCTCTCTGACTGGTAGATCAGGACACCCTCTCATGTCAGTATCCGCTGATCTCCTAGTGGCAGCATAGTGTCCCAGAAGAAGGGGACATGTTGCCTCTACTGAGAGACAAATCCTTGACTTCCCAGCCCTTGGAGGAGACCCTCATATACCCGGTGCTGTTTCAGCTTGTTGTCTTCTGCCCCTTAGCTGCTCTCCTCCCCCAAACACAGCTGCTTCCCCATGCCTGGCTCCTGAGAAGTAGATGCTCCCAGTATAAGGGGATCCTGGAGCTCAGTCTAGGAATATGCTCTGCCACTTATTGTGTACCAAGAGATGCTGAGGTCTATCAAGAAACATTTCCTCAAGAAAAGTGAGCGAATCTTAACTAAGATTAGCTAACCTTCAAAAATTCACCCCAGTGTGTGGGTGCAGGTCTGTGTGTGTGTGTGTGTGTGTGTTATTTTAGAAGGCAAAGACTATGCTCTTGTCTGCTGTATTTCTATTAGAGAGTAACAGCGGAATTAAGTTCTGTGCATTTTGGGCTGCCATTGATTCATTCTAGTACACAGACTAGCTTATTTAGGGTTAGAAAGGATAACATCTTTTAAGGTCTTGGTTTTTTTCACCATTCAATTTCAACTCATCTTCTAGAAGTCAAAACTAGTTATATATGATTATCCTCATACAGATGAGAGAAGGTACAGACCATGGAGTGGTATCTCAAGGCAGGCAGGGTCCTCTCTCTCCTGCCCATGCCTGTGTGGCTTTGCTGGAGAGCACATGAGGCCTGGTACTTCACTTGATCTTAGCCAAAAGGCCAAGAAGCAATGAGGCCTAGTACTTCAGCTAGGAATGGAACCTGCGGGAAAGATGGAGGAGAACACTGACAAGAGGCTCATCTATTTTTATGATGATATTCTTTTGGTTTCTGAAATGATGTTGAGTTTTCTTATTCTGGCTAAATAGAGATATACTTGGGAAGAGTTTTTGATTTGAAAATAAAATATCTTAGAAATACTGAAAGTTTGAAAGAAATGCCTAAAACTTTTCAGAGTAGCTTTAACTGCATCCCTATTCTTCAATGTATACATCATGGATAGACAGTACATGGGAGCTAATACCTGTCTGCATAATGCTGGACTCTCAGGATCTAAGTTATTTCAAGTATCTCTTCTCAATTTTTTCAAATACAGAGATGAGTTTTAAAAAATATGTTAACCCATCTAAAGTACCTATAAACTGTTCACTCAAACACAAAGAAACCCTTATTCAATGCCAGAATTTAAATTCTTTATCTTTTATCACAAGCAGTAATAAGTTGCAAAGTTCTGGGAAAATAAAAACTAGGATTGCAAGCACCATATCTCTGTGCCTAGTTCAGTGATAGGAATGTTTTGTGGAGGGAAGGTCAGAATGTATTGAACAGAGAGCAGAGAAGATAATCATTGAGGAGGAGGAGAGAGCCAGGCAGCAAACCTCAACAGGAAACAAAAGAAAGAGATTCTGGCCTGGAATGTGTGGTGAAATTTTCAAATCTCCCTTTAGAAAATGTAAGAATCAGATTTCCTTACTAGGCTGTTACCTATGAAAAGAAGGAGAGGGACGAGAGGGAAAGAGGGAGAAGGAAGAGGAAGGATGAGGTAGGATATTGGTATTGCTGTGGGAGGCCCTTGGGTCTTGACAGGGAGTGAGTATTGATCCTGGACGCCTCCAGGAAGCATAATATGCACACTCATGGATAATATATTTATTTATGATTTATACCCTGCTGACTTCCAGAAAGGTTTTGATGTGGCTCCCTTGCTAGTGAGTTAATGCTTCCTACACATACTGAGCAACTCTGAAAAGAGTGAAAGGGCAGGAACTCTTTGAGTCATCACCCGACTGTTTAAGTGAGCTGTGAGCGGGGTTGGTTTTTCTGAATGAGGTGACCTCAGACGCTGTCAACACTCACTGGTAGGAACCTTGGTATAGACAAGCTCATTTAGTTGACATCACCAGGAAATCATTGAATTTTTCAGATAACTGAAGCTTCTCACTTTAGAAGTCAATCTTTTAAAACTTAAAATAATTTACATATAAACCTCTGTATAATGAAGATTATGTGCTGCTTTCTCTTCAGAGATGCTTGATAACTGAAAAAACTTTTTTTTTGAGAGGGAAATGCCAATTTTTTTCCTATAGATCTATGCTTTATTTTCATAGCAGTTTTATTGAGATATAAAAGAAGTCTGTAGGTAGGTAGGCCAGAGCTACACAGTGGTCTCAAGGTCTCATCAATAACTGAGATGCCTTCCATCTTTCTGTCTGGCCATCCTTGAAACATGACTTCCATCCTCATGCTCATTCAAGATTGCAATAGGGCTGCTGGAACACCTCCCCCGACACCCATAGGTCTGTTTTCTAGGCAGCAGGAAGGAGGAGAGTCAATGACAAAAATCGTGCACCTCCAGGCTGAGTTGGCCCTCTTAAACAGCTTTCCTTGAACCCAATCACATTCTTTTACATCTCATTGGGAAGCTGGGAAATGGTAGTTTTAAAGCTGCATACACAGGGCTTCTGTTAGTAAGAAAGAATGGAGGAGATGGTAAACAGAAAAGATATAGGAGGGAAAAGGGAGAGGAAGTCTCTGCTCTGGCTTCCTAGTAGCTCATGGTTTAAGATGGATGAGACACAGGCAGGTCATCGCACAGAGCTGTGCCAAGCTTTACAGTGGCTCATCCCTGCACCACTTCAAGTTCATAGGCTTAGATTGTTGAAAAGGATGATTTTTGGTGATGGCTGAATTGTTCATCTCAGTTCTTCGGTGGGAGAATCAGAGGACTTTTTGGAGGACATGGAATTTTACAAGGATGTTAAAGGAAAGGATGCTATGAACAGAGACCTTCTTCAACGATCATGGGAATGGCTGGCCTAGAGCCACCTGTGTGGTGTCACTTACTCTTCTTGGTTTTCTTTGTGTACTCAGTGAATGCCATTGATCAGGTGTATTCAGGACAATGGTTGAGGTTTGGAGTGTAGTCAATGGCTGAGGAAGGAAAGACGCTTCTTGATTTCTATGACAATTTCATACCTGAACTAGACTCGCAGTGTTAGCTATAACCAATCGACCTGTCCTGCCTCTAGAATCTGACTTCACATTCCTATCTTTTTGATTACTTACCTTCTAGAAAGTCATTATTTAATGTAATAACAATAGTACTAGTAATCCACTTTATGCTAATAGGCTTTAAAGGATATTAGAGATCTCTCTTGCAAAAGTTTTATGAATCTAGCGTTTTGGTTTTTAAAAAAATATCGACTAGCTCCTATCACCATGGCTCTGTGATTTAATTCTGAAGCAACCCTGTGGTTGCCAAAGTCACAGGATTGTGCTGCTATCCAATACAGTGTTATCACTTGTACAACATTAGACTTGGTCCTCATTATTTATAAGAATGTTTAAGCATTTCCCATTAGTACCCAGACATATGAAAAGGGTAAAGTCTTCCAACTTCGAAAGCTATTTGATTTGGGCACTTGAGAGAATCTGACTCATTATTAAAAGAAATTATTTGAATCAGGCCATACACATTTCATGGATAATGTCTATTTCTGCCTCCCCAGGGACTGTGATCTCTCCATTCTCCCTTCTTCTTCCGTTATTGTCAACCTTTCTATCACATGAACACACAAAAGCCTATTCTATCCTTAAAATAGCCTCCTCTACTTAGCTTATCTTTCCTCTTTTGTTAAAATATAAATTTCTCAGAACAAAAATAAAAACAAAAGCACAATGCTCTCTGGTTTACTTTCTGACACTACGCCACTCTCTAAATCTCTTGCTCTCCGGCTTCTACTCCTCTTCTCTACTGATATTGCTTCACTAAAGCCAACAGTCAAAGTTAGCAGTTGCCAAATTCTAGTGGACATTTTCCAGACCCTTAACCTATTGGTCCTCTCTGCTACCCTTAATTTGGTTAACAATCTCTTCCCCAATGATGCTCTGTATGCCCTTGTCTTCCACCATGTCATACCCTTGGTTCTCCTTGTACATTTCTGACTTCTGTTTTATGTTTCTAGTCAACTCTACTCTGCATGCCCTTTAAATGCTGAGTGACATCAGAAAAGCCACTTAATTTTTTATCCATGAAAAGTAGAAGGTTGGAATGGATCATCTCTAAGGTCCCTTTGAGCTCTAGTATCTTTTTAGTCATATTATCAAGAGTCAGAATTCATTGACTTGAGCTATAGAAAACTTGTGTTTTATATAAAAAGTGTAATGAGAGATGATTAATGTTTCTGCAAAGGCATATTGTTGGCTGCTTCTTTCAGAGAAGTCATAAAAGCTGAAAACCAGCAAAACATCATTCAGCAGTTTATCACCATGTGGGAGACTGAGTAATGTGAGTTGTGGTTTCAGCACAACAGAACAACTGACCATTCATGTAGACTTCAGTGCTTGGAGCGGGTAGTGGTGGTGTGAATGAGGTTCTTGGGCCACCATGACCTCCGGATGTGACCACACACAGGGCCTGGTTACAATCCTAGAGAGCTGAGAAAATTGAAACCTCCATCATACAGAAGCTCCTACTGGGACATCATGGCAACTGATGATAAAAATGTTGGCTTTTTTCAAATTGTTTTTTTTTCAGTGACAATTAAATGATACCCAGTTTTTAATAGTAATTTACTTATATATATTGCTAAGATTTCAGATTATTTCCTGAGAGCAGGATTTCATTTGATAGGCAGGGGCAGAGAAAAAGTTTAATGGCATTTGAATCTCTAACATGGGGTAGGTACAAGCATTGCTAGAAGGGGAAGAGGGAATAGAAGAGAAAGTTCGATGGAGCTGCTAAAGTTTGTCTCCCTTGTGGCAGTACTTGCAGATGCCCTCATTTGTCATGCATATTTTTTCTCTAATAAGTGTTTAATTCAACCCCAAACTCTAGGTTCTGGGTACTCAAGGTTGAGTCAGTTTTGTGTTATTTTGGGGTGCAGAGACATTTTATTTACTATTTTCTTGAGGCGCTCAAAACTGAGAAATAAGGTCATAAAAATGCAAAGATATAGGATTTTAATTGTATTATGGGTTGTGAGGAGAGATCATACACACACCATCACTATTAGATTAGATTAAGTTTCCAACTTAATTAGGTAAAGATACAACATACAATTGATAGGTCACTGCTAAACCATTCCACAAAGGTTTTGCCTTGGCTACAGTAGAAACCAAACTAAGTCCATAGTCAACAAGATGGTGGACACCTTAGACCACTGAGGCAATAGGCAGGGCCCTGTGCCATTTTCTTGCGCACACAGCCAGAGCGCCCTTATTAGCCTCTGTTGGGACACGGGGAGCTGCTGTCCCTTGGGCCCTCTGATTGGGAGCCTTAGCATATCAGATGGTCACCCAGTGGCAGGCCTGGGAATTGCGTTAGTTTATCTGTGCAACGATGGTGCTGGCATTTTGCCTCACCTTTCAGAGCAAAGGACATCCAGCAACACTCTCCTGGGAAGCAGATTAACTTTTGTGAGTCACTGCTTTTCCATCTCATTTATGATTCATGACCTGGGTTATATTTTTAGCTTGTATTTATTTGGGTCTGAGAAGTGGGCTGAGTGGAAGTGTTGTTTGGAAACTAATGGGACAAAGAGGAGAAACTGGTATCACGCTTAAGCTTAAGTAGCCTGAAATTTGGTTTTAGTCCTCAGACATCCTGTGAAAATTTATTGAGAGCCTACTGTGTGCCACATATTTATGTCAGACTCTAAGGATGCAAGATAAATGGGACCTAGTTTCTGGCTCACAAGAACCCATTGTGTGCAGGCAGATAATTAATTAGGTAACTAATGTACTGTAGCCCCTGCCAATACCCCCAACCATATCTCTAGACATTATTAATGGGGTGTTTTTGGAGTTCCCTTTTTTCTTGCCCTTACCTCTTGCACATGCTGTGCCCATTGCCTGGAAGTCCCTCCCCCAATCTCTCCTTCATTGTCTTTTATAACTCACACCAGCATCCCTTCTGAAAAATCTTTGCTGATTCCCTTCAGCTGCGTTGGAACCCTTCTCATACTCTCCCTGAGCACCTCACCCCTGCCCACCAGTGTTTATCGTATTCCTGTAAAGAGTGCTCTCGACTGAGGTTTCTTCACAGTAAATGAGGCTTATCTATCAGCTCCCTAAAATAGGAGCCAGGTGAAACTGAAGGGGATTGTGAAGAGCAACATTGTCATCTCAGTGTAGCCACTGCCATTTGCTCCGCCCTCTCCATGTACCAGTCACAGAGCTCACTCAGCACCACACTTGCATTATCCCATTAGAACCTCATAATAACCCTACGAAACAGATAAGACAAGTCAGGCATGCCCCTATTTTATAGTTGAGTAAAATGAAGTCCTGAGATGTAATGTTATTTCCCCAGGGTTTCACAGATAGTACATGCAACGCTGAGATTCAAATCCAGGCCTGCCTCTCAGAGCCTGTGCTCCTAGACTTATGGCATAGTCCTGCCCTTTCATGGTTACTGTGTTCATCAGGGTAGACCAGGTCATTCTGTGTCAACAAGCAATCCCAGCATTCTCAGCAGTTCAGACAAAAAAGGTTTATTTCTTGTTTATGCCATGTATCTACAGCAAATCTGCTGGGGAGCATATTCCCTCAGGACTGGGCTGAGGGTGCCTCTGTCTGTGTGCCTCCCAGTTTCAAGAGAAAGGAAATGTGAAAAATTTCTCCCAATACGATTGTCTGTTTGGATGTCACAGACTAAATCAGGAGTCCCACTGAATTTCAAAGAGGTAGGATAATTGTGGTCCTACTGTGTGCTGGGAAGGTGAAAAATTGGAAATATTTGTGGAACAGCACTAATAATGTCCATGTCATATTACATAAAGAAAGGAGGACATGGACTATAGACTAGTGGTTACCAGAGGGTAGGAGGTGGGAAGGAGGGGGAGGAAGGTGGGGTAAAGGGGGTCAAATATAGGGGGTAGGAGGAAGGTGAAGTGGGTAAAGGGGATCGAATATATGGTAGCTGAAGGAAACTGGACTTTGGGGGGTAAATACACAATAAACTATACAGATGTCAAATTATAATATACACCTGAAAATTATATAATTGTATTAACCAATGTTACCCCAATAAACTTAAAAAAATTTTAGAAAAATAAAGTGAGAAAAAGAAAAAAAAAAGGAAAAGAGTGAGAGAAATGTATAAATGAAAACAAAAGCAAAGGAACAAGTGTGCAGAAAAACAAGGTCCTTCCAGGGAATAAAAGAAAGCTAGCCTTTTTAACTATAGGCCTCTAGTTAAATGGCTGTTGAAATCAATTATTCAGTTCTTCCTGTAAGAAGCGCCGTTAAGGCCTTTTCTCCTCTGAATACATTAATGCTTTGACACAACCTGGGATTTCTCTGGGTTCATCAGGAGAGAATATTCAATTGCTATTACAAAATCAGCTCAATCTGAGAAGGGCCAGTATTCTAATTCTCATTTTTATTATA
Source organism: Cynopterus sphinx (assembly GCA_030015415.1). Lineage (NCBI taxonomy): Eukaryota > Metazoa > Chordata > Mammalia > Chiroptera > Pteropodidae > Cynopterus > Cynopterus sphinx. Next base: position 92,605,416 of record CM057384.1, on the reverse strand, counting down.
GGGAGCCAATCTCACAGGTTAGACTTTTTCTAAGAGCAACGTTCTTGGTCCCCTTGGATTATGCCTACACAATGATAAAAATCTCTTAAAGACTCTTTAGTAGGCTGGGACACAAGATCAACACTTGCCCCTCTCTACAAAGGACTTAGCTGAACACTATTGATTGCAGCTTTTTAATCAACAACATTAAAATTGAACATAAGATGCAACATGCTCAAGGAGTTTCTGCAAAGAACATACTGAAAATATTTTGGTCAAGAATTCACCTTTGTACAATGCAATTTCTGTTTTTCAAGAACACGAGGGCAGTTGACATGGTGTGGAACTGAGCACAACACTTACTAAGTGTAATACTTAACTGTTTCACTTATTCTATGCAGCTATCAATCTTTGGGTCACTATAAGTTCCTATAGATTATAAAGTATCTGCCACCTGCAGAGGATGCTTGGCTTTACTACCCTTCTTTCTCTTCATGTAAAAAAAAAATTATAATATATGTGTACATATATTAAGAGTTTGGGTAGGTAGGAGGAGGAGTGAAACATTGTTGTATCTTTAATCTAGAAGTTTTCAGTTTTCTGAATTCATTTTCATTTTAAATATCTCCTGGACTATATTGTGGAGCATGGGGCACTGCAGGGGGATAAGCATCGTGGGGAAACTTCTCATACCTGACCCAGGTACTATAGGGGAATTGCTGTCAGCAGATGTCTCATCATAGGATGAAACACACTAAGTCTCTTAAGCCAATGTTCAGCATTGCTGTGTACTATCTTGTATTTTTTATAGATGCAGGGCTTGGAGTTGCTTCTAGATGGGAAAATTTTTTAGACCAAGGAGATGACGTGGAATAGCACAGCTTCAAACATCAAAAGGTGTGGGTTCTTTCCATCAACCAGCTCTGTGGCCCTTGAGCAGAACACTGTATCTCTGAGAATCAGATTTTCCATATGTAAAAGGGGTACCATACACCTGTTCAGGTCCTGTCACAGTTTCAATGTGAGGATCAAATGAAATAACATTCATGAGCATAGACAGAGTGTAAATCTCTGTTTGTGCAAAAGCACAGAATCACAAAGGATGGCTTTTCTGGCTGTGCCCAGCAACAGAAAAAGCCACTCGTGTCTTCCAACACATGGGAGTCAAATTATTCCCAGGAAAGGTCATAGCCCTCTAAATGCCCTCAGGGTGATTTTTGCCACAGGGCTGACCTCCAGTTGAGTGACGGTGTCTGTAGGAAGAGATGAAACCTCTCTCAGTTCAAAAAATTCCCCATGGGTAAGGGATTTTCAATAGGAGTAGGACTGTTGGTATGAGACACGGCATAGCTGCCTCATGTGATACAGATGGTTGTCATATTTTCCTTGCCCACAGATAACTAGTACTTTTCTTTTAGATGAATTGGAAGGTTTTTTTTTTTTTTTGGACATATCTTAGTAAGTTAGCGTGTCACTGCCGGCCAGACCAAGATCTTTATTGTTTATCTGGGCTTCTGGCACTCAAGACACTCAGTTTGCAGGATATTGGGTTGCTCATTGTCAAAGGGAAACTCTTCTTTTGAATCAACCTAAAACTTCCCTTATTTAATTCTAAAATTCCCCTGGGAGATTACACTTACATGTTATCAGTTCTGCTTGCCTTAGAGGGACTACGAGTGGACTTTTAAAAAATAGGTGCTTTCTCCATCTGCTGCAGACAAAGAGTCTACTTTGGAGGGGAAAAGCATACAAGGTGAAGGTTTGGGCCAGAGTGGCAGGCTTTGCTATCTTCACAGCCCTGTTTTGGCTTGGTCAGGAGCCTTGGTCAGGAGATCTTGCTTTTGGAAGAACAAGCAGAACACATGACTGACTTTTAGCAGATTCCATCTTTGTGAGCATTGAAGATTCAGAGGGCTGACATTTCCTGGTTGCCAAGACCCCAAGTGTGAATGAATGAACAAATTCAGATTTTCAGGCTTCTGAAGCTGGAACAGAAGAAGGAGCTTTCATCAGGGTAGATGTTTGGGTGTTTAAAAACATGTTCAAATAAATCAACCAAAGTTTATTTTGAGGAGCTACTGTGTGCCGGGCAGTATTCTAGGTCTTGGGTGGTAGAGCAGTCCAAGCCCTCTGCTGCTCAGCTCACTTCTAGTGGGGGAAAAGGACAACAAGCAAATACATAATCCTGCCAGCAGTAAGTGTTCTGAAAAGAAAACAACAACAACAACAACAACAAAAACCAAAAAACCAAAAAACAAAACAAATACAAGAGGATAGAGAATAGAAGAGAAAGGGAAGGTGTGAGCAGCCCTGTGCTCTTGGATGGGAAGTTTCAAAGGTGTTATAAATTCACTCTAAGAAGTCGGTCACAAGACCAGCTGTGCTTCTTCCACTGAGGCCTGTCTTGCTGTTTGTCTCACTGAACTCCCTCTAAACTTGCTTCCCAATAGAGTACTCTATGCCAGAGGTGGAGTCCCTTATCCCCATTGTCTACTGGTCCAGGTTTTCATTAGATTGCTCCTGCACTGAAAGGAAAAGGACTTTCCATTTCCTTCTCACATGATGCACATTCTGACTCAAATGTGGCACAAGGAGAGCTTTGAGCAGCTTAACTTCAGGGCTATTTTAACTGGCAATATACCTCTTTAAGAGGAACACATTACAGATGGTCCAGTTAAGATGCAGATTATTTTGAGACTTCCTGAACATCATTTCTTGGCTGCTTCATTCAAATAAATCATTTATTGCCCTGTAAGAGGTGCTGGTGATAATGATGACTAAGACTCACTCCTTGCCCTTGAGAAGCCCACAGTCCAGTGGAAGACATAGACATTAAACAGATAAATTGCAGCACTACTGGGTGAGTGCAACCTTGGGGTGTGAGTGATGTGCTCTGGGAGCCCAAAGGAAGAGCATTGAACTCAGCCTCAAGGGTGCTGAAGAAGATTTCAGATAAAAGTGATGATCTGATACCTCATTCATTTATTCATCATTCATCCATTCACACACATTTCCTGAGAAGTTTACATCAGGGCCATACACTGCCTGCAGATATTGTTTGTGTGACCTGTTATTGTTATCGTTGTTTGATAATAGCTTTATTGAGATATAATTCACATATGATAGAATTCACCTATAGAAAGTGTATAATTCAGTGGCTTTTAGTATATTCACAAAGTTGGGCAACCATCACCAATGTTACAACACCCTCATTAACCCCCAAAGCAATGTTTTAACCTCTAGCTCTTACATCCCAACCCCTCAGTCTTCCAGTCTTCCTTTCTAGCTCTGTAGATTTGTCAATTCTGGATATTTTATATAAATGAAATTATATAATATGTGGTCTTTTGTGACCGTCTTCTTTCCCTTAGAATAATATTTTCGGGGCTGATCCATGTGGTAGCACATATCAGTACTTCATTCCTTTTTATTGCCAAAGACTATTCCATTGCATGATATACCATTTTTTATGGATACATTTATCAGTTAATGGATATTTGGGTTGTTTCTATTTTTTGTCTATTATGAATATTGCTGTTATGAATATTTGTGTGCTAATTTTTGGGTGGACATATGTTTTCAGTTTTAATGGGTATATATCTGGAAGTGGAATTGTTGGGTCATATGGTAATAACAAGTTTAACTTTTTGGAGAACTGCCAAGCTGTTTTCCATAGTGGCTGTGCCATTTTTCATTTCCATCAGCAATGAGTGAGGATTCTAGTTTCTCCACATCTTTGCCAGCACTTGCTATTTTCAGTTTGTTTATTTGTTCTTAAAATCAGAGCCATACCAGAGGGTATGAAGTGGTATTTCATTGTAGTTTTGTTGAGCAGTTTTCTAGTAATGAATGATATTGAGCAGATTTTTTATGTGCTTATTTGCCATTTGTATATCTCATTTGGAGAAATGTCTATTCAGATCATTTGCCCATTTTAAAATTGGGTTATTTGTTTTTTTATTATTGAATTATAGAAGTTCTTTATATATTCTAGATTCAAATCTCTTATCGGATATATCATTTATGTATATTTTCTCTCAGCAAAGGAGACTGAGAGAGAATAATCAGAGGATAAAGATGAGAAACCAGAAAATGCTCTCAAAAAAGCCAAGAAAACAGAGCAGTTCAGAGTAAAGAAAGAGGGGTGGGTAGGGGTTAGCAATGGCAGACACCCTAAACAGGTGAGCCAAGAACAGAAATGGTTCACTGGAGTGGACTACGAGGAGGTGGTTGGTTTGATCATGCAATTTCAGTAGAATCTTGAGGCCAGAAACTACTGTAGTGAGTGAGTTGAATCATGAGTGGAAAGTAAGGAAGTGGAGACAGTAAAGTTTATGAAGAGAATATCCTCCTCTCATTCCACCCTCCAACGCTTTTTTTTAAAAATGGGAATGACTGGCAGTTAATTAAAGATGGTAGGAAAATTCTGCAGTGTCTTCTGGCTACATTAGTGGTCTCTATCACTGTTGAACATTTATATCATGAAGGTTAGACCCTTGTCATGTCAGACTTGATTATGTACTGTTCTTCAATGTTCTGATTATTTCAAAGTGCCATTCTTCCTTGTCTTATCAAGTGCAGGGAGTAGACCTTATGCCTTCTCTTGAACAACATTCCTCTGTACTCCTAGTATAGGGGCAGCCACATTCTAAGGAAGGAAACGTGCCACTGAAAAAAGGGATTTAACCCTACCTAGTAATTAGTAAGTAAACTGTGGTTTCTAGAGGTTAAAGTGGTAGGCTTTAATTGTTTAACTCTAAAACTATGCTTCCTACTTATTTTTTAAAATATAAACAATACAAAAACGTAAAGTAAAAAGCAAAAGGCTACCCTTCTCTCCTTACTAGAGTAATCACTGTTAACAGTTTTTTGTACGTGTCCTTCGGACATGCTTTCTGAGGACATCAGAATATATCATTCTGTGAAAGAGTCACAGTTAGCTCCCATAAGAGAGCTATCATTCTTTCTCTCTGCAAACCTCAGTAATGTCTTTTTTTTTGGAATGAATAGCTCAAGATACACATGGTCATGAATAGGCTGTTTACCTCTCCCCAGGAGCAAGTGGTTGAAGCTCAGACAGTATAAAAATATTATTACTGCCTTGGGCATGAAGGGAGAGTGTGAGCTGGGAGTGAGGTAAGCCGTCTGTCAGGTGCTGAATGGGAGGACTGTCTAGGCACTGCCGAGCTCCGCTACTTTCTCACCACCTCCCTGTGCCTCTAATAAAGGTCTTTAGTGTCCTCTCCCTGTCACAGGGTCAGGAATTAGGGAGTGCCTTCTGTCTCTTATATTACCTCTTACAGTCTCCAGAGAAGCCTGGATTCAAGCCTGTTCTTAACAGGTGGCCCCCAGGCTCGTCACCCTCTTACCCACCTGGGTAGACCAAAGGAGAGTCAGTGGGAGCCAGCTGGATGACTCCTTCTCTTTTTTATTTTTCTGTCAACAAGGTTTATACACAGGATCTTAGAAGGGTGCTATGGACTCTAGAATAAACCATGATTCAGTATCACTGAATGAATGAAACCAAGCCAGGCACTTTCCTTTAATAGGCCTCAATTTCCTCATCTATTAAATGGAATTAACAATGACTAACCTCATAGAAAAAAAGTCATCTCTTTCACAGTTGTCCTATCCTTATGGGGCTGGGTTTTAAGAACAGAGACCATGTCTCATGCAGATCTGCATTTAATAAATGAATGAGATGTACTGTCATCCCCAGTTTCTACTTAAAAAAACCAACTTCTCCTCCCTCAGGCCTTGACAGTCAGCCACAATCGGCTTATGCAGTCATCAGGTACCTAAACAAAGAAGTGGATAGATTATTTTTAGGTGCTGCCCACTCCTTGCTTCCTCACAGCAATGGCTTCTGAGCAAAATGGACTGTGTGATTTAATGGGAGGGCTAGCTCCATTCTGGGCTTTGGGGGTAAATGTGGCAACAATCAGGCATTGATTCCCTGTCTTCATTTTGCTCAGAATGCTGCCTCCACACATGCCCAGGGTGGAAGGACGAATAGACTTATTGTCATGATCATTTCAGGCCCTGACTCACGTATAGTCACTAATTCAGTTTATCACGATGAGGCTGGCGGAGGTGTCACCTGTGCTGTTGCTGACGGACAAGTGTGTGAAAAAAAACAAGTTTCAGTGAAGGGAGAGGGATCGATAGCAACACCTAGGCCTGCCTTAGAAGAAAGGAGATGAGATGGTCAGTACCATGAAATGTGATTACGAATATTTCCTCTCTCCCTGTCTGCTTCTCCCACTCTCCACTAAAAACCCTTTTCCTCAGAGATAACCAACCCCCACCTTCCCCACCCCCATTGGCGAGTCACTTCACTGGACTAAGAATTTACCCTACTTAGACACTCTCCGTCACATGGGAGGCTCATTATCATTCAGGGCTCCCCTCCCTACCCCAAGAACACCTGAGGAGCTGGGTACTGTTCTCCCTACCTAACACTTCACTACAAAACCCCTCTGTTTAGGTTGTTTGTTGCTGATCTCTCATATGGGGGAATAACAAAAATAACAAACATGGAGGAAATAACAAAGAAATCCAGAAACTTTCCAAAGGTATCATCCTGGCCTGTAATTCCTGAGTCTCTTTTGAGTCCTCAGTTCTCCTGTACTCCTCACTTATCCACCAGGATGGAGAGACCAGTCAAAGCTTTACCTCTTTTGATCTCTTCTTCCTCTCTCTGCTCACTTTAAAGATATTATTGAAGTTTGACAATGGAGGCTATACTTGTTCTTTCATCAATACTATTAAGTACCTACTGTGTCCCAGGCACTGTTTCAGGTGATGGGAATACAGTGGTGATCATGGTCCTTACTCTTGTGGCACTTACAACCAAGGAAATGAAGACAGGCAACAAGCAAATTAACAAGCACACCTGATAATCAGTCAGTGGCACGAAGGTGACAAATAGGAGCTGTGCTGAAGGGTGACCAGATGGGGCTTCTGAGGCAGTGAAGGATGAGAAGGAGTCAGTCCTGCAGGGCAACGGGGGAAGAACTAGGCAGAGCTAGCCATGGGGAAAGAAGAGGTGCAAGTGAAAGAGCCTGTGTTTGGAAAGGGTTGGGTGTATTTGAGGAATAGAAAGAAGGCCCATGTGGCAGCAAAGTGCACAGGGGAAGAGTGACACAGATGGAGTCAAAGGGACAAGCAGGGGCCAGGGGTCTAGGGGCTTATAGTATTGAGTTTATTTTGAAAATAAACGCCAGGGGATTTAAGCAATGGTGGGGCAAGAGTTAATACTCGTTTTTGAAAAGTCACTCTGGCAGAGTGTGCAAAATGTAGATATTGGGTCACGTTTTCAAAAAGTATGTCCTTACAGGTTGAGTCTACTCATCTTAAGTTGATGATTTACAGCTGAGGGGAAAGATGACGGCCACCTCTGTACCAACAAAGAACTGGAAGTATAGCCCAGACCTTCGTGGGAGCTCAGGGTTAGGTGTGCAGGAAATAGGGAAACAGTAGCTAAGTTCTGGAATGGAAGAAGGCGCTGACAGGCAGGAAAAGCCAGAGCATCCTGCGAGGATAGGAAAACCATCTTTTCAATCCACCTTGTCATGGAGCTTGGATCCTTAGAATCCCCTTTCGTGACAATTCCAAGATGGGCTTTCTCCCATACCCCCTAAATCTAGCTTTCCTTTCCTAATCAGTCTTAAGATTTATTGAACAGAAATCTCCAGACATCACTTACTTCCCCAAGGTACTCCAGCCTTGGAATTTAAGTGTGATTGGGATAGAATAAAATATTCAAAATGTTTTTGTGTAATTACTAGAGACCCCAAAACCAGGCTCTAGGCAACTCCTGGTGGACTGACCTGCTCCTGGGATGCAAAATCTACAGAATTTGCTCAGAAATACTACAAGAAGTGTCTAGGGAGGCACCCCCTGGCTTCTGCTATCTTTCCACAGTGTTTTTGCCATTTCCAAGCAGAGGGAGGCTGGAAGGCTTCCAAAGGAAAGCTAAACAGGAAGCATATAATTTCCAAGGAGGCAACAGATCACTTTCAATCAGACTGCTTGGCTCTCATAACATTTCCAGGCTCATTCTCAGAGAAACACATTCTCTCTCATCAACTAAGGTTCTGCTGAGAGGATTTACTCCCACGGCCTCACCTGGCAAAGTTTCACAGATGACTACTAAGTCTGCATCCCCAGGCTTACTTCCTCTCCATAACTCCAGAACCCAGTTTTCAACTGCCAGCTTGTTATTTCCTGGATAACCCACCAATGTCGTTCAGTCAGTGGGTCCCAAACCAGCTCATCATCCCCTCTTCTGGCTTTCCTGTTTCTGTTAATGGAATCACTGTTCCCTCTGCTACCTCGGCTGGAAACATCTGAGTCATCCTTGACTCATCCTTCTCTCTTATTCTCTAGATCAAATCAACTGCCGAATCACGTAGTATCTATTTCCGTGATGTCACTTGAATCTGTCCCCTTTTTCCTACTGCTGCCATCCCTCCTCAGTGTGGGCTATCATTACTTCTCTCTCAACAGGAGCAGCCTCACTTATTCCCTCACTATTAACCCACCTTCATACTGCTGCTGACATAAGGCTTCTCAAACGTAAATTGATTGCATCATTCTTCTACCAGCAGTATGACGTGGTTCCCACCACATGAAATATAAACCCCTTTGAGCTTTATAAGTCACACTTCCTTTTCTAATACTCCTTGTTTAAGCTAAATTTACTCATTCTTGGTATAAGAGATAACTTTTTTCCTTTCTTAAACCTCCTTAATAAATAATTTTGCAAAAAATAAGATTTTTTTATAATACTGAATCCTGTGTTATCTGTATTTACATGCTTGTTTTATCTCTTTAGAAGATTCATTGTTTCTGTATTATAGTCTCACATTTATTTTTGCTTCCTCTAATATTTAAGCACATGTAGGTATCAGGTGCTGCTCTTAGAACAACTGCATGAAATAATTTAACACTCACAACATTTCTAATGATATCCCCAGTTTACTGGGGACAAAATTGAGATACAGAAAAGTGAGTAATTTGCTGAGGTTCCATAACTAATAAGTGTCAGAGCCATGATTCAAATTTACATGGTCTGGCCCCAGGGCCCAACTCCGGACCACTGAACTCTTCTTTGCCTTTGTTACCTGCATTTTTGACATCATAGTTTGGACTTAGCTGATGTTTTATAACGGAACTGAAGCTTAAGGCATGTGTCCATTAATGGTCAGAAATATCTATGGCAGGCTGAGTGTGGATATCAGGAGCTAGTTAAAGGTGTTTCCCAGGAAATCACTCAGAAGCTAAGAGACATCTTTGTGCTATTTTTTTCTATTTGTTCTTTTCTTATTTCAGTACATGGGCTGTATTGAAGTGCTGCAATCAATGAGATCACTGGATTTTGGTATGAGAACCCAAGTTACAAGGTAAGAAAACAAAAATATGGGGGGCTTTGTGAACTATAGTTTAAAGTCACAAGAGTTTTTCTTTGCAGGGATTTCATACAAGTCTTCAAAGTTACCATGGGTTTTTATTCACATGACTGGAAGGCAGAGCTTAGATGAGTGTCTTTATCTCGTCATGTAAAAGATTTCCAAATTGTGTGGCAGAGCATCTGTATTTTATATAAGAACTGATAAGATGATACAATCATGGAAATAGCTCCTTTCCCAGGTATCAGAAGTATTTAAAATTATAACTAGAGACAGGACCTTATAAAATCTGAGACCTGTTGAAGAAGTAGCCAAAAAGAAGACCAGGGGAGAACTTTCACTTCAGAAAGCCCAAACTCTCCTCATTATGACATCTGTGGGATGAAAAACTGTCCACTCCATGTTTGGGTCTCTCTCTTCTGTGTACAGTGAGCTGGATGGAAGAGTTGAACTCGGGGAGAGGCTTACCAAGGGTGGCCCCAGGAAGCTTAGCAGAGGAACCAGAATTGTCACTACACAGAGTGTAAGTCAGAAACAGAAATTCAAAGCATGGTTCATTAAGGCTAAGTTCAAAGCAAGATGGAAAGAAGAATTGAGTGCTATGCCTGGTCACTGGGAAAATTGTGAGGTGAGGGGGTTAAGGTGAGAGAACGGATGGATACGAGTGATTTAGAATGAAGACTTGGGCATCTGTTGTATGTGGTGCTGATGTGTGTCTCAGAGGCAAGTCACAGTGCCCATCTGTATCTGGGGTTGCAGGCGACCCATTTCAAAGGCGAACATTCTCATTATGAAGAGAGGACTTTTCCTAATGCTCATCCTGTAGACTTCTAGGCCTACAAAAAGTGTCCCGTTGACCCAAGAGCTTTAAGAAAAGGAATCTTATCCCTCTTTAGGAAAATCATAGTATACAGTATTATGTTAAAGACTCTAGAAGTCCTGTGGTATAGTTTAAAAAACTAACTTTGTCTCAAGATTTTCTAAAGTTATTTGTCCCCAGAATCCTTTTTTTTTTTCATGTAACATAAACAAACATTCCATACATCCCTATTTGGACTCTTTTTTATGATACATCTAAATCTGCCTTTCCAAACTTCTCACCAATCCGTAGTATTCCCTCTGAAGTCAAACAGATGAAATCTAATTCTAGTTTGTGTGTGTAGTGGTGGGGTTTTGTTTGTTTTGTGTTTTTTTTTTCTTTTGGTTGTACTCTTTTGTGCCTACTTCAGTCTGTGGCACATGGAAAAGGCTCAACAGATATTTATTGAACACGTGGTTCCGTCTGACTATCTTCCAGGATTTGGGGATAGCTGCATTTCTTCTCCCCTTTAACTCTTCTCTTTCACATTCTCAGTTCCCTCGATTATCCTTCAAGTGACCTGGTTTTGAGACCACTTCTTACCCTGTTAGCCTTCCTTTGGATACACTTCAGGCTTTATTTCATCCTGATGACCCTAAATCTGGAGAAAGCCTTTCCTTGAATCCTGAGCAGGTTACAGATGGGAGGAAGAAAGCTACTCCCCAGATTCCAAGAATGGGGGCACAGGACAAAGGAATGCTCACTGTGCTTACCTAAGGATGACTGATTTTCTGTTTGTTCATATATTCATTCATTGGCTCATTCTCTTTCACTTAAATATTTGTGGAGTGCCTGTTAAGTGCCTGAAACTTTTCAAGAATTAGGGATGCAGAAGCCTCTGACATCATGAGACTTATATTCTAGCTGAGGAAGCAGTCTGTGGCAAGGAAACAAATACACAATGTACTTTCAAGTAGTAGTAACTGCCATTGCTATAATAGTAATGTGGAGTAAGAGGATAGAGATATAGGGGGTAGGCTTTTAAATTTTATTTTGTTTTCTAATCATAAAAATATTGTATGTATACTTAGAACATTTGGAAAATACAGAAAAGCATGAAAAAGAATATCCCTCATAATATCACCTACTAATTTTGCGTTTTGGAATATCTTTTCAGCCATTTCCCTATACATGAGCTTACAATGATTTTTATAGAAAATCTAAAAACTATCTGATATAATTTCTCTCATCTTGAGCATTTTCCTATTGCTAAATATTCCAAAGTGTTCTTGTTGTGGTACAATATGCATAACATAAAATCTACCATTATAACCATTCTAAAGTGTACCATTCGGTGACATTAAGCACATTAACATTGTTGTGCAAGCATCTCTACCATCTATCTCCAGACCTGTTCCATCTTCTCAGTCTGAAACTCTACTCATTAAACAATAACTGCCCATTCGCCACCCCCTGCCCCTGGCAACCACCATTCTACTTTCTGCCTATGATTTTGATTGCTCTAGGTACCTCCTATAAGTGTAATTATACGGTATTTGTCTTTTGTGATTGGCTTATTTCACTTAGCATAATGTCCTCCATGTTTATCACTAGGCCAACAATATAAATATCTTGAATGCTGTTGATGTGTTAGATTGCTAGATTGTTCTGCAGAAGAACCATGGTAATTAGTACTCCCCTCTTCCAGCTACGTGTCTATTTTTTTTTGTTAGGATCTATTTTTTGAAATGGTTGTAAACTGGTAAGTCTATATTTTTCTACTGTTTAATAAATGGTAAAAGAAAATTTTTTTCTTTGCCATCATGTTTCAGTTTGTGTCTAATATACACACTGTAGGATATTATTGTATGTTGTAATAACACATAAGGATATCATTCCTTTTAGATGTGTCTGTATATGTTTCAGGCATGGCAGATTGTGGTCTGGGCAGTTTTGTGGAAGCTCAAGGATGGTGGTCTTCTTTTTAGATTTTATGGTGGGCATGGCCTCTCTAAGGAGAAGATATTCAAGCAAAGCTCTAAATAAAGTGAGGGATCCAGTCGTGAGAATGTTTGGGAGAAGAGAGCTTAAGGCAGAGGGAAGATGGCTGTGCATACCATCGGTTCATAGCATCAATATGTAAAGAGTGTATATCTTCTTTCAAGAGTGGATACAAAAAACTTTCAATAAGCTCCCACTCAGGGGATGAAGAGACTGTCTGGATGGAAGGATCAAGATTCAAGATGCCCAGTGGTGCCAGGTGGTTTAATTTGAAGCCAAGAGATTCCAGCCACCACCTGCCTAGGGACCAGGTCATGGCTTGAAAGTAATGAGGCCAATTTACTTACACCAGGGCCAGACAGCAGTCTCCCTGCTTCAGAATTATATGTTCTATGCTGCCGCTTCCCAGCTCCTGAACCCCTTCTCCAAAGCATGTAGAGTTTGAGGTACCATGTCTTGCAGCTTGGCAGCAGGCCTGGGACTCTCTGATCCAAATGGGAGGAGAAAAACCACAAAGAAAAGTTAAATAGAAGACAAGGGGAAAGAAATAAAGGTATGTCCCACTTTAAGGAATTAACAAAAATCTAAATTTATTTAACGGAAATTATCATTTAAAATTCACCTCTGGTTTCCTTTAGGTAGTCGATTCCTCACCGGTATTTCAAATAAAATTCAATATACAAAAGAAAATATTTTCACTCCCCCCCCCAGGAGCTCATATATTGCTAAAAGTGAGAGTGACCTTTGAAACTCTTTGTTGAAACTCAAGGTCTTATGGGATATTCTACAAGTGGATATAAGCTTAGGTGCTAGTGTCACACCTAACACCTTCCCATAAGTTACCTAGGTGAGAACATTTTTTGTTGACATTAGATTTTTTCCTTTAGGTCCTCCTCTCACTTTGATGTTAGACTGCTGCTTTCCATGAAGTGCGTACCTGCATATGCTACTGTGTGTTTCTGCCCCTGAGTAGATGATTTCATTGTTCTCATGTGACCAGCATGAGACAATGGTTCACTTTCCCTGAAACCTCTAATTTCCACCCTACTTCCCATCAATTTACTCTTTTTTCTCTTTTAAATTTTTCTTATCTCATTCTCCTTTCTTCTCTCAACTTCTATATGTTTTGATGTTTGGCCACTACTCAAGTTGTTTTATTACCAGGTGTCTTGGATGTTATTATAAAATGTTATGGTTGAATCAGGTTTCAAATTGTTTTAAATTTAATTTTCACATATTCACAAAATTTTATTTTGCTCATAATTCTACTTAATGCAAGAAAAAGATTTCAATGGATCAGTTAGAATTCCAAAGGAAAGAACTTATTTTGCATGACCATGGCAATCTCCTGTCATTTATCATCAAACATGAAATCAATCATGTGTGAATGCTGATAAATTTGTGTAATTAATTGCTACTACAGATATAAACAATTGTATTCAGGCCTATGTCCCACTGTGGTAAATGGTCTTACCATCTCTATCCTAGTTAATATGTTATTCCAGATAATAGGGAGAAAGCAACATAAAATTCCTGGTAATAAAGGAGGAGCCATGATTAAGATACACCAATTGGGTCAGCATTTGAAACAAAGAAGGAAGATGGAGTACAGTTCTTGCCTTTATGAGGGACCTTTCCATTGATTGTTTGAGGGAATCTACAGGACTTAGAACACAGAAAGTACTCAAATAAAGCAGAGAAAAAGAAAAGGACAAGAGGCATTTATATTGAAAGCTCTCATCACACTTTTTGGAGTACCCAGTCCAGAGTTAGTCCCTGAGAATGCCCTGTGGGTAGATTTTACCATTGTTCCTCCATTAATTCTCACCCGGGCATGTATCTTCTTGACTGATTTAGGACCAAATCTCAGTTTTTAGTAATCAAGTATTCACGCAAAAGGTCAAAAGAAGAGATTTTTCTTAATACTAGAGAGAAATTAGATCATTAGGAAAACAAAGGCTCATAGCCACAGTTGTCTTCAAAATGTTTGGAAAACAGTATCAAAAAAAATAAGAGAAGGAGAAAATGAAAATTATGCTAAACATGATACAGTCATTTGTTCTCTCCTATAAAAATGTTCTCACATGATTTTTTTTTATTTCATTTATTTATTTTTAGTTCTTTAATGTCACCACTTATTTGGCCCCTTTTACTCTATCTCCTCCTACCCCTCATCATGATTTTAAAAACAAAGCTAAAGAAAACAAACAAAAAAACTCATTACACACACACACACACACACACACACACACACACACACACACACAAATAAATCAAGTCACTTAAACCTAAAGCCTGACTTCACTCCCTTGAGTAAGCTTTCACATCATACAAAGAAAAGAAGAGTCTTCTTTCTTCCCTAAGGATGTCTACTTCTTAGCATCTAGGTGGGGACCTGCCTCAGACACTGAAGGAGAAATAAAAAACCCATCAAGGGCAAACCCTATAAGTGCACCTAGTGGGACAGGGCTTGGCTCCCAACCCTGAAGAACAGAACTTCATAGGAAACTGTTGAAGGGAAATTTAGTTCGTCATTATAGGACATAATTTAGCCCCAGGGGCAAGGCACACTCTTGATGGGAGGGACCTTCAGATCATTTGCTTACTACCATCATCTTTCTGCATTTATTATTTTATATTTGTAACTCATATTTGGTTAAAAAAGAAAAAAATCAGACTAAGTGCAAGGCACCCAGAGCAAGATCTGTCCACACTAGGTAACTGCTATCCCTTGGGGGTCTGTGAAGGAAAATGGGCAAGTTGGTAGAGAATGGGTGGTGAATGTCCTTTTTTGGGGTCTTGGCCTCAGATTCACTGTAACTAGCTGCTTATAAGGGGCTGCATATCATAGATTATTTATCTGCCCCATTCCATTCCATTGGGGGAAGAAAAACCCTAACTAGTGTCGTTTTTTGAATTGCTGCTATAGACAATAAGCAAGTTGTTTAGGTGATCTGGTACTAACTAAAACTACAAGGATGCAGAGATAGTGATTCAGAAGGTATTGTAATTAGACTAATTTCTCATTGAAAATATTATTGCTCCTGAGCAGTGATTCTGCAGATTTAATTCATTAACTAGAAACTTTGATTATTTGGCTTCAATAGGACATTATAGGCAGTTCTTCACAGACTAATGATATTTCTGTGTGTGTGTGTGCGTGTGTGCATGTACAACCATTAGGTGCAAAGCAGATCCTGGACACAACTGAACATTTACATAAAGTCCTGTGCATGTGGCTTCTAAGAAATGTGAACATTGAGAGGAAAAGTATTCTGAAGAGGCCAAATTTCTGCATATTAGGTGGCTAAATTAATATATCTGTTTAAACACAGGCTGGCATTTATCTAAATTTCCTGAGGATTTTAGGAATGAGACTGGTTGCAGCTACACATGGATAGATGTGTATACCTCTCTGTAAAGCTTAGAGTAACTGGACGGCATCTGGTGTGTGGGTTCTGTGTTGACTTGTAAGAAGGCCATGGAGTTAGAAGTAGGATTGCAGCCCATATGGCATGCAAAATAAAGACCATCAGAGGGGAGATAAAAGGCCAAATCTATTCACTTGTCAGGCAAGAAGAGAATGCTCCCCCATGAAGAAATTTACTGAGAAGAGTGTTAAGGAGAAAAAAACTCAGGAGCTTCAAAATTTTAGTTCATAGTGGTAATGCCAAATGTTGAAAACAAACACTCTGCCTGAGACAAGATGTACATGATTGGATAAAACAAGTTTCATTGTTCATTGGTCAGGAAAGAACGTTAAGACCCCAGTAAAGGTCTGGTATTCCAGGGTCAAGATTTATGACCTTTGTCAGCTAGTGAGAACAGTTACAACAAAATATAATAGTCACACACTCCTAGGCAAGCACTGGTGTAAGTGGAAGTACTACCTTTCACACATGTGTAGATGTCAGAAAGCTCTTGCTGGAGGTTTCGAGTGTGTGTGTGTGTGTGTGTGTGTGTGTACACAACTACCACCTCTTCTAGTTTCAAGTTCCACTGCTCCCCAGTTCCTCGCAGCTTTTTTAGGACTAAAATCATGAACAGATGAAATATCAAAAAGTATAGTTACTAAAGCAACCCACAGAATGTGAAAAGTATCTGCAAATCATGTATCTGATAAAGAGTTAATATCCAGAATATATAAAGAACTCATACAACTCAACGACAACAAAAACTAACAACCCTATTAAAACCTGGACAAAAGACTTGAATGGACTTTTCTCCAAAGAAGATATACAAATGAGTTGTAAGCACATGAAAATATTTTCAACACCACTAATCATTAGGGAAATGCAAATGAAAATCACAATGAGATAGCACTTCACACTCATTAAAATGGCTATTATAGAAAGAAAAAAATAACTGGTGAGAATGTGGAAAAATCGGGAACTCTTGTGTATTACTGGTGGCAATGTAAAATGATGCAGTGACTATGGAAAATAGTATGGGAATTCCTCAAAAAATTAAGAATAGAATTACCATATGACTCAGCAATTCCATTTCTGGGTCTATATATAAAAGAATTGTAAACAGGGACACAAACAGAGGTTAGTACACTTATGTCTATAACAGTATTATTGACAATAACCAAAACGTGGAAGTAAGGCAAATATTCATTGACAGATAAATATTAGCCAATAAACAAAATGTGGAATATTAGCCTTAAAAAAAAAAAGGATATCCTGCCAGTTGTGACAACATGACTGAAACTGGAGGGCACTATGCTAAATGAAATAAGCCAGACAGAGACAGAGTAATACTGCATGGTGTCATTTATATGTGGAATCTACAGAAAAAAGAAAAGATTGAACAATGAAAAAATGTTGCACTCAAAGAAACAGAGAATAGAATGGTGGTTGCAGGGGTGGGGTGGGGGGGAGGAGGATGGAAGATGTTGGTAAAAGGGTACAAACTGTCATTTATAAGATGATTAAGTTTTCAGGATCTAATGTAGATCATGGTGACTATAGTCGATAATACTCTATTTTATAATTGAAGTTTGCCTGAGAGACTAAATCTTAAGTGTTTTCAACAATAACAACAAAAAAAGTAAATATATGAGGTGATGGAGGTGTTAATTAGCTTGATGGTGGGAATCCTTTCACAGTGTATATGTATATCAAGTCTTCATGTCATACTTTCTAAATATATTACTATTTTGTCAGTATCTCAATGAAGCTGAAAAAAAGGAAGAAAATTCTGGCACGTGCTACAACATGGATGGATTCTGCCTTAGTCTTTTGAGACTACTGCAACAAAATGCTACAGACTGCGTAACTTATAAACAACAGAGATATATTTCTCACAGTTCTGGAGACTGGAATGTCTGAGATCGAGGTGCCAGCATGGTCGGGGGAGGGCCCTCTTCCAGGAGGCAGACTTCTCATTGTATCCTCATGTGGCCGAAGGGACTAGGGAGTCCTGAAATAGCTTTTGTAAGAGCACTAATCTTATTCATGAGGGCTCCACCTTCATGAACTAATAATCTCCTGAAGACCCCACCTACTCTTAACAATGACTTTGGGGGTCAATATTTAAACACAAATGTTGGAGAGCCACAAATTTTCAGACCATAGTAAACCTTGAAGAAATTATGCTAAGTGAAATAAGGCAGTTACAAAAGACAAATATTGTATGATTTCACTTACATGAAATACTTGGGGTAGTCAAATCCAGAAACTGAAAGTGGAGTGGTGCTTTCCAGGGGCTGGTGGAAGGGAGGGAGTTAGTGCTTTAATGGGTACAGTTTTAGTTTGGGAAGATGAAAAAGTTCTGCAGATGGATGATTGTGATAATTACACAACAATGCCACTGAACTGTATGCTTAAAAACAGTTACAGTGGTAAATTTTATGCTCTGTATATTTTACTATAATTTTAAAAAGCTTAATTATTAGATGAATTATATTTTTGGAGTATCCAATATTGTACAAATTAATTTTGTCAAAAGTGTGTAAAGCCAGTAAGAAGAGGATAACTGAGGCTTCAGGCCTGAGTTTCCAGCAGGTCCTACAGCCAAGAGAATTTGGTAAGAAGTGCATAGTGGCCTCCTCTAATTTCTTAACAAGGAAGCCCAATCAAAAGCCACACTGGAAGAGAGGGCTGCTGTAGGACAAGAGGAGAGAGCAGCTAATGTTTATTTAGCACTGCACAGAGCTTTTGCAGCTACAATCCATTATGAGCTGCACTGTTACCCCAAGAAGAGGGTATTACAATGCCCCATTTTAGAATAAGGGAAGCTGAGACTCAGAGAAGGTAAGTGACCATCTGAAGAACACACAGCTCTTTTGCTGAGGCTCAAATCCAGTTACTCCCACTCCAAATCCTGTCACTACAGCACTTATTATTTCCTAGTGACAATGCTTTGGTTTGAAGCTAAGAAACTGCTTTTGTAGTTGTGAGTAGACTAAGATGGTGGGAGACAATTAAGGGAATAAAGGCAGGTCTGACTCATCTTTAAAGATCATTTTTAAGTGAAAGAATGACATGACTGTGATCATCATCATCACTGATGTCAATCCTCTGTGGGGCATCTGATTCTTAAAAATTTTTTATGATTTTTTTTTTACTAATTTCTAAACATAAATCTGGCTTATTGTGAGAGTTGAGAATTAGGATAAAAGAAAAATCAGACAAATTACTAGAGGTAACCAATAGTAACAGTTTGGTGTAAAAATGTTCCTATCATATGTTTAAAAACTAAAGAGAGATTATATAGTGCATATTAATTTGTAACATTTTTGTCACTTACTGTGCCCATTTTCTAGGTCATTAAATGCGAGTAGTCCTTGATTGATTGGAACTTTAACGTGGAAGAAATAATTTCAAGTGCATCTATTTGATATAGGTGTACTTATTGAGTCATTTTGGCTTTAAGTAACAGAAAATGACTCTGCCTACCTTAAACCAAAAGAGGGATTTCTTGGGGAAGTTCATGGAACCTGAAGAGCAGTGAATGAATCTGCAGAAGGGCAGAGGTCTGGGCTCCGGAGGCCTCAGTAGCAGGAGTACAGACTCCCCATCTCGGGTTCTCTTAGAGATCAAATTACCAGATAAACTGGTGATTGGGGCCTAATCCTGGACCAGTCATCTTTGGGTTACATTGTGACAATATGGTAGTTCCATAATGGGAGAGGGTTCAGCTGGAGGAGGAAGAGAAGGAAGAGGAGAAGAAAAAGCAGGAGGAGAAAGAGCCTTGTAAAACGGAGGTAGTAGATTCAGTAAAAAATAGATTTCTACCTCAAAAGGAAAAGTAGACATTAGATCAATTTCTTTGGACATTTTCTTTTTAAAGAGAGATTGGTACTTATTTAAATCATCCCCTACGTGCTCCATTAAAATGTAAGGTTTGCAAAATTGTTAATCAAATGTTTCATGTTATTTTAGTTATTGCCCTAATTTTGTAACATAATTCAATGAAGTCGCATTTTTATGTGGTGAAGGAAACTTTGAGACTACATGGATAGATATTGTATATGTTTAGGCCCCTTTTCTATGACTTAGGGTGTTGTTTTGATATTTTAGATATTTATAGAGGTTTGTAAAATGGTCATTATTTTTGTTCCACAACAGGCTTTTCACAGTGTCTATGTTTTATTTGCCAAGGAGCCCATGGTCAGGAATAAAACTCCCAATTATAGCATCTTTTCCATGGAAAATATGATCTACTTTACAAAGTGATTTCTAAAAATATGTTGCAGTGAAATCCAGGCCCTGCTAATTTATCCATATGAATCTATAGAAACTCACAAATGTGCAGGTATCACACAAACACATGCACACACAAACATTTTCTCAAATAGGTGATAGTTACTGACCCAAGTGAGACTAGTTATCTATTTTTCCATATCTAAGAATGCATAGTAGTGAATGAACCCAAGTATTGGCAGAGAAACAAATTAATTCAGAACTTAAAATGCATGAGTGTTAAAGCTTATATTTTTGGGGAGACCCCAGTATTTTTAGCTCTGATTGCTGAATGAAATAGTTTTCTACAGTGATTCCCCCTGCTCCGGACTTCTTTATCATGTAATGTGTTCATGTATCTTCCTTTTGTGGCCTTTTCAAGCATTCTCAATTATACGTTGTGCAAGTGTTCTCCAGGAGCAAGAGAACAGATTTCTAATTTTGATTTTGATAGAAACAGTGGTCACCTCTTTGTCTGAATCATTTAACAATGCAAGTAGGATAGGCCTTTGGAACCACTGTTCCAAAAAATACTAACACTGTAGTTGCATGGGAGCCCCTTGAGAAAGCTCAGAGAGTGCTTCAGCGTATGTCTGGCTAGAAGGAATTGGGTCCCCTATGGTCAATAAAACAATCAAAAGGGCTCCATCATTTATCATCTTTGGGCTTTAAGATTCTCCCTGGTCCATGGGCCTAGTCCATGGGCTTGGTGTTTTTCAAAGCCACAGTGCCTAGGACATAGTTGACTCAATAAATATTGATTAACAGAGAGGTTCCAGGTCTTCTCATAGGTCTTGAGATGACTCTGGCAGTCTTGAAGTTTCCATGGTCACTGCTGGTAGTCAGAGAAAATAAAACACCTAGATGATCTATAAAGATGGAATATGGCATCCTGAACTAGGGCAAAGTCCAGAATGAGGAGATCTTAAGCAATTGGTTCAGGTCCCTGGCTTCATGATAGGGTGTTTCACACATGTGCACCATTTGTATAGATTATTAAACAAAGGAATAAAAATGAATTCACTGAAGGTACTCATTTTGGTTTAGAGAGCCTTGGAATCCAAGTTGATTCAGATGAAGAGGATTCCTCGGTGCACATGGAACTGGCTGAACTTTAACCTCTTTCTACTTCAGGGACTTTAACACAGTTTCAACCATTAGCAGTCAATCTACACAGCAGTTTCTTATTAATAGCTACTCTCATCAGCACTGCTATCATCACAGAAGTTAATATTTATAACATAGACATTACTGTTAATCCTATTGTGCCATGAAGATACTGAGACTTATAGAAATTATATTGTAGGTTAATAAGTGGTGGAATCAGAAATCAGATCTGGTTGGCTCTTGTGTACCATGTCTCAATCAAAAATGAGTGAGTTTTAAGGAACAAAACTCAAGGAAATGCTGAAAGCCAGAAGTTACAGAATAAGGGAACATATAATCCTCAAAAGGGAATTAGGCTGATATACAAGATGCCAAATTCCTGGTGTGTGAATTCTCTCTGGAAAGGTTTTCGTAAAGAGGCTCATAAATCTGTAGATGAGGATACTTTTAGTGCCCTCTTATGGTCTCTACTGAGGGAAAAAAATGGTGTCAAGACAGTGGTTCTCAAACTAGCATGCAAGAAAATCGTCACCTGTAGGCCTTATTAAAACACAGAATGTTGGGTCCCACTCCAAGAGGGTTTAACCCAAGAACTTGTATATCTAACAAGTTCCCAGATGTCTCTGATGCTGCTAGTCCAGGGGCCACACTTTGAGAACCACAGATATAAAGGAAGCCTATCCAGTGATTTCAAAATGAGGTCACCAGTTAGACCACAGATCACATGGAAACTCCTTATTTTTGAGAAAGTGGTTCCCCTGGAAATCACAAAAAGCATCTGGATGTTTTTTTTTCTTTTGTTTTTGTTTTTAAGAAAAGACGAGGGCAAAGCCGAGGGAATGCCAAGGCAGTGGATTTTAATTCTGCTGTAGGTATATGTATATATAGCTAGAAAAATCAACGATAAAGTTTCTTTTGGTAAGCGTAAGCTAGATGGAGGAGGCACTCAAAATTCATTAAAAACTAATCTCAGCTTGAGAGAGTCCTTTCTTTGATAAAAAGAGAGCTTTGTGGACAAAGAAAATGCAGGACATTTGGTGTGTCTCTCCACCTGCCCAGCAGATTTGTTTCGTTTCCTACGGGTATTCTCCTTGGGAAAACTGAGAAATGCCTACTAGGATAAGTACACAGCTCTGACCCTTTTAATTAAACATGATTTGTAGTTTGTGAGAGCTGCACCTGCTCTAGGAAGATGTGTATTTTCATGTATGTGTGAACAATGAGAGGGTGGATTTTTTTTTTTGATCCAGCCACATCATCTGAGCCACTTATAAGAATTTATCTGAAAAAATTTTTTCTGATTCTTAAAATGGAAAGACATTCTCTAGTTATGTATATATGCCAACATCAAGTAGCATAATTCTAGCAGCTACTCATTAGCAGGTCTTAGGCTGGATCTAGAAACAGACTCTGAGATGGAGAGTTAAATGCAAAAGGTTTACTGGGAGGGTTCTCAAAACCGACACATTAGGGAGTGAAAAAATGCAGGACTGAGCAGGTTGAATATCTGGAGGTTGAATAGTGATGTCCTCTCAATAGCGGCCACTGCAGATCTCATGGGCAAAGAGACCAGGTCTTTGAACCCCATTTTGACCTGTCACTGGTTTCCCCTTGCCTCTGGGGAGGGCACATGTCTGTGGGCAAGGTAACTGCCTTAAAGGGAGGACAATTTCTGGGAAAAGAACCCAGCTGTGAGCTATTAGCAGTGAATACTCCAGTGACTGGGGCAATGAGTACCTCCATTCTGAAGGGGTATGTGGGTTATATAAGAGAACAAGCATCATACTTTGATTCATGCCATAGAACTGTCTAAACATTCACATATTGAACATACAGTATGTTCAAGGTAAACTACTAGGTGCCATGCGGTATCTAAAGAAAATCAGATAGGTATTCTGCCTTTCTAAATTTATACTATTCATTACTATTTGTGTGATGGACATAACTGGACCTCTTGTACAACACATTATCTATAGCATTCTAGTTATAACACATAGAATACTCTCCTGGGTACTAGGCATTATAAAAAGTAGATTAGACCCAGTTCTTAAAGGCGGCAGACTTTATAAGGATAGAACAATAATAATGGCTAATATTTACTGAGGTGTTATTCAAAGCACTACTATTATTCCCACTTTATATATTTAAGAAACTGAGACATAGACAACTTTACAAATTTGTGTAAGGTCACAGCTTGTAGGCGACAGCTGGATTTTGAACTCTGGCTATCTGATTGCAGAGCCCACTTAACCAGGCTTTCTTCATTCTCTATTACCATAGAGGAATTATTATAGATAAATTAGAACTCTCAACTTTTTTCTCTTTTAACATTTACTATAATTTTGTAGTTTTGTTTATTTCTGTATTCCCCCAAGCACATTGTATTGGATCATTCATGTACATAGCATCACATAATGAAGCTTAGTTGATATATAGAGATATGTTTCATTTCTCCTTATTTTCCCTCCACTGAGTGCTGGTAGGAGAGACAAAGAATATAAATGATAATTTAGAGTTTGTAAAAGAAATTCCATAATCCTTATATTTATATGGTAGAAGACTCATCTCTTATAAAACGTAGCTTCTTATGCCAAGAAATCGAACAAGACCATATCCAAAATACAAATAAATAGTCTTTGTCTGTAAAGATTAAAAGGTCGTGTTCTAATAGGTTTTCTGCCATGCACAAGCTGATAGCTGATTTGACCCCCAAACCTCTTATATTTATGTATGTTCTGCTCCAGAATAAGGGTCAGCAAGCCAGAGCCTGCAGGCCAAGTCCTGCCTGCTGCCTGATTTTGATTTTGCCACCTTTCAAGCCAAGAACAGTTTCTGTCATGTTTTAATGGTTTGCTGAAAATTTTTTAAAAAGGAGAGTATTTTACGACATGTGGAAATTATATAGAATTCAAATTTCAGTGTCCATAAGTGTTATTGGCACAGAAGCAGGGACATTCATTTATGTATTGTCTGTGGCTGCTTTTTACCTACAGCTGAAGAGCTGAGTAATTGCAACAAAGGCTATCTGGCCTGCAAAGCCTGACATTTTTACTGTCTCGCTCTTTACAAAAAGGCCTGCCAACTGCTGCTATTGAGTGGTTCTCAGCGGTAGCTCTGTAGGAAACACTTGAGAGAACTTTTAAAACTCTCAGTCTTCAAGCCCCACCCTGTACCAATTAAATCAGCCTGTCTGGAGATGAGACCCAGTCTTTAAGCTTTGTTAAAGCTCCCCTGCGTTTTCCCAACGTGCAGCCAAGGTTTAAAACTACTGCCTAGAGCATGAATGTATTTTGAGGGGCAGATGGAGTAGGCCTCTTAACATCCAGGTTGCCAGATGGGAGAGAGAATGTAGGTTACTCATTACCACCCATGTGTGCTGGGGGTGATGTGAGCAAAGAGGTTTAGGACCTTTAGGTTCCTTCTGGGGAAAATCTTTTCTATGAGGAGGTGGCAGGGATGAAGGGAACCAAATGGAGAGGAAAGGATGCATTATACTAAATATCTATCCCAATATATTGACTAAGTTGAAGACGGATTTTCCCCTAAATGGCAACTCATCAAATGTACAGGTGGTGTAGCCTTCTTTTCCTTCCTTAGCCGCTAGAAACAAGTGACCTAATTCCTTAGCATCCAGTAACGTAACCATGTGGTTGAAGCTGTAGAGCACAGAACCAGGCATTTTGTACAGAGAGACAAAGTAGACATTTTAATCTGCTGTGTGGTCCATGCACTTATCTGCTTCAAAACCACCTGGAAGTCTTGTTAAACTGAAGATTCATAGGCCCCACCCCAGACCTATAGAATCAAAATCCCTAGGAACAGTCCTAGGAATCTACATTTTAATTAGCATCCTGATTGATTCTTAAGAACATTATAGGTTGATCACCACTTACCTAAATAGTTTTACTGGTGAATTCTTAGCAAATGTTCAGTGCTCAGTTGTCTTACCATCATTTGCCATAGTGGATTCACTGGCTAGGCCAATTATTGATTTCATTCTAGAGCTGCACACACATTTAAAAAAAGATGGAATTACTAGGTAAAATCTATAATATATATGCCCAGTGGTCCTTAAAAAAGTTATTTTTTTAAAAAAACAGTAGTGGAAGTAACATGCTCATTCCACCAGTTGCTATCTTCCTCAGTATTATAGATACCTCTATGGCACACCTTTAAATATCTAAATAGTGCTAAATTTTCCTTTTTTGAAGATAGGCCTAATTTTTTAGTAGGTAAACATCACTTGGAGTAAAACATGGTGAATAAAATGGGTGATTAAGCTGGATCTGTCTTTTTTTAAATGAGCTTTGACTCTTAGGTGGCCACATTAAACTTCTAACTCCAAAAGACATCCCTTTATAACATCTTGAATATTTTGTCTAAAACAGAGCTGTTTTAGAAAAGTCCAGTTTATCTCAAAGTGAAGGAGAACAATCTTTTGGACTTATAAATTTCAGTATGTTTTGTATTAAATCGATCCCATTTCCTTATTGTCATTTTCATAAGGCTAAACTGTTGAAGACATATAAGCCATCAGTTTGTTGGTGTAGGTGTTTGCATTTTGAAATATGTGATTCAATACAGGAAATCATTATGAGATAGGAGAATATCAATGCTTTATTTCCATTTACTAGGGAGACTTGTAGGGAAGGTGCCATTCTGGGGACCAGATGGTCTTTTACTTCATTTAAGTGCAGTGGATGGGCCAACGTTTGCATCAGAGCCAAAGGGCAGAATCACTGCATAGACAGAACATCCTGTGTTCTGTGGTTGCTTGAGATGGGTAGAATTGCAAATGTACTTTAGAATCAGATTTTAAATATAATTCAGGTTGAACAGAGTGGTGTGATAAGTCATTGTGAGAGTAAATGCTGTGAGCAGTGCTAAAAGGTTTTGTTTGACCACCCTGGGACCCAAATGCCTGTTTCTAAAATGAAAGGATATATTTTATGGGTTGAGTCTACCCTCCTAGATTGAATGGGCGATGCCCCTTGATAGCAGCACAAAGGGAGTTTGAAACTTTCCATTTTCAACTAGTCTCTGAGTATTGACTGCATTCATTGTGTGTTTATCGCAACGGAGGCAGGCTCATGTTCTAAAGTGCTCTGTCTTAGGGCTTGCAGAAATTTTGGAGTGTCTTTAATTTCACCAAACTCAACAAAATTGAACACATAGATCACTAAGCTTTGATGTTCTAAAGGCAAAGATTAAAAAAAAAAAAGGTACTAGTTTCTCTGCAACAATTGGAACAACATAATACTGTGGAGTCTGCCTTTACCCACAAGTTCCTTCATTCATCAATATGAAGGCCATTTGAGACATTCAGGTGACAACCTGTCTCTTCCATATTGGTCACTGATTTCTTTAAAGATTCATGTTGGAGATGAAAAGTAAGATTAAGTCTCTTGGAAAATACAGGTGGCTTTGTTTGCTTAAATATTTTTGAGTTTTATTTCAGAAAGACTCTTGCTGTGATTAAAATTTATTATTTCTCTTTGCCTGGACAAAACAAAACTACTCCTTCACACAGTGTGTGTGTGTGTGTGTGTGTGTGTGTGTGTGTGTGTGTGTGTGTGTGTGTGTGTGTGTGTTGTGTGGTGGGAGTTAGGGAGAGCTGCCTTTAACCATTCCAGTGGGCCATTTGTCTGGTTTCATGTTACATACACATTTTCTGGCTTTCCAATTTACTGAAGAACTGCATTATGGCCTTGATTAGAAATTATCTGTCCCACAGCCCTTTCCTTTCCCTCCCCATTAAATGAGCCACTTTGTCTTAGATTATAATATCGTCTTCCAAACTTAAAAATAAAGTTATTGGGGTGGGGGTCGGGGGGAGTATGAGTGGGTGGTTAGGCAACATTGCTTCCAGAGGAGCTTAACTGTTTAAGGGTTAAAGACACAGAAAAATTATAACGTAAGTACTGTAGTTGATAAAGAAAGGTGGCTTTGTCTGCGTGATTCGTTTGGACTCTGTTAAGACAGACAAAATATCTTTTTTTGGTCTTACGGCGTAGGCAGGGTTTTATATGCTTAAAAGCAAATCTTCATCTGCATTCTCATTCTCTTACATCAGCCCACTTCTCCCCTTCTCTCTCATGTGGCAAAACAATAAACAAAGTGTCCACTGTTGGTGCTGTGGGGTGTTTCTCCCTCTTTCCTTCCACTACAAGCTCCCAGGGTGAAAATCTTTAGCCATTTAAACTCCGAAAATTCTGTTCCTCTAAGACAGGACGTTTGCTGAATGTTTGTTAGCTGGAGAATGTCTCATAGCAAGTCAGTTCCAAAAAGGTCATGCAGAAATGCAGGCTGAGCTGGGATGGCAGGGGCACCCCAGGTCCTGTGAGAAATCCCTGTTGGGGTTCCCTGTTTTCTTTTTCCTCAGCATTTGTAAAGTCAACACTTTTGGCTGGAGGGGGTAGCTGAAACTTTAAAAAAGCATTGAAAGTACTATTTGTTCTCGAAAATATTACAGTTAATCTCTTGGTCCCAGTCTGAGGGGAAGAAAAGATCTTTGTAAAGAAAGGCAACAAAATGTGGGTATATTTCTGTCTTCCCTGGCTGGAGTTTCAGAAGATTTGTTAACATGACTATCAGCAAGGAAAGAATTTGAGAGTTTATTTTAAAGCTGTGGATCTTACCCTGGGATCTGTGGATTCCCAGGGGGCCCACAGATGGTGTTCTCGGGAGGGATGGTGGGCTCTCTCAAACTGAATAGAAAAGTTTGTACACACAAGCCTTTTATTGAAGAGACTATCTGTGACTCTCTATTTAGAGTCTCAAATCCTCACCCCCAAAATGAATAACTATTTTGGGGGGTATTTTTTCTTTTTTTAGTGTCGTAAAATATGCATAACATAAAATCTACCATCTTAACTATTTTAGGTATATATTCCATACTATTAAATAAATTCTTATTATTGTACAGCTATCACTGTTATCCAACCTCATAATTCTTTTCATCTTGTAAAACTGAAAGTCTATACCCATTAAATAATAACTCCCTATTTTTCCCTCCCTCCAGACTCCTGGCAACCACCATTCCCCTTTCTGTCTTTATGATTTCAACTACTCCAAATACCTCATATAAATGGAATCGTGAAATATTTATCTTTTTATGACTGCCTTATTTCACTTAGCATAGTATCCTTAAGGTTCATTCATGTTGTAGTATATGTCAGAATTTCCTTTGTTTTTAAAGCTAAATAATATTCCATTGTGTGTATATATAGCGTCACATTTTGCTTATCCATTCATCTGTTGATTGACGCTTGGGTTGCTTCTACATTTTAGCTATTGTGAATAATGCTGCTGTGTACATGGTATCCAATGTAACTACTTTTTAAAAGCAAGTTTATAAGAAAGTTTCCCCCTTTTTCTTCTGAGTAAAGTTGTATAACAAGAGATTTTCAAAATCTGTGAAGTTTCCTGTGCCTCAATTGACTTTAAAGTTCTGAGTGAATGGGCCTGTGCACACACATGTGTGCTTGCCCACTTGGGCATATGGCTGGGCTGGGCTCTGAATACTCTTTTTTTTTTTTTCCATAAGAAGATAACAGCCAATGCATGGAAAGCAAAGGACTGGGAAAGGCTAGTGGCATCCATGTGAGCCATTTCCAGAGTTGACCCCTGCCACTTAGCCCTATCCCCTTGGCAGTTTACCTCAGCCAAACTGGCATTAAGGATCTGCCAAAAAGAAGCCCTTACTCTATTAGGGAGTGAGTAAGGGAAAGAAGGGCTCCAAGTTTACTTCTCCTAAAGCCCTGAGCCTGGTCCTCCTTCCTTTTCATGTTCCTGGCAATAAGGTCCCTCCCTGACTAAGTGTAGGTTTCAAAGTTAGACGTGATTTTGCATTTTCTCTCTCCCACTATCAGGTGCTCTGTTAGGAGGCAGGTATTTTAATTCTTTGAATTTTAGTTTACTTATTTGTAAAATGGGGATAAAATACTTACCTCAAAATGGCATTGCTAAGACTAAGTGAGAATCTTGGAGCTGCTTCATCAAAACCTCAGCTCTGCTACAGCATCAAGCATCATCCTGAAGTGGGGATTTCTAAGGTAAAAGTGTTGCTAGACCTGTTCAAGATTTTCTTGCTTTATGAGACTTTGGGGAATGGAAACAAGCAGGTCTGCTAAAAAAACTGAGAAGATAAATCTGGATTTAGTGGCTGAAAAGACAGAAGAGTTAAAGGCTAAGCTTGGACAAGAGCAGGGAGAGGAATAAAGATGTTATTATCTGTAATATGAGCATAGGGGTTGGCAAAAGAGGAAAAGGCTGTGTCACCTCTCCATTGGGACATCCTTGATGTACCCTTACCTCTCCACAGCATACGAGTACAACTCCTGCGTGAGGGAATGTGCTTCACATTTTAATTTTAAAATGAATATTTTAAAAGATGATTTATGTGATCCACTGTATAATAAAAGTAAAATGTTATATTGTTTATCTCTAAGCATCACCAGAATCAAAAACAGGAAATAAGCCACAAACACGTATACACACATACAATCTACCCCAACCAATTCATTGTTTATAAGCTCTTTCTATATCACTATTTATACAGAATTAATTTTACATGGCTGCTACTATTATGTATATACCATTCAGTCCTAATTCATTCTCACTAATTTATATAGACCCCCCATTTCTATAGCTCTTATATCCTACTTAACATTCTAAATGGCAATTTTTATATTGATATGTTTTATATCTATATGATAAGCTTTGGGTTTAGTTTTTTATTCTAAGATAAATGTCCTTTTATATACATACTCAATGTTATTTCAATGCAAATTCTCCCTTGTCAACAGCTTTGATAAATTTTATGACATTTGCCAACTTTTACCAATGTACTCTCGGAAAAGGTTTTACTAATACTAATCAAGAACTCCAGCCATGGATAAATATACCTAAAGTAGAATTATTCCCAGCTTTCCCAACACTGAACTTTGTCACTTTCTTTTTTGCTAATTTAATGAGAGTGAAGTGTTATGTAGTTGGTTTAATTTTTAATTTTAAAGTTATAATAAATGTGAGCATTTTTCTGTTTTTATTTTTTAACTGAACAGTTTTCATCTCTTTTTGTATGAATTTTCTAATCCATGGGTTAGCAAACTATGGCCCTTGAACCAAATATTGCCAACTGCCTGTTTTTAGAAATAAAGTTTTATTGGAACACAGCCAAGTTCATTTGTTTACCTATCGTCCATGGCTGCTTTTGAGCTACAATGGCAGAGTTGAGTAGCTGCAACAGAGCAAAGTCTAAAATATTTACTATCTGGCCCTTTACTGAAAAACTTTTCATATTTGAATTAGCTTTTGTTCACTCTTGCTCTTCTGTACTTTATTTTCCAGCAATATCAAAGAGGACTTGTAGCTTCCCTCATATTATAATTTATGTTTTGGTTTTCTTGCACGTGCTCTTTCCTCTGTCTGGAATTTCCAAACACCACTTTGCCAGAAAGATTCACCCTTCTAAACACTCCTTGAGAGGTGCTCATACTATAAAGCATTCTCTTTAATTCAAATTAACAACTTTACTTTTTGTTAAAAGACATTGACAGTATCAAAAAAAAAAAGAAGTGACGACGACAACAACAACAACAACAACAACAACAGCAACAACAACAAAACATAACTCTGAGAAAGCACTTTGTAAAACTGCCGGGTGCTGTATAAAAAGTAACAGCTTCTAATTATAACTATTATTATACTTAGCAGCATCAATACCCACCTTTGTTTTTACTTTTACTTTAGACCATCAACAAGGAACTGTTTAGAACAAAGCACTCTGAAGACCAGAAGCCTCTCATGGAATAAATTATCTGATAATAACTTTCTTATAATACTTATTTATAAAATAACAAAAAATTAGTGGGGTGCCTGCAATAGTTATTTTGACAACACCAGAGACCAATTTGGAACAATTATATGCACCTCATCAATTATTGAATAATCATTAAGAAGACTCAAAACACCAATGGACCAAACAGAAGAGCTCAGCCTGCTGTTATTCTTCTGTTTGACTCAAGAGACAACAGTTTGGAATATTTGGAATTCTAGAGAAACAATAAATATAAAATCCTGAAAAAATATGCTGAACTATAAAGTCATTCTATCTTTTGGTTGCAGGTAATTATGCAAAAACCAGACAAGATAGTATCTTAGAGAAGAGTTTCATTTATCCAGAAAAAAAGGAATCTGAACTAAAACATATCTTATGAATCCAAAATGATGCCTAGCATCTTTGAGAATTCTCCTACTTATCTTTCCAAAGTGTCTACTAGAAGAACACTGAAATTACTCTGCAGTTCTTTCTCTCTCCCTCCCCCATGCCTCCCCCGACAAATATATGTTTTTATTTTCTCTCTGATGGGTCTGCATTCCTCTCCCTGATTGCTCCTTCCTTCATAAACATCTCAGAAAATATTTTCATGAAATGTTATATATAAAAATTATAGTTTGTGTGTGTATGTGTGTTAATATGATTTACTAATTTAAACAATGATCTCTGGGGTATCTGGGAAAGATCTTAGAGATTTCCATTTGCTTTGTGAAAAGTTTAATATACGTATTGAAAGCCACAAGGCGAAGGTTCATATTACATGAGTGAAAGCTTGAGCGGTTTTGAATGCTCCGTCCCAGAGACAAAAGCTCTTAGTTCTAACTGCATTTCTGGAAAGAAGGGCGCCAGTTCGTTTACCACTTCCATTATGGAACAGCTACTTATTTTAGTGATGCCTTTCTCTCAGGAAGTGCAATATATAGTAAGGGCAGAAAAATAAGCAAAGAAGGAAATTCGTTATTGATTTTCGTTTCTTCTGTGAAGTTACATGAAAGCTCAATTGCTTGTAGCAGTAACTAAGTCAATAAGGCTCCATTTGAGACCACCTTGACGTTCAGTTCTCTCCTGATCCCTTCAAACTTCCTCTAGTGTCAGGTTCTTTTTTATTTAATTGTCTTTGGTGCTGAGACACTATGAAACTTTTTATTCAAAACATCATAGAGAGGATGTTGCTAAAGGTAACCTGTGAATTATTCCCAGACAATAAAAGTTCCTTCACTCCTTTTTGGTTGAAAATCAGCAACACTAAATACCAAACCTGAAAATCCAAGAGAAAAAAAAAGAGGTGAAGATGGTGAACTTTCAGACTCCTTATATATGAAAAGCAATTTTTCAGTACGAGGGTGTTACTGCGTTTCCTTGGGTTTGAACTGCAGAAGGATTAAGCATGGTGTTTTCTCTTGTGGGGTGGGGGAAGGTTGTTTATGTCAGACTCACCGTTATCTGTGTGTACATTTTGTTCATAATACTTGCTGACATTTACTGGACATTTATTGCGTGCTAGATAGTATGTTAAGTCTGCATATGGTTTCTGTTCCGTAGGGAAGCAATAAGTCGCCTGTGTGAAGCTGTCCCTGGGGCAAATGGAGCCATTAAAAGGCGTAAGGTAAATACTGGTGTGGTTTTGTTTTGTGTTTCCCCAACTATGGGAAAGATAATATAGAAATAGTTGTTAGGTCATTCCACCATGTGACCAATGGTTCAGAGTGGCCTTCATTCGTTGGCATGATATCAGAGATGCACTCAAAGTTGTTCTGGTCCCTCAAGTATTTCCTACTTGTCTGACGCTGCCTTAAATGGTGATGCCTACAGTGACAGAATAGAGAAAAGACCTGAGTTTCATGTCAGAAAATTTGGGTTCCAGGCCTGGATCTTTACTTTTCTTTGAACATGGTATCTCGTTTCTCTGATACTCCATTCTTGTTACTATAAAGTTAAGTCATTGAACCAGATGACCAGTTTGGTACTTTCCAATTTAAATATTATATATGTATGTATTCCGCATTTTAACATTTTAGACTTTTTAAACTCCTTGGCTCATTTTCCAATGGAAACAAGGATGCTGGTAGAGGTAAAATAATAACACATTGATAGGAGACTTTCATGCTGAAAGAGCACAAGTTTTGATGTTGCACAGACTTGGGTTTAAATCCTGCCTCTGCCACCTACTGTTAAAAGAACAAAAATTTAATTCAGTAAATTTAGAGATCTAATTGGTTTTATTGAGTGATTCATGAATCAAGCAGCTAGTAAATAGAGAGATGCTTCAAGAAGCTGTATAATGTAGAAAGAAGTCTTTTATAGGCAGAAACTGTGCAGGATGGGAAAAGTTATTACCAAAAGAAGAAAGAAAGGATTGCTTCAGGCAAGGTTACCTTCTCTTAGGAAAAAGCTGAGGTCTTATCAGGCAGATTGCCTCAGTTTTCTTTGTGGAATGGGCCTACATAAGAGATTACCTCATTGGAACTAATCAGAAAACTCCAGATTGACTGATTAAGATTACATTCCTAATCAGGAGAAGGTTAAAACTGCCATTAGGTCAGATGTTAAGTCTAGGTTCAATGTCATGGGCTTAGAACAAGTGACTCCATTTGGGGCCCGTGGTTTTTCCCTTTAACACTACTAAACTGTGTGAGCTTGGATAAGTCACTTCATTTTTTGTATCTTTGGTTTCCTCATCTGTAAAATGAGAGAAAAATAACACTTTATTGAGTTATGTAAGAATTAAATGAAATGATGTCTACAGAGTGCCTAACAGTGCCTGACATATGCTAGACTTTGACAAAAATGTAGTTAGTATTATTGTTATTAAGCTATTAACCCTAGAATGTTTAATTGCTTCGAAAACAACAAAGGAAATGTATAAAGGCTCTTCAAGTAACAATATAAGTCAAAGAATTATAAACAGTTTAAAAGGGAAGCGTATCTTCCAGTCTAACTCTCTCATTTTGCCAGCTTCTAAACTGTGGCTCAGAGAAGAGATTTGCCTTGAGTTATTAGGATTGTGAAGGCCAGAGTCAGCTGTAGAAGCCAGGTCTTCAGATTTCCAGCCTAGTGCTCTATTTCTGTACCACCCTGCCTCATTTGTTTTTTTTTTAATCATTCTTCATCATTTTACATAGAGTTGAACCCAGTGTAACCCAGAATGACTCAGATGAGCCATGTGGTATGGAAAACTCTAATACATTCCCTTTGAATTCTATTAGAACTCCCTATTACTAGTTTCTTTGACAGAACCCATGGCCTCAAAGTAGCCTCTAGCCTCCTCCTGCTTTCTCCTAATCTCTGTGAATAGGATGTTTCAGCTGGATGATCCCAACAAACAGACTCATTCATTCGAGACATTTTCATTTCAGAAGTAGGGAGTCCACACCCCAAAACAAAACAAACCAGGTTATAACAGCTCCAGAAAGTATACCTGTAGAGGAAAAAAAAAAGAAAAAGAAAATTTTGAGTTATTTTCTTCGACAGCTAGCATTTATTGAGTACTTAGTATTTGCCAAGGACTCTTCCAAGCACTTTATAGTTTTTTTATACTCTTTTTCCCATCAATTAAAAAAATGTGGTAAAGTACACATAATGGAAAGTTTACCTATTAACCATTTTTAAATGTATAGTTTAGTGATATTAAGTACATTCCTGTTGTTGTGCAGTCTTCATTACCAACTATCTCCAGAATGCTTTTCATCTTGTAAAACTGAAACTCTATATCCATTAAACAATAACTCCTCCACCCCATTTCTCCCTCTCCAGCCCCAGGCAACCACCATTCTACTATGGGTGTGTGTGTGTGTGTGTGTGTGTGTGTGTGTGTGTGTGTGTGTGTGAGAGAGAGAGAGAGAGAGAGAGAGAGAGAGAGAGAGAGAGAGAGAGAGAGAGAGAGAGAGAGAGAGAGAGAAACTGCTTTGTTGGAATAAAGACAGTAGGCAGCAGGAATCACACTTCATTACCATGCTACTTTCTGTCTCTATGATTTTTGACTATACTAAGTACTTCATAAAAGTGAAATCATACAGTATTTGTCATTTTCACTTAGCATAATAGCCTCAAGAATCATTCATGTTTGGCACATATCAGAATTTCTTCCTTTTTAAGGCTGAATAATATCCCATTATATGTATATATTGCATTTTGCTTATCTGTTCATCAGTCAATAAATACTTGGGTTGTTTCCTTGTTTTAACTGCTGTGAATAATATTGCTATGAACATGGGTGTTCAATTATCTGTTCGAGTCCCTGCTTTCAATTTTTGGGGGATATATAACAAGAAGTGGAATTGCTGGATCATATAATAACTTTATTTTTATTTTTTGAGGAATCGCCATACTGTTTTCTATAGTCGTACCGTTTTACATTCCTACCAATAGTCCACAATTTCTTCACATTCTTTTTAACACTTTTATTGTCTATTTTTTTTTTTTGACTAGTTATAAGTCTATCCAGATTTTTGTTTTTCTTTAGGATTTAATCTGGGTAGGGCTACAAATTTATCTATCTTACCTATGTAACCCAATTTGTTAACATTCAGTTGTTCATGATACTCTTATGGTTCTTTTTATTTCTGTTGAATCAGTAGTAATGTCCTCATTTCACTTCTAAAGTTAATAATTTGAATCTTCACTTTTTCTTAGTTCATCTAGCTAAATGTTTGTAAATTTTGTTGATCTTTTCGAAGAACCAACTTTTGGTTTTGTTGATTTTCTCTGTTGTTTTTCTAATCTCTATATCATTTATCCGTGCTCTAATCTTCATTTTTTCCCCCCTTCTACTAGCTTTGAGTTTAGTTTATTCTTCTTTTTCAAGTTCCTTAAGTTGTAAAGCTAATTTGTTGATTTGAGGTCATTTTTCTTTTTAATATGTGTTTATTACTATAAATCTCCCCTTATGTACTGCTGCATCCCACAGTTTTGGTGTGTTGTGTTTTCCACACTCTTTTAATCATCACAAAAAACCT
Organism: Cynopterus sphinx; assembly: GCA_030015415.1. Taxonomy (NCBI): domain Eukaryota; kingdom Metazoa; phylum Chordata; class Mammalia; order Chiroptera; family Pteropodidae; genus Cynopterus; species Cynopterus sphinx. Next base: position 92,569,633 of record CM057384.1, on the reverse strand, counting down.
AGACAGCAACTTTTTCTTTTTTTAATGCTCCATGGTATTCAAAAGGACTTGAGAGCTCAACTAGAATTCTTTTTATATGAAGCAGGCCCCTACTCCCAATACCTGGGGAGAAGGAATATAGGAGAAAAGTTGTGAGGGCTCAAATTTCACAACTCAGTAAAGAATTTGCTGCATTCCAATTTTTTAGAAAAAGTTTTTATTTTAAAAAATTATTTCATCTCTTTCGGTAAAAATCATTTCATCTCTTTCAATAAAATGGAAGAGTATGGGCTTTGACCCATTTTTAACATTTATAAAATAAACATTCATTCTGTAACAAAAATCATAACTTAGATTGTTGTTCTGTTATCTTTAAAGCCTCCAGTTAAGTTCCTATCAACAGTTCTGGGCAAAAGTAACCTTCAGTTTTCGGGAATGAATATAAAATTGACCATCTCAACATGCAGCCTTATACTGATGAATCTCGACAACCAGCAGGTAAGATCATGAATGTCATTTATAGCTTAACATATTATCTATTTTTGCAGAGGAGCCTGGGCATAATAGAGAGAATGTAGGTTCAAACAGAATATGCCTAAAATTTACTAAGGCACAGGGGGAAAAATCTGCCAAGGATTTATGTGTAATAATAATTAGAACAGCATTTTTAACCCATCATTGGGATATTTAACTGCCTGCACACTTGCCCCTACCTAACAGGCTTTGTGATAAGAACCAAGGGGGTAAATAATATAGGAAATACTATTTGACAACTCGTATCCTTGAATCAGTCATTTGTTACTCTCCACCAACCCTCCCTAAAGAAAAAGCAGTTTGATTATCAGAGCTAACTCAGGGTACAGATGAAGGACAGAAAGGAAGGGTGATATTAGGGTTAATGTTCTAGCTAACTGAAATTTAAGCAGAAAATATTTTCTTCCAACCTGTGATGTTGAAAAGCTTTTTAAAATATTATTTTTAAACATAACTTTTTTCACCTTTGATGATTTATGATACTATGGTGTGCATGAATTTTCATTGTGAACTTTATTTCTCAAAAAACAGCATTACTGAAGCAAATACAAAAGACATACAAGCATTGGACTAAATGTGTATCTTTAAAAAAGGATGTTTTTTGACTTTATTTTTTAAACTAAATTCCTTATATTAGGTTATTTATGTGTATTAGGGTTTAATTTTTATTTGTCTAGTATGTAGTGATTTGAGGTTTCTTAAAAGGTTTTATTGTATGGAAAGCTGTTGAGCAGAGATTCATGGAAGGTTTAATGTGAACTTGGCAGTGATAAAACACTAATATTTTGAGGTAACATAATCCTGGCTTTGTCATTAATGAACATGTTACCCTATCACTAAATTTTCCTCAACAGTGAAATGAGGATCATAGTACCTATTCATAGAGTTTCTGAGAGGATAGATTTAGTAATAGCTAATGTCTCATAGGATTATTTAGAGGATCATGGATGTAAATCACTTAGCACAGTGTTAATCACATGACATTTATTTTTATTATTTACTCAAACATTCTTTCCTGAGATTTTTTTCATATACTCAGTACTTAACAGGGGAAGCATATTATAATATATAAAATTATAAAATTGTCAGTAACATATAAGTACAGTTATATATATTTTGACTTCAATTTTTTGCCAAAAAATTCACTTGTGGTTTCGAGGACTGGGCCGCTTTATATTCTAAATTAAAAATCAGAATAAAATATATTGATTACAGAGTAGCATAAATCATCATAGAGGAAAATGCTTAATATGAGACAGTTCAAAATAAATTCCCATCCAGTTGCATCCTTACTGGTTATCTAGCAGAGGTGATACCATTAGTATAATGACAGAACATTTGGGGTTGTACTAAAAGATGCAATTTCTGGTGGAAGGCAAAACATTCAGTTTTTCAGGTGCTTTGCCCTCAAACACTTGTAGATGCAAAATTCATTTTTAGTCTTCACTCATATATGGTATCAGAGATGCTTAATGCTTTTAGTTATGAGATCTCATTAAGTATAGGAGCCCTTGAGTTATCTGACTTTTGTAGAGGAGGAGTAGGCAGAGCTAGAATATGGTGACAGTCTTAAGTGCTGAATCTGAGTGTTTTAAAAAATGACTCTTGCCATAGGGTTACTAAAGAAAAAGGGAATTAAGGAAGAAGAGTTTTGGTGTATGTAGTAGGGAGCATCGTTTATTCTTAGCATTTCCTTTTCCTCCACTACCTTTTTCCAGGCCACTGCAATTAGAGGTGGTATTTCCACACACCCATAATTTTTCTGGCAGAATAGAGGTAGGGATAGTAGGCATGGTTAACTTCCACTACCAGTAGTTATAGCAATGAGATACCTTTGAGAGTGAATCACATCTTTCCTGCACTGGTGACATGGAATGTGGTTGTGTTCAGCCTACTATTGGAATGGGGACCAAAGTTAAGATCGATCTATCTATCATCTATCTATCTATCATCTATCAATCTATCTTCTATCATCTATCTATCATCTATCATCTATCTATCATCTATCTATCATCTATCATCTATCTATCTATCTATCTATCTATCTATCTATCTATCATCTATCTATCTATCATCTATCTATCTATCTATCTAATCTATATAATTATTCCAAGTAATTTTGAACTATTCTGTAGGCTTGGGAGAAATGGTTTGGGGTGCAGGGGTCATATTAAAAAAAAAAGTGCCACAATCTAGATGCTTCAAGAAGCTTTATACATTCTATCAAAAGGGCAACTAAATGTTGAATGGATGAAGGCAGCAGAAAAGCAGTCTTATGGATGCAGCATGAGAAAAGAAGTTATTAATTATATCCTCCTTAAAGAAACCTACCCTTTGAAGTTCTAAGATAAATACAAAGATACTAATGTCTCCCACCCCACACCCCTTAACTTCTAAAATTTGCTTTGGACTGAAAACATAAATAGGTTCAAGTTTATAGATACATTCATAGATGAGAGCTTTTATGAGTCAGATGGTTCACATTTATTCTCAGCCAATGAGAACTTAAAAAATATAACCATTCACTCCCAGAAAAAGTCTTATAGAACCTCAGAGTCAGAAAATAAAGTCTATATTAAACACATAATGCTTGCAATTTTTATATTTTGGGATGAACAAACACATTTTGGAAAAGCATGTTTTTTTTTTGTTTTTGTTTTTTGGTATATTCCTTTGTTTTAAACATTTAAGCAATAAGTTCTTTGACATACTTTAATATAGTATTTTAGGGCCTTAAGCAAAAATGTGTCTCTGTAGCTTCCACTCTTATTTATTCATTTCTATACTCCTACCACCAACTCTAACAGCTACTGAAATTAAAAAGGGTAATGAAGAGATTAAGAAGGTAAAATGGGCAGAAAATGAAGACATCTTTTAATCTCAAATATCTAGAGGCCAGGCCGGTAATGCAAACTGTTTAGGTATAAGAAAAACAATGGTGTAAGCAGTGATAAAAGGTAACACTTGAACATCTGTTGGTGAGACAACACTGGGGAACATGGCAAACAGAATGCTTTCCATATGTAAAGGTGAATCAGATATTTTTTCCCATGCCGCTATAAGTCAAGGGCTGCTAGATCCTACATTTAGAAAAAAAAAATGGTTATCTGAGTTTTGCAGCTCTCTGTAGGTTATTAAGTGTTGGTCTTCAATTAAGAAATTGAAAATTATTAAGCTTGAGCCAAACAAAATAGATCTGTACCCTTAGGGCAGCCAATGTGGGATATCTGTTTTAAGCAAACATTTTTTACTACTTATGAATAGATCCAGAAAATGCTCCCAAACCATACTATATACTCTTAAGCTCAAGTTCCTTCTACCCACATCACAAAATCAGAATCAGAATTTCCCCAGAACTCCTTTATTTCCCACTAAATGAAGATATACATATATCTAATCTCTATTTTCAGTTCAGGATCCTAAGGCAGAAAGATTAAGTTCCAGTTAACAAAGCTGATAGGTAGTGGAACCTAGATTTGTACCAGGTAGACTGGTTCCAGTCTGTAGTAACTTTTATAACAGAAATACATTTGATTTTACACCCCTAAAAATGGTGTTCAAAATGTTATGATCTTCTATCTTCAGTAAATTAATTTCAGTGGTCTCTCAAGTTAGTGCTTATTTTTAAGACCACTAAACAACCATCAGAAGAGTCAATTGCAGAATCCAGGTCTTTCTCCACAAAAAAAAGCCTTCAGATCCCAAGAGGGCTTGGTTTTCCCTCCTCCTCTATACTCAACTCAGTCCCAGAGAAACAGAACCACACCTCGGGGTTTGTAGACCTGTTTTTTTTTTTTTTTTTTTTTTTTCCTGAGCTTATATAGCACCTTTACCTAGAGGTAAATGCGACCAGTCAGTTCATTGTGTGTTGGCACCTTTTTTTTTTTTTCAGAGTACCATTAATTCACATCACACAAGCAATTATTCAGACTCATCTGACTGCAGCTACAAGCTGTCTGAAAATGCAGTGAAAGTGAGGCATGGGGGATACAGTAGGATTAAGTTATGTGTCACCTCCTGTCTAGTCTTTCCCCCATCTCTCTCTTCCTTCCCACCAAGCTAGTGTTTATGATCATCTTCAGTCCCACATTTTACAGAACAGAACCCCTTTCTCTAAAAGAAAGGGTGACTGTAACATATGTAAGGCTGTGTTGTCCTGTTATATTGGATGTGTCCTTTACTGCCATAATGAAGCAGGAACATCTAGTACATTTTTATTGATCACAAGACCTCTTGATATACTGTTTTATTGGTCACAGTCTTCAGACATAATTATCATAGAAATTTAGAACTTTAATAACCATAGCAACAGGCTCATTAATAGTACAGGTTTTTCCAAGTTGGCAAATTCTCTTAAAGGACTTTCACTAAATTTAGTTTCCACAAATTAACTTGTAAATCCGGTATTTGAAGCTAGAGTACTTTCCCTTACAAATTGTGGTTAAATTGAAAACATAAAGTTGCAATAATAAAAATAGCATATAAAGTATGTATGCAATGCTATTAGCCAAACAAAATACACAGAACAAGAAATTTTATTATCTTGAATGCTGGTGTATAACCAATAACAAGCTTAATTAGAGGAGGAGACAGAGGGAAACTTCAGATACTGAGGTGGATTTCTGGACAGGTTTAAAACCTTGAAGGCTGATGGCATAATTGTTCATTAAAGTCTTTTTTAAATGTAGGACTTTCCTTTTACTTGACAATTTTCACTTAACAGTTCTTATGTTATGAAGTTCAACCAGTCTTTTGCCTGTAAAGTTAAATGAAAAACAGCGAGTAAAACAGAAAATTTCTCTAGTATATGAGTTAGAAAGTTTTTCTTTGTACTTTCACATACATTTTAATAAATTTGAAAATTTACTTTGTAATTTCTGACTTTTAAAAATGTTCAAAAAAATTTTCTTGAATTACAGATCAGTTTTATAAATGATCAAGATACATGTACAAACAAAATTTCAGATGCTCCTGAAAACATTTTCAGATACTGTACACATGATACATATTTCTTTTGGGGTTTGCTTATGCTTCTGGGATACTAAGAATACTCAATTTATCGTAAACTAAAAATCCAGCCTTTAATAACTATGGCTTGAATAGATCACAAAGTGGAATCTTCAACGTTTTCTTAATAGGCTTTCAGTCCAAATAACTCAAAGATATCTCGTGTCCTAAATTGGATATATTACTTTTTCTCATGTAATTAGTATCACTGGGCTCTTGTACTGGTAGTTTGTCTTGGTCATTAGTTTTTCTTGCAAAACCATCCCATACAGTAAAATAGGAAAAAGTAATTTTCCCCAATGGAAAGAAAATAATCTGGATCAAAAGCAGAGTCAAAGCCATACGTGTTTCAGGGCATTTCTGTAAACAGGTTTTAACAGTCCTTAGATCCTTTAAGTTTTTTCCCCCCTTTATCACAACTGTGCAGTCACTGCCCTTTTCTATTCTGTGAAACAAAATTCTTTTTTGAAGATCGAGTTTTTCATTGGCACGGAACTATTTGGAATCAACCCAGAGACAGTGGAATGCTGGGTCTCTCCTCAAGTAGTTTCCTCCTCTGTTAACTGCATTTAACTACTCTCTATCAATAATCTCATCACAGCCGAGTTCTTCGGTCAGGCGATTGACAACCATAAGTGAAAACAGCTCTTCGATGAAGGCCAACTGATCGAACGGGGTCTTCTCATAATGCATCTGAAAACCGCCATCCAGGGCTGCTTCTCTTGCTCTGGATGTTCGCAGAAACATCTTGTTGGCTTCTTCGAGGGCTGCTGACACTCTGTAGCCTGCACCACTCAGTTGCTCCTCTTCGGGATAGTCGTAGTCGTCCTCCCAGTCATCAAATTCCTCGCCCTCGTCCTCGCTCTCGAAGTCAGGACCCGCGATCTGGCCTGGCTGCTCCCCAGGGCTGGGCCGGTGAGCAAGGCCTCGTTCTCCAGCTGGCTCCGCCATTGGCAGGGCCGCCTCCTCCTCCATTGGGCCTTCCTCCTCGAGCGGTAGCGGGGCCCTGTGGCGGGAGGGGTTCGGGGTTGGCTCCCGACTCCCGCTGCCTACCTCCATCTGCGGAAGGTCACCCTCGCCAGGCAGCACGTCCATCTGCAAGTCGTTGCTTTCTTCGAACAGCTCGCACAGCTCGTTCATTTCCGACATCGTGCAAGCAGCCGGAGCCCCTGCAAGGCGCTGGCAGCCAGCTCGGGGCGACGCGGCCGTGCGGTTGTGCGCGTGCGCACAGCGCGTGCGTGACCCCGTGCGTATGCGTGACCCCCAGGCCCCGCCCCCCGCGCGGCACGCCAGCTCCTCCGGCGCGCGCCGCCCGCTTGCGCGGCGACCTCGGGAGTGTTTTGGTTGTCAGGGTTTCTCGTTCGTTTGGAAATGCACTTGACGACTGTGCGTGCAAGAGCAGGAACTCGTCTCTGCTTCACTTAGCTGTTCTGCTGCGTTCGCTGCTCTACACTGGAAGATACGTGCCCGCCGTGACAGCGCTTCCGCGTCCTCCGGGCTGCTGGCTTCCCCTCGTCCTGCCCCCCCGTCTCCCAGCACCCCAGACCGGCGCACCTGCTCCGAGGGTTTAACTACCTTTTTTTTTTATCCGCGCTAACGACTTCTAAATGCACACCTCCAACGACCACACTGTTCTCCGCCACAAAGCGGCATGTTGAGAACTGATCCATTCAGCACCTTTTCAGTTTTCTTCGTTAGAAAAAGTTAAAATGACAGCTAAACAGACTATCCGTGTCCTTTTACAAAAGTTATATAGTGAGGAAATAGTTGGTCCCATGTCTTGTCGCAAGAGGTAACTTTCCACGATTATTCAATTGGGGGGTGTATTCTTTAAGTTCTTTTTCTTTGCATTTTCATGCATCTTAGGTCCTCGTGGAAAAGTTTTAACGTTTCGGAAAAGTCTCACGTAACTGTCTTCAACTTAACAAAACAAACCCCTCGGCAATGTCTTGAAGATTCAGCTTTGTTACTATACATATTTTCCCCATAGTGTTCTATTTGTATAGCTACACTATAGTTCACCTAGCCACGTGAAAATAATTTCCGATTTTTTGATACTGTAAACTATGGGTAAATGAACATCAATATGCGCCAGTGTTTCCCCAGAATAAATACCTAGCATTGGAAAGGGGGAAATCCTTTAGTTTTAATAAGTACTGTCAAATTGCTCTTCAAAGTTTCTGTACAAATTTAAGCTCTAGCCAGCGGTGTTTGAGAATAGCCAAACCCTTGCCACACTTTGTGAACTTCAACAATTTTATCAGTTTAATTCTATCTTGTTTTATTTTGAATAGTCTTGATTTCTTGGAGATTATCTTTCAATGTGTTTTTCAAACATTTGTATTACTTCTGAAAATTAACCGGTCTTATTTTGGATTTATTTATTCTTTTTATTGAGTCATAGGAATTCCTTTTAAAGCCTGTAAGTGAATTCTTTGTTTTACGTGTTGCAAATATATTCTCTCTTCCTGTTGTCTGTTTCAGGAGTCTTATACAAAAGTTTTAAATTGAATTTTTATGTAATCAAATTTGAGGTTTTTTCTGTATGTCTTTTTTCTATTAAAATGGGTTTTTCCTGCCTCAAAGATCACAAGCATAATCATTTATCTGTCTTCTGATATACTTGTAGATCTTTTATGAATCAAACATTTATATAAGTCATATGAGAACAGGATTTATTTATATACTTTTTCCATATTTATGGCTAATTCATCCAACTTCACTAATTGAATCCTTTGTCCTTTTGTATGCTGTTTAGCGCCATGCTTATCATAGACAGCTCATGAATATGTGAGCCTATTTTTAGACTTTGTATTCTAATGAATTTCTATAGTTTTATAAAATACCTTGCTAACAGGGAAATGTCTCTGTCCTTTAAAAAATTACTATAGTCTTTTTTTAATTTTTATTGTTTTGCATGTTTATTCTTTCAGGTGAATTTTAGAAACAGCATGAAAAATTCCCTGGATGACAGTGGTGGAATTTTTGTTGGAAATGCATGCAAATTAGAGGTTAATTTGAGAGAAAATTGACATCTTTACCCAAGTCAAGAAACACCACTTGTAGCATCCCAGAAAACTACTTGCTCTCCCTTCCTTTGCTCAAAAAGTAACCACTCCTGACTTCAAACAGAACAAAATGATTTTGCCTGTTTTTGAACTTTATATAAATCAAACCGTGTAGCATATATTCCCATGTCTTTTTGACCAAGAAACACGTTGCTATGTAGTAGTTCAGTGTTTGAATATCACAATGAGCATCACTGGAATTTTTTTCAATTACAGGCTATTATGAAAAAGGCAGTGATTTTCTTTCTTTAGAATATCTTTTGGTGTTTACATTTACACAGTTCTGTTGGATATATATCTAAGAGTAGAATTTCTTGGTCATCTTATATAAGCAACTTTAGTTGATTAGAATCTGCTTCTGAAGACAGGATTAGCTAATAATTTAGGTATTTTAATAAACTTCAAAATAGTATGACAAATTCATGTTTGCAAATTGGTAATTACACTGTGGAGATTACAAAAAAGCAATACCAGAATCTCAAGTAAAAGAGACAGTCTTCTTGGCTAACTAATGCAGTTCATTTGGATACTCTTACTTCATATTGGAAATCTTAATGTTAGTGCCTTAGTTAGGATACTTTTGGTGGCAAATGACTGAAACCTAATTCGAACTAAATTATATAAAGCTAAATTAGTAAATAGAAAAAAAATAAAAGGAGATGGAAAATATATTGGTTGAACTGTATTGGTAACAAATGTTACCACCAGACATTTTTCTATTTTTATCTCTCAGCTGATTTTCTCCAGAGGGAAATCTTCCTGCCCCCCCCCATTCCCTGCCAACAGGATTTTCTCATACATCAGAAAAAGATGGCTCCCTGAAGCTTTGAGCCAACCTAATACTTAGAGGCAGAGAAATGTTTCCTTTCTTGTTGTCCATATCAGTTCCTTCCAATGACACTGATTGTGCAGTTTCCAGATGTCTTTTGATTGGTCTGGATCATATGTCACCTGCAAGGAAGGGGCAATGAGATGGGCAAGTCAAATCCACATGAACCTAATGGTCCAAGTGAGACTATTATGGCATGAAGGTTGGAGTGGTTTCCAAAGGAATATTGTTCAGGCAAAAACAAAACAAGCAAACGTATGTCTATCGCTGTTAGATTATATGTAACTAGGAGTAATTAATTTATAGCATCATACATGTTTCATTTATGTTTTCCAGATTATTGCAAATCATCATATGCAGTCTATTTCATTTGCCTCTGGAGGGGATCCTGTAAGTATTGATTCATAAAAGTTTTTTTATAAGAGTCAAAACTTCCACATAAAGCATATTAGTCACTGTGTCTTTTCCAAATATTTTATTACAATTTGTAAGTAGCCACATGTAACAAGTAATCAAAAATTTAATTTTGACAAAATATTTCTTGCCATTGATTTAAAAATCATTTGGATTAGTAGATGAGCTAATAATACTTCATTGTGTTATTAGCCATGGAATTATCATCCGAAAGGTTTCTTGTAGATAACGATCAAAGTTCTGAAAAACAAATATGTCATGTGTGTGTTTCCAGTTCTTCCTCAGAATTCTTCTCAATGCAAATTTCCAGGTAGATCCAGCTAATCATTTGTATTTGGCAGATGAGGGGAAGCCTATCTGCCATATTTGACAACTAAGTCTAATCTAGAATGAGCAATGAGGTTTGCAGAAATTTATGGAGGAAAGGGTCAGCTTGTGGGAAAGAACAGCAGTTCCTTCCTACCAGGAGGCCACGTGGTGCTCTTTTCCCATGATGGTGTGGGCTGAGTCAGTGTTCTCTCTGCTAGCCTACTTCGAAGAGTGGAAGGTCTTTCCCTGACTCTATACTGAATTGTTTCTGGATCAGAGCAAAAAGAGAAGCATTAGAGCTGAGAAGCCTTTGATTGGACAGAAGTAAATATGTTTAAACCAAGGGAGTTGAAGGAGGTTTTTGCTCCTTTGTGACACCATGACATTTTTCCTGTACCTGCCAACCCATAAAAGGCTAGAGGAGGACAGAGTCTGATTTTCATAATGATTTAATACCAGTAACATCAAGATAACATGGAGAACATATGCAGGCCTTGCCCTTACCAATAGTGTATTACCTTATTTTCTGCAAAAATTTATTATTAAAGATTATATCCTCCAGAAATGAGGCAATTAAATCCATTCTAACAGTTGATTTTTTTTCTCTCCATCATCTTTAGTTTCTGTCTTTCAACTGAGGAAGAAAATTTAGGGTCACAAATGATAGGACTCATAACCCAGAAACCCAAGAGAGGTATGGAATGGTAGTAGAAACTGAACCTGGCATCTGGTGTCACTGCAGAGTTTGGCTTTATTTCAGTATTGAGGCCAAATATTTAAAAGAACAAGTAGTCTATCCTGAAATGAAATAAAGTTTTGAAGTTACTGTAAGTAAAATCATTGCTTCCTTTACTGGCACCTAAAAAACTTAAGCAAGTTCCTCACTTGGATGTTGATGTAACTTTTTTGTGCGTGAAACATAGTTAAATGCTAATTAAATTAGCCCATTTTTAAAAAAGTTCCAATAATTTCTTGTCTTCCCATTGGCAAACAGGTGACTCAAAGTATTTAAGCATGCCAAACTTAGATAACCTGCCTTCTTAACTTCCTTAAGGCATATGGAAGAAAAGCAGCTTTTACTGGATTTCAAATCATTGTTGTTTTTTATTAATGCATACTTAATTTTCCCTTTAAGCTCCACTACTTCCTCACCATTCATCTTTGAGTATAGTTATTTTTAAATGAATATATTAGTTTCCTTATGCCACCATTTAAAAATAAACCAAATTTGAAGAGCTCCCCATTTTCCCCAAGAGATTCTGCAGATGGCTAATTGAGGATTCACTAATAAACAGGGAACATACAAGGTACCTGACACTTAGCACCTGCAATGTGAACCCAATACTGAATCTGAACTCTGATCCATCCAGCCTTGTAATCTGGCCTCATAGCGACACCAAGGGATATGTTTGGTAGCAGAGAGTTAACTGAATCCAGCCTGAAAAGGCCCGCACTGTCTTTTTCTAGTTCAGTCATCCATGAAGTCTGTCAAATACTTTCCTTAGGATACTTTAATGAGTTCTGTAAGGGTAGTGTGAAGAATAATTGTTGTTTGCCTTAAATTTCCCCTTTTAAGTTTCAAGGGTTGCTGTCATTTTTAGGATTGGTACCTAAATCCTTTCATTTACCATAAGCATTTACCCTAAGCGTGCACTGTGTGATGTCTATCATAGTTCTCCAGAATCCTAATTCTTTTTAGACTGTTTTCATGTGCCTTTAGTTCCTCAATTCTTTCAACCCACCAAAGCATTGCCCCTACCAAAAACAAATAGTAAAGAATTTGTAACCACTGTGGGAAAGGGCATACCTGCTGAATTGATTGGGACCCCTGTGCTCTCTACAGCGGGAAAGAAAACCTGCCTCTTCAACATTAAAACTGGAACCACTATAAACATTGGCATTAGAGGTCCCTGAAAGAAGTTTTACCCTTAGGTCAGGGAGGCAATAGGTTGGAGTGCCAGGCTTTGGAGTCATGTAGACTTGACTTATTATCCTCTTTAAGCTTCAGAGTTCTTATGTATATTTTAGGGAATGATCACCCTTGCCTCACAATGTCCTGAGAATTAAGTGAAATGATGTATGTAAACTGATAGCACAGTGCCTGGCACAGAGTGATAAGAGATAACTATCACCCCTGTTGTTAAGACGTGTCCATATTTATTTTAGGACAGCTCACCAAGATAATTTACATCTTCACAGCTAACTGGGTACAAGGGGTAGGAAGCCAAGTCTCCATGGCCCAAAGTAGCGCCCTTCTTTCTGCCATATTTTCTCCGAAGTTTAAAGAATACTGGATATTCTTCCTCATTTCTTGACCTTTGCTCACCCTCACCTTCACTCTCTTCTCAAAAATATTTTACTTATCTTCTGTCTGCCCTGAAAACAGTTCTTGGTAATGCTTCTGTATTTATATGTACTTTCTCCATTTAAAACATGCATTAATGAATATGACCAAATTAAATACATTTTCTTATATTTTTCCCCATTTTTTTTTGTGCTTTATTTTTAACATTCTTTAAATTCTCTCAGATATTTATAGTAAAAAAAACTTTGGAATTTATATATAAGAATGTTGGACACTCTTTAGAAGAAGAGGAAACCGAGTTCTAGAGAGGTCCCACAACCTCTTCTCCACCATCTAATACACCAGACAACATTACTGGCACCATATCATCTCTTTAACTTTAAAAATAGCAGCCAAGTCCCCAGCATTTGTGGCTTTGCTTCTAAATTAATATAAAACAAAGTTTATAGATATGATCTTGTTTATTTACAAGATATTGCAAACCTTTTATCTTTTTCCATAAGAGAAATTTACTTAGGTGTGTGTTATTTTTTAAAATAACTGAAGACAAGTTATGCTGGCCCTGAGATCCACTTCCTGTATGATTCATTGTGGGTTATTAAGTGATTGTCCTTGTGGGTATTAAAAACATGAGCTTTTATTTCCTGCCAGTTGATTGCATCTTCCCTCTAGAGAGTCATACTTCTAATCTGCAAATGGCAGTGTGTACTTTTTCCTGAGAACTAAGATAACAAAAAGCATCTTTAATTATTAAAATCTTATCATTCATCAGCTTACTGTTTTCCATAAAAATCAGAATTACCAGGTGGCTTTTTGTTTATTTATTTTTACAAAGTCAGCAATACATCTCTTTTTTAACTTCTTGGGTTTTAATGGGTTCTCTTTTTCAAAAATGACTTTTCCTTTCTCTATATTGATCAAATAATGCTTGTATTTCTGCTTTATTATTCCTTAATTTAATTTGCACGCACACAGGCAAGCTAACAACCACAAAACCCAAAGTGTTTCTTTAATCGACTTGGTTTCTGATGTACATGGCATCTGTTTGGACAACTGGGAAATCATGGTGCCACATCCTTGTTTACAACACCTTCGTGATTGAGTAACACCTGGTATTTCAATTTTCAACACAGGAGTCATAGTCCTAACCATTTCTAATGAATGTATGTCCTAACATATCTCTATTTGCATTTTCTTTTATTCTTAGTGACATGGTCTATGTCTAAATTTTTAATCTTCACATTTTCTCCCTGAGAGGCAGAGGACATGGACCCCGCAATACTAAATTATATGGTGTATATTTGTTTATGTTCTCTCCTAAGATGCTTTCCTCTTCTCTTTAAAAGAAACATTAGTGTTTAAGTCTTTACCTCAGTATCATGTCCTAAAAGTACTCTTATCTTTTAACAGTACAATCCCTTAATTTTAAATGTAATCATTTTCCCTTTTTTATAGGATACTACAGACTATGTTGCCTACGTAGCTAAAGATCCAGTTAATCAACGAGGTATGGAAAGCAACTTCCAGATTTTCTTAAGAGCTGATATATACCAACTTCAAAAAGTAACAAGCAGTTAAATTCAATATACAGAGTGCTGAGGATCACTAGAGTGCTAGATTGGATTCTAGAAATATTATGTAAATTTGAATTGGAAATAAATAGCAGAGCAAAGTAGAAAAAATACAGAGGCAGGATTTAAATCCCAGTCATTTGAGAGACCCATAAACCAAAAGGCTTATTATCTGTTTGTTTAATTGAAAGAGAAGCTGTTTTGGTTATGATAGAAAGGGCTGGCTGCAGCATCTCCAGTGGACAAAGGAATAACACATAAGACCCAAGCCAGTAAGGTTATTGCCTGCATTGGCCTCAACGTGTGTGCGTGCGTGTGTGCGTGCGTGCGTGCGTGTGTGTGTGTGTGTGTTGAGCCTATGCATTTACTGTTCAAGAGCCTGGCATGTCACTTGGTATGTTTAGCTTCCCATCTTTTGGATCTCAGTTTAAATATCTCTTCTTCAGAGAGAACTTCTTTGGGTGAGAGCACTGTCTATCCCCAGTGAACATATTCCGCTCTGCTGCATTATAGTTCTCTTTTTATTAACACTTCTCCCACACTTTTATTATTTTATTTACTCACTTGTTGATGTGTTTAATGTCTGTCTTTTCTACTAAAAGCTCCATGAGGGCAGGAACCTGTTTACCCTTTTCACTATTGTGTCCCAAGCACTTATTACAATGCTTAGCACATAGGTCATACCCAATAACTATTTTTGTTGAATGGCTGAGTGAATGAAAGTGTGAGTTGATTGGATTTCTCATCTCAGGATTTAGTAACGTTGACTAAGAAGTTCATCTGCTAGCAACTCTTTGGGTTAAGGGCCTGAGGTCTTTGGACTTCTCTGGACAGACAGTACTGCTTTTCATTCCTAACTCCAGGTTATTTGGATTCCTCTTTGGGATGAGTATTTGGTTGCTTCTCCTCGGTAACTAGAATTTATTTGTTGGGCAGCATCCTGCCATCCCAGGGATAGAATTTGCCCTAAGACATTTATTATGTATACATGGAGCGGAATTTGGAATTTCAAAAAGCTATAAGACACAAAGATGAAAATGCATATAGCATGCTGAGGAATAAATGAAAGAATGAATAGTGGAATGTAGATTGTGTATGGAGAAAAAAATGCCTTAAAGGCATCTAGAGGGCATATATGAGAGAGCTAGTAAGTAGGGAGTTCATCTTATGGGCAGATGGGTGAAGAATGCTGTCTATAAAGCAGAGATTTAAGAAGATTGATTTGACAACAGGATGCATAGATGGATTTAGAAAGAAACCTAAGGCAGGAAGATTCATTTGGAAGCTATCGTGATTGTCAGGAATGAAGTTATGAGGACCAGCTGCTGGTACAGAACCTGGCACATAGTAGATGCTCAGTCAATGCTTGCCAGAAGAACATGGCCTTGATAAGATGCAGGGGAAGGAACAGGTGACAAATACTATGAACTACTCCACTGAAATTGATTCACTCCTAATGACAAAATGAAGAATAGATAATGGTCAAAGAGTGAGTAGGAGAGACAGGAACTAGTGAAGGGGTATGGGGGTGTAGAAACGGAACACAACAAAGGATACCAGAAAAAAGCAACCTTTTTAAATTAAGCCTGAGCTTCCCTAAAGAATAGTTGCATGCTATTTTGGGGAAAGTTTCTGAACAACAAAGTCTTTTATCTTAACCTGAAAAGGACAGGGTGAAAGGAGGAACAAATCAGGAAATCTAGATGTTTAATAACATTGTCATCAGTGACTGAATATCTCTGGGCATGTCATTATTGCTCTTTCACTAAATAGTGGTGAGGAATTCAAAGGTTAATGCCAGTTGCCGAGGGTAATGGCCAAACAGGATCTACATGTTTGCTAATATCCCCCATTGCTTAAGTGAAACAAGAAAGGCAGAGGAAATTTTGATGTAGCTCATTCACTTTGAAAGATCCTGTTTTGTTGTTTTAGTAGTTCATCAGAACTGAGCTTAAAGGGGATTCACAGGGATTCTGGTATAAGGATTCTGAGAAGGCATTTATGAGAGCTGTTGTCATGAATGAGATTTGAGAGATGAGAAGAGAATGGACTCAGAAACAGTCCAAATAAGTTTCAGTCTTTTCTTTCTTTAGCCTCCCAGATTATATAGAAAACAGGAAAGATGCTGGAGTCAGACAGACTGGGTAGGAATCATAACTCTTCTTTTATCTCACCATACACATGATCTTAGTCAAGTTGTTTCACATCCTTGAACATCAGTTCCTTTAAATAGGAATTATACCGTCTACCTGCCAGTAGTATTGGGAGGAGGAATTGAGATAGCACAGAAAGGGTAATTTCCTTTCCTCCCTCATTGCATCTTTCTTTCTTCTTTGGGGAAATGGTTCTACGGATGACTTAAAAACGTAAAGTAATTTGCTTGGATTAAAAAATTAGTACCTTTCCATTACTATTGCTCCTTTTCTTTTCCCCTCATCCCTTCTCTTGCTTTTCTTGGTTATAGAAGACTCTGAGAAGCCACTCTGTTCTCAGCATAGTCCTGCTTGCGTACTCCTTTAGGGTTAAATTCTTTCCCCTCACTAGAGCATCTGGACTTTAATCTGCCACAGTGGTACAGCTTTCAAGTCCACAAACAGTTATGAAGTACATACTAATATACAAGGAGCTAACCTAATCACTTGGAAGAAAAACAGTTCTTGGCCACCATAGGCTCATTATTTAGTGGGATGTGCACAGAGAAGAAGGGGGACCTTGAGAACAGTGCCTGGAACATAGGTGCTGTCAAGATTTGTGAGAGAAATGAACTAAGGCACAGGTGAAAGAGCCTTGTAAAGAGAGCTTTGGGCTATGTGTTTGGGTGTGTGTGTGTGTGTGTGTGTGTGTGTGAGAGAGAGAGAGAGAGAGAGAGAGAGAGAGAGAGAGAGAGAGAGAGAGAGAAACAGAGAGAAACAGAGAGACAGAGACAGAGAGATAGAGAGACAGACATAATGAGATCAGGCCTTCAGTATGGGTTTGGAAAACCTACAACTTTTTAGCCCTAAGGGTGAGCAAAATCACCAAAGGAGGAACCCAGACAGAAGAGAGCAAGGGTCTCAGTGAATGGGAGAAATCAGGAGATGGTGACGAGCCAGATAAATAGTCAGGGAGATGGGGGGAAACCAGGAATGAGTAGCACCTAAGAAGGAGGAAGAGTGATTTTCTCTGGGAGAAGATAACTTGGAATGCTTCATACTGAAAAGGACTTAAGGGGAATAAAAGTGAAAAATGCCATTTAGTCCAGCAATTAATAGGCTGTTGGTAACGTTGGGAAGCACAATGCCAGTGGAAGGTAAAGGCAGAAGCCAGACTTCAGGGATGAGGAGGGCATGGCTGACAGGAATTGAAGACAGGCAGAAGAGATCAGGCTTCATGCTAATAGTCCTGAATGTTCCCACTGTCTCTCGTTTTCTTGATTCACTGGTAGCATTAATGTATTCAAATCAGTTCTGTTGCCACTTTTTTCCATATTGACTAGGACCCTTTAGTGAACTCTCTTCATTTTATAAAAGGCCTTTTCTGTAGAAAAGGTAAGTTCCAGTAAGAATGTTTGGAGTTTACTTAGTGACTAATACAGACTGCCCCTGAAATTGCCAGAAATTAGGAAATCTCTTCATCTTTTACTCTAAGTGTGCAGCAATCCAGGAAGGTTTTAATATTTTCTCTGAATCTAGTCTAAGAGGCCTGGTTTACCAGGACTACCTGGACATAGGAAGGCCATGGTTCTGGGTCTCTGAAGAAAGTAAAAGAGAAAAAAAGACTATAAAGCCAATTTAAATTAACCCATGTATTCCTGTTTATATTTATGATTGTAAAATACATGCACTTCTGTTCTGGTGACATTCGTTAACTGGACTGACTGATCCCTGCTTGCTTCTTCAGGCTGGTTTCTTCCCAAGGGATGGTGGCCTCCATGCTTAGATCTCACAGCGCCATCTGGTGGTTAACTGAGAAGCTGCATTTTTGAATTTCTGGTTTTCTAGTAACAAAAATAACAAAACAAAAAAACCCGGTCTATTAAAAATAAATGTAAAACAGTAAAGAAGAGTCTGTTGTCCTCTAAGAATAGTCTCAGCCTCTTGTTTATGACTGTCTCTTTAGGAAGCCTAATGTAAAAGAGAAGAATATAAATCTAAGATTCTTTTAAATCCTACTTAATATAGTACCTTATACCCAGAGATAGAACTGTTAGTCTATCTGACTAAAGATGAAATGAAAAACACCCAAATCTGCATCTAATTCCAGACATGGAGATCAAAGCTCAGGCCTCCATGTAAAATTATCTCACAGGAAAGTCAAATTCTCTTTTAGGAATTGAGACTTTTATATACTTGTTTTTCTTCCTTCCCATTAGCTAAAGGTCAGGCAATTCTTTTCCAAATTGGCTGCTTATCTGAGTTTTTGGAGACATGTTTAACCTTGGGGAGGGAGCACACTTGTATGTGATTTAAAGCCTGCCCCTTTTCTGGCCCACAACCAACCTAAAAAAGAGCCAAGGCCATTTTCACAGAGCAGCATGTGAGTAGAAACAATTGCACTGTCAAAATGCATGTGTTCCCTGAAGGTGGTGAGGCTCCACAGAACATTTGGCAGGGTCTGCCTTTTTGTCCAATGTTGCTACTTTCATGAATACAGGGACCACTGATTTTTTTTTCTGTTTAATTTTCTCTAACAAGTAATATGGTATTGACAAGGTAACGCAAAGTTGATGTTGGTAGCATTAGCCCAGGAACAGGACCAAAACTTTAAAGTATCAGAATTGGAAAAGCTGAGAGAAATAAAATATTTTAGAAGTATGTGAGAAGTAGTAGAGGACAGTTGTGGTTTTGGTTGATTCATTCATTCCTGCGTGCCCAAGTGCCTTGCCCTTTTCCACAGAGGGTCTAAGCTACTGAGATAGAAGAAAGATAGGATTTATATAAGGCAAGAAGGGACTTCAGAGATCATTCAGTGCCCTGTCTTGGCAGGTGAAGACCTTGCTGTAGAGTGATTTATTTGGGGTCACACAGATTGTGGTATAATTTGAACTTCTATTTGGGTCTAAATCTTTTCATAGAGTTCTTTTAAACATCCTTGTTCTCTCATCCCTCTCATGGGAGGCATACTTTAGTCTGTTTCCTCCTTCCTTCCTTCCTTCCTTTTTTCCTTCCTTCCTTCCTTCCATCCTCTTCTATTTTTTTTTATTTAGGAATTTCCTGCCTCTCCTTCCCCATCTTTATCTCTAAACATCTCCTTGATCTTAAGAAAAAATAAAATTACAAAAATTTTCATCTCTATTTTGATATAATTTCTGGTCTTTTCTCCATTTTTAATTGGACTGTCAATTTATGAGATGAAAAACAAAAGAATTCAAGTGAATTATTATTATTTTTTTAACATAATGTAATACAACTTTTTTTGGTTCAACTTGAGGACACATCTCCAAGGACATTTTGTAGGTTTAAAACTATGAGGCCTATCCAAGAAGGAGGAGACCAGTTCCACAAATGACCCACGCAATTATTCATACCACCCCATAGGTTAAAAACCTATCCCACTGTGAGGGCTCACTGCAGGTCTCACTTCAGGAAAACTGACAGTTTCTCACAGTAGAATTATTACTGTGTTTTAGAGAAATCAGTATTTATTCATTTAAAACATTTTTAAAACTATTCTGTGCGTTGGTCACAGTCTGAAGCTACTGTAGAGAAAGAGAAATGTCAGATGGACCAAACATTTGGTAGAAAGTATGTAAATTTATAGATATTCTTAATTGAGTTTTCAAAACTGTAATTAGCTCCTAGTCTATTTCAGGATCCAAGTTACTTCCTTAAAGGAGCAATTTTATAGAAATGATCAATAACTCTTGGAGATTTGACACCTTCACATTGTGTCGATTTGGTAATACCACTCCCTCATCTCTTGCAAAAGTGTTCAAAAATATAAATCCTTTAAGTAAACATCAAGCTAATCTGAAATTATGATTATCTGATGTCCCTTGAGATGATTATCAACATAAGCCTAAGAAATACCATTATAGCTTCTATTATAACCTAGTGTTATAGGCTTTGCAAATTTAATCAGATGTGAATGAATTGCCGCTTTAAGTAAACACAAAATTCTTTCTAAGACAATGCAAAGCATAAAATCATGCTTCTAAGTCAACACAGTGAAATCATTCCATAAACACAGGTATTTCTCTCTTCCTCAGATATCCCTTTTAGTAATGTGTTCCAGTGTCGGTTTCATGGTTCTCAAGACCCAAAATGCTTCCCTGGTATCTAATTTAATTCCTCATGCACTCACTTAAGCCTTTCTTATTCTCAGAGAATAGTTGACAGTTTTTACAACATTTGTGTATATGTTTAACCGTCATCAAGCTTTTCTTCATCCCTCAGTTGTTCAGTCTTATACAATAAAATGTAAAAATACTTCTCATGAGTCATTGCCTCTATCTTTGTCATCCTTAGGGCTCTTTCTAAGCCATCTTTATTAAAATTCAAACTCAATTAAATCTCCTTATTGCAAGGCCCTAAGCACGACATCACACTCTGAGACAAGAATAATATTCCATATGGTGGGGAGATTAATTTATGGTCCCTGAACACATCTGGCCTCCTGCTTTTATGTATAGCAGCAAATTTGCTAATTCATTTGTGATATTCTGTCAGCTACCCCTTCATAATTTATTTCTTTCATTTACTAGTGAAAACTAGCCCTTCCCAGTAACTGCTTCTTAGAAAAAGTGTTTAAGAAAAAATTTAATGTCTTCTGGTAATGTCATCTTCATGAAATCTTGGTCTTGATCCTTATTGAAGATACCTTTCAGTAGAGTTTCAAGGATGGGATTACCATGCCATCACTGCTAGCATGATAGGACAAAGCGATGGCTAGAGGAGGGGTCTTCTAAAGCTCTTATCTTCACTAGTTGCTCATATCCCATTTTGGGGCCAGTGAGGAGAAAAAGTTACCTTTTTTCAATCTTCTGCAGTATACCATGCAAGGAAAAGACTGAAAACCTCACCTTCCCTTCAGATTGCTGCCTAAGCATCTCTTGTATTGAACTCTAGAGCTAACACTGAACATGAGTATTTGTCAACATCAGTCTACTTTTACAAAAATGTGACCAAGAATACCTGCGTTGAGACCAGAATATGTAGATATTTTGAGATATTTAGGTATAAAATATGTTTATTTCTTCTCTTTAATGCATATCAAATATGTAGTATTGTGATACCATTTCAGAGCTGTAGAGAGCTTGTAAATCTACTCCCTTTTATTCAGTTACCAGTTCATGTTCTGGAAATATTTTGACTTTATGTAATTATCTCTTACTGAAAATTTATTATAATTTTTTGTATGTCCTTTTGTAGCCTGCCACATATTGGAATGCCGCAATGGAATGGCCCAAGACGTCATAACTACCATAGGGCAGGCTTTTGAGCTCCGGTTTAAACAGTATTTGAAAAGTTCTTCTTTGAATACTTCTTGTGAAAGGTCAGTTAAGAATTCTGTAATTATTTGACTTACTATATTTTAATTTTAAAATTAATATGGCATTTTAAAATTGACTAATGAAATTAGTAATTTTTTTCTTACAAATAGGCACAGTTTGTGTACAAACTAACAGTGACATTTTCTATTTTTCTTCCATCATAGTTGTCCAGATGTTTCTTCTTGCTTTGTAACAAAATTAAAGGAGACACTTAAAGTGATAAGGAATCAGCCATGTTTTTCTGATGTTATATAGAGCTATGAATCGTCAGTAGTATCATAAAATAATAAACATCAGCAAATTTCTGATTTGTTTTGACTCCAGATCCCTTGCATATCAGCAAAAGAAAAAAAAATATCAAGAATGAAGAGCCAAATAAGAATCAAATGTCTGTTGCAGGAATTCCTGTTAGTTTGCTGGTTTGCAATGTAAATAGATCAGCTCCAGCTAACGTGTGTCAAGGGTGAAATATAACATGACCCAAGGATCTGGCTGTTCTGTCTAAGGCAGGGGTTCTCACCCCAGGCTGAGACCAGTCCGTGTCTTGTTAGGAGCCAGGCTGCACAGCAGGAGATGAGTAGCAGGTGAGGGAGCAAAGCTTCATCTGTATTTGCAGTGGCTCCCCAGCACTAGCATCACCACCTCAGCTTCATCCCAGAACATCAGGCATTAGATTCTTATAGGAGTACAAGTCCCTGGTGCCAAAAAAGTTGGGGATGTCTGGTCCAAGGCACAGAAAATTCACAATGAAAGCTGAACCCTTTCAGGCCTGTCAGACTCTACCACATCTGGAATGCAATGAGACCCCTGGCTCACACCGTAGAATTCACACCTGAGAAATGAAACTCAGACACATGTAAATGAATTTTTCCCCCTAATTTGTCATTTTGTATATCAACAAACACTGGGTTTAAAGACAGCCCTTTAAAAGGTGGTTTAGGGTAGCAAAGGAGAGGGGGTTACCAGAAGGCCTTGATGTTGAATTTCTCCCTGGGTAGTACTTACATCTCAGTACTGTCATTTTGTTGACATGTAATGAACCCAACAAAACTGTGTGTATTGTCAATGGAATTGGTTCAGTCCAAAAGGACTTGATTTATTCTTTTTCATAAGAAACTTTTACTAATTCCAATTTGGAAGAAAAGCACATTTGGTTTTTGCCCTGTTTCAATTTTAAAAACAATGCATGTTTATATAAATCTACCCACTTGCCACATATGGTTCTAATATTTCTTTATGAATTCCATATACGCCTCCAGATTTGTGCAGACAAGATAGCTGGCCATAGCTCTTTTATTTTTTTCATATTGGTTTAATAAAGTGAGCAGGCCCTCTGCCCACTGTCTAAATTTTCTTTGAGTAAAACACAAAATGGTGCAAAGTGTGCTGGAGATACCCAGGAAAAGCTTGGTTGCTTCCATGCAGACGTTTGACATCATTTAAGCACATCTATAAACTTACAACGTGAATGCAAAGTTTTTCAGGATGATTTGCATGGTTCTGATCCCTCTGCATCCCCTACAGCATTTGAATTCCCGCCCAGCCTCTTGGGGATTCTTTTTTCCCTTACAGTGAGGAGGTGCATATTGATGGCCATACGGAGGAGAGAGATCATGAGTATTACAATGAAATACCAGGAAAGCAGCCACCTGCAGGTGGTGTTTCAGATGTGCGAATCAAAGTGCAAGCCACAGAACAAATGGCTTACTGTCCCATACGATGTGAAAAGTTGTGCTATTTGGTAAGTATGTTTTATTGTTATTGGAACTAGCAATGAAATTCTGTCCTTATCACTAGGGAGCTTAATTGGAGGGTTTTCAAATGCTAGTTTGGAGAAAATATCATCTTCCTCAATACAGAGCCAGACAGTGAGTCATTGTCAGAGCCTGTAGTAGATCATCTTTACTCCTAATCCCCCAACCTCGACCTCAGCAGCTGACCTCACATCTCACTTCACTGGGAAGACTAGGCCAACTTCACCCTTTCCCATCTCCAAGTCTTCTTATATTCTCGCTTTTATTCCTAAATTACTGTCTCCACAGCTAATCTTTTCCCTAAAATGCTGATCCCGTCCCCTTCTATCAACTCTGTGCCCTTTCTGTCCATCAACCTGTCTCAGTCTTTATTCTCTCTGTCTAGTGGTTCTTTCCCTTCTGTCTGCAAATAAATTTGTACTCCTATAACCCAACTAATGTCACACTTCCTTCTGATCTTCCTTTCACCTACAGATTTCTAGAAGATTCCTTTACCTCTGCATTCACATTCACACTACATTTCTAAGATCTGAACTCTACTTGACAACTTTATAAAAGTTACTTTTACATTGGTCATCAATGTTTTTTTGGTCACCAGTGTTTTAATTGCTAAATCTATTTCCTTTTGACTCTGTCTACATTTGATACCTGTTAGCTGCCTCTTCTTTTCTTTTAGACCTCTTCTGTTAGCTTCTAAAACATTTCCACCATTTCGTCATCCTGCATCTCTAGTTGCTGTTTTACTTTATTTTTTCCAAATTTTGTTATTTGTATCTTCAAACATACAGAAAAATAGAAAGAATTATACAGTGAAAACTTATATACTCACCATCTACATTTTACAATTAACATTTTACTATATTTGCTCTGTCATCCTATGTAGTCATCTACTATCCATCTACTATCCATTGTATTTTTTATGTGTTTCGAAGTAAGTTGCATATTTTTATATTTTGTATTTTTGCACCCCCACTCCTGAGAACCAAAGCTCCTGCCTTACCATCATGAAAGCACCCTCCAATGCTCTGCCCTTGGCCTGATTTCTCCTCTAGCATGCCACCTAAGTGTGTACTTCTCCAGCTTCTCTGTCTGTCATTACCTCTCTCCTGCCATAATGCCATATCCATTGCATTACATGTTTATATCAAGATTGAACTCAGCATTTTCTTTTTGAATACAAAACAAATTCCTCTACTGATTTTTCTAATCTACAATCTTTTGTTTTTCTCACACTTTGGTCCCAATATCAATTCAGTCTTTGAGACCTAGGATTCCACCATGAGAATATCTTTTGCATCTATGCAACCTTTTCCATTTCTATTACACCTTTCTAAGTTCTGGTCCTGACAGCCCAGATGATTCTGAAAGCCCCTTCTTTGTCTTCATGTAGAAAGGTGTGAAAGAATGAATGAAAATTTTCCTTCACAGCTTTCTACATGAAGACAAAGAAGGGGCTTTCAGAATTTTCATTCATTCCTTCACACCTTTCTACATGATACTACCAGATAAATCTTTCTAAAGCATAGATACTACCCTTCTTAAATGCACCAGTAGCTCTCATTTCATTACTGAAGAGAGCTATATGTATAAGGAATAATTGAAGCCCTGAAAGCATGGATTTTTAAGGATGAAAAGTGAGCCTGGTACATACAAACCTCAGCAGAGTACTTTGTAGTTGCACAGAAGTTTGCTAAATGGCTGGTGTTTATACAAGTGTCTTGGAAATCACACTTTCTGATTGAGGCTTGGATTGAATCCTGGTATGTGACTTCCCAAGCAGAAACAGTAACCCTTAGGATACAGGCCTTAGGGCCAATTTGCAGCCTTGAGGACCCCTACCACAATTGGACCCATCTCTGAAGCTCCAAAGCAATGCACTATGAAAGGAGTTTACACAGCCCACTGCAAATGTCAGTTTCTTTTTTTGACATGTCAGACACTTCCTTTTTTAGCAAATGAAGTTGTCTGGATTCTTCTGCTGGGAGTGTTATTAATGTTTTGTTTGTTTACTTGTTTTTGTAAGTTTATGAATACATACTATGTTTGTAAATGTTTCATGATTTATTATTCATGCAGCCTGGAAACTCTAAGTGCAGCAGTGTATATGAGAACTGTTTGGAACAAAGCAGGACAATAGGTAGGTAAAATTTCCCTTCCCCATCTGCCCATCCTTATTCCTTTTAAATCATGCAGTTCTGTACAGCCCTTGCTCTTAAATACTTCATGGAGAAGGAAGGTGTGTATGACTAAATGTAATACTTCAGCTACAGGCTTCCCACATTTTGTGAGGCCAGAATGTCACCTATGTGTCATTGAGAAGGCTCATTTTTCTCCCTCTTCCACACTATTGTTCTACCTTATGGTGTTTTTCACTGCTTTGGCATCATGGAGGCTCTGACTGGAAGGGTATTCTCTCTGCTCAAAACTCAAAGGGGTTCTACTTCAAATAAGATCAGACAGGCTAATATGTGAAAATTAATGCCTGTCAAATCCATTAGGATTAAGACAAAACCTTTATTTCTGCTTAGCAAAGGGAACAAAAAGAAATTTGAAATGTGAGAGTCCCAATTAGGGTCATATCCACCCCATACTTGCCAGGGCATCAAATGTCTACTTACTGCTTGTGGAAATTTGATGTTGGGCACAGCTTTTCCACAACACAAATGTAGGGCATTGACTATCATATTGGAAATATACTTTTGCAAAAATAAGTTATACTTCTAGGTAGTCATTTTATTCTTATAAATCATCGAAAGTATTTATTCTTTGGGAGGGAAAGATTTCCAGCTTTAAACAGAGAGATAACTGGACAGAATAAATAATACAGTGGAGGGCAGACTTGGATGACCACACTTAGGGACACAAATTAAATTAGCAAGCACTTGCCATGTAGGAGGTAGTCACTTCCAAGGATACTTTTGTATTTCTTATGGAAATATGCCAATGTAATCTTATTAATTTTATTATTTTTTATGCAGTGGGGGAACCTGAGGATTTATTGTTTTGGGTACAACTATGATTACTACTTTCCTTCAACCTGAAAAAAATAATAGGAGTAGTGAGCTATGGTAGTATTTAAATTAAATATATATATATATATATATATATATATATATATATAACTCCTTTTGATAGAAATTAAAATTTCATACCATTTTTAAAGTTATTAAAAGTTATTAAAGTTATTATTAAAATTTCAAACTAATTCTTACTAGCATGACTAAAACAAATTAAATTAATGATAAGCGTAAATGTCTTTTTAAAACTATTCTCCCTAGGAGCTATAATTCCTTCCTCCCCCCTTTCCTTTACTCTGGAAATCTCTAACCTAAGGGTTTAATAGTCAGAAACATGCCACATATGCCCTGTCATATTGTAACCATTTTCTATCTGTGCTGAAGCTCACTTGGAAATAGTTCTACTCCCTGTTTTATCTCATTTATATTCTTCATTTATTCAGTAATATATTCAACGACTATTTACGATGATTCCTTAAAAAGCAGATTATAACTTTCAGTGTGAACCAGAATGCTTGGGAGCTACTTCCCCAGACCTCAGCCACTAAGACCGTGGTGGGATAGAAGGACTTAATGCCTGCTACAAGGGCCATAAGGAAGATCCCTCCTGTTGTGGCAGGAAGGACTTTTCTACCTCAATGTCCTTTCATCCACAGACGCCCAAAAATCAGGTGTTCTCCTCTGGGGCCTGCCTGTGACTACTTCAGCATGTTTAAAAAGTGATCTGAAAATTTTGACCAGTGAACAAATTCTTGCCAGACTAGCAAATAGACATTTTTATGGGTTTTCCCAGAGATTCATACATGAGCATTTGAGAGACACTTAAACAAATATTTTCAATAAGATTTGGCTTTTCCTCCCAATTATTTATTCAAATATTGACTTACAACTTGAATTCTGGTACATTATACTGCAGTAGGCTTCTGGTTGTTGAAAGAGTTAATTGTATTTATTGCCAGATGTATAAAAGATCATTAATAATAAATTCCTTTATTGAAAAAATAATTAGCAGAATAGAATGTTTCTCCAACTTTCAAGTTAAAATGGAAATGTTGATATTTTTAATCAAGAAGTTATTAAATTCTCATACCCTAAAGGCTTGAACTTAAAACCATTGGTATTTACAGTACATACACTGTGCATATATTTGTTTTCTGCCACAAATCTTCTCTTAGGCAGGTTGAATAGGTTCTCAGAATAATACTTGGCACAAAGAACTTTTGGAATGCATAATGGTTGGCATGTGTAGTTAAGCTCTCTTCAACCACACACTTTACCCTAGAAATATTTTAAATTTGGGTACAGGGTGAGAAATTTTTTTTTTTTAAATTTAAGTCAACATTGCTGACTTAAATATAATGGCACATTTGAAAAAATAAAATGGTAATTTTCAAGAGACTGGGTATAGACATTGGTGCTTTTGTACAATCCTGTGGGATGATAACTTTGATATGATCAGCTAATGTCGGTGCTCTGTGAGGGGCATGCGAATTATTGACCTGTGCTAAAGACGGGCTCAGGGTCATCAGATCATAGTTAGGTCAAATATGTTCAGAAAGGAAAACTAGATAGATTTTTTCAGTCATCTGTTCATTCAGCTGACAAAAATTTTTCTTTTCGGCATCTGCTTTCTATCAGGCATTGGAGATACACCAATAAGTAGATTCTGTTCTCTCCTCAAGAACTTAAGGGATTTGTGGCCTCACGGGGAAGATAGACAAGTAAACAGATACCTACAGTATATCATGGAGTGGCACCTTACCCAGCCTGGGGCAGGGAAGGACTGAGGGGAAGGCTTCCTAAAGGAGGTGGATTCAGAGCAAAGTCTTTAAGGAGAAGTAGAAGTTAGGTAAAGAAAGGGATGGGGAAGATATTGCAGCAAGAGATGGGCAGCATATGGAGAGGCCCAGCATCGGTGAAAAAAATAACATGACCAAGAAGTGATGGGAACTACTTATTGAACGCCTACTATGAAGTAGGCACTGTGCTCAGTGAATGTCTCACCCACATTCTTTCATTTAATCCTCACCACCGTATTTTAAGTTAAATACCCCCATTTTACAGATATCAAAACCGAGGTTTAGAGAGGTTAAGTAACTTGCCCTAAGCCACACAAATAATAATAGGGATCTGAACTCAGGTCCATATTAATTTAAAAGCACATCACTTAACTAATACTTTTGAATGTATTTCACTTTCACTAAATTTTCACGAGCAGGTACTCCTAAATAAATAATAATTCAATCATGTAAGTTATATACACATATACTATGCATGTTTTATGAAACACAAAATTAGAAATTTTCAAAGTTAGAGTTAATGATAAACATTTTAAAAAGTCTTGCTTATTACATTGGCTGAATACTATCATTAGATAATATCTCAAGCTTGATGTATGTTTAGAGCATTTATTGATAAAGAAAATTGACATAAATCCACATTTCAAATCTTTTGTATTTTAAGTTCTGGGGTGTCAAAATTTGGATCTATTCTTATTTATAAGCTCTAATGAAGCTAAAGAGGAGCTTGTATTAAGAGTAAATGAATAATCTTCAATCCTTGATTTTTTTTCCTAGTGATATTTTTTAGCCACTTATCCATTGGTGAAATTAAGTTTGGTTTAAATTAGATAACATACTTTATAAATCCATTTAGCCAAGCAAATGGAAACTGTCATATGTTACAAAATGCTGCAAAAAAATGAGGAACCTTGTCAACTTCTCCCCCTGTAGAAACCCCACTCCTCCCTCAAAATACCTCACATACAGAGTATGACATGGGACAAGGTGACATTAATGCTGACAGACAGACAAGGAGTAAAAGAAGAGCAGGTAGTAAGACTAGTCTTCTGACTTGGCTTCCTTTATTTGGTGCATCCTTAGATTTCCATACTGTTTACCATAATATGAAATCCAGTAATGAAGTTGGTCCTTTTTGGACCACATGGAAAGGGTGTAGTGACTGAAACAATAGAAGGACTGATGTTTTTATGGTAAGATGATGGAATGTCAGTGTCACTACTTCATGTGCAGCCCCCTGGTGATCTTGTAGCACAAATGGCCAAAACTATAAATGTGCTTGTTTAAACAGAAGAGAAAAAATATTCCATCCTGACATTCTCAAGACAGAACCATCTAGTTGGTACAAAGTACTTCATGCCATAAGGTTGTGAAATTCGGAGCTAATATTCATTCATTCAGTAACTGTTGGAGTCATTTTATGTGCCAGGCAAGTGCTAGGAGCAGGATTTTCAGCCACAACACAGATGGGACTCCTGTCTTTAGAGAACATGCAGTCTTTAATGTTTGTAATAATACAAACATTAAAAAAAATAACATGAGCAGTAGGACTTATTACTTTTGTGATACGGTCTTCAAAGGTGAAGTACAAACTGCTAGGAAACAAAAGGACTTAGACTAGTCTGATGAGTTAGGGAAGATTCTCTTTAGAA
Organism: Cynopterus sphinx; assembly: GCA_030015415.1. Classification (NCBI taxonomy): domain Eukaryota; kingdom Metazoa; phylum Chordata; class Mammalia; order Chiroptera; family Pteropodidae; genus Cynopterus; species Cynopterus sphinx. The sequence continues at coordinate 92,539,924 of CM057384.1, read as the reverse complement.
AGTGATGTTTAAACTGACATCTAGTAGTTGAGGATGATGGAGAAGGGAAGGGAAGAGCGTGGCAATTGGAGAAGATGGTCTCATGGGGAGATTAGACTGCAAGAAGGCCAATGTGAGCCTGGGCAGAGAGTGGGGAGGTGAAGCTGGGTACCTGGGAGCAGGAACTGGGGCTTGTTCAAGAGCTCTATCTGAAGAGCAGTGGGAAGCAATAAAAGGGTTTTTAAACTTCTGAGAAATATGATCAGATTTTCAGTTTTAAAAAAATTTTCATTTTGGCTATAATGTATAGAATCGAATGGAGGGGGAAAGGACACAGTACGAGGGAAGGACAAGATAATCTGAGGGGTGAGTCCTTTCGGTTAAATAACAGAATAAATACCAGCAGTTGGTGTGAGGCTGAGCTTGGCAAAACAAAACTTTGGGCATAGAGAGAAGAGAGACTTTCTGCTCTTAATACTTTTAAATCAAGTAATGAGTTTTTTAAAAAGGAGTTTAAATAATTGATATTCAAGTTCCATATGGCATATATGTTTTCTTTGTTCCTAGACTGCAGCTCTCAGCAGTGTTGTGTGTAGATTTGTGCTGTTTGCTGGATAGTTGGCCCTCTTCCTCCCCTGGCTTTTTTTTCCTCTTTTAGATCTTCCTGCTTCTTTCCTGTCTTCTGTTGAAGCAGTGTGTCAACTGACAGGTGGGTGAGGGAGGGGCAAGGAGAGGCAGAGAAGTCAATGAATAGGAGGTTTCCCTCAAAGATCATAGCTTATGTTGTTTTTTCAGGTCAAATCTAAAAGTCACTATTCAATCCTTATATGAGGTGGGGGTGGCTTTTTGCTTCCTATCAATTCTAGTCTGAAACATGATTTTATTTATTGTTTATAAAGCAAAAACATGATACACTGTTCATGACTATTCACTACAGGTAATGCCCATGAGAGAGGGGTACAGTACCAAAGAGACACCTCATTAATGAAGCACACATGTCGAGTGGATCTCTTTGATGATCCCTGCTACATTAATACCCAGGCTCTTCAAAGTACACTTGGCTCTACCCGAAATCAGAACTCAGCTCACTTGCTGGGGAGCCCATGGCACCGTGAAAGTAAGTAGCTGCTTACTGTCTGTGTTAGCTTCCTGTGGCTGCAGTAACAAATTACCACAAACCAGGTGTCTTAAAATGAGAGAAATTTATCATTTCACAGTTCTGGAGGCCAGAAGTCCTAAATCAAGATGTTAGTTGGTTGGTTCCTTCTGAAAGCCCTGGAGGAGAACGTATTCCATGCCTCGCCTAGTTCGTTGGCTTATGGGTACATTACTTCAATCTCTGCCTCAGCTTTCATATGGCCTTCAGTGAACACTGTCTCATATCTCTTTCTTTCATTAGGGGACAACAGTCTCAGAACTTAGGGCTCACTCCAATCCAGGAAGACCTCATTTCGAGATCCTTAAAGACATCTACAAAGACCCTTGTCAGGTCACATTCACAGATACTGGGGATTAGGACTTGAATATTTTTTTGTGTGTTACTATTCAACTTAATATACTGTCTCTCATTTTAGAGAAGGCTATTTCCTTGGCCTCATTTTCAGGGAGCTAAAAGGATTCTTTCTTACCCCAATCCATCATCACAGTTAATAACAGAACTTTGTGGAGATATGGATTTCAAGGTTTTGGGACTTTGATTTTAAATAATCTTTTACAATACTTTAAATTGGCTCCCAACTTTTGGTTTCTGTTGTGTACTCTTGCTGAAGGAAGGGCTATCAAAGCCAGGAGATAATTTTGAATTTGTTTGTTTGCATGAGGAACAATGGCTTTGATTTCAATTCTGTTTGGTGATGCTGTTAATTTTATTCACTTCAAAACCCCTTGACAAGTCATCTATATAGCACTAAAATAAGATGGCTCCTTTCTTCAACCATATACTGTGAGTAAAATACAATTAGATTTTACTTAATCTTAAGCTACATCTCTTTCCTGCAAATTTTCTTCCAGGGGTAAGTGCCTAAACAGGAACATAAATAACTAAAAGTGGAACAAGCCAAAAGCCTACAATCAACCAAAAAATAAACAAAAAATGCTTTTTATAAAATATTGAAGCTTGCTGGGTTCAGAGATAGGCTATGTGTCAAATTTGGTTCATTCCAAAGACAGAAAACCAGTTGCAGAACAAGTCTTTTCACTAGCCCAGAAGTCTTTGCAGAACTGCCAAAGGCAGTTTTGCAGCTAGTATAGCCAAATGGCAAGAAGAAATTTAAAACATTTTGCTGAGCTGAGGCTTAACTGGATCACCTTAATTCTCTGGCCTAAGAAATAAAGGCCCTCATTGCCAGTCAGGTGGCAAATGGGCCACCTTCTCTCAAGCTTTCTAAGATCACTCTTGGCTTCCAAACCACTTGGTTATATTCTCTGGAGGCAGACACTGCGATGGGGCTTTTCATGCAGGGTCTTTATTGGAATCAATATCAAGAAGTAGATTTGGGCAGAGGAAGAGGTGGAGCTACCACACAGGCCTGACAAAGCCTCAGCAAACCCTACAGAGAGTGTATGCGGTGGAAAGGACTGGGCCACATGAGGGCTTGCCCGAGTGCAGGGCAGCTCTCTGCAGAAGAGCAGACCCTGAGGAAATGGTCAGCTGGAGGCTGGCTGCTGACACCTGGGGCACTTGGCTCTTTCTTGAAGGGGAAATCTGGATAGTGCATCTCTGTTTCTATCATGGAGAGCATCATGTGCCATGGATAATGGGATATGCAAAGAATTCAGATTTCTGTAGTGAACTTAACTTCATTGTGGAGTATCCTGCATGAATAAGGTAATATTTGTAAGAGGGACAGGTTTTTGAAAATAAGTTTCTGGGCACCAGGTTTCAAAAGTAATTTTATAAGAGTCTACACTTGATAGCTTCTGTTTCATGGACTTTTCAGAGTGGCAACTTATTATTAGAAATAAGGCCCAAATTAGGTGATCTGATCTATTCTTTGATTCACAATCTGCAGTTCCTTTATAATCAAGTCTTTAATGTTAAAATTTTTTGTAACTCAAGCAAAGAAACTTTGCTCCCTGATAGATAATTTAATAATATTAAAAGACTAAATTAATCCATAACAACATTGCTGCCATTGGTCGAAAGTAAACAAGGCCTGCTCTATCCAAAATTGTAATGTCAAGTATGTTTTCACTGACTCCAGCTTTCTTTTTTATTTTTTTCATTCTTTTTTCCTCTCCATGACTTAATAGCAATGTGTTTGATAATTTAGTCCTCTAATACTCTCTCGCTTTTATTTCCTATTAGGATTTAATATACTATAGCCCCCCTGGGATTCTTGCTACCCCCCGAGGTTAATTTCAGCCTACCGTCACTCCCTTTAAAAATTTAAATCCAACTAGAAAAGTATAAATAATGTCAACTTAAGAAAATTTAGTCAGGACGGAGTAAGGATAACTGTTTATTCTTTTCTGCAAAATATATTAAATATACCTTTTAACCTTTTTTCCCTAATATTTTCTCTTATTTCCCTCCTTCCTCCCTCATGCATCCTGTTTTGCCTTTTTAGGCATACTTAACCTTAGCCTCCCTTGTTCAGATGAAAGCTTACTGATTGGTTCAATAAAATAAAACAGTAACAGGTCTAGAGACATGAACCTAATATCTCTCAGGCATCATTCAGGGCCTCTCAATTCATTACAGCGCACTGCCAATATAGGAGAAAATCTGACAGTCTTTATCTCATCAAACACGGCAGAGGAAGTCAGTACTGGTACTGTTCAGTTTTTGAATCAGTTTATTTTTAGTTTCAGTCTAAGCTGCCATACCAAAGCAACCCCATAAAATATCATAGTGTAAAAAGGACTGAAGTTAATTTATTTTACCTGATTATCCAAAGATTGGTGGTACAGGTCTGGTAGGACTTTTGTCATTCTTGACATCTGGCTTCAATCTCTGGTCTAAGGTGGCTCCTTGGACTCTCACCATCACATCTGTATTCAACCAGTGGGAAGAGAGAAAGGCAAGAGGAAAGAGTGTATATACATTTCTTTAAAGGAATCATGCCGAAGTGGCAGGCATCATTTCTTCTCACATGCTGTTGGTGGAACTTAAGTATGTGGCCATACCTACATACCTACATTCAAAGGGGCTAGAAAAATTACTCTGGCTGGGGCAGGGGCAGGGGTGCTATGAGTCCAGCTAAAACTTGAGTTTTATAATGTAATGAAAGAGAGAATATATATTTATTGATAAACAACTGTCTCTGCTATAGATAGCTCACTTTTCTGTCACTCAAATATCCGTGAACTCTTCTCTTCTCATAGAACGTATCTCCACACAATTACAGGATCCAGCTTAAAAGTCCTTGACATCTGGGTGATGTGAGTCCACTCCATCAAGGGATTCTTAGAATTTGCCAAGTTGCCTGCTCTGTTCCACAGCTAAAATTAGCAGTGGAATTGGAATAAGATAGCTACACTATAAACTCACATTCACAAAAGGGAAGCGTGCAAAACACACAACAGTCACTAGTTCACAGCGATTACCAAATCCTGTTAGGCAGTAATTATGAAGGCTCCCTGAGTGGAGAAAGTGATTTGCTTGGACTCTGGTTCTGCTTTATGAGAGGAGCATCCTTGTCTCTTGTCATCTGTGGGTTTGGACTCTGCATTCTGGGCTGTTCTTGCCATCATCCTCCATGTGAACATTTAAAGTAGATATTGAAGAATATGACTTTCTTGGGGACTTCACCACTTTCACAGCCTGTTTCTTATTTGTGTGAGCTTGATAGATTAGAGTTTACCTTAGAAGCCAAACAGCCATAGACCAAAGACATTGTGATTTCTTTGGCAATGTAATTTTCTAAAAAATTTAATAGAATTTTGCTTTATTCACTTAGACTCAGTTCTGCATGAAATTTCCTATAATAGTCCTTCATTCTCTTATTGCCTGAAGGATGCCTTCTCTCTTTCCTGCTATTGGTACTTTGTTTTCTCCCTTCTTTTCTTGTTCAGTGTCCATTGAGGCTTATTAATTTAATTGATCTTTCCAAAGTACCCAGGTTTTAGTTTTATTTGCTCTATTTTTGTTTTCTCGATTTCCATTTTTATCTTTATTATACATTCCTTCTATTTGCTTTGGATTGGATTTTTCTCTTCTTTATTCAGCTTCTACTACATTTTCTTCTATTGGCTTTATAGTTCTATTGCTATAATAAAACATTTATTCCACTTGCACTTTATATATTATGTGAGGTGGGGGTGTGTCTAACAATGCTATCTATGTAAAAGATCCAATTTTCGAAACACCATTGACTAAATATTAATCTCCTCTTTCTTTAATGTCAGTCTCTATTATACTAGATTCTTCCTATGGGTGTGAATCTGTTTCTGAGCCTCCTTTATATGTGAATACTTTTTCTATTGGCCCCTTTGCCTGTTCTATGCCAGTATAGTAATTACTACATACTAATTACTGTGGCTTTGTAATATATCTTAATAGACACATTATTATTCTTTTATGTTTCACATTATTTTTCTCTGGGTAATATCTCAGCCTTTCATTTATGCTTAACGTTTTATGTTAACATCTTTTACTAACAACTTTTTAGACACCGTATAGAGCGAACGTATTTTTTCCCTCAATAATGCAAATAAGTTCCTCTTTTATAATTTTGACACACCCAGTAATTCATACTGATAAACAGTATACAGTTGATTCTCATTATTCATAGATTCCATACTTGAGAATTTGCTCACTCACTAAAATTTATTTGTAACCCCCAAATCAAAACTTGTGGCACTTTCATGGTCATTTGTGGACTTGCATTGAGCAACAAAAAATTTGAGTCACCCAATGTGCATGTTACCAGCTAAGGTCAAATAAGGCAATGCTTTGCCTTTTTGTTTTCAGCTTTCAGAGTGTAAACAAGTGTCCTTTTGCTGTCTATTTAGTGCCACATTTTTCACATTTTATATTTGTTGATGATTTTGCTGTTTAAAATGGCCTCCAAGTTCAGTGCTGAAATTCTGTCTAGTGTTTCTAAGCTCAAGAAGGATGTGATGTGCTTTACAGAGAAAATGTGTGTTAGATAAACTTCATTTGGGCATGTGTTATAGTGCCGTTGGCTGCGAGTTCATTAATAAACCAACGATATGCACTAATCAAGGTGTCTTTAAACAGAAACATGCATAAAACAAGGTTATATGTGATTGATGATAATGTTGTGATCCAAAGCTTGAGAGAACTTAACCCTGCATTTTTCCTAGAGACTGGTTCACTTTTCACTAAGTTAGTGTTTTTGGCAACTTTAAAAAAGTAACTAATGAGTAAAGAGGATTAACTACTTACCATCCTCCTGAATCAGAGATGCAGTCATTATCACATGTTGTGGACAGAAAAGGGTAGGTTTTTTTCCCCACAACCGAAAACTGAGGATTATCCTCCAACGCTGACAGGCTTATTACTCTTCTCTTTGTGTCTTTAGTTAATGTGGCTATTCTGACTTTTGTACACTTCTTAAATTCTATAGTTTTTTCCAGTCTTTTCATAATATGATAGTCAATACTATCAGAAACATCCTTTTACACATTTGCATGTATCAATATACTTTTTTCACAGTTCACATTGGTTTCTTTAAATGTTTCATACTTCCTTTCTTATTGGCATTACTTGCAATTGTTTATTTCAAATTTTGCATGTTACATTTTTTTTCTTTTTCTTAAACTATATTTCTTCGTTCAGAAATTTTGGCCATTAGAAGCATATGGGTGTGGATATTCATATCTTATCTTGTGCTTTCCTGAAGTTCTGATTGTGAACAATATGTCTGTAGTTGCAAATGGGAACTCCTAGATGACATGATTACTTTCTTCCAATATTCCTAACATGTTTTTTTTTTTTTTCGGGGTGGGGAGCTGAATTAAATCTAGAATGGCCTTTTTTGTTGCTTCCTTCCTTTAACTTCTGAGAAAATAATTTATTAAATACTATATGAAAATTATATTTAATAACCATATTTAAATATTGATTATTTTTTCTCAAAGTCAACTTTATGTGAAGAAAGGACCAAGGTATAATAGATAATACAATAAACACCATATTGAGAGTGGTTACATTTGGTGGTAGGGCCATAGGTGATTAATTTTCTTTATTTTTCCAAGATTTACAGAAATTAGCACGTATAACTTTTAAAATTAAAACAAAAATTACAAAAGTCTGTGAGATAGTCTCTTTCAGTCAAATTAGATTTCCAGCAAATGTTTGGATGATTAAAATCCCCTAGCACAGTGTATCTTGTCCTTGTGCTAGTTTGGGAAGCTGTAGTAGGAAAATATTGTCCAGATCATCTGTCTGGCCCATGATCTGTTGCTTCTTTTCAAGATGATATAATGTCTGTTTTTCTTTTGTTTTGTCCTTGTCCAAAAATTCTCTACTGTAATCTCAGAATAAACCAAAAGCCATCATGCACTAAGATGTGTGTGCCCATACACATATATGCATGCTTCTCAAACACACTTGCACACTTTCTCAGACACACACACACTCATCAGAAGTTCCCTATTATGTCTAATGGCAGGCAACACTAAGACCAACTATAAGTATTATTATCAAATCTAGACACGTTTCTTCAGGCTTTTTCTGGCAGCAATAGAAAGACCTGATTGTTTGTAGAGGAGAATGTTTATAGCCACTAGATATAGACCAAAAGTATTTTTAAAAGATATGTTTGTGAATGCAGCATCATAATTGTGCTATGGAGAGAAGTTCTTAAGCAGAGACAAAACTATAACATATTAACAGAAGAAATGGATTATGTCCATAGGGCACTGGTTGCCTATATAAATGACTTTATACAATTGTCATTTATAAGTTGCAAAACTCAAAATCAAGAGGATTCTTCATTTGTGAGATAAGGACATGTAAATATTTCTTTGCATTTACAAAGATGAAGGGTGGTTTCTATGCCAAAGTTATTTTGCATTTAAAAAGACAAAGTCTGATTTCTATGGTTATTTTCCTGGTAAATTTGCCACATATGACTTTTACTTGGATTCAGACATAAGAATTTCATGCCATTGCTTCTGGAGATACTATGTATCATCCTGATAGCCTTGTTATCTTCTACTGTCTTTTGTAGGTACTACAGAGTAGAGTAGCTAGACCACCTGTGAAAGTAGAAAGGTTTTCACATCCAAGGCAAATGTCTTAGAGTATGGTAATTGATTACCTGCATTTTGGAGTCAGATCTTTTTTTCAGACCCAGGTCTATGACATATTAGCAGTGTGACTTTGTTTAAGACATCTAGCCTTTTAAAGGCTCTGTTTCCTTGGCTGTCTAATTTTGAGGGTCAAGCAAGATAATATATGTAAAGCATTGAGCAGTGCCTGTCATACTCGATAAAGGTGAACTGCACAATGATTATTATCACTATGAGTATGAATAGTACTGTTAAGTGCTACCTAGGTGTATCTTGTCATCTCTAGTGCTCTTGATGCTGGATAACCCTTATTCTGCAGAGCCATGGAGACCTGCCTCAGGCCATGCCTCCCTGATATTTTGCCTTCTAATACGTGATCAACTATATTTTGTCCAGGCAAGTGAATGACAACAAACAACAGAATGCTTATTTAATAAGAACTCTATGCATAGCTTTGAAGTGTTTGGTCAGAAGCATCTCTGAAGTACATTAGTAATTTTTTTTTTAAAAAAAGCTAAATGCTAAAAAAAAAATGGGCATAGTCCAAAGTTCATATAGGCATTTTCAAAGAGTTTGAGAAGTCTTAGGTGTTATCTGTAATCCATATATATAGCTTAGGCCTCTTCATCTTCAACGTTCAGCCCCTGGGACATAAAGTGCCTCTCTTTGATTATAAAAGCAATTCTTATACATCAGTTCCATTTCTCATCTGAAAGGAAAACTCCTGCACCTGGGTAAGCCTTTCCTGGTAACAGAAGCCAAAGACAATGTTTTGACCAACCATTAAATTAGAGCTTGATGAAAATTCTAAAAAGAAAAACTTCATTTGTTCCTGAAACAGCATTATTTAAATAGTCTCTGGCACACAATAGGGCCTCAAGTTATATTTGCTAAGTGAATGAGTGAATGCATGGATGGATGAGGAGGCAACTTGGTGAAGTCTCTCTTTTGTATTTTGACTTCAGAAGCACCAGAAACTGTTCAGCCGGGTGCCATGGCCCAGCCTGCCAGCTCACATTCTTTGCCACACATTAAGCAGCAGCTGTGGAATGAAGAATGCTACCATGGCAAGCTTAGCAGGAAGGCAGCAGAGAGCCTCCTAGTTAAGGATGGGGACTTTTTGGTCCGAGAAAGTGCAACATCTCCTGGTCAATTTGTACTGAGTGGACTACAGGGAGGCCAGGCAAAACATCTTCTCCTGGTGGATCCTGAAGGCAAGGTATTATTGACTTCTCATTATAGTATATATAGGATGTTGTGATTAAGGTTACTCTGAATGATAGATCCAAAGCCTTATATTGAAGAGTGTTCAAGGATAAGGGTTTACTTTTTCTTGAATCATCCAGCTGGAGCAGAAAGTGCTATATTGAGGGGTTTGAGTGAGAGCTACCCTGTAGGATCAAATAGAAAACAGCTTCTTTTTGCCCTTTTCTGTTCTGTACAATGAATCAAGTGAATGCCTACGTAGAAGTACAAGGATCCACAGTTGACTGTTGCTCAAAATCATATACATATGCCTCACACTCCGGTGCTTATAAGTTCATTGATGCTTAGATAATTATAAAGATAAATGACATAAGAATGATTCAACCAAAGCATTGTGGTGTTTCTCAGGATAGAGGAGTGCTCTGGAGGAGTCACACTGAAAGGCTTCTTGCAGGGTCTGTCATGTAAGATGAACCTTGAAAGAGGGACAAACTTAAAAAGAGAGGACATTTGGAGTGTAGGGAAGGAACCATAGGAACAGACACATCAGCAGAATGGTATTAAGCCAATTAAAAATGTACCGCTGTAACAGAGGATGCCTGTAGACAGAAATATCTTACACTAAAAACAACAATATGGTAGTAATAAGTCCTTCCTTATCAATGATTACTTTAATCAAAATTAAAATTACTTATCAATGATTTACTCCAATCAAAAGATGTAGAATAGTTAAATGGATTAAACAAAAGAAGATACAACTATACGCTTTCTATAAGAGGCTTACTATAGATTTAAATATACACATAGGTTGGGAATGAAGGGATGGATAAAGCTATTCCATGCAAATGATAACCAAAAGAGCAGGTGTGGTCATACTTATATCAGAAAAAGTAGACTTTAAGTCAAAAATTGTCAAAAGAGACAATAATAATAATAAAAGGGTCAATTTACTAGACAGATATAACAATTATGAAGATATATACACCTAATATCAGAGCACTCTAATATATGTTGCAAACATGGACATGACTGAAGAGAAAAATAGACAGCAAAAGAATAATAGTAGGGGATTACCCTGTTTTCAATAATGGATAGAACATCTGACAGAAGATCAAAAAGGAAACAGAGGGCTCGAACAACTCTATAGACTAAATGGACATCTATAGAACATTCTACCAACAGCAGCAGAATTCACATTTTTCTCAAGCATACTCAAAACATTAACAGGTTAGGTCACAAACCCTAGGATTGATTATATGTTAGGTCACAAACCAGTCTTAAAAAATTTGAGTTAGAAATCCTACCAAGTATCTTTTCCAATCACAATGGAATGAAATTAGAAATTAATGGCAGAAAGAAACAACAATATTTACAAAACTACAAAAAGGGAAATTTGAAAATATCTGAATACAAATGAAAATGAAAACACAGTATACCAAAACTATGGGATGTAAGATAAGCAATATGAAGTAAGTGGACAGCAATAAATGCCTCCATTAAAAAAAAAAATCTCAAATAAACAATCTAATTTTACACATCAAGGAAATATAAAAAGAATAACAAACTAAGCCTGAAATTAGCAGAAGAAAGGACATAATTCAGATTAGAGCAGACATAAATGAAAGAGGAGAAAAAATTAGGAAAAAATCCACAAAACTAATTGGTTTTTTGACAAGATAAATAAAACTACAAATCTTTAGCTAGGTTAGCTAAGAAAACCAGAAGGAAGACTCAAATAAATAAAATCAGAACTGAAAGAGGAAACATTGATGCCAATTTATGACAATATGGATGGATCTTGAGAGTATTACACTAAGTGAAATAAGTCAGATGGGAAAGAATAACTGTATGATTTAACTCATATATGGTATAAAAAAGCTAAAAGAAACAAATGAATAAACAACTGATGCCATAGAAATTAAATGATTATAAGAGATTACCAAAAACACTACATAGAAAGAAAACTATAGGCCAATATCCCTGATAAAAATAGATGTAAAAATCCCTAACAAAATACTAGCAAACCAAATTCAACAATGCATTAAAAGGATTATCTCTAAACCATAAACAAGTGGGATTTACCTCTGGAATGCAAGGATAATTCAACATATGAAGATCAATGTGCCATACCACATTAGCAGAATGAAGGATAAAAATCATGTAATCTTCTCAATACATGAAGAAAAATTATTTGGCAAAATTCAATACCCTTTCCTGACTTAAAAAAAGAACACCCAACAAACTAAGAATAGTAAAAGCCATATATATAATGCCCACACTAAAATACCCAACAGTGAAAAATTGAAAGCTTTTCCTCCAATATCAGGAACGAGACAAGGATGCCCACTCTTACCACTTTTATTTGACATAATATTAGAAGTACTATCCAGAGCAGTTATACAAGAAGCAGCAATTAAAGGGATCCAAATTAAAAAGGAAGGAGTAAAATGACCTCAGATGACAAGATCTTATATAAGGAAAACTCTAAAGATTCCACAAAAACCTATTAGAACTAATAAACAATTTCAGCAAAGTGGCAGAACACAAAATCAACATGCAAAAATCAATTGCATTTCTATACACTAACACTGAACAATCTGAAAAGGAAATTAAGAAAACAATCCCATTTACAATAGCATTATAAATGAATAAAATATTTAAGAATGAACTTAACCAAGGAGGCAAAAGACTTGTACACTTAAAGCAAAAGATTTGTACACAAAACATTTCTGAAAGAAATTAAAGAAGATGCAAGTAAATGGAAAGATGTTCCATGTTCATGGATTGGAAGATTTAATATTGTTGAAATGCCTATACTACCTAAATCAATCTACAGATTCAAAGTCTATATTAAAGTCACAATAACATTGTTTTTTACAGAAGTAGAAAAACAATCCTAAAATTCACCTGAAACCACAGAAGACCCCAGATAGCCACAACAATCTTGAGAAAGGGCAAAGCTGGAGAGGCATCACACTTACTGATTTCAAATGATATTATAAAGCTACAGTTAGCAAAACAGTATTTTACTGGCATAAAGACAGACATATAAACCACTAGAATAGTATAGAGAGACTAGAAACAAATCTATGCATTTATGGTCAAATGATCTTTGACAAAGTTGTCAAGAATCTACAATGGAGGGAAGATAGGCTCTTCCAAAAAGCTAGGGAAAACTGAATATCCACATGCAAAAGAATGAAATTGGGTCCTTATCTTTATATCTTATACAAACTCTATTCAAAATAGATTAAAGACTTAAATGTAAGATTTGAAACTATAAAACTCCTAGGAGAAAACATAAGGGAAAAATTTTATAACTTTGTTCTTAGCAATGAGTTTTTGGTTGTAACACCCAAAACACAGAAAGCAATTACAAAAACAGGCAAATGAGACTACATCAAACTAAAAAGTTTCTGCACAACAAAGGAAACAATTGACAGTGTGAAAAGGCAGTCTACAGAATGAGAGAAAATATTTGAAAACTGTATATCTGATAAGAGATTAATTTTCAACCTATGTAAGGAACTCCTAAAACTCAATATCAAAATCAAAATGAATAACCTGATTAAAAAATGACAGACAACTTGAACAGACATTTCTCCAAAGAAGATATATAATTGATCAACAGGTATATGAAAAGATGGCTCAACAACAGTATTGTCAGAGAAATGCAAGTCAAATTCACAGTAAGATCTTATCTCATACATGTTAGGCTGGCCATTATCAAAAAAACTAGAAATAACAAGGGTGCTTGGGCAGAAATTGGAACACTTGTACATTGTTGGTGTGAATATAAAGCAGCTATGGAAAATTTATGTAGTTTCCTCAAAATATTAAAAATATAACTTCCATATGATCCAATAACCCACTTCTGGGTATTCATCCCAAAGACATATACCCAGGGGAATGCTTAGTTGGTGGAGCAGTCAGAACACACACAACATTTATCAATTAAGTTATCTTAAATGTCATTCATTTTGCTCCCAAAATATTACAATAGTAACATCAAAGATCACCATAACAGATATAATGATAATAAAAAAGTTTGAAAAATTGTGAGAATTACCAAAATATACTCAGAGACACAAAGTGAGCAAATGCTGTTGGAGAACCATGCCGATAGACTTGTTCGATGCAGAGTTGCCACAAACCTCCAACTTGTAAAAAATACAATACCTGCAAAGCACAATAAAGTGAAGTGCAGTAAAACGAGGGATACCTCTGTATAGTGTACACTTAAAGATTTGTTCAAAGGATAGATCTGTTATGTGTTTGTTACTACACACACACACACACACACACACACACACACACACACAGCCTATATAATTGGGTTCACAGCAGCAGATGTTTGCAGGGCCTGGCCAATACAGTGTGTAAAGCTGGGTAAATGATGGAATGAGCAAAGGGTATGGTGGATTGTGATGAACTGGAAAGTGCATGTCTGTGTAAGGGGGACAGTCACCACTCAGCTACAGTCACTTGCTGCCATTTGGAGTGGGAGCTGATGTAGCCAGATTTGATTTTGAAGCCACAAAACCAGATTTGACATAAATTTTCCCCATTTTTAATGTGAAATACTTAAAAACTCTCTTCCACCTTATTCCCCAGAAAACTAAAACACCTCTTGGCATATTAGACCAGAGCAATTAGTTTATAATCCTACCACTAAGAAGATTAATTTGGCATTTGTATGCAAGATTGATTAGAGAGAAGGGAAAGACCAGGGACAGAGAAAGTAATTAGGGGATTCTAGGTTAAAAAAACAAACAAACAAACAAACAAACAAACAGACAAACAAAAAACAGTAAAAGCTTGAACCAAAATGGAAGCAGGGGAAATATGGAGAGGAGAGAAGGGCAGAATGAGCTAAAATTAAGAACACAGACTGACAGGACTAATCAGCTGGTTTGACTTGGGTTGGCAATGAGATTGAAATAAATAAAAATGTCTACTAATTTTGAAGCCATTTGAAAGTAAGTTGGAGACATCATGTTCTTATTCCCGTAATCCTTTAGTTTGTATTTTCTAAGAAGATTCTCTTACATTGATGTAGTACAATGATCATAATCAAGAAATTAATATAATACCATTATGTAATTCACAGTTCATGTTCACACTTGGTCAATCATACCAATAAATGTGTATTTTTTTAATATTCTGAAAACCAATATCTGGAGAGAAACTAAAGAATTCTTTAAGGAGGGGTATCAGAATTATATAACAAGATACTCCCTGGCTGCATGCCTTCCCTCTCCTGGACAGTTCCCAGCCACCCTCCAAACAGGAGTATATATCATGGCCTGGCTACTGACCAGTCACTAGTCCAAATTCAGTGACTGTGTCTATGGAGTCACAGTGGAGAGTAATATCTTCTGCCCATGTGTAGGGTGAGCATGTAATAACACTAGAGAGGAAAGTCCACAGGAGAAGGTAGGCCTAGGGCACCTGAGTTCCTCTGGCATGCAGACAAGATGTTGTATGTAATAAATATTTATGACTCACTATCCTGAAGTCTGCAGGAAGGAGACACAAATGTCTATTAGAAAGATTTGAGAGGCTTCTTGGAGGCCACAGAATTTGTGTTGAGCCTCCAAGGAGAGGCAGGACTTCTCCAAAGGGCCTGCTTTCTACACAGACAGGGTATTAATGGAAGCACTCTGCTTGGTGGGATTTAATTATAATCCTAAATTTCATCCTTGTGTACAACACATTTCAATATTTATAAGAGTGGTGACATAATAGAATATATCAAGCCATAACATGGCAAAAAGATTGATTGCAAATTTGGATTGGATGACAAGTGCTTATCATTTTTCTGACAGGGAAGGACAGTTACTTTAAAAAGATAATGGGGAATGAAAAAAATGTTCTAAAGGCAGAGTTAAAAAGCACCTTTTCTTTTTTTATTCAGCGAAATATCTCCTTCAAGGATATGTCTGTCTCCGCCCCTCACACTAATTGTTTACAGCTTTCAGGAGAACTATTATCATTTATCCTAAACTCTTTCATGCTTCCTTTTCAAGGTGAGGACCAAGGATCATGTATTTGATAATGTCGGCCACCTTATCAGATACCACATGGATAATAGTTTACCAATCATCTCTTCTGGAAGTGAAGTAAGCCTTAAACAACCAGTAAGAAAAGATAACAATCCAGGACTTTTGCATTCAAATAAATGATAATATGGAAATACCATCATACTGATATTTCAAGAAACTCCGCTTTGTGTTAGGACAAAAAGATAATTCAAACTTGGTTTCTAAATAAAATAAAACACAAACTGTAAAGTGCATCTTTCCAAGACCATCATGGATTAGGTCCTTAATAAAACAAAGAACTAACAAAAATTGATCTTCCGAAAGTGAAAGTCAAAAAGGGGGACAAGGAATTGTCCATTTGAAAATAAATTATACATAAGCACGGATGTCACTTTTTAAGGCCATATTGCATTGATAACAAGCTAAAAGCACAATTAAAATTTCATATGCTAAAGACAACTTGAATGAACTGCTTGGGCAGTGGTATGTGCCTTTCAACTTGATAATTTGGGGACATTTTCATATTGGGGAGATTAGTTCTAAGTGTCTTCATATTCTATAACAATCGTACCATTTGCCAAAAAAAAAGTTTTTCTTTGTTATAATAATAAGAAGCAATTTGCTTGATGGAAATTGACTTTATTATATTTTCCATTTAGTAACACTTTTACTTCAGTATTAAAATAAATTTGACATTGAATTTGGACTGTGTCTATGCGAGTAGAATCAGATCGAAAGCACTGATCTTTTCATTGCCCTATCTCATTTGCTAGTTAAAGGATTGTGGCCTAAATTGTTTGACCAAGTGTTTCTCAGTTTTTGCTGTTTGGACTATTTGTATGCAGAACGTGACAAGATGAAGAGGCCAAAACTATTGGTCATTTCTGATTTCATATTTATCCCTTCTCTTCCCCGCACCAAAAACGTACTTGAGTACACACATTTAAACAATGGCAAACAAACCAGTGTTCTTCATATTCAGTATCCGGATTGGTTCCATTACTATTTAAAATACTGAATATATTGTAAGTATGAGGAGGTAACCTTTTGATTGGCTATGACTGAATGATAGTTCCTTACCTAACATGTCCATAGCACCATTTCTAGATATGACCAGACAAAAATGCAGAAGAGAGAAAACATAGTAAACAACTGTTGGAAAGGTTTGCCACAAGTAGATCCATTGGTAAACTGATGGCGTCATTAAGCATTGTGTAGGGAAAAATCACTGGGATGGCAGTTTCCTTGTATAGATGAGGGAGCTGGGCTAGATGAATTCAGAGGTCCATTTCAGCCCTAACATAACATGGGTCTATAAAAAGCCAATTTGCCATTTATTAGGGGTCAATGTTGATAGCCAGTCTGTCTAGTTAAGGTAATGACCTCAGTATTTTCCTTTAGTCTGTGTCTGTACTCAGAATGAATGGCATAACTGGGATCAACATTCAGATAGCAGAAACCCCATGCCTTTCAGTCAAAAACATTGAAACTTTGGAATAATATAAGTAAATACAATACAAGTAGGTTCAGTTGTTTTGAGTAGCAGAAAACTACTTCAGTCCTTTACTTGGCTTTACATATAGAGATATGGTTATTATTATAGAGTGGGGTTTTTTTAGCCTGAGTTATCTGGACAATTGCCTTAACTCCACTTCATTTTGGCTATGTAGATACAAATTAATATTTGTAGTTTTGATGTATTTGCTGTTTTAAATAAAATATGGGAGACGTTTTTTTGGCTAGAAATGATCAGAAATTGAGCATACTGAACTCTAATGTTTTTATGCAAAGGTTTATGATTTTATTTTACTTCTGCTATTAATTTCTTAGACAGGCCTATTTCCTTTTATACAACTAGGAAATAATGTATTTTTCATCAGTTTTGCATACTCTGTAGTTCTTGGTTATCTGTCTTCATAAAGTAAATCAGGAGGGGTAGAGATCATAGAAACTAATGGGTGATCTAATAACCTTTATTAGAGAAAGAGAAGGGCTGTGCTGTGGTCTCAGTCTGGCTTGAGCAGAGTGTTAGACGCAAGAACAAGTTCCCGATACAAATAGATACAGAGAGTATAAATGATGTGAGCAGTACATGTGGATAATCGGTATTTGAACTGTAATGGTATCGTATTTGGATGAGCAAATACTGCACTCAGAAATACCACAGACACAGTTAAAACAAGATGTAATGACAAAGAAATGTTTGATTGCATGCTATTTTAATGACACTTTTATCTTCATCTGTCTTAATGTGGAAATCTATTTGCCTATAAATATCTGTAAATGACTTTTCAAAAAAATAAATGATTATTGCTTTGTGACAATATGTTTTGTGTTTGGGATTTGGAAAATTTGTCATTTGTAGGATGTGTCAGGGTCCCGACAGGAAACAGGTGGCTTGCTTAAACTGTGTAATTTGAGGAGAATTTAATAAAGATGTGGACAGAGAATTGGGAAACCACAGGGAAGGATGTAGTTCCCTGGGGCCAGGAAAGGTGTGAGGAGAGGGGAGCAGTAACAGAAGGTGAGAGCTTATGTGGCAGTGTTGCCTTTAAAGAGCTATGGCCTGTAGTGGAGGCACCCAACCAGTCCTAGTGATTCTAAGAGGCAGAGGCTAGGGGCACTATACTCAATGGACAGAGGACAGCCTTTTCAAAAAATGGTGTTGGAGTGATTGGACATCTGTATGCAAAAGAATAAACTTCATGCTTTATCTATAAACACTAACTCAATCCGATTATGAGCTTAAATATAAAATGTAAATCTATGAAACTTTTTGAAAGAAAAACATAGAGGCCATTCTTCATGATATAAGGCTAGGCAGAATTCTTAAACAGGACATGATTCATTAAAGAAAAAACTTGTACATTGCACTTCATCAAAGTGACAAATTTTTGCTGCGTGAAAGACTGTTAAGAGGATGAAGGACAAGCTAAAGACTGGGAGAGAGTATCACATATTCAAAAAAGGGCTAGTATCTAGAATATATTTTTTAAAAACTCTTAAAACTCAAAGGTAAAAAAGTTTAATTAGAAAATGGGAAAAATAACATGAACAGATATTTTACTGAAGATACACAGATGGCAAATAAGCACATGAATATATGTTCAACATAATTAGCCAGCAGAGTAATGCAAATTAAAACCACAAGGAGATGTTACTGTATACCTATCAGAATGGGTAAAATGAAAATAGTGATACACTAAATGCTGGTTGGGATGGATCACATATACATTTCTGGTGAAAACATAAAATACCCACTTTTGGAAAGAAATTTGTTAGTTTACTTAAAAACTAGATGTGCAGCTAACACCCTGGATTGCACCCTAATTGTACTCCTGGATATTGATCACAGAGAAATGAAAACTTGCGTTCACACAAAAACTTGTATGGGAATATCCATAGTAGCTTTGTTTATAACAACGTACAACTGGAAGCAACGCTGATGTTCCTTCAGTGGGTGAATGGTTAAACAAACTGGTACATCTATACTATGGACTACTACTCAGCCGTAAAAAGGAATGAGATGCTGATAAGACAACTTGGATGACTCTCCAGAGAATTATGCATAGCAAAAACAGTTAGTCCAAAAGATTACATACTATAGAGCTATATTTATATAACTCTTGAAATGATAAAATTATGAAAATCAGGAACAGATTAGGAGGTATGGAGGAAGTCAGTAGGAATAAGGGATGTACACACAGTTATGTGGATGAAGGATAACTGAAGGGCAACATGAGGGATTCTTTTGTGGAATTGTTTTGAATTTTTACTGTATGTGATACAGGTTGTGATATCGTATTATGGTTTTGCAAGATGTTATTGGTAGGAACTGAATACAGCTTACAGGAGATTTCTCTGTATTAGTTCTAGCAACTACATGTGAATCTACAATTTTCTCAAAAAGTTTAATTTTAAAAAAGAGGGAAAAACTGAGATATATCAAAAGATTTTCAAAGATTGCTTCTCTATTAACTCTTGGCAGTTTCACTGAACATACTAAATCCACAGAACATGGTGGTAGGATCATCTTGGTCATACCTGTTCCATTATGCTAGGACTAGGAGGTGGTCAACAGGATGAGCTGCACGAGACATTACTTTCATGAAGGGACTCAATTGTCAATGTATAATATCATCTCCAGAGACATGTTGACAAGATGAGAGGATGGCAAACACCAATGTTGTAGGAGATGCTGTCAGATCCCCCAGGCCCCTTTGGATCCTTTCAATCATAGCTGTATGCCTCTCTGCTGGCTTCTGTGTGTTTTGCTTCTAACTGTTTGTTTAGTGACTGTTTATTTTGAGGAAAGCCTCAGGCCAAGGGAGCTACTCTGAGTCACCAAGAGCCAGAGGAACCTGTGGGTTTCCTCCTCCTCTTCCTTGCCACCACCACTGATGGAGAGTGGGAGAAAGCCCAGCTCCCTTTCCTCATCCTGATAACACTGCAGAGCTCCCTGTGAGTCAGGCTGGAGTGGGCATTTCTCCCAAATCACCCTGCTGTGTGGTCTCTTCCCCTTCCCGGATTTCTTTCATTACTCCCTGACACTTTCTCTGGGAAGCCCTTCCTTAGTAAATCATTTGCACTTAAATTTTCACCCCAAGGTTCACTCCCAAGAATATGACCAACAACAGAAGAACATCAAACAATTTTAAACATATGTCCCATTACTGGACTATATTATCTATATGTTCAAAGCCGTTAAAATTTAAGTTATGTATTATTTTTATGAATGCTATGATTATATTGTATTTTGTCAATATGCATCAAACATGTTATGTAAGCATTTAAAACATACACCACTTTTAAATCTTGTTTGGATATTTCTTTCTTTCCATTGTAATCTACTGAGTATTTCAAGAAACATAAGTGGAGTGGTTTTTGGGAGGGTCTGCATTCTACTTTCAATATAATTCCTGCATATTTGGATCTTTAACAAATGGTCATCATCACCTCTTCTGTTAGCTTTTTCTGGTTTTCTGATTTAAAAACTTGTGACTAAAAATCTTAAATATTAAACTCAAGACAGTTGGTTCTCATACTCTTTTGGCCAAAGACCATCAAAGATACAAAAGGCCTACCATGCCACATACATCCCATCCCCAAACCCATCCTCCCCCTTTTTTTTTTTTTTTGGTATAGATAAAGTAACCCAGCAACACTAAGAACTGGAGAGGAACAAAAGGAATTGTTTATTTATTTTTAAGGGAAGAATATGATCTCATTTATATGATTTTATATCCCCAAATACTGTCCTATAAAGTTTTTGAGAAACAAGTTTATCACTATTAACATTCTTCTCTTAAAAGTGGGAATATTAATTATCTTCAGATGTGTTTGGGCAGAAACTTTGCAATGTTGAATATAGAAATGAAGAATAACCACTCTTGGTATACTTGAATAAAGTGCTAATTTTAATTTATGAATTCTAAACATTAGTAACCCCTAATATTTTACTTGGTAGGTTCTTAATAGGTAAACCTTAGCTGTGTGTAAAGATAAAAACCTATAAAATTGCAGGTAATTTTTCCATGATAACTGATGAAATAACTTGCGTGCTTGTGTCATTTGATGGCCCATCAGAAAGACCCTTGAATGGGCAGTGGATGATGTTTGGAGAGTCACTGGTCTAAACCTTTTAAATATAATCTATCATCACAAATGCATCTTTGCCATAAATGTTTATTTGTATTAATTTTCTAGGGTTGCTGCAACAAAGTAACTCAAATTAGGTGGCTTAAAACAACAGAAATTTTTTTGTCACAGTTCTGGAAGCTAGAAGTCTGAAATCAACATTGTTTACAGGGCCGTGCTCCCTCTGAAAGCTCTAGGGAAGAATCCTTTTTGTTTCTTTCAGCTTCTGGTGGACCCAGACATTCCTTGGTTTGTGGCAGTATAACTCGGATTTCTGCCTCCAACTTCACTTCTCATGGTTGTCTTCTCCCCATGTGTCCCTCTGTGTCCTCTCTTCTTTAAAGACACATCATTAGATTTTGGGTCCATCCTCATCCACCTCATATTAACTAATTACATTTGCAAAGATTCTGTTTCCAAATAAGGTCACATTCTGAGGTTCTGGATGTACACAAAATTTTGGGGAACATTATTCAATCCCTACATGACCCAGGCTAGCTCAAATCAAAAGATGTTTTAAGGGTCAGGTATCACAGAACCCAAGGAAAAGCTGCACGGTCAGGCTTCACAAAGTGGGAGAACCAGACAGATCCATGGCTTTGAATGACAGCAGTTCATGTTTTTCAGTCTAAGCTTTACCACATAGATGACAGTAATGGAGGTAGCATAGTTCCCATAAAATATAGACACGTGACATGAATGTCTGCTTCTCTTCCATATGGTTACTACCTGACTCAATTTCATGTTGTCTTATTTCAGTTACTTAAGAAGGGAATATGACTAGGCTACCTTGGGTCTGGTGCTCATCTTTGACCCTGTAAGGTATGGTTAGGTCTTCGGGTGGTGGCCAGATGATGATGGTGAGGCCATAGTGGCTATTAGCAAGAATAGATTCTCTGAGAAGGGGCTTGATCATGGCAGGTATTTGACCCATGTGTCAACATTAAATGAGCATTGATTCTTAACCCTGAGCACAGGACACAGCACACAGCTTGCTGGTGGATTTCAGTGAGACATGAAAAATCCCTAAGCCTAGTTCTCACTAACAGATACCCTGGCTCAGGTTGCAACAACTGCCATTTACCTGAATGCCTTTATTTGCTTTTTCTGACACACACACACACACACACACACACACATACACAAAAGCCTTCATTATTTGTTTGTTCATTCATTTTCTTATTTAACAAATTTGAGCCTTACCAGGGGCCATAAAATTATATATATATGAACTATAAGATATGTACACTGTGTGTAGAGGCAGGAAAGATCATTTCTGCCAAGGTAGGTGTGTATCATGAAAAGCTTCAAGGAGATGCTCATCTATCTTGAAGACTAAGTAGATGGAGAAATAATATAGGGCAATTCAAATGAAAGAAATAGTTTTGGCAAAACAAAAGCATTCTGAGAAACACAGAAAGCTCAGCCAGTACCTATTATGTACCAGTAATGGGTTTACAGGTGCCATTGCAGGCATCCCAGGTATGGGATAATGAAGTAGCAAAGGAAAACTAGCCAGATTATGAAGCACCTTGAACAACCATCTGACTCCATATTAGTATACATGGAAAAGACTTAAAAGGATATGTGAACCTGCTGCTACCAACTCCTTGATAGTCACTGGAACCCTTTTTACCATGGAAGGTACATGCAGTAATGAATTTTACTGTGGACCCGGCAGTGCTATCTTAAGGAACAGGTGAACCCATCCCTAAGTGACAAGAACATTCACATTCGAGGAAATTCAAGTAGTGAATAAACATGTACGAAAATGTGCTATCTAATCAGTAATTAAAAAGACATAAATTCAAACAGGGTGCGGGGAGGGGGGAGGCCTAGTAAGCAAGAAGACAAAGCAAAAACATCTAAGCGCTTTAGGAGATGGGGAGGCAGGCACCTTAGAGAATCAGAAGAGCAAATGCAAAACCTCTAAGGTAAGCGTTTTTCTCCCTTCCCCCACTTCGTCTTTATTATCCCAGATGATAAAGATTTTGTGTGCTGGGGTTTAGGGGTGGCAAGCGCGGGGGTGCACCAGTCGCCGCACCAGTCTCCAGCACCAGGTATGGAGGGAAGGGGTAAGGCGCCTGACCTGCGCGCAGCATCAATTCGTCCTCGTCGAAGGCGGCGGGGGAAGCGCTTGGGCGTCTCTAGGAAACCGTCTCTAGGAAACCGATAAGCCCGCCTTCTCCAGAGTCAACTCCTTTGTAATTGGCTCATGAGCCCACCAATGGGCGCGCAGGAGGAGCTTCCCGCCACCGCTGGCGCCCTCTTTCAAACAGCCGTAGCTCGGCCAGAGCAGGTGACTTCTCAGCCAAGCTTGGGGAGGGCGGTGGCGCCCACCGCCCCGCCCCGCCCCGCCCCGGCCCGGCCCGCCCGCGGGGCAGCCCTCGCCGGCCATTGGAGGACGCGGCTGCGCCTCGGTGGCCTCGGGCTCCGGTTCGGTTGCGCCGCGGAA
Source organism: Cynopterus sphinx (assembly GCA_030015415.1). Classification (NCBI taxonomy): domain Eukaryota; kingdom Metazoa; phylum Chordata; class Mammalia; order Chiroptera; family Pteropodidae; genus Cynopterus; species Cynopterus sphinx. Next base: position 92,516,401 of record CM057384.1, on the reverse strand, counting down.
GGAACTCGTAGGTTGGAGCTGGGGGAGGGGGCTTGCTCCCAGGTGGTCTGCGGCCGGGCCGAGGGTGTCCCTGCGCTGACAGCCTCCGCGGCCTCCCGGGAGCTTCGCCTCGCGGCTGTGATTGAGGGTGTCGTTAGAGGGCTCGTCTGGATTCTGGACCCATCCTCCCCGCAAATCCCGCGGTGGTAGACGGCCTCAGCCTTCGGATGTCACCCACACCCCAAGATCCTCCCGAGCGGTGAGGTCTGGGAGGCCCTCCTTGCCTGTACCGCCGAGCCCCTCCTCTGCAGAGCCTGGTCACCCAGGCGCCGCGCCTGGCTCACAGTGGGTGCTCTGTGCGCGTGTGCGGACTGAGGGCCTGTGACGCTGCCGGCCGAAGCCCACGGCCCCCGGCACCCCGGGCTCTGCGCAGCTTCCGTCTCGCGGTGCTCACTTGTCGTGCAGTAGTGGACTCCGGACAGTTTCTTGGGAAGGCCATTGACGTGTCCATTGCTTCAGCTTGTGGGTGCCTGTTCATTCGCTGCATCCTCCATCCTTTGTCCAAGCGGCTGTCATCAGCACTGATCACAGATGATTGTCATCATTCGTTTCTATGTTTATTTTCTTTCCTGACACCAAGTTCGGTTAAACTTTGCAGTCTTGAAACGTGCTTGGTGAGTAATTGTTGAATGAACGAATAGGTCTCCTCAGCCTGATATTGCAAGTCTAAACTAGCCTGATATTGCAAGTCTAAACCAGGCTAGTGTGCTCTGGCTATTTCCATTCTAGAAGAGAAACTAGCATGTAAGCAAGTAAGTAGAATTTACTCTCAGGATACTTATAAACCCCTTTTGTGGCACTTAACCTTTTCTATCTTATAGTCGTGAACTTGAGAGTGATTTAAGCTGAATTTTTCAATATCCTTCACAGTGTATGACAATTTATATGCACTCTCTAGATATGTGTGTGAATGCATTCAATTAAACGAGAGGCTAAAATTGAAGCTCTAAAAAAAGTACGAGAAGTATAGGCCGAAAGTGCAAAAGAGTTCATTCCATGGGGGAGTAGGATTAGGAGGGCATCTTGAAGGAGGTGGTGGCATTATTTAAGTTAAAGTTTTCCACAGGTTGCACGTTCACCTTTTCTCAGATATGCCGAATGCTTTTTGTTCCTTTAACCTTTTGTAGCTGGCAGACTCCTACTCATCAGTGATAATGTCATAAAAAAATTAAATTATATTGCTTGGTACACAGTGCTAAGCTCTTTATTATTTTGTAAAGCTCATAACCAGTCTTTGAGGTCAGGATGATATTTAACCCCATTTTATGAATGAAGAAATGGAAACAGCATGCTCATGTTGCACAGCTGATAAATAGAAGAGCCAGAATTGAGCCCCGGTTGTCTGAATGAGTGCCCTCATTCTTAACCATTTCCAGCTGTATGGCATCCTTCAGGATCCATTTCAAATCAAAAGTCTTCTGTGAAACTTCTCTCAGCCTGCCTTTCTTCTTAGGCAAAGTTCATACTCGCTTTGTTAGTTTATTGTTACAGAATTTATTACAATGTATTATTGTAACTATTAATTTATATCATTGTTTTCCTAAGGGACTGTTAGCTCGTCATGGCTGGTACCAAGTCTTAGATATGTCTAGGATATAACCTGGCACAGTATAGGTGCTCAGTAAAATTTTGTTGGAATAATGAGTCTATATAGGGCAACATAAATGGATTATATTCATTCAATGAATATTTGTTGCATGTCTACCATGTGCAAAAGGTGGGGATGAACCATTTAATTTATGCCTTCAGAGTGCTTATAGGCAATTAAGTAAGACAAACACAATACTGTTTTTGATTTTTAATATTTCATTAAACTAAACACCCACTTGTCTTCCTTCTCATTGTAAGGAAGGTAAAGACAGCAGAACCAGAGATAACAAAATGAGTACTGAGGCTGAGCCCTTCCAATATGAGTGTAACACAAGGATACTCAGAAACCTGTTAATAGAATCAGGAAAAATTTTTTTGTCAAGAAAGTATTAACTAGCTTGCTATTTAAAAAAGCATACTGTACACTTATTCTATATGTTGATTTTTTTAAATGATCAGTCAGTAAATATAGAAATATTTAGTTATTTTTATTAGTGTCATTACTAAATTTACTCAAAGATACTTTTACTAGGGCAAATGTTCTTTTTTCAATATATTAATATTGATATTTTTGAGATGGTTTTCACATTTCATAATTTCACCAGCAACTCAGGAAGATACTTGTTTCCCATAAAAGAGCCACCACTAGGCGTTAACCAATTTTTTTTTTCAGTTTACTGGTTGAAAATCATTTTTCATTGTTTAAATGGCACTTTGAATTCTTCATGAGCATGAACATCTTTTTGGTTAATTTAGCATTTACATTTTAAAAAATGAATTGGCATATCAGTTGCCCATTTAAAAAAATTTTTTTTAATTTTTTTGTGAGAATTGTATATTGGGACCTTGTTATGTATTTTGCTCATTATTCATTATAATTTTACCATTGATTTTGTTAGTGATTTTTTTATACATGTTTAACTTGTTAATGATGTCTTTTGCCATGTACAAATTTTGTTTTTTATATGTGTGTGTAGTTAAGTTTCTGTCAAGTTTTTCCTTTACAGTTTCTGAGTTTACTGTCTTGCTATTTTTTTTTTTATAAAACAGTCTCTTATTGCTCTGAATATTATAGTAAAATCTCTGATATTGGTAATTAGTAGTGATTAATAAGTTGAAGAAAAGCATTAGCTTTAATTTTAAATTTTAAAGTACTAATTAATTACCTTTTCAGTCTTTTTTTTTTTTTTTTTTTAAAGGCACAATAAGTTTATCTAATTTCCCTTTTATGCCTAAGATAGTTTTTTAGTTTCTGGTACTTTGCAGTTTTCAGAAGGAAAACTTGTTTTTATCTATTGTTCTCCACTGGAGAGATTTTGGAATTTTAATGATGTGGTCTGAATTTTAAATGCCATTCAAAAAAGATACACTTTGATTTTTTACATTCTCTTTACTTACAAATGAAAATAGCTTGTAGAATTCATTATTCTCTGATAAAAAGTATGCTCTTATAAATCATAATGTTCTTTTTTAATAGTCAACAGAAATTGGTGGAAGGTTAGTAAAAGATTGAAAAGAACTCTCTTTTGCCTAATAAAGTAGAAATTAACCTAAATTCCATTTTCTCACTTTATAAAATGCAGGAAGAGATGGAGAGTACTATGGGAATCAGAAGCAGGAAAAGTTATTCATGCCTGGAAAATTCAGGGATGTCTTTTAGATTCAGCTTAATATTATTTCTTTTAAGGAGCCAGGGTTTAAATGGACTAATATTTTCATTATCTATAGCTTCTGTAGACTTGATGTTCACTTGCTGTCGTTAAAAACCCTAGGGACATGAGCTCGTGTGTTTTCCCCATCATTTCAGCTATATTATAGGCTCTTTTTCATATTCAGATCTCCGCCTTATGCTGGTAAACAAGAGGGTTCTGGTAGCTGTTGGGTGGAGACAAGGTTTAGATTCTCCAACTGATATATTTTCCCTCTCAGTGAAAGAGTGCACATGTCTTCCTCCTTTTAGCCCTGGCACAGAAACAGCAAGGAGCACATCTCATCTAAGAAGCAGAGGCTGGAAGGGTTTACTGTTGATGGCAAGCAGTTTGAGTTGATAGTTGAAAGGAATGGGCTGGGCATAGAGACCAGAGGGGGAAGGGATTAAAAGGGTGGATTGCAAATTAGAGTTTGACCAAGAAACATAATTCAGTTCTTGAAAAAAAAACCAAAACCTGACATATGGGAATTTTAGCATTGAAAATCATTTTTGTGTTAATCTGTAATACCATATTTCACCTATTCTAAAGTGCACATTTTCTCTTCACATTTTAAAATCTACAAAGTCGGGCTATATTTTAAAATAACAATGTGTCATAATTTATTTGGCTACATCTTCTTAGTGATACAAACAGAACTGTGTCAATCAAGGGCACCTGAGTTCTGATGAAATGGAATATCTTTTGCTGTAGAGCTGTTGGCTTACATAAAAGTTTGTGATCACAGTTCTCAATGTGAGGGAGTTGAGTTCTTTATGGTAAAATGCTTTTGGATGGCTGGGTCTGTGCTTCTTATTTCACTTCCAATTTCATGACATTTTAGAGCCTGAAAAGTGTAGCGAATGAGTTGTGGTTCAAGCTCACATCGAAGTGCATTTCACTGGCATGCCAAAGAAGGGACCGAGAGGAGGGCAGAGTTAGGCCTGGTAATCAATCACAACTGCCTACTTTTTTTTGTCAGGATTGTTCAGAGCTTCGAAATTCTGGGTAGTTTCTGTGTAGTGTCAGGATCCCTGAATATAATTCAAATCATCAGCAGCCTTTTGACTGTAGGTACTTGAAAAACCATTTCCTGCAGCTGCTTCTGCCACAGCAGTTACCATTCTCCAGGGAACTCCTGCTGTTGCTTTTGGAATTGGAACCCCACCATGGTACAGCTTCACAGCCTTCACTTCTGTTTTTCCTGAGTTTTTTTTTTTTTTTTTTTGCTACAACCTGATTTTATCAAGCTTAAGAGCAGGACATTTAACACTTATATTTTTGTTGACTGCTATATGGAGTTACAGATTCTAAATGGTTTTGGGGTAGCAATCATTAACTCAGGATTTAGTGGCTCTCTTTTTTGTAAAACCTGAAATTTATATTTGTGACATTCAGAGAATGAAGCAAATTGTGGAGGATAATACCTGTGCCACATTGAATACATCAAATTAGAAACCTTGAACATATTCTTAAAATTTTTATGTTTTGGCACATTTCTAGTAAATTGTTATTTTTCATGTGGGCAGAAATCTTACTGTTTTAAGTTGTATTTTCCAGACTACTAGAAAGGTCATAAGTTTGTTTTTTGCACTTTTTTTCAATGAATTGCTGTCATATAGTTATTTTGACTCCAAATCATAATTAATTTGTAAAAACTTTATTTTTGGAATAATAACCATTTGTCATAAACAATTGCATATTTTTTCTCCCTAGCCACAGTTGTCTTTTGTGTATGGCATCTCTTGTATAGTTTGGTCTGGTAAAATTTTGAGGATATTTAGAAACCAAACAAACATATTACTTTTCCCACAGGAGGACCATGTCATTGGACTTTGGCAGTGTGGCACTTCAAACACAAAATGAAGATGAAGAATATGACAAAGAAGACTATGAAAGGGAGAAAGAGGTGAGTTGCTTGGAAAAAAGACTCTAAACCCATCTTAAACAATTTCCTCATCAAAATTGTCTTCTTGTGTCATTTTGAAGGAATTTATAATTCTTTTTTTTTTTTAACTCTTAAAACCTGATTAGTATTTGGACTTTTAAAAGGTGGATGACTGGAATGCTGCTATTTTTGAGACAAGAATAAAATGATGCCATCAGATAAATGATTAAATTCTTCATGACCTTTTCATTCCGGCGGTAGTAGCTGGCTTTGGAGGCAGAGGCCTAGTTATTCTTAGTTACATTGCCTTAACTAAGTCTGGCAGGTTCTTCACTTCAGGTAGATTACATCTTAGTGGAAGTAGACCATTAACAAGTAAACAAGTTCAAAAAAGTAATTTGAATGAGTGATAATTTAGCACAGATAAATGATAGGGAAACAAAATAGGGTGATATTAAAGCAACTGGTAGGGAACTGGTGAGGGAAGATCTCTGGAAGGAGGAAATGTTTAAGCTAAGACTTGTCTTATAAGAAGGAACATCCATGCAGAAGCCTGAAGAATAGTGTAGGCCAAGATACCAATGGCTGCAAAGCCCAGAAATCGGGATGAGACGCTGTGTATCAGGGTGGCGGTGGTGTTGGGATTTTGTGAGCAAAGGCTGAGTGATGGAAATAGGGGGTGGGCTGGGGCCAGTGGAGAATTTTAAACAAGGAAGTGGTCTCTGATCTATTTTCGAAAGCTCTGTCTGAATGTTGTGTGATGAGGAGACTAACAGAAAAGGAGTAAGAGGAGGATAGTGTATGTATGTATATATACACACATACACACACACACACACACACATATGTATGTATATATACATATATATAGTTCTTGGCACATAGCAACAGTTCAGTAAATGGTAGTAATAGTAATAGTAGCCGTTGGTGGAAGTCAGTTTACTTATTAGGACTGTTTTGACCTTGAGTCAGATTTCTTGATTGACTATGATAATAGGCTTCTTTTGAACTGAGACTATGCTTAATAGGACCCATTTTCTAACATGTAAAATAGTCCTTTTTAATGGTTACTGTGGACCTTTAGTATTAATGGGAAGTAAGGAATAGGGTCAGTTGCCCCTGGTACTGGCAGTAGAGTTAGGGTAGAAATAGAAAGCTGGCAGCTCAGTGGATTTTGTCCATAGACATGTATTGTTTGGTTGTACAGTGTTTTTAAAAAATTAAATCTATATTTAAAGATAGAAAATTTGATGTAACAAGCCAGAGTTTCCTGCTTGTCTTGAGATGTCCTAAGCCCTGGCTACCCGTGGCCTGTGTCTGCACATGGCAACAGGCAGGCTGGAGCTGAGTGGTGGCTCTTGTTTCTCAGCTGGCTACAGTCCCCCACCTCTTACGTAGACATGGGCTTATGTACTTGGACTTGCCAGCTTTGCTTTTGTAAATTCTCTGCCAGGTCTCTGAGAGCATCGGAGTTTGTGACCCTGGTCAGGGTATCTGGGTTTTGACAGGGTCCTTCACAACAGTTGTGGCAAGGATGGGGATTTTCTGTTACTTTGTGAACTCACAGCATGAGGTTTTCATGACCCTGATGGCTTTGGACAGTTTGCTGGAATTTAGCTACTGGGATTCTTGAGAGGATCAGTTTAAGTAATTACTATAGTCTACTTTAAAAAAGAAGAAAAAATAATCTGACAGGTGATTTTTTATTGGAAAAGATATTAGAGTGAGGGGTAGAGTATTAGAGAGAACTTACTGCCAAGTATATAGTGTGGTGAAAGTTTTAAAGGGTATTAGTTAAGGAGGCAATTAATTCTAGATAATATAGAAAATAGCCATTGGGATCACTTCTTGATAGATTGTATTTGGGGTAGGTAATTTCTTAAGGCAAAGGAGCTCTTAAGAGGTGAAGTATTAAGAATGACTGTTTCTAGCAGAGTGGAAGAAAGAACATATAGCTAACTTGGCTCTAACATGATTATGGTTCATGTTAATAAAAAGTGTTTTTACCATTTTTTTTAATTGCTACTAGGGAAGAAGTGATATATGAGGCTAGAGAGTTTCAGATTTTCAGCAAGAAAATTCATATTTATTTATAAAAATATATATTTTATATATATTCAGCTGTATATATATATATATGCATGTGTGTGTATAGTTGCTGCGAGTTGAAATAATAAATTGGCTAATCAAACCTAACTTTGTTGGCTATCCATTAACCTTTTCAAACCTTCTCAGTCTCCCTGACCCTATGATAGCAGAACAGTTCATAGCCTGGAGAAGTAAAAGAAAAGAGTGGTCTTTTCCTGGTTGGTAGCTTTGGGATTACTGGCTGGGTTGGAAGTGTTAGCAGTGGGCTAATGCATGTGGATTTCTCTATTTAGTGAATCACCTGTGTTCAGTTCAGTTCTGTAGGAAGAATGCCTGTATCCTTGAGGGCTGGTCAAGCAGGCCATATCTGACATTGTCTACCCTGCTAAGGATTTTGAGACCCTCTCTCTCTGTAAATGGCAGAATAATCTTGATTTTGACCTTCTGGTATGAATGCCCAGTTGCTAATACAACATGCTTTGCAAAGCTGAGTTTCAATTTTGGTATTTGAAGTCAGCTGGGACTTTGTCCATGCTCTCTCATAAATCAGTGAATAAGCCATAGTCAGTTCCAATCTCCACACTATCTGTTATCAGATCTGAAATTAAAGTCTCACCTTTTCCATTTCTAGTCCCTCCATTGTTCACATTGAAGAGCAGATGGAGAAAATATATCTAATCTTCAGAAAAAGGATTTAATAAAGTGATTCAATATTCAGAGGCCATTTAGACCAGCGAAATCTTAACCACAGCCTACTATGAATAGACACATTTTGATAAAAGCTCCAAGAATTTTACAGAAAAATAAGATACCTGTAATCATTTCTAATTGTATATTGATAAAAGTTTGGCCACTGTGGGCCAAGACATAGCAGGATTTGCATAACCCACAGCCTCACCCAGTGTTTTACATGAACATCCATCTCCCATATAGTAAGTAGAACAGATTAGGGTGCAGGTGATAAGAGTGATGATACCATACAGATATGGTATTATGTCAGTTAATGTTCATATCACTCATATTTTCTACAACTTATTGTAGCACATTGCTTTCTTGCTGTGTATTTTGAGAACTACTGATGTAGTTGTTCTTGATTGTAAGCTGGCCTCATCCAAAGTATTTTAGGCAAACTTTTACTTGTAAACCTGGCCCAAAGAAGAGGTCTTTTATTAACTCTCTCAAAATGTAATGATGTAATTTTGCAAAATGTTTTTCACCTAAGGTCACTCTATAGTTTGTCAGAAATTACAGGAATATAGTTGTTATTGTGATAGAAATGGTTGTTACAAGTTTCAACGTTATTGGTCAAGCCACTTTACGGTAGATTGTCATTTGGAATCGCCAGTTTGCTGGAGTATACGTGTACTTTCTGTAGTGTTACCAGAAGTAGCTCTGTGATTATTGCTTTGTTCTAGATAATGAAATTATGTATGTATGTATGTATGTATGTATGTATGTATGTATGTATGTATGTATTTTGGAGCTGATTCTTTGAGGCTGAGGTACTTAGTAATATGAGCTAATAACATAATACTTGCTGATAATGATTCATTTGAAACCTGGAAGATGATCTTGAGTAGAAAGCTAGGCGGTTTAAGTAGCAGATGGCAGATAGAAATTTGCACCTGGCAATACCGATTTGCATCCCTCTTGGTTTTTATATTGGCATGCCTCTAATAGAATAACAAAGCTCAACTGAGCTTGGAATTGTGTTTTAGAGGTAAGGTTTCCATTGCATAGCCTTTCTCCCACTTTTTAAACTACTTTGTTTTATGTAATTTTGGAAACATTTTGATATTTTGTCCCCACTAGAGGGAGTTGTAAAGCTAGTATTTGTTTACACTTTATATTATTTGACTTATTTAGTGGAATTTTCTTGTCTTCATCCAAGAAAATCAAAGAAACAAATGGTTTAGTATTCATATTATAGTTTTCCTGATGTTTTTCTTTAGCAATTTCTTCTTTAGATTGTGCCTTTCAATAATTCTCATGATAAACAGGTATTTTTCAGGTACTGTCACAGTGGGAACAAAGCATTGAAGACTGGAATTTGGTTGTATACAAACAGGTAGAGAAATAAGTGTCTCTCAGTGACAGACTAAATGTCATGTAGAAGAAAATAGTGGGAATGTAGAGATTCAGGTGATGCTGGGGTCTGGGACGGTAGCTTTTGCTTCTCATGGGCCTGCTCCTTACCTTACTGGGTCTTCTTTTACTGACCTGTAGAAGAGATTTGGCTTGGAGAAGGAGCTCCAGTGTTCCTTCCAGGCCCAAAGTTCTGTTATGTGTCATCTGTAGTGCAGCCGATATTTGTCTAATTTTGCCATATTTCTTTTTCAGATATGTGGCAACCTAGACAAAGTCTTCCCCACTAGCATAAAATTTAGTTTAATGGAATTTTTTTTTTAATTCTGCACAGAGTATAATTCACAAACTAAAGGTCTAGCTGCCAAGTTATTTGGTCCTTTATCAATCCAATATTCAATCTTTTGAAAGATGTTTTAAACTTGGCTCTTAGGTTAAAATGAAGATTCTGCTTAACTCATATGTGTGAAAGCATTATTTAATGATTCATTTTTAAAAATATCAGAATCTTTTTGGCACACTTATGAGGTAACCTGGGCAAGGGTACACAAATGTTGGCTAGTCCATTTGCTGCTTTTCTCTTGGGAGATGTATTGTACAGTTTGAAACCTGAGAAATCTGCCTTTCATGAATATCGAGGATTACAGTCTCTGAAGACAGTCTGCTTAGTTAATTTAAGTTGAAAATCTTAACAAAAGGTTATGTGTTCTCTGTTTTACATTCCCCCTACACATAGGTTTTTTGGATGTTCTGTGTGAGTTATTGTGAAGTGTTTTGTTGCTAAAGTAAATGCTCTCATTTTTTTCTTTCTTGTTAAGGAAGAAACATATGAAGAAGTAAAGGGAGAGGGATTTATAGAATGGTTAGATGCATTTCAATAGAAGCCTTAGCAATGGCAAATTTTTTTCTAGGAAGGTATCTCTTTAGTTATTAAACACATTTGATGCACACTGAGAAGACTGTATTTGCAACCAAAATAGCAGTCTGATGAATTTGACAGTAATGAGTGGAATTAAATCTTATCATTTATAAGGATTGTTATCTTTGCCGTTGAATCTATATGGTAGTCAGATGGATCATTAATGAGGAAAATTTATAGTTTTTAAAATTTTCTGTTTGGTAACATGCATAAGTTCATCTGGTAATTCTGTTTTATGGCACAAGTTTCCATGCCCCAAAGCAATATCCATTTGACAGTGAATAAATATAAAGAGGGCACACTTTAAAAAAAATTTTAAAAATACTTTCAATTATGTTGACATCCAGTATTTATTAGTTGGGTGTACAACATAGTTGTTAGATATTTATATGAGTTATGAGTGATTTCTCTGATGTCATGCATCTACCTGACACCATAGAGTTATTGCATTATTGATTATATTCCCTAAGATGTACTTTCCATCCCATGACTCTTTTGTAACTGCCAATTTGTACTTCCTAATCCCTTTACTTTTTTCACTCAGCTCCTCCCCCATCTGGCAGCCATCAGTTTATTCTCTGTACAATAAGTTTGTTTCTGTTTTGTTTGTTCATTTATATTGTTATTTAGAGTCCAAATATAAGTGAAATCATATGATATTTGTCTTTCTCTGTCTGACTTATTTCACTTGGTATAATACCTTCTAGGTTCATTCATGGTGTCGCAAATGTTAATATTCCACTGTATATATGTATCACATCTTTATCCATTTGTCTTTTGATTGGAATGTTTTATACGTTAATGTTTAAAGTAATTATTGATAGGCTTGTAGTTATTGCCATTTTATTGTTTTCTGAATCTTTTTTCTTCCTTATTCTCTTGAATATTGATGACTTTCTGTAGTGGTGTTTATGGATTCTTTTCTCTTAATTTCTTGTATATATCCTGTAGATTTTTGGTTTGTGGTTACCATGTGCTTCCTATATATCAGCTATGTTTATAGCAGTCGTTTTCCGTTAATGATCTAAGTTCTAACACATTCTAAAATCACTAATTTTTTTCCCTCACCCTCTCCACGTTTATGCTTTTGTCATTATTTTTTACTTTTTGAGTGTGTTTGTGTGTATCCCTTAATTTACTGTTGTAATTACACATGATCTTCCTACTTTTGCCATTTCACCTTTGTACTAACTTCATTCTTGGGTGATCCACTTATTACGTGTTTGCCTTTGTTAGTGAGAACTTTTTTCTTTGATATTTTCTTTTTCATATATATTTTTTTTTTTCTTCCTCGTAAAATAGTACCTTTAACATTTCTTGTAATACTTGTTTGGTGGTGATGAACTCCGTCAGGTTCTTCTTGTCTGGGAAGCTCTTTATTGCCATGATGGGTAGAGTAATCTTAGCTGTAGGTCCTTGCTTTTCATGCCAGTCTCTTCTGGTCTTCAAGGTTTCTGATGAAAAATCAGCTGACAGTCTTATGGGAGCTACTTCATAAGTAACTACTTTTCTCTTGCTACTTTTAAGAGCTTCTCTTTGTCTTCAACCTTCAGCATTTTAATGATGATGTGTCTTGCTGTGGGCCTCTTTCAGTTCATCTTGTCTGGGATTCCCTGTACTTCCTGGGCTTGTATGTCTATTTCCTTCACCAGGTTAGGATAAGTTTTCTGTCATTATTTCTTGAAATAGGTTTTCAATCCCTAGCTCTCTCTCTCTCTTCCTCTTCTGGTACCTCTATGATGCAAATGTTATTGTACTTGATGTTGTCTTAGAGGTCTCTTAAACTATTCTCATTTTTTTTGGATTCTTTTTTCTTATTGCTGTTCTGATTGGGTATTTTCTGCTACTTGCTACTTTGTTTTCCAAATCACTGATTCTATTCTCTGCTTTATCTAATCTGTGGTTGATTCCATCTAATATATTCATTTCACTTATGGTATTCTTCCTTTATGACTGGTTCTTTTTTATGTTTTCTATCTCCTTTTTATTGTTTCCTATCTCTTTGTTGAAGTTCTCACTGAGACCATCTATTCTTCCCCTGAGTTCTTTGAGCATCGTTATAACCTGTGTTTTGAACTCTACATCTGGTAGGTTGCTTGCCTCTATTTTGTTTAGTTATTTTTTGTCCTGTTCTTTCAATTGGGACATGGTTCTTCATCTCCTCATTTTGACTGCTTCCCTGTGTTAATTTCTATGTATCAGGTAGATCTGCTACATATCCTGTTTTTAGCAGAGTGGCCTTAGTTGGTGTTCTGTGGGGCCCATTGGTATAGTCTCCTTGTTCACCTGAATCGGTTGCTTCAGGGGTGTCCTTTGTGTGAGTTGTGTGTGCTCTTCTGTTGTTGTTGAGCCTTGACTGCTGTTTGCATGTCAGTAGATGGGATTGACCTTCAAGCTGACTAGCTCTGAAGGACTCGCTGTGACTCTAGAAGATAAGCTTTAATGCGGGGACTGAACCCACAGACTGGGATTTGCTTTAGTGGGGCTCTGGTGCCCGCTTAGTTCACCCTTTGTGGTACTTACTGGGTAGTGCTCTGGTGTGGTCTGAAGCCAGCCACCAGGTGTGTTGGTTCTGGGACCTCTTGGGAGGGGCCCTGGTGCAGGCCAGGGTCAGGTGCTGCCTGTATCTGGCCTGGGGCTACCTGATGAGGAGAGGGGCACACTTTGATTCTGGGAAATGGAAGCCTTGGGGATGGGATTTTGTTCCTGAATGCCTTACTTAGGAGGACTCGCCTCATTTAGCTTCTCTCTGCCTTGAAATTTATAAAAGTTGAGGAATATGGCCCAGCTATGCCAAAGAACTTGATGGAGAAAGTTTTCGAAGGTGCATAAAATGATTTAAAAATGTTACCATATATATACAATATTTTATAAAGCACTAAATACTATAGGGACGATTTTCCTGATTTTACTTATGGATCCAGAAGCATTCAGAACTTATTGCTTATGCTCACATTAATTTTCCTCTATAGATGCCAATTTTATTAATGATTTTTCAATTACACTTTTGTGGTGCCACAAAGAAAGCTACAAAAACCATTTAATTATTGTGTAGCTTTTTCTATCTCCATGAGGGGGTAAAAATGTACTGTTCAGTTGTTCCTGCCATGGTTCCCCTGCATTACAAGGCTATGTACTTGAACCTCACTGAAGATTTAGAAGAAAGTATTCTTTCCATACAGAAATCCTTACTTGATGTAAGTATGAAAGATTATTTTGTTATTTTTCCCTCTATAATGTGAGGGGGATAGTCTTTGTCATTAAAGCTGTGATGTGTAATTATAGACAAAGCAGGTCAGACTATTTTAAAAGACCTTGTAGGTGTTTTCTTTTTCTTAGCGAATTTTGTATCTTCGTAAAAACATTTTTTTACCTTTCATTTGAAGTGTACTAATATGTTGATGTGGACTGTTTTGTTTTAGGGTTGCTTCTTTTTCATTTCTTATTCTTTATGTCTTTGGGTCAATTCTGATATGGCTAAGTCTCAAAGTTATTATTCAGTTTACCCTGCATGAGCAGGTGGCCAATAAATTAAGTTGTTAATATTAGGATCAAATAAATATTTAGATGAACATAACTTTTCATTGATATAGAATATTTTTCTCTTCTTTCAATTTTAAAGAAACAAATGGATTGAGGGAGCCTTAAAAAAAATAATCCGGTGAATATTAGAAATATGTATGGGAGTAAAGAAGTTAACCCTCTTCCCACCCCACATATTTCATTTCCATTCCCAGGTTTGACTTCACCAAAACTGACAATTGGAACATATCTTTCAGACCTTTCTTTTTATTTAATTTTTACCATATGTATTTTGTATATGAAAGTTTTTTTTATTATAAATGTAATACTAAGATATAGCTACATTTCATTTCTTCTATTATAATGATAGGAAGCAGGGGAAAAAATCTGTCATAGACTAAGGAATACTTCATTTTCTTCCTCCAAGGTTTTAAACAGTATTTAATATCTTTAAAATTATCTTTGCATAATTTTATGGGATTGATTTATTTATTTTGAAGGGACTCAGTCAACTTGTTAATTTAACTTGTGCTTAATTTGAAAGAGAAATTATAAACAATCTTCCTACTTTTTAGTAACATAATAACACTTTTGCTGAGATTTGATATTATATCGAGATTTGAAGAAAGTCATTTACAGATATTGAAATTCAACAAATAAGACAGTTCATTCATTTCTATCATAGTTTATCTTGAAGCTTGAATTAATTCTATCTCTAGTTTTTATAGGCAGATGCTAAAGATATGAGTTTTCTAGAAGAAATTGGAGTGAAGTCAAATGCTTTTGTCAGTTTTAGAGTTATGCTTTCTAGAGTGCTCTCTGTAGAAAACTGAATCTTATAGCTTTCTTTTTATTCAACTGTTTTATAAGAGCCAAGTGTTGTAATCTTATCATTGGAATTAGGTGGCTGTCTACTAATTAGTCACTCCCCAAGAGGTTTCTCTCACATTATTAGAGCTTTCAAGGGCTTCTAAGTCACCTTCTGCTATTCTCACCACCTGGACAAAGTACATCTGGCTATTTAGTCTCTGGGGGAAGTCTGATTGTCAGGTCTCCAAGGTCTGGTGACTGGTTCAACAGGATTCTGAGACGCAGGTCTACCCTGTCATAACATAATACAGTGATTGTACCACTATTCTGGCTTGCTGTGTTTCCACAAAGAAGTTTTTAAATTCTGTTGTAATGTATGTGTATTTAAATCTAAGATTTTCATAGAAAAAAGTAAAATAAAGCCTTCTAACATAAATCATGAAATTGTCTGTTCTCCTTTCCCTTAGTCAAATGATAAACATAATTTGTATGGAACTTAAGACGTTTATTAAATGTAGAAGTTAGGAACAACTTTGACTTTTACAGTGAAAATCACTTGTTCCAAGGCAGCTTTAGTTTGTCATCTTGTGTGTAAGTCAAGGGGATATTGACACTGACTTTTCTGTCTCAGTTGCAGCAGTTACTCACAGACCTTCCTCATGATATGCTGGATGATGACCTGTCCTCCCCTGAGCTCCAGTATTCGGACTGCAGTGAGGATGGCACAGAGGGAGAGTAAGGACTTGAAATCACTTTCACTTGTGTATTCCAATTCTCTAAGTCTCTTGTTTTTTTGCAGGTAATAGTAATGTAAATGATTATAAAATTGTAAACTAATTCTTAATCTTGTAGGTGAAGATTGGAGGGAAAACATGTAAAAATCTTGGGGTTCTTTGTGATATCTATGTTCAAATTAGGATAGGCTCTAAATCTAAAGTATTGATTTTTCTTAAGACCTCATCATTCTGAGAAATCAGAGATGAACTGGAATGAGCATCAATTGCTGCCTAAATCTAAAAGTGTAAATGTAAGTATTTGGTATGACAGTGTCATTGATGAGGGTGGGACTAGATCTTAGTGCTTTTGTCTTAACTCTTGTTATGTAATAGGACTATAATGAGATTCGGGATGTATATATTGGAGAGAAAATTGGCAATGGCTGGGAAGAGAATCAAAATAAGACTGAAGACCAGCATCCTGGGTACCATCCCAAAGAAGGTGGAGATGAAGGCGGAAGTGGTTATAGTCCTCCAAATAAATATGAACAGACGGATTTATATCACCTTCCTGAAAACTTTAGGCCATATACCAATGGTCAGAAGCAGGAATTTAATAGCCAACCAACCAATGTAATTAAATTTTCAGATCCTCAAAGGAATCATTTTCAGGTATTACAGGAACTTGACTTTCAAGAATTTGTGTATATGTGTGCCCCCACTTGCTTATATGTGTGTATTTAAGAAATGTATGTAGGTACAATGGTGAGATTTATTTTAGGCATAAAAACTTCTGAGTATAATTATTCAGTCTCATGCTGAAATAGTCATGCTGTTTTCTCCTTATAATCTAATGAAATCATAGTAGAAAGGATGAATGATAAGGAAATAAACTTTTTTTTTTTTTAACCCTGGCACTGTTTAATGAAGTAAAGCCTTAGGGTACCGTTAGCTGTTTCTTAGACTTTCTCAATGATGATGAATGCCTCATTTTGTCAATAAGCTATTCTGTGTCACCCAATGATAAGATGAATTTTTTTTAAGGTGGTCATTTTCTATATTTATAGAGTACTATTCATTCCACAAAAGTTGTTTATTACTTATTACATATGCATTGTATCACATGTTCTTGTTATTGAATATGTGTATTCGTATATTTTCAAGATGTTGGCATCATCTGAATCATTAAGTCTTCATATTGTCTTATTTGAATTATTGAGTGTTATTTATGGAATTGCCCATTATATGCTCAAAGGTACAGTTAAATTGTGTGAAATTATATTTTGCATTTTAAATTAAATGTTAAATAAGTTATTTTTAAGCAAAGATGCATGTATAAAATTTGTAATTGTACCACAATTAAGTCCTCTAACAAAATTAAGGTGTCTAATTCAGATAATTTTTTAAGAAAAGGTCAAATCCTAATTGTCAATTTCATTTACTATCTTATAATAGCAATTTGGTACATTACAAGGTCCCAGTGTTCAAGCGTTGGAATCATATACAGTGACTTATAAACCTTATCAGTCTTCTGCTCAGAATAATGGCTCACCAACCCAGGAGATAGGAGGAAGTGACACATTTGAAGACCTGCAACAACAATTTTTAGGAGCAAATGAAAGTATGTATCAAATTTATATTTATTTCTTAAGAACATAATTGCAAATTTTAAACACTTTAAGCATGTTCAAGAATTATTTTTGTAAGTATGATAATGAAATTATGGTTTTTTTTTTTTAGAAGAACCCTTGTTATTAGAGATACATCCTGAAGTATTTATGAATAAATTAATTGAAGTCTAGGATTTACTTCAAATAATATGTTGTTGGGGAGTAATATGGATGGGGATATAGATAAAGCAAGACCGGCTGTGAGTTCATAATTGTTGAATGGATTTATGGGAGTTGCTGTGTTCTTCTCTCTCTACCTTCTTGTATATTTGAAATTTTGCATAATAAATTTAAAATTTTTCTCAACTGTATATTTCTATTATTGTAGTTGATTAAGACTTTTCATTAGCCTCATATTTTTCTTAATGAAGTCTAATTTGGAAAATGAAATATTGTTTTCCCTTCAATCTTAGATTTTTCATTATGTAGAAATTTAATTGGGTAATTCATCAATTATCATATTAATTTTTTCTTTTGATTTTTAGAGTTTTAGTGTAATAATTAGGCAACCCTGATATAAAGTGTTTTATATTCAGAATTTAAACTAGACATATCCCAGGTTTAGTTAAAAAATTTTTTAGGTGGTATATATATAAATATGAGAATGAGAAAGTGCTACTAGAGAATTTTGAGGAGATGAAATGTCCAAAACCCAAAATCAAAACTTGTACTGTGACTAACCTGAATTAGCGTTTTCACATACCCACCTTTTTTTGTCATACTCTCTGTGAAATAACTTCTAACTATTGTGTACGTTGAAGAACCAGTGTGATTCTAGAGTGTGACAGCAAGTTTTTTGTTTGCTTTTTTTGCATGTAAGATCCTGGGGGGAAAGTCATATTGGATATTCTGGCTTTCCTGGGCTACACCAAAGAGAAAAATGGACTTCATGCTCTAACTTCACAGCCCCGTTTCCATCATACACTTGGGCTACAGGACAGTAGAACTCACTCGTCCTCAAAGGAGTCAAAGCTACCATGGCCATGGCGGTGGCTTCTCTTTGTTGATAAGTTTTGGTGGAATGAAGGGATGAGGAAGTGTTCATTGTGTATGGCAGGACTAGTTTTAGGCTGTGTAGATAAGCATCACAACAGTGACCTGCCTTCTTGGTGTTTTTTCTCTCAGTTCCCATGTTCAGTTAGTGTTTATATCTCCTGGTTTTTCTGCATGTATAACCTTTTATTAGTTTCTTAACAATCTGCATTTTATCAAATTGATTTATTTTTTGTTTCAGTTATATATTTGCCTAAATTTGACATCTGGAAGTTAATTAAATAACTTAATGGGAGTAACAAATTTAGCAATGACAGCTGCTAAGCAGTAGTTTAAAAAAATGACTTTTAGGAGAGGTGTGGCTTGTTAATTGTGTTTATCCCTGTCCTAAGGTTCTAGATGAGTATGACTTATAAGTTTTTACTCTATACTCTTTTTGCATTTTAACCATATCTCTTTTTAAAAAGAGGACTACTTTGCTAGCAAGTAGGAACATTCTAGTAGAAAATGAAGAATATTTGTTATTGTGTAATTGAAGCATTATCCTTCTCCTACAAATCATTTTTTTCCTCCCCCATTTTAAGTGATCTCTAAAACAACTTTAATTATTTCTGAAAGGAGACCTCAAAATTCTTTATTAGTTTATTTATTAGTCTATCTATGTACCAGCATAGATAATGAATACAATATAATTCCACTCTTGCTTAAAATAAAAAATTTTGAGAAGAATATCCAGAAATTTTCTTTAAAAATGATTTTATTGGGGAAGATGTAAGGAAGGTACAAGAAATCCATTGGTGGTAGTTAAGGAGGCAGGCGGAAGCAAAGCCAGGAGGAAAACTCTATAATTGGATAAGAGGCAAAACTGAGAAACACATGCTTCTGTTACATTGGTGGGTACAGGATAGTTAATAATTAACATTTATAGCACTTTAAGATGATATGTGGGAACAAGATAATGAGGAGGGGTTCTACTGTCTGGTGCTCTGGTACCTGCGGGGTAGAAAAAGAAAATTTACTCTGACATTTCAAAGGTATGTTTTCTTAAATGTGTAAGAACAATGGACAGACCTCACAGTAAAGACTGACTTTTGCCAAGGAAGCTCTAGGCCTGGGACATGACTACCTGATATGACCTGCCAACTAGAAATTTGTGATCAAATCATCCTGTGTTGTTACTTTTGGTCACTGAGCTTGACGTGCCTGATATGTGGCCCCCTTGAGCTTATCAAGCTTATTACATAGCCCCCTTTTTGTTCACATTGGTATATATTTTAATTTAGCCAAAATGGTTATTATTAAGGGTATACATTACACCGGTGACTTTTCAAACTTTTTTGGCAGTGACCACAGTGAAATGTACATATTTTACATTGTGATGCCATCTATAATATTTATCTATGTAAATTAACTGAAACAGAAGTTTTACAAAATAACTTATTTGTACTACATGATGTTTTCTGATATATTCTGTTACCATCTTTTTTTCTTTTAAGAAATACTAGTCTCAAACCACAGAATTGTTTTCATGATACTTAATAATGAGTTATATCTACAGTTTGAAAAATAGTGCCATAAAGAACCACAATTTATATTTTGGTACTCTTTTATCTAATTAATTGTCTTTAATTCCAAATCAGATTCTGCAGAAAATATGCAGATTATTCAACTTCAGGTCCTTAACAAAGCCAAAGAGAGACAAATAGACAATTTATTTGAAAAGTTAAATGAAAGTGAGCATCAAATCAGATATTTGAATCACCAGCTTCTGATGATCAAAGGTAAGATGACAGCTCTTTTTGAGGTACTCTAGAGCTAGATATCTTGTTTCCATAACAACCTCATTTTAAATATGAAGCTTAGAGAGTTGATGCACTTGGTCAGAGGGTTCATAGTCAGTCAGTCAGAAGGAAACAAAACCCAGGACTTTTGACACCTTTTCTTGGATTACTTCTCTCCAGAACATACAATTTTGAGGTCCTACTTTTCTCCCATTTCTTTCTCCTCTTCTTTCTATTAGGCTGTTAGAATCAATGAACATTGTTTAGCTATGTTGATAGCATTGTGTTCTAAGAAGTTGTTGATCCCTTACATGGTTTACCTTGGATAAAGTATTAGGATTTCCAGAGAGACTTTTGTTTACTTTGCAATACATTTTCTCAGCCCAAAATTTAGCATAATATTTTAAGCTAACTAAGAGCTAATGATCCTGAACTTCTTTAGGTGTTCCAAGGAGAAAAATGGAGCCATGTCAGGGAGAAGCACATAAATACAAATTCAAATTTTAATTGCTTGTTCTTCGTGCTTTCTGTAGTTTTGGCCAATGTTGAGCTTTCATTTATAGAATAATATTACTGAAATAGAGTTAATTTTAAACTTAATCAATGGTGAAAGAAAGGTCTTTCTATAGTGCCCATAAAATTTATTTTGAGAGAAGAACTTGTGAGCGGTTATAGTAAAGTACGTGAGAAGAATTTAAGGTTAAATGAATTTAAGAGTTTATTGCAAGTAGGTATAAAAAGTAATTAGTCCTCAGATTCCCTCTTGATTAGCAGAGGTTTGTCACATCTCAAGGTAACAAATGCCAAAATCACTGTTAGGAAATCTTAGTCCCCAAAAGGATGCAATGAGATTTTTGAAGAAAGTGGTTCTGATTCTCTAAAATATTTTTGGTGTCATTCAGGCATTCTTTTTTGGAACTTTTCTAGTTTTCTTAGATCAACTAATGTTCATTATCTGAACTGAACTGTTTGCAACGTTTATATGTGATATAGATCCGATATTTGATAGAGATTGTGGCAATTGGGGTCCCTCTACAGTAACGTATTATTAATATCAATGTTTTTAATGTTATAGATGAAAAAGATGGTTTGGCCCTCAGCCTTCAAGAGTCACAGAAACTCTTTCAGAATGGAAAAGAAAGAGAGATACAGCTTGAAGCACAGATAAAAGTACTGGAAACGCAAATACAAGCATTAAAAGCCAATGAAGAACAGGTAAATATTTTATCTTGATTATTTATGGTAAAAAGTTATTTATTATAGTGAAATGTTTATTTACTTAACTTTTGGTCTGGTAGGACCAAATTTAGAAGAACTTTGAAATTTCTACCTTCTTCTACATTAAGCCTGCTATTCTTTTCCTTAATTGGAGGAATAGTGCTCCCATCCACCTAGTCATTTACACACCAGAAATCTGGAAGAGACTTCAGTTCCTCTATTCCCCTTTATCCTGTCAGCTACTACGCTCTTTTGAGTCTCCTCATTTCTATCCACATGTTCCTAATTTGGGATTTTACCTTCTATTACAAAAGTCTCTTAGCTAGCCTCCCGTCTTTTATTCCTTCTCCAAATGCTTTCTTGTGGTCATCTGCATAATCATTCTAAAATGCAGTTCTGATTATATCTTTCCCTTGCTTAAAGCTTTTCAATGACCCCACTTTACCTGTGGGATGAAGTGTGGTGTCAAGATAACCATCTGATCCTTGCCTCGTTCTTCTCCTACTTTCCTCAAACTCAACAATTTGTTTAATGTTTTCGTGTACTTGTATGTGCTGTCTCCTTTCTTTGGAATGCACTTTCCATGGCACACTGCTATTGGATTAAGAAGCTCCTGCTCACAGGTTTTTTCTCCAAGTCTCCCCTGCTCTCCTCCTGAAGCCAGGTGATCACATCTTATAATAGACCTAGAACATCTTAAAGGCAAGAATGGGCTGCACTCATCTGTGCAGTCCTACCTCTTATTCAAGCCCAGTGCCTGACACGTAATAGGCAGCCAGTATACGTCGAGTGAACATTATTGTTTAAAATTGACCAACCTGTATATATATATATTTTTTCTCACATATATTTCCCCATACTAGCTCTGATACTATCATGACTATAGTTTTGTGGATGTGGTTCGAAATTTGGTAAACAAGGGCTACTCTTAATCGTATTAAAAATTTTTTAGCTCTTTTTCACATTTTCTCTTCTAGATCTTACAAGTCTACTTCTCATATTTTGTAAAAAACCTTGTTGGGATTATATTAGTGAGGAATTGTGTTTACCATCTTATGGATGAGTTAACCAGGTCTTGGGAAAGTCAGATTACGCACCCAAGGTTATAAAGCCAGTTATTGACAAAGCTTCAGAACATAAATTTCCTGACCCCAATAGACTTGCCTTTAAAGTGCTGGTATATTCTCTGATTAATGAGTTAGATAGCCATTTAACTATCAGAAATTGTCACAAGTCATTGGTAGCCAAACCTGTTGTTGGGTGACTTATGAGAGTAATACCATTTTGGAGGAGGGAAGGAGGGTAGTTAAAAAATGAAAGTGACTATAAAATAGTGACTTTGGTTTTGGATGAGATTTGTGTCTGGTTCTGAGATTGTTTTAGTGAAAGAGTTTAAACAGTGTTGTCTCATGTTTGGCTCCTTCTCATCCTTCAGGTCTGAGCTTAAAAACAGTCACCTTTTCAGAGAGGACTTCCCATTCACCTATATCTAAACTATCTGAAATGGTCTCATTTGTTTACTTGTTATTGTCTGTCTAGTCCCATTAGAAAGTAGTAAGAATTTGGACTTTGCCTGTCTTGTCACCATGTCCTTAAGTTCTTAGAACCTTGCCTGCCACAAAGTATCCATATTATTTGTTGAGCAAATGAATAAATGTATTACTCAGTTAAAGTAGCATTGGAATAAAGTGTCACTCTCTGAAATAGAATGAAGAATAAGCCACATTTTTGTGCATAATGTAGATCTTTTAGTGATCTGAGACTCAACTTTCAACCAGCAGAGTGCTGGGCTAGGAGTGGGGGCTTTCTACACACCACCCAGCTATTCTCATATACTGGCAGGGTGTCCAAGAATTTATCACTTCCTACACCACCTACACCAAATTCAAATGCCAGTCTCAATCCGAGATTATTAACCTGTACTTCTGACCGACTGGTTGTAAATCAGAGGTTCCCACTACTCCCTCCTTGGGTACCATTAATTTGCTAGAGTGACTCACAGAACTCAGCAATATTTTACTTACTGTGCCACCAGTTTATTATAAAAGAATGTAACTCAGAAACAGCCAGATGGAAGTGATGCATAGGACAAGGTATAAGGAAAGAGCACGGAGTTTTCACGCCATCTCCAGGCATGCCACTCTCCCTAAACCCCACATGTACACCAGTCAGAGAGCTCTCTGAAACTTGCCCTTTGGGTTTTGATGGAGGCTTCATTGTACAGGCATGATTGATAAAAATCATTGGCCATTGATGAGTAATTTAACCTCCAGCCTCTCTCTCTCTTCCCAGGAGGTCAGGGAGTGGGACTGAAAATTCTAACCCAGTAATCACATGGTTGGCTACATTTGCAACCAGCCTCACCCTTAAGTGAAAAGTCACCTCATTAGATAACAAAAGACACTTTTTATTACCCTCCACACAGGAATTTTGGGAGCTGTGAACCAAGAACTGGATGAAGAGCAAATATATATGAGAAATATATTTTTGATCATCTGAATGACCAAATATATATTTCTTATAAATCACAATACTGTAGTAGATTATTACCATTTAAAAATTTTTGAAAACTCATAAAGTTATCAGATTAAAAAGTGGAACTGCTTTTATGTAGTAAAGGGTTATAACTTTGTAGTCTTGTTTTAAGTTAGAAATTGCATATATCAAAAATAAAATAGCATAAATACAAAAATAAAAGCACCAGAGTAACCAAGTGCATTCGTTTCCTTGCTGTTGTTGCTATAACAGATTACCACAAATTTGGTGGCTCCAACGAACACATTTATTAAGAGTTCTGGAGGTCAGATTTCTGAAATGGATCTCACTTGGCTAACATCATGGTATCACCAGGGCTCTGTTGCTCTTTAGAGGCTCTAGGAGAGAATTTTCTTGCCTTGTCCAGCTTCAAGGGGCTACCTGCATTCCTTGGCTTATGGCCCATTTCCATCTTCAGAGTCAGAAGTCACTGGTTCTGACTTTTCTGCCTCAGTTTTCCTCCTTTAAGAATCCTTTTACATACATTGGGTCCATCTGGGCAATCCAAGATAATCTTAAAGTCACCTGATCAGCAGCTTGAATCCAGTCAGCAATCCTGATTTTCTCTTGCTATGTAACCTAACACATTCATACAAGTCAGGTATTAAAACATAGACATCTTGTGGGAGCCATTGTTTAGGTTACTGCACCATTATTTTCCAACTGTACAGTTATAGCTTTCAGAATGTTTCTAGTAAGTGACCATTAACAGGTTTTATCAGTCTTTCAAGAAACAGTTCTCATTTTTCTGTGACCTAATATTTGGATTGTCCCCAACACTTGGCAACACAAACAGCACTGGGACCAGTATAGTAGCAGCAGATTCCTTGCCTGGTACCCACATTGCCATTATGCTGAACAACTAACTTCTCCACTAACTATAGATTTTATTTTTTAAGTGAATAATGTACAGCAGCCATGGGTCTGACAGGTCTTAAGGAACTAGAGTCACCATGAGGAAACTCATTCTTCTTTCCTGTCATTAAAGCATGGTTAAAGTTCATAAAGAGAGTACAGAGTGAAAATACTATAAATATGGATATCCTGTCTATATTTACTAGATGATTAAGAAGTCCAGGACAACTGAAATGGCTCTGGAAAGTCTAAAGCAGCAGCTATTGGACCTTCATCATTCTGAATCTCTTCAACGCACCCGAGAGCAGCACGAGAGCATTGTTATGGGCCTCACCAAGAAGTATGAAGAGCAAGTGTTGTCCTTACAAAACAAATTGGATGCTACAGTTACTGCACTTAATGAACAGGTTGGCATGATTTCAATGAGCAACTACTGTCAATAAGTAAAGCTGGTTATTTTTTTTTGTAACTGACACTGTGGTTCTTTACATAGACATTTTGAATGTCTACAGTAGGTTTTTGATTGTGAGTAAAACTTTAAAGGCAAAGTTTTTTTTTTTTGGTTTTTTTTTGATGTATGAATGTCCCTCAAAGGCATAATTTTGGAAATTCTTTCTCTTGTAGGATGGGTTCTTTCTAAATTCTCACATCACTAGTCCTTTATTTGCAGAGTATGTATGCATATTGTTTATATTGTCGTAGAATAAATCCAGATGTAAAGGAAAGCGTGTTTTGGGAGCCGGCCTGAATATGAAAAGTTGTCCTGGGAGCTTAACCTGTAGAAAGGCTTTCTTGGAACTCCTACCATTTGTTAATAAACCCATTATTAAGATTGTCTATAAGTGGTTCTTGGTAAAAGAGTTAACTTTGAGAATAATATAATAAAATAGGGAAGAAAGTCTGATCTTTCAAATCATTGAGATTTGAAAGTTGAGCATATTTCAGTTTTTATTATTTTTGTCTCAAAGGGAATAAAATGTTATAAGCTGATGGTGAGTCAGGTGGTAGGTTGGCTTGTGCTCCAAAACCTCAGGTAATCATTTGAATGAATAAAATTTCAGAGTGCATTTTCTCAATGTAATTTCAGAATTAATTTAACCCAAAGGAAGAGAAGAAGTAAAATAAGATGTGAGGGTATGGAAAATTCCACTACACTTAAAATTCATTCTGATTTGGGTTGTTATTTCTTATTTATATAGCTCACTCTAAATTTTTCCATGATTTTAATATAGCTACATAAGATTGTATTATTGGCAATAATACCTGTTTGTATACCATTTTATTTTATGTAACTTCATTTTATTTTTGTGTGTATTTATGAGTTTTTATTAGATTGGTTTTCCTAAATATGTTTTTATTCTTTTTATATAGAAAAATACTGTGAATTTGATCAGTGTGGAGGCTATATAGGGATGGAGAAAGACGAAAGCTATGCTAAATTATTGAACATTTACTTTATATAGCATTTAAACAAATGGAATTTGAGATACAGTGTTATTAACTTTGGCTGTGTTTGGGTAGTAACATTCAAGTTAGCTGGACTTGGAGAGTGGTCCTCCTGGTATCATGAGAAGACTGGGTTACTCAAAGACCTCTCTCTTCTCTGTTGACTTAGGTTACATGGTGGAGGACTGGAATGAATTCCTAGTGTGTTCAACCTCTGTGCCTATTCCATTCTCTATTCTCACCACTTCTACTTTGCCTGCTTTAGTAGAAAAATCCTAGACTAGGACACAGAACAAACTTGACTCTGGCTGACTGGGCTTCAGATTTTTTTTTTTTTTTCTCTAAAGAGCATGTCACTGATGTTAGCCTCTGCATATAATTGTTTAACTGCTTGGTAAAGTGCTGATTCCAAAGTGCTTACAGTTTTCTCTTTCCAGGAATGTTTCTTACAGTATCTATTTTGCACTGTCAATTTGCTATGAGTTGGCTTAGTAGTATTTTTAATGAAAGGTGAATTCCATATTATTTCAGAATCCAAATTGAGATTCCTGATTCGAGAGGTGCTGTAAAAATCAACCAGGAGCTAAGGAGATGCCTGCCTATAAGCAGAAAAATGTATGAATGTGTTCTACACAAAGAGGGTTGATTTTAGATTTTCTTACATAACTAGTAACCATACTACATACTTACCTCATTTTGCCTCTTGCTCTTTTTATCTTTATAAAAGTTACTGAAGAAATGTAAAATATTATCTTCAGATAAACCTTTTCCCACTACACTTCATTTGGTATATTGCAAAGAAATGTAAAACAATTCTTAAAAAATAGTAGAAAGGTACAAAAAACTGGGTAGCTTAGCAGATGAATTTGAATAAGTTTGCCACTGTCTAGGTTCTGAGTTGCTCTCATGTAGTTACACAGAACTGTGCATGTATGTATTATGTATTGTATGTACACAGCACATAGTAAATAAGTTTATGGTCACACATAGCAAATAAGTTTTGCTAGTTACAGAGATTCTTAACCTGATATCTCCTAAGGCAGTTGGTGACTAGGCTCCAGGGAGTAGATGAATCCTCTGAAATTGTGGATGTGATCTTTGGTTGTGAATACATACAGGATTTTTGAGAAGACTCATGAGCTTATTTGTATTTTCTAAGAGGTTCATCCCTTTCCAGAAGGTTGAAAATCACTGTTTTATGAAAAACACATTCTTGGTGGGAAAGGACTACAATTGTAGACGAATTATATTATTTCATCTGTTCAAAATTTTACTGAACAATAGTTAAACATCAGGATGTATACAGGCTTTATGTATATTACATTTTGAAAGACAAAATTCGACTGCCTAATTTAGCAATCCATGGTATAGTTTTTTTCTTTTGAATGTCTTTGTAACTAGTATATTTTGAGAAATACAGGGCTTATAAAATTATATTATTAATTAGGGTTTTCCTTAAGCCATCAGTTTTTCTGGGTAGAAAGGATTATACACACAACATTATAACAGTTCTTTTTACTTTGGCTGAGTTCCTCTTGGGTTTTTTCATGTGCCAGAGAAGATGAGAAAAAAGGAGCTTCTCAGAGCTTGTAGTGCTCTTTCAGGACAGAACTCTCTAATAGCAGACTATCTCCTACACTCTCCTCCAAACTGCCTTTTATCTCTCCCATTCATAGAAGCATCATGTTCTAAGATCTCTGGGTTCTCTCTCCAAACTGCCTTCTACATCCATCCTCCTGTTCTTAGAAGTATCCCATGAAGATCTCTGATTATCTCCTTGAAGGTGTAAACCTTTCTTCATTCTGATCTTCTTGAAATCTTCTGCTTTTGGTGAAGTCATGGTCTTTGGTTTGCATGTCAGAACCTTAGCCTGATCTGTTTCCTATCTTTCATTTTATATTTAAGGGCTCTACTTTAAACCCTTCTATGGCTAAGGGACACACACAGACCATGTGTGTGGCCTAATTCTATTTTTCTGTGCACTAGAAATCAATTCTATTTGCTCCCATGGATTCAGCTATTATCTCTTTGTCACCAAAGTTGTCTCATTTTGTCTTAAAAGATGTCTGCCTTTATCAGTCTTGAACTGAGTATTCTCACTCAAGCAAATCATGGAAAAGAGAACCATTCATTTGTTTTGTTTTACTGGTGTTTAAACATCATGGTTTTATCAACATAATCTGTTTCCCTGAACTTGTCAACAGGAAACAACATGGTTTAATTGACTATTGCATATAGTAAAATTATTGCCACCGTCAGCCTTTTGTTTACAATGTTTTTATATCTACCTTTTCTTGAACTTTTTTTTTTATCAGTTCTCAGTCTCTTTTAAAATCTACTATCATCTCCCCAACATGTGAATGTTAGTTGTCTCCCCACCCCTCCTTGCACACACACACACACACTCACACTGTCATTAATATTAGCTCATTCATTGTGTTTGCCATGTTACTTTGGTGTTTTAGAACCATACTTTTCAAGCTGGCCTGGGAATCAACAGCTGTGTGCCAAGAAATTTGCAGTGTTGAATAAACATGGACCAGTTTCCAAGAGCTTCATTTTGCTGAATTATTCGGTAGAAAAAATTTAAAGCAAACATCACTGCATTATGAAATGGAATATAAAATTCACATGAATTTTTAAGCTGAAATAGACTTCAGAGTCCCTTTCCTCTGCTTAAGGATGCACTCAGTATCCTTATAAGATTTTCCTGGGTTGATATCCTTAAGGCATTTTTGGGCTTTAGGTTATCCTATGCATCAGGCCCCAAATACCTTCTTTCTGCTTCAAAGCCCTTTCTTGAGATTTCTCTTTCTACTTGTTTCTTCAGGCTTTTTTTGGGTAACTTTAACCATTTACATTAATTTATTCCTCTGCCTCTTTGATGCTCTATTTGTCTGGAATTCAGCTTGTGTAGCCTTTTTTGAATGAGAAATGGTGATTTATTTTACCTGAGTTTGGGACTCCCATGACTCATTATTTCCAAACCCATTTTATTTTTGAAGAAACTTGTGTACATTATATACACACTCTATATTTTCTGAATATTCCCATACAGTTATACATACGCATGCATGCATTATCCTGTTTGCTGTTTTTTGTCATTTATTTTTATTTTTAAGCTTTTTTTAAAAATTTTTTTTGCTGCATACATTTTATAAAGTGAGATACATAGGCCCTTTCAAGGAGACTATTAAGAGAAATAAGACATGTAAATGGTACAAAGAAAAATGTGAGAGAAACAAATCAGGTTTAAAAGAAGTTCATAAGAGGGAGAGATTGATTATTTTTGTATGCTCAGACTAAAATGAGCTTTTGGCTGTTCAGAACAGAGTGAGTATTCATATGTTTATCTTTGCTGTCTTGGAATACAGATTCCATGGTTCAGAATGGTCTGTCTAAATATGTTTACATATACTTACACTGACCGTGTAAAATGCAAATAGGAGTGTAATACATTTCCTTTGGCTTGAATAAAATCTAATTTTAGAATAACAGTATCTTGTGAATATAGAGCAGAAAGGGACTTTAGAATTATTGGATTTTACCTTTATTAGCATTATAACAAAAGAAAAACAGAAAAACAGATTGAGAAGTTGATGACTTGCCCTGAATCACATGACTTTATTTTCTTGACTCTCAGTCCTATGCACTTAACCTTGTGATGCTGCCATGTGATGATTTTATATTTGACTTAAATCCAATTATGTGTCATAATTGTTAGTTTAATATTTAATAACTGATCATGAAAATGACTTCTTGAACACTTTTTTCCATTTAGGAAGACATTTGC
The DNA here is from genome assembly GCA_030015415.1 of Cynopterus sphinx. Lineage (NCBI taxonomy): Eukaryota > Metazoa > Chordata > Mammalia > Chiroptera > Pteropodidae > Cynopterus > Cynopterus sphinx. Next base: position 92,486,765 of record CM057384.1, on the reverse strand, counting down.
TGTCATTTGAAAGATAAGGTGAAACAATTGGAAAGGAATCAAGAAACATCCAAATTAGAAAAGACTGAGATCATTAACCAATTGACAAGAAGTCTAGAGGAGAGTCAAAAGCAGTGTGCCAACTTGTTGCACTCAGGTGGGTGACTGGGTGTGCTGTCATTTCCATAGGAGGCAAGTATACTATGCAGAAAGAACATAATGGGGTCCAGGAATTATAAAAATCCAGAAAAGACAGAAAAGATCATTGGTGTCAATTTTTTTAAATGCCAGTCTATTTACTTTTTTAATACTACATATACAAAATTTTTGAAAACATTTTATTTTTTTGTTTTCCCCCTCCCCACTTTCTGGTGTCAATTTTTTTAAACATTGCTATTTATATGTATAAAGGTGTAGTGCATTTTCATTAGACAAATATAAAGTAGAAAATAAAGATAACCAATAATTCTGCTACACAGAGATGACTACTGTTAACATTTGAATGTATTTCCTTTGTGCATAGATAATTCTGTTTCTCTATATAGTACATTGTTGAAAATATACCAAACCTGAATGTTTAAAATTGGACAAAAAAATACATGCCATAAAGTAGATTCTGTTTCTGAAGGCTAAAAGTGATTATGAAATCTCATTATATTTAGCTTTTTAAACTTGATCTTTGATCATGTAATTCTGTCATTTTGTATAACTTATGTAATTTTTCCCCCCCTTACAACAGAATAGCCACTTACCTGGTCATTTGAAGCCCAGTGAGTTACATTTTTGTCATGCGTAAGATTCCTGACATGGCCTCCATGGTATTAAGTTTAATACTATGCTTCTTATCATTAGTTTCAGCAGTACTTTTATTTCTCATTAATTTTTATAAAATAATATTAGAATAAAAAGCAATAAAATAACCAACTCTTTATACAAACTCTACCATACTGACAAAATTGCCCTGTCTACAGGTAAATAGCTCATACTGTGAAAATAGCTCAGTGAGCTCAGTGGTTATTTTACTCACTGATATGCAAAAGTCACACTTCGGTGCACAAAGTCCATTCTGCCTCTTGGTGCAGTGTGTGGAAGAGTGGCGTGTTCAAAAGTTGAAAGTACTAAAGTCAAAGACTGTGTGTGTGTGTGTGTGTGTGTGTGTGTGTGTGTGTGTGTCTTGCTCTGGTTAGTTCCCTCTCTCTGTTTAGTTTTGTATCCTTTTGGTTCTCACGGCATTGCTTAATGAGCCCTTTTCTTTGCCATTAAAGGCTTTAAAAATATGATTTTCTTTAGTGCCTAAAATGCCATTGTTACTTTGCTTCATTTCCCAGATGCTCATTTCTTTTGAGGAAACCCAATGAAGTCTCTTTTAAATGAGAACCTCCCCTAGTACATTTAAAATATTATTAAAGTTTCAGAAGCACAGGCTTCTTTAACATGTGGAGATCGTGGTGGTAGAAATAAAAGCATTTAGAAAGAAGTGAAAGGCAGCAAGATGTAGTTTTCTTATTAGAGGGTAGAAATGGCTTCCAAAGAATTTTTGCTTTGGTTTTTTATGAGTTGGAATGTCATACTCCTCCTATTAAAAGGCTTCTGGAGTGTTAAGGTCTGTAGATGTGGCTGGTTTGATTCATAGCAAGGTCAAAGTAGCCCACGTCTTCAACTTCCCAGGGACACATGGGGAGCCATACTAAGTTTTGGAAATGTCTAGACCAAACCTGTGACTTCTGGGTCCCACTGACTATATACCTTTGTGTGCTCCTGAAAAGAAAATAAAAAGATTATAAATCAGAACTTCATCTTTTGTCGCCTAGTGGATTCAAGGTCTTCTGTACATCATAGTTGCTTTGGCCCTTTACATTTGTTGTATTTTCTGATTCTTTCCCCAATAGGCTCAGTACAGGAGGTGGCTCAGCTCCGGCTCCAGCTGCAGCAAGCACAAAAGGCACGTGATATGAGTGAAAGCATGAACAAGGCTTTGCAAGTGAGTGTTGCCCCTCGGAAAAGACTCTGGGTAACTGAATTCCATCACCTTTCTGAACTTTGGATTTCTCTCCAAACCAGCCCATGAGAGTTGGTCTTAATCTCTCCCACACGGTTGTGTAGTCAAGCCCAGGTCTTGTCTAACTGCGGAGCCAGGGCCCTGCCCCCTTCCTCCAGTCAGCCTGCCACCTCCTCCTCACAGCATGTCCTTTCATCTATATGTGTGCCCCTGAGATAAAGGTGGGTTTGAGAAACCTACAGTTGAGCTGCAGTTCTCTCAGGTTCTCCTCAAGGACTACTTCTATTTTCCGCTGGAGGAAGAGGTCCAATGTCACCTCCACTGGAAAGAGGGGTTTTGCCTTTTCACCACTGGCAGACTAAAATACAACATGTTCTTGGCAAACCTGGCTACTCTGTCATCTACTCTAGTGAGCCAAAAAGTTCTGCCACCTGCTTTCACCTCAAGGGACACTTTTCATGGAAGGCAAAATATAAGTGAGGGAGGTGCGAGAGAAATTACTTGCATTTATGTTCTCATTCATTTATTTCTTTGCTCATTCAGTTTACTGGAAAACCTGATAAGTGCTGGCCTTTTTAAAGTTATTTTTCATGTGTGTGAAAATGTATTTGACAATGTGTTTCTGCCTTCTATCGATCATTAGAATGCATTTTTAGGTATAGATAGAATAACTGGTTCTTTCTTATAGGAAAATAATGAAAATAACTTCCAGTAATTTTGTGTTTTAGGAAGAATTAACAGAACTAAAAGATGAAATTTCTCTCTATGAATCTGCTGCAAAACTAGGAATGCTTCCAAGTGGCTCAGAAGGAGAATTAAATACAGAACTCACTGAATCATATGTGGATTTGGGTATTAAAAAAGTCAACTGGAAAACATCCAAAGTTAAGAGGTATTGAGAAAATAGTTTACTGTAGAAGAACCTACATTAATATTACTGATGGTACATCGTAAGCAAGTGGCATCAGGCATGAAATACATAATCTTAGTTGTAGAACTGAGCTGACAAGGGGTTTTTGAACGTGGGACAACATGTTTCAGTGATACCTAATGAAGTGTAAGTGTCTGAAATCAAAATGAATAGAAACCTTAAGAACTGATATTGTACTGTCTTCAACACCAGTAGGCATGTCAGTTTTAGTAAGGTAAAAAAATGATTAATTTAGTTCAAATATACAAAGTTCTACACTGAGATTTTGTATCTGTTTTACTATTAAGGCAAAGCATATTATTTTTATGATGTGAATATCGTTGAAAGCAAGTGCCTGGCGTTTTTCAATGGTACATGAGAAAATAAGCATTAATTTTCCCTAAGAAAGTTAGTGTGACCTTAATTTTAAAACAGATATTTGTGTTTTGTACCACCACTTAATAGATATTTTAGCAATTTCATGAGAAGGGATTATTTTATTGTCTTTCCCAGGGACTGATGGGGGAGGGAATGGTGAAGATAGAGGAGGGAGCATATACAGGTATCATTAAACACTTAAAAGATGAGGAGAGGGTGTACATTTTTGAAGCACTCGCTCTTTGGAAGGTATGATGCAAGGCTCTAGGAGTAGAGTACAAAAGATGAGATAGAAACACTCCCTTCCCACAGGGAGCTTACATTTTGTTTAGTTGGGGACAGGGAGAGGTACTTGTAAGAAACGAAGTGCTATGTGCTAAATGTTATGCTTGATGTACAAAAGGGGTATTTATTTGTCTCTCTACTGGTCTGGGATAAGATGAGAGATGGCTTTTTGGAAGAGATTGCATTCAGGCTGAGGAAAACCTCTCTTGAATGCATTTGGTCCTCTCCACCACTTTCCAGTTTATAGCTGAGGACTCAGTTTACCATCACTGTTGTTTAGTGAAAGTATTTATTACCTATTGTGTTTCAGGTATCAGGCAACTAAATACAAGTATATAAATCTGAAGGATTTGCTTTACAATAGGTTTTGGAACTTATCTATTGTCATACCATGATTCCAATTTCAGAAATGTAAGACGAGTTTCTGTAAATTGAAAACTCAGTGATTGGGTGATAGGTACTGTGAAACAAGATGCTATATTAGTTTAGCAAGGCACCATCTAGCTGGAGGTCAGTCTTCAGGGACTGTCATCTCCAAGCTCACAGGTACAATCCAGATAAGCAAAGAAGCAAATAGCAGAACTGATTACGTGATATATTTAGGAGAAGTGCCTTCAGGCTCTTACTTCGGGGCCCTACTGACTTCGATTTGTTTGCACCCCACGAATTATCTGATTTTCTAACTGATGGAAGAGTAGCTGGTGCAGAGGGTTGGGAGAGGTGCTGCCATGCTTTAACCGTGACAACTCAGCATTAGCAAGGGGAGAACTGTGGGAGCACAAAGGGCTGAAGCTGTTAATTCACATCGAACCCACACTCATGGTCCCAAGTTGTCCAAGGATGCCTTCAGCTTGGTTAGTTTACTAAACTGAAAGAGAATGTGTGTCCTATATATAGTTCAGACAGATTTACATGAAATTTTACAGTTAAAATGTACTCACCTGGACACTTTACTGCTTGCTGTCAGTGTCTCATTTCCTTTTAATGCCAGATTAATTCTAAGGGCCTAATGGAAAGAGCATGATCTTTAGATCCACATTTTGTTTTGAATCATAGTTTAGCCATTTATTACTAGCATTATGATCTTGGACAGGTTTCTTGACTTTTCCAAGCCTGTTTACTTAACAGGCTTTTTCTATTAAATGGATTAGAGCATATCCTATGGGGGTTCAGGAGCAGATTAAAATAGGTAATGAATAAAAAGGGCCTCATGTAATATGTTCTAGCACATACTGGGCACTTAATGGTAGCTATTATTATTATTATTATTATTTAATAGATGATTGATTAAAATATACTATTAATCAGGATTTACATCAGTCTATTTTTACTTCTGCACATACTTTATAAAAAGTTCTTTATCCTCACTCACCTCAATTTTGGAAACACATCAGATCCATTATTATCATTTTAGAGTTGGGAAAACTAGAACTCAAAAAGCTAAACTCTTCTGTCCAAGAGACAGACCATTAGCAGCAAAACCAGTATTTGAACTCAAAACTTTACTGTCATGTAAATTTGTTGGTTCCTATTTATGTGACAGTCAAAACTTTTGGCCTTAAACATTATTCTTCTTTATGTCTTTCATTCTAGAGGACTCAAGATTTAATTCATGCCAAAAAGACTTTATTTTCCAATATGCAATTACTTTATTTTAATTTGTGCCATAATTAGCCTGGCAGTTGGGTAAATAATACACCATGTATTGGCTTATCTTTTCAAGTATACTGACTTCATTATGATGTCTACTAAAATGTATTCTACTTTGCCCTTTCTGTTTAATTAGTACTCAGGGCCAAAATTCTATAGTAATTTAAAGCGTATTCTCATAGATGATAAACCTGAGACATCACATCACTATTGTAGTGAGAGGAATACCAGCCACGTTGAACTGAGAAAGTGGAGAATAACTAAAACACAGAGTGGGTAGTCACTGAGGCTCAATGGGAAGAAATTCATTGAAACACAGGATGAGTGAAGAAAGTTTTCGCTTACAGTTATCCCACTAACAGCAGTTTAATAAATAAGAATTTGGTTTGGGGGAAAAAGTAAACATATTTATTCTTAGATCAAAGTGAGAGGAGATATTTGAGAGAAGAGATTTTTACCTTTTTTTTTTTTTTTTTTTTTGCTGGACTGCAATTCTTAGAATAAGAGAAAGCAACAATTTTCCAGTGTTGAGATTTTTAGTTCTCTGTTGACTTGAGCTGCTTTCAAATCGCTGACCCAAATATTAGCAGCTCCAAGCTATTATTCCCAGCTACTACTTCCCTCAAGCTACCGCCTAGTAAATTTGAAGGGTTTAGCCTCAGTGTTCTATTTCACATTCATGGAATTTGAGTAGCTGAATCTGCATGCAGCTTGCAGACAGCTTCCTCTCTCTCTTATTATAGTTGGCTGCGAAGCTCAAATAATAAACATTTAACAAGTGGAATGTCGTTTCTCTTTGGTCTTCTCAGCAGGCTTCATAAGGGACTGCAGTTTATTTGGATTCAGGGAAACCAACTTTCACAGGGCTCAGTAGTGAGTTTTATGCCGGACTGGTCACCACCACTGACTTTTTTTCTTTTTGGGAAAAAAGAGAAAATTATTTTATCAAGCACTTTCTCTGGTTTCTGGCTTGGCTTCCTCTAGGATTACATGATGTGCTAATTTCAATGGTCAGCATACAGTGGGAAAAGGAATTAGGGATGCATAATTTAACTGAGCAAAATAAGTATTCTGCTTTCCTGTGTCTTCCAGCACAGGAAGACGCATCGTAATGCATCTTATATTTCTTATATAATTATATTTCGGGCTCTTATATTTATTTTCTGCTTCTATATAAATAGAAATGGTTTAAATAGATGAAGTCTGTATATATGCTAAATATTACATATACAAAAGTGTATGTCGATAAATATGTAGTGTATTGCAAGGATCACCTTTACTAATATTAAAAGTCTAATATTCTCTATGTGTGTATGTTTGTATGTACACATAGTAAATGTATATTCTAACATTTCATTTGGAATCATCTGCAGGTTAAAAATAGTAAAAATTTTAACTCAGATGCTATTATTTATTTCTTTGTTTGGAAATAGATGTTAGGTTTTTTTTTTTGTTGTTTGTTTTGTTTTTTTTTTAAGCCTACAGCACCTGGTATTCCTAGGTGGTTTCTCATCCAAGTGCTAACCAGATCCATCCCTGCTTTATTTGCCTCCAAGATTAGATGAGATCGGGTGTGTTCAGGCTGGCATGGCAGTAGACTAGATGTTAGGTTTTGAGAACAATTTTAGATTTACAGAAAAATTAATATAGTATTAAGACTTCCCATATACCCTGCACACACTTTCCCCTGTTAACAGCCTACTTCAGCATTTTGTTATAATTAATGAACTAATATCAATGCATTATCATTAAATATCCATAGTTTTTATTCAGATGTCTTTAGTTTTTATTCCATGTCCTTTTTCTGCCAGGATCATATCCAGGATACCACATTACATTTAGGAGTCATAATTCCTTAGGGTTCCTCTTGAATTTCCTTGTTTTTGATGATCTTGAGTTTTGAGAAATACTGGTCAACTCTTGTAGGAAGCTTCTTTATTGGAATTTGATGTTTTTCTCATAATTATGTTTTTTTTCATGGGTTTTGTGGAGGAAGGCCACAGAGATGAGTTTCCATTTTCAGCATATTGTATTAAGGGTACATACTATCAATTTTTATTGTTTTTAAAAGTAAATTTTTTCTTTATTATGGAAAAAATAGCAAATATAGATTAAGGAAACAGAAGAAAATTAAAAGTGCCATAATCTTACTTTACCTCCCATGAAGAAAACTACTGTTTTTTGGTGTATAACTTCCACATTATCTGTTTTGCTGTTTCTAAAAGATAAAATGATATAGAATATACTGTTTTATAATGTCCCTTTTAACAATACATTCTGAAATCTTCAGATCTCAATAAATATTGTTATATATATTTACTAATAGATATGTGGATGATTGTACTATATTTTAGTTAGTAAAACACTTTAAAAATTTTTAAATTCTAAATAATGCAATATTATTACAAGCATACTTGTAGTCAAATCTTTATTCACATCTTTGATTATTTCTTTAAAGTGTGGATGGATGAATACTTTTGGATACCCTTTAGGGTATGCACATATATGAGGCTTTTGATACATGTTGCCAAGCAGCCATGTATCAAAGTTTGCATTATTACCCTCATCATGACAGTACCTGTTTCTCTGTCCCTCGCCAGTGTTGAGTTATCACTTTTCCTGTTTTGAAATTTTATGTAATTAGATCTATCACTCACTCTTTCCTCTCATTTCTTGATGGTATTTTTCTAGTACTTTTTATAGTTGTATTTTACTTTTTAAACCTTTTAAAATGTGAAAAAGCACATATAAAGAAAAGTGCACGTAATATAAGATTACTGAATGATTTCAAAATGAATACCCATGGAACACCTGCCCAGGACAAGAGATAACCATTGCTGGCAACTGCCCGTATTCCTCTTTTCAGTCATAACCTTGAGGTTAACTGTTATCTTAACTGTTATGGCAGTCATTTTCTGTTTTTTGTTGTTGTTGTTGTTTGTTTGTTTTTGGCTACCCTTTTAAGACCTTATTTCATACCTAAACACTATAGATTAAGTTTGCCTTTGTATAAAGGGAACTCATACATTAGGTGTTTGTGCCTGTTTTTTTAGTTCTGCAGCTTCATTGAGATATATTTCAAAAATGATAAAATTCACCCTTTTGAAGCGTACAGTTGATTGGTTTTTAATATAGTCTCAGAGTTGTGCAACCATCACCACAAACAGATTTTAGATCATTTCAATATCCCACAAAAATCCTATACAGATTTTCAGTCATTCCCCATTTCTCCTTTCTACCCTCACAGACAGCTCTAGGCAACAGAATCTACTTTCTGTCTCTTTGACTTTGCCTATTCTGTACATGTTACATAAATGGAATTTTATACTATGCGGTCTTTTGTGTTTGGCTTATTTCACTTAGCATCTTATGTTAGCACTTAGTATCAGTACATTTCATTTTATAGCCAAATAACATTTCATTGTATGAATATACCATGTTTTGTCTATCCATTCATCAGTTGATGGACATTTATTTGGACTTTTTCTAATGGATATTTATTTGGACTTTTTCTACCTTTCGGCTATTATGAATAATGCTGCTATGAACATTTGGGCACACATTTTTGTGTGGACATATGTTTTTATTTCTCTTAGGTACAGACCTAGGAATGGAACTGCAATTTGAAGAATAGTCCATCTGTTTTCCAAAGTGACTGAACCATTCCCACCAGCAATGTATGAGAGTTCCTGTTTCTCTATATTCTTGTCAACACTTGGATTTCTAATTTTTTTTTTATTATAATTCTCCTAATTGGTATGGTGGTTTCTCACTGTGATTTTGATTTGGTAGTTAATGATGAACTTTTTAAAATGTGTTTATTGGCCATTTGTATATCTTCTTTAGTGAAATTCTATTCAAATCTTTGTCCCATTTTAAAATTAGATTGTCTTTACATTGTTTAAAGAGTTCTTTACATATTCTGAATAATAAAGTCTCTTGTCAGATAAATGATTGGTAAATATTGTCTCATGTGGGTTGCCTTTTCACTTGATAGCACCTTTTGAAGCACAAAAGTCTTTTAATTTAGAAAGTTCAACCTGTCTTTATTAAATTATGCTTTTAGTATCTAAGAAAACTTTGCCCAATCCTGAAGATTAGCACCTATGATTTCTTATAAGAGTTTTATCTCTCATATTAGGTCTTAATTTTTGCACATGATGTGAGGTGGGGTCTAACTTCATTCTTTTGTATGTGGATATCCAATTGTCCTAATACCATTTGTTGAAAAGACTATTCCTTATTAAATTGTTGTGGCACTCTTGTTGAAAATCCATTGACTGTAAACGTGAGGACTTTATTTCTGGGCTCTCACGGAAATCAGTATTCTAATTGTTCTATATGTCTGTCCTTACACCAATACCACTCTCTTGATTGCTGTAACATTGTAGTTGAAATTGAGAAGTATGAGTTCTCTAACTTAGTTGTTTTTCAAAATTATTTTGGCTACTCTGGGTCTCTTGCATTTCTACATGAATTTTAGGACCAGTTTGTCAATTTCTACAATGAAATTGACTGGGATTTTGATATGGGTTGCATTGAAGCTGTAGATCAACTTTAAAAGTATTTCTATCTTAATATTTTCTTTTGATTTTTGAACATGGAGTGTCTTTCTGTTTATTGAGATCTTTTTTAATTTCAGTGTACTAGTCATCTATTTTTTGTAAGTTTGTGGGTTTTAGCGTCCTAGTCATGTACTGCTTTTGCTAAATTTATTCCTAGTTAGTTTATTCTCTTTACCAGATTTTTTCTTTATTTTACTTTCAGTTGGTTCATTATTAGTATATAGAAATACAATTAATTGATGTTGTATATTGGTCTTGAATCCTGCTATATTGCTGAGCTGAACTTATTTATTAGTTCAAAAAGTTTTAGTAGACTCCTTAGGATTTTTAATATTTAAGATCATGTCAGTTTGAAATAAATATATTTATTTATTTTACATATATAAATAAATATAGTTTTTATTTATTTATATATTTATAAATATAGTTTTTATTTCTTTCCTATATGGATGCCTTTTATTTCTTTTTCTTGACTAATTGCTCCAGCTGGAATCTCTAGGACAGTGTTGATTAGAATGGCAAGAGCAAACATCTTTGTCTTGCTCCTGATCTTAGAAAGAAATATTCAGTTATTTTCCATTAAGCATGAATGTTAGCTGTAGGTTTTTCATGGATATGTGTTCTTTAGATTTAATGCAACATTTGTGAAACTCATGTTGTAGCATGGTTAGCTCATTTGTGTGTGAGTGTGTGCGCATGCCCGCACATGTGTATGTGTGAGGGGGAGGGAGAGAGATCTTTGTATGAATATTTCATAATTTGTTGTTTATTCTATTGTCCATAGATTCTTAAAGTTGTTTTCTGGTATGTATATAGATATATATATATATATATATCTGTTAGGTATACTCTTTTCTGTGCATACATAAGTCAGGATTTAGACTAAAGTTTGCACAAATTTACACAGAATTCAGAATTTCTTTCTCTAGTTCTTTTCTTTCCAGGAGTCTTCCTGCACTATATCTTTGGTTTTCAGCAATTTAATGTTGATGTGACATATGGTGGTTTCTATCATGTTTATTTTTACGCTTGAGACTCACTGAGCTTCTAGGTTTCATGGAGTTTTAGTTTCATCAAACATGAAAATTACGGTCATTATTTTTCAAACATATTTTTTATTTCCCTCCCCTCTCTTCTTCTGGGACTTTAGTTACACTTAGGTTAGAAAACTTAATATGCTCTGTATATTTATGCTTTCGTCTTCTTTATTTCTCTGTTTAATTTTGTAGCATTTTTTTGCTGTTTTTGTGTCTGCTAAACTTCTCTTATGCCATGTTAAATATGCTGTTAATCTCATCCCGTATATTTTTTACTTCAGATATTGTAATACTTTGTCTCTTTAAGTCTAATTTGGGTCTTTTTATGTTTTCCATTTTTCTCCTTATCATGTTCATGCTTTTTTTAAAATTATTGAACATATGGAATATATTTAATTCTCTTGCCTATGTCATTGCTGGGTCATTTTCTATTGACTGATTTTTCTCTTAGTTATGGTTTATATTTTCTTTTCTGCATACCTGGTAAATTTTGAATGGACACTGTACATTTAAAATTTTATGTTTTAGATATGAAATTTTACTGTATTAAAAATATTGTTAATCTTTTTCTGTGACACATTTAAATTACCTCTAATCCATTTTATCCTTTAAGACTTTTTTTTATAGGCTTTGTTTAATTAAGTTTAGAATACACTTTAATCTGGGGCTAATTTAGCCCCATTACTAAGGCAGTATTTGATCCTTGTGAATTAGGAGGTTTTCCATTATGGCTCATTGGAACATAAAAGATTCCCCAGCCCTATTCTTTTCCTGTGATTATTTCCATGGCCTTGAGGTAATTTCTTTACATTCATACACAGATCTCCAGAGTTCTCTTCCTATGTAGCTTCCTTTTTCACAGTATTTCCTTCCTCAAATTATAGCCATTTTCTCCCCAAACTGAACTCTTTGCAACTCAGTGATACTGCTGAGCTCTGTTTAGGTTTCCTCTCCATCTGCTTCAGCCTGGAGACACTCCAGGCAGAAAGCTGTGGCATCGTAGGGTTTGCCTTGTTTGTTTTTCTTTTCTCAGAGATCACTGTGCTGTGCATGATTGAAAATCATCCTTTTATATATTTTTTTGGTTTTCTAGTTTTTTAAGGCAGGAAGATAAATCTAGGTTTTTTTAACCCATTCTGGGAAAGAGAAGATATTTGCATTCCAATTTTGAAATTTATGAAACTAACATTGGGGTTAAGTGGCTTTTATTTTTGTTATTTTTTTCCAGTTTCTAAGATATCTACTCAGACTTGTGTTTTAGTACAAGAAGCACAGAAATTGTTGGTTAGGATGGCCAGCGTTTACTATTTTTTTCTTCTTTATTTTTCTGTTGTTTCTCTTGGAATAATAATGGACATGTATATACATCACACAGTTTACCAAAACAAAAGTGCATGCCATATTGAAGTTCACATGGCTGAACTTTCAATGAGGTAGCAAGACTAAGCTTAGCAATCATCTTCCTATGAATAAATGTATTTCTACATGTGGAGACATAGCAAAAGTGATATCCTTGTATATGACAAAGCTTAAAATTGTTTTTGAAATACTAGCATATATTTGTAGAGGTCATAGAACATGGTTGTCATTGCAGTCAGTAGCTTTAACGGAATAACCACGTTTGATTTGTTACTTGGTTTAATTTTAAATATGGTAATTTCTCCATTAGCATTGTACAGCAAGAAGACCCAAATGAAGAACTTTCCAAAGATGAGGTTATTCTGAAGCTGAAAGCAGAAGTGCAGCGTTTGCTTGGTAGCAATTCAGTGAAGCGTCATCTGGTGTCACAGTTACAAAGTGATCTCAAAGGCTGTCATAAGAAAATTGAAGACCTTCAACAAGTGGAGAAGGATGTAAAAAGTATTGAGTTTGAGGTCTGTAGAGTTTTGTAGAGTTAAGTGCCATTTTTAAAAGGCTTGATTAAAAAATGCTTATAATTTTCACATTTAAATGTTCATTTGACTTTTTGAGAAGTAAAATTTAAAAAAAGAAATGCCTTTTAAAGAAATATATTTTCTGGTTGTTCTTGGCATCTGGTAAATGAGATACCAATTAGATAAAATTCCTTCACCACAAATCTAAGGAATTGTTATCTGCATTTCCTCAAGATTGATTTGTACCAATAGCAATAGTATCTAAAATCTGGTTAAATTCTTCACAACAAAGTCCTTTAGCATGTTATCTATGAGGTTTCTCTGGCCTATATTCCTGTGACAGTCATTCTATGTAAGGAAATTATAGTGGTGGGGTGGTGGTGGTACAGGTAGGAGAGATGCAGAGTTGGGTTATGTCAGAGTCGTTGAAATCCACTTTTATATCCTTCTGTTAGTTTCCTTATTTTATAGATGAGGAAAATGAAACTGGAGGCGTTTGTTGCCCTTCAGAGGTTATAGAGTCAATTTTTAGGCAGATTGAAACTGAAATACTTGACTAATAAATAGGTTAAGGTTATTTCCCCAAAATGGTGCTATCACCAATATCTTTAGTGTTGCCCTCCTTTAGACAGCTGCCTTTTCCACCCTTCTGTATTTTATAAATTCCATTCCATTTGTACTCCAAATAGAAAATATTGCATAGAAGACCTACTAACTAAAAGGAAAGGGAAGGAGGGAAATTAATATAGAAGTATATTCCTTTTCCTCCTGGATGGTAAAATTTTTTACTTCCTACTTTAGTACTGATCCTTTTCTCCAGATTCTTTAAACTAGGAATTGTGTTCATTAAACAGTCTTATTAAAGCAAAGTATGCAAGGTGCTCTATAGTGCTTATTATGGAATTTTAATTGTGTCTAATTTATTTTCCAAAAATAATATAGTGTGTTTTACTATTAAAAGCCTGCCCTGTCTGGTTTCTACTACTTCTGAATAACTACATTTGATTAGTACAACACTGATTTCAATGTTAATCAAGTGAGAAAGATCCCCTTTCATCTTTAAATCAAGCTTTTTTTTTTTTATTTACTGTTTCCATGTTTCTTAAAAAAGGATGGGAATTGTCTCTCAGTTTGTATTAGATCAGAGTTTTTAAAGCATTTTGGTGAGAGTATGCTAAGATTTAGAGGAATTGGAGAGTCGGAACCTGAGCTTAGGTATCTTGGTGCTTTCTTTGTTTTATATTGAAATTACTAGTGACATTTGTCATACAAATACACTTCATAGGTGTGGCAGTGATGGTGGCTGTGCCTTATGTTTTATTTTTTTAGCCTTTCCCCTAGTTGATCAGTAGATCAAAGGGAGCTATCTCTGAATACTCTTTTTGTTCAGCTATTCTCTTGCCATAGTGATTTCCCAGCAGTCTGCATTTGGTTTTTCTTAAAGTATGACTTTTGCCCTTGTTCCTTATGTCTGTTCTGTTTCTACTTACTATATAGGAAGTTCTTGGGAATATTGTCTTGATAATTCTCTGCATATTTGCTCAGTAAACATTTGTTGAATTAATGTACATATTGATCTATTTTCTAGGTAGGGGAATGAGAGAGGAAATAGCAATTTAACCAACAGGTATTTTTTAAAAATAAATACTCACGTTCACAGTTATCACATTAGCCTATAGATACCTTCAAACCTTGGCTTTTGTCACTTATTTCCCACATCTTTTCTAATGGAGTTTTCTATTTAGTCTGTAAAGTCAGAGAGAAATATTGGGAGGTATGAAAAACAAGTCATTCAGTTTAAACTTAAAAAAAAAAAAACTATTCTATGCAGAGTATTGTGAGATTTAAAAATGATGGCCATTCCTTAAAGGAACTTAGAATCTAGACCAGCACTATCCAATAGAAATATAATAGAGCCACATGTGCAATTCAAAATCTTCTAGTAGTTTCATTTAAAGTAAAAGTAACAAGTGAAATTAATTTTAATAATATATTTTATTTAACCCAGTATGTAAAAATATTATCTTCTCAGTATGTAGTCAGTATAAAATTATTGAGATGGTTTGTATTTTTTGTATCTGTGCTAAGTTCCTGAACTCTGGCATTCATTTTCTACTTAATGGCACATTTCAGTTCAGACAAGCCACATGTCAAGTGTGCATAGCGATAAGTGGTTAATGGCTACCATATTCAATAGTTACAGATCTATAAGGAGATAGATATCTATAATGAGTGTATGAGAGGGAATAAGTAACTGGGCTTTGAGGGACAGAGTCATGGTGGTGAATGGTAAGTCAGTCTTAGTGAAGGCTTTAAGGAGGAAACATTTGATATCTGTCCTGAAGGATAAATCCAGGACATCCAGGTGGGAAGGGTCATTTCAGCTTTGAGCAGAAGTATATAAAAGATGTAGCAAATAAACTGGTGTGACTAGAGACTAGGGCATCTGAATAGTAGGCTGTATTGTATAAGCTCAGTTTTTCTAAAATCTTTAATGAAGTCAAAAACATTTAGATGTCTCAGTATCTATTTTTCAGAAAGAAGGATTATACTGGGCATTAAATCCTGATGTTAATAAAATGCTGTTGAACTTCTCTTGCTATAGGAACATGAGAGAATGAACACACCAATTTAAACTCCCTGGACAATTTTTTTAAGGAGAACAGGCCATCAAATTCTCCCCTAAAGTTTTCTAACTATTAAGAAGGCCAGAAAAAAATTTACACATGTAGTCTTAGTTGGCATTTTTCTTTTACAGACATTTTAAAGATATTGATGTATTTATTGGTTTTTACATACCATGTAGCACATTTTATGTTTGTTTAAACTTGGGCCATTAAGATAGAAGAAGGTAAAGGCCTTAGGAAAACCAGACTATCTTACTAGCAGTCAGAGTCCACTTCTACACCTAATATTTGTAAGTGTAGTAAATAAAACAACAAGGTCTTTCTGTGTCTGATACTCAATAGAGGTCATTGCCTTACCACAAATTGTCATTAAAGGCATACTCCAAATCAAAGGTACAGGCAGTGTTAAGTAGCCAGTTTAGAAGCTTCCTAGCTAGAACCTTTTTTAGAAATATAAATTAGGAAGCTAGTATGAAAGTTGGTATATTAGAATTTCTTGTTTTCTTGAAGATTCTACCTTCAGTGTTTCATCTTTAGAAAGAAGTTTTATTGTGACATTCAAGTGGTCCTTCTCTTTTTAGAGACATTTGTAAGAATTGTATTCTGGTAAGTACAGGTACCTAGTCTCATGTGCCTGCAGTGAGATAGTATGTCAAAACAGAGTTTAATAGCCATGAAAATTGTTTTTCAGTGTATCCATGTAATGTTACTTTCATTTTTAGTAATAAAAACTCACCAGTGAGAAAGAAAGCACAAATAAATGAATATCATAAACTTTAAAAAGTGGAGGCCAAGTTAAAAAAAGACAAAAACCATTCAAATAAGTCAGTAAAATCCTTTAAAGTCTCCCTAGTACTCCAAATCTGGAGAGAAGCTAACAGTAAGTATTCTTAGCTCTCCTCTCTTCTGATTGGGATAGGAGCAGTGGCTTCTGGGAAGTGATGACAAGTGAAAAAGAGAAAGTCAGCAACTGGAATGGTTTCTCTCTGAAGGAAGTAAAGACTCCATGAATTAGAAAACTGAGCCAAAGCTTTGATGTTCTGTCACCCCACATGGGAATGAGATAGACATACCGCTCTCACTTCCCCAATAAGTAGAATGAACCTAGGTTCAGGGTATTTTTTAAACATCTTATAAGAGAGCTCAGAGTTTAGGTAAATACATAGATCAGCAAGTCAAATAGAATATTTTAAAAAAATCTTTGTGACCCCCTCAATGAATAAAAAAATTCATAAAAATAGATAAGGAGAACACTTAGATGGTAAGAAGAAAATGTGTGAAGACATATAAACAGACAAATCTGGGAAGATGTAAAATAAATGAACAATAGAGGTATGTAAGAGATTCCACTCTGATGGTGACAGAAGAAATACAAATGAAAGCAAATGTTAGATGCTCTTTTCTCCAAATA
Source organism: Cynopterus sphinx (assembly GCA_030015415.1). Lineage (NCBI taxonomy): Eukaryota > Metazoa > Chordata > Mammalia > Chiroptera > Pteropodidae > Cynopterus > Cynopterus sphinx. The sequence continues at coordinate 92,470,050 of CM057384.1, read as the reverse complement.
CAATTATTTAAAGACAGTCACTGCCATTGAGGGTAAAGAGAGTTGGACTCATGAGAGTATACATTTGTACAGCCTTTCTGGAAACAATTTGCCAAAGTCTATTTACCTATCAAATAAAACATGTATCTATGAGTCAATACTGATTAAATAAATAAATAGATACTAAATTTAGTGGGTGAAAGTATGATGAAAAATAGGGTATAGTCTCAAAGTATCTCCTTATGAGATAGTTCTTATTAATTATAAGTTAAAAAATAACTTTACTGTGGAGGTGCTTGTAGACACGATCTTCATCAATTACCAGTGATGAGCTATATTGACATAATGTATCTTTTTGAAAGCATACACATCATTTTTGTGGCATTCATGCCCAAAATGCATAACCTGAATTTAATAACGAAGTAACTTCAGAAAAGCCCAAATTGAGGGACATCCTACAAAATAATTGGTTTGAACTAAAAATATCATGAGTTCAAAAGACAGAGACTGAAGAATTATCCTAAATTAGAAGAGACAAATGAAATGACAACTAAATGCATTTTGAAATCATAGATTGGCTCCTGAAGCAGAGAAGGACATTAGAGGAAAATTAGAAAATTTTGTATAAGGTCTATAGATTAGTTAATAGTATTGCATCCTAGTTAATTTCCTGTTTTTGTTATTTTTTTATTATTATACAGTAGTTATAATTTGGGGCAATGGTAAAATGTATATGGAAATTATTTGTACTGTTTTTGCAACTTCTTTATAAGTAAGAAATTATTTCAAAACGAGTATTTAGATTTAGATTTAAAAAATCTAAAAAACTTTTGACTTTTTTTAAACATTTAGAATAAAACAGATACCTCAGAAAAACCAGCTAATCAATTATGGCCTGACTCTTCTACTTCTGATACGATTGTCAAAGGTGATATTTTGCAGCTTAAAAATGAAATTCAAGTTTTACAGCAACAAAATCAGGTAATTAAAATTTTTTTCTATATTTTATGAGATTTTCATGGTCTCATTAAATTCAAAAGATATAATAGAATTTTCAAAATAAAGACTTGATGTCATTTAGGACACAAGTATATTAATAAGTGATCAGTTATTTCCCTTTAGTAGAAGGTAAGTCAGCATAAATCCAGTTGTCTGTCTATACAGTAAGCAGCATGGCTACTAGAGGTGTTCCTTCCTCCTTAGCCAGCCCCCGACTTATTTGGGTTACTGAAGATGATTGAATTCTAAGACTTTTTTTAAGGCATCAATTATCCAATACTTCTCTGCTTAAATGTTTTCATGTATTTCAAATTAAATGCCAAATTTTAATTTTTACTGCTATCAGAAAGCTACTTGTCAAATAAATGAATCAATATTCTTATCAAGGCATGAAGAGACTTTTGTAGATTTATGAAAATTATGTCAGATAATGTTATAGAATAATGATAAAACACTGAGGATGTTAAAAAATGAGATTAGACTAAATGAAAATGCTGTTTATTTTTTTCAAATACCTTATTCTTTTGTATCTAGGAACTTAAAGAAACTGAAGAAAAACTAAGAAATACAAATCAGGACTTATGTAATCAAATGAGACAAATGGTACAAGATTTTGACCGTGATAAACAAGAAGCTGTGGTTAGGTAAGGTCTATATAGAGACCTAACCCCTAGGTGCCCTTCCCCTTTCTCTGTCTTCTCCCACCACATTCTGCCAAAAAAAAAGAAAAAAAAAAGATTCAAGAGAAATGATTGAGTGAACCCTCCCTGTTGAAATCGTGGATTGGAGAAGATGAATCCCTGGCTTCTCAAATTAGAATTTGGAACACGTTTTCCATAGAAATGATGTTATGTAGTGGGTTAGGTTCTATAACACCATCAAACTGGTAGTTCATTTAAATGGTATTTGAAAGGGTAGTCTGGGAAACTGTTCTTACAAGGAGGAAATCGGTGGGGGGGAATATGTCTTCCAAATACCAAATCATAAACTTGGAAACAGACTTTTGGAGCATAACTTACTTGTGAGTTGGGTTCTGCTAGTATTTTGTTTAATGTAGAGGACTTGAAATTTTGGAACCGCATCCTCGATTCTGTCAATTCATTCTTAGAAACAAGTCCTCAACACAGACTGTTACCTCTGTTAGACTTAGAGCATCCTCACATCCAAGTTCCTAATTCTTTTCTGGAAACACATGAAGAAAAAATTTTGAAGATTCTCATAAGATTATCTATTGACAATTAATTATTACAATTTTTGGTTGCGGAAAACCAATCTGACCATAATTATAATTTGCAATAGAGGGGAAGAGGAGGGAAGAAGAAAGGGAAACCATTTAATCTTGGTGTTTCTATGAATACTGGGCACTGCCTTGGACTCTGCTGTATACTTTGTTTCTAGGTGTGAGAGGACTTACCAGCAGCACCATGAAGCCATGAAAGCTCAAATACGTGAAAGCCTGTTAGCAAAGCATACTTTGGAGAAGCAGCAGCTCTTTGAGGTTTATGAGGGCACTTGCTTACAACTTAGGTGAGAATGGAAGAGTTTCCCTGTCCCTGAAGCTGTACACAACATTCCATAGTTTAGAGGAAAATTGTGCAGCAGCCCTTGTGTTTTTCTTTTTGTGGTCATTTAGTTGTTGGTTTTGTGTATCCAAGGTCTGAATTAGATAAGATGAATAAGGAGGTGGCTGCTGTGCAGGAATGTTACCTGGAAGTGTGCAGGGAGAAGGATAATCTAGAATCGACTCTCAGGAAGACCATTGAAAATGAGCAACAGGCTCAGGAGAAGAAGGTACAGTACAAGTTCATGTTGTGTTGATTTTACTTCGTTTTATTTCTCTGGCCTCATTGTCATTGAAACCAGTACACTGTTCTTTTGGGTGATGGGGAAGGGATATGTAGAAATCTCTTTACTTTTGGCTGTATCACACTAATATAGCTCATAATATACAGTTAAGTATTGCAATGATTATTAAAACCTTAGTAGAAAGTGGCCTACATATGGGAGAAAATCCTTATAGGTTTATTCTAAGAGGCAAAAGTAGTTCTAAAAATAAGCAAGAGTGGACCCAAGTCACTCTGAGTCTGAAACCCAGGGACCTCATTTTTCATATGCTTGTTGGCTGCTGAGGCAACCCCAAGTTGTCCTGTGAGCACTGTACAAGGTATTTCTTCGGAGACATTTCCTCTGACCCATTTCTCTATCTGTACCTAAGTGTCAGTTCATTCTTCCAGGGAGAAAGGCGGTGTTTGAACTTGGGTCTCGTGACCAGGAAGGTGGTGAGATGGAGGCTGTGGAGAGGAAGGTCACAGTGTTAGTGTGACCTCTTGCAGGAAAGCTCTTATTTGTTAGGGAAACTGGAGGGGCTACAGTATACTCTACTCCTTTCTGAATCTTCCAAATTGCTGGTGGTAAGTGTCCAGGAGTACAATCACATATGAACAGCTGCCCTCCTGTTTTCTCCCCTGTTTGGCTGGAGCCTCTTCCAGATATATATATGATCCTCCCTTCTACTTGGACCAGCCTACAGACCACAGTTGGAAAGCCACCTGCATCAAGATTAGAAAATATTTTTAAAGGCTTGAATAAATGTCCTATACAGGTTTCTGAGTAAGGTACATGAAAATGAGCTATTGTTTCTATAGACTTGAAAAGAATAGTGAAGAGCAAGTGAGGAATTCGGTTCATTTCATATTTTGGTTGATTATTTTTGAATAGATTAATATGGTAAAAGAAAAAAACATGCCATAGTATACATATCACGTATTGGAAAAAAGATCTTCTAAAGGGAGCTGTTTTAGTTAGTGCTGGCTGTATGTAGAAGGAATCTCAAATTACCTAGAAATTAAGGACTTAGCTTTCAGTAATGTTTTAAAAATTCAAATAAGGGGAAGATCTCTAGTGTGATTTTTTTCCTTTAAAAATATATAAACGGCAAGAACATAAGAGCAATTCAAAGATGTCATTCTTTTCAGAAATATATTTTCTGCTACTTTTAAAAGAATCAGTTTGGCTGTAAAATTGGATCTCATAATCAACCAGCTGTAATTAACAGCTGCTACTGACTGATATTTTGGCTCATGAGTGCTTGTGCACTGGGGCAAGGAGGAAAGTCAAAACTGCCAAGTGGCTTCCAAAAACACAGGTTAATTTTTTTTTTTAATTTAAAAATTGCTATTCAGTAAAATTGACTCTTTTTTTCATTTGGTGTACAATTGTGTAAATTTTTAACACATATATGGACTGATCAGGATACAGAACAGTTTCATCACCCTAAAAACTCCCTTTACAGTTAAACCCACCCCTCACTTAAAAGGCCAGTATGCTTAATGCATGAGGAGTTTAATTTCTTCTCTGGGAATTCTTTAGTCTTTTATTTAGATTTATGTAAACCCTTTATAAGGCTTAGTAGTCTTTATAAGCCACTCAGAACAGAGCTTTAAATTTAAGAAAATTTAATCTTTTAATATCCTCCAGGAAGTAGGTAAAGATATACCAATCTATTTCCTTATGATGTATTTTACACTTACTCAATTGAAGAATCTTATTAAACTCTGTAGCAAACTTGGGAATTTTGGGATAGCCCTTCTCTGCAGGACATAAGCCGTTTTCCCTGTGCTGACCTTCAGGTCAGAAACATAGTCTGCATATAGAATTTATAAGACAGGTAATACCAAGAATCCAAGGTTGCATTTTCTGGTTTCATATGTGCTCTTTCTGGGCTATGATACCTGATGGGTGGGATGTAAACCTAAATGTCATTTTTCCTTTTTAAAAAGATTATTTGGTCTTCTGGGAATGTATTTATTTCATTAGATGCTTTTTCTTTCAATATAGCCGTTCATAAATTTTTTTATTTGAGTTGTAAATAGGTCTTTAAAGCCACCTTTTCAACAAATTGAGTTAGCGTTTAAGATCATTTGTCTCTGTTGCTGTTCTCTATTATATGCATATAACCATTTTTTATAAATTTGACTTGGAGAATACTATAGTGTTAAGATATGTACTTGAATTTTGTTTAAAGAGACATCTATGGAAGGAAAGAGAATATGTAGCAAACTGTAGGTGGACCTTGAGGAAAAGTACCAAGATACCCTTATGATGGAAAAAAAGTGGCTGAAAGAACAAGACAATGATATTAAACATTGGGTTGAAAATAAAATGATGTTAGCCAAAGCACACTGTGATAAAGAACAAAAAAAGGTGTGGGCTAATATTTCTTTCTAGTTACTGTTTTTAAAAACATAGTATTAACCATTGAGAGACAGTTCATTCTGAGTAGACATATAAGTTTTAATTGCCAAGTACATGTATAATCACTCGTCATACTTCTCAGAATTGGACTATTAGCAGCTTGCCCACACCAGTTTTATTTTTAAAAATTTCCCTTTCTTGATTCTTCAACCCAATTCAGGATATATAATGGGTTTTTAGGGTACATTTTTGATCATTTAAAATGAAACCATGACCTAATTTTATATTGTGAAATGATTCTGATAATTCTAGACCAATCTATAATTAAAAATAAATAATCCATATCACATATTAGAAGAAAGAAGTAATGACTGGGTAGGCACAGAAGCACAAAGATTATCTTATTACCTAAGTAGCAAATGAGATTAGGAAATGCTAATAACTTCTCAGATCATTAAGAACCAAATTATGATCTTAAAAACTGATGTGGAAATGAAATATTCTATTCTATTCTATTTATTTATTTAAATTCTAATTAGTTTCAAGTATACAGTACATTGTTCAGATATCTATACAGTTAGTCAAAATGATCCCAATTTGCTCCCTCCCTCTTCTGACCCTCCGCATTTTTTATGTCGTGCTTCCCATCCCTGTGAACATCTATCAGCTACTAATCTGTACTTCTTTAACCCTTCACCCCATTCTCCCAGCCCTCCAAACCCCCTCCCCTCTGTCCATCACCAAATTGTTCACTGTATTATGAGTCTGTTTTTGATTAGTTTATTCTTTTTATTCCTCAAATTCTGCATATAAGTGAAATCATATAGTGTTTATATTTCTCTACCTGACTTATATTTCTCTACCTTCTAGGTTCGTTACAGCAATATCTTTTTCCATTCCCTTCCTTTTCATATGTAGGGGTCTTGTTTTCTTATCCTTTCAGCCACTCTCTTTTGGTTGGAGCACTTAAGAGCACTTAATTTTTTTCCATTTAAAGTACTTATTGATAGGAATGTAGTTGTTGCCATTCTTTATTCCTGTTTTTGATACATGTTTTTCCTTCTTAAAGAAGTTCCTCCAACATTTCCTGTAATTCTGGCTTGGTGGTGATAAATTCCTTTAGTTTATTTTTTGTCTGGGGAACTCTTTATCTTTCTTTCAACTCTAAATGATAGCTTTTCTGGATAAATTATTCTTGGTTGTATATCCTGGGCCTTCATCCTGTCGAATACGTTTTGCCAAGCTCTTCTTTCCTGCATAGTTTCTTTTCTGAGAAATCAGCTACCAGTCAGCTACCAGGGTGTTCTCTTATATGTAATTATTTATTTTATTCTTGCTGCTGTTAATATTGGTTTTTTGTTTTTTTTTTTGTATTTAACCTTTGATATTTAATTATGATGTATCTTGGTGTGGGTCTCTTTGGATCCCTGATTTTTGGAATCCTCTGAGCTTCCTGGGGTTTTATGTTCATTTCCTTCACCAGGTTAGGGAAGTTTTCCATCATTATTTCTTCAAACAGCTGTTCAACATCTTGATTTTCTTCACTTACGCCAATCAGACAAATATTTGGAGCCTTAATAGTGTCCCATATCCTCCTTAAATTATTTTTATAGTCTTGGCCTCTCTTTTCATGCCATTTTGTCTGAGTGTCCTGATTGGCTTTCCTGTCCTCTAGATGGGGGCATGTGGTCCTCTTTATTCACTTTGTTTATTCTTTTGTTTATTCCATTTTTAATATACTTCTCATCTCAGATAATGTGTTCTCCATTTCAGACTGGTTCCCTTTTATAATTTCCATTTCTATTTTTATCTCTTTGTTGAAGTTCTATACATTTCCCAAAAATTCATTGAGCATCTTTATAACTAGTGTTTTGAATTCTGCATCTGTTAGATTACTTGACTCCATTATATCTGGATCTCTGTTCTGTTCTGTCATATGGTTTCTGCTTCTTTGTCTTCCCATTTTGGCTGCCTTTCCGTGTCTGTTTCTATGTACCAAGCAAAGTCTCCCAGTCTTATTAATGTGAATTTGTGAAGTAGGTGTCCTGTTGCATAGTGTTCAGCTGCAGGCCAAATTTAGCCCAAGCCTCTACCCCTCTGGGGCCACCTGTGAAGATTCAGCCAGCAATCCACGGATGCTGTCCTTATAGTTGCCTCAAAAGGCCACACCAAACACCATGGCCAGCTGCCTCCACCAGTGTGAGCCTCAACACGGAGCACCTGACTTGCTGAGAATATACCTTGGGTGGGGCCCAAGTTGGGTGAGGCAGGGTTTCTAGGAATCCTCTGGGCAGAGCAACCTTTGTTATCCAGTTTGATGATGTCACAGCAATGGCAGCGCTGTGTCCAAGAACTGGGAGCGGGGAGGACTCAATGAAGAGCAATGGATACCGCAGTCACTTCTGTACAGAGCCAGTCTCTCCTCGGCCCTCTCTCTGACAATGTCTCCCTGTAAGTCCCTGGTGCCCTCTGCATGCAGCGACTGGGCACTGGTGTTCAGAGCAAGCAGGTCCATCACCATGAAAATCCACTCGTGAACATGGCCCCTTTAAAAGGAGTCTGCCCCTGCCACAGCCTCCCCCTCACTCGGCTGCTCAGGACTGGGCAGCCCTGTGTCCTTGCCCATCCTACCTGCTGGTGTTATAGGGTGCTTCCTTGGATTTCTTTGTAGTTGTATGGCTTGTTCATCTAGATCCCAGGTGATTTTTCTTTCCAGCTGCCCCTTGTTTCTGTCACAACTTTGATTTGGTTGCCAGAAGGATGAACAGAGCCTCTATCATCTATGCCACTTTTTTCTCTCTCCTGATACATTCTTAAACTTATTTAAACCTATATTCTCCTATCCACAAAATTGGTATTAATAGGGGTTGGAAATACCTCAAGATGGAAGAATAAAACACTGTCTTATCTTTTTGTCTCCCTATTCCTCATTCCCCAACCCTCCTCCCCCAAATAGCATTTCATTAATCTAGTGCTGGCATCTGAAATTCTTTCTACTAGTCATTTTTTTAATGTAAAAATATATTCTGGAATATTTGTATGTATATATTTCCAGACCTTATGCAACATATTTAAAATTTGAATAGCACAAAACAAATCCTCTATTTTTACATTGTTGCAATTCATCTTTTAGTTGGATTTGCTAATCAGTTGTTTACCAAGGGGATGAGGTAGACAGCTATTGTTTTTGTAAGTATGTCAAGAAAGCATAAACTGCTACACAAGATGGCCACTTCAAGTGATGCAATATCACCAGGGGCTCTGATTGCCAGGAGGTAAGAAACAGGAAAGGGAAGAACAGATTTCACTATTTTACAGTTTTGCCTAAGACTGATTGTTTGGATCCATCCCACTACACTGTTGAAAGTGGAAAGAATCATAAGATTGGACGAACACCCCCAGCTCTAATGCAGACTACTCAGTAGAATTTAATGTCATGACAAACAGGATTCTAATGTGTTAAGTGAGTAAAATTAGATTCATTAGTTAGACTTACTGAGTGCCTGCTTGGTAGAAAGCTTTCTGTTGATGGAAAAACATATTAATAGCAAAAGTTTTCTTTCTCTTCTTTCTTCTTCTGTCCCTCTCCCTATCTCTGGAATCATGCCATCTTTGTAGTGGCATTGTCAGAACTTCCAGAAGGTTGCATCTTGAGAGAAAGGAAGCCTAACTTTATACAACATGTTTAAATCTTCTATGTAATCTGTCTCATAGAGAAGGTCAAGGAATATTTTTCACAATTTACTTGAGAATATATTTTTATTGACTAAATTTCTAAACCTCGTGTAGTTACTATAACCATGTCTAGATGGTTTTCAAACACAGCTGTGGTTGCGTTTTTTGGCTAGCTATTCTAGTTTCTACTAATAATTATTTGATTATTTTTTCTTTCATGTGATTTTTCTTCTGAAAACAGATGAAACAAGAACTTATTCAACAGCTTGAAAAGGAGTGGCAGTCAAAGCTGGATCAAACTATAAAGGCAATGAAAAAGAAGACCTCAGATTGTTACAGCCAAACTGACCAAGTAACCACCATTGATGTTATTTCCAAGAAGGAGATGGCAATCATAATAGAAGAGCAGAAGCGCAAGATCCAGCAAGATTTGGAGCAAGAGAAAGAAATTGCTATCAAGGGGGGCTTGAAGAAACTCGAGGTTGAATTGGAACTCAGATATTGTGAAAACATTGCCAAACAGGTAATGAGCAGCTTTGTTTTAATGAAATTATTGGTACTGCTTGTCTGTTAATGCTACAGTTTAACTTGTTCATAACTTTATACTTTAAAATTTTTGTGCATTCCAGGGTAGAGAACTTATGTAGTTCCTAAGATTTTTATTATATTTCTGTCACAAAGCTATTGCCTCTTGGTTTCTCTGTTTATTCTTTCAGTTTACACAATGTTTGCTCCTCGGAGGTCAGTCTAAGCATTCAGATGCCTGAGGTTAATAGCTCAACGAAGCACAATTTAATTATGAATCTTTCATATCTCACTTTATAGAAAATACTCCACTGAGATAGTTATAGATAAGCAAACTTAAAATGAATCAAGTACTTTACAGTATTTGCATTGAGACTTGCAGAGTTGAATCTTCAGGCATACGCCTTCAAGTGGGACTTTGTCTATTAATCCTATTTTTTTTTTTTTTTGCCAAAAATTAGTGCCATTGCCTCCCCTTGGAAGCAGTCAAAAAGCTATCTCACTTTTAACTGGGGCTTATTACTTGGTTTCCGAGAAATGTCATACTGAGAAAAATATAGCTCTTTGTTAACAGAATAAAGGAGAGCTATTATTTGTTTTAATCAATTACAGTGATTCTTGAACTCTTCAGTTTCAGGTTACCTTTACACTTTAAAAATTTGAAGATTCTAAAGAGCTTTTATTTGTGTGGAGTATATTTATTTACTGTATTGGAATATAAATCTAAGAAATTTTTATTTTTAATTTTATTTTTTTTTAGGTGAGGCAACCCTTGGTTGACCCCACAGATTGCAAGGACCTTGTCAGTTTACAATTCCTTATTTTTTATTTGTTATGCCTACAGCATCTGGTCTTCCTAGGTGGTCTCCCATCTAAGTACTAACCAGGCCCAACCCGGCTTATCTTCTGAGATCAGATGGGATCAGGCTTGTTCAGGGTGGCATGGCTATAGACCAATCTAAGAAATTTGAAAAAAACAAGAATGCTCTAGCATACATTGCTGTCAGAGCAGTGATACCATCACTTAGCATGTCACCTCGGAGAACTTTACTGTTTATGCATGAGAGAATGGGAATAAAAAAGATAATGCCTGAATATTAGTTTGAAAATAGTTTTGACCCCATAGACCATCCGATAGACTTCTAGTCCTCAGAAGTCCCTAGAACCTTAATATAATATTTATTGTGTATTTGTTATTTAGAACTATTACTAAAAGACTTAAGATTATAACCTAAAGTAATGTTGTAAAAAATATACTCAGCTTTTGAAAATACTTGAAATTATGCTTATTTGTTAAATTGTTCTACTTGATTTTACAGGGCATCCTTAAGGTCTGGAAACATAGGCAAATATCTGTAATGGTATCAAAGACATCTTCCATCAGTTAAAAAACTAAATTTCTGAAATGTTTACTGTAAGATTTGAACAGAGTTAAGAAAAGGTTCTATAAACAAACACATGTTTAAGGACTCTATTTTGGTATTTATAAAATTATAGATCTTGTAAAGAAAATCAAATAGCATGGTTTTGTGGAAAGGAAATATTCATGGTAACTTTTTAAAGAATATAAATTTCTGTAGTTTTATCTTTTTACCATATTTTTCAACTCCCTGGAATTTACCTATAAATGTATTTAGCATTTTAGTGAGAAATACAGCTGCTTGTAACAACTCTGCTTTTGTGTATCTGTATGGGTATATGTATGTGTATAACTGTGTATATTTCAAAAAAGAGAATAAGGAAAGATTAAGAAATGATCTTGTGGAAGCTTGTAACAGATTTACAACCAGATTACTTTCATAGTTCAAGTCTTCAATTTTTGCCTGAATTAATATATCACCCCTATTTGTCATTAGTCACAAACTCATTCTTGACAGCAGGAAAATTTGCCAGTTATAAGGCTCTAAACTATATTGGCACTTTTGTGCATGCATGTGTGTGAATGCATGAGGACAGTGGAGGTGGCAGGTATACTGATTACACAGCAGCTGGTGCCAGGCAGCTCTCCTGCATGCCTTGACCTTTTCCCCAAGATAAAAGGGGAAATAGCAATTGGTGCTTTGCATAAAGCTTTGTAAAATAGTACTACTGGTTAAGTTCTTCCAACTTAACCTCCTAGTGTGAGTTAATTCTAATCAAACATTTATGCATTCCCACTTCCTGCTGTGGCATTTGCATGGGACAATATGAGAGGTATATAACAGAAGGATTAGAATCTATCGTTTGGTATAAGGTGGGGTGCTTGAAATCAGTTATAACTCATGTAGTACAGTGCAACGTAAAATACACGATTGCTATATAATTTCTATTTGCAAAATCTTTTGAAATTCGATACTTCACATTTCCTCTTTCTCTTGCTATATCTTATAGGTAGAAACAGCTGTGCAAAATGCTCGTCATCGATGGCTGGAAGAGCTGCCTGAGCTTGCAGAGTATAAAGCACACGTACGATCAGAACAGGAAAAGTGGGAAGAACAACAAGAGATCTTTATGGCCCAACGAGTAAGAATTTTCCTGGAAAGAAGTTTCAGGAAGGCCTCTCTCCTGACGCCTTCTCTCATCTCAGTCCTGAGAATTGTTGCCTGCTCAGTGTTGTTGAAGGATTAAATATGATAATGTATGTTAAATATTAAGTCAGGACCTGGCTAGTGGTAGCCATTCTCATCATCCTCAAGTTGTTCAGGGAGAAAGAAGAAAGAATGCATTTTAGGGTCTTGAATCTCTCATAATCAGAAAGATAACCTTAATTGAAACTAAATTCCATTCTGTTTTGCTATATCTTTAGAGAAATTGAGAGCAGGTGTTTATTTATTATTAGCTATACAGTATTGTTTCACATGCTTAAAGGTTGTTTTTTGTACTGTGTCAGAAGTCTTGTAGCATTCTCCTTGGTAAATAGTCAACTTTTCAGAGATGTCATGTTCCTTGACTAGAAACATCAGATACAGTTATTTGTATTCTTCCAACTTAACCTCCTAATGTGAATTAATTCTAATCAAAACGCTAGCATACTGTACATAAGTTTTGAAATTTGACATAATCATTCTAAAATTAATTTGAAAAACTGAAAAGACTAATATTCTAGAAAGGAAGTAGTAGTCCTGCCCTAACAGAATATATCGGAAGGCAACAATTCAGACAGTGTGGAGTCACAGATACAGAATTCTTTTTCGTTCAGTAAAATACCAACTTTGGAGTTAAGCCCAACTCTGAATAAAAACTTAATAAATTGTTTCAAAACATCTGAATGACAAATAGTATTATAATAAATAGCCTTATGATAGCCAGATAACACTTTGGAAAAATTAATTTTAAATTAATTTTAATTTCAAATTAATCCACAACCGGAATTACAATAAAATCTAGGTTGTTACTTTATTAAATGAAATTGAATTTTTCAGATCTATACCATAACAAATTTGGAGGTAACAGACATAGTAGCAAAGATAAAGTAATAGGATAAAATATGTACATTGAAAACTTTTGTAATAAAAAAACAAAAGATAATAAAAATAAGGAAAATAAATTAATCAAACATGAGAAACACTAATACTAACATATGACAAGGAAAACAAAAACCTATGAATAATAAGTGTGCCAAGGATATGAACAAGTAATTTTCATGAGAAGTCCAAACAGCAAAAACCAATGGAACAATGTTCATACCTACCAGATTGGAGACATGAAAACTAAAACAAACTTAAGGTGCCATTTTAAGTCATATTTATAAATCCTCTTATTTGTAGTACATAAAATATAATAGACTGCAATGTCAGGCGTACACCACTCTTCCAATATCACAATCATTTTAGAAAATAATGTGCATAACTGACATTGCAAACAATTCATATGTTCTATCATAAGTTTATTCCACAAATTACTTAAGGAAATAATTCAATGTAAATAAAAATCTATCAATATTTTTCTTAAATTATGTAGCAGTCCCTGGCTGTTTATTATATTATTCTTTATACTTTTCAGTATGTTGAAGTATTTCAAAAGGAAATTTAAGGAGAGAGAAAGAGGAAACAATATGATGGTGTGCATGTGTATCTCAGAGCTCAGAAGTCAAGAGGAATAATAAAGTTGGGTATATAGAAAATAAAATAAGCAAGAGATCTTTCCTTAAGAACATGGAAGATCTGAGTATATGTAAATGCAGAAATAAAAATGAGAAGACAGTGTTTTGCTTCTGAAACTTTAGCTGGCAAGAAAAATCACCTGGAGAATTTGTGAAAGCAGATTCATGGGCTTTACTCCCAGAGATTCTGTGTTGGTGGTTCTGGAGTGAGTCCTGAGAATTTGCATTTTTAACAGGCTCCCAGGCGATATGACGCTACTAAATTTTTGGACCACACGTGGGTGGGAGTAGCACTATTCTAGATAATTATTCAGCCACAAAATGTAACGCTAACATGTTGCATGCCCATCCTCAAAGCTATGGAAGTGGACAAGGGCCAATTTCACAGTATCGCCTGCAGAGTTCTAGCAGAATAGAGTTATCATCAAGATCTGTGGAAATTTAAAGCCAATATGCAGAGTCCAGAAGTAGTCAAATTAGTTCGATGGTTTCCAAACATTGCAGCACATTGGAAAAACTTGGATCTTTTTTAAAAATACTGTTGCCTGGCTCCTACTCCCAGGCTTTATGTTTTAATTGGTATGGGATGTGCCTGGGCATCAGGATTTTTAAAAGCTCCTCAGGTGATTCTAATGTGCAGTGATGTCGGGAACCACTGAGTCCATCCATGCCGTCAAATTCTCCTTGTAAAACTTCATGTGAGAGGGTGTGCCCTTTAGGCGAGATCGGGCCGGCCATCCAAATTCCAGGGGATCCACTACCCCTACTCAAGTCACCTGGTAAGGAAGTCTAGCCATCCATTGCGACACAACCTGTTTTCTCTAAAAACATTCTTTAAACATGTTTCATATCACCGCTGGATTATTCTGTCAGTAACAAAATAATTTTACTGTAAATTCCTTTGTAAAGCTCATCTTAGTGGATTTCTTTAGTAAACTAAAATACAATTAAAATTTGTCGTGTGCAACTGTTCAAGAACATACTATTGAATAAAGTTATATAATGTGTATTTATAAGTCTACGTAGGTGAAGATGTTTCCTCTAATTATATATTAGCAGAAAATTTAGGAAGTGGACACCCGATTTCAACATTCAGAGTATATGTACAGTATTGATTAATAGCAGCCACCCCTGCCTAGGGCAAGCAAGCCTTTGGGGAAACCTAGTTCTTCTTTTAACACTGTTGTATTCTTATGACTTCTTTGGATTTAGTCGGGGAGTATGAGAAGTAAAAGGGACTCAAAGTCATTATCCAATCTGCTCATTATATAGATCAAGACGTTAAATGCTAAAGAGATTGATTTTTCCAAGGCCATGTACAGTCAAAAGCAATAATAACTGCATAACGTTAGTGAGTCCTTATTGTCTGCCAGACTCTGGGCTAAGCACTTTAAATGAGTTGTCTTTTTGTGTCAGTCAGTCCTAAAATAACTATCAGATAGGCATTGTAATTATCCCCATTTTATAGAGGAGGAAACTGAGGCTCAAAGAAGTTGAGGACTGAGCCTGAGGTCCCATGGCTGTTAATTACAGCAGTTTGTCTCTAGAGGCCACTCTGTTGAGAACCATACTGTATTAGGCTGCCTCTGCAATTAATGGCAGGATCAGAGCTGGAGCCCAGGCATTTTGATTCTCTATTACTTTTTGGTTATGTACTTTTATTTTCTGTGATCTACTTACCCTGTTCAGTCATAAAAGGAAATTAGATGTTTTTTAAAGAGGACTTTTTCTGTTTGCTAGTGTCATTTAATGACTTGTTTAACCACTAGAAGTGCATTAAAATATAATTATGTTTGTCAGCTTATAATTATGCAAGTATATGTTATATTCCTTAATAATAGTAAGGTTTCCTTATGAAGCTGCTTTTGGTTCATGTAAAAGATACTTGATTTGTTGGCAGCATTGGTAAAATTTGAGACTGCATCTATATAAAAAAGTGATATGGATTTTTTCAAAAATTAGTTTTGCATAATTATATAATTACATATATGTATTTTTGGTAAATTTAAACTGATATTTTGTTTTTTAAATAACAGAAGATCTAAATTATTAGGTGATTTGAAATGAAGGAAAAGATCTTTTAGTGTAAGAATATTTTAAGAATAATGTCTTTTCCGAATTCAATCTTTCTCCTTAATTTTGATTATAAATCTCTTAAGTTCAGAAGTGAACCCAAATAGTTACTTTAGTTTAATTTTTTTTAATGAGGAGAATTTTAAAGACTTAACTGTATGTTGTTTTGTCCTTTAGATATCATTTGCTGTTTCTGAAGCTAAAGAGAAATGGAAAAGCGAGCTTGAAAATACAAAGAAAAATGTAATACCTGCAAAGGAATTGGAAGAGAAGATTCATTCTCTTCAGAGAGAGCTAGAATTAAAGAATGAGGAAGTCCCTGTGGTTGTCAGGGCTGAGTTGGCCAAGGCCCGGAGTGAATGGAACAAAGAAAAGCAAGAAGAAATCCACAGAATTCAAGAACAAAATGAGCAAGATTACCGGCAATTTTTAGATGATCATCGAAATAAAATTAATGAGGTGCTTGTGGCAGCTAAAGAAGACTTTGTGAAACAAAAAACTGAACTGCTTCTTCAGAAGGAGGCAGAATTACAAACATGTCTAGACCAGAGTCGCAGAGAGTGGACTATGCAGGAAGCCAGGCGGATCCAACTGGAAATCTATCAGTATGAGGAAGACATTCTAACTGTACTTGAATTTCTCTTAAAGGATACCCAAAAGGAGGATGTCAGTGATTCAGAGAACAAGCAACTTTTGGAGCTTGTGTCAATTTGTTCTTCAAAATGGGTGTCTGTGCAATATTTTGAAAAACTAAAGGCCTGCATTCAGAATACATTTCAAGATATCCTCTCACTACTTATAGAAAATGCCGACCCAAAATGGAAAAAGGTATGTTTCTGAGAAGTGAAAAGAGCTATCGAACATCAAGGATGACTGCAGAAGTTCCATATGGTATTTTTTCCTTTCTTCACTTTACAGTTTAATAGATGTAAGACTTGTGTTTCTACCAGCGGTTTAAAAAGCATTTAGTAGCAAATCCAAAGGATTGCTTTTTTTTTTTTTTTTTTTGCCAAGAAGACTTTTTCTTCATAGTGCCATAAATATGGGGCAGACCTTTTATCCTTTTTTATCATTTGTCCTAATAAAATATATATGTTATTCTTTCTACGGGCCTGAGATTTCAGAAACTGAATAGCTCTCATTCCTATTTTGTTTTTTGGGCATGACCACTTCAAGAAATATGCATCATATTAAAGTAGGGGTTCTTAAGAGCTTCTGAAAACTTTGGAAACCTATTTCTTGCCCTCAAGGAATTTATCTCTCATGTAGGCAAAAAATGCCAATAAAGGACAAAGAATTTTGATGTAGAAACAAACAGAGGTATGGCTCACTCACACAAAACTCTGAAGCCCAGTTTTGTTGGCGAACTGTGTGCACGTTTCACGAATTAGTTGTATTCTTTTAGTTGTATTAGTACTCCATGACACCAACTTTAGTTTGTGCAGAAGGGCTGATAAAACCAAAGTCTTACTCCCTTATGATTAAAGAAACTAGGTTTACATGAAAAGTCCAGAATATTTTAGTGGTTGAGATCAGCCGATTTCAACATTTGGAATTAGAGGTAGGAAAAAAATGCCAATATTATAAGGTCTGATTGAAGGCTTGAGACATGGGTTAAAGTTCATTAAGATATTGTGATTAAAGATTTTCAAGGCCAGTTTTGGGCCTCTGGTATTAATACCTACTAGAAAGAGTTATAAGGAAAAAAATCTGGAATTAGTCCCACATTTGGAGATAACTAACTTATTACCTTGGGTAATTGTATAGCTGCTCATTGGAAGAAGAAAGTACAAATCCTGGACCTATCTCATTCCTTTGGTTTTAGTAGGATACACATGATGGAGCTTGACTTGGCCTTCTTGCATCCCAGAACGTCAGAGCCAAGGGGGCCTAAAAGATTAGTTTACTCCTCCCCAGTTCACTCCAATTGATATTTTTATTCTTGATTTTACAAAGATGTGATTACTTAGTAATTGCTTTCAGTTTAAGAATAACTGGACGAGATAATTTCCATGAATACTGTTTAGAATACTTTATTGATAATTATTGGGGAAAAAATAGATAGTTGAAATAAGAATTATCTATAGCAAGTTTTAAGGATGAGAGGTGATGAGAAAATCATATTTTAGGCTTTCAAGTTTGCTTTTCTGAAAAGGTAATCTCTGCTATAAAAATCAAGAAAACTCCTTTTTCCTGCCATTAATATAAAATCAGCCCCAGGTCTTTTTATAGGCTTTATAATTATGTAAACAGTATACAATTGTTTGTATGTATTAATGTGGCTCACATGTCTTTGGAGACCAAATCACATAATTTGGCCGGAACTTATGGACATTTGTGGTTTTTGTTGGGTGGGATCAGATTCCATTCTTGAGAAAAGATGGCTTTGAAATGTCTAATCTGGCATTTGTCATGGAGTAATACTTGACTTCTGCCATTTTAGAGTTAACTCAGTTCAGAACCTTGAGGTAAAGCAATGATTATAAATTTGCAGTATTGGTGTTATAAATGCGAAGGGCTTTATAATTTATTAAATTTAGTTTTTAGAGCTGTTTATAAAAGTTGAAAGAGGAAAATATCATCAGTATGTATAAAACAAGTCCTCATTAAAATAACTTACATGATCAAAAGGTTTTAAAATCGAAACGATGTATGAATTAAAAATGAAGTTTCCAAGGGAATGAATGCCTTGTCAAAATACATGAATACAACCGTTCATAATGGATAAAAGAGAAATATCAATCGAATTAAAAATTTCAAACAAATTTAAGGATGCCTTCTATCTTACCATGAAAATCAAGTTAGTGCTAAGACAGAAGGTTGCTGCTTTCCATCTTATCTTTCCCAGTTTTGAGTAGCATCTGGAAACACTACCTTTGGTTTAGTGTTTATTACCCCTCTTGTTTTCAGGTGCATCTATATTCTCTCGCATGCTCGGAGTTCTCCTTTACTCTGTAACTCTGATCTCTGCTTCTGTTGGGCATCATAGGTAGGTTTCCTGAGGGTCAGTTGAATGAGTTTCTTACAGTCAAAAATCTAGAATACAGCATAAAAATGTGTCTTGAAGTCATTAAACAAGACACCATCTTAAAATCATCCTTTGGGATTTAGCAGTTGTCCAGAACCTAAAAATATCACCTTAAAAGAATGTCTCACTATTAATCAATTTAGTAGCTACATCGTCTGCAACAGGGACTGTTCAATATCTGTTAGTGAAGATATGGTCTTGTGCAGGATGTTTAACTTAGGTGAGCCTCAGTTTCTCTCTTTAACATTGGCATTCAACTGTCCTTCCTTTCAAAATGACACTATTTAGTATTTAAAGTATTTAGAAACATATAGCTTACCAGGTAAGTTAAAATTTTGTGTACTGTTGTTACTTTCGTTTCATGGAAGGCAAAAGGTTGGTATTACAGTTTCTAATGAATCTGACCCGTGCTGCAGTGGATTTTCAAGAACAATTCTGATTTCGCATAGTCTCTTCTGTGGTTTGGTCACAATAAATTATTAAAGTTTCTTAAATTCATATGTATCTGATGTCTGTCTTATAGCTGGCCCATGAGTTCTCTGTCAGATAGTGTTTTAATTTGGTAAATTTTGTCATAAGAGACCAATCAGTTCATAATAATGACAGTATTCACATAACATCATAGGAAAAATATTGATGATAGTCCAAGCAAGATTTTTTTCAGGCAGAGTGTTCTTTTTTTTTTTTTCCATACTAACATTTTAAATAGAGAATTGCGTCAAGATTTTTACTAGGCATTAATTATGAAAATAATCTATTTCAGAGAAATATGGTGAAGATCTCTAAGGATTCTGCCTCCGGGGTCACTGACAGAGGAGACGCTGGAGTCCTGGCCATCCTTCCTGCACCCACTTCTGGACACCACGCTCAGCCCTTGACCTTGCATGAAATAGAAACAAAAGCTGGTAATGGGATTTTATTCCTACTGGTTTTTGTAACATCCATAATCACAGTTCTGGAGGATTGCTTTGGGCATAAAAGGAGATTTAAAAAAATGTGTATAGTTTTAGAGTGAACACATGTGTAGTGTTATTCCTACTCAGTGTGTGTCCCCTCTAGATTTCATTTTGCATTTAAAAGACAGGGTTGCTTCAGGCCCTCTTAATTCTGTCTTTTCATGTCTTCCCTCAATTCATGAGCGATTTTTATTAGAAGAATAATGAGAAGTCATGTTTTTTGTTTGTTTTTTATCTTTTTGAGTCACGTTTTTTTATTACCTGGCTCTATTGGGAAATCAAGGGTTTCACAGAAAAGAATTTCCTAATACCTGAGACCTTTTTATTCAAATTACTGAAGTTAATTCAACTGTTTTTTTTTTTTTTTAATGGAAATCTTTCTGAAGTATATTAGGTGTGAGGCAGGGACAGTGTCTTTATTTCTTCTTCCCTGACACATGGCAGAGTGAATGGCATAGTTTATGTCTTGAATATTTGATGAACTAATAGTTTAACATTTCCTTAGTGACCTAGAGTTGTCATTATGAAAAGGAAACTGTGCTATACTACAGTCCTTAAGGTATTCAGAGCTCACTGAGGAACATAGGGCTTTTGTTTCCTGTTCACTGAGATAGTTGAGCTAGGTAAGAGTTGACGTAATCCTTTATCAGTTCCCATCCTTTTTAGGATATTGACCCCTGGCAGCCTGCTTGTCCCCCCCTCCCTTGTACCCCGCACCCCCCCCAAACACAAACACATTCTTTCTGTTTGTAATCTGGGGAAGAACTAAGAATAGCAATAGCAAATCATATGTACTAAGCCAATAACCTTAGTTTTTACACACTTCTAACTCAGCTGACAGTAATTTTTTTCTAGATTCTAGATGATTGAGAGTATCTTATTGCTAATTAGGTGCATGGTAATACTACCATAATTTGTATCTTGCTTCTTGCTTTTTAAATGCCATTTTAGGTCTGCTGTTAAATTTGGAATAGCCTGAGAATTATATTTTGTGAAATGGGTAGTTTTCAATATTATTTGGCTTTGGGAATTCTGGTCAGTATGAAAAAAATTATTTTTGACCTAAGACAAGTCAGATGATAAAAGGATTTATTTTTCTTTCTTTAGTCTCTAAGAACAAACACATTATCAAATTCACTGGAAAGGATTAAATAATCTAAAACATGTAGTAGATTATAAAGTCCTTCATAGTCCTACCACAAGAGGGTGCCACTGTTGACTAGTTATATTTTGATATCTCATCATTTTAAAAAGTATTTTAAACATTGTGAAATACTTCACACATGTAACAAGTATATGTAATGCACATGTAAGTTATGAAGGCTCTAAGAACCAGGGACCCATTATTTTACTTAAGAAATAGAACATCACCGATGCTGTTAAAGACCACTGTGTGTTTCAACACAATTTCATCCTTGTAACTTCCCTACAACCTGAGGTAACAAATATTCTCATGTTTAAAAAATTATTCTCTTGCTTTTCTTTGTTTTGCTCAAGTATAGATATCCTCAAAAGCTGTTGCTTTATTTAGTTTGTATTTTAATATTGTAAGAATAGTTTAATACTTGTTATAGTCTGTAACTTGCTTTTTCCACAAGTAGTTCTAGTTCATGCATTTTCATTGCTGTATAGTATTCCATTATATGAATATACTATAAATTATTCTCTTGTAAAGGACATTTGCCTGGTTGTTAGTATTACAACAGTATCTTAAATTAAAAATATAAATTCAATGTGTGATACCTAGGTGATGCTTCATTAATCTTTTAACATGAGTAGAACCATTTAAATGAAACTAAAAAGTCAGAAAAGAGCTAAGAACAATTTTGCTGGACCGTGATTTTTGCTTAACATGAGTAGAACCATTTAAATGAAACTAAAAAGTCAGAAAAGAGCTAAGAACAATTTTGCTGGACCGTGATTTTTGCATCAACATTTTGAGAGTTAGCCTCTGAGCCTGTGCCAATTTGTATTCCAGCTTTATTATATCAGTTATATTAATAGTAATCTACTTTTTTGTATCATTTTTATGTATTATTTAAATATTATTAATTTTATATATTACTAATAGGAATAGGTATTATTTATTGTATATGTGCTCTATGCCAGGTACTGTGCCAAACATTTTTTATGCATTTATACCTCCTGACAGTTTAAAATAGTTTTTTCATTCGGAGATAATTTAAAACTTACAGAAAAGTTGCAAAAATAAAAATAGTCGCAAAGACCGCTCATATCCCCTTTACCTAGATAGACCTATTGATTACATTTTACCCCATTTGTACTCTTCTTTGTGGATATTTATGTGAATATTTCATTTTTTCCTGAGCCATTTGAAGGTAAGTTATATACTTGTATCCTTTAACTCTTAAATACTTCAGTGTATATTTTCAAAAAATAGGAATTTTTCTTGTATAACCTTAGTACATTAAGTTTAACATTAAATAAATATATTGAAGCAATCTACTATTTATATTCTAGTTTGTCAATTACCCACTAATGTCTTTTATACCATTTTCTCCTCTCCAGTACAGGAATCTGCCCAACGTCAGGTATTACATTTAGATGTCATGTCTTTTTTGTCTCCTTTAATCTAGGATATTAGAATATTTCCAGTCTCTCTTTGCCTTTTATGACATTGACATTTTTGAGAGACATATTCTCTCCTCTCTCTCTACCTAAAGCCCGCTAGCTTTTAATAGATCTTTCCTCATTTGAGGTTTGTTGATATTTCTTCATGATTTGATTCACGTTGTGTTTTCTTGGCTGGATGGAGCACGGCACAGGTGATGAGTTATCACATATGGATATGCATGATGTCTTTTATTGGTGAGGTTCATTTTGAGCACCTGCTTAAGGTGTTGTCCAGCTGTCTTCACTGTATAATTACTAAGATTTCCCCTTTTCAACTGATAAGCAGTCTATGGGGAGATACTTTTAAGATCATGAAAATATTCTTCTTCTCATTAAAACTTTCTCTTTTATTTAGCAATCATTGATGTTAATGACCTGATCAAGTCTTTACTATGGTGGTTGCAAAATTAAAATTCTTCCAACTCCAGACCTTCCTTCACTTTCACCTCCCCCCCAGCATGTGTGTATTATTTATTTATCCGTTTATCTGTCCGTCCATCCATCCATCCATCAACCTACCTACCAAGTTATCTACCTATTTATCCATCTTATTATTGGTATGACTCATGAATTCCTATTTTAAAAATATTTTATGATTTTTTACTAAATTACTGTTCTAAATGTCCCAGATTCAGCTAGTGGAACCCCTTGCCCTTGTGATAGGCTATATTTTTGATTAATTTCCTAACTTTCTGGCATAGCAAAATATTCTGGCCTTATCTCAATATACTCTGATCCGGGACTATAGTCAGTTATTTCTTGAAGATCCCTGGTTCTTTTTAGTGGGAAATGGTATTCAGTACTAAGATCTGAGCATTATGTTTCATAGCAATTAATACACTCTGAGTCATACAGCCATTATGTAGTGGAAACAGGATTTAAACCCAGGTCTCTCTCAAATCTCATGGTTTTTTCAGTTAGTTTTACCGTTGCCTTTAGTGATATCATCAGGGTTCCTTCCTTCCTTCCTTCCTCCACCTTTTAGTCTAAGTTGATATAAAAGTTTGCTATCATTTAATTTTCGCAGATGAGAAAAAGATCCTTGAGATTAAAGATTCATGGTGTGGACACTGCTTCCAAGAACTTGAAAAGGCAAAGCAGGAATGTCAAGATCTGAAAAGAAAACTGGAGAAATGCTGTAGGCATCTTCAGCATTTAGAAAGGAAGCATAATGCTGTAGTGGAAAAAATCGGAGGTTAGCATCTCAGGTAGCACTGCTACCAGCATAAATCTCTTTGATCCTTGTTGAAATGTTCAGATGTGACATTTAGTTAATGTAGGCACCGATTCTCTTTGGGGGATTAATGTAAACTAATCTGGACCTTATTTTTTTCTAACCAAATTATTACTGAATTCAAAAGAGGAAAATTGGAGCTCTAATTAAAAGATCACATTCCTTTCATCCTTTTTTTGATTGAACAGATATTGAGCACCTAATCTGTGTCAAGCAATATTCTAAGCACTAGGGATACAGCAATAAAGACAAAATTTCAGTTCTGATGGAGATGTTCAAGACTATTCTTCATGAAGCTGATCATCAAGAGAGGAGAACTAAAAACAGATTAATAAGTAATTGCAGCAATGTCTGCTACTGGCAGTATGTTTGTGGAAGAAAAGATGTTAATTCTTCCTCCTATTAAAGTTAAGGAAGCCTTCACTAAGCCTTGAAAGATGAAGGTCTTTGCCAAAGAGAACAGTGTTCTAGGCAGAGGGACATGAACAAAGCCATGTGGGTCTGATCTGGCCTCCTTCCAGTCCATTCTTCACAGTGTTTTTACGGAAATTAGTGAAATGATTGTCTTTTGCCATTTTTATTGCCCTTCTAAGAATGGAAGTTGTTGGGCTTATGAGCCTGTTCCCTCTTACCTTTTATTATTCACTTATATCCTATGCTCTATACTCTTTACATTTGAAATATTTCAGATTCCTAGTCAGGAATTTTCTTTTACTGCTGCATCTTGTATATGATACTATCACTTGGTCCTCCGATACTTTACCCTCTCATTCTCTTTGTGGCCTAACTCTTTCTCATCCTTTAGGACTCAACTGAGAATATGACTTATCTGCAGAGCCCTCCTTGATTTTCCCTGGGTTAGATGGGCCTCTCCCGTGCGGCCCCATATTACCATGCTCCTTCTTTATTACCATTCTGTATTTGATTTTTTTGGTTACTAGCCCAGTACCCTTTCCAGCTTATAAGTACCCTGAGGATAAGGAATGTTTTGTTTTGTTCACACTTGTTGTTATGGTGCCCACTATATACCAGCCAATAGTAAATGTTTGAATGAGGACTGAATCTGATGGTCCCAAATAATCACATCATCCAGAAAGACCAGGTAGATAGGTTTACATTTTTCCTTCATTAACCTCTAACAGTTGTGTGGACAAGTTACCTTTGAGTCTTTCTGCTTCCAATATAGACCCTCCCATCCATTCTTCATCAGGCAACTAGAGCTACCTTTTAGTGAGTGACCTTTTAAAAAAGTGAATTAGATCAGGACACTCTTGTTTAAAGCCTTTCAGTGGCCGGATGTGGTCCTCAGTATGAAATACAAATACTTAACAGAGTCTAAAAATACCTTAATGAGCCAGCATCTCTCAGCCCCTCCAGCCTCATCTTTCCCCAGCCCCCTTACTCTTTCACAGAGCCGTAGCATGGATTTCATTGTCTCTTTTCTGAGGCCCTCTTTGCATTCTTTTCCTTTACCAAAACATCTGTCCTCCCATTCTAATCACATTGGCTGGCTAACTCCTTCTTATCTATTATTTCTCGATGCATTTACCTCCTCAGGGGAGTAATTCAACCCACCACATGTCCATTAGACATTTCCTATACCACCTGTGTTTTTTTTATAGCATTCATCATCTTTGTAATTACTGATTGTCTGTACTACCCCTTGGAGTGTATACTTGATGGTGACAAGGACCAAGTCCTGTCCCAGCATTTAGCACAGTACCTGGTATCATAGCATAGTTTGTAAACGCTATTGAGGAGATTCCTATACCTCACCTACTGCTTGCTAAGTCTGTTAGAGATACATAATTATTATGTTAAAGTAAAAAAAAAATTTTAAGAATTTTCAGATAATTTTTAACAACTACAGTTCCCGTTGTGATCACTTAATTCTTTAGTAGAGGCCAGGAGACTGAGATATTTGTCTAACTGTAGATGTAGATAATAATGTAGCTATTGTAAAATTTGATGAAAACTAAAGAAAAAAGATCCATTTTACCTAATAAAATGAGAAGGGCAGTTGGATATGATTATTTCTAAATAATAATTAACACCATACATTGTGAGCATAAAATCGTCATTCTGATAGTGCCTTCTCAGGCTGATATCTTCTATAATTTGTAGACTTAGAAATCATAAAACTTGGTAATTAACTCAAAAACAAAAGGGTCAGGGTCAGAATTTAAATCATTTGATAGTTTGATTTCAATGTTTGTCTACATAAATCCGATAGGTGATGATATTTTTGCTATTGTGTTTGTATCAGTTTTGTTTCTTAAATTCCATTTTCTTACCTTCATAGCATTTATGAGAAAATGATAGAGTAAGAGTGAGTGGTTTAAAAATCACTAGGGAGAATTGAATGATTCATTCTCCAATTTATGGGGTGCATTGAGAGGGTCAAGAATGGGATACATGAGGTGCCATATTTTTAATTATAGAACATTGGTATTGTCAGACCCTATATAAGGTGCTGTAAATTTATTGTTTTATTTTTATTCAAAGTAGGTAACGATATTCCCATTTTCATAAGAAAAAAGTCAGATTCAGAAAGGTTAATAATTTGCCTGAGTTTATGCAACTGGTAAGCAGAGCTAGCACTGAAATCCATGTCTCTCACTCTGAAATTTATGTTTTGTTCTCTATACCACATGGACTCGATCAGTCTCATCTTCTTTTTAAAAGTTCAAAGAATTGAAAATCTTAACCTCAATTCTGAAAATGGCACCTACTGAAACTTAATTTTTAAAAAAGTTTTGTATTGAGGGCCTTGTTCAAAGATCATTTATATGATCATAGTCTGTACCCAGATCCATGGAGAACAGGGAATTAGAAAACCTAGTATTTTTCTACAGAGCTACAGTCTAGCTGAAAAACAAAACATATGCGCATGAAAAATTGGGGAACCTATTCCAGAATAGTGTGTAACCCAAAACAAGATGGAGATGGAACACAGATTTTTAACTGCTGAGAGAACAGGAAGTGATCAGACTAGGATTCATCAGGGAATGAATGACATAGGGTGCAACTGGAAATTCAGAGTTTCCTCTGTAAACATCTGCAGTGAAAACTTAAATCTTAAGGGAAAGGAAGTCTGAAGAAAAAAGACATTAATTGACCAATGTTCTACAATTGTCTTTTTTAGAAGAGAATAGTAAAGTTGTTGAAGAATTAATAGAAGAAAACAATGAAATGAAGAATAAATTGGAAGAACTGAGAAACTTGTGTAAAATACCACCAAGGTATACTTTTACTCTTTTAAAGAAATTTTTAAGTAAATTTTTTGTTAATCATATCAATAATATAAAGAATATCATTTATTGTTATGTAGTCATGTGCTGAATAACAATGTTTTGGTTAATGATAGACCGCATATATGACAGTGATCCTATCAGACTATAATGGGGCTGAAAAATTCTGATTTATAGTGACATCATAGCTGTCATGTTGCAGCCCAAGGCATTGTGTGTTTGTGGAGGGGCTGCTGTAAACAAACCTGCAGGGCCGGCTTTATAAAAATATAGCACATATAATTATATACAGTACAAATAACTATGTTATTGGTTTATGTATTTACTATACTATACTTTTTATCCTTATTTTAAAGTTTTCTGTGAAACAGTATGCTGTTTTATGCCTCATACGTCTTTTGTTTACCATGTCTCTCGATTGCATCATTTTTTCTTGTGCTTGACTTAATCTCAAGTTGTTTTATCCAGTTGCATGCTATACAGGCTTGTAGCCTAGAAACAATAGGCTATATCACATAGCCTAGGCATGTAGTAGGCTGTACCATGTAGGTTTGTGTAAGGGCACTCTGTGATATTCATACAATAACATAATTGCCTAATGACATTTCTCAGAATGCACCTCAGTCATTCACATTAACATTAACAAACAGTATAAAAAAGAAGAAAATCTTCTAACACCCTATCCCCAGGAGATACCTTCTGTTAACCTATTGGTTTATATCATTTAAGCCCAATTTTAGACACATATACCATGTGCACATGTTTTAAAAATTGAGACTATAAGCTATTTTGTAACCTTTCATTAACTTAACATTATAAAATAAACATCTTCCTATGTCATTAGATATTCTCCTATAATATGCTTTTTAGTAGCTCTGTAGATTTTTATCATGTGGATTTACCAAGATTTATTTAAGTAACCATAACATTTAAATTATTTCTATTTTTCTCCTATTTTCAATGACTATATAGTAAAGTTCCTCACATATGAAAAATTTTTTAGCATACCTCAGTTTATTTTATTGGAATATATGGATTTTTTTTCAAATGAAGTTTTTCACTTATAATCTGTGTTTTTGCAATCTTTGGTTTGCTTCTAGGTCCCTGTCAGAAGGAGCCATTGAAAATACTGGGCCGCCATGCAGTCAGGGGGCCTTGGAAGAACTTCGTGGGCAGTACATTAAAGCTGTAAAAAAAATCAAGCGTAAGTCCCTAAAGACATTTCTAAGACTTTAAGGTAGTAGAGGCCTTTTTTGTTACTAACAGTAGTGACTCAGGGGAATTTCCCAAACTTTTTTGTTCTGGAATCTTACCTGCTTTATAGGAGAGATCATTGACACCTTTCCTAATTATACAGCAATGGATTATTTTGCCCAAGTGATGTCTTTTGAAAGTGACATGAGGATAGTTATTTTTATATTGTTGATTATCCTGTTTTGTTTTGGGGCACTAATGTTAAACTAAAAATTTAATAATCTTACAACTTAAATAATTGGTAGCAAAGTAAATGTCACATGAGTTTTATCAGCAACTATATTTTCCTACCAAAAACTTTTGAGGACCATGGAAAATGGATGTAGTTAGGATTGTTCTGTTGTTTCTCATTATTTTGATAATCAATTAAAAATTACAGATGTATTTATCAAGTACTTTGCAGTGCTAGGTAGTGCAGTATATGCTGCAGAGCATTTATTTGGTTGGTTTTTCCAGTGGAATTCCTCCTGGTTTTTAATTACAATATCACATAGAATGTACATATATCCCAGGACAATAATCAATATTTATATTGGAAAAAAATATATATTCTCAAAATTGTGTTCATTTTAAATAAAATGAGTGGAAAGTATTTCAAATTCCAGATATAATTGTTAGATCAGACTCATGCATAGATGTTTTGTAAACTCAGTTATTATCAGTAAAGAGGATTTGCTTTTCAGTGATTGCTGGTGCTAAGAGAGGCCATATTACTACAAACAAAGCAATTTTTTGTTAGCAAGCATAGTAATTAGGAAGTGAAATTTTAAGTATTTTTTTTATCCTAAAATGATAATGTGTGTGTGTGTATGCGTTGTTTTACATGTTAGCAGTTGGTTGGAGATTTTTGTGTTGACGTACTTCATTTTAATTTTTTCCACTTCAAATGATGAAAAATAGTTTTCCAGTTAGATTTTTGCAGAGAATGTCTGATTTTCAAGAAATGCTGACTGATGTTAGGGAATTTCTTCTATGAATACATATCCTTTAATACAACAGGGATGTGATATTCTAGATGTAGGCTGTGGCCCTGGATTTGGTAAATAATGTTAATCTTAACTACTGGTAGTCCCAGTCAAAACATGTTGAATCAAAGACAAAAAGAGATTTTGAAATCTGTGAACTATTTTTTAAATGTAAGTTATAGAAGGTGACATAAGTCTCATTCCTCTCCCTGAAGTTGCATTTTGTACATATCTCTCATGGGTGATAAGACTGCATTTAGTCAGATACTCATAAGTGGTAATGAAAGATTTGAATAAATAATGAAATATGGATTTTTAGAGCACAAGTAAAAATGAATCTGACTCTCTTCAGCTCATATTGCCTCCTCCTGTCTTTCTATGTCTGCTTCCCTCAATATTCAGCTGAAATGCATATGTTTCTGTGCTTCATATTTATGGGTTTTTCCTTGCCTCATTGTTTCAGAATATGACCAAATTTCCCTAGGGAATTTCCTTACCACATGTGGCTGTCATCATTCTAAAAGGACTTTTAGATTTCATCTCCTTTGTCTCTACCAAAATAATGATCTGAAATATTCCATTCTAATGATTGTGAAAAAGTATAATGTCAAAACTATGGCTCTAATCACTTTATCTCCCAGAAAATTGATCTGAAGTCTGCCTCTCCTGTTTTTGAAAAACTGGTAATGAACATGCTTTCTGTGGGGGGTTTCTCTATACCCCTTTCTTCACCTCCCTCACCCGCCAGGTGATATGCTTCGTTATATTCAGGAGAGTAAGGAAAGAGCTGCGGAAATGGTAAAAGCAGAAGTGTTACGAGAACGTCAAGAAACCGCTCGAAAGATGCGCAAATATTACTTGACTTGCCTCCAACAGATCTTGCAGGATAATGGAAAACAGGAAGGGTAAGTTCAGTCTAAATAAACATTGTGTCCTTGGAGTACTGAGATGGCAAGTTGTCATTTTCTAAACATTTTCCTTAACCATGGTATTAATTATTTCTACATGATCAGCCATTGGGGGTTAAGAGAGGCTTAATGATTGTGCTACCCTAAATGTTGGCAGAGCTAATAGGAAAACAGAAATCCTGGGGCTAAGGAAATCCATTTTTTTCCTTTAAACTATATTAATTTAATATTCTGGAATTCCCACAGACCTGAGAAAAAGATTATGAATGCTGCTAGCAAACTTGCTACAATGGCAAAATTGCTGGAAACGCCTATTTCTAAGAGATCCCAGAGCAAAACTGTAGAGTCAGGTATGTCAAAATGAGTCACTCGAAGGGTTTCTCTCTTCTTTCTTTTTCTTCTTTCTTTTCTTCCTTCTCTCTTCTTTTAGATACTTAATATTTTTAGAATGAAAATCAGGAAGTGTGAGTGAAAGGTAGTTTATAAAGTGGGTGTGTTTTACTTAAACTGGAAATTTACAAAAAAGAGTATAGTTTCCAGTTTAAGTGGGCAGACTGAGCATACCCATCAGCTTCCTATTGCTGCTTTCATCCCTAGAAATGATAGAAAAGATTTTAAACAACAAATTAAAAAGGAGAAAAAGAAGAAATTATAACCGGGCTTAGAAAAGTTACAGTTGATAGACCAGAAGCTAAGAGGAATCTCTGAAAGAATGAAGACAGTGTAAGATTGAAGATGGGAACCTCAGTTCAAAACTGCCAGAAGATGACAGCTACAAGAAAGAGCAATAGCAAAACTGTTTCACGTATGAAGGTGGTATGTTCTAGGAGGTGTAGTAAGCCTAAGGATACTGGTGGGATAATTAGTTGGTATTGTAGAACAGCAATAACCAAGTGTGATTACTGTCTTTATCTCTCATTCTCCTCTTCCTCCCCCAGCCCCAACATTAGGCTGGGCAAGAAGAGCAACGGGAACAAAGAGTTTGGAAGCAGGGCAGTGCTCCAGGTGGCTAGCCACATCAAGAAGGGACTGAGAGCCCACATCCCCGTAGTACCAGCTCATAGGTTTTTCTACCTTGCAGCTTGTTCCTTCCCACTTCCAATCTCAATTCCTTTAAATAAGCAGCAAAAACAGATACCACATTCAGGACATCTAAAAGATAAAGTATTTAACCAGAAATCATCATATATTTATAGAAAGCCAGCACCATAAAAAAAGACATTAAACTCAAAACAAAACAAAACAAAAAAACAGCAGAACTTATACCTAAGGAAATGGAATTCATAGAACAAACAGGGCCTGAGAACGTTAGAAAAGTATAGTACTCCTAGAAAGATGTAAGAGTATATTATAAAGGAAACTAACAACATGCTAAGATTTTTAAAGGAGAGGGTATAGATACTGATAACTTGAGCCATTGCCAGAAAAATGAAAGTTTAAGTATGTATGTTGAAAATAGAATAACTAATAGAAAATGGAAATAGAGTATGTAACTTTCAAACTGGTAGGCGAAAAACTTGGAAGGAAATCTTTTCAATATAATAGAATTAAGAAGGAGCAAAAGTACAGCTAGAAAGATGGGTAAATAGAAAACAATAGTTGGTTAAAATAGCAGCAGTCACACTATGAGTAGTTCAAACTCACTTATTAAGAGAATATAACTTTCAAACCATTTAAAAAATTCAGACATATGTTATTTTTACAAGAACATCTAAAATTTAAAATAAATGAATAGAAAATGACACACCAAGCAAATGCAGTGTTGATGTTCGATAAATTATAAATTTAAATTTAATATCAGGTAAATTAGAGTTAGCATTTAAAAGGACCAAAGTTCATGATAAAAGAACAGCCTCTCAAGAACTATATAAATGGTTTCTTTCTCTACATTAAAAAAAAACAATAGCTTTAGAGTATGTAAAGCAAAAGCTGATGAAAATACATGAACACACTGGTAAATTCCCAGTTACACTGGGAGATTTTGAATGTATCTATGGGGAAATGGAATTTTTGGACTTTGGAAGCTTCAAGCAGAGATTGTTCAGGAATCTATGAGTCTGATATTGGTAAATATTCTTCAAATAGAAGCACAAGATTATTTGTGTAAATTTTGGAATGGTGATGTGAACCTTGGGTATATAAGAGCAGTGACATATAACAAGAGAAGAATTTTAGATTTGAAGCAATGGTATGCAAATGAATGTCCCAGTAGAAGCAAACCTTTTATAAGGCTTTCGGGGTCCAAGGTACAGTATTCTGAGACATGATGCCATGATGCCTCTGATTCTATGCTATGTGACTGCTTTGCCTCTGGTCAGATTTAATGTCTTAGCTAATTAAATCAGAGACTGATTAGTTTGTGGTGTGTGTGTGTGTGTGTGTGTGCGCGCGCGCGTGTGTGCGCGCATGAGTGCAGGTGGGTTTCTTCCAGTAAACTTCATATTTGACATCAGAGCAGAATTGGAAACATTGCAGTTGGCTGTTAAATGCTGTAACATCTATTGCAGAAAATAATAGATCAGGTGGATAGCAATAATAATGTATCAGATTTCAGTAACGAAATTAGCTAGTTTTATGAATGGTTATACGTAAAAGATTACTTTAAAATGTCCAGCATTGATGTATTCTCTTTGATAATGTTTAAATAAATAAGCATGCTATGGGAATATGTAAAAATGTAAATTTTTTTCTTTTTCATTGTTAATTTTCTCCTAATTTTGTGTTCCCTTGTATATTACAGTACTGCCTCTGACTTCAGAGATAATCATTGAACAATCAAAAAGGAATGATGTGAATCAGAATATACCATGTCATATTGAAAGCAAATCAAACAGTTTGAAAACAATCCCCAGAAGTATGTGTAATCAAGTTCCTAAGAGGAGGGCCGCTTGTGACTTACGAAGGCGGTTGGAGGACTCAGAGCATGAGGACATAAAGCACATGGGTCCCAAAGGGTCACATTCAGAATTTCAGTTTGGGGATAATGTTCCCAAACATCTAGACATTTTGCCAAGGAATATCTCTGAGTTTGTCCCTTGCGAGGGTGAAAGAGGCTTTGGTTTGCACAAGAAGAAAGACCTGCTCAGTGATACTGGCTCTGAATCACATGTGCACTCAGCTGAATACCCCTTTCTGGGAAACTTTGGAAATCAGTCCTCACCTAGAAATGCCCCTAATTTTTCTGAATCTGGATCCACGCACATAACCTTTCAAGGCCCTAATGAAAGAGTTGGTTTAAAAGTATATAAGTGTAATCCACTAATGGGGAGTGAAAATGTTGCATCTGAGAAAAATGGAGGTTTGAGTGTTCAGGAAGCTCCAGTAAGGGATGGAGAAGACCTGAGTGACACCATTAGCTGGTATTCCAACAATGCCACTTTACCCTGCGACAGCCATGAAGTGTCATTTTTACATGGTAGGCCTCAAGAAACTCTGGATATGCTAGCTGAGTCTGGTAATTTCAAACAGTTTTCAGCAGCCAGTTGTCTTTCAGATACAGAGAAAAATAATACGAATCATCAACCAATGAAATGGCAGAGTAGTCACATTCCAGACTCGGCAGAAGAAACCATGTATTCCCAGCCAGGGAAGATCAAAATGACTGTTGGGCACCCAACTCATCATAAGGCTGATATATTAAAGTCAGATTTTAAAAAACTGAGCAGTACAGAACCATCCTCCATGCATCAGCAGCCTTTGAGAAAGCTAACTGCTCCTCTATCTAGCCAACCAGATAGTGGCTTTGATAGTCCCTTTGTCAATCTTGACTAATTGTTGTACAGTATTTAAGAAGGATATATTGACAAGAAGACTGGAAAGGAAGACTTCATACTAAAAAATTTGTGGGCTCTGCTTATTTTGAGATGTTTTAATAACATCTGACTATCATATGAGTAAAGTATTCTCATAAAATTACTTGAGATATTAATGTTGCCTTAATCTTTCAAAGGCTGATGGTTTATTTATAATCTCCTTCCGTGTGGTGCTTATTTTTGGTTGCTAAATCACCTATTTTTTATATTTATAAATTAGCTCTGTGCAGTGTTAAATTATTTAAATAAACTTGCATATGGTCTATAGAATTGTTATGAATTATTTTGTAATTCATAATATAGAAATGTTATATTGACATGTTTAAATTTTAGGAAAAAAAACATGACTTTTGATGATTTATATATGCAATCAGCCAAATTTAGTTTTTGGAATTGGCCATGTTTAATGAGGTCATATACTTACTGTAGACATACTTTTTCTGGAAATATCTACTCAAAATTTTGATCCTGGCTTTTAATTAGTAGAAATGGTGTATGAAAGTACTTCTCTCATATCTGTCAACCACAGCCATACTATGGACTGTATTTGATTCACTATGTTTTTCCACCCAGAACCAGGCTAATGTGGGTGGTGGTGGCACTGGTTGGCAAGATGCATCATCCTCCTTCTGATAAACATCTATGAAAGCAAGAACCTAGAAGAGGACATTCTGGAGCTTGGAAAGCTGTGCCACCTTAACTGGTGACCAGATGCAGATAAGCCTAAAAATTAGCACAGGATTTCAGTGTTTGAGTTGACGTGCAGTTAGAAAAGAGAACACACCATATTTTCAAAGTCTCACTTTGAGGATACAATCAGTGCACGTTGTCTAACAGTTCAGCTGGAATTTCTAGGCAAACTTCTTTACCAGCAGAATTTATGAATCTGGTTGGTGGTTGATCATTTTAAGCCATGGGTATGAAAACTGAGAATCTAGCTCATTGCTTCCCTAGTTTTTCATCTTTTGTTTTAAATTCTTGTCGGGTATTTAAATCCACCATCAAGATTGAAATAGGAAATTTTGATTTTTGCTCCTTTTATGAAGTCCTTAATCTCTTTTGATATCATAATTTTAACTTATTTTTTTCGATATCCATAATTTTATCCTAATCAATAGGATGAGCTTACTTTATTTCAAACACTCTACACACAATCACCAAGAAATGTGTACATTGATAATTGTATAAATGAAGGGACTGCATAGCCAAACCAGCTCTGGTGATTTGCATTGGTCTGAAAGGTGTGGCGTGAGAACATAAAGGAGGCACAAGCCCCATAGGCATCATGGTCATGTAAACTTAACTTCATCATGGTATTTAATCTTTTTAAAAATATTTTTTAATGTTTCAATTACAGGTGACATACAATATTATATAATTTTTAGGTGTACAAGGTGATTAGACATTTACATAACTTAAGAAGTGATCAATCACCCTGATAAATCTAGTACCCATCTGACACCATACATAGTTATTACAATATTATTGACTATATTCCTTATGCTATGCTTTACATCCCCATAACTGTTTTGTAACTACCAATTTGTATATTGATCTTTTCCCCATTTTCATTCACTCCTCCCCCACTCCCACCTGGCAACCATCAAAATGTTTTCTATATCTATGAGTTTGCTTATTTTATTCCTTAGATTCCACATGTGAGTGAAATTATATGACATTTGTCTTTCTCTGTCTGACTTACTCCACTCAGCACAATACCCCATAGGTCCATCCATGTTGTTGAGGGGGCAAGATTTCATTCTTTTTTATGGCTGAGTAATATTCCATTGTGTATATGTACCACCTCTTCTTAATTCATTGATCCATTGATGGACACCCAGGTTGCCTCCATTTCTTGGCTATTGTAAATAATGCTACAGTGAACATATGGATGCATGTGTTCCTTCAAAGTAGTATTTTGGGTTTGTTCAGATAAATACCCAGAATCAGATTACTGGGTCCATCTTTGTTTTTTATTATAGCCTTTGTCTTAAAGTCTATTTTGTCTATTTCCTTTCTTATACTTGCTTTAGGTTTAATTTATTCTTCTTTGTCTCTATTTTTAAAAATAGCTCTCACACTCTAGTCAGGGGAGACATTAAATATGCATAATTTATGAAGGATGTTAGAAGCTGGTAAGTGCTATGGAGATAATTATAGCCAGGTCTAAGGAAGGAGTGGTAGTGGAGGGGTGGTTAGACACCCTCAGGAGATCACACTGAGATGGTAACA
The DNA here is from genome assembly GCA_030015415.1 of Cynopterus sphinx. Classification (NCBI taxonomy): domain Eukaryota; kingdom Metazoa; phylum Chordata; class Mammalia; order Chiroptera; family Pteropodidae; genus Cynopterus; species Cynopterus sphinx. Next base: position 92,434,250 of record CM057384.1, on the reverse strand, counting down.
TTTGGGTAAAGATTTGAAGGAGATGAATACAGCTTCACCATTTCTTATATTCTCTACCTTTGGCATTCTTATTAAACACATCCTCCGTGTCTCTTAACTGTTCTTTTGTACATTTTTATCTCTTTCTTAATGCTTTATGGAATTCCTCAGTGCCATGTTCCAGTTTGCTGATTCTTCGTTTATTCTATGTCCAGGATCTAGTTGGTATGTTTATACCTACACGTTTTGTAAAATTTCTGCTTGTTTTATTCAGTAATCTTGGTTTTTATAATTCTATTTCTTTATATTTTTAAAAACTAAAAAATACTTATTTTAAAATTTCTTCTAATTATGGTATATCACTTGGGAGTGAAATCATATGCCTTTCGTAGAATTAGTTTCTCCCATGTGTATGGAATTTTAGCTTGTTGTCTTACCGTGAAGAGGATTTTTTTTTTTCCTTCTGAATTTTCTCCCTCCACCCTGTCTAGATTTTTGTGGTTGACTCCACCTGTACCCTCATGTGCCCAGTCCAAGATCAAGTCTTATATAGATGGTTTCTAATTCATTAGCATTATCCTAAATCTAGTCACTGAACCAGCAGGCAGCTTGGCCCAGATCCTGGCTGCAAGGCTGTGCCTGTATCCTCCTGGCTTCTCTACTGCATAGCTTTTATATAAGCTGTGGCTTCAGGCAGTGATTGTAGCTTGTCAGTCTCCCTGGGGTAAGGGAGCTCTACTTGGGTTACTAGTTTAGCCAGCTAGCTTGTCCTTTGTCTCCATCAAATAAAATGCTTTTAGTCTTTGCTATTCTGCAGGAACTCCTGGCTTCTACTGCTTTGGGATCCAGAGCAGGTAGTACCTTATTCTTCAAGTCCTCAGAGATGGAGATATCTTGCTTTTTAATGTCTTTTATCTTTCTGTTTTTTTTCCATCATTGCTTGAGGATGTTGGGTACTCCCCAAGTATTAACTCACAAGGACCTAAAGTCTGCTTTGCCCTTAACTCTGTGGCCTTTGGCTATTCTCTTAGTGTCTCTGGAACTCAATGTCTGCTGCTATTAAGGTTTAGGCAAATCTCACAACTAAGCTGATGATTTAGGTAAAGGAGACCTAAGAGTTTCTGAAGGGGAATAGTGGGTAATGCCCTTGGAAAATTGAAGCTAGGTCATGGGTGGTTTTGAATGCCAAAGCCAAAGAATGAATTGGATTCAGAGAAAATGGAGAGTTGTTGAAGATTGGGTAGCATGATTTAGAGGGATTAATGAGATCATGTTGTGGGAGTGTTTGCAGGAGCCGAGGAGACAGGGAAGCCAGGAGGATAGTGTCTTGGTACAGTTAGGAACAAGGCAAGAGCCAGGGCAGAGATAGTAAGGATAAAGAGGCAACAAGACTGAGAATATAGCAATAGGTTTAACAGGGCCTGTTGACTGATTTATTACAAGGTCAGAGGAAAGAAGCACCCAAAGGGGTTTTAGAGCCTGAGTGATTGTGAAGATTATTGTGCTATCTATCAACAGGTATTAAGAAATCAGGAAGAAAAGAGGACTTGGTGAATTTAAGTGGTGAATACTACAATGCCTGGCCCTTTGGTGAGCACACATTAATGATTACAACTAATTTAAAGGTGCTAACATCATGCTGATCATTGTTCTGAGCACTTCATTAGCTTGCTTAATTCTCACAGCCGTCTTTGAAGTAGGCACTTTTTGGATGAATGAAATCAAGGAGTAAGGGGTTAAATAATTTGCTCAAAGTTGACATAGCTAACACATGGCAGAGCCAGAAGTCACACCCAGGTCTTTTTTATTTTTCTCTTTTAAATAAACTTCATTTAAAATAGTTTTAGATTTTCAAAGAAATCGCAAAGAAACTAGAGAATCTCCACATACCTCGCAGACTCCCCTATTGTTAACATCTTACATCACTAATATATTTGCCACAACTAAGGAACGAATTTCATCATTTTTTTTCTTTTTTTTTTTTTACTTCAGCACTCATGGTCTTAATTCCTATACTGTCTTTATTTGGCTTGGCTTATAGGTGAGCTGGAATTCATTTTAAAGGGGAGTTCTTTCCTTTTCCCTCTCATTCCACTTTTCCCCCATGCTCCCAAGGAGCAAAATGAGTTCAACAGGCTTCTCCACATGTGCAATTTGCTTAACTTACTTTCTTAGTAGAATGTAGAAAAAATAAAGTTTTACTCCTTAGTGGAGGTTTATGGAAAAGGACATTATATGGAGGTTGTGTTGCAACTAGGAATTTACCAACACAACTGGAAAACCTATAATACAATAAAACCATCTTTTATAATTTTAAAATTCAACCAATAATGGTTCATCTAAAAAGGAAAAATTAAAAGACATCTAGCAGTAATAAGCCATTCTAAAACTTTGATATTATTATAACAAAATTTTTCCTTAAGGACTGGGACAGGAAATTAATTAGAAATCAAAATAATAAATGTCATTAAAGAGAAACTTCATTTAGAAAATGATATAAGTGTAATGTCTTTTTTCATAAAGTTCAACAATAATATGGAAAAACTGAGATTGAATTAAATCTTGTGCTCTTAAAAATGTGAGTAAATTAAATAGAACCAACAAAATGTGGTTTTTAAAATTGTTTTATTTGGGCTCAGGCATAGTTCTTGTCTGAAGGTTTTGTTTTCTCACAAGTTTAATTTCACAATTTTATTATTCATGTTATGTCATATACTGGATCAAAATCTGCTTCCTATACTCCCCAACCTTATAAATCCTAGAGATGCAGTCATTTGTATAAGAACATAGGGCGAACCTAGTTCACATAGTATTATAGTGGCTCTATAGATGTTAATGATTTTATTGGCTGCTAATGAGTTTTTCTTGAGGTTTTCTTAAATGCAGTTTCACAGTTTACTCTGCAAAGTCTTCAAGACTTTGATTATTTTTTAAAGTTACTTTGACTCTTAGATGCCTGAGTATTCACATGTTAATGGTGTCAAACCTTTCCATGAATTTGGATTTCTGTCTTAATTGGTTAAAAGTTTTTCAAAATTTTTACCTATTAGGATTCTTAAGATTTGGCTTAGGTATAAATACAAAATAACAGCATGTGCTTTTCGGCCACCTATAATAAACCAGTTATCATATTAATCTCTCTATATTTACTTTTGTCCTAATCCTTCCAACAGCCTTTCAGAGTAAGTTGTCTTCTCCTCATTTTACAGGTGAGAAAGGATTAAAGAGGTGAAGGGATTTACACAAGGACTCTCATTATGTAACAGCAGATATGCAAAGTGGCCATGCATATAAAGGTGGATATGAACCCATATGCTTACCATGAATTGTTTATAAACCAAAACCATATATTAACATTGATATGGCTCCCCCCCATATATATGTGTATGCAATTGTATCATTAATAAGAGGCCTTGACACTAAATTTGGTTAGGAGTTTCTGCACTGTCCTAAAAAAAACAATGCCTTTCTAAAATCAAATTAGGTATGTGTTCAATAGCTCAAATTCAGTTAGTACAAACCAGACTTTCTCAGGTTAGAAGAACTGAGGTTGTGAGTAGGATCAGAACTTTGGAACCAAATGTGGTTCAAATTTTTATTCTATCACTAGTAAACCTGTATTCCACTTTTGAAAACTGGGCATATGTAGCTATTGGTCATACACTCAAAATTATTTATGTATGTATGTATGTATGTATGTATGTATTTATTTATTATTAATTTTTTATTGTCAGAGCAAGGAGAATGGGTATCTGTCCTTTTTTCTCATGACTCAGTCCTAACTTTAGAGCAGACTCCTGTGTGGTGTGAGCTAATCTTAGTGGCCCCAATTCCAGTTGCAAGCGATTGGCTTGGATGGGCATACGACTCAACTTTTCTGAGAAATGTGACATAAGGGAAGCAATGGGGTGCGGGCGCTCGGGGGAGGGCTTCTGAAAAATGTTCCTTTCTAAGTTGTGTCTCCTTCTACACTGGAAAGGAGAACTGACTTACAATGATAAATGTGTCACTTCTAGATCAGTGTCAAGACTAACTTTCTCAATGTCTCACTTATCAGAAGCAAATTATCTTCAAGTCACTTTCTGAATAAATACTGTAGGAAGTTTACTTTCAAAGGTCTCTTCCCTGGAGCACATCAAATTATCTACATGCATTTGCCCACTCTGAAGCAAAAACACACCAGAAAAAATTTTGAACTTGCTCAAAATCAAAATATGGAAGATTAACCCAAGATTAACCCTAGGAGGAAAGTTTCGTTGTTCTTGGAAAAAGTCTTCAAATATTTTGGAGCCAAACACAAATGGGTATGGGTACTAAGAAACGAAAACATCTCAAAAGAGGAGCTGTTTTGTTTCTTAAGTCCCTCATAGTAATTTAGACTTTGCTGTAGGTGACAAAATGTATGGCCAAATAGATAGAAACCTGCAGGTTGAAAAATGTGGAATCCTCTGCCTAAGACCTTGAGCAAACAGATGCTCTCTCCCCTGCTTCCCCGCCACCTATTCAGAGAGGACAGGTCATAGTCTCCCAGAGAACGTGCAAAATTAAGTGGCAGAGGGGCCAAAGCCCAATGCCAGACTTAGCTTTCAGAATGTTCTCTGTGATGGGCTCAGTACAGTACACCCAGCTGGCCAGAGAAAGGCTTTTGGAAACGGCAGAGTGATTGACCTTTTTCAGTGCTCGTTTTCCAGCAAGAACAAATATTTGGTTATATAATGAAATTATGTCCTCTGGCACCCAAAGAACTGAACTGACCTACAATGACAAATGTGCAACTTGTTAAACACATTCCATTGAGACTGCAACACATACTAATTGTTTTCTCAAGACACGTAGTTTTACCACCAAGAACGCTTTCCTCCACGGTTCCAGCTGGCAAATCTCACTCTCATTCATATCTGTGGCTTTGTGATAACACGAAGAACTCTGTGGGTTTTTAAAAATACAAGGTAAGTTGATGTGTGCTCGTTCTCTGCTGCCATGATTCTAGAGACCATAGATCATTGCTTAAGGCCAAGCCCACAAAGTGAGTTTTTATCAGAGGAATACCAGAGAAAGAGAGCTCCCCTCAGGCCATCTCTCTGCCTCCTCCATGGTAGGTGCAGCTTTGATTTCTTAACCAAGGTGCACAGCCTATGCAGAGATGCCTGGTTTCCATTTAAATGGTACAAAATGTATTCTCCCCCCACCCCCCCGCCCCGGAGTTCTCACTAAAGCTAGTCCAGAAAACTTGGCTCTATGTGTTATTAGGATTCCTCTTTTTCCCACAAGGCATATTGGGACGGGTGGTTTTGCCAATGATGAGCATAATCACTACAGCCCCAAAAGATAACTGGCACAAATCATGTGTTTGCTGAGGAAGAAAAGAATCATAAGTGGCAATGCCTTATTGGGGAGTATCTCTTGGCTGTCAGAACAGGTTAAGCTTTGGAGAGGCTATGGAAGAGAAGGATAGCAGTGGCTGACTACTCTATGCAAAGACGTGTCACAGATGCAGCAGATACGATGATCAATATGTATGGTGGGAATTCACAGTAGAACTTAGATTGCTTTTAAAATTACTAATAGTAAGGTAAACATTACAAGGTGTATAGCAAAAAGCATTCTTCCCAGCTCTGATCCCCAGCCCCCCAGTTTCCACCCTTGAAGCAGATTCTCTTACTCTGATTCTATGTGTCTGAATAGCCCTTATTTTTATAAGTGGTAGCTTATTATACCCACTGTTCTGTACCTTACTTGTACATCAAAAAATGTAAAGCAAGCGTATGAAAAAAGCATATGTATATTTAATGCTAACAAATAATGAAAACCTGAAAATAGTGACAACTAGATTTTTTTAAAAAAAGATCAGTCACTTAAGGGGTGGTCCTCCCAAAGTGTGAGGTGGCCTTCTAGTGGGGACAGTGCAGTTACATGTAATCACTGTAAATTGGTTCACAGAAATCTCTTTAAAAATCAGTGGTACAAGACAGCACACTTAACTACTCTCTAACAATATACAAAGCAAAAGCAGGAGTAGGCCCCTGGCAGAGGTGGTGGTGCCAGGGATGTCTTTAGGGTTCTGCGGATGTGGTACAAACCATGTAGGCATCGGAACATCATACAGAAACTTACCTGACATGCATGTGACTTCCCAGTCTGCCCTACATTTGCTCACATACAGGTCAGATAAGTACATCCTGAATATCACATGGACAATTAGAGTTTAAATTTGAATTTCAGATAAACAATAAATACCTTATTAGTATAAGTATGTCCTAATTATTACATGGAAATCACACTAAAAATTTATGTCATTCATTTGAAATTCAGATTTAGTGAGGCATGCTGTATTTTATCTTACAGCCCTAGTCATTAATCTGCTCTCCATGGCACAGAGATAGGCACATGACTTAGGCTACAGACGGGCACAAGACTCATGCTAGGGCAATTAAGTTTATCTCTAGAATTGTATGTATAGATGTCAAAAGGGAGAGAGGGAGAGAGAGAGAGAGCAGACAGGCAGATCTGATAACATTGTGTACTTAACCTAATTTGAATTGGATTTCTGTTCTTTGTAACCAAGAGTCCTGTTTCATATATGGTGACTCAGAAAAGGTTACTTAAATAGCTCCAGGTCACACAGAAGTCATCAAACTGGGATATGTCCAACTGACTCCAAAGTTAATGCTCTCTCTACTTTATCATTCTGCAACTACTAGGAAATTAAGACATTAAGAAACCCCCCAGAAATAGAATTCAAAGAACAAGTAACTGGATTCTCCAAATTCTGGGTCCTCTGAGCCAATTCTCCAGTGGAGCCCCACCAGGCCATTACTTTGCTTCTCCTGCCTTTGTTCTTTCCTTCCCTGAAGACTGGTTCCCTGAGAACAAGAACCACGCACCCAGGTCTCCTTTTAAAACTGCTCGGAAGAGAAGATGAGCGAATTCTATTAAAATTATAGTTTAAGTAAAAGCATTAAACCAATGGGCCAGGAGTCTCTAATCATCTTAACATGAAGGGAATCCCACCTCAGAAACCTTTTCTTCAGCCTTATGGTACAAAGAAGATGGAAAGCAGACAAGTTTCTGAGGTCTCTTTAAACATGGAACAAACTACTCAAGAGTTGGGAACACTTGGGTTACCCCTATCTTTTAGTAAGAATTAAGGATTAGAGAAACTTTTTGGTGACTGTAACTCAAATGTACATAAAAACAAAAACAACAACAACAACAAACAAAACTAGAAATGGAATGGGCATGCTTTTTTTAAGGAACTGGTCTTGTTCCATTAAGGAGTGACTTTAAAGAGTTCTAAGACTTCCCTAGCCCCAGGCCCTAGCCCCAGGCCTGGGGCTTTAGTCCACAAAGCAGAAGATTTCCCCATGGAAATGGTGATTCCCTCACATCTTAGAATTTTAAAGCAATTAAGAGGCATTGAATGGAAAAGACAGACATTAGGCAACAATTGCAAATATGATTTATACAAGGTAACCAAGTCGAATTGTGGTATGTTCTCATCTAAGGTTTTACTCCCCTCTAGTGGAATTTTGTATAGTACATGATACCTTGAGTATGGTATAAGATAGCAGATTTTAGAGGAAAAAAGAATTTAAAAATATTTTTAAACATTTCATGGTCTATAAAATTTTTGTCCAATTCTGTAGAATTTCAAAGATAAAATAATTAAACTTAAAGTTCTGTTAGTTTGTTCTCCTCATTGTGCAGGAGAAAAATAAAGACCTAGAAAGGAGAAATGACTCATCCAAGGTCACACATTTGGTTTCCTATAGATCTCAATACTAATGATGATTTGAACATATAAACCTGTGGTTCCCATCGAACTAGAAAGTTTTCACCTGTCCACCCACATGTTCAACTGAGGAGAGATTTATGCTTTGGAGGAAACTGGACATCGAATTCAGTAAGTATGTTATGGATTATGGGTACTCTGGGAGAAGGGCTTGGTCCAGGAAGGGAAGGGTAAGTGTTAACAAAGAAACCTAGAGATGAAAATAATGACCAGGTAAGCTCTGGTTTACCTTCCTCCTTGCTACTGCTGATGGGCACAATACCTACGTAGAAGTGTCCTTTGGCTTAGAAACTTTACTATTTTATAGTCTGAATTCTTGCTGTGTACATTTCAACTCTGCTTCATTCTCCTAAACTTTCACTGTCATTCTCCAAAGCATTTCTACTTCCCTCTGCTCTCCATATAAATGTTAATTTTCTTTTTTTAGTACAAAAGTTTTTATTTGTGATATAATACTACTATAATAAAAATTTTCTGATTATAAAAATAACTAGTTCAATGTGGATAATATATTAAAGTATTAAAAAAAAATTAAAATCTGCAATGGTGGCTCGCTTCAGAAAAGTCTGCTAGACTGGTCCTCTCAGAGATAACAGCTATGAACTCTAGGAAACAAACAAAAACAAACAAACAAAAGACTACTGGAAGCGATGGAGGCTAAGCAAAATTAAACAGTATGGAGAGGCATTTAAAAGAAGGAAATAGCAAAGGGTGTTTCTTTGTGTTTTTTCACAGCTTTTAGCCTCAAGGCAGACTAGTTGGCTACACGGGAAAGCTAAAATCTCTGTAGAAAATCAATAGTCTTTCTGACTTGCAGAATCAGAAAACATCTTAAGACAGCTATAGCCATTGGAGAGTGAGGGAGGAATCTTGGCAATGAGAAATCCAGAGAGAGGAACTAAAAATTATGTATAAAAATTTTGCTAAAATTTGTACTGATCCCTGAACTTTGCATAGGTAGGCCAGATTGTAAGTAGCTTAGCTAAGGATAAAATAACTGACCTGAGATTTGGGCTAGTGCCCAAGAGACAAAAACTTTCAGTTTAAGTCCAACTAAGTTACTTGCCTATTAAACCAAAACAATGACAACAACAAAAAAACAAAAGGTAATACTCTTCAGAGGAATGTAATGGAATCCAGAATCTCCCTAATATTCACAATGTCTAAGATATGACCCCAAAATTACTCAACATAATAGAAACAAAAAATACAATCTGTCCTTGAAAAAAAATTATAATAAAAAAAAAGATTAAACCTGATATCATCCAGCTTTGGTTAGCAGACAAAGCATTTTAAAGCAGCTGTTCTAACTGTGCACAATGATGTAATGGAATATAAGCTTACAATGAATGAAAATATAGGAAATTTCAGCAAGAAAATAGACCATGAAAACAACCAAATTGCGAACTGAAAATTAAATTACCTGTAATATAAAATTTACTTTATGGGCTTAACAGCAGAAAAGAGATGAGAGAAAAAGGAACCACTGAACCAAAATATAAATAAACAGAATTATCTAATCTGAAGTACAGTGAGCAAAAACACTTTTAAAAACAAAAGAATAAAACCTCATGGATTTGTGGTACAATATCAAAAGTTTTAACATATATATAATTGGAGTCCCAGAAGAGAAGAAAAAGCAAATGCAACACAAACATTTTAAGAAATAATGGCCAAAATACTCCCAATTTTATGTAAATTATGAATTCAAAATTCATAAAAGCTTATCAAATTTCAAGTCAGAACAGAATCAGACTGCTTAAAACTAAGGAAAAAGAGTAAAATCTTATAAGTAGCCATTACATGTAGAGGAACAATGATTTGCATGACTGCTAAAAGTCTCAGAAACACTAAAGACAGAAAGCAACTAACCAAAATCTTTAGAGTATTGTAAGAGAAAAAATATCTGTTGGCCCAAAATATTATATTCTATATCAACAAAAATATTTTTTAAGAAATAAAGGGGATCAAAGAAGGGCAAATAAAGATATTTTCAGATAAAAGAGACCTAAAGAACTTAAGAGAACTTGTCAACAAAACTAAATGCTAAAAGTTCTTTAGGCTGAAGAGAAATAAGAGCAGATGGAAATCTGGTTCTTCAGAAAGGAAGGGAGAAAAGGAGGGATGGACAGAAGGAGGAAGGGAGAAAGAAAAAAAGGAAGGAAGAGTATTAGAACTAGTAAATGTAGAATATTTTTTCTCTTAGTCCTGTTAAAATATGTGACAGTTTTAAGGAACACTTGTAACATTGTCTCATGAGTTTATAATGTTTATAATGTATATAGGTATATACATATGACAATTATAGCATAAAGGATGGAGGTAGCTGATAAGTAGACCTATATGATTGCAAAGGTTTTACATTTCACATGAAGTGATGCCGTGATATTATATCTTGATAGCAGTTTGGGTCACACAGATACATACATTTCTCAAAACTCAATGTATTTACATTTTAGATTTATGTGCTTTACTGTATATGAAAATTACAGTAATTAAGGTAATTATTACAAACAATATTTACTTTTAGTTAATAATATACATGCTGAAACATTTAAAGAGAATTTTGCTGATGTCTGCTATTTATTTTGATATACATAAAAGATAAGATTGATTTATGGCTAGAGGAATGGATAGATATGTGATAAAGCAAGTATAGTAAAATGTTATTGTCATAATCCAGGTAGCAGGTATATAGTTGTTCACCGGCAAACTCTTTTAACTTTCTATAGGTTGAAAAGGTTTATAATGTAGGAAAGATGGAAATAAAATTATTTATAAAGATTTATATTAATATATCCCTTTATTGATTTTTGTTACGTAATGATATTTATTACTGGTTTAAAGAAGATTTTAACATGGCATGGGGATATTTTTTCAAACCCAACCATAAAAATAAACATGTTCCAGAAATTTAATATAGAAGTATTTTATTTTGCTTCAGATCCTATAACAAAATACCATAGACCAGGTTGCTTAAACAATAGACATTTATTTTTCACAGTTCTGGAGACGAAGAAGTCCAAGATTAAGGTGCTGGCATATTTGGTTCCTGGTGAGAATCCTCTTCTTGATTTGCAGAAAGCCGCCTTTCCCATGTTTTCGCATGGCCTTTAGAAAGAGTTCTGGTCTCCTTACCTTGTCTTATATGGACACTAATTCCATTATAGGGGACCCACTCTCATGACCTCATCTAAACCTAATTATCTCCCAAAGACCCCAACTCCAAATACCAGCACATGGGGAGATAGGGCTTCAACATATGAATTGCGGGAGAGATTATACAACCATTCAGTTTATAACAAGAAATTACTACAAAAGGAAACTTTCAAAATTCATCATACAGCTGTGTCACTTTTAATATTTTGGTGAATTATCTTTTAGTATTTCAAAACAATATATGTTATCTTTTCATCATGGTAATTTTATTATGACATTAAATATTTCTCTAAAATATTATTTTAATGGCAAAATATATGAAGTTACCAAAATTAAGTTAATAATTTTTCTATTATTTGTCATATAGATTGATTTTAAATTTTCACACAAACGAATGCTCATATAAAAAAAGGTTGCAGAATAAGAATCAAGAATCAGAAGGGCATCAACTTCTCCACTACAATGATTAAAATCAGAAGACAGTGTCTTTAACATTCTGACTAAAGATTTTCAATTCATAATTCAAAAACACAATGTGTTCTTGTCAATAAGATAAATGCAATATCTTTAATTTTTTTTTACTTTTTAAGAAACTATTTCAGCATGTGCGTTGCCAGAACAAGGTGACAAACAAAGAAAGTGGAAGACTCAGGATTCAGAGAACAAGGATCCAATGTAACACAGTGGAAAAGGATGACATTTCCAAGATTGTTGAGAAGGGAAATGGTATAACAAGCCTAGGTGCAGTCAGTCTAGAATAATGGAAAAGGATGGAGATACTCAAGAGAGTGAGTTCTTAAAGGAAAATAAAACTTACTAGAATACCTGATAAGCTTGAACTTGAGAGAACATTTTTAGATTCTGTTGAATTGTGGATGAAGTAATGAGAGGCAAATATATAAAAAAAATTGAAATAAATAAAAGGCAGTATTTCCTTTAGAGAAAACAAAAAGTTGCACATGGCAAGAAAACCCTACCATTTTATACTATAGGCTCATTTCTGAATAATATTTATTTTATTATAATAATGTAAATACTTCATACCAATTTAAGCAAAAGACTAAATAGCACTTTTATCAGGGCTTTTTCATGAAAATGGTGCTGAAAGTGAAGAAGGAAGCCCCTGCCCCTCCTAAAGCTGAAACTAAAGCCAAAGCAAAGGTCTGAAGGCAAAGAAAGCAGTGCTGAAAGACATCCGCAGCCACACAAAAAGGATACACACACGTCGCCCACCTTCCATTTGCCCAAGGCACTGTGGCTCTCAAGGCAGCCCAGATTATCCTCGGAAGAGCATTTCTAGGAGAAACAAGCTTGACCACTACGCCATCATCAAGTTCCCCCTGACTACCCGACTCAACCTTGAAGCAGGTAGGCGACAGCTTGTGTTCATTGTGGATATCAAGGCCAACAAGCACCAGATCAGATGGCCTGTGAAGAAGCTCTATGACAGCGACATGGCCAAGGTCAACACCCTGATCAGGCTTGATGGAGAGATAAAGGCATATGTTCACCTGGCTCCAGACTATGATGCTTTGGATGTTGCTAACAAAATTGGGATCATCTAAACTGAGTCCAGCAGGCTATTTCTTAATATAAAAATTTTTGCTGTAAACAAAGAAAAGATTATCAGGGAGGAAAGTATATATATACATGTAGAGGCTAGCAAGGCATATGAGTTAAATTTTTATTTTTTTAGTTGGAAATAAGTAGATAGAATATAAAACTGAAAAATTAATATGAACACATTATTAAGAACTATGAAGTAAATTCTAGAAGACACAGCTAAAGAAATGGAAAGTTTTGGTACTTGGAGGACAAGAATGGGGAGTAGGAAAATATAAGGTAGAATTACGCTGTTTTTTATTATATGTGTTTTTCATTAAAGTTTTAAAAACTCTTAAAGAACGTTGTATATATATTCTGCTAGTCCAAGCTAAGGTACTTCCAGCTTGCGGGAAGCTCTGAGCAGAACATACAAAGCCTAACCACATTGTCCTGAAACTTCACATAATTGCCTTGCATGGTTATAAAACTACTTTTAGTAAGCCCTATCACCTGGATATGACATTTGGGTTCCAAGTAGAATTTATTTCATAACCAGATCCAGACACTGTACAGAGACTCTCAGATAATGACTAGTTATCTCAGAGGTCCAGGTGAGTTGCTGCTGTGAAAGAATGACTCATTTGCAGGCATGCCACCTGATTAAAGACTGGCAGGGGCTGGATGTCGTAGAGCTGCTTAAGGACCACCACAGCTCTTCATCCTTCATGAATCTAAACAGAAGGTAGATTAAGGCTTTACAAGAATTCTGTGCAGATGCTTATATTAGGCTTATGGTTGGAGAAGACGACTCTGGAGTTCCTCCTCCCTCGGATTCTTTGAAGGAGTTTTTTTACTTAGAATGGCCGCTGGTAAGTGTTTAGGACAAGGATTAGAACCTAAGAAGAGGTGTTAATTTCTTTTGGATAGCCTTTACGTTCAATGCATATTTAACACAGTTCTTTTATCCTCGTTTTTGAATATCATAATGTATCCAGTCTTTGTAGATACAATTCAGTTCTGAAGTCTATTCTTCAAGCTTGGTGATGTTTTTTAATGAGAACTCGAGTGCCTTGGAACTTTATTCTTAGGAATTCAGTAAATCCTGTGTTTAATTAAGGTGTGCTACTTTGCAAAGAATTTCATTTGCTTCTGCAGCATGCCTGGGGGCCTTTCCAACCTAAGAACCTTTTGAATTAAAAAAAAGTTTTTTGCACCCAATAGAAATTTAACTACATACTATGCTTTTTGAAATTTCAGGAGGGAAGTTTTATTTCCTCTATCTGAGGCAAGTCTGAGATAGTCAAGTTTCTTTGTACTTTCCCTCTATGGGCTTTTGTTTCTTTGTTTTCTATTTTGCCTACTAAGAGTGGCAAAAGGCTCCTTGCAGGAGCCCTTTTTTATGTGAGAATCTCGGATCTGACTCCCCTTGTATAGGCCCTGTACTTTTCCTCCCATATGCTACCAGGGACTGACAGATATTTTTAGTATAACCTTCGGCTTCAGTGCTGCTGGCTCACCCTCTTAATTCATGCTTTCATGTGATTTGGGGCCTCTGAGGATTTTTCTTTTTTGCCATAACAACTTATTTATTTAATGACTCGTGAGCTATATATATCATATATATTGTATATCTATAGATATATATATCTATATCTATCATTTATATCTTTTTATCTTAGCTGATATTTAAAATTTCTGGCTATTTAGTTCACCATACTTAAGGAAATAGAAATATTTTGCTTCCTTTCATTCTTGATTTCTTTCCTTTTTTTTTCTCTCTCTCTCTTCTCTGTTGCTATTTTTTAAAAATTCTTTTTTATTCCATTTTTCCATTTTGTCATTCTATTTTTCTTTTCACTTGCCCTTGATCTTTTCTTTTCACTTTCTTGTTTTTTTTATTCTTATGTTCCTTTTATTTTTCCCCCTTCATTCCTTTCCTTTTTCTTTTTTTTATCATTCATGTAGTTTTCCTACAAAGGCCAAAAAACTATTTTTGGTCTAACACAGAATAACAGTTTAATAATCTTATTTTAGAAAATTAGTTTAGCCATTGCTAATTAGAACAATGAGTTCATGTCATTGAAATGACATCGAATTTGTAGTGTCCTTCACATAATAACTACTCAATAAATGTTTTTGCCTTCGAATGAAACTTCGTTAAAGATTCTAACTCTACTATGGTGAGCATATTGTGAGATAAAAATGTTGCCAAGTAGACTGTACCTGTGACTCAATCAAGCCTAACCCAAACTGACAGGGAGATTGATGGAATGTTAATTGATAGCAGCTGGATGACTGGCATGAGTGCAGCCACAGGAAAGGGCCAAAGATCTCTCAGTGAGTATAAAACTTACATTTATCAAAGACCCCAGAGGCTTTTTAATGAGAATGACCTCTGGTTAAAATTAGAGTGAACGGGAAATAAAGATAGTAATTTGGGGACTTTGGGTCTTAGCATATTTTCCACTTAATAGCCACTGACTGAGAAAATGAAACTCATGTAATTTTCATAATAGTAATGACTTGGCCTTAATAATCTCAAAAACCCCATTAGGTGGGTTCATGACTTGTGGGTTAGCAATATTAGAAAATGTACGATCTGGAGAAAACAGGGATAAATCCCCAAATTTAAAATATCCTTATCAATGGCCTGGCTGATAGGAAACAGGCTGCAGTGATTAGGTTTGCCTCTTAGAGCAGGCTGAGAGGCATTGCTTACTCATTGGAATTGAAAGATACTCTAGATGGGTTTGTGGAGAATAAGATCAGAGTTTTCTTGGATTGTTAGCTGGCTGTACATCTGTAAAGTTTTCTCACTATGAAAAATCCTAAATCAAGCCTGGAATAAAGTGACAAAGCCAAACTTTACTACATGTTCTAAGCTATGGTTTGATGGGAGGCCCCAGATCATCTCCTTTTGGGGCCTGTAGTTTCACCAAGAGAATATTAGTAATCACTCTGTCCACTAAATGAGGCCCCTGGTTCGTAAATATAAAGCTGATGCAACTAGGTTATAATCCACTAGTTTGACTTTGAATATGTTTGAAATATTAAAGTACAATTAGTGTGTAACTATATATGGTAGGTTGTTTGTTGTTTTATCTATTTTTCCTCCCTGATACACACTTTTATTTTCTGGAGCATTTTAAAGCAAATTCCTGACATTATAGTATTTCATCTGTAAATACCGCAGAATCCTGGCTACTCCTGAGGAGGTTCAAGGTTATACTTAGCTGATCCAATAGATAGAGGAGCCACAAGACATGAACCTGGTCCATGATACTTCCTTTCACCTGCCAATGCTAATAGATGTGTAGCATTTTCTATGTACGTGTCAGGAACGTTTTAAGTACTTTATATCTTTTAACCCATTTCACATCCCTGACAGACTTGGAGGGAGTTGTTTTTCTTGGAGAACCAGACTGTCAGCCAATTCCACTGCCACATCAGCCATCAGCACATGCTCCACTCTATATGAAATGCTGGTTAATGTGACAATTTGGGTTCCTGTTTGGCTAGGGTTCCTCCTTTTTTCTTTCCAGCTGAGCCTTAGAAGGATTGAGGTGACTGACTGTATTGGTTGCTTTTGTATCCACATATGAAAGATCTGTTTCCTGGATAAGACACCATTTATTCAGGCCACAAAGAGCAGCTTTCATTCTTGGAACTTGAAAGGTATTCCTCCATCAGTCTAATATTTGAAGTCATCTTTACATTTTTACCACTAAGTAGTGTTTATTTCAGGTATTTTTTCTATTTTTCAGGCATTTTCTGCTTTGTGATGATTGAAGAAACACAAGAAGGCATATAAAACAGACAGACTTACTTTTGAATTAATCAGCTTGCTTTTCCTCAGAAGGAGCAAGGAAAGTAAGTAAATCAGCAGGATATATTACTATACCCATAAATTATTACCTAGTGTGGTGATGTTTCAGGTAGGAATACTTTAAGTTGGAAAAAGAAGGCTTTTCCAACCCTGTAACCCAAGGAAGTTTTACCTCTTTCATTTGACTCAAAAATAAATTTTGGAGGTTATTTGGATATTCTAACGGGAACAGATGAAGAAATTGTATAATATTTTAAACATTTTATTTCATAGTTTAAAAATTATGAATATAGATTCTCTGAGAATTCAGGTGTACAAAGGAAGAATTTTTCATTAGGGAAAGGTCCTGAGCAGGGATCTTTCTCCAGGAGTGTAACTATTTTTGTATGTAATTGTGTGTGTCCTTCAGCAGTCTTAAGTTTTTATTTTTGCATTTGATTTTTAGTCCTTGGAAACATTCTGTCAGTCTAACATATCTCCAAGTAGCCAGGCGGTGGTCATATGCTTTATATTGAATGATTCATACTTTCTCTAAAGGTATAAAATCAACTTGGTTCCCATAGTAATTTCTTAAATATGAGTGTTTCTCAACAATTTTGTTCCATTAGTGTCTATAGTTCTGGTACCAATATAACACACTACTGTAGTTAAGATAACTTAAAAATGCATTTTTATATCTGATAGGGGAATTCTTCTGTGTCTGAATTACCTGGAAAGTTTTGAAAAAAATTCCAATTCCCAGAGACATGTCAGACCGCCTGAATCAGACTCTCAGATGAAGGCCAAGAATACATATTTTTGGAAACTTTCCCTGATGATTCTGATATTTAGCCAGTTAATGTGGAGCTAAATCATGATATTCAATGACTATATAATATTCCATTATACATGCATGTATTTTATTGTTATTATAAACAATATTGTAACAAACTTTCCTGATCCATAGACATTTGTCCAACTATTTATTTGAAATAACTTCCTAGGAATAAATTTTCCAAGTCAAAGGGTGTTCATGTTTTTATGCATTTTGATGCCTGATGCCTATTGGACCTCTAGAACAGAACTACTTAATGTTCTCCCTATGATTGCATTAGGGCACCCATTATCTCACATCCTTCCAAAATATGGATGTTAAATTTAGTATCTGCCAACTGTATAACGAAGACTATCTTACTGTATTTTTAATTATCATGTTTGTTATATATATTTATATATGCATGGACAGCATTTTTTGATTGGACTCTATGAAAATTATTTCTTTTGGGGAGAGATATGTCTCTGTGTGAGTTGAGACTGGAGGTCTTCAGGAGGAATGAAGAGGAAGAAGCATTTCTTCACCTCACACTGGTGCATAATTCCAGAGGAGATGGGATTTAGAGCAGGGATAGCCATGTTGCACTGTTTTCCTTAATAGTTCTGTGTAGGGAAAAAGGATTTCTGGAAATCACTGAGGCCTACAGGTTATTAGGCTGGGGTGGGGTGGAGCTGAGAGAGGAGATCATGTATGTAAGAGATGGAATCTTCTGTAAACATGTGGACATCAGATGGTTGTTGTGGAATGGGGGAAGCCATCTGGGAGAAAACACAAGTGAGAGTTTACAGTGGAGTTGGTAGGTAACCACACAGAAGAGGAAGTCTTTTCTAAAAATTCCAGAAATATCCAATAAGAGACTGGATTTTTAAAAATTATCTAAGATGAAAGTTTGAATTATTTTATTTGTACTTCTTTTTACATCTCAGATATTATCCTGTGTTATACACATTGCAAATGTTTTCCTTAATTTGTTGTGTACTTTTTAAATCTTTATAGTAGCTTTATTTTTTGACATATAAACATGTTCTTTTGTTTTATCGTTTCTACCTTTGGAGCCTGGCTATTATTTCAGATTTTTTTTCCAGATAAAAATTAACTTAGGTAAAATTGACTCTTTTGCAGTATTAAAATTTTCAGTTTGAGACATATTACATCTGTCCTTTTAATTTTTTATGTCTTTCAGAAAAATTTTCTTGTGTTGTTTCTGTTTTCCTTATGTAGATCCTATATATTCCTTACGTTTATTTCTATCTATTTTGTATATTTTGTTGTTCTATAGTGGAATTTCTAATTAACTAATATTGGAATATAAAGAATCTATTGATTTTTATGTATTAATTAGTAAAGGCTCATTTTTTATTAGTTTTAATAGGCTTTCAGTCATTTTTTTTCTTTTTGGTCTTTCAGATAGGTGATCATTGGCAGTAAATAATAATAATGATTGTGGCTTTTTCACTTCATAGTATGTATTTCTTGTTTTGTTAGCATCTCTGATTGTATTGACTAGTACTTCTGAAATGATTTTAAATCATAATGGTAATAGGATTCATTCTTGCCTTACATCTGATTGAAAAGAGAATGTCTTTGTAGCAGTGTTTTTCAAAGTCCCTTTTGATGTTCTTTAATAAAGAGTTCAGTAGTCAAACACGTTTTGGAAACAAATATTAGTATATTGAAGGCCCTAAATACCTGTCATAAATACACTTGTTTAAATTTGTTTAAATATGCTTTCCATTTCCTAAACATATTAATGATGAACCATAAACCTTACATCTCTCTCTCTCTTTTTTTTTTTTCTTAACACAACTATAATCTTACCCAACCAGTGCTCTGCATATTAAGAATGCTGTTCAGATATCGGCTTGAAAAAATTTTATGACCACATTATATAAATTCCTTTGGTTTCTATTTTGCTAGTAATTGAATGATAACTTGCCAAACACATTTTTAGTATTTAATTAAGATGATAAAATATATTTTCCTTTTGATTGATATGATATTTTATATTAATAGATTTTTAAATCTTTTTCAGACCTTTCTGGGATTTATTTTGTTGCCCTCTCAACCCCCCAAGATTTTTGGGTTAATCGCTTACTCTGTGTGTGTGTGTGTGTGTGTGTGTGTGTGTGTGTGTGTGTTTTAAATTAAACAATTCAGTAAGACTGAATTTCTCTCTCAGTTCAGTTTTGACAGAATCTCACATTACAGATTATAACATTGTCATCCTTATTGCATCTTGTTATATCTAAATTGATAATTGTTACCACTTTTATTTCTTGTTTCATTAAAAAATAATATAGAAATAAATTTTTAGTTTTTAAGTTTCTTTGACTTTTTCTACTTATCCTTTAGTTATAAACTTCCAATTTTATGGCACTATAGTTAGAGGATATGGTCCTTACAATTTTGAGAACTGGAGGTGTTTTTCTTTTTCATTTTTCTTTTTTGCTTTTTCATTTCTTTCTTTCTTTCTTTCTTTCTTTCTTTCTTTCTTTCTTTCTTTCTTTTTTTCTTTCTTTCTCTCTTTTTTTTATCTCTTTCTCTTTCTCTCTTTCTCTCTTTCTTTCTTTTTGTGGTCTCAGATAGCATTACTTTCTGAAAATAAACCCCTTGATTTTTTAATCAAAAGCATATTAGCCTTATAAATTAGCAAAATGTGAGAATTTTTATGGATTGGGTTTTAGTAATACTTTGAGTAGTTAACAAAATATTATCGAAGAGAATTATAAAACAAGAGATAATGGGAAATGAGCACAAGAAGTTCTGATGGAACTGCCAAGATTGATCAGAAAGGGTAACAAAGTCCTGGGTAGCCTCAGTCATGGTTGATAATGTTGCCTTAATGTTTTATTTCAGTTAAAGAAGAAAAGTGAGAGGATGTTCTTTTTCTTTGAGTGGGGTTTTACACAGAGAGCAAAGACTCAGGATTGTATTAACCAAAAGACACCATGCTGTTCCCACCCATACCTCCACTCATCTTTAGTCCAATATAAAGCACACGATTTTTATCATTTGTAGAAAAAAAGAAATGTTGTCAGCAGGTAGAAATAAGTATAACAGTCATGTATAGACTTGTATGTAGGTTCTGTCACCTACACTATCCTTTGAAAAAAGTTAACTAAGAAGCCGTGATTTGAAATAAGAACAGCTAGGCATTAATGATCTAGGATGCCTAGCTACAATTAACCCAGCAACACTTTCTAATAATATTACCAATAATAAATAAGATATCTATGCCAAAATTCAAACTATTATATTCAAGTTATATTCTTGATATATGTTGATATATGATCCCAGTTGATAGTTTTGCTACTGTTCTCATATTTGTCAACTAAAGACTGGGTGTGAAATTTTCATCAGAAAATAAAACAGAATTTCAGTTCTTTATACTATCAATAATATAATTACTTTCTTCTTTTTATCTCTAACATTTAAAAATATACATACTTTATCCAGTTTTGCTAGTTTTTAAAATTAAATATAAGAAGAGAAGGGAATTAATAGCAATTTGTTAATGGGCTGAGGCAAATCTTGTCAAATTGATGTTTTGAAGATGGAAAAGTACTTTGGGAGAAATAAGTATTGTACAACAGTAAATCTTTACTAGACTCTGAAATAGATAATAAGGAAGTAAAATTTTTCAGATTCACTCCCTTCCTTCCTTCCTTCCTTCCTTCCTTCCTTCCTTCCTTCCTTCCTTCCTTTCCTCCCTCCCTCCCTCCCTCCCTCCCTCCCTCCCTCCCTCCCTCCCTCCTTCCTTCCTTCCTTCCTTCCTTCCTTCCTTCCTTCCTTCCTTGCCTTCTAACTTCTTTGCACATTCATGGAGGAAACTACCAGAGGGCATAGTAGTGCACTGGCTTGGTAAATTGAAGTTGAGGTTAATATGGCTGCTTACTTCTACTATGTGGTAGGATGCCAAGATACCTTAACTGCCCATATCAGTTTTTTATTGATTTCTTTTTTCTTGCTAGATGCCAATGAAAATGGGTTGGGGGAAGCTAACACATTTCAACAAAATCCTATATCTGAGGTAGAAAACCTAAAATCTAAAGGCCTGAATCTAGGCCTTGGCTTAATAACAATTATATATATGATGGCAATTCTGGAAGCAAACCTATTTTGATTGCAGGTTCAACTTGAAAGCATTTTTAGTGAGGGTAACTATAACCTATGTGATAATGTGTGTAAGTAACCAGCAACTTGTGAACTTTGTTGCTGATTGTATCTGTTGGGGTTTGGTACAAGTTATAGAACTCACCCTGTAGAGATCCAGTCTTTCTTTCCTGTTTCTCTGAGGATCCCTTTTAATATTTTCTGTGTTCTTCTACCAATTTCTGTAGGCCTTTGCCCTTAATTATCTGCTCCTCTCCAGAAGACTGCTCTTAGGTTCCTGGAATCATTTTGTCTGCAAGAACAGGGCATCCTCTGTGCCTCCATAGTGTGGCCCATAACCAGTGGTGGATAGTGTGAAGGTTTGAAAGCCCAGTCCCCGTGCTTCAACTTAGGTCAACCACTGAGGTGTAATATACCCTTCACATCTGTGGGATATGGATAAGGCTGAAACTATGCCTAAAACTGTACCCTCACTTGGCTTCTTCCCTTTTTCAGTCCTACTCCCCCACCCTCTCAGTGGTTTCTCCGGGAAACACTTCCTTAATAAATCACTTGCACACAAATCCTCAGATCTGAGTCTGCTTCTGGGAAATATGACCCAAGACACAGCTGAAGCATTTTAAGGATAAAGAGATTTAATACAGGGAACCATGTGGTTTAAAAATTACTGAAAGGGAGCAGGAATCAGAGGTCATCATTAAGTTTAAGAATATACTGCCATAGTCACAGTCCAAGGGAAGCTACTGTCACCACGGGCACAATGACCTCTCAGCAGTTGATGACTGGACAGCAGAACACTGCGCCTGGCCGATATCTTGGAGACACATGTCTTTAAGACCTTGCTTCTAGCTGGGCCCACTTAAAATCTAGAGCAAGGTGGTATCTGACTCAATCCCAACTTCCCAATCATGCTACTGTGGCTAACTTGCATAGCTTATTCTGAGTGAATTTAGCTGCAAGAGAGTCTGTGAAATGTAGTTTTTACTTCCTAGTCTTGGCAATACAGGATGGCACCCAAGAAGGAAATGGAAACAGAAGCTGGTTATCAATTGATCATAATCACAATACTAGGGGTGAGAGGAATGAATCAATGGGTGTTCACTTCAGGATTTTTTGCATTAGGATTGTATTTGTTTTGTTTTTGCTTGGAATATGTGTCTACTACCCTCAGTTTTTACTCTAGCATGCATTTACCAGAAAAGAGAGCAACGTATAGAATATAAAAGTATGAAATTGGATAAAATAGAATAGACAAATAAGTGTTGTTTCATGAAATGTCTGTTTTGGTCTTGTACGAATGTGTCTGTGCTGTGTTGCACTCCAAATTGTATTTCTTGCTGTGGGTCATAGACAAAAGGCTTGAAAAGTGTTACCTTACATGTAACTCCCTCAATGCCCTAGTATTTTAAGTCTGCTTGAGGTACTTCTGGGTATTGCAGAGAACTCTGTAATTCACTCCTTACAGTTCCTATTACACACACTCGTGTTCAGTATCTGTGTTCCTCATTTGACTGTGGCTCCCAGAGGAGAGGTCAGATATTGCGCTTGTCTTGCTTTCCATTACATTGCAGAAGTCTGTCACATAGTGGCTTTTTTACACATCTGTTGAATGAATAAAGAGAGAAAAGGATTATTCTGGACTTTTGTATCTCTTAGCTACTCCTGAGATTAATGAGTAAACTCAGGATTCAGAAAGGACTTTGAAGAAGTACATAGCCAGAAATAAGATTAGTAACAGAAGAACTGAAGCAAAGTAAAAATTATCCCAGCACAGATGAACCAGTTTGCAGAGCAAGAGCATCATGGAACCTAGAGAGGAGAAACTCTGACCAAATTAGCATAGAAACTCCTCCCTTG
This sequence comes from Cynopterus sphinx, assembly GCA_030015415.1. Taxonomy (NCBI): domain Eukaryota; kingdom Metazoa; phylum Chordata; class Mammalia; order Chiroptera; family Pteropodidae; genus Cynopterus; species Cynopterus sphinx. The sequence goes on along the minus strand of CM057384.1, from coordinate 92,411,165 downwards.
GCCTCACTGCAAAGGTTTGTCACCAGCTCCTTTGTGCAGCAGAGTAGGCAGACTGTAGGAAACACATTCCAAATGGTATGTATAGTTCATTGCATTGAGATTTCATCTAGGTGTTGGTTTAGTTATTCTCCACAAGACTTTATGTGCTCCTCAGTAAGTGTGAAGAACAAACCTCTGAATGGGTGTACCTACCTAATCAGAGAGTACAAAATCTTGAAAGTAAAGCCAGTAAACAGTCCCTTACTCCTTAGAGCATTCTATTGGGAGGACATGTGTGTGTAATTGCTGTGTTACTTAATAAAATGTACTGGTGAATTGAATAGTAGTAAGATATTGTATAAAAATAATAATAAATAAACAAAAACAGAGTATATTAAATGCTCATTATGTGCCAGGGACTGTGTTAAGAATATTATGTCATATCATTCTTATCATTGCTCCGGAAAGTTTTAGCCACATTTTACAGATTAGAAGAATCAGACTCACAGAGGGTAACTAACTTACTCAAGGTGGTAGAACTAGTGTATGGCAGTGAAGTCTCAAACCCTGATCCGTCTCACTCCTGAGCCTATGCTCTCAACCACTCTGGCAGAGCAAGTGGTGACTAATTGTCTAATCCTTTTCCTAGCCCTTAATGATTGCTTTCTGCTTCTTTGTGGCCTGAGCTTTATTTTATTTTTTTCCTGTGGTTAATGGTCCATGACTTAAGATTCCACATTCATATACTATAATTGCAAAAAAACTTATGTGGATGGCCAAGAAAAACTTCCCCTTCAGATTACAATCACTCGGATATAGTTGCCTTTACTCTCTAAGCTCTCATTTATGGTTGGTTGGAATGCGTAAGTATTCCTAGTTATTTTGATTGTTCATTTATTTAAAATAATTTGGGAATAGAGTTTTCATTCTGATCTATAGGCAATTAATTTAAATTTGACCCAAATATATTATAAGTGGTAATAAGTACAATGATTAAAGTAATAATTGGAAGACAGACAGTGACAGCTATATATGTGTGTGTTTGTGCAATGTATTTTTTTCTAGGGTGGTCAGAGAAGGCTTTTATAATAAGATGACATTTGAGCAAGGACATGAAAAAGAAAATGAGAGAGTCCTGTGGATTTGTAGGGTAGCACTTATCAGGCTGAGGACTAGCATCTGTAAAGGCCCTGGGGTAAAAGTGCACTTGGCTTATTTGAAAAATAGTAAGGAGGATGATATAAATGAGGTGAAGTGAGTATCTTGCTAAGAGCAAGGTACTGTAGGGTCTTTTATACTCTGGTAAGGCCTCTATCTTTATTGGAAGTGAGATATCATAGAACATTTACCAAAGGAGTAATATAATCTAATTTATCTTTAGAAGGATCACTCCAATTGCTGGATGAAGGCTATAACAAAGGGAGCAAAGATTTAAGTCAGACCAAAGAGGAGGCTATGGTAGTATGCCAGGAGTGATATGGATTGGATTAACATGTTAGAAATATGGATATAGTCTGAATATAAATTTATAGGATATAGAGTTTAGGTGAGTAGACAAAGCTGGAGATATTTCAGGGGAGTTTTCAGCATATAGCTGCAAATGAATGAGATATCTGAAGAAGGGATGTATATACAGGGAAGAAGAGGTCCCAGAATTGATCTCTGAGACACCAGAGTGATAACAGGTTGGAGAGATGAGGTGGAGCCAGCCAATGCAACTGATAAGTGGATAGTGATGGACAAGGAAACCCCAAAAGAGTGGCATCTTGCTCAGAGCCAAGTGAAGAAAATGTTTCACGAAGGAGTGAGAAATCAACTAAATCAAATGCTGCTAGAGATTGAGTAGGGTGGGTTGGATGATTGAAGATTAAGCATTGGATCTGACAACATTAAAATTGTTGACAATTTTAAGAGCTTTTTAGGCATTGAACAAATAAGAGAAGAGGGCATGGAGATAGCAAGTAGAGATAGCTCTTTCTGGGAGTTTTGCAGACGACTGGGCTAGAGAAGAATATTGATAAATAACTTTTTAAATTTGGTTTTTAAAAGTAGAAGAAATCATAGTATGTTTGTTTGTTAATGGGAATGATCTAGTAGAGAGAAGGAAATTACCCTTTGATACAGGAGTAGGATTGTCTAGTTTTGAAATGGGAGGGAAGGCAGTGTCCAGGGCCACAGACACAGGGAAGTAACAGAGTTAGTGGGGTGGGGGTGGGGAGCATGTAGGTTAGCAATTAAGAGTTAAGTAGGAGGGCAAAGTGTTATAGGTTTGAGAAAAAAGGTGAAAGTGTGAAATAAAAGTGAACAGAAGGTAGGAGTTCTGGACAATATTGGGGGCCCGCTCAAGGTCTGTGGCCAGGAATTCAAGCTAAGAGATACCAACATGGCAGTGTGATTCTCTCTGTAAGTATTCAGATGTGTGTCTGGGGAGAATATGTGGAAAGTTAGATTTGTCAGAGCTGTGATTAGCCAGGCAAGCACAGGAAAGTGTTCTTTCAGGAAGAAAACTTACAGAGGGACAGAAGAGAAGGGATTTGGAGTGAATGCAAGAGAGGAGTTATAATGATTTTTTCATGTTGTCTAAGCTGGGTAAGAAATAAAATAAGAGTCAACAGGATTGAGGGACAGTTAAAACGGGGTCAATAAGTTAGATGTTCTGACAGAGTCAAATAACTAACAGAGTCAAGATGCAAAAGAGAGACAGCTAGGGATATGGGAATGTGGTAATCAGAGAGTAGAATGCTGGAGACAGAGATTATAAGAGGACTCAGTTATTGGTAATGATTTATATTTGTCTAAATTGCAATCTGGTGGTTCTTGAGCAATGGCCCCATAATGTGAAAAGTAGTCAAGCATTCCTTGGTTGCAGATAACCTACCATTTGGTTACTAAAACTATAATTTTATTAAAAATATTATAATATTAAAATATGTTAAAAGAGCATGAACTTAATATGATTGTATTAAGTCTTTATTAAAAATTTTTTTATATAATTAAAAAAATATGAAGACTTCTTTTCGACCCAGGAATTCCATATCTAGAAAATAGATATAAACTAGGATGTATGTTCACACTATCACAAAACTAATGATAATTGCAAAATTTGGGGAAAAGTCTATTTGGCTTCTAAAAATATTTAATCACATATATCAATTAAATATATTGTGAAATATACAACAGAATAGTACACAGACATTAAAATATGATATAGAAAGATATTTACTTTTTTGCCATGGGATATATTCACCAAACATTACTAAGAGAAAAACAATAGGTATATTACGAGACTTTTTTGATAAACAGTACAGGTCTATTTGCATAAAAAACAATGGACAGAAGTAGAGTAGTAGTTAACTTTGGTGGCGTTGTAGATGATATAATTTTTCTCTTTGTGAAAGAGGTTTTCTGTGGTTTTCAAGGTTTTTAACTGAACATGTGCTATTGGAATTAGAAGATGAAAACAAACAATAGTTGCTATTTTAAAAAGATACCTTTTGTAGTAACCCATATCTATTAACAATTATGGCCTTTTGTAATTTGGTTCTTTCCTTAAGCTTGAGTAGAACAGTTCATCCCATTTTCCTTAGATTGATTAGGGCTCCTAGGCCTAAAGATGGCCAAACTTTCCATTCTTAGAACAGTTATTTAGCTTCTGTTTCACCTGATTTTTAATGGCCATAAACTTTTTCACTCTTGTAACCATATCTATTTTCATCTATCTCTTCACATTTAGCCTGAAAAAAATAATGAAGCGGTATAGATTTCAAGTAAATTTTAAAGGTATATCTAAAGAAAGAAATGCCCCTTTTCTAGTCATAAAAAGGTGCTTTTGTTGTAAAAAGAAAAATCTTTTTCTTAGCATCAGATTATTAGCTGATCAGTGTTTACTGATTGATTTCCTGAGCGTGAATACAATTGCATACTTGCCAACAGTGATTGCAAGCTTCCTGCTCATTTCCAAATGGGCTCTTTAAGATATCTGCCTCATTGTCTTTTTTTGGAAATGAGCATTTAAAAACCATATTTAATCAAAACCAACCATTGTTTTATTTTCTATTTAAAGAAAAATCTAACAATTTCCTAATATTCTCATTGGGTTGTCATGAGGATCCACTGGTTTTTGTTAATGGCCTGGTTTGTTTTTGATTCCTCTGTTGCTTCATCTCCTTGGGCGTAGAGCCAAGTGCATGTTTTCAACATTCAACTATATTCTCTCACACACTCCAGGAATTGTGAAATGTGTGTCAAATTCACTGAAAGACTCTGCTTCCACCATGAAGTTTTCTTCATTTGAACCTCTACTTTTGTTTCTCAGTGTTAAAATTCCACCTGTTTTCTCACACAATCTAGGCAGATTGATTGAGTAGTTCTTCTGTGTCCCTTATTCTAATATTGGATTTTCAAAACTGAACTTTCTCTTACCTACATATGCTTCTAGATTTAAATATGATGTAAAAAATTTACTGTTTTTGTGGTTTGATTTGATGTTTTTCCTATATTATAAGCAAAATTGAAATGAATATACATATGTCGAATTTTCTTCATATCATTGATTCAGTGGAAAAATGATGAAATCAAATTTGCACAATTACTGGAAGCCATCTACAATAAGATTCTGAATTTCTTATGAAGGTGATGTCATATTGATAATTCTTTTATTTGGCTTGACAATCTAACTCTTGAATTTCCGTGTGTGTGCGTGTGTGTGTGTGTGTGTGTGTGTGTGTGTGATTCCTACCACCAGCTGTACATGAGGCTATTTTTTTAACCACAAAAAGAATTGCTAAAGTAATAAATGTTTTATTTCTCTGAATTCCCTTTGAGTATTTGTCCAGATGCATTAGTTGCAACAGACCTATAATCATATATATACATTTTTCAATTAAACTGACAGTGATTACTAAATGAAAACAAATTGTGAAAAAAACAATTCTGAATGAGCAGAAAGTTTAAATTGCAGAATTTCTTAGCAACTTGTCATGGAGGCATTGATCAAGCTTCTTAGTGAGGCTTCCCAGGTGTTTGGTTGCTTTACTGAACAACCAAGATAAGTTATCTCTATCCATTTCTCAAGTGTTTGTTAATTGTTCTCAAGTGCAGAAGGATGCTCTAAAGTCTGGTATTTCTTCAGCTGGAATCTATTGGATCTCTGATGTACTTATTAAAATGCAGCTTCTTCTTCCAGTTTTAGCTCTGACTGTAAAAAGCTTAGAGGTTGTCACTCCTGCCTTTCTGACAAGGAAAAGCTGAACACAAAATCAGGATCATCTTTCAGACTCACTAGAAAATTGAGGTTGCAAGGCCAATCACCAACATGAAATCAAGAGAAATAGGCAAATCTGGACAGTCATAGTTGAGGTCTGCTTCCTTGGAGAAGAACTGCTGGGATCATAAACTGATATGTACCCTTAAGTGGTCATTTTGGTGAATTAGCTGGAGGCTGATTGTGGAGTAGCTTGAGAGTGAAAACCTCTTGGAGCTGTTGTCTTGGAAGAAGGAGACTACATTTTGTGGACTTTACCTCCAGGAACCCTTATCATATTTTTATAGTGAAGAGTCAAGAAAGAACCCCAATAAGCTCTGGCAGGAAGCATGCAAAAGCAGCTGTTGTGAAATATGACCAAGCATTCTCCATCACAAAAGCCTCCTCTCTGGGGTAAAACATTCCCAGAGCCTTAACCCACCTGGAGGAAGGGCATTTCTCTGCAGACAGCCCCCTCGATTCTTCCTGTCTCACCTAAGAGAGATGCCAGGGATAGGAAACAAACATTGGGGAAGGTTCTAACCCAGGAACATAGACCCGCTAAAATGCAGATTGAGTCATCTGGTCACCACACCAGTAGGGCTCCAGTGGATTACAACTGAAAGAACAGCAAGATTCAGACTCTATCTGAATGCAAGGTCTTAAAGAAACCTAAAGACAGGAGAGGAGTTGTAAAAAAGGACACTAGAAGAATTTGAAGCCAATGGCTTGTATAGTTACAGCAAACTTTGAACACAGCCCAATCCTAGCCAGGTAAACATAACACCTCACAGTCAAGGCCTCTTTACCTCAGTTTCTATCACCCGATACTGTATGCTTCCAACAAAAAATTATATCTAATGGTAAAAGGCAAGAAAAACACTATCTGAAGGGGAAAAGCAAGCATCAGAACCAGACTCAGATATGACACAGATTTGAAATGATCAGATAGGGTATTTTAAATAATTATGATTAATATGTTAAAGACTCCAATGGTAAAAGTAGAAAACATATAAGAACAGATGGATAATGTTAGCAGAGAGAGGGCAACTCAAAGAAAAAATATAAAAGAAATGCTATCAGTCCAAAACATCGTAACAGAAAAGAAGAATGCCCTTAATGGACATATCAGTAGACTAGACACAGCTAAGGAGAGAATCAATGAGGTTGAAGAGATAGCAACAGAAATTTCTCAAACTGAAATGCAGAGAGAAAAAAAGAATGAAAAACATACAAACAAATCCAGTGGGAGCGAAACATCTAAAACCTGTGGACCGAGTTCAAAAGGTGTAACATACATCTAACAGGAATACCAGAGAGACAGCAGAAGAAATATTTGATGTAATAATGGCCAAGAATTCTCCAAAATTAATTGCAGGCATCAAACCACAGAATCAGAAGCCCAGAGAACAACAAGCTGTTAAGTACCAAAAGGCTTATTTAATGAGCATTATATACAAGTGGAGACAAAGAGAAAATATTGAAAGAAGTCAAAGGAAGAACTCTTCTCTTTGGGGAGCAAAGATAGAAAAATAAAACAGATTTCTTATCAGAAATCATACAAGAAGACAGTGAAGTACTTAAATTTATGAAAGGAAAAAAAACCCCCACCAACCTAGATTCCATATGCAGTGAAAGTATATTTCTAAAGTGAAAGAGAAATAAATCTTTCTCAGTAAAACAAACTGAGGGAATTCATTGCCAACAGACCCATCCTGCAAGAAATATTAAAGGCAGTTCTTTAGGAAGGAGGAGATTAATTTTGTCAGGAAACTCAGATCTACATAAAGAAAGGAAAAGCATCAGAGAAGGAATAAATTAAGGTATATTAAAATTACTTATTTTTTTATTCTTAATTTATCCAAAAGATAATTGTTAAGTCATAATAATAACATTACTTTGGGTGTTATACCATATGGGTAAGTGAAGTAAGGACAGTGATGTCATAATAGACAGGCAAGAGGAAGTGGCATACTCGATGAAAAGGTACCTGCACTACATATGAAATGAAATATTGTCATTTAAAGGTGGACTTAGATTAATTATAAATGTATATTGAAAACTCTAGGTCAATCAGTAAAATTTTTTTTAAAAAAATATAATTGATATGTTCAGAGAAGAGATAAAATAGAATTACACAGAATGTTCAATTAATACCAGAGAAGGCAGAAGAGAAAGAAACATAGAACAAATTCAATAAATAGAAAACAGTTACAAACATGGTAAATAAGTTTATATATATCTCTGACTGAAGTAAAATGTTTAGGTCTTGTGCATACCATTGCCTGTTTCGATAGCCTTTTTCATCACCATCCAGCTTTTAGTTCCAAACAGGTCAACTGTGAGGGCACTAACTGTGTTTGTTGGACATGGAGCAATAGTGCCCCCAGTTTGGGTTCTTTTGCCTGTTCCTGGGCCTCTTTCTCCTTTGCCACCTCCTTTGCTCAATTGACTCCAATGGAACCTGTGGAATGTTAGACCAGAGGAACACCCTGGACCAACTATGGGGAAGAGTTTTTTCTGTCATAGGGAGATTGTGGTTACTATTCTGTTCGTTTCTCTGCCCCATAGAGCCCTCAGGAAAGATGGCTCACTCAGCATTTTCTAATAAGCTAATATAGGTAGCAATGACAATAGACCCATGAGGGAAATAATCATGATTTATATCCTGGAATTCGATGACATCAGCTCATGATAACAAGCCAAATTCTGGCTCTCTGCCTCCCCCACTGGAATGATGTTTATCAAATGTTAGTTTTGCTATACAGCATATACCATAAAGCTTCAAGACGATATTGATCTAATAAGTAATCATTGGATAAACACAATTGATGTAACATTAAATTTTGGGATTCATATACAGTAAGTAACAGGGCTCTTGCCAGTGCATGGCCTTCGGAAAGCTCTTCATGCTTTTTCTCATCAGGCATATCCTTCCCATGATGCCTTTCCTCCTCATCTTCCTCTATTAAAATTCTATTTTTATCTTTATTTTTATTATAAAAGTAACATGCTTAGTTTGTAACTTTAAAAAATATGCAAGTGATGACTGTCATATTTACTTGTCACTAAATCAAGTCCATTTTGCATGCCCAATATAGAATTAGCATTTAACTTGATTATAACAAGTGTGCTTTCCAGTACTGAAAGATGATTGCCCAGGATTATAACATTCCTGAGCAGTAAAGGATCGATTTTTCCTAGGAATTCTAAGAATGTTTGTTGGGTAAAAAATAAGACCTGACTTTATTTTCCACTTGATAAATACTGGTCAATTTATTTGCCTTCAGTGATCCATCAAATTGCAAATATTATTGTAAATTACTACAGCTTTAAGTTCCCAAGAGGACATTTAAAATAATTTAACATACTCAGATGTTTTCATGCATTTAGACTAACATTTCCTAAACTGATGTTCTATGGATGTTAATAGCTTTCCACAAATGTTTCCTGCTGAAATATTTTTGAGAAATTGTATTAAAATAACTTTAAAAGATTTTTAATGTACTAATATTCATAATAAATTCATAGAAAGTGGTATATTGTTAAATATATAAACAGTGTTTAATAGGATACTTTCTAGATGTCCCTGCATGATGAATTTAGCAGTAAATAGGTAATTTTATTATTTATTTTTAGTAGACATTTTCAAGGGAAACCGTGATTGATAATATATTAAAATTCAAGAAGTCTGAACACATACAAAAAACTTCCTTAGTAACCTTGTTTGCATTGTGTTTATTTTTGTGCATGAGGCAAATACTGATCATGTAGGGATTGAGCTTGAAGATAAAATGTTAAGGTTTATGATACAGCCAATATTCTGGTTTACGAGAAGAGATGAAGAGATTCTTAGGACAAATCAAGTACTTAGAGTAGGTAGCTGGAGGGCAAGGGTAGATTCTTGACGAAGAACTTGGAAGTTGGAAATATACCAAGGGATTGTCAAAGGAAGAAAAGAAGAAAATAAATGAAATCACTAAAGGTATACAAAATATCAGAGAAGCTGGATCTGTAGTGAGAACATCCAGGAATGAAGCATTCACTCTTGCTCCAACATATTAAGGAGCCTTCTCAGGTGTTTGCAGTTCATGGAATTCTATTATCCCCACCTGACAATGGGGGAGATATATCAATGGAAGCTGGTGCAGACTCCTTGCTGAGATGAATGGAAGTAGCCAGAGAGATCCCACACATGGTGAATAGGGAAGAATGCATTTCTCCTGGCTTATGTTTCCAAAATAAGAGAGCCAATGCTAACACAAGTTGCTGCTATGCACTTCTACAGGTTCACGTGGAACACATTACATTGCGTCAGGAGACATGGACTGTTTATCTAGTGGTTACACTCCTGGCAAGGAAGCTAAAGGTTATGTAGAAGAAAATGAGCTTTGGAGTAAAAAAATCTGGGTCCCAATTCTAAAACTGTCACTAATATGTAGTGTGATTTGGGACAAGTACTTGTCATTCCTAAATCTTAGGGTTTTTTATCATGATTATTTCTAAAGTAAGGATGGTCTCTGCTTCTTTAGACCACATTAAGATGTCTAGAATAAAATTTTGCACATAGAAGCCTCATACAAATACATTTTAAAAAGCTCCAACTATCTTTAATTCAACTTGCATTGAAATTTAAATAAGAGACCCATAAGTTATTTCAAGTAAGAAACTTTAAGGACTAAGAGCAACATGTTAAAAAAAATCAAAGCATGATATTCTGGAAAAGGAAAAACCATGGAGACAGTTAAAAGATCAGTGGTGAACAAGGGTTGAGGGGGTAGAGAATAAATAAGTGAAAATTCTTTGGATCAGACCACAGTGATGGCTACATGTCATTACACATTTGTCCAAACCCACAGAACATACAACACCAAGAGGCAACTGTGATCTAAATATGAACTTCGGCTGATTATGATGTGTCAATGTAGGTTCATCTATTGTAACAAATGTACCACTTGGCAGGGAAGGATGTTAGTAGTGGGAGAGGCCATGCATGTGTAGAGACACAGCAAAGAACCTGGCTCTATTGTGACCACAAGTGGTACCTACCTCTTTGTGGCCTGGTACTCATGAGATAGAACCCAAGACATGGACTGAAGATCCTGCTGGCCTATAGTCTCCACTCCTTGCACTGTTCCATCTATTCTCTCACAGCCTCTATAGCAGATGAGGGTATAGAGTTCATTTTAGTTCAAACTCCCATTTAAATATAGCCTACTCTCTGGGGTCCACAAATGCATCAAGTCTGCCATCTTAAGTCTCTGAACTCTGTTTTGTAATTTCACAGGAAGTTTAGAATTATCCTCATTGTCAGCCAGCATGCAAATTCTGAACAGTCAAAGCAACCCTACCTTTACATAAAAGTTTCTTTTGCTTCTGACTATTTTGATAGAACTCTCCTATCTTCTATATTGGTGTGTGTGTGTGTGTGTGTGTGTGTGTGTGTGTGTGTGTGTGGGAAGGGGGTTGGCCTGATCATTTTTCCACAGCAAGCCCAGTCTTGTTCTCTTGTTTTATAGTCCCAGTGCTCACTTTTCGTCCTTGTTTTCCTTATTCCTGCAACGCTTTCCTTTTAGAAATGGTTCCTGGCTCTGGATGTTTCCACCCCAACATTTCCTTATGCTCTGAGTAGCCCCGAGATTTCACTTAGGAGCGTGACTCAAGCCAGGGCACAGGAGGGAACACATGTTGCAGCAGCCCTGATGCTGGAGCCTGAGCACAATACAGGCAGTGAGTTGGCAGCACAGTGGCAGGTGGCCTCACGGGCAACATGGACCTTCTCAGTATCCACACCTTTCTCAGCACCCTGCCAAGAGAAATTTAGGTAGGACTAACTACCTCTTTTTCTCAGGCAAGTTAATTGGTTGGCAATCAAACTTGGGGTCAAATTTGGCCAATGCTTTGAAATATAGTGTACTAATAGAAAAATTGAGCTATAGTAAGACCAATATATCAGGAAATTATTGCCATTGGAAAGATTTTTTATTACTCACAGTTCCCAAGAGGAGGGGTCAAGCCATGCTACAGCAGGGGTGGTGTGAGGGAACATAGGTCATTTAAGAGGAAGATGGAAAGGGAGGAACTTTTGGCAAGAGACTTTTTTTATGGTCTCCTGAGGGATGGAATTTATGATTTGCATCAAAAGTATTGTCATATCTTCTATCTAACCAGATCATTTTTGTTATGCTCCCATCACATCATTGGTTCCTTGTGGCAGTATAATATTAAAAATAATGTAAAATGTTCCAATTAAAATAGAGTTAGCAGCAAACCTAGAGGCAAAAGAAACTTTTATGTAAAGGTAGGATTGCTTTGACTGTTCAGAATCTGCATGCTGGCTGACAACGAGAATTTTAAATTTTCTGTGAAGTTACTAAACAGGTAGAGTTCAGAGACTTAAGATGGCAAACTTGATGCATTTGTGGATCCCAGAGAGTAGGCTATATGTAAATGAGAGTTTGAACTAAATGAACTCTATACCCTCATCAACTATAGAGGCTGTAAGAGAATAGATGGAACAGCACAAGGAGTGGAGACTATAGGCCAGCAGGCTCTGCAGTCCATGTCTTGGGGTCCATCTCATGAGCCACAGGCCACAAAGAGCTAGGTACCACTTGTGGTTACGATAGAGCCAGAACCTTTGTTGTGTCTTAACAGAGGTAAGCTGCTGTTGACATCAACCCCAACATACCTTATATAGGGTACCCAGAGGACCCCAGGGCAAGACTAGCTGGGAAATTGCATGTGGAATGAGCCACACTATGATGTGAACAGAGGCAATGAGGGAATGCTGTAATAGAATGCTGTAATAGAGGACCCCAAGGCAAAGGGAAGATGAGCACCCTGATATCCCTTACATGGGGCATTTCCCCATGGTTGTCTGGTATTTACGTTACTACTTTTCTTTATGTAGCACTTGATAATGAGGAGAAGGCTGAATGGGCAGTGAATACCAGTCTAAGTAACTGCAGGAATGACTTCTTACTTCTTACTTTGTGAGTTCTTGCCTTGGATTCTTCCCACTTCTTCATATTTCCCTAATAATACCTGACTCATAACTGGTTCTCTGGAGAGTTTGAGGAATATTTTATACTAAGTGCCTGCATTGGGTCACCACTGTGAAATCAGCTGGGGGCCTTGCACTGTTGAATCATTTGTTTTTATGTTGGCCCACCTAGGAGGGCATTGGCTATACGGATATCTAAATTTTCACTTTCCCCTGTGGTATCTGGCTCCAACCTTCCTGTGATACCTCGAGTATATTCCCCTTAAATTTGTTTTGACTACCCCACTGCCAGTTAGAGTTAAGACTTAGATATCTTGGTTGGCAAGGCTTAATAAGTATATTTTATTCCTAGATAATAAAAATTTAAAATAAGTCTTCAGATGCATTTAAAAATGTGTCATGTATTATTTTAGGCATGTGAGCTATGAAATAATGGCAATAATGATGTGTTTAAACCCATTAAATCATGTAGCTGGCTGAAAGTGTTCCATAAAATAGAATGGGAGTAATAACTGAAGGTCGAATTGAATTCCGAAAGATGACCACACAGGGACCAGGAAGCTCAAGAACATGAATATACTCTAAGGCACAGATCATTTTAATGGAATTTCCTGAGGTTCACAGAGAATTACATTGCTTATAAGACAAAAATAGTATGAAGGTCCAGATATTTAATAATTGATGTAGGGGTCAAATAGGGTGGCCTGGTGGAATAGGCCTTTCATAAGTTGATAAATGTTTGACAAGTTCTATATGTAAAGGAATTTGGTAGGTACTGAGGAGTTCACAGTTGACTTGATCTAAGGTGCTTTTATGCATCCCAAGGAGGTCTTTCATGAATCCTAATGAGGCAGACAGAGCAAATAGTTGTCTTTTCATCTCGCAGATGAAGAAATTGAACCTGGTTGGTACCACTCAAACTTTGGTGCACATTTGAAGCAACTGGAGCTTCTGTTAAAATGCAGGTTCTGCTACAGTAGGTCGAGAGTGGAACCTGAAAATTTGCCTTTCTAACAATTTTCCAGATAGCATTGATAATGCTATGTGTGGTGAGATCTTGTAGAACATGAATGAGTTCAACTGGTGTGGTCAGGAAAAGTCAGGATGTTTCAAGGCATAGTGGAGAAATAAATGGGTGTCACATGTTTGCTAAATTAGTATCCTAAGGCTACTGGCTAATGGTTAAAAAATATTTAGTGCAGACCTCCCTGGTAGAACATACCACAATGAATTGTATCTTTCTGAGCTGTTTCTGCAAGCAGCTTGTAGGTTCCTTGGGGAGAAGCTATAGTGGTGCTTGTGGTGATGGTAGTAGTAAGGTGATGAGCTGGTAAGAAGTGATGACAAAGATGACAATCCTGACAACAGCAGCTAAAATTTACTGAGAACTTACCTCGTGTCAGACACTGTACTAAGTCCTTCACCTCCTTAATGTTTATACACTCTTTACCAGGGATAAGCGTTTACACACTCTTTATCACAGATAAGTCTATCATATCCATAACTTCCTCAAGAGGTATTTAAAAGCTAAAGAAGATAAGTAGCTTATAGCTTGGTCTTCACACTCAGCTGTGTCTCATTCAAGACAGAGACCATATCTTACTGGTCTTTGTCTTTTGACAGCATAGAACTGGAGACGGTAGGCTTATGCTTTTGTGAAATGGATATTTTGGGCCAAGAAGAGATTGGGCTTCCTAATAACTGTGGCAACAATAGAATGGGCTGTTCTGATGAAGTAAGTGCCCTGATTCTAAGGATTCTTAAACTGAGTGGTCAATTGACTAACTCAGTGGTTTTCAAACTGTATTTTACAGAGTTGCTTCAGTGGTGACCTGAATGAGATGAAGTAGAGGCTTAAAGGGCAGGCAGTGGACACTCCTCTGATTTGATCAGAGTAGCAGTTTTATTTGATTTATACATTGGGGTTCTGTGTAAAATTATATGTGAAGAAAGGTTTCCGATGCTATAAACATGTTCAAAGTCTTTAGATCAGATGATTTCTAAAGTCTTGTATAAAATTAACATTGTGGAATTTGGCCAAGGTCTTATGCCCATGAGTGGCAGAGCTGGGACTAGAATTTGGGTAAACTGGTTCTTTCTTCTAATCATATTATCCTGGTACCCAGACCTAGTACTCTCTTGCTCAGACAATTCACTGACAAAGTTAACTGCTCTGAGGCCCTGTAGTTTAGGGAAAAAAATTGAAAATTGAATACCTTTGACATAAAACCTCCTTCACTAACAAGCTATGAAACCTTGAGCAGTCATTTATTTGTCCATTGAATATTTGTTCTACCTCATTATGCAGCAGATGTTGCTTGGTACACTGGGATTATAATGGTGAACAAGGCATACAGAGTGCATACTCTCATCAAACTCACATTTAAAAGGGGTGATACAGAGAATAAAAAATAGATAGATAAGCAAGATAATTTTTTCTGATAAGGACCATCACAGCAGCCTCTCCCTGCCTCCCCCAACCCCCAACACAAATAAAATTAAAGGAATACAAACAGAGGAAGCGAGAACCATAGAATGAGGATTTACCTCAGGCTGTAGTAGAGGGTCATGTGAGGCTGCCTTTAGTCAGACTAAAGACCTTCTAGTGTGTGTGTGTGTTGAAGGAATTCTCTTTAAAAAACCACAACAAAAACTTAAGCAAAAGGAGATCCACATCTCTTCCCAGTTGGATCCACCTTTTTGGCATTGTCTGAACCATTCTCGCTGGGAAGGAAGGAGCAGACATATTCAGATTTTCTGAGACTCCATCTTCAGGAAGCCTGCACCTAGACATGTGGGTGCTCAGCAATGCTTGAGTAGGAACAAGAAAGCTCCACATGTGGCTCAGAGGTGTTCTGGGTATCATTACCCCTTGCTTTCAACAGCCTGCCAAACCATGAGCAAATGTCATAAGAAGCAAACATCAATTTCCAGGTGTTTTGCTGTTTCCTCCTTCTGCCTTATCTTGTCAGACAGTTCACATTGGTAAAAAAAACCAAAAAAACCAAACAAAATAAAAAACCAAAAAAAACAAAAACAAAAACAAAACAAAACAAAAAAACATTCCACCAAGAGACCTGAGCTCCAGGTAGAGATTTGTCACTAACTAGTCAGGTGACCTTGGAGAGTTCTAGAATTTTAGCAAACAAAAAGATCCCAAGGAAATTCTTCATTTTACAGATAAGGAAGTGAGATTCCAAGAGGTTGACCTTAATTCCAAGTCATGTGCTGTGTGCTGTCAGGTTTGGAACCTCAGGTAGCTTGATTTCCAGTGCAGAGTTCTTCTATTGTAAAATGTTCTCACTCCTTCTCTGGGCCTTGGGTACCTCATTTGTAGAATGGAGGGACTGAGTTGGCTCAGGGGCCTAACCAGTGCACAGATATGCTTTGTCAGGCCAGCATGGGGTTGTAAAGTCTTTCAATATGAGTCCTTGGGGAGAGTCATCACATCTCCAGTTTGACATAGATCCTGTCACGCCCCTTCACTACTGGCTCTTGTTCATATGAGTTTAGGTATCTGAACCATAAAATCCCTAAGATCCCTTCTAATCTAGAAAGTGTCTGATCCCTAGTCTTCTTTCCTCACGTTTTTAGACAGCAGACAGGATTTCTGATGGAAAAAGAGAATCCATTGGACTGACTTTGTCTCCTTCTGGCAGAAATACCTACCACTCATCAAATCAGAGAGGAGTTAGAAATTACAAAAGTTTAGTCATCTCAACCCAGAGAGGCCAAAGTCTGACTAAAGACAGCCTCAGATTATTAAGTTTAACTCGTAGACAGCCACCCAGCAAGATCAAGAGGGCTAGCCCCTTTAGGCTTAGGCATGAAGGGCCCCTTATAACAAAAACTCCACCCTTTCGGGGAGACCCCTGCATCACACATGCAGAAAGTATGTAAGGCTGCAACACCATATTTTCTGGGATGGCGATGTCCCTGTGGATGCAATCTGAAGCTTAGTGCTGGGAGGAGTGATGTTGGCTGCAGATATTGGCCTCAAATGAAACAATGACTATGCATGCTTCAGGGAATTTTACTAAATATGAGATCACCCCGGCTGTGCTGGGCTTTCTTCACACAGCCTGTTATCTATAACAGGAGAGTTAGAAAAAGCAATGATTTAAAATATCCCAGGGAGCCTTTCCCATGCCCCACAGAGTGAAGCATTTTCTCCAGCCCTGCTGTACCCCTGCCCACAGAATGCTGGCCTCCAACCCAGGAAGGATTTACCTCAAGTTTTTATGCAGTAGAAATGCTAATTGCTGCATGGTTTACTCTGTCAAGGACCTGTGTGGCTCTTGTGACAAAATATCAATTCTATCATATCTCATCTTCCTGATCTCTTCATTCATTTATTCAATAAATATCTATTACCTACTGTGTGCTGGATATTATTCTGGTGCATAAGATACATGAATAAACAAATCAAGAAAAAAGTGATTGTGCTCGTAGAGCTTACATTCTCTCTATGCTAAGGTGGCTCTTTTGTATGGATCCTAAAAATCTCTAAAGTTTTATGAATACCTTTTTAGCTACCTGACAGTCTTGTCAATGGCATTTAAAGAGATACCAAGAGTCTAACACACTTTTTCTTCACTCATTTTTCTCCTCACTCCCATGATGACTGTGAGGAGTGAAAATATTATTTCCCAGATTCTATGGCTCTTTTTCTTTCTCCAATTCTATAACCATTACAGAGCATTATGAGTTAATTATCATAGCCTCAATTCCCACCCTATGCTTCTAAATGCCAAAGATAGGCTTTTTAAACCCCTGATTTATATCTAGAGTTTAGAGATACTTCTTCCTGTTGGAAACTCAAGATGTTTATAGATGAACCAGTCTTTCCACAACCAGCTATCCATCTTAGTTTTGATATCTTTGTTATCAGCACCATTTCCACCCCCCCTCTCATTTTCTAAGCTTGAAACCTTGTTTTCAATCACTTCTGCTATCTCTGATACTCAGTCAGCTAATCTGCTGAATTCTTTCATGTTGTTCCTTGTGTCTGTTCCTATCTCCTTATTACATTGCCTTCCCCCAGCTCTTCTCCATCTCATTCTTGGATCAGTACATTAGCCTCCTAGGGAACATCTCTGACTTCAGCATCCCCTGCTATAATCTATTTTGCACGTGGACACCAGACGAATGTTCTTTAAATATTGCTTTCATCTCACTACTCCTTACTATCAAATATAAATCTCTTGCCAGTTTCCAAGGCCTTTCATGGTCTGACTCCCCTCTACTGATTCAACAGGTTTTTCTCTTTTCCTTTACATGTGTTCTCTGCTTAATCAGGAGGGTCTCTTAATGTCCCTCAAATGCATAAAGCTCATTCCATTTATGTTCACACTTTTTCTCTTCAACCTGGACAGCCTTCTTCTCTTAGCCTAAATAGATCACATACCTCGCATTCGAAGTGTAACTCAAGTGTTACCTCCTACATACAGCTTTCATTGATTAACAAACCCCCCCCCCTTCTTGTGAGCTTCCATAGGTCTACGGTTTGCCTATAGCATTTAGCCATCATTTACATTAGTATTTAATAGTTCATCCATTGTTTCATTTATTAATCGTATCTCTCCAATTGAATCAAAGCTCCTTGGCCATGAACTATAGACTATACTGTAAAATATACACTCTATTATATGATACTATACCACACTACACTACACTACACTACAGTATAGTTCTATACAATTTTGTGCCTAAACCTTTGAGCCTAAGCTATTTGGTTTATTATATTTAGGTAGACTCTACGTCACCCCTTATCACCCCAGAAAATAGGATGCTGTGGCACTTCATTGTTCTCTCATAGCCCCACTGTATCAAAGATAAATAACAGCTAATTTTTATTTTACATAACCAGCCATGTTTATTTTGCATTTGAGAATCTTTATTTATGTACACGGATACATTATAAATTTTCAGCCAAAGGTTTACCCTGCTGTCCTTGGCCACAATTTTATATTTATTTGAAAATATTAGTTAAATTAGTTAATTAAGCATGTCACTCTTTTTTTTTTAAATTCCCTAGTAATCTGATCTCAAAGAAGAAAAACAAAAAATACTATTAGAGAGGTTAACTCATCTTCAAAATGGTTGTTTTCCTGTTAAGGCACTAAATTTTTATAATCATTTACATAGAAGAAAAGTCACTTTATGCCTGTCAGCATGGAAGACAATTTGCCTGGGAATATGATTGTTTATTTTTGGTGATATATGTAACTTCAAACTCGATAAGCTAAAAATCTGTTCCTTTCAGAATATAAATTGACTGTCAAGAATCTGTGTACCAAATGATTATGTTGCTGCATATTTCTCTTTTAATCCATGCACACCATGTATTGTATAACATTACCTCATATGCTGTAATCATCGTGTCACATGCAAGATACATAAAATACATCATGAACGTCCCACTAGATATCAAAGCCCTCCAAGTCTAATTAACTTATTTTACAGACTGTTTCTAGTTCTTGTCTCAGAACATACAAACATCAGAAATCAGAAGTTAGTCTAAATGTTTGAATACCCTATTGTAGTAAATCATAATATCTTAGTTTGTTATTCTTTAGTTATCTGTACATTTAGACTAGATTTCTTTCAAATATACTTCTTTTTCTTTTTTAACATTACTTTGGGGCAATTTAAAAAATGTTACAAACAGAAACTCTCAGTTCATGAGCCTATTCATGAATTCAATGAATGATTGCATGTGGGTCAGTCATTCTTTAAAACCACTGTAGGCTTTTCTGGAGTCAAAAGCTCTATCTTGCTTCACTGCAGAGAAGTCATACTTTTAATTCAGGAGAGTCCATAGGTGATAGAAAGATCTGCTGAACTGAATAGAGATGACTTTCTTCACAAATCTCATGAATATATTGAGGTTTCTAGCCATTTAAGGTCTGCACTACCTCAGAGGAAGATAATACCCAGAATTTGGAGGATGCAGAAGGAAAATGCATGGTGTGGCTCAGCCACCATTGTTTTTTCAGTGCCAGGGTGATTATATCTCCAGAGCTAGACCAAAGAGAATATGAACTCTGGCCCAAGACTTTGTGCATGTCCCTTACTCACCCAGGGAACAAGCCTTATAAACATACCTCTACTCCACATCCATGTTCCTCTTCTGACATGTGTATTCTGTACTCTCTACTTTCCCCATATGCATCAGGGTCTGGAACAATGTAGGGGGAGCACTGGCTAGGCATGTCGGAGACACTCTGTGTCAGGAATATTTAGTTATATGTCCCTTTGGTCTTCTTTGGAAGAAATAAATTTTTCTCTCACAAAAACTTACTGCATTCAAACAAAAAGAAAGAAGAATACGTAGTACTAACTCCTTAGAGACTCTCATCTAGCATTACTTTAAAAAGCAGGAACCTGTGCTTCTTGAAACAAAACCCGCAGGTAGGGTGTTAACACTTGCGGGTTTAAGTAGTCTAAAGTCCAGAAGTTTACTCAGCTACTCATTGCCACCCAGGAATCAGTGGCTGTATGTCAGAATTCACTGACCATCTTGTTGGAGATAGTTGACTGTCTTCATATTCATCCTGGTCAGGCCTGCTAAAGAGATGCCCAATTTCAGGGTGGAGAAAGCCCTGAGCATTCCCAGAAGACCACAAAAGCTAGGAAAACTCTAAGAAATCTTGCAAGCTTGGACTGTAATTTCATCAGTTTCATGACAAATTCTTGTAATGTTTATTCATTTTCCCAATTTTTCCCAGAAAAGAGTATATCTCTGCCTCCCAGGGTTTTGCAAGTAATGCTGAAACATTTTTGTAGCAGCTGTCATTGAATGGTACTTTTCTAGTTTTCATCATGAAGTTAGAATTCACTGAAGTGGGACATATGAAGAATTTTTTCTGTGGGTTTGAGACCATATTGAGGGGGCAGCAATGAAAGAAATGGGTGGAGAATTGTTATTAACTCTATTGAATTTGAGTTCTCCCAAACTGAAAACATGATCCTTCTAGAATGTTTCTCTGAACTTCCTGAACACCAAATTTTTTTCTTTTTGCTTTCTCTAGCTTTTTCTCCTTTCTTTTTAACTTATCTAAAATGTGAATTATTTTTCCTAGTAAACAATGTAGAATAACTATGAAATAGTGCTTTGTAAATAATAAGTAGTCAATAAATTGTTCCAGAATGAAAGAACTTCAACTGTGGCTTTAACTGTCATACTTAGGAGAGATGAAATCCAACAAATCATTCTTTTCCTGCCCTTTAAAATAATGTTTTCTTCTTCCTAATGCATATTCTTTGTAGTAAATTATATATAGTATAAGTTATATATGTATATATAGAGTGAGAAAAAAATGCTTATTTCCTTTTTAAAACTTTCCATTATATTGTCAGCATTTTCTCAATTGATTTTAATGGGAATTTCATCTATTTGTTTGAATATATCACAATATATTTTATGTAACTGTTTCCTTTTTTAGTCATCATAATATTTTTAATATTTCTTTTTATTTATTTATTTATTTATTTATTTATTTATTTATTTATTTATATTTTTCAGTTACAGTTGACATTTAGTATTATCTTATACCAGTTTCAGGTGTACTGCCTAGTGGTTAGACATTTATAATTGGTCTAGTACTCATCTGGTACTATGTATATTTATTACAATATTATTGACTATGTGCCCTAATTTTTACTTTACACCCCTTTGTCTAATATTTCAATAAATATTGAAATAAGGATGCTGTGCACATCCTTATATAAAGTCTGTTTTTATTTCAGTGTTTCCTTAGGGTTGATTTCTAGAATTGAAATAACTGGGTAAGGGTGTATTTACCTTATAAGGTGTATTCTTATAAAGAAAATTGACAGAATAGTAAAATGAAGCATGTGTCCACATCACTCAACTTTAACAATGATCAGCTTATGAACAACTGTGATTCTCTTCCAACACTACTCACAAATCCCCTCCCTGACCCCCGATATTTTGAGGCAGATCTCAGGCATCTGACCATTTCATCCTTGGAACTACTCCTTGACTTTTTTCCCTGGTTCCTAACAACTAATCCATTAGCACATCCTATTAGTTTTATCTCCAAAGTATACCTTGACTGTATTCTCTTCATCCCCATTGGTGTCATTCTAGTCAAGGCCACCATCATCTCTTGCCTGGACCTCTCCAACAATCTCTTACTTTTTTTTCTTGACACAATCTTTCCCACTTATCTTAAGATAAAGATCTAATACTTCTAATATCTATTTTAAGAGTATTTCCCATAAAACTCATAAATATTTCATCTTGCCTATCTTTAAATTTTTCTGATGAGCATACTTTTTTAAAAAAAGGATTGCAAAAAGTGTCCAACCTGATTCAAGGAGATCATTCTAGGTATAGTATCAACAAGTAATCTCTTATAGATAGAGGGGGAGAGAGAAATATATAGGTATAGAAATATATATATGAATATATAATCATAATTATATATATTTAGGAATATGTAATTATAATTACATATCTAGATTATGAAAACAGAGCTATATTGCTAAAATGAATCACTAAATGATATCTAAAATTCATACATCTGTAGGTCTTTTTAAATTATACCTATGTAATATAAGATATATATAATCACATATAGATCTGGATGTAGGTTATGAAAACAAATAGAAATAGAAGTATATTGCTATAATCAGTCACTAAGTGATATCTAAAATTGGCATAACTGGAGATGATATAAAAATTTATATATATATATTTTTGGTTTGAATGGTTGAAACATCGTTGTGCCTGGAAAGAGGAGGTAAATTAAATGACTCACCAAAGTTTCTTCTGGCTACCAAGATCTTGTAGTCTATGACAATTCTTGATGTATAAATTTCCAGGTAAGACGTGATAAAGATAGAGGTCAGAACGGTTTGAGTAAGTGAATGATGTTGATGCTTACCTAATTACTAAATAAAATATATAGATTTACATTTTATCTGTCCTGTGGTTATTGAAATCACTGTTTTTACAGAAAATGTAGGTTGACTTGGATATGATTATTTATAATGGCCTGTGGAAATTTGACTTTGCTGACAGCTCAAATTAGAAGACTCAGTTTCTATTACTGTAATATTTAGAGCTTGGACTATGTCGGGCAGCTCTTAAGCCACACTTCTAACATCTCTGTCTCACCAATCCTCTGCACAGGCTCCCTCATTTCATACAGGTGCAGTGGTACAGCCTCTCCTTCAAGGGAGCCCATGACTGCTTCATAGTGTCTCTTATCTCCTGGGCACACCCACTTCCAGGAAATCTCACTGGAAACCCGTTCTTGGAAGAATGAAAGAGCTAATTACTTGTGGAGCAAAACTTTAATGGATTGTTAGCAAAATGGTTGACGTCTGGTGCTTGATGTGACCGATGCCAGCTTAACAAGCACATGCCACTTGGCTACAAGCTGCTTGTGTACCTGGAGACTATATATATATATATATATATATATAATATATATATATATATATATATATATATCTCAAGGCCCCCTCTTCTTTTGGGTGCAGAGATCCACTGTCTTGATGCCACCCAGGACTCTGCTTTTGTCTATAAATTCCATTAATAAACCCCATTCAATTTTGGAGTTATCAGCCTCTTTCTTCCTCCATCTCTTGGCCAGCCTTCCTTTGGAGGTCAGTTTCAATACACCTTGGAAATTTTCACATGAATAAATACTCCTTCTTTTATTTTCTGGATACAATTCTGAGAAGCATTTTGCAGCCATTCTTTGTCCACTTTCTAACACAACTTATACTGACTCTTCCTCTCTCCCTGTGCCATGGCCTCTACCCCTCCTATGGTAGGCGGGCTCTAAGTGCCTCATGGTATTCATACCCTTGGGTAATCCCCTCTCTTCAAGTGTGAGCTGGACCTAGTGACTGTTTTAAAATATGGCAACAGTGGTAGGATGTCGTTTCTGAGATTAGGTTATAAAAAGACTGATTTCCATCTTGTTTGCTCTTTCTTGCACTCTCTCTCTCTCCTGGAGCCCTGGTTCTAGGAAAAGCAACCTGCCATGATGTGAGCAGCCCTGTGGAGAGTCCATTTGGGACAACACAGCTGATTTATTCTAAATTTCACCCTCTCCCAAGAATGGCCTTCGCAGTTTGCAAGCAGTGTCTTTATTTCACAGCTGAGAAAAAAACTGGTTCATAGAGAAGTTAAGGATTTATTCAAGATCAGCAATCTGGGAAACTGGCAGAGCACTTTATAATGTTCTCCCATATGCAGAAGCTATTCATTTGAACAATTATACTGTTTTGAAATTAAATATATTTGAAAATTTTTAAAATTTAAATTTGGGCTGACTTTCACTGAAGTCCTCAAAGCTTAACTTCAATATGTACAGTCTTCCATTTCTGTGTTCTTTTTCTCCTTTCCTCTTTTTCCCAACTCTTCATATCTGTGATATTTCAACTAAGGATCCCTTATCAAAACCTGGTCTTGGCAAAGGAACTGAATCTATGCCCTCATACAAGACTAGTACGTATTAATATTTAAGGTATTACTTATCCTTAAAAATTGCAAATAAATGATTTTCTAATTGTGGAATTTTGGGACTTCAAAAGCTGGGATAGATGTTTGGGGAACTGAGGTAAAGAGTAGGGAAAGAAGTTTGGAAAAAAATTTATTTTCTTTGCTGTTGGAGCAGATGTAAGTTCCACTTACTTCTCCTGTTGTTGGAATGTGCCTTGCAGTGACTAGCAGGGTGCGCCAGGCACAGTACATCAGGAATAGTTATTGTACTTGCTCAGGTTTGTATATTTTTAAAAAATAGACTATTTTTTAAAAGAACTTTTAGGTTCATAGCAAAAATGAAGGAAAAGTATTGAGCATGTCTATATATTCTAACTACCCCCACACACAGACTCCTCAGCTATCAACATCCTGTACCAGAAAGGGACATTTGTTACGGTTGATGAACAGGTACTTACACATCATAAGCCCCGAAGTGCATAAGTTTACATTAAAGTTCACTCTTGGTGTTACACATTCTCTAGGTTCAGACAGATGTATAATGGCATGTAGCCACGATTTTAATAACACACAGAATAGTTTCACTGCCCTAAGAGTCTTCTGTGCTCTGCCTATTCATCTCTCCCTTCCCTCAACCACTGATCTTTTACCTATTTTCACAGTTGTGTCTATTCCAGAATGCTATATAGTTGAGATCATACATTATGTAGCCTTTTCAGATCAGTAATAACATTTACATTTCCTCCATGTCTTTTCATGGCTGGATGGCTCATTTTGACTTAGCAATGAGTAGTACTCTATGTCTGGATATACCACAGTTTATCTGTTCACCTACTGAGGGATATTTGGTTGCTTCCACATTCTGGCAATTGGGAATAAAGCTGCTGTATGTATCCACGTGCAGGTTTTTGTGTGGAATGTTTTCAAATAGAATGTGATTGTTGGATTGTACTGTAAAAGCATGTTTAGTTTTGTGAGAAACTGCCAAACTATCTTCCGAAGTGGCTGTACCATCTTACATTTCTACGAGCAATGAATGAGAGTTCCTGCTGCTCCACATTTCATTTCACTATTTGGTGTTCTCCGTATTATAAATTATGGACATTCTCATAGGTATATTGTGGTATCTCATTGTTTTACATTGCAATTCTCTAATGACATGTAACGTGGAGCATCTTTTCACATGCTTATTAGGCATGAGTATATCTCCTTTAGTAAGATGTCTGTTTTGGGTTTTTGCTCATTTTTAAATCAGTGTACCTTTTCTTACTATGGAATTTGAAGGGTTCTTTGTATATTTTGGATAACAATCCTTTATTTGAAAATATTGCAAATATTTCTCTCCGTCTATGACTTATCTTTTCATTCTCTTGAGGCTCACACTTCTATACATGAGAAATAGTTTCTTTTTCATGTCCATTTACTTCCTGGTTTCTGAGAAGCAGCCAACAGAGCTGAGGTGGTATGAACAGAACATTATATTCTGGTATTGATGGGGCATGGAGATTCTAAAAGGCAGTTTATTTTGTCCAGTTTCAGCTAGCAGCTTATACAGAGAGACCAATGAATGAAGTATGTGGCTCTGGGACCAAGGTTATACCTAGGGATTTCTGTTTTATATTCCTTGGAACTGAAGAGACTTGTTGCTCTTGGAAGTTTCACATCCCAAATCTGTGTCTATGTGCCATATTGGCTGCAGGACTAGCCATATCTCACAGAGCTACTTATCAAAAAAAAAAAATTAATTAGTTCTTTCAGTGTGTAGAGATCTTATTGTGGTTTTAATTTGCATTTTCCTGATAACTAATGATGTTGAACATCTTTTCATGTGCTATATATATATTCTTTTGTAAAATTTAAGTATTTTATACATTAAAATGAGATTGTTTTCTTATTATTGAGATGTAGTAGTTCATTACATATTCTGGTATAAGTCTTATGCCAGGAAAAGCTCTAACTCTCTCTCCCTCTCCCTCTCCCCCCGGCTTTCTCTCTCATCTCTATCTCATCTATCTCTATCATCTCTATCTATCTCTACATCTAAGAATCTTTTCTTCTTTGCCTTTGCATTTTCTTAACAGTGTCTTTGATAAGCAAAAGTTTTAAATTTTGATGAAATTCAATTTTTCCTTTTATGATTAGTGCTTTTGTTTTCTTCGGTATGTCCTTAGTTGTAGGACTTCTGTTCAGCTAGACTTCAGGTGATTTTCACTGATGGTTCCCTGTAGTAGTAATTTTGATGTCGTTGGGAGAGGAGGCAGTGTTTACCTACTCTGCCACCTTGACCAGAAATCCATGCATACACATCTTTAACCATCTCCCCAAATTCTGACTACTGTTCCCACTGGAAACGTATACATGTTTTTTTTCCTGTTGTTTGCCAGAAGCAGAGTCCATTTCTGGAATTTAGAAGGTGTCTCTTGTTTTCTCTTTAATCACTCAAAATTTCTACCCTGCTTGCCTTTATAATCTCTTCCTAAGAATAAATCTGAAACTTAAAAGACAGATGCTGGTTAGCAAGAGGGGGATCTATCTCTTCCAGGTTGATCCAAAGGTTTAGTGGGAATCAAAACTCTAAACTATAGGAATATGCAATTTTAATTAGCTGGTGAATATAATTTCTTACAGATGCTCACAAATCTAAACCCCAACTCTCTCCGAAGCAGCCCTCTGCATCTTCTTTGCCCACTGGCTACTCCATTTCGGCTGAGCTGCCTTCAGAATTGCCACATATAACAAGCATCAAACTTGACATCTTCTCCCTTCCACATTCGCAATTTCCCTCCTCCTTTATTTCTCATTTCTGTTCATACCCCATGTCTGTGTCATCTTTGGCTTCCCCCCTCTATAGCTTTTCATATCCAATCATTTGTCCAGCCATGGTTCTTCTAACATGAAATCGCACAGCAATTCTGTTTCATGTGTTCCGTCATGTCCCCAAAGCACACCGTCTTCACCAAGAGCCAGAGGCTGTATGAGCTCCCTGTTCTCCTTTTTTTTTTTTTTTTTTTAAGAATTTCTGTTCTTTAGTCCCTCCAGCATGGTGACAAAAAATTAATTTTCTAAATCATGTCACTTCCATGCTCTAAATTCTTTAATGAGGTGTATTTCCATACAGTCCTTAATGTTCTGGTCCTAACCCACTTTCTAATCTTGTCTCTTGCTCCTCTTTCCTTCTACACAGCCCACTGGCTTTATCTGCCTTCTAAACAGGTTGTACACTTCCCTGTCTTTGGCCTTCCTTTGTACAAGAATTCCTTGCTCCCTAAGAGAAGAGGGCTCTACTCTTCGCTTGCAAAAGATTTCTCTAAGTTATCTCCTCTTTTCTCCATGACCTCTTTGGTATAGAGATCTCTTTCTCTCCTCTAAACATCTAGAAATCCAATTCCATGTTCTTAGTGTACTTGCTTGAAAATATCGTTAGACATAACTATGACCCTTCAACGGAAAGTGGATCCTACGCTGATTCTTTTCTTGTGGGACACATTAGAGAAACCAAGAGTAGGGGGAATAACTCTACCTAACAAAGAGCTCGTGGGTGGAAGAATCTTAGGAGAAAAGGGGGAGGAAAGAAAGAGAACTAGGGTGAGAGCAGGTGGAGTGGTTGATCTGGGAGATCTGGAGAGATGAAGATAGGATTTGAAGGAACATTTTTACAATAAAGTTTTGATGTATGCAATGTGATACAAAATTCTCTTTCACCTTCTCAAAAGGCCTTCAGGAAAGACTTACATTGTTTATTCTGATGCTGTGTCAGATGTTTTCCCATTAAGTCAGATTATTTCTTTTTTATGCATGCTATGAACTGAACATTTGTGTTCCCCCCTACCCTACCCCCAAATCATGTCTTGAGGCCCTAACCCCCCATATGATGGTATATGGAGATAGAATCCTTGGGAAATAATTAGGGTTAGATGAAGTCATGAGAGTGGGGTGCCCATGATGTGATTAGTGGCTTCATAAGTAGAGGGAGTGAGAGCCACTGGCTCTCTGCCATATAAGGACAAAGAGAGAAGACTGCTGTTTGTCAAACAGGAAAATGGCCCTTACCAGGAACCAAATCAGCTAGCACTTTGATCTTGGACTTTCCAACCTTCAAAACTATGAAAAATAAATGACTATTGTCCAAGCCACTCAGTTTGTGGTATTTCCTATGGCAGCACGAATAGATTAATAGAATGTGATGTGGTGTTGAGATAGGCTTTCAAGTGTGGAAGAGAAGGACCAGTTCTGTACACACACACACACACACACACACACACACACACACACTCACACATGCACATTCTCATCTAGTCTGTAAGTTTTTTTGGAACAATATCTTTTACTTTTCAGTATTCTATGTAATGCCAAGCAGTACCATCAACATAAGAAGCTCATCTCCTAACCTGGCTGTTTGTCTTTGGTATTCCTGGACCTTTGTGTCCCTCTTCACCCAATTACGATAGACCCTGTTGTGACCTTCAGTGGGTCTCCCAGTGAGGTGCATATGTCCCAGCAATTATGCAAGGAGATCCGTTAGGGTTTGGGAAGAGAATAAAGTAAAAAACAAAAATAAATCCACACAAATATGTACACACAAATTCATTCTTAAAATTTTATACTTTTCTATGTTTTATAATATAGATGCTAAGTAGAATTGGCATATAATAGAAATTGCTTGGAAATTACAGAATTAGAATTTAAATATTTTTTGATAGGATCAAGTTTAGCATTTCCATACCTAGATAAATTTTGAGGAGCTGGTCACTTTAGAAATACAGATTTCTAGGCCCCATCTCAGACTTACTGAATCAGCACGGGGTAATATTAGGGACAGGAACCTGAAGTTTAACAAGCTACTTAGTTCATCTGGAAGGAACCCACCCATGGCTTTGCTGTTCGCTTAAATCTATTTCCTTTATTGTCTTGAAGAGAAAAGTGACTCTTGAAGAAGTAAAATGACTTGCCAAGGGCATAGTCAATTTAGTAGCAGAGCCTAGATTAGGACCCACATATTCTGTTTTCTAACCCCATGTTCATTCTACCCCACATAAAATGTGGCTGATTTTAAGCTACAGGCATAGATTTTAGTTTCCCAGACTCTCTCTTCACCCATTCTATCACTCTGGACACTTCCCAGGGGTTTATTATCTGTGGAAAGATATCCAGGATGATGTCATTAATATTGTTGCTAGCAGAATCATGCAGAAATTGAGACAGTTCAAGCTGCAGAATGTGATGTTGCACAAATAGCTTGATTTCCAGATGGAACACACAGGGGGCAAATTTTAAGCTTACTGAATCATGTCAATTGTGACTAAAATATACAAAAGTATTTGAGCTTTTGTAGATGTAAGATGCACAAACAACCTCTAACAAACCTATTGTCAGCATAGGTGAGTGGCTGCGTGGTGTTCTAGTAATGAAAATAAGAGAATTTGGAGGATGGGGGATAACAGTTTTAGAAAGTTTGCTGATACCTTAGTTATCTATTTCTGTGGAACAGGTGACCTCATAATTTAGCAGCTTCAACTCCCACACATATATTACCTCGCAGTGTCTGTGGGTCACCAATTGGGCATGGCTCAGCTAGATGTCTTGGGTTCAGCATCTTGCACGGATGCCATCAAGGTGTTGGCTGGTGTTTCAGTCCCAGTTGAAGACTTTCAAGGTCATTCATGTGGTTTTAGCAGAATTTAGTTCATTCAGGACTATTGGTCTGAGGCCTCCCTCAGTTCCTTGCCACAGGTCCTCTCCACAGGGCAGTTCAGAACATAGCAACTGGCTTCCAATAGTAGAGTAGGCAGGAGAGTAAGAAAAGGCAGGTAAAATGGAATCTAGTCTTTTTGTAGCTTTCCATCAGAAGTGATATCCCATCACCTCTGCCATACTCTATCTGCTAGAAGTGAGTCACTAGGTCCAGCCCACACTCAAGGGGTGGGGGTTACCCAAGGCTGTGAGTATCAAGAGGTGGGTATCATTGGCCATTGGGGGCCATCTTGGAAGCCGCCAGTTGTAGGAGGACTAGATGGAGACATCTAGTAGGAACCTTTATATCTGCATTTGAATCTCTAGGAAAATATATGAACTGGAGGTACAGACCTGGGAGTTAGTAGCATTTAATGAGCAGAAGAAAAAATCAGGGGAATAGATAAAGTAAGCCAGAAACAACATTTTTAAAGGTATGAACTAATTACTAGTATCTACTAATTACTAACTTCTTAGAGAAAATTGAAATCAAAAGTAAAAGCAAAACATATGTAGAAAAAGAAGTCACTAACAATAGCCACTTGTCAAGCCTAACCTGATTAAGACTTTCAGATTGGTCATGAAAATTTAGGTTAGAGCATGTGGTATCTTTCGGTATGATTAGAATATTAGAATTCTGAGAAAAAGCTCCTTCTCCACAACAATTCCTTAAAATAGAGGACTAATTGAAATCCAGAAAGTTTCCTGATAAATTAAAATAAAGTCTAGTTTGTCCTCCATCAGTTTTAAAGTACAGATCTGATGGATTTCAGTTTCTTCAAGTTTTGGGTGATGTATATTATAAATACTTGTATAATATGATTAATCCTAGTCATTCAAAGGCCTATTCCCACAGGCCCACAATACCCCTCTACTTCACAAACACCCAGCCCAGGGTGTGTCACAGAAACCTTGGATAGCTGGAAGTATGTCACAGTAAAGGATGGTGAAATACCTCATATGTCTCCATTGGCCCATGATTTTTCCTCCCTTTGTGCCTTTGCCTCATGTTCATCGTTTCCGCCCAGAATGTTCTCCCAGGTTATTTTACGCAGCCAAATTCTACCCTCCCTCCAAGGCTCTGTTCAAATCCCATTTCTTTCATTAAGTCTTCCTGACTGGACCAGCCCATCCTACCTCTCTCTTCTTGTCTTGGTGCCACCCATTTTAGAGACTAATCTCCAGCCATTTTCTGTGCTTGCTTTTGTCTTACTCATCAGGGATGGGCAAATTATGGTCCCTGGGGCAAATTCAACCCTACTGTCATTATTTTATGGCCTGTAGACTAAGAATGGTTATTACATTTTTAAATTGTTGAAAAAAGTCGAAAGAAGTATAGTATTTGTCACGTGAAAATTATATGAAATTTGAATTCAATGTCCCTAAATAACATTTTATTTTGTTAAAAAAAATCATGGTGGAAATTTTCTTTCTTCTGCCTCTAAGTCCACAAAGCCTAAAAATAAAGTTTGCTCATCCCTGCAACACCTATTTGCTTTCTCCCTCCTGAGAGAGGGTATAACCCTTCCAGGAGGACGTAGTACTGATACTTTCTGGTAGCTTCTGCAGGGTCTAACATAATCTGGAGCAGAGAGCTGACGTTTGGTAAATACTATTGAATGGAGCTGAGAGAAAATGTGTTTTTAATTTGTGATGGATGCACTGTTATGTCCTCTCTTGCCGTCCAGGCCTTTTCTTTATTCCCCTTTGCTGTTGGGCTGGTATCTGTTATGTCTGGTAGAAAAAAATGACAGGGAATACCAGGGTGGGTCCCAGAACTCATGGAAAACACAAATGTAATGAAGTCTGGGAACCAGATCTTTTGTTTTGGGTGGAGAGAAATGGTTTGCTTAGGGGAATTGAGGTAATGAAAGTTATTTCAAAAACATAATTTAACAGTTGTACGTGCTTTCTGCCAGAAGAACAGCTAGGCAAACCTCACCCAGGGACTATCTGCAAAACGCGAAGGTTAAACACTGAATTGCTAAGCAAATTCTCCTCCTGTTCAGCAGAACACAAAACTAGATGCACATCTTGGTTAGAGTATGTAAGATGCACTCATGGACAAAGACTAGAAGAGGAACAGAAAAAAAGAAAAAACAGTTGTGCAAGGGTGGTAGGTACACCATTTGTATAATAAATAAAAATTCTGAAAATTATGAGAATAAAAAAATTCTTACATCTTCTTTAGCATGTATAAATTCTTACCTTTTTTACTTTTCACCTGTCCCCCTCACAAAGCTGGAATATTATATCAGAATAAGAATTTCTTATGACTTCTTGAGTGTAAATAGACAAAAACATGTACAAATTATCTCTAAATATATATATATTTCTGTCATTTTAAACTGTTTTTTTTTTAGATTTCACATGTAAGTGAAATCATAAGGTATTTGTCTTTCTCTGTGTGACTTATATCACTTAGCATAATACTCTCTAGTTCATTCCTGTTGTTGCAGATGGCAATATTTCATTCTTTTTTATTGCTGAATAATATTCTATTGCATGTGTGTTTGTGTGTGTATGTATATAAAATCTTTACCTATTCATCCATTGATGGACATCTAGGTTGCTTCCATATCTTGGCTATTTCTAGTAATGCTGCTATGAACATAGAGGAGCATATATTTTCAGATAAATACCTAGGTGTGGAATTGCCAGCTCTACTTTTTATATTTTGAAGAATTTTCATACTGTCTTCCATAGTGTCTGCACTAATTTACACTTCCATCAAAAGTATGAAGCTCCCTTTTCTCCACATCCTCGCAAACACTTTCTTTTGTTGATTTTTGATGAAAAATCTGACAGGTGTGAGGCGATATCTCATTGCGGTTTTAATTTGCATTTCTCTGATTAGTGATATTGAGCATCATTTTACATGTGTGTATGTTCTCTTTGAAGAAATACCTATTTAGCTTCTCCGCCCATTTTTAAATTAGACTGTATGTATGTATGTATGTATGTATGTATGTATGTATGTATGTATTTGATTTCTTTGTTGTTGTTAAACTGTGGGAGTTCCTTATATATTTTGGATATTAATCCCTTATCAAATGTATCATTTGTGAATATCTTCTTTCATTCAGTAGGTTGTCTAAACTTATCTCCCTTAAACCTTAAACTCTTTAAAACTGTAAAGTGGGAAAAACAGTACTAATTATCCACATAACTCAGTGCCTGTACGAACAAGGCTTAATAAATAGTAGTCACCATAAGCACTAAGGCCCTCCTCCAATGCCCTAGACCTGGTGGTTCTTATAGGGGGAAATGGCTTCTCCTTCACAGATGAAGCCTCTGACACAGTGTCTGGCACACAATGCCTAGTTTTCCTTTAGAATTGGTTAAATGAATAAACAAACTAAACAATAACTTAAAAAGAAATGGGGCATACATAGAAGTACTCTATTAGCAATCAGGCAACTTAATTCTACCTTCAGGTGTTTTTCAAAGCCAGGAACCACTCATCCATATTACCTCCTAAGAGGGAATGATGAAAACTGAAGCACAATCAGACAACGTGACATACTAGGGGCACCATCAATGGCTGAAGAAATGTAGGCTTTTCCTTAACACATAAAGTGATAGAAAAGAATTGGGTGAGTTTTTAAAGTTGCCATCATCTTGAAAAATTTTTTCATTCAACAAATATGCACTGAGCATCTGTTATGTATAAGGAATTGTTCTATGTAATGGGGATGTGAGTAGGAAGAAGAAACTGAAGCAGAGAGACTACAGCAGCTGTTATGATTCTTTCTTTCCTGGGAGACTTAGTGACTGTGGTATGGAATAAACGGAGCTCTCAAATAGGATACTGTAGATTCAGATAGCAACGAAGTTCAAGGGATGAATTCTTAGTTTCCCAGAAGACACCAGAGAAGTGTTATGGATACTGGGAGTAGCTTCAGTCTATATCAACCCTAAATCTTGACTGAGACTTTTGTGGCAGATGGATGAGATAGCAGTGCTGAAATAAAAAATACACCTTACCTGTAGAAGGCATGATTTTGAATCCAGCCCTGCTTCTAGTAGGAGTTTTATAAATTTAAGCAAGTTTCTTAACTTTTCTGAATGTGAGTTTATTCATCTACAAAACTTCTTAAGTTTGTATTAGTTATCTATTTCTGTATAATAGACCACCTTGATAATTAAGTTAGTTAAAATGACAACCATATATTTATCCTGTGGGTTTACCAGGCAATTCTTCCGTTGATCTGCTGGGCTCACACATGTGGCTGCTGCATTCAGCTGGTGGCTTAGCAAGGGTCTCGGCTTAGATGGGACTTAGTTTTTCATCCTGGACTTCTTCAAGGTGTGCATTTCAGTGCAACATCTAAGATGGTAAAGGAGGAAGCTGCAAGATCTCTTGGAAGTCAGTGTCACTTCCACCATATTCTGTTGGTCAAAGGAAGTCCCAAGACCAGTTCACATTCAAAGGGCTGGGAAATATCCATTTCTTGTTGGAAGATGATAAGAAATATTGTGGCCATATTTTTCAATCTACTATAAGGTTGTGGTGAGGATTAAATGAGATTATGTATGTGAAGGTACTGTTTTTCTGATATAAATTGATATGGTTTCTGATAGCTGTTATGTATGCATTATATTTTTGTAATTGCAAAATTCTACAACACTAAGAGTCAAAAGCTAGTTTTTGATGATATAGCTAGTTGTATTATGAATTATCTATTTGTCACCATTAATGGAGGGGATTGGGGCTTCCTGGGAGTCTATTTAACTCATTTAATGAAGTAATGCTTTAGTTTGCAAGGAAAAACCTAGAATCTGATTTTAGAATACTTATGCCCTTAGAAATGCTTTAACTTAGTAGACTCTAAATAGCCTCAAAAATTCTTTAAATGGTGTAGCAGATATCTGGATATTTATTTATTTATTTATTTAATTAATTTATTTTATGTCTGACTGTCTGACAAATATCTATGCCCCCAATTTTTGATAATAGTGTTTCAGTTATCTTTTATAGAACAACCCCTTTCCCATAGCACATATTCTTGTTGGAGCTATCTATCAAGATTCTCTATCATCCCATGGCCAGGACTGTGGATAGGTTTCTTAAGCTAGCAAGGGAAATCAGACCTTAGCATTTGCATTTGAACCTTGAGAGGGCTGGCAGAAGGACCAAAATGGTTGGCATTGAGTCACTCAAACAGTATCATCCTGGAGAGAGTTCTCCATTTGTTTTTGCTGCTTTTTTCCAGAACTGCATTATTTCCCATTTTATTCCTAAATTGGGTTCAATGAACCATCCCATAACCTGA
Organism: Cynopterus sphinx; assembly: GCA_030015415.1. Lineage (NCBI taxonomy): Eukaryota > Metazoa > Chordata > Mammalia > Chiroptera > Pteropodidae > Cynopterus > Cynopterus sphinx. The sequence goes on along the minus strand of CM057384.1, from coordinate 92,376,447 downwards.
TATTACTTTAAGTATTTTTTTTTTTGCTTAAAAGGTCCAGAAGTTAGTTTTTTTGCTTGTAGACAGAGAACCCTTACTGACACAAATATTTATTTAGGAGATATAAAGTGATGAGAGTGTTCTTGAAGCTAAAAATACCAGAAGATTCCAAATGATCAAGCAACAACTAATAAACTAGTTATCTTTCATAACGGTTTTTAGGACACCATACAAGTTTCCTTGAATAAATAATGCAACTGTGTCCTTAAGGATCCAGCTAAGGGAGAACAAGCACAATGAATACAGAGTAATATATATAGCTCACTATAACAATATAATAAACATCCTAATTGCTAGTGCCTAATGCATTTGGCACATAGCAGCCATACTATAGTGATGTATTCTAATTAATAAATCAGTAAACGAATGATTTAGTTAATAAGTTCAGTAAAGTTGGAACAAGAGAGAGACCTTATGAATTAAAACTCCTCAGGAGCAGAAGGAATTTGAGCAGATGCTCTTAGGATGGATAGAATTATTTGAAATGAAGAGAAAGGACAAGGGAATTCTAGTCTATGAACTTATTTTGCAAACAATGTTATAATTTGTGATAAGTTTAAAGAAAGATGGCTTCTGAATCATCTGGCATCAAGAAAATCTTATTGCAAAGATTTTCTTTATTTGTTACAGAACTTTGTTACTGGTAGCATGCTACTCTAATATATGTTGATTGCCTCGATTATGGGAATTTTCTTACATATTTAAAAATGCATTTCCCTTTCAGTAATCAGTTTTTTCACCTTCCTTCATTATGGTTAATGGTGGAAGTCATGAGACTTATTGTCTGAAGAAGATAGAATATGGCCTAGAGATCCCGCCCCACATGGAAAAGGATGCAGAAAGTCTACTAGAGGAAGTGGCCAAGGAAAAAGAGGTGAAGGGTGGGGCGGGGAGGGAGTGGGGAAAGGCCAGAAGCAAGCATCTCAAAGGAAGATATCGAAATATTTCCCTTTGAGATGAAACCCTGGGAAGCAAGTTAGGTTGAGTCACGGAGAATAGAAATGCACAGAAATGCTGGAAGGCGGAGGCAGGGATTTGAAGGGTACCAGGGTTTACTCTTTGCTTTGTAGGCAAAAGTCTTAGAAAAGCCCATAGAACAGTTGCTGCTGTTCAACATATCACGGAGTGGAAGATACTAAGAGAGTACAGAGTGTCTCACATGCCACTGGAGTGTAGGGAAAGCAGGCAGAGTTTCCAGATTTCCCAGAGGGTGCAAAATGGTCCATTCAACTGGTGGTCAGGACAAGATCTTCCTGAATCTCCAACAGCCCTCTCCTGAGCCGTGGTGCCTCTGCTCAGACCCTTTTCCCAATCTGAACAACTTCCTTACTTCTCCTTGCCTGGGAACTTTTTAAAATGCCATGGTTAAGGTTCCACTCCAGACTATTTGAATTAAAACCTTTGGGGATTGGGTCCTGGTGTCAGATTTTTTTTTTTTTAAACAGATCTTTCTACTGTACAGTGGGTTTGAGAATGCTACTCTAATTAGAGTCTAGTCATGTATTTGGAATTAAGTTAAACATCACTTCCTCAGGGAAGCCTTCCCTGCTCAGCCTCAACCTAGGTCAAGTTCCCCTTTTATACATCATCTAAGCAAATATCCAGTAGTTCTCTCTCTTGGCTTTTAACAAATTGGGACATCATTTGTTACAAGTCTACATTTTCTTGTTGACAGCCTGGGGAGAAACATTTCTGCCTTGCTCACCAAGGAGCCTAGTTCAACCATGCACCAACCAGGACATGGTTAGTACTCAGTAAATAACTTCTTGAACAAATGATAGCCTTTACTCAGCCAAGGGTGTGTGAACAAGGCTCCAATTTATGAATATGCTAAGCGAATATTTGCAGGTGAGACAGTAAACTAGACCACATACTTATAGGACTATGATTTCAAATGGGCTCATAGTTTTGACAATTTCATTGTTTTCTTCTTCAGGTTCACAAGTTACAGTAGTTCAGCAAGCTCATCTTCACTGTTATGAACCAGTGTGGTCAACATTGTTATTCACATGTTGCAATTTAAATCACTTGCCCGGGTGCCTATATCCTATCATCTGGACACGAATAACTGCAAATAAGGAAAACTCCCTTCAACTGGATTTGCTTGTGCTGAGCTCTTATTCTGGCTTGACAGCTGTTGGCTGATACCTGGGAATTTCTGGGGGGTCTCCAGTTCCAGTGGCCAGGGCCCATGGTGCGATTTTCTTCCCTCCTAAACCATTATAGGATGCGGGCAACACCAGACTTTATCCATATAAGGATGCCATAAAACTATATTCCCCAAAGTCACTGTGCTTTGCTTGTCCTGGAAAGGCAGCCGCGCGCGCGCGATTGGGGAGGTGAAATAGGGTCACCTAGGAGAAACAGGGTTGTCTAGTCGCAGCTGTGGGCTGGGCAAGAGGACCATCCCTTCCTTCACTGCCCCCATTCCAAATCCCAGGTTCGAACATTCACAGGGCTCTAGGTCAAAATCGGACTCAGACTCTTGGAGCATCCTGGATCCAGCCTGAGTGGCTTGAACGGAGCCTCAGGAGAGCCGCGCCTGGAGTGGGCTCTCCACGCCTGGGCGGCAAGTGGCGGCGGACTCCCTCCCGCTGCCGGCACATCAGCTCTTGCGGCGGCCCTAGCCCGCCACGCTCCCAGCCTCCCGGCCTCCCCGCCTCCGGCCTCCGCTTGCTGCCTGGCCCGCGAGGCGCAGTGAGGAGGCGCGGTCGGCGAGAGCGGGTGTCCTCTCGCGCCGGGGCCGCCGGGGCCTCCGGGGCCGCCGTCTCCAGCGCGCGTTCTTGGTGCAGGTGGCACACATTTCTGCGCCCTCCGGGCTTCCCAGATGACGGGGGAGGCTAATCTGGGGTCTTGACCTCTCAGCCGCAGAGTGGGCTAACCCCCCCCCTCCACTTCTTCCCATTCCCTCCACATCTCACCCCAAAACGAACAATCCCAGGCCGGGCAGGACCCGATCACCTCTGCCTCCTCCCACTGCACTGAATCCTGCGAGTGAGGGAGGCCCCTGCGCCGAGGCGGTGGCTGGCAAAGGGAAGTGGAAAGGGAGGATGGATGGGGCCGAGGGGTGGGGTGGTGATGAGGGGGATGTAGGAGGGGGTGTCATTTTCTTTTTCTTTCTTTTTTTTAAAAAAGTATTTCTCTCGCGAGAAACCACTGCGCAGACGATACTTGAAGAGGTGGGGAAAGGAGGGGGCGCGGGAGCCGCGGCAGAGGCTGTGGGTGCCACGGGAGGACCGGCGGCCACAGTCGGGACAGCTGCGGCGGAGCGGGGCAGCGGCTGCCGCGGCCGGGACCAGGGGACAGCTGCCGCCTCCTCGGGAGCCAGAGCCGCCGCCTTTCCAGTGGGTGCAGCCGGGGTCTCGCCGGGGGTCGGGCGGCCAGCGGGGCTGGAGCTCCGGCCACGGAGGCTTTTGCGTTTGCGCCGCGCTGAGGGCAGGGGCAGGGACGGGGGTGAGGGGCTGTCCTGGAACTTCCACAGCTGGCGCCGGCCCTCCCCTGCCTGACAGCTTCCTGGCCAGGGGCTCCCGGTGCCGGGCTCCGCGTCAGATGCTCGGGGGGCGGTGGCAGCGCCCCGAGCCGGCCGGGGACGGCGCGGCGGGCTTCCAGCCCCGCGGCTTGGCGGAGGGGACAGAGGCTAGGGAGCTGGGGCGTTCGGGGCGCGCGTGGCGCGCAGTTCGTGCCATTAAAAAAAAAAAAAAAAGAAAGAAAAAAGAAAGAAAGAAAAACCCAGGGAGCTCGCCCCGGGGACTGAGGACCTCTCGGGACATGGGTACTTTGCCGCGCGCTTTGCAGGCGGCGTCCCGGAGGCCGTGGGGTTGGCCGGAGCCGCTGCCGCCGGGGGCCTGGGCTTGCGAGCCAGCTGTGGACCAAACGGTCTTAACTCACCCGAAGTAACTGCGCCACGCGCAGGCGGCGCGCAGCCGGGGCTCGGGAATCGGGACCGCGAGGCTTCAGCATCCCGATGCCCTGAACGTCCCCCCACCCCGCCTCGGCGATTTGTCTGTTGCAGCTGGCACGGGCCGCCTGCAGTGGGAGCAGCGCCGGGAGAAGGCGGGAGGAGCCCGGCCCCGGGGACGGGCGGCGGGACAGCGGGACCCCGGCGGCGCGGCGCGCTTCGGGGCGCAGCGGCGGCCGCGGAGCCAGCCCGGGGCACGGCGACAGGCGGCGGGAGCCGGCGGCCGCTCGGCATCATGCGGAGAGGGGCGCTGCTGGAGTTCGCGCTGGGATTTACCGTGCTCTTAGCGTCCTACACGAGCCATGGGGCGGACACCAATTTGGAGGCTGGGAACGTGAAGGAAACCAGAGCCAGCCGGGCCAAGAGAAGAGGCGGCGCAGGACACGACGCGCTGAAAGGGTAATGGAACGGGCCAGCGCCTTCGGTGCGGGTTTCCCCTCCCTCTTCTCCCTAGTATCAAGATCCAGAGAAACTTGACAGTCGACTCGCAATGGTAGAACTACGGATCCTTAACAAGACCTCCTGGGGGCACCTTAGAGGTGCAAGGGTTACCCAGTCCTCAGCGCATTCGAGGCCAAACCACCTTGCTACTACTCTAAGGATTTCTGCCCCAGAGGCGAGGTCGTGGTTAAAAAAGAATCGTGGGCCATTGTCGAGGCTGGTTTTAGGGAGCTAGAGGGTTCTTTGAGGAAGAAGGGGAGGAGCTGTGACTGAGAAGGGGAGAGTCCATTCCTTTCCTTTCATACCAATTCCGGTTGGGTTTAGGGGGAAAGTACTTTCCTGGTGGACATCGTTGCAGATGCTTCATTTCTTTGTAAGGGAGCAAGGAAAAGAAGGGGTTCCAATGACAGACAGCCAGAGAAGACACACACACTTACTGACTGGTTCTTCTCTAAGTTATGCTGATTAAAATTAGGAACTGGGTTTTCTGGGTGCTAAATGCTCTTCAGGTGTCTGCACTGGAAGCAGATCAAGGCAACAGTTTCTGAGAAGTTGTTTTTAGGTTGTACTGAGGCAGTCATGCTGCTGTGACCTTAAACGGGTGTTTTAAACTAATGGTGTATATGTCATATACGTGCAACCGAGCATCTCACCAGCTTCCTATGTCACTATTACAGAAAATGTTTCAGCAGGAAATATTTAAATTAGGCAGGTTGACTGTGTAAGGATTTTAGGTCCATGAATTTAAGAAGGGTGGAATACACTTCTTTTAAAATTGTTCAGATTGAAAGAGAAACCTCTTTCTGAGGTTGTTTAAATTTAAGCCTCCAGAGAAGCAGCAGGATGGATTGTAAATGACCCATTTTATCTCCTTGGAGAAGCCTGTTAAATGAACCCCAAAACAGGAAACACACAGAGGTTTTCTATTAAGTTCTTATGATTCTCATTATCACTCTTTTTTTGAGCAGTTCTGGAGTTCGATTATAGGGCCCCGAGTGACCAAGTGATATTGTCATTGGGATATATGGCTGAACAATTCACTTATTCTTTTCAGTTATGGGCTGTTTTAATTATAGATGTAGTGTAATTTGTGTTTGTATGGCCCAGGTAGGAAAGAAAAGTGCGGTAAACCGACAGATCAGGTTTTGAGTCCTCGTCTAGACTGGGGACAGGATGATTGTCAGAGCCAAGAACTTAGGCCATGGTAAAATATGCATGATTTTCCGACCCCAGGAAATAGTTTTGATTAATTTAGTTCCGTTTTGGTCTTTGTGGAAAATAAACCGAGGATTCTAACAATGCTGAAAAGAAAATTTGCTTATCATAGTAAGCCTAATTTTGATCAGACAGCAGTCGTGTACTGCTGTGTGCAAGGCCCATGGTAAGTTCAATAGATGGACAGAGACTCTTAAGAAGACCTCTTTTAGTCCAGCATTTTTTCTTCAAAAATATTTCTGCGATATGATATTATTTTAATGTCTAAGCTTGATGCCATTGTTTCTATAGAGAGAGAGGAAGTGGGGGTTTAATTCTCTGGGTGAAGGTCTGTGGAGAAACTTTAGGCCTGGCCAGACATTTGTCTCATCTCTCTCTATGTGCTATCACAACCAGCAACCAGCATGTTTCCCTGGGAGGCACAGACTCAATGTGGAAACAAACTAAGCTTTGCTGCTTAACAGGATGTCCACACTTTCACTCACACCAGCACTTACTTCTGTTAGGTTTTACATTTTTTATGACTATCAAGAGAGAACCTTCTCTGTTCCTCTTAGTATTTGGTCACTAATGAAGATGTGACACTATTGCAAACTATTTGTAAAGCCTTTCCAAAGTTTTGGTATTAAATTGAACAGCGATTATGACTTTCTAATTCTCATGCTATCTTTAAGATTTTACACATCTATAGAGATTTTAAAAAGAATTAATCTTTATAGTAGAATAATATATGTTAATATAGTATAATACAATATAATATGATATAGTAATGAATCTATAATATAAAGGTATAAGATAATTAAAAATTTTTTATAATTCTCATGTTATCTATATATGTATGTACATTTATATATTTGGGGACATAAAATGATAATTTAAAAGATATACAATTAAAAACATTTCTCCACCTACATCTCAGAGACCATTTTCTTGTGCACATTTTTAGATATAGTTATATACATATACACATAAATATATACGTGTCTATGCATATACATATGTGTATCCTTTTTTCTACATGGAATATACTGTCTATACTTTTCTGAACCTTGCTCATGTTTATATATCTTTAGTACCTCCATCTATAACTCAAATGGCTCTACTTCATGCATCCTCTTGGTGTAGAATTCCGTAATGTGGGTGGAATAGTTCCCTAATGATGTCTCTTTAGATTATACTAATTTTTTTTTTTTTGCTATTACCAACATTCTACTATAAGCCTGAGTGTGTACATGTAAACATTTATGGAGTACAAATTAATAAAAATAGGACTCCTGGGTCAAAGGTTTTCTAATTCATTTTAAATAAACAGCAATTCTGGTATTAAATTTGAATAACATTTAAAATGTATTCTCTCTGTTTATTGCTATTACAGTCTCACATGAATAAGTCTTTGAACCATGCCCTGCTGTAGAAATCATCAAGGAAAGCAGTTGTGTATTACATTTTTCCAGTTATTGCCTAGAATTTCTATTTTTGCTAGTTAAAATATTACCAGCTTCAAAACTAACCACTTTGACTACAGTAAAACTGTTTACCATTTAATGGAAATGCACAGTTTATGAAGTGAAAGTGATTTGTAACCCCTAAGTCTGCCTGATGTCCAGTTGGTGGCAGCAACTTTCAGCACCTCAGTAATATTTCCTCTAGTTAAAAGGTACTTTAAGCTCATCAGCGTCTGCTGTGCACTGATCTAGTCTCTCCTACAAATACTACCTTCTTGTCTTTTTCTGACGTGACAGGTGACTACAGAATTTGCCTTGGTGTTCTTCTTGGTATATGTATTTCTATCCTGTTGGCTTCCTCACTTCATAGACTAGAGACCTGCTTAGTTTTTTTTCTTCTCTGAGTGTATGGTCCTAGTTTGTCTTTCTCTCCTTTCATCCTGTTGCAGGTGTTTCTTTTCTTTCTTTCTTTTTTTTTTCCCTCTTTCCACTGGGCAGCAGAAGTTGTTCCACGGTGGAAATTTGAGCATCCTCAAGTTTATTCTTCCCAGTTTTTGCTGTGTTTTCTTAGAATAAATTGCCAATTTCTGTTTTTACAGAAAAATTTTTTAATGGAATGAGTGTGGTCAACATTCACTCTGTAAAAATTGCATTTTTCTCCATTTTAAAATGAGATTTTGCAAGTTTCAGAAATGTTTTCAAGTAATAAATGTATAGTAGTTTTCCTTTGCTTGGGTGTTGCTTAACATGTGTAAAATAATTTTATGAGAAATAATAAAATTCTAGTTTTATTGTTTAAATTTCAGTTCGTAAGAGTTTTTCTCAGCCAAATTCTTGAGTTCTGTGATTAGACAAAAAGTGTGGGAGGCAATTCAATTAAAACAACACACACAACTCTACTCGAATAGCAGTAGATATGCACCATTATTTATGACTGCCACATTGCTTTAGCTTCAAATAAGGAAATATTACAATTTCCTGTCAAAGAGAAAAATTCTTTTGAGTAAAACCCTCTTTTCCTAAATCTTTGATAAAGTGGATTGAGAACTTCTATCTTCATTACCTAGTTTATAAGTGTATGGGACTGGTTGTTATTTCACACAAGTTGTCCCCTTGTGCATGATTCCTTTCTGTCTTTGTTTATTTGTTTATTTTTTCCAGAGGTCTTGTTCCCAGAAAAATACATGTGGAACAGTTCATACACAGGGTAGATTATGTGATGGGAAACTCCCAGGGATTAATTACACAGAAGTCTGCTATTAAAATGAAGAATGTTAACAGGGAAAACAGAAAAAGTTCTGTAGACTTTATAAAGCCCATTTTACTTTACAAAGAGGACTTTAGGACTTCATCTTAAGTCAGATAGGCTAATATTTAAATATGGGGAAAATACTCCTGCAGTGGTATGGTTTGTCCCTGCATTTATTGAAAAGGTTAAGTTAAAATATTGAGGCACCATTGGAAAAAAAGGTATTCTTAAGTAGAATTTTTCAGCAATTACATATTTTAAACAAGAGATAGAGACAAAATATTTATGTGACTCATTTCATAACATTTACAACTGTGAGGTTATTTACAAATTGCATAAGTTGTTGGTATTACAAATTAATTAAAACATACATCAGCCTCCAGTGAGATGAGGTCAGTGCTGACGGAAATGGAAGTACAGACATATCTTTAAACTTATTTGGAATTTTAAAGAATATTGAAATGTTTCTTTTTCATCTTGTGTAGAAGATACTTAAAAAGATTATAGATTACACCAGTGACTCTAGTCAAGCAAAATACTGAACCTAGGAGCTGGGCACATGGTAGGTGTTCATTCAGTGGACAGTTTTTGAATGTCTGACCAATTTTAATTGACTGGGTAAGGCAAATTATATAAATTAGAGTTTGGAGAAATATGAGAGAAATGAAGAAAATTTTTAGTGAAAAAGGCATGAAGTGAAAAGGATATGAAGTTTTTGTGATTGAGGGGCACTGAATACAATAAGGCAGGGTTTGCATTGCGTGACTTCAAGGGATTGAGCTCATAGTGTTACCTATGAAAGCAGTGCCTTTGGAGTTGTGAAGTATGCAACCTGGTGTGCCTGTCCATACATAGTCATTGTCAGTGTGGGAGAGGGACTACAGGACATATGACATTACTACCTGATTGTTGTGAAAGATGAAGTTGGTGAATTATTAAAGGATTCTAAGGCGAGAATATGATCAGATCTTTACCACTCTGGCGGAGGTGGAAAATGTGTATGGTTTAGAACAGGGGTCCCCCACATCCCAGGCCATGGACTGGCACCTGGTCCATGGCCTGTTAGGAACTGGGCCGTACAACAGGAGGTGAGCGGCGGTCGAGCTTCATCTGTATTTGTAGTCACCGCCCAGTGCTAGCATCACCACCTCAGCTTCACCTCAGATCACCAGGCATTAGATTCTCATAAGAGCACCAGTCTCTGGTGCCAAAAAGGTTGGGGACAGCTGGGTTAGAGAGTAGGGAGACTAGAGACAAGGATATTTGGGAGACTAATATAGTAGTCAGAGTGAGCGTGGATGATGGCCTCAGTAACAGCAGTGGAGGGGGAGAAGAAGAGGCTCCAGTGTGTTCCAGAAGTAACACCGGCAGCACATTACCTTGTGAGAAACCAAGGGGACAAGGCACTAGGGTGCTCCCACCTTTATATATATTGAAACTATTCTATGTAAAAACATTATAGCTCCATTAGGAACAAAATCATTTCTAGTCCTCTACTCAAGGAAACAATCTATTTTCATCTGTGAGTGTTTTGGTTACTTTATTGCTATGTAACAAATTACCCCCAAACCGAGTAGCTTAAACCAACAATTTTATTATTTCTTATGATTCTGCAGGCCAGGAATTTGGACAGGGCACAGTGAGGAACCTTGTCTCTGCTCCCTATAATGTGTGTTGGGGCTGGAATGAGCAAGATGACTTCCTCATGTGTGTTTCTCGTTCTGTGACTATGGACTGGCGCCTGCAGCCCTGTTTACTTTGGTGTGGTTTAACTAAATGGACAGATAGGGGAGGAGAATAAAGGAAGCAAGAGTCACTTGTTTGGTTTTGTTGGGGGACTTCCAGGTTTTAAAGCTCTTTCTAATACGATTCCTGCCTGGGCCTGCCCCTGCAGATGGAGCCACCGAGTGTGTGTTTTCAAATGGAGAAACTGAGCCCCAGGTACAGCCAGGCCTTGCTCAGGGTATCCATGGGGCTGAATCTTGAGTAAAGCCTCTTGACCCCGAATCACATGCTGTAAGCCCAAGTGTTGACTGCAGAACTGACTTGCATGGCTAAAAGCTGGTCAGAAGTTGCTCGATGGGCTCCTGTTAATCATTGTTGGCTGCGGTCCTCATATTGTCTCAGATTGTCCCCCTCTCCACATGGCCTCATTACATGGACTTTTAGCAGCATAGCCAGAATCCCAAGAGCACAAAAGTGGAAGTGACCAGACTGTCTTCAAACTTGGCTTGGAATTGCATGGCCTGGAATTCTATGCAAGTCACAGGCCTTGCCCAGGTTCAAGGGTGTGGAGCGATAAGCCCTACTTCTTGATTTGAGCAGCAACGTGTGTCTTCGGGGAGGGGAGGAATTTTGAGAGACATCTTTGGAGACAAGCTGTGATTGTGAAGGAATGGGTTTTTGAGAAAGATAATCAGATGTTTTAAATTTTAATTCTAACTTGATTGGTTGAGTCTGATTGGCTTAGTTCCTCAGTGAAGATACCTTATTGTATTTCACTACTGTGACTTCATAATGAAAAATGCTGTATTAACAATGTGTCTCCATGACCAGTTAGACTAATGTTAAGGGCACCGTTCTTAGCTTGTCCATAGTTCCGCATTTAAAGAATTCATAAACCCTGGGAATAAGATTATAGTTCCATTAAAGTGGCCAATTTTGTTTTGTTAAATAAAAGAACTGAAAAACTCCTAAATTTCTCCCTTTTTCCTATACCTTCTAAGAGACTCAGGGACAAATTCAATGCGCAATTGGTTTAATCAACTTCGGTGTTTGGTATGTTTTGCCTTCTATATGGGATTTTACTTTCAGTTTCTATTACTAGCCCAATTGATATATATATGTTGGGGTAATTCACTTCAAAAAAATTTTTTTTGAATCAGGAGTATAATTAATAAAAAAAGATATGCAATTGCCCATAGAATTGGCATAGTGATCTGAACTCTATTATTATTGTCATTAATGGAGGAGCCACATTATTAATAGAATATAACCAGATTAGGAATACAGTCAAGTTTTAATTGTAGATCTAATACTCTGTTTTATCAAATCTTAGTTTTAAGTTCTTGTGACTTTACCACTTTCTCAAGTGTTTTTTTTTTTTTTTTTTTGTTAAAGTTATCACTGAGTATATTTATTCAGCCCCCTCAGAGCGGAAGGGGGAGAAGAAAATTTCCTATCTCCACCATTCCCAGCCAAAGATGTGTTCCAGACATCAGGCAGTCTCAGAGAGGGAGAACTGCTCTGTTAGACAAGTTATTTGGTTCAGTGTTTTGAAGGGTTGTGAATTCCTAGACCATCAGTCATACTTACATTCAAATATAAGTATCCAAACACATCGAAGTTCAAATATAGTACAACCATTTTATGATGTTGGTGTTGGGAGACAGGATTTAGGTCGGCCCTATGGATATATTATGTCCGCTGCTAAGTTCTTAAGTTCCTAGTTTTGAACTGCAATATTATGATATCTCTGTTAATAAAGAGAGTGTATTCCAGAGACAGGTTTTAGTTTTATTTTGTTTTGTGTTTGTGTTTCTTCTCCTTCTCCTCCATCTTCCTCTTTTCCTTCTTTGTCATCGATATCTTCTCCTTTTCTTTTTTTCTTCTTCACTGTCATCTCTACTTTGTTCTTCATTAGTAACCTCATAAGCTGAGCTACAAATAAAATAGGGATAATAGGAATATCAAATAAGGGTTAAAACACTAAAGAAATTACATTCTAAGTGAAATGTTAAATTTTTTACCTGGGGGTCTTAGAGTGTTCAAAAAGAAAAACAGATAAATTTTTGTTAGTGAAGAGAAAGAGAAAGATTGAGGGGGCAAGAGAGGAGAATAGGGAGAAAGTTCTGGAGTGGAGTCTGGTCAGCCAGTGGATCTGAACTGGACAGAATAGGTGCCACGTGCTGATAGATATTAATGACAGCTCCCTTGGTAGTGGCAGCCTTGGTACCAGTGACCGGTGGCCTTAACCAGCCTGTGCAGGGGACTGAGGGCTTTTGGAAGAGAGTCAGGGTGTGAAAGAAAGATAGACACTTGGATGCCAGAAAAGATTCCTGTAAAAAAATTAGAGGAATACAGTGGAAAAATAGGTTAACCCATCATTTATTAAGCACCTATGTAAAGTTTGGTACATCCTGCTCTTCCCATGGATAATAGTTTATTGTCTACCATTTCCTCTCCCTATTTAGTGCTAATTTCTGATTGTGTAATCAGGTCTTAAAAGGTGCCTTCGATGAATAACTTTTAAAGACCCTTTGTTTTACATTTTTTAAAATATGAACTCGTGACTCAGATCTTCCTCTATAGTCAGACCATTCATCTTTATAAAAATATTACAAGTTAGAGTGATAGTGGGACAGAGATTAAAAATTTATGGATGCAGAAACCCAAACTCAGAGAGAGTTCATTAAAAAGTGCTCAAGATATTTATTTTCTTCTCTACTTTATGAAGTATAAAGGTGTGGGAGCTGAGCAATGTGGTGACTCAAGTAGATGCGTATCCATTATCATTGCATAGGATAGTATGCCTCCCCTTTGTGTTCATACCCTGGAGAGGGTGACTGGTATCTGCAAGTCCCCAACTGGGCTGCCCGTAAGCAAACCTCCTGCGTCCTGTGGGCGTGGACAGTTTTCTTGGTCTCATTTGTTTGGACTTAAGTCGTGAGATCTGTCTCTCAGTGGTCCAACCTGATGGGAGACTGGACACTAGAGTTTTAGGTCCTCAATGCTACCTTGCAATTGGTGGCAGTCTCCAGATTAGATGGAATGGATAGGGGCTTTTAAAGGAAAGTATTTGCCAGAGGGGAGAGGGTGAGGAAGAGCAGGGAGAATCTTCTCTGGGAGTCTGAAGGGTAACCACGCCCCCAACCCTGTAGTCACACTTCCAGTTAGCAATTAAGAGTGTCAGATGTCTTGGGATGGGACATGGCAATTCTAAATCTCTAAACTTGGACTCTTGTCAGACTCTACTGACTCAGTTATCCAAACTACTAATTTATACTTTTAGATTCCATATAATAAGCACACCAATGAGGAAATAAACCCTTAAATTCTTGTCTTTTCACCTGTATCATTTAGCCCAATAATTCTGCAGTACATCTGCCTAATCCAAGCAACAACTATTTATTGAGCATTCACTGTGTTTGAATTGGACCTAATGCTTAATTCTCAGAATGAACACCCTCTCTAAAGCCTGTTGATATTATTATCTTCTTTCCAATGATTCTAGGCAGAACTACATTTGGAAGATTGTTTTCTCCCTTTACTCATGGGGTTAATGTCTGAAGTGATGTGGACAAGTGCTTTGAGAGGAAGGACTTGATGTGCAGCTGTCAAGTGGACAAATAGGTTTTACTCTTTCGTGGACTGCTGCTGCTTCACACCCTAGAGTTTAGGCCACTGACCTCAAGTTTGCAAATTTTATATCCCATTACCACCCTGTGAGTTCTGTACTCCCCAGGGCCATATAGTTGATGTTTTAGCTGGAATCCGAGAAAGTGTCTGAACATTTCCTGAAGAGTTGGCTACGACCGATTTGGCAGTTCCGTCATAAAAACCCAGAGCTAGTGGCTGAGGTATACGTTATAATTACCTCATACTATTTCCTATTTGAGCCTGGTTGTGGGTAGCTGGGTAGAGTGGTATTGCTTGTGGGACTGACTGTATTTTAAAGGACTGAGGAATCATTTTTAATGAACACTAATAGCCATTGGCCATGTTTTGAGGGCAGCTTGGAAGTGTGTGCATAGAAGTGCCTAGGGTCAAGGCCTGGCTCTACCACCTACTAGGAAGGAACCTCAGACAAGTGGTTTGACCTGTCTGAACCTCAGTTTCATCACTTGTAAAATGGGATTATACTATCTTTTTGATTTCCCTAAGGTTTAATGAGATAATACATTTCCAGTTTCTAATACAGTGATTGATGTGTTTAGCTATGGTGATGAGGATGGCTATAATTCTGTTACAGGTAAAGAAAATGAGGGGTGGATTCATACACAGAGGCTGGATTTTTATGGTGGAAGCAAAAAGTTAGATAATCATTAGTATCTGGATACCATAGTCTTCAACTTCTCTTGGAACTGATTATTTTCAGAAACAAAGGCAGCAAACTCGAAATTCAAAATTTCTAAAAATGTAATTTTAATGGCATTTACTTTGTCTGTGGAGACTTGCTATACCTAAAGGCAGTGTGTGGATAAGGTCTTTATTTTTAAATGTTTCCTTCCCCTAAATTGTGTTGCCTTTGTGGGAAAATAAACTTACTATTATTCCTTATTACTATGCCCCCCACCCCCACCTCAACTCCTCCAAAGAAGTTTGCATTGTTTTATTGGCAGATTTGGCAAATAGGCCTTGCCTTTTTCCTGATGGAGACTTTTTTTTTTTTTTTTTAAGAGGCTTTGTGAAAGATTTAAGGAAACGGGAAGACTGCATTGAAACCACTTCTTTGGATTCAGTGCAAGGAGATACCCTGAAAAATAGTACTGTTTTGTGGTGAGGTGGTTGGCCATTTTTTGAAATGCACTTTCATTGCCTCTGTCAGAGTAAGGGTTGGTTATAATCAAGTGGACAAGAAACCAACCTACCTTTTTAAGCTCGTGATCTCATAGGTAAAGAGATGAACTCTTTCCCAGCTTCAACACATCAGATCTCATGGAGCAGTCTGGCACTGCTTCTGTCATGTGCCTATCACTGTGGCCAAAGAAACGGGGCCAGGCTTGAGCCATGCAGAATGGGTTCATTTCTCTTGGGAAAGAGGATTTTGGCTAGCAAAGAAAAGGAATACTGGGTGGGTACACACAACACATCTGTACCCAAACCAAGAAAACTCCCTTTTCCACAGACCCCATACTTCTTCAACTCACTCTATTATTTCTGTTCTCTCTGGGGCGCTTTGTGGGAAGGCCTCACTTGCGTGATTTGGGGCCAGCCTGACTCATATTGGCCACCCCTGAGAAGAGCCATGGCCTCACTTTCTAAGTGAGCATTCCCTTCCTTTGGCTTCATGCTTTGCAGCAATGTAATGCTCATTCAGCACAAAGGGATTCTTATTTGTTGTTGTTTTTCTTCTGTGTCCTATTTCTCTTGAGAAATTGAAAATATTTTTATCTATTTTTATTTTTTTAATGATTCTTATTTTGATTTTAATGAGGATTGACTTTCAAGAGATCTTAAACTCTTGAACATCCGGGAAAGTGAAATAAAACATACATTATTTTAATTGAGGCCAATCTTTGGTAGAATTTCTATGCCCTGCACCCTTACATACGAGCCTCTGGTTAACTGATTGGCAAGAAACTCTAAGAAGTTGTGGTTGCTTCATATTCATTCACAGCCTATGAAAACAAAGGTGCTTTGAATAAGGAATAGTTTAAACAAATAATAGTTATTTTTCTATTTGTCATTAAAGAGGTTTAAATTACCTAATATTTCTCATCTTCTTGGGCTAAATCAAAACCTACCAATACAATCAAAGTTTATTAAAAAGCAAAAATATAAAACGAAACCAGCGAATACCAGGTACTTTCTATGCTCTACTAACTTCTTGAAAAAGAAATAAATCTCAAATAAGAAAATAAACTTGTAAAGTTTTGAAAACCTTTTAGGAATTTTACAAGAATATGAAAATCATTTTTTTCTTCCTTTATTTTGTCAGCAATTTTGACTTAGAATTAAGCAGTGTTGTTGACCATTTGACAGAATTCTAGACAATAGAGTCTCATTTGATCTTGGATTGACTTATCTGCTTGCTTGCACCTGGGCCCTTCCTTGAAAATAATTTACATTCTCACATATTGAAGAAGCAGAAAACTAGGACTCCTTGCTAAATGATTTCCTCCTTTCATTTCATATTTCTCATGATGATGAGAATTCTTCCATTTGTGAACAGAAAAGCCAAATTCAACCCTTTTATGGACCTGATACAAATCAGTCCCCTCAAATTTATTTTTTGTTAACTGATGAGTTTATGTTTGTTGTTAAGAAAGATAAAGTATCCTTATAAAAATGTAATTGTAATGCCCAAGGGAACCCATCCCCTGGGCTGACATGCTTGATTATTTGCATGTGGTTAAGTCATTTATTTTTGGATTCCTTGTCTAATGAACATTAATCTTATTTAGTGGCCACATACTCAACATTTGTAGAAACACTGGTTAGTTCTTGTCCCTTGTTTAAGATGGTAAACGTGTTGAGATTGGACTGTTATTATCGCTAAAGGGGATCCCCAGTCTCTCTTAAGAATGCTGAATTGAATAGCAGATAAAATTGAATAGCAGATAAATTTCAAGTGAATGAAAAAGGAAAACAAAAGTGTGATGTCATGATGGTATGTAGGAGAGTATGGTTATCAAGATGAACTCGGCCAGATGCTCTTGCAAAGTTTCGTTTTTAACTTTTTAATATGGATAATTTAGAATACATACAAAACTAGACAGAATAATATGATGAAACTCCAGCTTTAGAAGTTACCAGTTAATGGTCAGTCTTGTTTTTCCATTTCTCTTTCCTACCACAGATTATTTTGAAGCAAACCCCTAAAAAATAATTTAATTTTTGAATACTTCAATATGTATTTCTGAAAGATAAGAACTCTTTAAGAAAAATAAACACAACACTACTATCATATTTAAAATGATTGTTAATTAAAAAAAATTTTATCAAATATCCAGGATTTATATTTCCCTGCTTAGGTCATAGTTTTATTCATTTTTTAACAGTTTGTTGAATTCAGGATCCAATCTTAAATATTTTTAAATATAAGGTTGTCCCTTTATCAGTTTTTACCCTGTAATTTATTTAGTTACTGAAGAAATTGTTTCATGCTGTATGATATCACTTATATGTGAAATCTAAAAAGCCTAACAAACTCAGAGCAACCGAGAGTAGAGTGGTGGTTACCAGGTGCTGGAGAATGGGGGGAACGGGATGATATTGGTCAAATGATATAAATTTCTGGGTATAAGTTCTGGAGATCTATTGTAGCATGGTGCTTATATCTAAGAATACTGTATTGTATACTTGAAAGTAGCTGAGGGAGATCTTAAATGTTCTCATCACAAATAAGAAGTAATAACTATGTGACAGGATAAACATGTTAGCTAATGCTATGGTGGTAATAATTTTGCAATATATAAATGTATTAAAACAACACATCAATAGACTTTAAACTTATACAATGTTATGTGTCAGCTATGTCTCAATAAAGCTGGAAAGAAAAGAGAAAGAAATTGGTAATGTTCGGTAGACCAGTGCTATAAAAAATGCCAGTCCATAAACTACTTATTACTAGTCTGGGTTGAGGTGAGAAGCGTGGGCCAAAATGGAAATTCAGTATGTTTGCTGTCCCCTGTATTTGCTGTGACTTGTTTATTAGAGCTAGAGGCTTGATTGAATTCAGAATCAACTTTTTGGCAAGAAGACTTTGTAACTGATATTCGTACTTCCATTAGAGGCCCAACATGTCTATTGATGTCTCTTTTTGTGATGTTAACAGGGGTCATGATGTTTGTCTAGGTCCATTAAGGTACTAAGGTAGCAGAATGGGATTATTCGAATTCTGTTACTTTCTATTTATTTATTAATACTGTAAAGTTTACATCTAGTTTTGAACTTACATTCATCTCTTCACATCCAGCAATATCTACAGGGCAGCCAGGTCTGCTTTTTTTTGCACTTGTCTAAACTGACACATCACTTTGAGAGCTGTGGAAATCTTATTTAATATCTAATACTAAGGATTAGCAATTATGGAATATAAAATTGTGTAAAATTTACCTAGAGGAGGTGGGCACTCGAGGGGCAGAGAAGGAAAGATTATGCAAGGCTCCATTTTTCTCCCCTTATCCCATTATTTGGTCTGAGAATCAAGATGGAGAAACTCAATGAGTTATTTTATTTTACAATGAGAGTTGCAGGCCAAGGTTGAAAAGTTGGTAAGATTGGACTATGGGTGGAAAGAAGAAGATGTTTGAAGACTTTTTAACATTCAGGAGTGAATGTTAAACATTTCAACATTGCTTTCTTAAGAGTACATTTTTATTTAAGAAATAGGACTTTTAAACTATGGCAGTCATTTCACAATATTTGTAAGACAAATCATTAAGCTGTATACCTTACCAGTGCTGCATGTCAGTTACAGCTCAATAAAACTGGAAAACAGACAGCAAAAAGAAATAGTACAGCTAGCTGTAGTGGTTCAAATGAAAGATTATGAAAAGTATTGGTATATCGAGATCCTCTTGGGAAAAGAATGCAGAGACAAGAGCTGCCCCAGCAGCCTCACTCTGAGTGTTTGTGGGTGAGTGTGTGTGTGTGTGTGTGTGTGTGTGTTTGTGTGTACACACACGTGCAAGTCGCATTTCCTGTGTGTTTCATGTCATTGAAAAAATGTATGCTGTTCTTTGAGGACTGATATATTTCTACTACCTAATGTCAGACTCCTTGGTAAACAGACAGGCCTGGAGACCAGAGGCTTTGTCTTTGGAAGATGCCACAGAGATTTGGAAACCTTTTAAGTCTGTTAGGAAGTAGAATGTTTTTGCTTTCTTGAAAGCCTCACCTCCTTCTCAGGTTGTCACTATGTTGAAGTTTTGTGCTGGCATTTAGCACCCCCTCTGCTTAATTATAGTTTGAAACACAAATACTCTGCCACACCTTTCACAGAGCTCAAAAGGTGTTGAAAGGACAGTGCTGGCATCTCAGGGTGAGAAAGAAATCTTTTGGATTGGATTTCAGCGAAGAGCTGTGCTGGCAATTGGAACGAATTGCTACTTTCTCTGTGCATTGGACAATGTGCTGACAGCCTTAAGTCGCAGAGATGTGAAACAAGAGAGCTTTTTAGAACATCATCCTGGTCACCCTGGTTTTCATGTACCGGTCGGGTAGTTCCCTGTGTGACCTGATGGTTTTGCTTGAAACTACTTTTCAAAAGACAAGACATACCCATGTTTAAGTGTATGTAAAACACACATTCCAGTGGCAGCTATGAGCAGGTTTTGAGTTATCTACTTTTTGAATCTCTGTTTTGCTCCCCACCCACTTACTCCCCTAAATACTGAGCATGTTAAGAACTGACTGATATTTTTATCAGAAGGAACAGGACAGAATACTTACAATGCAGAAGCGATTTCCGAAACAGGAGCACCAATGTATATGAGTGTTCCTAAAATGTATTCCTTTTACTATTGCTTTCCTTTTCTAATCTACTTTGTGAGATTGGTCTTAAAATTTTGGTTCTGTAGACCTAAGAAAACAAAACAAGAGCATAAAAAGTTATGCACAAATTAGTTGCATGAGGGAACACATTCTCTGGGATATTTGTGGAAACATCTTTTTAATTACTAATCTAAAAATCTTTAGCACTAACCTTGGAAAGTTTCATGAATAAATTCTTTTGATTTTTAATTAGTGATTTATGTCATGTTTCCATTGTGTAGCCTTTGAACAATTACTTCAGTTTCCTCATCTGAAAATAACTGTGGGAATACATTTTCTTGATAAGATTTTGAGGAAGAGTCATCTGGTTAATTTGTAAATTATAAAGCTCTCTAAAACTTCCTAATTATTTTATTCTATAGGGTGACTTTACATAGACTAGAGAAATTCCTGATTTAGTCAAATTCTCTTAAATTGAAATTAGACTATTTTTATTAAAAGTTTTCCAGATATCTTCATATTTAAGAATGCTTGTAACTTTGCTCCAATTGCAGAGTTAGAAAAAAAAAACTTGTGAAGTCTTTGATTTCTGATATTGTGAATGGTTAATTTCTATGAAATAATCTTAACAACAGCATGCTTTTAGCTAACTACATCTGACTTTTTAGAAACAAACTCTATTGATAATTTATTTTGTTATTGTGGTTCCTTCTGAATAATGTTGTCTCTGTTCTATTGAAAGGGTTTGGTAGAGAAATGTTTCAAAAGACCCACTGTCTGTTGACTCCTATGAAATTTATTTAGAGATATAAGACCTCTGAAGCTTTTGTAGCTATAAAATGTTTCTAAATGACACATCAGAAACATGGACAAAGTTTACTCTCATAACTCATGAATTCCATTTATGGGTATCTTTCATTATATATTTGAATTTTCTTAAATTTTTGTAAATTAAAAAATGAATGAAATTATATTTATTTGTTAGTAGTAATTATCTTTTTTTATTTCTTTATTTTGTTATTTATTTTTTTCTAACTATATTTACCTTTTCAATAAATTAAAAACTCCCTGCTCTGACAGAGTTTTCTCTAACTGGTATTGTGTTAGTCGTAAGTACATCTGAAACCCTAAACCTTCGTTTCTCATTTAAGATTCAGGTATTGTGTTAGCCGCTGGGGTGGTAAAGATAAATCTGAACTTTCTGTCTTTGAGGAACTACAATTTTTTGACTCCAGGGTGTCCAAAATGCTTGCATAATGAGTATGATGTTAAAGTCACCAGCTAGAGTTCAAAACTGACCTGCTTCCTTGCTTCATCTGGAAGCTACTCTTTCTGGAAATGGCTCACTGAACTCTTGATCAGTGAACCAATTCTGGGGACAGATTTTTATACTGTAGTCACTGGTGGGGTGGGATCTTCTAGTCTCTAAAAGAAATCGGGTACATGGAAGATTAGGGTATCCAGTTACTCCTCAGTTTTTAAGTGTCTGTTTTATGGACTTATGGGCACCCTATACTGGACCTAATGGCCTTGCGCTGCCACTGGGCCTGGAGCTGAGAAACCTCTGGTTCTAGCTGCCCTCTTAGGACTGAGAGTGGCTTGAGTTTAGGGTATTTAGTTCTCATAGCTCACTGGGCAGCTTACAATAGCTGCAGGGACCATGAGTTTGAGTAGCCAAGTTTCTCTCTGGTTGCCTGCTGTGGAATGTGTTTTCCCATAGAAACAACATTTTAAGTTGTGGTCAGGTTCTCAGACCAGCCTATAATAGCCTATTTAGCTGATAATATAGCTGAGAGACTGCTATTTGACTAGCCTGGGGACCAAACCACCACCTATTAACGTTGTTTCTATTGGAAAAGCCATTTCAAGTTCTAAATACCAATATAGAAATGACATTTTGGAGCCCTTCCTGTTTGTCAACTGGTAGCTGCCAGTACTCAGAACTAGAGGATCACATCACTGTGCCCTCCCAGTTCCTGAAAAACCCCATTCTTTCCCCTAAGCCTGACCCCATTTGCTGTTTTTCCTATCTTTTTCTGGGGCTGGCAATGCATTAAGAAGATACTATCTCCCTGGACAGGGCTCTTGGTTTGAGAATTTTCGGGAAGTGGTAAAAACTATGATTTACATCCCCTATTTTTTTCTGTATGTGATGAAGGGAAGGAAAGGTAACAGTTGGAGCTGATGGGAATAGTGAATTTCATCAAAACCACCCTGGGTCTGCCTTTTACTACACAGATTCTGGACTACCTCCTTAGTTTATGTGTTTGTGTTTTAATAATTTCTGTAATTTTAACCAACCTTTGGGAAAGTACAGTGTGGCTTCAGCTTAAGTAGATGGAGCAAATATTACAGGCAAAGAAATTGTCATCCTGGTCCTTGAACTCATGGGTCAGGTCAAGAGGTTGCAGAAAATACCCAGGGTTCAAGGGATTAGGCCTTGCTGTCCACAGTGATGTGCTTTTGGTCGTCATAGTTCAATGTCTAATTTATGATTTCACTGCAGCCCATGGATTTAAATTCTTCCTTTTTTCCAGAGAAAATCATATATATGTGTGTATATATATATATATACATATATATATACACATTATGTATATATGCACACACACATACACACACACATACACATACATGCATGTTCTGATCATCCATAAGATTCCAACTTGATTTAATTTGGCTGCCAGTCTAAAATGACCTCCAGATTTGGAGAACTGCTTTTGCAGCTTTCCATTCCTTCAACTGTTCTAGGCTGTGTGTGTGTGTGTGTGTGTGTGCTCACGCACGTGTCCCCGAGTCTGACATTGTGACCTAAATTTGTTGGCTTTTGTTTTGAATCAACACAAAATCCTCAGAAAAACACATTTTAGGGCACACAGCAAATGAAACTGTTGATGCAATGCCCTCCCTCTGCTTCCTATGCTGTGAATTACTCCACTCAGCAGTGGGAAAAGCCTCTGTCCAAACAGTACATGCAGACAGAACTTCCAAGGCCTCCCTGTGAACTTTGTGATGGTTGTCTTTAGGAATTGGGCACATATGGTTGGCTCCATCTCTGGCTTTGGTCATAATAAAACATGCACCAGTTCATGAGCTGAAAACTTTTCTTCAGTTGCTTTTGGGACTTTTGGGTTTCTTTTGCTAAAGAAATAAGTAGAATCAGATATTTATATATGATTTTGTCTACATTGATTTTCTCAAAGGAAATATATTGATCCCTGAGTTGTGAACACTGATAACTTTGCTGATCAGAGTAAATTAATAATCAATATGTCAGCAAAGTAACCATAGCGTGAAACCATTGTATATTACTGTTTAACTGCCTATAGCCTTTCTAATAGGTGTGAAATAATCTCTCTTTAAATAGATTAATTTATAAGAAATAGTTCTCACTGTTAGACAACTTTCCATGGTGGTGCATGTTGTTCTGTTTATGACATAAAAGGAATAGTGTTAATTTTTGCTAATAGTTCTTTGTAATTACTAAAGCATTTAGTCAATGTATTCTGTGTGCTTTAAATAGACTCCAGTATATTCTAGGAAAAACAGACATTGTTTCTCTGCTTGAAGAGCTATTAGTCTGGGATCAGAGTAGGTGGGGGCAGGTTTCAGGGATGAGAATTTAGACATAGTTATTTAAAATATATAATTACAATATAGTATATGTAGGTTTTTGAGAAGTGTGTCTGCCATTGGGTTGGTAGGTTACAAGGTGGGTAGGATTAAACAGGCACTTGGGGGAGATGTAATTATACATTAAAAGGGAAAGATGCAAGAGCTAGTATAAAGATGGAAGAAGGGTTTGGATTTAGCATATGTGTATTGTGGGAGAGAGGGCATGTGCATTTGTGAGGATTGAAAGAGTGAAGAGGAACAGAACAGGAAGATGAATGTTGAAGGTATTGGTGAAGATGAGAGTGCGCAGGTAGGGTAGGCCTGCCTGGTAGAAAACTGAAGCTAATAATGAGATGTTTCACATTTATGGAAGGTGAAGGTCTGTCTTGGGTCATAGAACAGAATTAATCATGGTGAACATGAAAAGATACTTAGCTACATTGTCCTGATGGAATAGAGAGGAACTGGGAAGCCAGGAAAGGAAGAATGTGACATTGGTCCAATAATGAAACAGCAGAATTTAGACAAGGGATTTCCTAATGGAGTTAGAGAATTTCAGAGGAATTTCAGTAGTAGGATGAAATAAATCTAGTGATGCTATGAAGCAGCTGGGAAACATCAAGCGATAGCTCAGATAGTTGTCTTCTGAGCTTACTCTGGGTTATGAGGCTACATACCCTTGTTCTAGACTATATTAGTTCCCCAGGTTGACCCTGATGTCCATGTTTAACCTATTCTATTGATACTCTGTGCTATACCAACATACGTACCTGTCTTTTTTTATTTTCAAGAGGAAGGACTGTGTCACTTTTTTGGGAATGTAACAGTTTACTTATAATTGCATGCTTGCAACATTATTATTATTTTACTTTTTGATAAACTTCATTTTCGAACAGTTTTGGATTTACAAAAAAAAAATCACTAGAATAGTTCAGAAATCTCCCATATGTCCTGGAAACAGTTTCCTCTGTTGTTGGCATCTTATGCTAGTATGATACATTTATTACAACTAACAAACCAGTGTTGATGCATTATCTTTAACTATGGTGCATTCTTTATTCAGATTTCTGTAGTTTTTACCTGAATGTTCTTTTTATGTTCAGAATCCCATCCAGGATACCACATCATATTTAGCTGTCATGTTTCTTAGGCTATGCCAGTTTCTCAGACTTCCCTTGTGTTTGACAACCTAGATGGTTTTGAGAAATGTTGGTCAGGAATTTTGTAGATTGTCTCTTAATTGCGATTTGATGGGAAGGAAGTTCCCATGCACAGCTCACATTTAGGGAATGGGGAGTTAGGCTCCATCTCCTTGAAGGCAGAGTATCTACATAAATTATTTGGAATTCTCCAGCATAGGAGATTTATCTCTCCTCTCATATTTTCCCACTTATTTATTTATTCAGTCATTTATTTATCAATGTGGACTTGTGGACATTTATTTTATACTTTGGATTATAATCCATTACTACTTCTGTTACTTTGTTGTTCAAATGGTTCTAGCTTTGGCCATTGGGAGCTCTTGTGTGGCTCCTGTGTCCCTTGACGTTTCCCCATCATTGTGAGTGTTTGTTTATTTAGCACTTCCTTACATTCTTACTTTCTGCTACCATAAGATGCTCTAGGCTCATCTTGTATATTTCTTGTTCTAGTCCTAGAATCAGCTGTTTGTCTCAGGGGCCCTGGCTCCTTTTACTGGAGAATGGTATCGGAAACCAAGATCTGGGCATGAGGGAGTTCTTATCCAACACTGTGTGTGGCATGTAATAGGTTAATATTGTGCTTGTGGGCAAGATGATTGATTAACCATATACACTGTTGTGTGCCCAGCAGCGCATTTACTGGCTACACAGGATGAGCTGTTTGCTATTGGGTCCATTGAATTTGAGGTAGAAACTGAAGAGGGAGAAAGGAAGGGAAGGAAAGAGGGAAGGAGAAAGGAAGAAACAGATGGATATTGCCTTTAGAGGGAAAGATAATGGAGCCACTAATCTTTTGGAAATGGAAGAGAGCAGGAAGAGGATAAACCAGAATATGAACTATTTTTTTTAACTGCATGAAGTAGGTTAGAGAGGTTGGCTGGCTTGCATCTTCAAAAGAGAAAACCAGGATTGTCCAAATCCCAACCAGTTTTGACCCAGACAATTCAGAAATAAGTCCCTGGGTCTGAAGCTTGAGGAGGCCATTGAAGCTGTTTTCATTACCAGGGTTTGAAGTTTCATTACTCAGGTTGTTGTGACTGGCAGATGGACTGGAATAGTCACATGTGGTATTCAAATTACTGCTGGGAGATGTGACCTCTGCTTCCAGTGAAGAGGGCCAGAGTAACAGCACTAAAATAAGGGGAAGCATTTGCAAATTTTATTGCAGTTGCAATGGGTCCCTCCATCGGATAGTATTTAGTTTTTTCTTTTGTTTCCCCCTTTTTATCTTGATAAAAATCTTGTTAAAGTATTAATAAAATTATGATCTGTGGTTCACAATATACGTAGCTCATTTCTGTATTATAGTTTTTTTAATAATCTATCACATTTTTGATGGTGAAAATTAATTTAAAAAAAACTTTAAAACAGTGGGATATTAAGATATTACCTAGAAGCATGTTGTACGAGCATCCTTTATTATGTGAGGACATGTGCCTTTTGATACCTCTCTGCAGTAATACTCAAAGTGTATAAATCCTAAGTTTTCCCCTCAAAGGTCAAAAAATCAGGCAACTCATGGCAAGGGTCCACCTCATTAATCTTTATCTAACATTTAGTATTTTTTTTTTCACCCAAGGGTTTAATCACTTCATAGGCTGAGAAACTCATGCATATGCAATAATTGCTCCCTGAGCCTGTTTTTATTACCCCAGTCTTGTCTGAAAAGGAGTTTGCACTTGGGATAGGAAACGGAAAGGCTATCTTGCTGTAAGAGAGGCCAGATTCACAGAAGTGGGTTCTGGCTAAGGAATCTGGACACATTGCAGACATTTTGCACAGAAGCCAATTCTTGCAATGATGTGGTCAGACGTGGTAGAGCCCAGCTGTTTGCTCCATTGAGAGGGGCTTTAGCTAGCCCACACGATTTCTGAGTGCTGTGTATGAACTGGATCTAAATATCCGGCCTGCTGAAGCTCGCCCCTCCCCCACAGCAACTGGCCGTGGGTTGTTGCAGAGCACAATATTTGCAGCAACTGGTAAGAGGAGTTACAGGTAAAGACTCAGCAATTTAAAAATGTAATATATAGTGGTGAAGTGGACATAAATGTGTTTTTCCCTTTACTCCACAACCTACTAGAATACAAGTAAAACAAAATTATGCTTTATCTTCTATCTATTGATAGACATTTCATGATTTTTGTTACTCATCCCACCATGAATACTATTCGGTGAAATGTCATCTTGTCCCCTAAATACATCTCTGCCTTAACATAGGGGTTATGAAGGTGTTTCTGAGTAAAGCTTCCTGAGATCAAATCCCCATTTTCTACTTTCAAGCTATGAGATCTTGGCTAGTTTGTGTAACCTTCCTAAGCTATAGTTTTCTTAGTGTTAAAGACAACAAAAATTGAACTTACCTGAGGGTTGCTATGAGGATGAAATAAAGTAATATATCTTTAGCACTTAGCATAAAGTTCTTTTCCTTTTGAATTTTACCTTTAATTTAATGAACACTATTGCCATTTGCGTGGAGTTTTAACCCTGACTTTTTTTTGGCGATGGTCTGGTGGGTATGGCTAAAGAAGTGAAAAGGAAGAGAAAGAGGTATAAATGTCACATTTTCACTTACATGAAAAATAACTTCATTAAAAATTTATCTTTTCTGTTAATACTTTTTGTGCTGAAACCGTAAAGTCTTTTATAATAGAAATAATCCAACATGTCTACTTTAGGCTTTACATGTCGTAGTGCTTTCCAACTTAAATAAGACATTCATTTATTTCTAGAATTAGAGTTTTTTTTTTTTTCCTGTATAAGTAGGACAAATGCCACCCAGCTTGTTTGAACGAGTTCTTTTAGTTTGCAGTTCTCATGACCAAAGTCAGCAGAGGAGAAATCTTACATCTTTCTAATACTTTTCATTAAGCCATATAACACAGTAGTATTTAGTGTTAAAGGATGAATGACAACGAGATTAAAACAATGATCATTTGAGGAGGTTGGTTGAAACACCTGAAATTAAATTATGTGTTACTTATTATAATGGATAAAGTTATAAAACTCAAAATAAAAAGTCAGAGCATATAAACTAAATAAATCACAATTCGATATTATCTAGACTCTTAAGAAATGCAGTGAAGTGAAATGTGATAACTAATGAAAAGGAACTGTGATAACTAATAAAGCAGAAAGTACTCTGTTTATGAGATAAGATGTCCATTCATTTAAAGTGAAGTTGTTGGTTTAAATAAAAGATGATGATCAAAATACAACAGCATATATTTAAAACAAACAAACAAACAAACAAACAAACAAAAACCCGAAGAGTTATGTATGAGCATTAAGTGAGAAAGCAAGAGTTCTCTCTTCATTTCCTTAGATCCTCATCTCTTTAGGCAACCAGTTTCAACCATCTCTGTTTTTAGTTTTTCTCACATTTATCTCCATGACACCATCTGCTATGCTTGTACCTCTATGTCCAAATTTAAATAGTACCCACTGGCTCTGTGAAAGATGGAGACATATTTCACTTAGATAAAACATCTACCATATTTTATCTGTTAGTTGACTCTGAACATTGAATAAACAATAAAGAATGTCTATAGTTCTGTGATTTTTCGAATACCTTGGAAAAATTTTGAATGTTTTGCTTTGTCGGAGTGAAATTACTGATTGCTGGACTCTTTTTTTCTTAATTTTTTTGCCCTGTTGTATGTTTTTAGTCCACAAATATACTCATTCTTGTCAGACCATATGTCCTGATTTTTGTTTGAAAAACATAGTTTCTCTAAACATAGGACACACTGCAAAGGCTCAGGGGTCCTCTGAAGCTGTTCCAAGATTTGGTGTGTAGTAGTACTGGACCAACAGGAGTTCTTTCTAATGGGCTGTTGGTAGGGGAAGGTTTCAGGTGGTTGGCTTTAGCCTGGATTGTCATTTTTGATGGAGGGAACTTTTATAAAATTTGGAAGGTTCGAGTGTCCCCCGCCTCCATCATCTCATGCCAGTCCCCTACCCTATATTCTCCTTTTACTCCCCTTTCTAAGATTCTTAGTTGCCCTAGGAAACTCTAGCCACCCTGAACTGCAGTTTTGAGTATTGCTTTGTCATAGCAGGGGCAAAGAATGGAGAACCAAGGGCTAAGGATTCTTAGTGCAGTCTTTCTTTCTTTCTTTCTTTCTTTCTTTCTTTCTTTCTTTCTTTCTTTCTTTCTTTCTTTCTTTCTTTCTTTCTTTTCTTCCTTCCTTCCTTCCTTCCTTCCTTCCTTCCTTCCTTCCTTCCTTCCTTCCTTCCTTCCTTCCTTTTTTTCTATTTCTTATTTCTTATGGTTCCTTTGGCTGAGTAACTGATTTGTGTAAGGAGATGATTTCATTACGATGCTAACACTACATTTTTATTGTCCTTTCATGTAGAAAGCTTTTCGTATCCATTATTTCATCTGAAACATATATACACACGTGATATATACAAGGCAGATATTTTGTTATCCCAATATATAAAGAAGTAAACTAAGGCTCAGAAACACCCTAAAATCATGTACTATATATGTTGAGCCTCTGTTCATCCAATCATTTTGTCTAGGCTTGGAGAAGCCATGGGTTGTTGGGTATGGATTTAGTGCCCTTTCCCTGACCCCTGCCATCTTCATATTCTTCTTTCTGACCTCTGCACCAGTCAGTCTGAAGTATGCATTTTGCCTTGCAGTACCCCAGGTTCTCTTGGGCCATGAAAGGACAGTACAGAGGCCTTAACTTGTTTCTCAGTTTTGCATGTGGTTGAAGTAGTGAGTTCAGAAGAAATGCAGGAGAGTTCTGTGGCCTTACATATGATTTGCAGGGGTCCCCAACCCCTGGGCCTCAGAACAGTACCGGTCTGTGTCCTGTTAGAAACTGGGCTGCACAGCAGGAGGTGAGCAACGGGAGAGCTGTGAAGCTTCATCTGTATTTGCACCTGCTCCCCAGCACTAGTATCACAGCCTCAGCTCCTCCTCAGATCATCAGGTGTTAGATTCTTATAGGAGAACCATTCCCTGGTATCAGAAAGGTTGGGGACTGTTGCTATATAAGAAGAATGTGCGAGGGCACCACAGCTGAAAATACACTTGAGCTATGCATTTGTTTTTAAAGGCTTATGCTTATGGACTAAGTATACCAGCAAGCCTTGGAATAGTTCCTAGTTTGTGAAATTGATTGCAAAACATTCGACCTTCACCATTAGACCCTGACCTTGAGAAACTAGCATTAATTGTTTAGGCCTTTAGATGCATCAAAGTAAAATGAATACTTTTTGGGGGGTCTCTGTGTTCTATACTCTGCCTTAGTTTCCAGTGTAGAATTAGTTCTATATTACCTTGTTCCCTTAAAGTTTTTAATGTGGATTATCTGGATTTTTAACGGTTTTGCTTTAAGATGTGTGATGAATTGTTTGTAAACAAAAAAATCAGAGTGACATTGATTTTATTTTTTCTGTAACTGCTGGTATCAACTGAGTTTCCAAACTTCTAAAGAATTATTTATGTGTTTTTACTTTTATTTACTCTGACTAATGTCAGTATTTGCATTCCTGTAATTCTGGTGAAAGAAAGAATGTGGTTACATTTTAGAGGTGAACTAGGCCATAGAAAAAATATACATAGCTTCAATGGGTTGACAGTCAAAGCCTAATGTGCAATAGATTTAATGATGACCTTTCTTAACTAGATTGGTAAGAAGTTTATTGTTTAAATTTGATTCATATAGCGCCATAAATATTTATATTTGTTCATTGTGATAGAAAGCACTGACTTTTGAATTTCTGGTTTTTATTTTTCTGATGTTCTGTATGATTAAGTGATATTGAAAGTTATCCATATTGATATCATTATGTTAAAGTGTCCCAAACTGATAAGCCAGTATTGAGTCTCATGAGTTCACTTTTCTCTGTCTGCAGAGACTCATTCTGTTCTTATAACTCAGGAATTTTTGCTTTTATTTGGTCATATATTCTTTTTTTTTTAAGTATGGAATCTTTATGATTGAATTTTGTTTGTTTGTTTGTTTCAGACCCAATGTCTGTGGATCACGTTATAATGCTTACTGTTGCCCTGGATGGAAAACCTTACCTGGTGGAAATCAATGTATTGTCCGTAAGTAAACAGATAACGTGTTGTTCTTCTTTGGTTGTTTTGATTCTTAGTATTTGGTCTTTTGTAACTTTATACCATTAATATGTTTATAGCAAAAGCTTCCAGCTCTAAGATTTTCCTGCTTTCTCTGAATCCAGGTTGGGAAATACATTAACTTGGTCAAACCACTGATACTCTTTAATTCAGTGACTTCTCTTAGAATATTTCTGGGGTTGAGGGAACAGAACCACAGAGATACTTTGATTAATATTGCATGTCATAGATGTTGCACCTGGCAGCATAGATTATATAATCACTTTGAAGGGATTTTGAAAAAGGGATATCACTGCTGCTTTCCTTACTGTAATTTCTAACTTTGTTGGCCTATCTAAATCTTGTACATTGAATTTGGGTGGTCGAAGCATGTAGTTAGGCAGACCTAACTCTTAAATAAAGAAGGGAAGCATATAGAACATCAGATGAAGATCAGTAGAAAGACTAGAGAAGAACTCAGGTGGTGCCAGAGATTTCTCTATTGACTCTGCTGCTATGGCAAACCTCCGGATTCTCAAATGTTGAGTGACTTATCACATGCCAGACAAGAAGCTAGTTAATGGAGATACTCAGTTAAATTAGTTATGGCTTCTGTCCTCCATGAACTTTTAGTTATCATACCTACGAAGTAATTTTAAATTTTCAGAAAACTTTAATAGTGTAACAGGATAATTTAGAGCTAAAAAGATATTAAAGAATCACTTAATCCACTTTCTCACTTGGCCAAAAGTAGTCTTGTGAAGAAGAATAGACTATTTCAACCAATATTCTTTCGGTGACCTGAAAAAATTAATCCCTTTTCCAATTCTTGATTTTGACCAGAAGCGAGTTATTCATTTGCCATATTCGTAGTTTAATTCAAAATCAAAATTGAATCACTAAGAAAGGGATATAATAGTATTTGGCATTTTCTAAATGAACTTAACATAACCCATTCCCTGGTGTTCTGTAGAATCTCTGAGAAATGCTGTCTTTGGTATATTTAAATGTGTATAGAGTCCTTTGACAGCTTATTTCTTAATAGTTTTCAGTGTCTACCCTTAGCTGTTTTAATGTTTCCATGTATTATATTTAGCCTGGTGCATCTCATTTGCCTCTTGCAAGGTTGTGTAGGAGTTTGAGGAAAGGACCATGCCTGTGAGTATAAAAAGTAGTGACCAAATCCTAGTCTGCTGATAAACAGAAATCATTTGCCATTTAAACTTTCTCTTTAGGCCACTAGCAAAGCATTTGGTACTAGTATGTTATTAATCTCTGGATGACACGAAAATGTTAGTATTTATCTACAAATGAACAGTTTCCTAAATGTGTGGAATCTGGATCCCAAACTTGTCCTCATGGACTGTTGATATAATTCACAACAGGACTAAATGTAGGATAAAAGCTGCTCCATAGATCATATGTTCTCAATTGGAAAAATCTGATCTAGAGAAGCAGTCTTATCAGGTCCATAGTGTTTATATACATATTATTAAGCTTTAAGCATTTATGATGAAATGGGCTTCCAAGAATACTGTCATAATTGTTATATCATTAAATCTCAAATTTAATATAAAAATAGAAAGCTTGTAGGTATATAAATATATTCAGATGCCGAGTTTTTTGGGGGTTTTGTTTTCCCTTCACAGGGTGTCCAGGGCTTCTGGATAGACTGAATGCTGTGGAATAAGCAGAGAGAGGCTGAGGAGCACTGATGTGGATTAAGGGAGTTACCAAATTTTACAGCCTGAGGTTATTTAGTCCAACAGATTTGTTTTGTAAATGAATAAACCTGAGGCCTAAGATCACCTAAGTCATGATGGCAAAGTTAACAAGGAGTCTGAGAGCCCAGGTTTTCTCATTTGAAGACCGGGTCCCTGTAAATCACCGTGAGCAGAAGCCATGTGCTAACAGACCTCTGGTTTTATTCACAGCCATTTGCCGGCATTCCTGTGGGGATGGATTTTGTTCTAGGCCAAATATGTGCACTTGCCCATCTGGTCAGATATCTCCTTCCTGTGGCTCCAGATCCAGTGAGTATAACATGTCATTATATATAATATTAATTTATGTGGTTATGCCCTATTTTCTCCTAAATTTGCTTTTGGCTTTTCTCTTGCCTGCAATACATTTTTCACTAGAACATCTGCCTTCTCTGTTCTGCCCAACTTGGAATGGTTTTCCTTAGTCTGGCCTCCCATTTCCTTTCTTCACTCTTTATAGGGAAATTGCCTATGGGACATAGTTACTATGAGTAATATAAAGATTATGGCCTCTTTCTATGTAGGTATTGCCTTATTTATCTTTATATCTCCAATATAAACTCATAAAAGATGCTCAATGAAATGATCGTTTAATGAACATTTGGCTCAAGAAAACTAGGCATTCTTCCTTGTGGTACTGAAATATAAACCCTATTAGACACTTTTAAAAACTTAAGATACCCGCCTTTGCAAGAAGAAAATGTAAGGAGACATTATGGCAGTTTCTGGGGATGATATATCATGAAACACAAGCATATTTTCCTTTCAGAATTGTACCACTTTGTTTGTCTTATGATGCTAAACATATATTTACTCTTCATTCTTCAGAAACTTTGCTTACTTGCATACTCTGTTTTTTTTTTTTCCTTTAAATGTGTGGTCTTCAGTGGTGAATTAGTGGAACTGTGGGAATTGGGAACGAGGTGAGTCATTATTGGTTGTTAAAAAGTTGAAGGTCATGTCTATATAATGGGCCCTCAACATCTTGACCATCACCATTTCTGGTGAGAGAATACACTCCCCCTACAGTGTGTTCTGCTTTTTGACAAGGTTAAGGAAAAGTTTTGTGGAATAAGTTCATTTTCTTTTGTCTGTTGCAAGTAGAGATTTCAGCATGGTCAAGGTTCATTACCCATTAAGAATCTTAATATTTAAGCATGACTCTCATAGGTCAGTTTACAGGATAAGGCAAGTAATGCTGTATAGCAGACCCTCTTGGTCCCACTCACATACCTCAAGTCAACACCAGCGACTCCATCTAAGAGCTTTGTAAACTTTTTCTGGACCGGGAGCATCATGCCAGGTCTGAATGCAGAAAGCTGGATGGTGGTGGGTGGGTGGGTGGGGGAAGTTAACGGCCCCAGAAGCAACTTAACCAATGGCAGATGGAGAATGTTGGATAAGTGCCTGAGTGTCTTTGCCTCTCAGTCTGCCTAATTATGGGTATGTTCTATACTCTCTCCTGAAGTTCCCCAGTGAGATTGAGCCCCACTTGCCCACGATAGGAATAGGCTTGATGATGTACTTTATTAACTTCCTTCTTTTCCCTCTCTCACTTTCCTACTCTCTTATGAGTGTTTCCTGAAATTACTTCTAAAGTAAACTACTCACATTTAAATTATTGTCCCAGAATTTGTTTCTGGTGCAAACCAGACAGAGACAGGCAGTTGTAGATTAGGATAGGGACTCATTTTGTGTATTGTACTGTGGGCTGGGACTCATTTGTGTATTGTACTGTGTAGAGCATATTCTTACTTGATATCAGCTTTATTTTGTGTGTATGTCCTCCAAGCAATAGTACTTTCATTCTTCATATCAAGAGCACCTGAGCTAGATGGATAGAAAGAGGTAGAGAGGTTAGCTGGTGACACAGGAACATGTTGGACATCTTCATTACCATCAGGATGACTTCCAGGCTACCACTGAGGAGTGAGAGCCTCAGGGATGGGGATGGACTCTATGTAATAAGTTTGGAAGAGACCCATCTCTCAGATTGGTGCTTGAACCAACAACACTGCCCTCCTCTGGGGGAAGAAAATATAGCCAGAGGACAAAACAGTATCCAGCTGCAAAAGTCTTCAATGATAAGGTGAGCTGATAAAGATTTCTCTGTCAAGTAAATACCATGAGATGTGAAGACAGAACTTTAACAAGACAAGAAGGAAAAGCTGTGGTCCTCATAGACCTCAAGCTTGCAATGAGGTGGGAGGAGTATAGTGGTAAGGTCCTGTGGGCCTGATTTGGGCTAGAGACCAAGGTTTAAGACTTGTGGGTGATATTCTCTGAAGAGGTGTGGATTTATTTATGGTACTTAGATACTGTACAATTTCCCCCAGTAGCGTGTGGATGAAAGTGGTGTGAAGAGAAGGATCTGTATCTTCAGGATCTTTGAGGCATTTAGAGCCTTTGAAATGATTGGCTTGCACCCTAAAATTGGCTACACAGCATGCAAAAGTAAAGATGGCAGAATGTTTTAAATTAAGGGTAGCTGGAGATGATCAGAGTTCATTTCTGTTCTAGGAGACAGCTATGTCATCCTAAAGGACTTCCTGGTGTGGTTTGGTAGATAAGAAATTTGGATAGATCATTTTGCTAAATCTCTGCTGGCAGGAAGATAACCCAACTCAGTAAAATGTTTGCATTCACTACCTGTGGATCTACTGAAAAAGGGTAAATTTAGATCATTTCACATAAAATTAGAAATTTTATGCTTGTTATGTGATAGGGGTCAAGGAGTTCAGGGCAAGTTGTAGCATCTCTGAGGCCGTAGTTTTCTCATTTGAAAAGAACGAAAGGAGTGTTTTTCTTTGAGATTGTTTTTGACTTGACTGTCATGAGACTCTGAAAATAGGAAATGATCTCTTAGTGGCCTGAATGAGAGATTGCATTTCCAGAAGGTCCAAGCTGCCAGTCAGCAATTTTTTTTGGACACTGGAAGGACAGGACGTGGCTTCCTTTAATCTGTTGGGAGTCTTGCCACTGGTCA
The DNA here is from genome assembly GCA_030015415.1 of Cynopterus sphinx. Classification (NCBI taxonomy): domain Eukaryota; kingdom Metazoa; phylum Chordata; class Mammalia; order Chiroptera; family Pteropodidae; genus Cynopterus; species Cynopterus sphinx. The sequence continues at coordinate 92,341,295 of CM057384.1, read as the reverse complement.
TTGAGGCACCAGGGCAAAAAGAGAAGATTGGCTAGACAGGGTTAGTTAGACAGTGCTCCAGCTCTATTAGGAACATTCTACTCCACCAGTCTCTGAGGCTAGATATGATCCTAAGCAATCTGAATTCTCATAAAGACCTGCCATGGTTGATTGATCACAAATTTACTAAAACTCATCCTAAAAATACATACATATAAAATAGGTTATCTTCCTATATAATCTAAAATATATGATTATAAAAGATGTTCCCTAACACTTATATTTTAGAATTTAGAGATTAATTTCATGCTCAGCTTGTTTTATTCTTTCTGTTAAAAAAAATTTTTTTTTAATTAAACTTCTTTTGGGATGATTATGGATTCACATTCTGTTGGTAAAAAATAATACATAGACATCCTGGGTACCTTTTACTCCATTTCTCCCATGTTAACACCTTGTGAAACTAGGACAATATCACAACCAGGATAATGACATTGATACAGTCAAGATGCAGAAAATTTCCATCACCATAAAGATCCTTCACATTACTCTCTTATAGTCATTTCCTCCTGCCCCTGTGCTGTCCTTAATCTTGACAACCACTAATCTATTTTCCATGTCTATAGTTTGTTATTTCAATAATAATATATAAATGGAATCCCATAGTATATAACTTTTGGGTATTTTTTTCCATTCAGCATAATTCTGTGGAGATTCATTCTGGTTGTTGTGTGTATCAATAATTTGTTCTCTTTTATTGCTGAGTAGTATTACATGCTATGCATGTATCATAGTTTCTTTTGCCATTTACTCATTGAAGGACATTAGGTTATTTATAGCTTTTTGGTTACTCAAACAAAACTGCTTTCAACATTCATGTTTAGGTTTTTGTGTGTACATGTCTTCATTTTTCTGATAAATGCTCTGGAATGCAATTGCTGTGTTGTATGTTAATTACATATTTGCTTTTTAAGAAATGGCCAGACTATTTTTTGGAGTGGCTGTACCATTTTGCATTTTCACCAGCAGTCAATGAATGACCCAATTTCTCTTCATCCTCACCAGCTTTTCGTGTTGTCACTTTTTTTAATTTTAGCTATTTGCTACTGGCTTATGATGTTGAACATCTTTTTATGTGCTTATTTGTCATATGCATATCTTAGGTGAAATGTCTTTTCCTGTCTTTTGCCTAGATTCTAATTAGAATGTTTGCTATTTTACTGTTTTGAGAATTCTTTTTATAATTTAAGTTCTAGTTCTTTGTCAGATATGTGATTTGCAAACATTTTCCTCCCCTCTGTATCTTTCTTTTAAAAAAATCTTTTAACAGTTTTTCTCAGAGCAAAATGTTTTAAATTTGATGATGCATAGTTTATCATTTTTTCCCTTTAATGGATCATGCTTTTGGTGTCAAGTCCAAGAACTCTTTGCCTAGCCCTAGAACTTGAAGATTTTTCCCATTTTATTTCTAAAAGTTATATAGTTTCCCATTTTACATTTGCATTTTTGATGCATGTTGAGATACTTTTTTTATGAGGTATGAGACTGAGGTCTAGGGTTAGGCGATACCTATGGCTATCCAGTGGCTTCAGAAACTTTTATTTCTGAAAAGGCTATCCTTTGTCCATTGAATTACTTTTGCACTTTTGTAAAAAATCAGTTGGGCATGTTTATATAGGTCTGTTTCTATGTTGTCTGTTTTATTCTATTGATCCATCTATGTGTGTCCCTTCTCTACTACCATACAGTCTTAATTATGACAGCTATATGAAGTCTTAAAAAGAGTAGATTAATTTATTTCAATTTATTCTTCTTTTTAAAAATTGTTTTAGCTCTCCTAATTTCTTTGCCCTTTCATATAAATTTCATATTAATCTTGTCTGTATCTACAAAAAATATCTTTATGGTGTTGATAGGAATTATGTTAAACCTATATGACAATTTGGGGGTTTGACATCTTTACTATGTGGAACTCCTTATACTTTGATAAAACTTTTTCATTTTCATTTCACTTCAGTTAAGTGAGAATTTGTAGTGTTTATACTCCCAACTCGAATCCAACCTTTCAGGGAGTAAGAAGGCCAGGGGAACAATTCTAGAGACATGTGTTAATGGGTTTGAGCTACTGTAGTGCAACCACATGCTGGAAGTATGAGGACACTCTGACGATGGGAAGGTGGTGCTGTAGTTAGTCTGGAAGAAGCGATCCTTTGAAAGATTTTTCAGGAAAATTTGGGATTTTTATGGACAGGGAGGAAAGGAGTGAGAGGAAATTTCTGACTAGTCCATAGAAACAATTGAGTTCTTTGCTTTCTAGTTTGCCCTCTGTGGAAATGCCTTTCTCACTGCATCATATACTCACCTTTCTCTGGACCTTTTCTAGCTCTGCTTTTTTTTTTTTTTTTTTAAGATTCTTTAGTGAAATTGCTCTTCTGTGCAGGGTGTCTTTAGGCACCACGGAGTTTTTATGCACTTACGGAAACTGTCATTGCTGCTATCACTCCTGGTGAAAATTGTTTTTATCCCGTAGTAACTCTGGTTGCCTGTGGAGACTGTCGTCTCAGGTGTAAAGTCCAGAAGTTAGTTGGTCCAGTTGTTTATTTGTCTTTTTAATTTGTGCTTTTCCTAGTTCCTAAATTAAAATCATCTGCATACCATACAGATGCTTATTTGCAAATTGCTCCCAATGTTCTTTCTGCCTGTGTGCCTGCCAAAATAATGGCAGGTCTTTAAAATTACTCCCAAACTAATACATCATAAAGAAAATCATTACCTGAGGTATTTAGATCTAATTGCCAGCCTTACATTTCTCTTGTTCCAGTAGTGTGCTCATATTGTTCTCTTCTGATTGCTTATTTTATGAATCAATTTGTGGTGAGCTATACTCTAAAGAAGTTTTCTTCTACTCTTCCTGATGCCTGTTGAATGGAAGGCATTCAGTGAGTGTGAATGACTTAAAGGACCAATTAAAGTTTTCTGGAACAAACATAAAATTTATTTGGGACCCTACAGGGATGCAGATTAATGACAACATATCCTGTTAGTTCTAGGATGTTGATTGAGCCTTACTTCAAACTCTTTGAGGCTGTTTTCCCATCTTCAAAGGGAAGTCCCCACTTGGGTCTCAGAAATCTCATTTGGCAGCATAGGGCTGCACAGTGACACTTGGACTTCCCTAGTATTTTCAATTTCTGGTAAAATCTTCATACAGATTGTGTTTAGGAATATATTCTGCCTTGAGATATTTAGAGCGTCTTTATGGGTTTCAGTAGAGCTCTTATTTTCACTTGGCTTTTTCTAGAGACAAAAAACTTGGTCCACAAATTGCCAGACATCTGGAATTCTTGTTCACATCAGAGTAAATTTAGAATATATATCAATGGCAGAACTCAATCAAAAATAAAAGCAATTTGTGTAAATATACTTTCTGAACTATTCCTGCTATATAGTAAAGCTACATATCTAGTTCCTTTATTTCTCCACAGAAATCCTACGTGCTGGCTTTCCTCTAAATATCTAAGACTCACAAAGAGTACAATTTCTTTGGTAAATGTGTTTGTGGTAAAGTAGATGATTAAGATCCTATGATGACCTTACTCCCTGGCCCAAGGACTCATGGTTCATTGGTTTATCTGGACCATTGAACTAACCATGACTTATATTTCACAAATCTGACATAATGGTTTTATATTTTTAGAGGAAAAAGAATATTTCAATCTAGAAAATGTCCAGTTGAAAGATGGGGCAGAAAAAATATAAAAGCATATCAGAAGGTTTTTATTATATTGCATTTAAATGTAAACTTACCATCTTTTTTGGAAAGAAGAATTCATTCTATTTTTCAATTCAAATAAATAATGTAAAGTCACTATTTAAACTACAGTTAGCTTTTTTTTCTCTCAAAGTAGCTAAATGGCTTTGTTGCTCATATGGGAATGGAAATTAGCTTTTGGCATGAAACACTTTAATTGAAATCAGTTTGTGGGTTAAGTTCCTATGCTGCTTGACAGATGACATCATTTCCTGTGCTTTTCCCAATCCTCACTGTTTTGCTAAGATAGGATGAAGCTAAGTTTATCTTCAAATTTTAACACAACTATACACCTTTTCCTGACGTACTTAGAATATTATTCAAATTTTTCACCAAATTGTTTCTTTTGTATATTTGCAGGTAGTTTTTTTCATTAAAAAGTATTTTGGCTGAGACATAATAGACTCATAGGAACCTAAAATAACAGTTTTATTTTTTAAAATCAGTTTCCTGAGTTTCTTGACTTCTATAACAATGCTCCAACAAAGGAGTTATTTATGCTTTTATATGTGGGGAAATGAAGATAAAAATAATTTTAATAGTAATCTACATGGGGCTGTAAAAGTGCTTAGGACACCATGGGCAACTTCTCAGTTTTAGGTTTTGAGCATAGCTCTTGAGACCATTATCAGGAAGCATAACTTAAGTAGATATTAATTTAAGAAAGTTTCTTAAAGCACTTACAAATGGGCAGGGGCTACTCTGAGCATTTATGGGGATATAATTAATAATCATGATGTTCCCCACTCTCAAGAATGGGCTGGGGATAGGATAAATAACTTAAAAAATAGGGTTGATTATATTATATACATAACAAAAAAGAACTACAAAGTACTCAGGAGTCAGAGGAAAGAGGGCTCATCTCTAGGAGAGGGAGGAGAGAACAAAAATCAAAAAAGATCAAATGAAAGACACAATATGTGGTGAGCACTGTGTTGCATATTAGGGATTGAGAGTTAGGGGCAAAGAGACAAAGAGACAGGTTAAAGAGAAGATTCCATGAAGAGACTACCTAAATAAAGTCCCTGGCATTAAAAAGAAAGTACCTGCCATTTTGTATGGCACATAGTAGGCACTCAGATATATTTACTGAGTGAGTTAATGAATGATAAGTAAACCTGGGACTGTGTCACAAGGTTGTATTAGGAGTATGCAAAGGAGCCTTGAAAGACCCATTGGGCCATCCTGAGGAGGGCTTTGAATACTGAGAGATGGAGGTTGTTCTTAATCCAGAAGAGGTATGGAGCCTTTGATGGTGTTTCAGTAAGTGTTCTTGCAAAGGTACATCACTTTCAACTTGACTTAATTCTTTGCCGTTCTATGAGGGCATAGTTAGTATTGAGTTCTGGCACCTTCCTTTCCCTATTGTCATATTGAGATTTGTATAGCTCCTTATGAAAATGGCTCTCTCTCTTGAAGTCAGCAGCCACTTTTTAATCCTGTACTGAGCATCCTAACAAAGGGTGCTGAAGAAAGTGGCTGCTGGAAGTTTCGGTCCTTGTGCTCCAAGACTGAGCAGAAGAGCAAACATAAGCAGCTGATATCTGCTCTTGCACAGGAGAAAGGCTTCTCTTTTTATGTAAAATTATTGAGCCTTTTTTTTTTTCTAGGAATTTACTCTTTCAGCTTCGTGGATAGGGCAGAATAAGCCAAACTTCCCATGTCTAATCCTGGCCTCCTTATCTATGGGATGTGTCAAACAGAATTAATGGTACATTCTATCAAGGCTTCAGTTTTCTCCAAGTAGGGTAGTTATTGTTTCTGGAGGTCTAATGAACAGCCTGGGATTTTGAAAGTGTTATTAGCATGCCTGAATTACTGGAGTAGAGACAGTCTAAATGCTAGAAAAATAAGAGCCCACACTGTGCTGTCCATCTCTCTCATAGGCATCTTTTACTCCAGCTTCTTTGCCTCCTTATCTCAAGTCTACCTGCTGGCCTGTGATTTTTCTGTTTTGGGCCCTAAAGCATACACTTCTGTAGGTGACAGTATGATAAAGAGTGAGTTTCAAACACTGCAGATCTTATTTAGTTTAAGGTTAGTTTAAACAGCATCTCTTTCTGAGCCAAGTCCAGCTGTCTCCATTATGAGACAATCTTGCTACTAAATGCCATAGTAGCTATTTTTTTTCCTTCTTTTTGCTGCCTCCAAAATTACTTTTAATGAAGTTCCCTGGAATTTGTCACTCTGATGATTTTCCTGGCCACCTACCTAGGACTCTAAATCTTTTAACAGAAAAAATATTGCTGTGGTAATCTTGTCTTTATGGTTACTCAAAACACTATTTTCTTGGTATAAATTACAGAAATGATAGTGAGTGGTAAGTTATGCTAAATTAGGGAAGTTCTTCTAGCACTATTAGAGTAAATACCAGAGTAACAATTACATAGCATTGTAAATAATTTTATACACACAAAAGGTAATATGTTTAGAGTTGTCAATTAGGTTATTTCTGCATAAACCATTTTATATTCTCTTTAAATCACTATAAATCATCTCCAGTGAACTGTTTCAATCTAGGTATTTAAACTGCAATAATAAACAATTCTTCTTTTTTTCCCTTTTCTAGTCCAACACTGTAATATTCGCTGTATGAATGGAGGTAGCTGCAGTGATGATCACTGTATATGCCAGAAGGGATACATAGGGACTCACTGTGGACAACGTAAGTAAGCCATAGTTATAAATATTCTAAATGTTAATCTGTGTGGACAGATATGTAGACAGATTTGTAGAGCAAAACAATACAGAGAGAAGCACTCATGAATTCTCTTCGATTACCTGGGACATGGCAATTTTACAGATGTCTCATGACTCTTAGAGGTGAACAGTTCACTTACCCAACAAACTCAACACCAAATTTCTGATAGGAGCCTTGGGAATGCATGGTTTGATTCGCTTTCCTCTCGTTTATCTTCACCATGCCGCTTACCTCATCCCTTTGCTTTACAGTCACCACTGAGGTGCAGAATTCTTATTCATTCCAGTGCTGTACCTTCCATTTGATTGCTGAATATCTTCACTGGAATTTTCAAGAAGCATCTCAAATAAAGTACTTCAAAACTCAACCTCATCTTTCTCCCCAAACATGCCCTTTCCCATGGTTGATAGTATCGGCATCTCTCTATAGTTTTCTCATCTAAATTCTGCTACTACAGTTGTATCACACGGTGTTCAGTTTGTTGGTTCATTCATGAATGCTATTTTGTGTCCACTCTCTATTAGTCCCTAGTGCTTTGCAGAAGAAGAAAATTTCTTTTAAAACACTTATTTTTATTATACCAACATAAAAATATATACCCTTAAGAACATTTGGAGAAGTTCAAAAATGTAAAAAATAAAATTATCCATAACCCTGTCATTCCAGGTATTACCTTCTAGCCTTTTAATGTATATTTGGTACATATACTACTTTTTCACTTAATATTTTATTAGAAGTATATTCCATGTTATTAAACATTTATAACACATTTAATAGTCTTACATAATACTTCACTACATGGAGGTTTTAATGTTTATTTAATGAATTATTAGAGCATTTATTTATGTTATTTTCAATTTTTGCCCTTGTGTATATATTTGCTATGATTAAAAGTGCTATTATAAGTAAACTAAAACTTACATAATGCTCTTCTGACTGTCCACACACTGCAGTGTGGTAAGAATAATGTTTGAGTTTTGTTCAGCCAATAGCAGTAGCATGGGGAGAAGAGAGGCAGAACAGCCTCCTTGACGTGGTAGACCCTTGAACTGCTTCTTGAGGGATGGTTAGGCATTCACTTGTTAGATGAAGGGAGATGGGCCAAAGCACTGGAACATGATATAGCATGGGAGGTCAAATGGTAGCAGATGCTTTCCAGAGCTTCAGTGCTGAGGGAAGTGATGGGAAGGGAGATAGCCCAGAATGGAAGTCATGGGCCAGGTTTCGAGGGCCTTTATGCATACCATATTTTTGTGCAAAGTAGAGCCAGGACAAAGGGGAGTGAGATAACAACAATCAATAGTCAGAACCGCAACAGTCATCTATTGAGTTACTTACTATGTGCCTAATATGTGCTCAGCACATTTTAAAACTCTTTACATATATTAACTTATCTACTATGACAACAGCCCTTTGCGTTTCAGGCTTTTATTATCTTTTAATAATAAGAATGAAGAAACTGGAGGACAAGGACTTCAGTAACTTATATAAGGCTCTACAGGGAGTAAATAGCAAAGGTAGAATTTTAACCCAAGCAGTCTGATGTCACAGCCCATGCACTTAATGCTCTGAAACACTGGCCTTATACACTTCACTTACAAAGAGTTACAATGAGAAAGATCTCTGTGGCCACAATGTGGAGGTCAAACTGGAAGGGGAAGAAACAGGAAGAGGGAAGACTAGTACCAAGGTCATGGCTAGAGAGAAGGTAGGCTGGGGATGAATTCAAGAACATTTTGGATGGAAAATCGAGAGGAGCTGCTGCACATCTCTCCTGCTCCCTTTGAAGCTCCCGAGAGTTTGGCCCAGAGCCCAGCACATAAGAGGTGCTCGGTTAATAATTAAAGAATTAGAAAACCTTTCCTAGATGTCAGTTTCCTAATCCATAAAATGGATCTGCTTAAAACCTCTTCATTTTCCCCTGCCTATAAGTTAAGAGGCAAATCTGAACAACAGACATAAACGTCTCTAATTTTGTGATAAAAAAGGACTTACATCTTAATTTCTAGCAGAGGTTGTTTCACCTCAAGTCCTCTGATGCCTACCAGATGCCAACACAGAATTAGGATGCATAAGAGATTTATTGGTGAAAAGGCCTGTGAAGAATAAAGGGATGAAGCGTAGGTAGGGAGAGCCTTCAGACCTCAGTGCAGGTCTGACTCCTGCACTGAGAGAGAAAAGGAAGCACAATTGTTTAGAAAGAGCCTCAGACGGTGGTGCAGCTCCAAGAAAGCTTGGGCTTGTCTGATGGGGAGTGCAGAGCAAAGATTGCCCATCAGAAAATTTTGTGATTGGCAAGAATGTCCAAGCTTCAATACGCTGCTGCTCTTAGTCGTTGGTGGTAGCAGCCAGAAGAGCATGTCCTTGGTGTGAACATTGCAGCAGATTTAAAGGTACAGCTGCTGAAGGCTGTCAGCCAACTTAGGTCCTTACTGTAGGTTCCCTTGGACAGAGATCTGAATGGCTCAACTCCATGATTTCCACAAGGGTACAAGCAAAGCACATATTTGAAGGAGGAATTAATTTAAATGGAGGTATTAGGGAAGCTTCATGAAAGAATAAGCTGAGCTATGAAGAGTCGGGGGGACTGGCAAATTTGAGAGGAAAAAGCCTACAACCTGTGGATAAAGATGCCTAGAGAGAAGCCATGCATGAAAGAGTTGCAGGAAATTGTACAAGAAGAGCTGTTCAGGGCATGAGCTTTCAGTTCTTATTTAAAGTCTTTCCTGACAGGAAAATAGCTCTCCCTCAAACATCTCTGTACTTATCGCAACAACAATTTCCATAGACTCTGTTATAACCCTCACCCGCATCTCCATTATGGTGCATAAATTACTGAATGTTGGCATTTAATTTTTTTTCCAGTTAATTGCATGATTTAACATCCTGCATTTCTGTAAAGGCTGACAGCAGAGAGGCCAATGTTTCCTCTCTGGAAATTGAACATAAATCATAAGCAAAAGAGTCAGCTTGCTAATATGCAGTTCCCATTCAGTGATGTCTTTTATGAACCCTCAGTTTAGATGCAGAACTGAAAACATTGCTTAGATGCTTCCTGGAATGAAACTGTCAGCATTAGCAGAAGTACAAACTCATGTATTCCAGGCAGTTTTACCTAAGAGGTAAGTGAGAGACATCTGAGGTGCTGGAACTGTAGAGTAACAAATAGCAGGATGATTTGATATTTTATAGTTGTACTTTCAGGGGACACTTTCAGTGTCATGTCATTAGCCTCTCCTCTCAGGGAAAGCCTCTCAACCTCTCTCTCTTTATTTTGCAGCTGTCTGTGAAAGTGGTTGTCTCAATGGAGGCAGGTGTGTGGCCCCAAATCGATGTGCATGCACATATGGCTTTACTGGACCCCAGTGTGAAAGAGGTAATTTTTAAAAAGTGAATTAGTATAAAGATATTCTGGTGGCTAAAGCTATGCTTGATTTAAACACCCATTGGGTTTGTTTGACTACTTCATGAATGTCGCTGAACTCTGAGGGACTTTCCATATTGTCGCTGGGAAGTTTTCTAGGATGACCAGAGTGTGGCCTTAAGTCTGTGATTGTTATTCAGTAATTCTTACCAGTGGACTCTGGGACTCAGTAGTGAGCATATGCATAAGTACCAGTTGGCATCAAGATAAAAGGAGGAGAATTTTCCATAAGCATAAGGATTGAGCTCATTATTATCCTAGTAAATTAAAGAAGTGGCTCCAAACAAAACATCTGTATGGAAAGGGAAAAATTTAGAATGAAGAAAAACATACATAAAGGTCTATTAGAACCTATTGGAGGCTGTAGAGGCATATAAGCTCAGCATTCAAAATTCACTGTAGAAATGTTGAGTGTCTGCTGCTTCAGCGTGTGTGGCTTATTCAGTACCCACTGCAGCCTGCTGAAGTGTGTATAACTATCCTCACTTTTGCTTTAAGAAGGTCACACACGTAATAATAAGATTTAATTTGAACGTGGGTTTTTTAATTTCAAGTCTAATGCTGACTGCTGCTCTTAATTAATTAAAATAAATGTTCTATCTGATTAGCCTGTCTACAAATGCAAATATGATATTAAGATTTATGTAGATGTATAATGTTCTTAAGTTTCCTCCTCTACTCCTGAGCTATGGCTTTATCGATTGATTGTCTTGTCTCTACAATCATAGCCATTTTCTCATTCCTTATTTTATAGTAAAGGTTTAGAAAGTTCATTTCATACAAAGCTATAAAGATACTCATGAAAAATATTTATTGAAAAATACAAACTTTTAAAACTGCAGGCATCACTTTTCTCCAAAGTTGTATAAAGACCTTTTTATTTTAAGATGGAAACTAAAGATTTTGTAGCAGATATTGAATATATATGTTGAATATTTGCAGCAAAGAAGGTATGATTTGACCCAAACCAGGGGGCAATAAACAGACAAATAACTTCCTGTCATGGAAGTTATTCCATATGTTGTAATCCATATGGAAGGAAACATTTAAAATGTCAGTTACAAGTACCTCATACGATAAGCAGCTTTGTCCCTGAGAGATCTGAGAACCTGTAACTACCTTGGAGAGCCAGTACAGTGTGAATACCCATTGGGGGTGATACTGACAAGATTTGGCTCTCTTTAAGCCAATAAATTAATCTTAATCCACAAATATAGTGGTTTGATTTGTGATGTAGATGAGGAGGGGACCCATGCTTGCATTATGAATTCTAACATCCATTTAACAAATGTAATCAGATTATGAAGCAAACTTGTCTTCCTTGTAGCTTTTGGCCAGTAAAATAAATATGGTTTTTAAAACATTTTCTTGGCTAGTCAGCCTCATTGGGTAGGTGACAATGACACTATTTTCTATCTTTCTACACTCAGAGGAAGAAATGTAAAGGCCCATGACTTGTTTGGCTTGCAATGTTAATTTTTAAAAACTTAAATGTGAGTAACTTCAGTTACATTCTCCAGTTTGCCACAGTCTCCACCACTCCTTATTATAATACATCCTGCCTCCTTCATTCATTTAGCTTGCTTCTTAGCCCTGTGGGCACTAGAGTTTGCCATTTCCTGCTACATTCTATATCAAAGATTGAATCTCTTTGTGTTTTCTTTTGCACCCTCAGTCTTTCACTGTTCCTCTTATAATTATTTTATGCAAATTTATACTTATGGTATTTCTGTAAATTTACATGTATGGTTTTACATTCATTGCTGCTCCCACTCCCACTTCCCTGTCATTTTTGCCTTCTTTCTGCTTGGGCCTTGAGTAACCGGGAAAACTTATTGCCTAGGCTCAGTGGTGCAGTATGTTAGTGTTGAAACGAGGTCAGTGTCTGTTTTGGAGATTACAACACAAGCTAGTAGTGTATTACCATAGTTACTGTCAATGAGTCTATGTGGAATCACACTTTCTCTTGCCACTTCGCCTCAATGCAGAACATTTAAAATCTTGTTAAGTGCTCTATTAATTATATGAATAGATGAGACTTCTCCAGGTAATGAAAAAAAGGAGAAGAATGATGGAAATAAACCTGAACTTGAAGATGGGGAGGGATGATGATAAATAGGCTTGGGGAAGAAGAGAACAAAAGAAAGACACTGGAAAAAAATGAAAGAAGCACAGAACCAGGAGAATACTGAGCTAAAGAAACTAAGGCAAGAAGTTCAGGAAACAACTTCACGATTGTTATACTCTTCAAAGGCTCAAGAAAATATGAGAATCACAAAGCCCTTTGATGTAATAGCAGATGATGTATTCTGGGTATATAGAGTGGGCCAGGAAGTGTGCTAAACACTCTACTTTGGTGATTTGTAACAACCTTGAATGAAATGTCTTATAAAGAGTTCCATTTTATAGAGGCATAAAAGAGGCAGAAAGAGGTCACATAGCTCCCCCAAGCTTGTAAAGTCATGCAGTCAGAAGCTGAACCCAGCCAGTCTGGCTCATAAGCCTGTGCAGTAATCACTATGCTGTACTTGAATTTCACTGGGGAGGAGTCATTACTAACCATAGAGAATTTTCTGAGGAATGGTAAGAAGAAATCTAGAACTGTGAATTTTCAAGTGAAGGTAATAGATTAAAAAATAGCCCTTCAAGAAATTTTCCTAAGTAGGTGTTTTTTTTCCTTCCTGGTAGAGTTAAGTTGCTTTTAAATCATTTTAAAAGCCAAGGGAAGAGTCATGAGTATTGTTTGGATGTATCTAATGCACGATTTTGGAATATTTTTTCATTTATTGATTTTGTTATTTGAGAGACACCAATCTACTCATGAAGAGAGGGTGATTCCTGTCTTTGCACTACATATAAATGGACTCTAAAGGACTGAACCAACAGTCTTAAATGTAGATGTACAAAATGAATGTTGTCATTTAGTGCAGTTACCATAAAACGTTATATTGTTTTCCTACAATATTACAAACTGTTGGAACCACTTTTTTGGAATCACCTTTACAGAGTCAGCAATACATTCAAATGAGTATGTGATCAATTTTTTTCTTCTTTCTGGGAGGTGTTTGAGTTTTTAGAAACAACCTAAAATAGTGTCAATTCTAATGATTACAGTCGATAGTCAAAAATTATCTTAGATTAACATGCAGTGAAAACAATTGTCTTGCCTGTTCCTTAAAGCATATGGAATTGGATTAATATTTTTATGTCAAACTCTATGTGAACCAGAGCAAGAATGAAGCCTTTTGGAAACATAAATGCTAATAACAAAAAGTTTTCTATCATTACTCCATCTGGAGATCTTTATCATATGCCATCTGAATGTAAGCATGGACATGGAATTTTCTAAATTCTGATTCATTTGTTCAGTGTTAAATTCCTATGCAAGTCTAAACTGTGAAGACAATATTTGGATTTTTGCCAAATCAAGGAGGCCTGTTGGCTGTCCTGCTGGCTGTTAGTAGATAAAGTATAGGGAAAAGCACTGTTGAACCAATAGTTTTAAGAAAAAGGAGCAATGGGGGCAAATGTAGCATAGAATAAAAATGAAAACATGGTGGTAATTCTCACTTCATCAGAGAAGCAGAACAGTGGAAGGGGAGCTATGTCTTTATTCATCATCCTTGCCTCCTTAGTGAAATTCCAGTATTAATAAAACTGGAAAAGGTTTGTTTCCTTTTTAATTTTTTTTCTTTGCACAATAATGGAAGAATAGAACAGAAGATAACTAGGTTGATTATAATTTTCCCATATTCTCATATGTGCAGTTGGTATTAAACTGACGATTTTGCACAGAGATTTTTTAAATGATTTCATTGAACAATTTTCAAAAAATGATCCTAAAAGCATTTGATAAGCATTTATTTTGTAAGTCTAGGCAAGCAGTGTCTGCATTATGTCATAGTAAATGGAAAGGACTAACATATAATGATCCGAATACATAATAACCTGGTAGTGCATTTCAGATACATTTATTTACCTCATAAAAAGAAAGTAGAAACATGACATTTTCTCAAAGTCCTGATGTTCATGGAATCAGGAGCTGATTTTCTCATGCTTTTTTTCCTGGAACTTTGCATTGATGAAATGTAGATATTCTCTCTCTCTCTCTCTCTCTCTCTCTCTCTCTCTCTCTCTCTCTCTCTGTGTGTGTGTGTGTGTGTGTGTGTGTGTTTGGAAGTTATACAGAGCTGCACTTCTTTTTATTTATTTAATTAAAATTATTGGGGTGACATTGATTAACAAAATTAAATAAGTTTCAAGTGTATCATTTGATAATGTTATATATATTGCATTGTGTGTTCACCACCCAGAGTTAGATTTCCTTCTGTCACCAAATATTTGACCCCTTTTATCCCCTTCTACCTCCCCTCTCCCCTGGTAATCATTATTGCACTGTTTGTGTCCATGAGTTTTTGTTTGTTTGTCATGTATATTTGTTACTTTCAGTTTTATATCCCACATATGAAAGATATCATGTGGTTTTCAACTTTTTTTGTATGACTTATTTTACTTAGCATAATTATCTCAAGATCCATTCATATTGTTGCAAATTTACCGAGCTGCATTTCTGACACTACTTTTATGTAATTTAAAATTACATGTGACTATGACTAAAATTCCCAGAGTAAATGCCATAAGGCAACTTCCATTTTCAAAGTGCTTTTGGGAGGCAGAGCTCTGTAACTATGCATTTTTTTCTTAAAGGTAAGAAACAGTAAACTGTTGTTCCTAAAATATGTTGAAGCCCTCTGTGAGCCTTATTTTTGATATTTAGTCTAAGTGGAAAGTAAATACCGCTGTGTAGATAGCAGAGGCAGAATACCCTAAATGTTACCGTGCATCTAAAGTGGTATTACAACATTTGGCAGTTGGTGGATCATTGAATAAACTTGATTTTCCTAGAATAGTTCTGGGAAATACATCTGTTGACATATGCATTAAGTTTTTGTGGTTGAGTAACTGCATGCATGTAGGGCACGCATGCTACCATGCCACTGGAAGCTACACATGCCTGATACACACAAGCAGGATTGGTGGGATGCAATTATAAAGCAGTTTTATTTTTGTCTCTCACTGTCCTCAGTCTGGGCTAGTTTTTCCTCTGCTGGCAGTTGAAATTTTCTGGGCCTTTTCAGAATTTCTCTTGTGTGGGTTCCTTAATGTGAGCAAAGATGTTTCAGTTCTAATTGGTTGTTTACATTTCCTTTCAACCATTGATACCTCTGGCCATCTGAGACCTCTTTGCTGCTCCAGGCACCCCTCTGAGAAAGAATCTAAGCCCACTCCACATCTACTTTCCCTTGCGGTGGCCCACAACTAGTTGGCAGAAAACAGTCATGAATTTTTGCCATGATAAATTGCTCATGTACAAACCATGTTCGACAGTAGCAGTCTCTAGCCTGCCGGTTTCCATGCATTAGACAGTCCCCAGTGTCCTCCAAACTGCAATGGATACGTATTATGTGGTCTGAACAGTCTCTTTGAAGCCCCTGTCATGACTTGTCATCCTAATTTGGTCTTCCACAAATTTCAGCCCTCTCCCAAGAAGCCCCCTACCAATCCCTTACTGCCTCAGACACTTAGGTACTCTGGATATGCATGAGGGTTTAACAGCCCTGTGACCAGATTGGCATCAACTCCTTTGCAAATTCTGATCTTAGTGTCACACTTGATTTAGAATATGATATCTGTTGTCTTGGTGCTTCAATGGAAATGTCCATTTTAGCATCTTCTTATATTATCAAAGTGAATAATTTAATATAGCTATTAAATTTGATGCAAGATTTGGCACTATGGTGTCATCTTTGAAGAGAGTTTGTTTTCAACTTTACTATTTTTTCCTTTTTTTTTTGCTCTTATGAACTTTAAAAAATATAAAGTTTTTATTAAAAACTATAAATTGTAGGTAGGCACATTTAATATTTGGACCACTCTTTAGTCTTGAGTGCTTACAACACTAAGGCAGCACTGACCAATAGAAATATAATGTGAGCTGCCACATAGATAATATTAACCTTTTTAGTAGCCACTTGAAAAAGTAAAAAGAACAGATAAAATTAATTTTCATAATATATTTTATTTAACCTAATTTACTCCAAATTTAATTTCAATAGGTACTCAGTATTGAAAATTATTAATAAGGTATTTTTCATTCTTTTTTTTTTTCCTATACTAAATTTTTGAACTCTAATGCACACATCACTCTTCATCTTAATTGGGCCAGCTGGTAGACATGTGTGGCTAATGGATATTGTATTGGACAATACAGCTCTAGAATTTTGCTGCTGGTAACATCAACACTTCCCCTAAGGTCTCTATTAGGTCTCCGGTTCTTCTTCTTCCTGCTGCTGCTTCTTCAGCTTTTATGAAAGCAGCATCTTAGAGAATCAGAGCCTGTGCTGATATTTAAAAGTAAACAAACTAAAAACAATAAAACAGAAACAGGGGCCTTGGATAGAGTCTAATTTCTCCGAATATCTGTCTAATTGGAATTTTGATCAAATATAAGTGATAAGCAAAATCTCTTGCAGTCACATCAGTTAGATACAACAACTATAGCAAATATTTTGTAAAAGATTCACCCCAAGCTAGACCCTATGATGGTTCAGAAAGGAGTTAATGATTCTTGTCATCAGGGCCTTTAAATCATTTTTAAAAATTTAAATAACCAAATAGGACAAAGATTAAGCTAAGCAGAGTAGATGAGGAAAAGCACTACTGGTAAAGGGAAAAGAAAGTATAAAGATTCAGACTGGAACTGGCCAGGGGAAAAGGGAAAACATGGTCACCCTCAGAGCTCCTTGCAATGCCAGTATGACTGGTGTGAGAAACCTCCTATGAGAAAGAGGAGGAGGCATGAAGTCAACTTGCTTAATTCCAAAGAAGGGAAGGACCCTTCTATTCTACTGAACTGTGCTTCTTCACAATATCTGTATGAGACAGGGTGTGGCAATTTCAAAAACTCTCCTTTGTATCTATAAGTTAATAGATGGACTGGTCTATTTCCAAAATTGTTTTAGGTTAATCCTATGGATAATAGTCTGGAGATCTTTACCGATTTTATATGTTCAATTGAGAGTCCTTGAGAATGCTTAGTGTTTATGTTCCCTAGTAGTCATGGCCTCTAGGGAGTCTGTGCTGTTTTTGGTTTATGAATTTATACTGAACAAATGTATGGAGCTTTGTAATCCAGATGATGTGCCAAAGCACTTTTTGTAGAACATTAGTCCTAGGGGGATTCCATGAAATGAAGTTTCCATGGTCAATCGCATTTTGGAAATTCTATACCATGTCCTCCTCTTGGAGAGGCACTGGGTGTATTAGCATCTTAGCTCTTGGGATTTCTGCAAGAAGGTTGCTGTTTTTACTTAGTTTAATCCAGCACTTCCAAATCCATTTATTTTAGAACCCCTGCTTTCTCCCTTAATATCCTTATTCTGAAGATTTGGATTCCAGTTATTTTGACAGTCATTTTGAAAGTTATCTGACATCTCTATGACAACATCTTCATATTCTAGATAGATATTTTAGATCCACACATGATCTTCATCTGAAAATGAATCTTTGTCTAAATGTCTAGAGGATTTGGAGGCAGATCTTCACTGTGTATAACTCACCTTTTTGTTCCTGCATTTGACCATAAATTACTGCAGTACTCCCTGGGGTTTGGTTCTCAAATATTCTAAAGTATCACTTAGGCAAGCTGGACTATCCCATTAAATAGCAACAATTTCCTGGTTCTGAATGATTTAATGTGGTTGACATGCATGCTATCTGATGCTTATCAGCTGTTGGCGGTATTACTTACCAGAACTAGAAGTATCAGATGTACTTGAAGCTGGTTTCCTTTTCTCGACTGCTTAAATTCTTTTCTTTCAAGGTCATGTTTAAGACTTGGTTTTTCCTCAATCCTCTCCTGATCATAGAGCTCTCTACCTTGAATCCCCATCAATTTCCAGGTAACTTTGTTACCATTGCCACCTCTGGCCAACTGGACCCCATCCACATTTCTATTTGATGGTCAGTGCATGTATTAAACATTTAGTCTTTGTCATTTACTTTAAAAATTACATCAGCCATTTTAGTATTTTTATTCCTCTAATAAATTCTTGTTTTTCTTGTATTTATTACATTTTAAAATAATTGGGTGACCCAGTTCTTGTCTTTGGGGATGACAGTTTTTAATGATGTTTACTAAGGGGTAAGGAATGAGCATATTTACCTTGTCAAAACTTTTTTTCCATGTACATTTACTGATTCTTGTGTTGAAATACTTATAGCTGCATAAAAATATTTAGAATCCTCTGTAATGGCTTTTAAGAAGCCTCATAAGGAAGTTATAATATTTTAAGTTTTCTTTAAAAAACATTTTCTTCGTCAAATGAAATACAAATGACCTATTAATTTTATAAATATAAACAAATAAGATTTTTTTGTAAATATATAACATTTTAATTTATTCTCTCATAGGAGTCATTTAAGTTAATTTAGCCTTCTCATAAAAATCATTGCTGGATTTCACTGATTTAGGACACCCAACCAGGCCAAAAGAGAAGGCTTGCAGGTTTGGGGACAAATTTTACCCAAATTAAATTTTTTTGTAGATATGCATTAGCTCTTAAGGATCATTTTTTCCCAAAAGTCCCAAGGAAAAAGTTCATATTTTTTCAGGGATTCCAGTGATATATTCTTTAAATTAAAAGTAGTGAACTTTAAAAGGCAGAGGCAAAGCCATGCACTCCCCCACCCATCCTGAAGTAAATTTTGGTTCATTCTTTTGTATAATGATTTGTAAGCATCTCTTACAAAGTTGGGAATATTTTGGAACTTTTTTATTATACTAGGGGGAAAACACAAAGCAGAGGCATATATACATCTGAAGGACATAAAACTTGCTTTGTGAAGCAGTGTATAATAGAAGTTTGAATTGCCCTCTTTGAGGAAAACAACTCTTAAACACCACAGAAAATTCTCTAATTTTTCAAAAAAGCATAATATGGAGTTATATAAAGCTATGTCTTTACAGACGTTATTTAGGTTTCATTTCTTTCTACAGTGTTTTTTCTTACTGCCAAGCTAAATAGCTATTATAACACCAAACAAAAGGTAATGATTCTGAGAAGTCATTGTAGCCCTTTACTGAGTCAACCTGAAGTGTGCACAGGCCTCCCCTGTTCTCGTGACTCCTGGGTTGTTATTCTTTATTTTTTATGAATGGGAGGAAATGATAGGGAAATTATTTTCAAGACTAAATTTTACCCCAAAGGAGTCTGTATCCAAACTCAAATTTTAATTCATGTTTTAATTATAATGTCTAATTAGAAGATTTTATGTTTTTTTAACTTGCCTGACCATTCCTAGAAAATTGGTCAAGAACTCAGACCCTGAAGGAAACCCTGCCATTTGCTGGCTGTGGGGCCATAGGAAGTTACTGGGTGTCTATTAGCCAGTTTCCTAATCTGTGCAGTGGGGATAATAATAGTACCTATCTAGTGAAATTTTTGGAAAGATTAAAGGAGATAATAAATACACAAAGTCCTTAGTATAGGATCTGGCACATATAATACATGTTTAATAAATATCTGCTATTAATGTTCTCATGAAAATAAGAGTAATCTTAGTTGAAAGTGTTATTTCATAAATAGTATCATGAAATTTTCAGCTATCACCAAAGTTAGACCTACACTTAGAGGCCTCATTGTGATGATGTTTTCCACTTTAGAGTTCTTGTTATTTTACTGGAACAACATATTTTTTTGACTCTCCTATTCAGATGAAGCCCAACCTTCTCATTTGGATATCATATCAACCATGTGCTTTTCTTTAATACACACTTAATTGTTGCAATTGTAACAAAGGCTAAAACTCCAATGGTTCAAATAGTAATAAAGGAAGGAGAAAGTGAAGGGATGAGTGACAACCATTTTCATAAAATATTATAATGACTGTAGCCCTGAAACCCATTTGCTATCACAACAACTAACCAAAGATTACTATAAGGTTTTGTTTTCTTATACTGATATATACACAGATACAGAAAGGGAAATGAACTTGTCTCTTCAGAAAAAGCCAGCAGTGAAAGGTAAAATATACTCTAAAATAAGAAACGTGGCATTCTAATACCAGTGAGAGATAACAGAAACTTTTCTATCAGCGAAATAAAGTGAATCCCATCTAAAGTGTATATTTAGTTTTCGAGGTTGGAATGAGAACTTGAGTTTATAAATATAGCATAGCCAGTTTAGGGGTGTGTGGGGAAGTGCTTTTACTTGTAGAATCTACATAACATTCTCTAAGTAACCTTTGTAAAAGGGACTAAAAGTGCTAGTTCCAGAGGGCTAAAGCTAGAAAAGCCAAAATGTGGGGGTATTTTAAATCCACAGACCTCAAATCTCACTCATTAGAGTTCAGTTTTATTAAATGTATCCATAAAAAGCTATGATATTAAGCTGAAAAGAAATCATTCCGAGAAGAAGAGATGTGAGTTTATCCATCATGCACTCATTATTTCCCAGGCACTGTGTTAATTACTGGAGATATATAATAATACATGAAACACACTTACCCCTACCTTCTGGAGTTATAGTTTAGAGGAGGAAGCAGAGATTAAACAAGTAAACACAGAAAAACCTCATAACAATGTGGTAAAGGTCTTGAATGAAAACAGAAGGCAGAGAATGATGGTGCATGTGAGCCCGTGGTCAGGGGTCTCTCTGAACTATGAGAAGTTGACAGCCATGTGTAGAGTGAGAGGAAGCTTTCAAGGTAGAAGGAAGAATATGTGTAAAGGTCCTCATATGTTCCAAGTATTTGAAGAAATGAAAGACATCCTTTATGGACAGAGGTCAGACAGCGAGGGAGGGTGATGGGACATGAGATGGGGGCAGTAGTCAGAAGAACGATGTAGAGGGAGCACTGCATATGGCAAATTAAGGTAAGTGCAGTGGTGCAGTGACATCCATAGCGGAGAGTAATAAGAGCACTATAGGTTATCTATCTATCTATCTATCTATCTATCTATCTATCTATCTATCTATCTATCTATCTATCATCTATCTATCTATCTATCTATCTATCTATCTATCTATCTATCTATCTATATCTATCCATCTATTTATTTTAAATAATGCTTTAGAAGCTTGATGGCTCAGATTGTTCATAAGAATCTGTTGTTAAGAGCCCTCAAATACTGACCCAGATAAGGTGGTAGAGTTTTTTTCGTAGGTTTCTAAGCCCTTCAAAACCAGAGGGATCTTGAGTTTTATGTTACTTACATTGCTTTTCCTCTAATCCATGTATTTGTATTGGGACTCTGACCCCTAGCTTGCCTCCAGGAAAGTGACTAAACTGGAACTTAGATGCCCTTTAAATACATTAAACAAGAACACCATAAAAATGGTTTGTTCAAGCATTAAGTATTTTTGAGATAATGCATGCTTTTTGAGTGGACGCATGCAAACTTGTCCCTAGGGAATGCTTTTGAATGTCGTAATAGCAATTCTGGTATCAATAAATCATTTACTATTTGGACAAGCCATGGCCACCACCTCAGTCACTAGATACATTTGTAATGGTTTATGTGAACAATAACAACAACCACCTAGCAACATAGTGTTTGGTCATGTCATTTTTGTAATAGCATATGTGGTTTTGTGGGCTTTGGAAGGATAAATTATTGCTGTGTCTAATATACTTGAAAATTAAACAGCAAATATTATTGTAGGCTCACTGTGCACAGTACAAGAAATCATGCTGTATGGCATGTGACTTTATATGAGAATGACACGTTGGTGGTTTTGCTAGATTTTTAGTACTTTTCTGCTCCATGAAAGAAAGGATTATATGTGTCTTGCTCCCCATTTTTTCTTCAGTGTTGGGCACCTCATAGCTTAGTAAGTGTTTGTTGACTAGATGAATGAATAAATGAAAGCGTTTAGGCATGGTTTATTTCTTGAATTTCTTGTATGTCAGATAAGAATTGCATGACTTACCATCTCTACTTTTAGCTAGCTTTCTCCTTGATCTTTTAAAATCAGAAATAGTTTTAAATATAACCAAATGAATTCTGTGAAGTGTTAATACCTCAGAGAGTCCAAAGTTTTGTGATCACTTCCACCTCTGCAGTACTTTATAGACATACACAGTTTCATTTGGTCCTTGAAGGCTTGAGAGAATATCATATTTCATAGCTAAGGAAAATGAGCTTGGAAAGACCCTCTGTATTTCTTCTAAAGCAGGTGTCTAGGAATGAGATCTATGTTTTTTTAATTCAGCCCAGATTGTGGTGCATCCATATTCTCCAATGGATAGTTGCCTGGCTTGTAGAGCTACAATCATCTCTAGCATTTAAAAATGCTATTATTTTAGCTATTATTAAGTACCTTTTCATTTTAGTTATGATTTTATTTTTTTCCATTTCACATACCCCTTTGATTCTCAGTTGTTGCTAACATTTGGATATTCTCCTTCTGTTTCTCAGTCTCTAGATCAAGTTTTAACTTTCTAAATTTTAGGTGACTAGGCAAATCTTTTTGATCGAATTTGTTGAAAAAGAGGTTATCCTTATTTTTAAGTGGATGTTGTATGATGAAAACACTTTTGCCTAGGCTGTGAGAGTCTGATGGAGGCTGAGAGCACACAGGCACTGAGAGTCTGGATGTATGAAAGAATGTGCTGTGTCACTCAGCCCAGGACACCCTTCTTTAAGTTAAAGTTAAAGTAGGTACATTGGAGTGTGTGTGTTCATGGAAAGGCTGGCAATTGGTTTTCTTTTGTGATCAGTTTGTTTTCCTGATGCACCAGTCAGGAGATCTGCAGTTTCACTCTTATAAAAATGCCTAGCACTTTAGAGTAGAAAAGTCTTCCCTAGAGTATGTGATCCATGAAAACAGGGATTTTTGCCTGTTTTGTTACAGTGCCTAGGATAATGCCTGACACATAGAAGATGCACAGTAAATATTTATTGAATAGAAAAATGGATCTAACAATGGATCCAGCTTATCACTTATAGCAACAGGATTGGGTTCAGAGTGGACCACATGATAATGCTGGTGCATTGCTGTAATGATTTTCTGAGCAAAATCTGCCTTAGTTACTCAATGACAGTAAGCGCAAGCTGAGTTGGAATTGGTATTTGATTCTTGTTTGCCGCAGTGTACGTACAATTCTATTCACTGTTTCAATGGGTAGTTTCCTATCCCTCTAACCCACGATACTAGATTTGAAATTATAACTGGCTGTAGCTTAGGTCTACAAAACAGAACAGTAACTGTAGCTTATCTGTGGCTGGAAATAGATGGATAAGAATGAAAAGAATGAAAATGAATTGCTAGGGGTAGCCTGAAATGACATTGATTAGTATGTTATCAGTTTTCTTCCCCTGAGAAACATTTGGTCATAAGGAGACCTGGCTTTCAGAAGAAATTCAAATTTGAGTGTGAGGCTTTGGGCATAGTCCAGTACTATTGGAGTGGTCTAAGTAGATTTGTTTCTTTTTTCCCATGCCTCACCATGTTACTCAGCAAGACCCAATGCAACCTCTTGACTCTAGGGTTATTTGTCTTCCATAGGCTGAAAATTATCTTGCCAGAGTCCCATTGAGGAGCCAGTTTAGGGTATGCACTTAGGACAAGATATAATACTATGTGAAGCATCTCAGAAAGCCTGAGAAGCTAATGTCAGAGGGGATATAATGTGGAATTTCCAAGGAGAGGCTATGAGAGAAAGAGATTGGTTGATTGATTTAAAGCCCAAGGACAGGGGATATATTTAATGTTTTGTGGAACTGGGAGAGGGGGACTTTTAACAGATGCTTTTCAATTGCCTCAAGAAATACAAATGTCACATTTGTTAGCTTTTCAGGAACTAATGGTCCAAAAGACTCTGTGTTTTCTTTTAGCCATAGTGCATACATAGTGGCTGTATGTTCTTCTCTGATAGCATCACGGTATGGGTAGGTACGAGGATCCACTGACTGAAAAGCAACTGTGAAAACTGGAGAGGAAGAAAAAGAATATTAAAATAAGATGTTGGATTGAGAAATAACAAGAAGTGTGGATGTTTTAGGCTTTTTTATCTTCAATAACTGCAAAAAAAAAGAAGAAGAAGAAGGAAAGAAAGAGGAGAAACAGAAACGTCATAATATATCTCTTCGATTTCAAATTTTTCATTTTCTAGCTATCTGCTAACTCATTTCTTCTTCAAAGTCTAACTATATAATATTAAACATATTTCAGAAACTTCCTTTTACTAAATAAGTATAAAATGCTAACATAAGATTATGCTATCACAAGTATTCTCATCCAACATATTTCAAAGAAATTTTAAGGCGACTAGTTGCTGTCTTGAGAAACAAGGAAGAACTTGTTTCTTTATCTATCACAAATTAATCTTGGACTCATTACTTAGGCCTTTTCCCCATTATCTTTCATGAATGCATTCTATCTTATTAATAGAGTAACATTGGCCTTAGTATAGGACTAACTTATTTTAGAATAAATAAATAATTTATTTCATGGGCTCTTTTTTTGACTTAGGAAATTTCATACTAATGATAACTCCCTTAGTCTTAAAGGTTGCTAAAAGAATTATGCACACTACAACAGTTAGGACACTTTAAGTGGATTGAAACTAAGTGTACCTGGGTTAGATTAGGTATGGAAAGAGGTGTTCATTAAGTCAGAGCACTTCCTACCACGTAGGAATCTGAAAGAGCCTGATTTGTAACAATTTTTCCCATAGCAATTTGTGAAGGGATAGAACACAGAGTGCTCTTTTCTCATATTGTTCTTATCCAGATTGATGTGGACTGAATTAAGACTTATAGATAACTTCAGAGAACTCACACCTAAGGCAGAATATTGCCAAAAGTATTCTCATTATTTTTCAGTCTTGAGCTGTTCCAGACATCATAGATTTCAGAAAGCTAGATTCTGGGAAGTGGAGACTTTATAGAATATAAAAGAAATTAAAATACCAAATTCTTTTCTTCCCTGCTTTTTTGAGAGGGTGATAGAAATATATGTTCAACTGTATATGGTTGAAACCACAACATAAAAAGGAAAAAGAAAGCCCATTGTTAAAATTAAACAACAGAGCTAGCAATAGTCATATAACTATTTTGCTTAATGCATGGAATTATTCCTAAATTCAATTAATATGGTATTTTTAAGAATGGAGTTTTGCCAGGAAATTATTCATTACAAGCATGTAAAGAATAGCTTCTTATCATTCTCTACTGTAAGTGCTACATTCTGACATTCATCATCACACCCAACAAGACTTGGCAATGGTCCTGGTGAAATATCTGGTCCTCACCTTGCATTTGCCCTGCCTGCACTCCTTTCAAAACTGTGTTCCACTACTTGGGTGCATGGTCACTGAAAATATCTACAGGCCTTAACAAGAGATGCATTTTTGCTGCTGACATATTTCGCTTAAAAATAAATCACAAGGTGCCCTTTGGAGAGCACAGGTCTAGGAATGGAACATTATTAACAGATGATACATCAAACCGCAAACACTTCTAGTCCATCCAATTCAAAGTATTTCCATGCAAGCCTGAAAAGTAACATTACTAGCAAAAGTGTTGTAGTCCATGACTTTCAGTCATTACCCTATGAACATACTTTTGAGCATGCGTGTGGAGGTAGTACCCTGTGCTTCTTACCATGGAGATTTGAATTTTCTTCCTTATTTTTCCCTTTTAATGAATGAGCTGAAAATGAATTTTAATCCTTTGCCAACCTTAGAAGGTTTGCTTTAAAAATAGTTTTTCTTCTCAAATACTTGAACCGATGGAATCACTTTCAATTCCCCAATCCCATGCCTGGCCAAAAATACACATTCTAATCTTCAAGTTCTTTTTGTAGACAGCATGTTCAAAGATTATTTGTTGGTATAAAGAGCAATATTATTTTAGTAATAAGCACATAGCAACAGCTTGATTTCTTTTTGAATTGAATTGTTAAGCTATACTAATCAATACTTCGGTGCCAACTGAAGATGGCTTTTACAACAAAATGTCATAAATATACCACCTTAATGACGTATGCCACCTTAGACCTTATGGGAAGTGGTTGCAAACATGAGGATCATACTGTATTAGCCTACTCACTTCCTAACTTTCATCAATTAATTCATACATTATGGAGAGTCACCAACATATGAAATATGAAAGTAGAAATGCCACTGTTGAGTAGTCACAACCCATTGACTAATCTCCAGGGAAGAAAGGGCAGTGAGCATTTTTTAGACCACTTGATTCAAGAAAGAACAGGCTCTGTTTTTTTAAGAGCCTAGTTTGTCTGTTTCCTGATTGCATTCTTATTGTGAAAATACCAGAATGTATGACCATGGATAAAATGGGGGGAAAAAATAAAGATTAATTTAAATGGGCCAGGAAAGAGTGGTGGTAGATGTTTGAATGTTTCCTTGGAATTAATCAGTGGTTCGTAAACCTAAAATACTTTTTTTTTTTTAATCTCAAGAACTTAGTTTTTGATTCAGATTACATAGAATAAAAATAATAGTTGACTTGAGAAAGGAAAAACCTTGGTTCACATAAACTTGTAAACAGATTTCTTTATCATGGGAGAATTGTAATTAGGGGTTCAAGTCTTGAGAAAACGATTGTGACCAGTTATTCCTGAGCTGCAAGTGCTCAGAGGAGGTACAGGCTTGACCTGAAAATAATGAATTAAGAGATTCCAGCTGGGATATGATGAAAGCATTTTCAGGAATCTCTGTATTTTGGCTGGACCACATGGGTTATAACTTGGAGAAGCCTAAGCTAGTAGTAGTATGTGACAGATTTATAGTCCAATTGATGTTGGGCATCAGAAAAAAAGACTGAGGTTAAAAAAATGACGTGAGAATTACGAGCTTTAAAAAAAATTGCCATTGGAAGGGACGCTGAAGAAGGAAAGCATGAATTCTTTATCACAAGGGAAATACAAATAATAAAGATTGATGGTGAGGCATTGAATGGGAAGCATGGTAGTTTGTTTTTCACAGCAAGCCCCTCCTCCAAGACCCCTTGTCCACCTTCTCTCCTTCATGTGACATCTTTCATCTAACACACTGTACAACTTACTTACGATCCAGCTCTTCCATTACATTATTAAACTTCATAAGGACAGTGATTACTTTTTTGCTCCCACCCATTTTTGCTAATTTGTTTTATCTGCAGTTATCAGAGCAGTGTCTGAGATATAGTAGGCTCTTAATATAAATTTGTCAAATGAATGAGAGAATGGATGAATGGTGTAACTTTAGGCCAAAACTTTGCTGTAGTCTTTCTTTACTTTGTCCCTTCCTTTCTCTCTTCTTTTCTTCCTTCTTTCAGCAAGTACTTATTAGGATGTGCCAGGACACAAAGTTCAATCAAACAAGATTTCTGCACTCCTGAAGTTTATAATTGAGACAAATCCAGTCATGTAAACAAGGGAGTAAATGAGTAAAGAGTCCAATATAAAGTGATAATGCTAAGATAGACATATGTACAAGGTATAATGAGAATATTTTTAAAAAGCATTTAAGTCACAGTAGAAGGTTAAGGAAAATTTCTTTTGAGGATTTGTGAGTTGATGAAAAAAAGGCTTCGATGAAAACACAAGACTGAAAGGACAAAATGACATCAGGGAAACTGTAGGAAGCTCATTGTGAATAGAGAGATGATACCAGAGCCGGTGGAGTTTAGAGGTAAAAAAAATGGAGAGTAATTTAAAAATCATTGGCTTTACAAGGAGCTTTGGTGTTTTCATTGGATGAGTCAAGCATACTGAGATTTCATAGTACTTTAGACAAATAGGTGATATCACTCAGTCATATTTGGCCATCTTACCTTTTCATTTCCCAGCTTTCTATTTACTCCTTCCCATCTAGGTATCCTAGGCTCAGAATTAAAAAAGCTCTAAAGCAAGATTGCCCTTTCTTTCCCAGCACATTATTTAGAGTGTGGAGACTTTTGTTTTAGCTTATAATAACTGGTTGCAAGGCTGTAAAGTTTGTGTTAGGATGGTAGCCCTTTCAGCCTGATTTTGTTATCTGTGATTGATGAGCAGGGGTTATTTCTGAGAGAATACTTTTGCCTTCCATGAATGAAAGAAAGAATGAATGAAAGAATGAAGGCACATGAACTATTTCTGAACTCTAACTGGCAAATGTTCTCTTCTGGAACCTGTTGTTATGTTTAGCCTCTAGAAATGCCTACCTATTGATTTAAGGGGTAATTTTGTGTTAATCTGATCTAATATAACCTTCAAGTTTTATTAGTTTTAGTATTACCTTTATATATGATTTTTCATGCATATTTTTGTCCATTTTAATTGATATTTAATGTTAAATGAACAAAGCAACAGTGATTTTCATAAAATTAAATGCTATTTTGTGTCTTGAGCTTCCCAACGGGAGACTCCTATCTAATGTAATGTAGAAATCACTGCATGCTCATGACCTTTCCCATATTCTTAACCATCTTATTAACATTTCTTGGAAGATTTTCTAGTTGATTCCATTTATACTGGCCTCTTTTTATAATGATAAGAAGAAAGGAGCTTAATGTGTAGATGTATCTGTAAATGGTGCCTGCAAAAATAGATGCTTGGTACATATTTGTTAAATGGGCGAATAAGAGATATTTTCAAAATAGACATCTGATCATTAGCAGCTTCTCACTGTCTTTAGGGAAAAGTCCAGACTCCTTTGCAAGAGCCACCAGGCAATTTACAGTCTGGCACTGATAAGACCTTTTTGGCCTTATCTCTTGCTGTCACAAATAATAATTCATGTTCTACAATGTAATTTCATAGCTCCATGCCTTTATTTTTCTCTCTCTTCTGTGTGATAAATTCTTACTGATCCACCAGATGTGAAAGTTTCCTAATTTAGAAGAGTGACTTCTCCATTTCCAAAACATCTTGTATGTACTTCCATGATAACACTCATTGTATCATTTCACTTTATGTACTTATCTCCTCATCTGGGGCATACACTCAAGACAGAGGCAATGTTGTATTAACCTTTGTGTCCCTAGGACCTAATATTGTGCCTCTGATCACAGCCAGAATTCAGTAATGTGTTTTGAATGAATAGGTGAGGTGCTTAGGCCAGTGTCAGGGCCTGAGGATCACCCAGTTGCAATGGGCCCTTTCAGACTGTAAAGAACAGGAGCCCTATAATCAAGGACAAGACAGACAGAGTTAGCTGGCTGAACGAGCCTAACCCAGAGCCAGGATTCTATAAGAGTAACCATTGTCAGCTTCTAGAAAGCCATGGGGTATTGTCCAGCCTACCCAGCTGGCTCTCTTCATAGAAAGGTCATTGAATGGTGTGCTGCCCTTGGTTCCTCACCAATAAAGCCTTTTCTGAGAGATCAGGATCTGTCAGAAGCCTGAAGTCTAGTTCTCAGGCTTTCTTTAGTTGTTTTGCCAGGCATCTGGTTAAAAGAAGTTTGACAGACTTCAAGGGCCCGGCAAGAATCCGAGATTTCCTTTCTGAGCCGCAAATTGTAATTGTGAGCCATGTCTTAGGAGCATAATGGAGATTATTTTTCTTAAAATTTAAATGGTTTTACATTTGCTGAAGCTTAATTAATACTTAATTGCCCATCTACTTAACTTTAAAAGATTTCTATTTTATAATAACAGGCATTGTGGTTTTTATTTTTATTATTCAATAAGCTACATTGTTGAACTTATGATTTATTAGACTCTGTGAGAGTATTATGAGTAATGCTGGTGTTTAATTTAGAAATGTGATTAGATCTCATTCATTGCACTATGTAAGATACATGTTCTTCATACGAGCTACCAATATGCAGTTCCAACATGTAATTTGAATTGTGTTGTGTATTCTGGGCCATAATTGTCACATAACTCAGACTATGTAGCTATAAATATATATGCAAAAATACAAACTTTGAAAAGTCATTTCAAAACTCAATCCCAACAGATCTCAAAGAAGATTCCCTTCTTCATTGAAATGCTTATTAACTTCCTGTTTTCAGATAATGTTCAAGCTCCTTATTTGGCAGGCAAGGCCTCTCATGATCTGATCCTTGCCTACCTTCACAGATCCTCCCCGCACAGCTCTTTGCCAGCAGGTACTTTCATTTGTCTGAGGAACCATGCCCACTTCCTCCCTTTGTCCTACTGTTTCACATTTAACAGATTTTTCCAATGCTGGTTGGCTGAGTCTACTTTCAGTGCTCTTTGCCTATTGTTTTTTTTTTTTTAATTTACAAAATGTAGAAAAGTACAGAGAATAATAACGGCATCCATATGTGAACTCTCCACCTATGATTAACAAATGTTAGCATTTTAAGAATGTTGCCTCTATGTGAAATAAACCCTAACATTTCAGAGAAAGCTGATGTCTCTTTTTCTTCCTTCCTGGTTCTTTGCCATTTTTCTTTCTAGAGGCAACTTGCCATCATGAATTTGTCCTGTAGTTTGTCATCTCAACACATTACTGTACAGAAGGATCCAAAGCCACTTGTAACCATGTAGATAGATGTTGCTGTATAATTTCCCAGATTTTTAAGAAAATGCTAATTTAGAGAATCTCAGTGCTGCCCCCTGGGAGCATTTTATTTCACATGGTTTGAGAGTTCTTTATTTTGTTTGTTTTTTAAACAAATTCAATTGTTGCTTTTTTTTTTTAAGTTTTCTAAAATTTCTGATCTGGAACATCTTCAAAGATTTGTGAAAGTCTTGTAAATTTTTAATTTGATTCTCTTTATTGAAAGGTTGGTTGACCAGTCCTTTTGTAATCCCCTCCCTCAACAGATATAAATTTAAATTATTTATAATTTATTTTTACAGAAATCACATTACCTTTTCATTAACCTGGTAGCTTTAGCAGTGAGATTTTTTTTAATTTATAATGTTGTTGAAGACTTTAAAATTTTTTAATTCTTTACTTAAAAAATATCCTGATGTCAAAATAATATATTTATAATAGACAATGTGACAAGTACTTTTAAAAAGTCAGAAAAGAGCAAAGTAATTAGAAAAAAATACTCATAGGTTCTTGGGATCTACTATTAATGTTTTATATGCTCGTTTAAGAAAATTTAGAGAGTGAAGGGAGTTAGGGGATAAAACTACGTACCATACTAATATAATCACAATTTATATTTGCTTAACTTTATTTTCTTCTAGTTTTTTTCTCTTTATATAGTTATTTACTTTGTAATAAGGACATAAAAGCAGCTTGTATTCTATGGTTATTTACATATAAACATTTGGAAAACATTACATAACTCAGTGTTCCCATTTTGTTGAGCATTTGGGCTCTACCTTTAGTTTTTATTTTATTTTGTTATATCACCATGTGTAACATCCTTGTGCATAGAGCTTTTTCTGCATTTAGAATAAAGTGAAACTGTTGGGACATGACTATAGGCACTTTAAACCTCCTGATACATATTGTCAGTGTGGTCATGTGTGCTTCTGAGTGTCTGCATTTTAGTTTCTCCTCATTCTTGCTAACATATGTTTTTTAAAAAAAATAAAAATAAAAAAGAAAATAAATTCTTGCATGTTTCTGTCAATAGCTATAGCTCTTCATAGAATTAAATTCTTAACTCTGATTATCTTATTTACTTTAAATATTTTTCTAGATATTTAATTTTTGTTTGTGTACAGATATTTTTATTTAATATCACATATGGAAATTTTTCTTGTGATTTCATCTATGGCTTTTGAGATTAAAGAGTCCTCTTGCTTCCAAAGATTTGATAAGTATTTTGATCTATGTTCTTTAGGTTTTTTTAATGATGTGATTTTTAAATATATTTTGATGCTTTAGTTCAATAGTGATGTGATTAGACATAATTATAACTCATGATGCGATCACCACAATAAATCTCGTACTCATCTGACACTCAACGTAGGTATTCCATCTGACACTCTACGTAGTTATTACAGCATTACAGACTATATTCCTTTTGCTGGCCTTTATTACTTTCATAACTGTTTCGTAACTACCATTTTGTTGTACCTGATTCTTATTAGAGGTGTTATTTAAATCAGACTGATGAGTATTACCAAAATGTTGTGCTAACCTTGGATTTCCCGTACCCATGCTGCCCCTCTATGGCTCGGAAGAAATCTGGCATTAGTCCCTAAAGGATACATACATTGCCCTGTTTCTGATTGTTCTTAGCTGGTTCATGTTAGGTCTTTGGCCTTTCTCCTAGACTTGTGAACTCTGCCTTCTCAAAGATAATTCACACTCAATAGTAGTCAAGAAATCTGTTTTCCTTAGGCTCTGGAAGTCTATAACACGGGGTCATTCATGTGCAGGCAGGATCTCTGCCAGTCACCTTTCCTCTAGGACCTGCACACCCATCTCCTGCGGCCTGGCCAGCAGAGGCCAGTTTGCCTGGCCTGGACCCATATTTGGGCCAGCTCTCTCTCTTTAGCTGGCTGAAAGGCTTTCTTTTCTAGCTCCACTGCTCCAGAATAAACACAAACTCTATTTATAGCAAAAGCATTGATTTTTTTTGTTTGATGTTTAAAGAAATGAATATGGGGCAGGTGATTCAATACCTGATCAAGAATTGACTTTAAAATAAATGACTTTGTGGGTAGAACAGCTCTTGAACTACCTAGTTTAAATGTAGCAAGCTTTTTATCACTCAAAATGTTCAAAAAAGATGGAAAAACATTTTAAGAAATACTATACAGAGGAGTCACACATTTCATGAAGATAGCCTTCTCAAGAACATTTTTTACTCTAAGGTTCTAAAATTAAATGGGCAGCTCATTTCCTATCTCCTTTGTTTTACTCAAAGTTTTCCCGACGTTTATAGTAGCAGAGGCCCAAAGCAAAATTTTAAGTTCTATAGTCAGTTTGAAAAATAAAATTTTAAAATATATAGGATAAATATAACTCTAAAATAGGTTAGTTATCTGTCCCAGGTATTTAGGGTTTAACATATGGTTGTTGTCAGTTGACAATATGTGCATCTTTTAGGTAAATATAAGAATTGATGAGCCAATTGATTTTTTAAAACAGACTTATGGAGGTATAATTTAAATACCATAGAATTCACTCATTCCAAGTGTACAATTTTTTTTAGTAAGTTTAGAGTTTTGCAGCCATTCCTGAAATCCAGTGTTAGAACATTTTCATTGCTCCCCAAAAGATTCCTTGTGCCTATTTACAGACAATCCCTGCCCCAGGCCTGGCTCAGTAACCACTAATCTACTTTATGTCTCTAGATTTGCCTTTTCTGGGCCTTTTATTAAATGGAATCTAATAATCTGTACTCTTTAACATCTAGTGTCTTAACTTGGCATAACACTGTAGTATGTGTTAATAGTTTATTCCTTTTGATTACTGACTAATATTTCATCATATGAATATACCACATTTTGTTCATTCATTCACCAGTTGATGGATATTTGGATTGTTTCCAGTTTTGGGCTATTATAACCCTGCTATGACCATTCATATAGATTTAACTTTTTAAGAAACTACCAAATTGTTTTTCAAAGTAATTGCCCCATTTCACACTCTCATCTGCAAAGTATGAAGGTTCTAGTTTCCTCATATCTTCACAACAACTTGTTGTTTGTTTGTTTTTTAAGTTATAGCCATATTAGTCAGTGTGAAATGGTGTCTTATTGTGGTTTTAATTTATGATTGTCTAGTGTCTGACTAATAATGATACGCATCTTCTCATGTGCTTACTCTTATCTCTTCCCAGGTGAAATACCTATTTAGATCTTTTGTCAATTTTAAAATTAGCTTACTTTCCTTATTATTTAGTTGTAAGTGTTCCTTATGCTTTTTGATACAATCTCTTTATCAGATATTGCAAATATTTTATCCCAGTCTGTGACTCACTTTTATTTTCTTAGTGGTGTCTTTTCAAGTATAAAAGTTTTTTTTTTTAATTTTGATCATGTCAAATTTGTCAATGTTTTTATGAATTGTACTTTTGGAATTGTATCTAGGAACTCCTTGCATAACCCAAGATCTTAACTTTTTTCTTCATGTTTTCTCCTAGAAGTTGTATAGTTTTAACTCTTATGTTGGTCTATGATCCATTTTTAATTAATTTTTGCATGTAGATATTCAAATTTTTTTTGCATGTGAATATTCAATTTTCATAGTACCATTTGTTGAAAAACCATTCTTTTTTGTTGAATTTCCTTGGAACTTTTGTTGAAATTAATTGACCATATTTAAAGGGTTTATTTCTGGCCTCTCTAGTCTTTTCCATTCATCTAAATCTCTATCCTATTGATTATTGTAGCTTTATAGTAAGAATTAAAGTCTTCTAAATTTTTTTTTAATTTTTTGAAATGTTTTGGGTATTTCAGATCCTTTGCATTTCCATATAAATTTTTGCTTCAGCTTGTCATCATCTCACTGGGATTTCAGTAAAGGGTGCAATAAACTTACAGATAAACTTGTAGAGAAATGGTGTCTTAACAATATTGAGTTTTCTATTCCATGAACCCTATACTTACTTAGAGTTCTTCAGTTTCTATCAGAAATGTTTTGTAGTTTTCCATGTGCAAAATTTCCACTTACATTGTTAAATTTATTTCTATAAATTTTATTCTTTTTAATGTAATTGAAAATAGAATTGTTCTTTAAATTTTGTTTTTAGATTGTTCATTGTTAGTATATACAAATAGAGTTGTTTTTTGTATACTAATTTTGTATTCAATAGCCTTGCTGGACTTATTAGTTCCAGTTTTTTTTTTATGCATTCTTAAGGATTTTCTACATATAAGATGATGTTTTCTGCAAATGAAGAGAGTTTCACTTCTTTCTTTTTAAACTGTATGCTTTTAATTTCTTTTCTCTACATTATTGCACTGGCTAGAACCCCAATCCAATGTTTAATAGAAGTGGCAAGAGCAAATGTCTTTGTTGTTTCCTGACCTTAGAACGAAAATATTTATTATTTCACCATTACTTGTGATATTAGCTGTAGGTTGAGGAAGTTCACTCTTATTTCTGTTGTGCTGAAAGCTTTACTGTATGGTTGTTGCATTTTGTCTATTTTCCTGAGATGATAATGTGTTTACCTTCATTCTATTACTGTAGTGCATCTCTATTTGTATTATGTAGGATAGTGAGAAACTAAGATTTATTTTGTAGTTATGCAACTGTAGAGAGTTATTTTGTAGCTCTGTAAGGGTCACCTGGGAATTTTGCCTTTTAATTAACTAAATGTTTTATATTATTAATAGAAAATAAACATTTGAGAAGACAAAGACATAATTAGAGAAAAATATGTGCTGGATCATCTAAAGCAGTTTGGAAGAAGACACTGAGTGCAGAAACTTCAACTCAATTCTTTTCTAAATGTATATTCTCTGACCTCACAACAAAGCATACATAAACCCCACTGGCTTAGTATCACAGAAATGCTTTCCTACCCAAGCAGATGATTCTAATAAGTTTGCTTTATTGATCTTGTTGCAAGGGTGCTGTTCAACAAATAATTCTATACAATAAAAAGCCTTCTTGGGGAATCCTTTAATAGTCAGAGTGATGTTGGTTGTCTGTGTGATGATGAGGATGATAGGTGAAAAAAGTTCAACTAATCATAGATTTATTGTTCTACAGTTAAGCAGACACAGCATCACTTGAGCTTTCCGAATGCCTGCCTCCCATACTAAACACTACAGTGTTCTCCTAAAATTTCCAGACCACCCACAGTAACAATATAGTATATAAAAGGATCCAGATGCTCAGAAAGAGAACGGGTGAAGTGTAGAGCACATGTGATATCTTCTCGTTTGTCCTTCTAGATTTTGAGCACTATTTTTTCATAGTTGGCTCACTAGAGATATCAAACTTCATCTCCGAGTCTTCTTTTCAGAGCATATTTTTGGTAAACATATCAGGATTAAATTCATCACAAAAAATAAGCATTTTCAAGATTGTATTTGATTTAGGTCTCTGTGCCTTTCCAGCCTTTGTACTTTTCTCCCGTATTCCCTGCAGGGTCCCCCAACCCCTGTGCCATGGACTAGTACTGGTCCGTGGTCTGTTAGGAACCAGGCCACACAACAGGAGGTGAGCAGCAGAGCCAAGCTTCATCTGTAGTTGCAGCCTCTCCCCAGCACTAGCATCACTGCCTCAGCTCCAATCTCAGATCATCAGGCATTAGATTCTCATAGGAGCACCAGTCACTGGTACCAAGGTTGGAGACAGCTGCTTATTGAACAGAGGAGAAAGAAATCATAGGATCTGCACACACACTGAGCTCAAAAAACAGATAGGATGTGGAGAGTATCACATAAGAGAGGGGTTACCACGAGGTAAGAGTACCAGATACATGTGGAGCATCCATTTGCAAAATGGAAGAACTGGCTAAATACAGATGACTTATTATAGTTTAATGCCTAATTGCTTGGGAATTCTTTAAATGCTTCATTTTATATTTTTTGGAAGGGAATACATATTGGGAACTTAGGCCACTTGGCAGCTTTGCAGTGGTTCAGCTAGTGGTCTGTGGCTTTGCAATTGTTTGTTCAAAACAGATTTAATAGATGTGGCTCTCCCTCTCTCACAACCCCTTCACTCAGGACAGGTGATTCATAAGAAGGAATCTTCTTCATGTGAAACTCATTAATTAATTAATTTATATTAACTCCTTTATTTTCTCTCACCATCCTGTCTAATGTTGTTTCTCCAGTTCTTCTTTATTACATTACTATATGTTAAAAGAACCTAAAACTATATCTCATTCTCTAGAAAGTTAGCTTCAAGAAAGCAGGAGCTGGCTTCCTATTTTTTTGCTATACCGTCAGTGCCCAAAATAGTGCCTGGCATACAGTAGGTTCTCAGTAGGTATTAATGATAAAACTTGGTCTGTTGAGGAACTCTGGGCAAGACTATGAGGAAAAATCTTCTTGGTTCATTTGTTTGTTTCTTCCTTCCTTCCTTCATTTATTCACTCGTTCCTCAAGCATTTATCAAGGACCTGGCATGGACCAAGGACTGTGGAGCTTGTAGCTGTGCAAACCTGCTTTAAAGGAATTTATAAACAGATAAAAACACATTTACCTGTAATGCAGTAAACTTTATTAAAGAAAGGACAAGTTAATGAACACTAGATTTAAAATGTTTCATTAAAACTTTCAGAGTCTTTTAAAACATTTATTAAAACAATAAATAAATTTTTCTTTCTAACTTAAATGCTGAGGTCAGAGATATTGTGAGCTTGTATGGGCTGCTTCTGCATGATTTAGACTGTAGACCCCACCGCACCTGCAGGGAAATGCTTCCCTTCAGCAGGGGGCAGAGCTTTTCCTGCCTGTTTGCAAGTTGGCATGTCGGAATTGGAGTGGGGATCCACCAGTGGGCCATCACCAACAAAGTGCCACCTCTAAAATTAGCAGAGCTTTATCCTTGAAAATGAGAATGCTTTCGATTTAAAAAATATGTTTCTGTTTCTAATGAATCCAAAGCTTGGATTTTGTTGAAAGGCATGCACATTTCCTCTTGCTGATGGCAAAAAGCAACACTTTCATGCCTTTGTACAAAAGCCTGTTTCATGTAGAGTCTCCTGATGTTTACTCAGTTCTCTATTTGTAAAACACAACCTGAACACCGCCTCTCTCTCTCTCTCTCTCTCTCTCTCTCTCTCTCTCTCTCTCTCTCTCTCTCTCTCTCTCACATACACACACACAAACTATTAAAGCAAAGGAAAAACTATAAGTTGCTATGCTGTATGTTCTTTTAGAATATGTAGTTTCTCTGAAGTAGATACATCACAGCAACCTACAGCCTCTTTGCAGCATACTGCCCATCGAAGTTGTCTAAGATGTCACAGCATCACAACATGCACCTCAAGAGGGACGTGCCCCATTCTCTGCCTTTTATGGAGGGTGCTGTGGAGATCCAGTGAACTGAAGTTCCCTACCAGAGGTCACACAGTTTATTCATGGGAGTCCAGATGTGAAAACATTCTTCTAACTTCTAGTCCAATGGTGCCCAAAATTTGGTCTGCTAATCACTCGCATCTTAATTGCTGTGCTTGCTCA
This sequence comes from Cynopterus sphinx, assembly GCA_030015415.1. Lineage (NCBI taxonomy): Eukaryota > Metazoa > Chordata > Mammalia > Chiroptera > Pteropodidae > Cynopterus > Cynopterus sphinx. Next base: position 92,303,355 of record CM057384.1, on the reverse strand, counting down.
GTAAAATGAATGTGATTCCTATTCCTCAACGGAAATCAGAACTGTTGGAAGTTCAGTCAGCCAGGTTACATCAAGCAGCCAGCTGTCCAGAACAACCTGCCTTCGTATTTTGCTCCATTGAGTAGGCTGACTGTATGCCATTTAAAGATGAGCTTTGATGACTTAAGAACAGTAGTCTAGTTTAAGAGGCGAAGCCTTTAATTTAGAGAGAGATTATTTTCCCAAAGCATGTAACAGTAGAAAACTTTTCATTTGAAGGTTGTTGAATCAGTGGACCAATTGGGAATTACTGATAAAGTCTAAAAATATAAATGTGATTCTTTAAAAATTTGAATCGAGTCTAATGGAGCTTGAGTTGATATTTAATATATTCATATCTGCTGTGTTTTCATAAAAACCTCTCTGGATAAATGTTGAGGGCACTAATAAAGTGATTACCTGTTTGGTGAAAGGAACTGGGGAGATTGTTATTGAGGGGGAAAGGAGACTTTATAGTGAATTCTTTCTTGAGTTTTGAACTCTGTGAATGTTACCTATTCTGAATTTTTAAATGCTGTAAAAGTCGAAATCATTGACATTTGCCATAAGACCTTAGAGTTATCGCTCTGACTCTGCCCAGGCTACATGAACACATGTGCTGGATGATACATCTCCCTGTAGCAGAAGGTAGTGAACATTTCTAAAGGTCAAGACCAGGAAGGGGAAGACTGCAGATTCAGCTAGTTTTAAGGAAATCACTAACTGGCTTAAAAAAGATAAGTCACTGTGATTGCTCACGTATACCCATGATCTTAAAGTTCCTGCCCAACAGTCCACTCAGCACTGGGAATTTACATCACCTTGGGCAAATTACTCAGCCTGCTAGAGGGTCAGTTTTTCACTCTGTAATAATAAGATGGAAACTCACTGCTTTTCAATTTACTGTTTCTGTATCCATTATTTTATTGAGGCTTGAGAACAACCCTGGGTATAGGTAATATGATACCATCTCTCTTATTCAGATGAGGAAGTTATGGCTCAGAGAGGTTAGGCAGTTTAGGAAATATCACATAGGGGTGGGAAGTCTAACTTTTAAGTACTGGATTCTTTTTAATGTGACATGAAATGGCATGAATTAGATCATTTCCAAGACCCTTTCCAGAATTAAAGTCTTTGAGAATATGAGCTATTCAGGTATCAGTCAACTTTTGTTGAAGTCTTTTGGAGAAATCCAAAAGAAATTGAAGCCATGGGTCTTCTTCAATTCTAGGAGCTCGCATTGTAATTAGAATATCAGATCATGCTCCTATGAAAAAGACCAAGGACTATGTACAAATCCAGACCATACCGAATTCGAATTGTATGTACAAGTTCTCACATCACATAACACAAACTGTGCACCTAACTCCAAGAGGGTGGGAAATTCCAGTTTCAAGGAAAAAAACATCTGTTTCTCTCATTCCGTCCATTAATATTAATACTGTAGTGACTACTCTTTGAGCACCCACTGAAGAAAAAGTATTTGTTTAATATTATCTCATTTAATCCTTACCTCAACCTTCGGAAAAAGATATTATTATTCTCTTTTATAGGTAAGGATACCATAAAGGCTAAGAGATCAAGTGATTTAAATAACTGTCTTGCAGGCAGCAGAGCCAGGTCTCTAACCAGGATTCTTTACTGGTTTTAGATGTGTGAGCTTCATCTCATGCTTTCTCATCTTCATGTCTGAGAATGCATGTAGGTTGGTTTCAGATAAGGGTATGTTGTAGAGAAAACTTAATTGATTCCTACAACACCCAGGCAAATGACAGTTTTAGTCACCTTTAGTATGTCTATCAGTAAAGAAGGACCCATGAATTCTGCATTCTTGCTTCAGAACTCTTTATTACAATGCCCTGGCTTCTCCTCTCTCTGTAGCATCTATCACATCAATTTGCTTCTTACATATAGGAAGTAGAAATAGAACTTACAGATTATAAATGACTAAAAGCAAATGATGGGCATGTTAAACAATTTGACAGGCTTTGTCTCCTCCATAAAAGAAGGGCTTTGAGGATAAACTACGTTCAGTCTTTTTTTTTTTTTTTCAATTTTTTTCATTATTTTTCTGCTTCTATCATCTTCATCTTTTCATTTGCCATCATTTCTTTCAACTGCTTCCCTATTGACAGAGTGAATCCATTCTGCATTGAATGGTACGGGAACCTCTTGGCAGTTCAGAGTCTTAGCATTTACCCAGTCATTCTGGGAAGTGAGGGGAGTTTCCATCATTTCCTTAGTGCACATGGATACAGCAAGGTTCATAGCTTGTCTGGGTTGGCAGACAGTTGTTGAGGATTGTAAAAACTGTGCTTTGCTCGGGACCCTGGCTCCTCACAGAGATCTGCCTGCCTCTGTTTGGTCTGTGTCCTCGGCAGGCCTTTTACTTGAGTCAGATTCCTCTAATGAGAGCGTTCTTGGGTTTCAGTCTGGGGAGAACCCAGCCTCTACCCGCCAGACTTCCTGGAGAGCTCTCTGCTGAGGCTGAAAATGCCTGGAGCCTTGAGGATTGGATTGAGCTCCCTTTCGGAGGGGTCTAAAAATTCCTTACACATAATATATTTGTGGCTACAATTTGTTAAGAAAGGAACCAGGCTGTTCCAGCCAATAAATTGTCAAAGGAACACATACCTAAGATAGAGAAAATGGTTTTCAGTGCACAGTACTCTTACTCCCTTTTCTAGTGCTCTGTATTTAATATTTTCAATAACTTTAAGTAAAGCTTATTTTTAAGCAGACCTCTGGTGTTGCATCTACCAAACTTTTGGGCCATATGTTGAATGAGGGCAGGCCTTTTTATTCACCTGCTTCCTTATCTGAACTTCAGATAATCAACACTTCTTGTTCCCAGTGTTAATTCAGAGGGCACTGAAACAGCATTTTTTAAAATGGAAAATCAGGTAAGTGGGGTTTCTCTACAAGGATGTGTATATTAACGTATATGTAGTGCTCCATAGCTCACTAAGCTCTAAGTAGAAAGTCAGAGCTATAGAGCACCTATAGCCACTCCCATATGACTTCAAAAATTGCTGTGGCTTTATAAAAATTAACTATCAGAAAAACATACGCAGCCATATCATGCTACAGACTTTGCTTCTTTGAAAATACTTTGATATCTATTCCTGCTTAACCTTCTTTCTGAAATCTGATCTCTCAGCTATTCATATATGTCTGTTTTTATAGTAGAATATACTGCAGCCAGATACTTTGCTAATTTATATATTTTTTGCCTTTTCATGATTCTACTCAACTTCTCAGGTATAGAATTTCCAAAGCTAGTTTGTCAATGTACCAAAATAGCCTTTACTTCAGCAAAATAACTTTATGCTTAGCTTGATGGGGCTATAAGGTGATTTAGATTATTTATGCTTCCCTTCACCACACTTGAGAGAGTACCTGCTTAGAAAGAGTTTACATCTTGGCTTGGAATAGGTCTAATAATTTAAACCCTCCCTCATAAAATTAGCAAGATATCAAAAACTAAGCCTCATAGTAATACTGTGGAAATGATGTTTAAAATGATACTCATTTATAATTATTTATATCCTAAACTACAGTGTTTAGAATCACTGGGGAAAGATATTCTGGAGTGGGAAAGATTAAACAGAAATAGGTATCAAATGTGTTTTCAAGGAAGCAAAGTGTGTACAGGGATATGGCTGGATTTATTTTTCTGACAGCTAATTTTTATAAAGAAAACAAAGGTGCATGTGTATAAATATATAAAATGCATTGTAGGATCAAAGGTTGAGCATTTTAGATGAAGCAAAGAGAATTCAAACAGAGAGATGGGAAATAGGCTTGGATGATAGCTTGGCTTAGCTAAGAGGGTTTGGGCTGCTAATTATGATTTATGCCCTGCTTGTTTAAGAGCTCTTCTTTTATAGAAAAACATATTTGAATGGGGAAAAAAAACAGTCTAACTTTTGACTTAGCTACTAAACAGAAGCCTAGTTTTTCAGACCTCAAAGTCTTAATCCTGATGAATTCATCTCCTGATGGTGGCTTAATTATATTTTCGGCATAGAGTTTAAGGTGAATGTTAAGTTTTTTTTTCTTTCTTGATGTATTATTTATTTATATTTTAAAATTTTTTCCAGTTTTATTGGTGTACCACCCTGATCTCAGAAACTAAGCAGGGTCAGGCCTGGTTAGTACGTGGGTGGGAGTGTTAAGTGTTTTTTTAAGGTGAGAATCTTGGAAATGCAAATGTATCAAGTGATGGCCAAAGTCATAGAGACCCTCCACAAACAGCTAAGAGGCTCAGAGCAGCCCCAGTAGAGGAACGATGCTGTAAAGGAAACCCAGTTATCTAGTACCTTTCTTTCAACTTTCACCTAATCTTTTTCTCTTCCCTTCCCCAACCTGGACCCATCTCGCCTAACCTTCTCAATGAATACTTGGCTTGAACTTAGTTCACTCAACTCTGTCTCTGACACACCCGTTGTACTGATGGAATCCTGGCTTGAATGGAGCTTGCTCAGCTGTGCTTTAGACAAACCATTCTGGCTGACCTGGTTTAAACCTGGCTTTCTTGACATCATCTGTTTCAAGGTAAAAAGGACTCTGCTGCCCCTTCGATTGTTTCCCTGGAGGGGAAACCAGTTGCCATTTGGCACGAGAATTTTATCAGGCCTGCTTCCAGAGTAGTAACATGGTTTAGTGAGACGAGGAGGCAGGAAACTTGAGTTCTAGGCTGGCTCTGCTTTTCAACAGTCTTATGACCTTGGGCAAATCATTGCCCTGGCTTTTTCTTCTTTTTTAGTATTTTCGTCTTTTTTAGCTTTCAAGTCCTTTATTGAATTTATTTGTAGACATATTTGTGTATAAACAACTATGAAAAGGGCAATAGCCTCTGGCTATGGGCAGCTACTAATGGCCTCCATAACTCTTTATGACATATAAAATTCCTTGGAAAATGATCAGTGAGCAAGTGTAGAATTTAAAATGATGAAAATGATGGTCAGAAAGAGGCCCAAGACCGGGGCCCAGATATTCGAGAGCTTGGTGGTGGTCACATAGTTCTGGGTCCCAGTCACACCACCCACCATATTCTGGTCCCTAGACTTCACAGAATAGGTGAATGCCTCAAAGCCCAGGCAGCAGGGGTTCATAAATAATGTGTTGAACAGGGTCCAGATGATGTGGTTGGGCACTGTGATGTTTATCACAGTGGACATCATGAGCACCAAGGTCTGGGGCATACCCAGCACAACCACCTCATGTTCCTCCTTGAGCATCTCACTGGGGGGACTCTGGTGTGGGGACCATTGAAGAAGGGCTGGGAATTGCAATTCATTGTGCCAAGACAGAGCAGCTGTGATCAGGGTCCCGGGAAGATGAGGGGTCAGTGGGCCCTTAGTCTTTTCATCTGTAAAGAAAAGTGAGAACCTTTCTGATCCTAGAAGTCAGGAATGGACTTGATGTTAGCATACTCTTGAGCTAATAGAGATTTCGGTTCCACATGCTAAACTTTCCACCTATCCTACTGCCTCTTTCCACATGGAAACATGGAGCCTCTCTGTTGTAGCTTTGCAGTGTGCTTTCAACTCATCTCTTCATCTTGGGCTTAAAAAACCTCAAAGCTCTTTCTTCTGCTAAAAGGAGGGCATCTGAAAAGTCAGTAAGTTGAGGCAGGCAATTCTGCTTATTAATTTGTCCTCCCCAAGTAATGTTTTACATTACTTAAGAAGCTTTTTCTTAAGTCACTCTGTTATCCGCCCCTTTCTGGGTGATAATTTCAAAAATAGCAGTGATGAAATGCATGTACTTGGAGCACTCGTAGGTATTTAAATGCAATATTTCACCTAAACCTTAACAACCCTATAAGGAACTGTTGTCATGTCCACTTGACAGATGAGGGAATTGAGCCTCTATAAGGTTACACAGCAGCACAGTGCTGATAATGGGTGGGGCTGGAATTCAAATCAAACTTATTTGTGTTCACAAGCCTGAGCTGAACCACTCTCTTCTTTAGAGAAGTACCTGCCATTGACATAAGAAATACCTGGTGTTTTCCGTAACAGACCTCAGGGAAACCCTCTTGTTAAGATCTTAAAGAAAATGATCTCCAACTGCATTTCAGATGCTTGGAATTTATGCTTTGCCAAGCAGTTTTCCACTTAATTTTAAATCCATGGATATTTCAGGGGGAATTTAACCCATATGTTTCTGATTCATTTGTACTTAACTCATCAAAGAGTATTGTTTTGTAAATTTTAGCCTCTTCTCATGAGCACTTTCAAGCTCATCTTTGGCTAGCATGGGCTGGATTTCTAATCTGTCATGGTTGAAGTTTGATTTTAAATCCTCTTCCCAACCACTATTTCATGGTGGTTTCATCCTGTGAGTGAATGGAAATTGAAGATGAGTCATAAAGACTTCCAAAGCTGCACCAAGATCCCACTGATGTAAAAAGGAACCACTAACCTTTGAGGTTTGTTATACTCACCTACAGCTTTACCCCATTAAGCTGTTGAACCATTCATGGTTATGTTCTATGTGGGTAAAAAATTAAATTAGTAAATGCTATATTTTTTTTCTGGAATGGTATAGAGCAAAATTATCTTTGACAGATAAGTTATTTATGGAGCTTAAGTATATTACTACCTAGGAAAAACCTTTCAGCTTAGACTCTTCTATTTGGGAGATATTTGAGTTATACAGCTAGTAGAAAGTTTCTTTCAGAGACTCCACCACTTGAAATGTAGATGGTAAAAGCCTGTTCATTATCTTAGCATGTAGATAAGTTGGGTACATTCAGTTCTGAGAACCTGCTGAGTTGGAGAATTAATTAACTTCACATGAGTTCATCTGAAGAATGTGTATAATTGTTGATAGTTGTGCATGGCCCAAAGGGCAGCAAGAACAGTTTTTGTTTCTAGTTAACAGTTCAGTTCTAAAAACATATATATGGAGTATCTTCTGTTTCTGGCAGTTGGGGATAGAGGATGAGAGTTCTGAGACAAGCAAGAGACTTTCCTTCTTCTTGGGGATTTACCATTCAAGAGGCTTTGACCTTCCTGTTTCTATCTATATCACAAGGTCAAATGGTATTAGTACCTAGTAAGTGATGTACAGGCAATGCACTGTGGGAGCTCAGAAGATGAAGATGTTCATTTTGATAGATGAAATTGGACTGGCTTCCCCCAAAATGAGATGGTTAAACTTAGGTTTGAAGGATGAGAAGGCTTTTGAAGGAGGAAGGGCATTTTGATATAAGACTACTAAACATGTTCTTGGGTAGTACAATGCTAAATAGTTTTCCCAGATCTCTGCCCTGTGTAGACATGGGCTTACGTGGGTATGTGGAATGTGTCAGCATCCTAGATGCCCATGCTTGACTCACGGGAGTCATGCACACTTCTCAGTAATGAGTGGCTGGGCTTAGCATGACAGTTTTTAACTGGGCATAGGTTTTCAGTGCTGGGAGAGTTTAGTCTTGGATCAAAGATAAGACCTGAGAAAGAGACCAGGAAGGGAACAAAGTGTGAAGGAATAGCATGTGAAATATACATAAAGTTAACATAAATACCATAAATATATAGGCAAAATTAACATAATACATTATATATGGCCTTGGATTTGAATAATACACAAATAAGAGTCAATTCTATCTGATATAGAAGAAACCATTCAAATGATGCATCTTATGTAAAAAGATCTAGTCACAGTATTATTTTCAGACAATTAGATACAAAATGAAATATTTTACATACTTTACCACATATCATCCTTACAAACACCTGTTATTATCCCTATTTATAATTGAGAAAACTGAAGATGAGAGAATAAATAATTTGCCCATGATCACATAGGTGTATAAGGTGCTTCCACCTCAGTTTGCAAATACATTGTGTGTGAATGTATGTGGCTTGGCTTTTTCTATTTATAATACTTGTTCAGTGTGATATATGACACATTTAAAGAACTAGTTATAAAGTCAGTAAAAGCATACATACTGATCAATATAAGCACTAGAACAATCCCAATACCTATTTGGGCTTCCTAATCCCATCTCCCGCTTTATACCATGGAGGTAACTACCTCTATTATAAATTTTAGTACATTTATTTTCAAATTGCTTCCAAGTTATCAGGTTTAGGATGAATATATTTATTTTAAAAATTAGAATAATTTGCATTTCATGCAAACACTTCACCTGGCACTGAGGATTTAAATGTAACTCAAGATTTAGGAGTATGAGAACTAGGACACTGATGCTGATACAAACACCGCTTTAATCTTGAGTGCTGTGATTTAATCCTGGGATACAGGAAGACAAAAAAAAATAATGAGAACTAAGAGGAAATATGAAATAACAGACAGAGTGTGATTCAAGATTTGAGAGATCTAAATTCTAATTCCATCTGCCATTAATTTGTTTTGGGACATTGAGAAAATTACTTCACCTCTCTGAGTTTTAATTTACCCTAGTGTAAATTGTATGATCTCTTTGAGAAAGGCAAAATAATATAGTGGGAAAAGCACAGAATTTAGAATCAAAAACACTAAAATCAGAATTTTCATTTTGTCACTTAATCTTTGTATAGCCTTAACTTTACTCTGAGCCTTGGTTTCCTGTTCTGTAAAATGGGGGGAGAAATATCCCCCAGAGAATTGTGAGAATTAGGGGAGACAACATGTAAGAGTAGCCAGTACAATCCTCCATAAATGTCTTTTTCTTTTCCTTCGTCTATAAGTTCTTTTCCAATTCTAAAATGAGAGATTCCAACACTCATTTTATACATAAACTTTTGAAGCACAACCAGTTCATAATTATGGAATTTTCTGTTTAACGGGCTAAGCATTTCTCTCAAATCAGACTTGTCATCAGAAGAGTTTCCAAGGTCTGGATGAATCTTTTCAAATTAACAACAGCATCTGGGATTAAAAAAAAAATGGTTCCTCTCACATTCATGAGTGAGGATAAGGGAGTGGAAATAAAAATGTGATAAACATTCATTTACCATCCTTTACCTTCCTCTTCTCTGAACTAAAACAATTTATTGTGAAGGTAAGACTGTGTTTTTACTGGCTGTATGGACCATCTGTGTTTTCAGAAAGTACTGGTGTTGCTACCCTGTTCAAAGGTTGAATAATTTCCCATGTCAATTTGAATGCAGTAATTACCTGTCAGAGCCCTTCCAGTCTCTCCCTGCCCATAAACCCCCTTGGCATTTACATGGTTCTTTGCTTTCTTCTAGTACATTCTTATTGACATATAGTTTGAAACTGCCACTGTTTGGGAATAACTCCAGAATTCCATTAGTTCCAGATGTCCACTGTATTTGTTTATATTTTTATGATTATTGTGATAAGAAATCAAATACATGTAACCTTTGGGACTCTAGAGGAGAGGATAGTGGTCTTTATTTTCAGTTTAGGGTAGTATATGGGGCACATCACATTAAAAATATCTCTAGTGGTTAGAAAAAAGAGTAGAGAAACATAGTCTTCAATAGAAGTATTAGCAAGCTTATTTTAAAAAATGGAATGCATTTTACAAATGAGAGCTGGCATTTAACTCTTTTGATGTTGATGACGCATACGATCATTTCCATGTTGATTAATTTAAAAAATGTGTGTACATCAGAGAGCAGAGTATTAAGGCAGGTTAGCAGAGTCTAGTCATATTTCAATGTTGGATACCTTAACAGTTGCCAAGAAGGAAAATTAAGTTAATTTTTAAAACATGAATTCATAAAGGAATAATATCTGAAATTCTCTTTTGAATTTGAGTGAATTTATTTATGCACTTCATCTGCTTTGTTCAAGGTTTTTAATCATTAAAATACATGCTACATAAAAATTCCAGAAATGCGATATTTTACTCTTGAGTCATTCATTAATATATGTCGAACGAGTACCAAGTCCATGCACTTAGTGTCTTGGTTAGGAAAGAGTTTAGATGAAGTCATAGAAAACCAACCACAGTGGCTTGAACAAATAAGGTTAATTTTTCTTATGTCGCAAATGAACTTGGAGGTATCAACATGTCATCAAGGATCAAGGCTCTTCTTCCTTTCTGTGTTACCATCCTCAGTGCATGGGACTTTTGTCCTCACGATTGCAAGTTGGCAAATAGACTTTCAGGCATCACATTTTTATAGAAGGGGAAAAGGACAAGGGGATAATCCAGATGAGTCTGTCTTATTTTATCAGAGAATGAAAAGCTTTCCTTGACTCTCCACCTTGTAGGCCTCCATTTGAATTTTACTGACCAGGCCTGGGTACATGTCCACTCCTAGGTAGAAGGGAGGAGCTAAGGGGAAAGAAATCGTGGAGTGGGTCAATCAGCCTTTCTGCTTGCTCAGAACAAGGGCTTCATGAATCCAGGCTTGAACTTAATCTGCCTATCAGGCTTTACCTTTGCTCTATATTGCAAATCCCAACTATTGTTCACACGAGAGGACAAGCAAGAGAGATGACTTAGAATAAATCTATCAGCCCTACAGAAGAGATTAAAAGGTATGTGTCCTATAGACTGTGGGTCAATGGCATTTGTTTTTAAGAATCACAGAATACATCAGTTATGCATAGCCATGTTATATATGGGAAGGAGGGGAAGATAGAAGAACTAGGGACTCTGGTAGATATTTTATATACATAGTGTCATTTACTACTCATGAGACCACAGTGGGTAGAGGAAACTGACTCAAAGGGTAACAGCTCATTGCCACCTTGATAATCAGAGTTTTAAGATTCAGATCAAGTGAGAGAGATTCAGGGAATCACAGTAGTTAATTATGTCTTGGGCAAAGGGAAAGAATAATGAAAAAGGTTATAGATTTAGACTGACTTGGAGATATGTGACTTATCATCACTCATTTGTTCATTCATAAATATTTGAGTGCTTATTATGTGCCCACAAACTATTGTAGACCCTGAGGATACAAAGTTTAATGAGATACAGTATTTATCCTTAAGGCTCACAGTCCAATGGAAGACAAATCATATAAATCAGTGATTACTGTGGAACTTAATTAGTGTCCCAGAGAAAGGAAGAGGAATTGGTCAGGGAAGACTTCCAGAGGAGGAATTTGCTGGAAAATAGGGACATGAAGGGCATTCCAGGAAGGGGGAACAGCATTTGCAAAAACATATGGATTTGGAAACAGCTCTGTGAGTTGAGGAACTACAGTTCACTCAGTGTTGCTACAGAGGGTGTTTACTCAGGGGAGTGGCAAGAGATGGAGCTGAGTAAGGACCATTTCACAGTGTCTTAGGTTCCAACTCAAGTTAAATTCACTCCTGTGGGGTAAGATAATACAGTATGGACTGTGAGGGTTCCTGTGAAACCCCTACCCAGATTTGTAGACTTAGTTATCTGGGCTACGGTGATGCCCTTCACCAAAGCAAGAAGTGTGGGAGGAGCAAGTCTTAGGAAAATGAGCTCCTATCAGACACATGTTTCTTCACATACACTGACCTTCTTGAACATTGGAAACCACCTATTCTCCCTAAGCTGGCTGCTGCTGTCCTGGCTCAGGCAAGCTGAAAGCCCACCAGGGCATCTGAGTGGTTTATGGCTCAATCACTGAAAATCCACCAGGCAGGTGGAATATCTGACTCCAGATGCACAGCAGATGAGTTGCTGAGCTGAGACTGGAAAGCAAGCCCCCTGACAGTTTAGGCCAACTTCCTTGTTAGTTCAACCTGTGTGGGTGTTCTGCCTAAAGAGGTGAGGCATCTAGCAGTACACATCTGCTGCTTTGGGGAAAAGCAGCTAGAACTTTGCCTGCTTGCGAGAGTTAGCTACCGATTTATATGTCTTTGATCATTTTCCTGCGAGTTTATCTGTTTCTGTGTGGCTCCCCCTTAGGTTACAACTGAGGTTTGAGGAGAGCTTGCTGAAGTGGTTTTTCTTTGGTCTTGTCTTACTAACTGGGAGGGGTTTTATAGTTTCATTTTTCTTTGACAATGAGAAGTTACAGATTTTATAAAACTGATATCTCTGAACAAGTTATCTGAGTAGTACTCAATTCTTATTAATGACTTCTTATTAAATAGTGTAGAGATTTATTGCCTTCTTGGAGAAATGGACACTTTTAAGAATCTGATAAAAGCTGTGGACTCTCTTTTATCCAAAAGGAACAAATGCACACCCCATGTTGGGTCAAATCCACTTGGTTGCAAGTAACGGAACTAGCTTGCTCAGAAAAGATTTGTCCTAAGGAACCTGGGGTGTCTCGGGAACTCCAGGGCAGTGGTGTAGCAGGGCTTTCTTGAGGACTGGAAGCAGGAACCACATGCTCTCTCAGCCTCTCCCTGGAGTCAGTCACATCATCCCTGTCTTTGCTACTCAGTGCAATCTTGTCTTTACTCCATGCAAATGGCCTGCCCTGTGCATTTTTGAGTAGAACTGGCCCACAGCTCTCAAGGTAACATCATCTGGAGTTCCAGTGCCTGTAAGGGTTAAGACCAGTGCTTCTTAATCCCAATTCCAGATGTCTGGAAGAGGCCATGTGATCACCCCACTTGGATACATGCTGATACTAGGTCCTTTACCATGTCCAGAACTACTATACCAGTACTCATGCTTTATATAGAGTTTCAGGGCACTTTTGGAACTCCTGAGTATCAATTGTGATCTTCAGGTTAAGAACTCCAGGCTAGAGAAATCTGGATGCTAATAGCCCAGCAGCACCACCTTTAAGCCACAGAACTACCACAGAAAATGAAACATACATTTGAGTAGAAGGTAATTGCACAAGCACAGAGCCTAAGAACACTTGCTTTATGCAGAAGTGGTGAATTTTGAACGTCGGTAGTTAAATCCCAGGATGGCGAATATGATGTAGATTGAATTATAACACTCTTCAAGGTCGTTGATATTATATTGCTAACTTTTACCCTTGAAGGCTTGGAAATTCAATTTTAATTATCGTTAACGTGCTTCATAAATATCCCAGGGAATACAATGCAGACCTGTTCATACATCCAGAGAGCCAGAATCTGGCTCAAGTTGTTTTTTCTTCCACAGTTGGAGAAAATTGTGGTGTTCGGCTTGCCTCTTGGGGCATGTTAAACCACTTTTAATGCTGTCTCTTATTATTTCCTAACCATATGTACTTTCCGCACGTATCTAACTAGCTGCCTCAGATGAAATCCCAATGTCTGGCCAAGCTGATGTAAATCTTTAGTAAGTGGTAAGAGGGAACAATATAACACCGTGCCCCTTTAATGTTCAGATAGCACACGATTTAATAGTTGTATGCCTCATAGTCTCAGGAGCAATTTTAGAATATTTTTCCTGTTCTATAGAATAGAAATTTCCGTGCCATGTACCATTCTTTCACTGGCAGCATGAGGCAAAACTTAACTAAAACAAGATTGGCCTATCTGCCTGAATATTGTAGTATTAATATTTAGCTCTTCGGATCATTAACCTGGAAGATCTGGGGCATAATTATCACTTCCAAAGAGCATGGCTCATGTTTCTGTAATTGCTATTCTGTGCTGCACAGCAGTTGTTTCCTACAAAACATATAAATGTCCCAGACCATCAAAACCTGTATGTTACTAGTGAAGGTGGTGAGAGGCCACTGTGATTGTCCAGGTAGTGACACATTCTCAGCCCATGTGGTAGATCTTAAAGATGGATGATCATAAAATAATAGCAGAAATTCAGTGTTGCAGTTCTAATGCTTTAGTCTTTGGTCTCAGAAAATTGTTCTGCCACATTTTGATATCTGATCATGCACGGATTTTTGTCAAGAATCTATTTTTGTTGATTAATTAGACTTTTATGACTGGGTTTTGATACCACTGCTCTCCCATCCCCTTAACTTCTGTGTGTTGTTTTCTTTTTTTTGCACAGTTCACTCATATATTCTGAGTAATGCTTGTACTTTCTTCTAACTTGTCTTTCTTAAGTTGACTTCAGTGTCAGACCCTGAGTTGGAAACAGTCTCAGGAATTTTTCATTCATCAAGACATTTTCTTCCAAAGAAAAGTTCTGAGAATAGGAGGGTTACCTTGAGAACTGCTCGATAGCATAGCAGAATTCAATGGTGTGTGTGGGTGCATGTGTGTGTGTGTGTGTGTGTGTGTGTGTGTGTGTGTGTGAGAGAGAGAGAGAGAGAGAGAGAACCTGTTTATCAGATACCCATAAGCAAATGAATATTTGCTAAAAAGCCTATTCTAAAATAATACTTCCCAACCAATGTATCTAAACTATCTCACTGTCATCTATCTGTCTTGATATTACAGAAAGTCCATATTTATATGAGGCATTTCTCAGTTGTGGTTGATGGCTGAACTTTTGTCCTTGCTTTAAGTTTTTCACCAGATCGCTGAGAGCTGATAATATCACTGGAATGTGGTATGTATCTGTTTCCTGTAGAATGAACTTAGGGCTGGCAGCAAGAACGTTAGTGGTCTTGGATTCCCTCATCCTGTCATTTCATAGAAGCAGCAGTGCAGTTCCTCTGGAGGAAATCCCGCCCACCGCGCCAGGATTCCGTCACATATCGTTGGTCTGAGCCATGTGTACTTAACACTCAGGTTTCTGTGAGAACTGGCCAAATGTGTTTGAAGTAAGAATTTCAACCATAAAGTTTACGTATAAATATCTGAAAGTGACACAACTAAATGCTTGCTCACAGAGAAGAAAAGAAATTTAGTGAAAAAGCTAAAATATACAGACCAAGATATAATTTCATTACACATAGGTTTTGTTTTATTTTAATAGCATCGGGATTTACAGACAGTATTGTTTTATGCAGGGCCAGCCTCATCAATTCAAATCACTTGTCCTGTACTAGGTACTTGACTGGGAAAGTGTGAAGAACTTTCATACTGAAAGTGAGAGCCTCATCTTCCCAGATTCTGCTTTTCAGTAAGTGGCTGGTCATGTATTGAGCTACCGCAGCCAGGCTTCCCGGAGTCATTCTTGTCTCTTGTTTCTCTCACCTTCACATCCAATCCATCTTTAACTGCTGTTGGTTCTACACCCCCTGTGCACCCCCCACCTGCCAACTTCTCTCCATTTCTGCAGCACCACCTTTGTCTAGTCACCACCATCTTTTACCTCAAATCCTTCAGCAGCCACTCTGCAAGCCTTCCCATTGCCATTCTTGAGCCCTCTAAGCAGCACTCTTTATAAATAGCACATCGTGTTCTCAGTGGCTTCAGTTGAACTTAGAGACAAAGCCTGGAATGTGCTGTGTAATTCAGTCTCTCTCTAACGTTCCAACCCCATGGTGTGCCCCTTAGCCCTTGCTCTCTAAGCTCTGGTCACAGTGGCCTTCTCTCTTTACTAGAGAAGCCAGGCTGTCTCCCACCTCAGAGCCACTGTTCTTGATGTCTCTTAAACCTGGAAAACACTCCCTCTCACATTGCACAGCTGGCACGCACTCATCCTTTAGGCGTCAATTTAATTGTCACCTCCTCCAAGAAGTCTTCCCTGATAATTCTTACTGAGATAAATATACCCAGTTACTCCCTATCATAGCACCATGTTTATTTCATTTGCTAACTAAATTACACTCTCAAACCTAAAATGACTTTAAACATATTTACCTATTTATTTACTAACTCCCCCCACTAGATTGTAAACTCCATGTGGTCAGGGACTTTCTCACATGCTGCTCACAAATAGTAGTAATAAATATTTGTTGAATGAAGAAACCCTTGACTACATTTTACAGCTGTGAAGTTTACTTGTTGAACCTGATCATTGAAATCAGAATGTCTAATTTTATTTTATAAAGTGGGATACTTTTTTATTGTGGTAAAATCCACATAACATATAAATTTACCATTTTGGCTATTTTTAGGTTTATGGTTCAATGGCATTAAGTACATTCATATTATGTGCAAACAACCACCATCCATCTCCAGAACTTTTTTATCTTTCCAAAGTGGAACTCTGTACCCTTTATACCATAACTCCCATTTCTCCCTCCCTCAAGCTCCTGGCGAGCATCATTCTACTTTCTTTCTCCATGAATTTGACTATTCCTGGTATCTCATATTAGTTGAACCTACAGTAGAATATTTCTAATCAATTTTTTTAATTGCCCATTTACGGATATAGGCTTTTATCCACTAAATTAAAAAAGCTTATTTATAGTAATAATTTTCTAATTTTAATGATACAACATTCTATTAGGATCCTTTAGAAATTTAATTAATTTTTGGTAGAACTTATATTTAGAAATAAAACAACATTACAAGGCACCTTTAAGATATATGAGTTGATCAAATATCATTGATCGTAGGGCCCATTACTTTTATGTTGTTAATCTTGCTTTTGGATTGTACAGAATGTTTTATACTTGGAGGCTTTGAAGAAAATATGAAAGAACAAATAAATCAAATTGTTATATAATACTATTGTTTTTGTCTTGCTGTTCAATAGCTGATGCTCTGTGGTAAAACTGCCGTTTGGTTTAACATGGCACTCATACAAGCCATTTTAAAAGTGAATAAATCAGAGCCAGCTGGTTCTTTAGTGTGGAATTTGCAAACCATTAAAAATAAAGACACTTTCTATGATTTTATTATCTTGGTGGTAAATATATCACCAGAACCAGATTTGATTTCTGGTCACCATTCACTCTTTTTTTTCTAGTAAAGGTAATTTAGAGATAACTTTTGGGGGAAATGAAAATTAATAATGACTTGTAGGATGTACAGTGAGGGAACAAATAATGTCAGGTAAATGATTATTTAGAAATGAGATCTGGTCTTCCCTGAACAAGATTGCTTACTGTTTTCTTCATCATGGAACAGAATAAAATGTGGTAACAATCTTCTGTAGTTGAATTGCTGCCACACATAATTGGGTCCCACAGACATACAGCCTGAATTTTGGTGAATTTCTTAGTATGCATTTTAGATTAAAAGTTGCACAACAAGTCACATTTCTATAGTTTTGAACAATATTTTTATTAAAATTTACAATAGCAATTAATACTTTTATTAATTAAAGAAGTTAAAGGTTATGAAAAATATCACTGTAGAAATAGATTTACATTTAGTCTTATGCTTTATTTTCAAAATGCTTTTTAAAAAATGTTATTAATAATTAAGATACAGTTGCATAAAGATAAATATTTTGCATACTGTAGTTCAGTAAATTTTGTCAAAAGGTCATATTCTTTAAATTACATTATGTAGACAAAGTTCATAATCTTCAACATAGTATTTTATAGAACTAAATGTAATATAATTTGTATATATGCATATATTACACATTATTGGTGTATTATATAGTATATAGTATATAAAATACATTATTATATATATACATAATAATATATTTTGTATATATTTGTATATATAATTGTCTGTTTTGCTGAATCATTTGCAAATTAAGTTGCATATATTATGACACATCTTTAAACAATAAAGACATTCTCTTATGTAACAATACCATAATGGCATTTAAGAGAACAACAATTTCACAATATCATGTCATATCAGCCCATGTAAAATTTTCCCATTGTCTCTTTTTGAAACAGTATTCAATTAAGGTTTGGTTTTGATGTCTTTTTAATTTAAACTGATCCCTCTACCTTTTAAACATTTTTTTGAGCAGCTATGGGGTTTCATTTACTTTTGGAAAAGTTCAGGACAGTTGTCTTTGAAAATCACAAATTCTGGGTTTTCTGATTGTTTCCTTGTGGTGTCATTTATCTTGTTCTTCTATCCCTGCATGCCCTCTCAGCTGGAATTTAGGTCTGGAAGCTTGATTTGATTAAGATTTGATAATGCTTAGTACTTTGTATTTCTTCAAATCAGGAGCTGTGAAAGGATTTCCAAGTGATCTATGATAGGGATAAGAAATTAAGTGTTAACTTCTGGTGTTATTGATACTAAGTTTGATCAATGCGTTTGAATCTTGGTTGGGAAATTCCCCTGGAGTTTTACTCAGGTACTAGCTGCAGCACAGGATAGGGAAGCTGGAATAGGAGTTTACGGTATAGAGTGAAGTCATGTATATAAGTGTGCTTTCTAATACTGGGAAGAGAGATCTTGCAAATGTGAATTCATGACTATTGGGACAACAGAGGAATGGGTGACTGGCCTTCTTAAATTTTGATTTGTTATTTGTTTTAGTGAGCTGTGGTTAGTATAATTAATAAAGAACTCAATAAAGTACTTTGTAACCAGTCCTCACTATGGAAATGAACACTATTTTGCCGTGATTAGAGTGGCGGTCCTGGTTGAGAGATGCTGGGTTATGTTGAGTGGCAGTGCTTCCAGTTTATGAGGTCTCTCACATTTCTAAGGTTAGACTTTCCGATAAGCAGTCAGCTATCTTGCAAACACCTCCAATAATGGAAAATAAGCACTCCTCAATAACATTTTAAAAAGAAATAGAGAGAGACCTACAACTGAGAGCCCTGGAAGGTAAAATCACTTTGGGGGCTTACATAACATGTGGATGCCCCAACCTCATGCCACATCTAGTGAATCAGATTACACGTGGGAGGCCTGTGGGAGGACAAGGGTGAGGGCCAGGCTTCAATATTATATAAAACTCTCCCTAGGTGATTTTGTTATGTTCTAAGGTTAAAAATAATTGAAGTAAGAATAGCCATTATAAGACTGATTATGATCATGGAACTTCTTTGCTTTAATTTT
This sequence comes from Cynopterus sphinx, assembly GCA_030015415.1. Taxonomy (NCBI): domain Eukaryota; kingdom Metazoa; phylum Chordata; class Mammalia; order Chiroptera; family Pteropodidae; genus Cynopterus; species Cynopterus sphinx. The sequence goes on along the minus strand of CM057384.1, from coordinate 92,284,737 downwards.
CATCAGACTTAAAGTTCTCTGAACTCTTTCCTCAGAAGGTTGTATTAAAATTCCATATATTAGGAACTTAGAGCAACCAATATGTCTCAAGCCAACCTACCTGGAAAGAATAAGCATGCTGTGACCTCTCAGTCGTGGATAAATTGATATCTCATACTTTTGTTTGTAATTTTTATGAAAAGGATCTAAAATAATTAGAGCCTAGTGCCCAAAATTACATCCTTGTGCCTTCCCTGCAGTTTGTGGTTAAAGGGACTGGGCAGGAGTGACAAAAATTCATTGTACCACAGAATATTCTTAGTGAGTGATGTATTTGCTTCAGAGTGAAGTCCAATTACAAATGAAAGTGAAATAATGAGTATGTCACAGCATTCTGAGCTGTACAGCTGGGAATGAACTGAGGATCCAAGGCTGCAGACACATGTTGGTTAGATCCCAAGCCTTAAGGCTAAATCTTGGGGGACTGGGGAACTCAAGCCTAACCACTCAGAATGGGAACATGTAGATGCAGAATTTCCCATGAGCTAGCCATACTGGAGTAAGCCAGTTAAAAACAAGTAAAATTGCCTTTTAATTTTGGAAAGGCTTGGCCTGTTGCCCTAGTTCATGGAGGTTTTATAAGGAAGTGATTGTAGAGTAATTTGCAAACAGAAAGTATTTTTAATACTATATTTTAGTTGCATTAGGAATAATGATTTACATTGGGGAAATGAGTCAGATATTATCCAAGCATTGAAATAGGCACATTTCCGATCTAGTGCTGAGACTGTCTGGGGGAAAAGAAGAGAGTATGTAAATTTAGCCCGTATCATGTAAGTTCTGGAAATAATTGTAAATAATTGGATTATTAGTAAGGAATTGGAAGTGTGGGCAGATTCATTTCTGTGGTTGGAGTATGGTACTAAAAACAGCATCTTTGGCCATCTAAATGAAGTACAGGGCAAAAAGCACATGCTGCTAAATCAGAATGACATTTGAAAAACACGTGAATAGGGCATTTATCTTCCAAGAGATTTTTAGATCCAATTCCGTTTCATTCAGATTATTCTTTTCCCTCTGCAGTTAATAATTTTTACTGAAAATATGGTTGTACAAATACATATATGTCCACATACTATTCTCCACTGTCAAATGAACTGGTTCATTGTCCATAGTGATAAGATCTAGAGTGAAAATGTGTTAAGTCAATAAATTTTGTTATCTCTACTCAAATTATTTGCCACATATTCAGTACATTTCATAAAGATGAGTCCTTATGGGCTTTAGAGATGCCTAATGAATTTTGTCAGAATTAACAAGTGCTATTTCATGTGTTTCTTATTGAAATGAGGGCAAGGTGTTATTGACTCTGGAAAAGTCTTAAGGGTTATTTTTCTTTTTATGAAGACCTTCCAATGAGGAATGTGTGTCTGAAATCATGAACCAGTGTTAGACAGGACTGATCATATTTTCCTAGCATTTTGTGTTGTGCCCTGATTTTGCTGGTGTCACTCTCAAATCACCATATTTGAACCTATCCTGAATCTTTGCAGACTTCATATGTAGAATAATTCCATAGTGTATCTTGGAAAAATGAAGAGAAAAAATGAATCCGGGAAGTGTTGAAGAGAGGATTTAAAATTAAAATTCATGTTCTATTATGTTCTATAAAGATCAAAAATGGCACGCCAACATGAATCTGTTTGATTAAAACATTTGAACTTGTCTCAATAAATTTAAGAGGAAAAAAATCTAAGTTTTTTCATTGTTACCTAACATAGGTTTTATTTATTGTTTTTAAGTAAAAAAATTATGTTGCTGTGATTTTTCTAGTCTCAAATGTAAGATATGTATAGTCATAAAAATCTTCATGGCTGTTACATGAGACTAAACATTCTTCATGTGAAAGGAATTTATTGGTAAAATACACTGAATGTTGTGTGTAATAATGAAGAATTGCAAACAATTTCAATAATGCACAGTAAGACAACTAGTGAATAAATTATGCTATAATTTGAAGGAAAATTATGCAGCCATTGAAATTATATTTTGGAACAGCATTTAATTACACAGGAAAATGCTTTTGGTATATTTAGTATAATTCATATTTTTGATAAAAAATAAAATACACATGCATGTAAAGTTATATTAAATAATATAACCAATATGTTATCAAATATTTCTTTACATGCAATTACATATGATTTTTATTTTCTTATTTATACTTTATTTTTATTTTATAATTGTCTGAAATAATTATTTTTATATCAGAAAATTACATGATAGAATATTAAAAGAGAAAAGAAACATCGCGTATTGGAGAAGTATATATTTAATGTCTATATATAATAATTGGGAAAATTGAGCCAAAGAAAGAAAGATGAATTTAGCATTGCATTTTGTCCATGTACTTATTGCATTTAAGAGCAATTTTATTGCAAACTTTAGTGCTCACAGGTTTTTTTTCTTTATTGGCAATGAAATGAAGGCAGAGATTTTATTCAACGGCTCGAGAATTTAATTTTTGTATTCTTGTTTGAATTCAGTATCTGTGGAAGAAGATGGTAGATTTTGAATATATCCGGCATATCATGAAGGGTATTAAAATATACCTAGAATTTGACTATATAAAAGTAAAAATAATCAGCAGGGTATAAAAAGACATAAACCAAGTAAAAAGATAAATAACAAACTGAGGAAATGTCAGGAGATCTGGCTGGAAAGCTGGGTCAGCCCAGAGCATAGAGACTTGAGGGGAACAAAGTTGTAAGGTCAGTCTTGCTGATACTGTACTTAAGAGTTGTCTTTAGTAGATTGCATGCTTATGTCCCATTAGCTACTTGAGAAAGAAAGAAGAAAATAAAAATGAAAATATAACCTAGTGGTTTTATTGTCATACCCAGTGATTCCCATAAAACTGTAAAACTCAGTGGTGAAAGGAACATATTGCGGTCATTTAGCCCATTCCTAGACCCACAGGAAACACTCTATCTGTATCTGGTGTGCTTCCAAAAATGACAAAAGGAAGCATATAGTGTTGGGTTGGAGATAGGAGCCCATGAGGCTTGCCACATCCCAGCATTCCCTTATCTGTCAAGGCTACTGTAGAATAAAAATGGGTATTATGGCCTGGTTTCTCACAGCCTGGCTTTGGTCTTCTGGGCTTACTATACTACATCTTAATCTTTTTTATTTGTTGGCTGTCGGACCCAGATCAACTTTCTCCCTTCAGCAGGGAGGGAAAAAAATAGGAGGCAGATTTTGTATCCAATGAAACTGCTCAGAAATTGTCCTGTGGCCTTAGCTTATCTCTATTTGCTTTGAGATGGTCTTTTTTTTTTTTTTTTCCCCAGGGATTACAATGATTTCAGACCAGTGTCTTTACTCTTTATATTAAATATCTAATGACTTTTACCTGGCTTAAATTTTAAAAATGTTGTTTTGTTTACTTGTTTGGTTTTTGTATTCCAAATAAGATGAACCCAATCCAGAAGAAATGGGTTACCATTAATTTTGTTCAAGGAACTCCCAGGAAGAAGGTGCCATGAGTTGCCTCATTGAAAGTTTTGAAATTCTTTGCTTGTTCTGACATGAGTTATAATAGACTGTAAGCTCTGTGAGGGCAGGGATTTGGCCTCTTCATCACTGAAGCATCTACATCAAGCATGGGCACGGTTCATATTAGGTAGGCACTGATACCCTTCTCGAGTGAGTGAATGTGTAATAATATTATTATATTTGTGTAACACATCACGGTTGTATTTTCTGTTAGCTCATCCAATCCTCATAGCAGTGTCTTCAAAGTGGGTAAGACCCCGTGTTTTTATCCCTATTTTGTAGGTGAGGGAAATGGGATTCAAAGGTAGACTGACCTCTCGAGGCTTCACATGGAGTCAGCAATGTGCGACTCTCTTCCTGAAGACCATTTCCCAATTTGGAATTAAGCATGATGATACACAGCTGTTCCTTTGTGTGGTGGTTCTTGCTTTTCTGGACTTTCATGGAATTCTCCTTTTTTTTTCAGATTACAGGACGGGCCCATGTTTTACTGTGGTCAGCAACCAGATGTGCCAGGGACAGCTCAGCGGGATTGTCTGCACAAAAACTCTCTGCTGTGCCACAGTGGGCCGAGCCTGGGGCCACCCTTGTGAGATGTGCCCTGCCCAGCCCCACCCCTGTCGCCGAGGCTTCATTCCAAATATCCGCACGGGAGCTTGTCAAGGTAAACCCCACGTTGATGGAGTTGCTAATGGATTCACCTTATTTGCTCTTGAGAGCCATTCTCCAAGGGGGTTGGAGAGAAGGGAAAAGCAGCATCAGAGACATAATGATTTTGCTGACGGCACCATATCCAACTTAGACATTAGAAGCGTGGTTCAGGAGAGCAACTGGTCTCCCTGGATTTTTCCTTGCCAGCAGTTTCTCTTCCATCCTCAGAGGTTTCCATGAGGTGCTACGATTCTGTTTACAGCCATGCTGCACATTATAGCAATACTGTATATAAACACAAAGCAAAATTTGTGAACAAGGTAGTTTGTTTTTCTTGATTTCCCCCCCTTATTGAAATCATTGGAGTTTCTCCCATTCATGGGTTGTACTTAGCTGACCTGAAGAAAAATTTTTCCCTCTCCATTTTACATGCTACATTATGCTTTTTTTTTTATAAGTCAAAAATAAATTAGGATTTGTTTCACAGTTTTAAATATCCCCAGATGTAGCCTGCTTGCCTCTTCTCCTGCCTCCCATAGAAGCCCTTACTCTGTTTTTGGCTTTTACTCCTGTTCTTCCAGCTGTACAAATTCTTTTATTGTCTGGATGTCTGGCAGGAAACAGGAGGAAGTGAACAGAGGCAGCTCTGCACTAAACTGATGGGATTGAAAACTCCCAGGCTGTATCTGTTTCCTTTAGACGTCTTTGGTGCTTTTTTAGCAAGTCACAATATTTTCAGAAAATTCAGGGTATGCTTTTCTGAGGCAAATAGATACAAGTTTAGTTTTATTCTGTATGTTAATTCTAAGGATAATATGCAGTAAAACAGAACTTGCGCTTAATCACATAGTTCTGTGGGGCTCTATTTTATGATACTTCAATAAATTCCACTTCTGATAAACACCATTGGTGCTGACCCCTGGCTTCTATGTACAACATACAATGGCTATGGATGAACTTCGAATGTATTCTGGACATCAGGAGAAGCAAGAAGTCACTGAAACCTTAGAATTACGGAGTCAATTGTATGATTTTGTAAAATAAAGAGTAAATTTAGTACCGCTGTAGTGCCATCTTATTTTTTCGTCCTTAGACAGTCCTAGTGAATTTCGAAGAAATTCTTGGTTTTGGTCTTCTGAAGTCAGATAATACCCATGAACTCACTGACAGTGACCAGAGAGCCAGATTTTGAGTGCCCAGCTGCTGGTCCATTGTCCGAGGCTGAGGTGGTAAGATGGTTGGAGGAAAGAGAATGAAGGAAAGGGAAAGAGCGACTGCTCTTTAGCTTTGCTATTCATTTCAGACAATCTGGACTTCTGGACTTTTCAAGTATTTTCTTTCTGTCTCTTTCTGACTCTGCTATTCAGCATCCAAGAAAAGTATTTTTTATAAGAAAATTTGTGAAAACCCATGGAATCAAAAGGTAATTGCATTGCCACTTCGAGAATGAAATGCTGCTGCTGCAGCTGCTGCTGCTGCTTCTTCTCCTTCTTCTCCTTCTCCTCCTCCTCCTCCTCCTTCTCCTCCTCCTCCTCCTTCTCCTCCTCCTCCTCCTCCTCCTCCTCCTCCTCCTCCTCCTCCTCCTTCTCCCTCTTCTTCTCCCTCTTCTTCTCCTTCTCCTTCTCCTCCTCCTCCTCCTCCTCCTCCTCCTCCTCCTCCTCCTCCTTCTTCTTCTTCTTCTTCTTCCTCCTCCTCCTCCTCCTCTTCTTTCTCCTCCTTCCTCCTCCTCCTCCTTCTCTTTCCTCCTCCTCCTCCTCCTCCTTCTTCCTCCTCCTCCTCCTTCTCCTTCTTCCTCCTCCTCCTCCTCCTCCTCCTCCTCTTCCTCCTCCTTCTTTCTTCTTCTTTTTTGAGAGATTCTGTCATCAGCTTGGGGCTTTGTTTTCTTGCTGGTATTTTCAGTCCGTGGGTCAGATATAAGGGGCTGTGGGTAAATGGGTTCATAAAGGAGCCTATTTTGTCCTTATTTTTAGAATGAATGGCCAGCAGAGAATTCCTTAATGTCTATTTCCTCTTGGCCAAAAATCATGATTGACCCGACTATTTAGCTTTACTTACATGTACAATCTTAATTTCAAATGACATTTTAATAAATATTTTTAACATATCAATTGAATGGAAAATTCTGGTCTAAGAAAAATTGAGATTGGCTCTAAAACATAATTTAATTATATTTCACATGCAGTTATTCACTTGTGGGCTTGGACATCCTATTTAAAATAGTAAAGGACGCTTTTATTTTTTCATCCTTAGAAAGTCCTAGTGAACTTTGAAATAATTCTTGGTCTTGGTGTTCTGAAGTCAGCTAATACCCATGAACTCACTGACAGTGACCAGAGAGCCAGATTTTGAGTGCCCAGCTGTTGGTCAAAGTTCACACGTAGCAGTTGTATGTTGCATGTAGAAGCCAGGGGTCAGCACCAACAGTGTTTATCAGAAGTGGAATTTATTGAAATATAAATTGCTGTTCCTTTAGTACTCCCCTTTCCTGTGTGCCGACTTTTCTTAACAATGCAGGTTTTGAATTTTAAAAAGTATAAATGTCTAGCTTTTAAAAATTTAATGTAAAAGAATATAAAAAAAATGTAGGTTTTTAGAGATCTTATAATTGTGTTCAATTGTGATCACTGTCTTGTTTCACACAATGAAGACTCAAACTAAAGAGTATACTAGGCTTCCAGATTGCTAAAAAATTACCCAAAGCAGGAGAAGAAAAGTTAGACTGCCCTCCTGGGGTCTTTATTAAACCAGACTTTTGTATGTTGTGGATAAAGAGGTGGAAAGTACATGAACTTTCACAATCTTTCTAACTGAACATAACAAGCCTGTAATGATTATGTTTGTTCCCAGAAGGTTCGTATTTGGAGTTCCACATTTATTCCTTGGGTCCTGGGGATTCAACAGTGAACAGAATGGACAAAAACAAAAACAAAAACAAAACAAAACAAAAACTGTTCTCAGGGTGTTTGTATTGAAGACAATCAACTTATAAATCAAAAGAAAGCAAACGTATTTGTTAAATCACTTGATTCGTACTATGAAGAAGGAATGACAGGGGGTGGGTCTTGCTATTAGGTTGGCCAGAGAAGGGTCAATTTCTAAATTACCTTTGGAGCAGAGACCTGATGGGTGGTACAACATGAACCACGCGGTGGTATAGAGGAAGAATAGTCCAGGCAGAGGGGCCACCACTACAAAGCCCTGAGGCAGGTACATCCTTGGTGTATTTGAGGAAAGGCAAGGAACCTGTGGATATGGAGAGAGGGAGGAGGGAGGAGGTGAGGTCAAAAAGTGGAAGGATTAGGTAGAATCTTCTGAGACTTAATGTGGACTTCAATTTTAAGGTGAGGAGGACATGATCTGACTTTGAAAGGTCCCCTCTAGCAGCTGCTCTGCCAGCAAGGTACCATCATCTAGGGATCTCTCTTGCTTCTTGGACTAATTTGCTAGGTTGTTTAATTTTCACTGGGCAGGCCAATTCTACAGAATGTAAGGTGACTATTTTTTTTTTCGTTTCACTTGTACAAAAACATTAGCTGTCTCGTGCAGTCTGATCTTATTTCGGTAAATTTTAACTAAATTATTCATTACAACTTGAAGACAGTCTTATTATAGAAATATGTCACCTTTTGATTCTAAGGGTTTATAGAATAACTCTAGCTACTACTATCAACCTTTTTTTTTATTGTATACTTTGTCGTTTGCAGCACGCATAATAAAACCCATAATAAAAGTTAGTACAAATATTCTCCTTGACATGGGAGAAGGTAGAAGATGAGAAAATAAAGAATGCTTATAACTTCTTATAGATCATTACAAGAATATTTTATATGAATCAATGAATTTTATATATCTTTTCTCTCTTTCCCTCTCTCTTGTTTTCTCCCTTCCCTCTATTCTTCCCTCCCTCTTTCCCTTCCTGCCTCTTTCTCTCTTCTAAAATCTGACAGATGTGGATGAATGCCAGGCCATCCCTGGGCTCTGTCAAGGAGGAAATTGCATTAATACTGTTGGGTCTTTTGAGTGCAAATGCCCTGCTGGACACAAATTTAATGAAGTGTCACAAAAATGTGAAGGTAAGAAATATCATGCTTTGCAGTTAAGGGGTGAAGGGGCAGGCAAACCCCAATCAGTGACCAGCATTTTTGCACATTGTTCCTAAATCCTCTGTCTTTGTCATTTTTGTAAATGTATAATTATAGTATTTTTACCAGGAATAATATGCCTTTGTGCTATTGAACCAGAAAAACCCTGCAGCTTTTTCTACTTTTATAGACTCAAAATAAGAGATCCATCTGAATCAAATTAAATATTAAAACATGAAATATTTTTGAACCAATATTTGGGTTTAAATGTTTAAGACACATGTTTTTGAATAGTTCTAGAGATATGATGTTAAATTTGATCATTACTTATCATTCAGAATAACATCTTTTTATGTTTTTCTAGTTAAAAATATATGTTTGATTTTTTTAAAGAGCTCTTTTAACTCATATTAATTCTCCAAGTACAAGTTTAGGATTTTCTTTTCTGCCTATCAAATGAAAACCTTTTAATGCTAATCAAAGAAAAATAATGAGGTAAATTGATTTATTTGCATTTAGTTTATAGTTGAGGTTCTAAAAATGTATATACAGAGAATGTATTCATATTCACCACTACTGCTGTTTGCCAAAAAGAGGCCTGGCTTCCAAGTGTAATATATGCTTTTTTTCATGAAAGGGAGACATCCATGAAATTAGTAGGCAGCATTGAACTCTCTTATCTTTGTTGAGTCTGTATACCTTATATGTGTATAATAGCTGACAATAATGTAACAGCATTCTCAAAGCTACATCTCTAATCAAGCTGAGCAGAGAAAACGTTGTCCTTCATTTTCAACTCACTCTGCCTGGTGTGATATGAGGGTTCATTTAGATTCATGCACTTTTGTTGACAGCAGTTGCTGTTGTATCTGTACTCCTAAACCCTAGCAATGAGAAATAGTTCATTCCAAGGCATTTATCTGGCCTGGTGTCATTAACCTTTTTTTGTTGAGAGCCACGGTATATCACACATGTGAAAAACAGCTTTAAATTTGAGGTGCAATTCATAAATTTCACATAAGTTTAATATCTACTTGCCCTGAAACTGTGTAATCTAACTCTGGTAGAATTATCTTTATGGGTTAGAGTTATTTTCAGTTATTCATCATCACAGAATTTATAATGACATATTCTTGAACATGTTATAAACAGTTGTGGTAGCCGTGAAAAATGAAGTTTTTGAAAGACGTAGGGCTCCTTAAAAACATTGTTAAGTTAAAAAAAAAAGAAAACAATAAAATTGTCTCTCTCTAGGGCAATGTGTTTTAGAAATTTTATTGTGGATCAAGTTAGAAGCAGAGAATGTTAATACAGAAAGGGCCAGGAATGACCTAGTTCCACCCTTTCATATTATAAATGAAGGAACTGTATCTTGGATATGTTAAGTGCCTATTTGAGGTCATTCAGATAGTACTAAAATTTAGTTTTTTTTTATTCACACTCTAGCTCTTGTTGTACCATATTATATTGTCTTCTTTCCTAGATGTAAACCATTACCTCTCCTTTAACAACTACATTTTCTTATATTTCAAAATATTTAAAATATTAAGGTACAGATTTCAGGTACTGTTATATATATGTTTTTATGACACTAATAAAGCTATTAAGGTTTATCACATGCAAAAACCATATCAACAATGGGTTGTATCTTACATCTTTAGGCTTTCTCAGCTTAATATATTCAGCTTCAAGAAACAAAGTCAGCTTTAAGATTTAGGGCAATATCGTTCATCTGACTTGTCTAGTCTATGTTTTATTTTCTGGAATTATGACAGCTCCCATCCTGGACTAGAATTGTTTTCCTGAACCTCTTACCTTTCATTCAGACCAGTCAGTTAATAGATTATTCATGATTGATCACCTTCTATGGTTATGAACTAGACATAAGACATACAGATTTAATATTCATACTGAAAGCAAAATGATTTAAAATCCTTTTATTGAGGCTAAGAAACCTATTATGGTTCAGTCTGAGAATTACTTAATCTTTTCCCACAAATGTGTTTTTTTCCAGCTATCTATTGAAATCAGTAGCAAGATAAAAACAGAATACTTTGACTAGACCTTTTTTTCTTCTTTTGCCATCTACTGTTACATTATATTCCCTTTTCTTTTTTATTTTTTTATGCAAAATTGATATTGGAAGAGAATGTCCTATTCGTATTGCATTTACTTTGTCTGACCTGGAGGCTGGTATGGGCATTGTTGCTCTGTTTTACTCTGGCAGGAAAGTAATTGGAAAGTCCTCCAAGGACACATGGTTAGCTGGATCCCCTCCAACAGCCTTGCTCTTCTCCCGCTCCAACGCTTCACTGTGGGAATGGCATAACTCTGGACAAAGCATAGTCCCCAGAAGGTCAATAGGAGGAATTCCAGAAAATCTGGGCCATTTCACTGAAAGGGTGAAGAGACCATCTGTGTGCCCTAGGCTGATGGTCAGGCCACAATGAGATTCTGTGCTCTTCTAAAAATTGTTTCAACACCTTTGTTATTACTTTGAGTGGCTTTTTAAATGTATCTCTTCCTCTTTACCTGGAGAGGAAGGAACTATTTATCTGGAATTTTAAAAATACAATTCAATCCAATACTGGTTTTATCACTTTACAAGATGCTAACCTCACTCCCTTTGTGATGGTGAAAGCATCTTTTCTTGAGATCTTTCTTTTGCAGAATTCCCTCTTCTTAAAATATTCTCCTCCCGAAACTTAAAAAAAAAAGTCATGTACCAAGTTTTATATCGGCACATGCAATTTAGGTACATTTGATATGTAACTAACAAGCTGAAGGGGTTAAATATTAATTATTAAATTTTTATAAATCAAAGGAGGAAAAGATTGAGATTTATAGCTGTGATTTGAGGAAAAGGGAAACAGAGTTCATGCCCACCCTTGTTGTTGATTTTTTTATTGAATCTAGATCATACACACTGAAAGAACACATGAGCCTTCTCTTTTTGGAAAACAAGTTCATATTTGCATAGGTTACTGTGGAAAGAAATTAAGAAATAAAAAGTATAATTAAAGGATTAAGATTTATTTCTAGAAAAAGTCCCTTGGATTCCTAATTAACCACTAATATTTTGAGATTTAGATTTTTTACCAGGCCAGCCTTTAACAGGATTTTTAAAAAATATAGCTCTTAAGTTTGTGCACTTTCTAATATGTGAGCCAAAACCCGAAGATTTTACTTCCTAAAATAATGGCACATTTATCTGATGGCTACTTGCTGCTGTTAGGGGTTCTTGTCTTCTTAATCCATTGCCATAGGTGGAGCTCCATCCTGTGCAATTGGTTGCAGGCCCTTGACTCTCACTGTTCACGGTCACTGACTTCCTGTACTGTCGTTGAACAAAATCTCTATAGTAAAGGTATAAGAGCCATGGCACTAAGGTAAACCTGGCCCTAGTCCTGGTAATGTCTCTCATCCTCTGTGTGATCTTGGACAAATCATTTACCAGCTCTGAGTTACTTCAACTTGCAAAAGAGGAGGTTGAACTAGATGATATCTGGGGGTTCTTTCCAGTTCTTCAATCCAGACTCCATCTGCACATTTCTCGTTGTTTTCCGATTGTGATCAGACTGTTGGTGCTGCATGAATAAGAAACCATGCAAGCTGGCATACGTGGTGTGACTGGATTTTGTGTGTGCAATAAAGGTCATCTCAGAGGCTTGGTGGTATTCATAGCTATTAATGTCACATATTGCTTTTAAACAACTAGCATAATTTTTAGTTTTTTTTTTTCTCACTCCGTTAATAATCTAGACAGTCCAGAAAGGGTAAACTAGTTTCCTCCATTTCTCACTGATGATGGATGTCCATGGATGGAGTTCCAGGACAGCTGAGTGTCCCAGTGATGCTTGTCCCAGAACCGGGACCAAGCATCATTCCATTTGCCCCCCCCCCACACACACACACTCCTTCCTTCCCTCCTACTAGAGTTGCCCCAGGATAGGGAAGTGGCCAAGGGACTAGAAGAATGCCCAGGGAAAGCAGATGAGATGGAGGTATAAGAAGAAAGACCAAGAACAAAGGATGGGGGTAACAAATCAGAGGGAAGGAATCTACCATTCTTGTCCCTTTTTAGGCTCACAGCAAGAAGCCAGTGAGGCTGCAGGCAGCTACCAAGGGATAGTTACTTCCCAGCAGCTCTGCCTCTCCTCCCTCCTGCCCCAAGAAAATGAGGTGGGAGGGGGGACGTCTAGAGCATAGAAGTAGCTCTTTCTGGCCAAGCCTCACTCCCCACCAGGCCCCTGAAAGTGATTTACTTTTATGGCTGGCATTTGATACAGACTGGCTTGCAGAAACTGAGAAAGCCACCAGTCTCAGAGTCTCTCCTACTTGGGATCCCTGAAATGCTATTATGTTAAAAGGAGATAAACAAAGAATGGTAAGAGCCTGGAGGAATCATAAATTGGTATGAATGAGTTGTAGAGTATAAGTGATTCTAGTTCAAATGCTTTATTCTAGCCTTTTACCATCAGGGACTTCCACCACAGTCTGGTGGTAAAATCAGAACTTTGCTTCCATTATTGCAAAGCAATGAGACTGAGACGGAAGGTAGTCCAGGAAAGCTGAAAGGCACTAGACACGTGAAGGAAAAGGATGTTTTCCTGAGGAGAGGACACTAAAGGGAATTCAGAACCATTTAAGATCCTTTAAATTGAAAAACGTGGCCTGGTAGTTTTATCTTGATCTGTGTGAAAATTAGGGAGATATGAGCTATGGTGTATTTCCTGACCTGCTGACCTTTGAGGCCATGCACCTGGGTGGAAACCCTGCCCCTGCCTCTGCCCAGCCCCTGGCTGTTGGAGGCTTGGGTTTAACATCACTTTATAAATGAACCTCTTTGCTCTTATTTTAGGTTTTACTTATGCCAGTTCTCTGAAGGCCTCCTCTCGGCCCCAGAATTATAGAAACAAGGTCCTACAGCCATACCTCTACAGTGAGGATTAGCTGAGCTGACACACCAGAAGCATTTAGACAATGCCTAGTACTTGATATACATTACCTCATTATTATTGTCGTCGTAATATTCAGTAAAGGGTCCAGATCTAACCTAGCTATCATGTGAAGGAAGATCTTTCCTTCATCCTGCCAAAGTTAATTCTGATTTTTTAATTACTTTTTTGTGATATATACTGTCACTTAAATAACCTCTTTGAGTATTACAGGAATGTAGCAATCATTTATACTAACAGGTAGAGAAATTTTTCTTTTAATAGACACTGTCTCCTCTCATGATCTTTGATAGGTGTTATATGACATAGACATAGCTATTAGAGACACTATGAGAAAGATGCATTCTTCTTAATATCTTTGTGTTATGGTTATATCCTCCTCTACCTTTAAATGAAGTGTTGAATCTTAGAGGTTCTTTGATATACTTATTTAGCTTTTGTTGATTTTAAGTAGTACGAGGCTGTTAAATCCAGAAAGATCAATGTTAAAGAATTGTCTTAAAATGAGCCTTTAGATGTTATGCCAGTTCTAGAACCTTAGGCTCTGTTCTTGGCTGTTTCTCTGCCTGACTTTCACTGACTCCAATGAAATTTATATCTGTGGGAATAAAATATGCACCTTTACCATTATAGGACTTCACAATGACAATGCTGTGTATGTTAGCACTGACTCTAATATAAGCAGTGAAATATTATTTGGTTTAGCCTCACACCTAGGATAAAACAACGGGGATTTTGCTTTTAAAATGGTTAAACTGCATGTAAACAGTGTCACTGCTGCCTTTCTAACTAACTGGGTGGACTTGAGTTAGAAGATACTTAGTCCACTTAGAACTATGTTTTGTAAGTGAAGAGCAGTACTTAGGCTGGAGAAATATGTTCTTATTTTTAAATGTTACGGCCTTCGGAGTCCAAGGGTGTTAGTCTGGCCATTGCAATACTCTGGGGAGATTGGGGTCAAACTGCACCTCTCTCTAGCTTAGTGTGGACACGGTCATACAGATGCTCTGTGCCCTGGGGTCACTGTTAGCGTAAGCAGGAAGTCCTTAATTTGTTCTCTTTCCTCACTGTGTCACGTCTTCTGACAACTGTCAGTGTACAATTCTGGCTCTTCAAAAGCAGCCTTTAAGGAAATGGTCAGAGTTTTTCTAAGGGACTTTTATTGCTTCCTTAGAGGGGACCAGTGGCCTCAGGCTCTGAGGGCTAACCCCAGCTGTGACCTCAGTTGACCCCAAAGGCAGTTGGGGAGTTGGAGTGGTTTTCAGAGTTGTCCACATTGTGCAGAGGGGAATGGACCATTATCCCTCCTCCGTAATCAGTCATTGGGTTTGGGCTCCTGTGAAAGTATAGCCTTGGGTGAGGTGTCTCTCTACAGCTCAGGTGGTCCCAGAAGGAGCTGAGAGCCAGAGGTACCTCCAGTTTTGGGGCAGCAAGTTTTCCCTTGACTGAATCTGGGTGGAGCATCCCAGTGCCCACCACGAATCACTCTCCGAACCCACAGAAAACTATCATAATGACAGCTGGACTGCCCCCGAGAACACCAACTTGGCCAAGTCTTGGTCAGTGCTCAAGCCTCGTGGTCTTCTCTAGGATTTCCATATCTGCTTTGTGGAAATCAGATTGAAAGGAAATACAGAAACTAATGCAGAACATAGAATAAGTAGAAATGGACCTTAATGCAAACCGTGGAGACAGCAGGGAAAACAACTTTAAAATAAAGAGGAATATTAGCATGCTTTAGTTACTTGGTCAAACAACAGTACGTGGTTTTAGATTTTAAAGGGGAGTTTCTTTCTTTCTTTCTTTTTTTTTTGCTCTAGTCATTTGAACTTAGTAAATTCCTTGGATAAGTCTATGTTGAGAAAAGAAGCACCCACTTTTTGAATTGACTTTTATATGCAACTTGTATTCTGTAAAGACCCACGTTTCTGGGAACATGGTTTGACTGTTACATCTGAATCCTCAAAATGACAGTCTTATACGAATACTGACAGTGTTCTACGAATACTGAAATTCTTCTTTATGTTCTAGATATTGATGAATGCAGCACCATTCCTGGAATCTGTGATGGGGGTGAATGTACAAACACAGTCAGCAGTTACTTTTGCAAATGTCCCCCCGGTTTTTATACCTCTCCGGATGGTACCAGATGCATAGGTAGGTTTAATGGTAAACAACCTGCGTGGTTTCTATAAACTAGTTCCATAATGAACATTGTACAAATCTGTTAGGGCAGACATATTATTTCTCACTTGATGTAAAATATACATTTATGGAAATCTATTAAACAGTGGAGCACCCTCCTAAAGATAGAGGCACCTGGTGGTCTTGTTTTGGGATTTTGCCTCTAATAAAGAGAGATGATCCACAAGACCCTACAAATACCGGATATTGTCAGTCTGTAAATTAACTTTGCATTTATGTGCATACCAATCCGCAAAGCCATCTTTGCTTGACCCCTCTCTCTTTTTACCCCTGCCATTTCCTGGGACCTATGTTAATTTAAGTCTGAAATTTTGCCATAATCTTTTAATTTTTCTCCCTGCTTCCTGGCTTCTCTACAGTTTATCTTGTCAGATTTATCTTCCTAAAATGTTGATTTAATTAAATAACTCCCTTGCTCAAAAACCTCTGGTGATTTTCCATTAGGATTTAAAAATTAGCGGTTTTCAATCCCATGGATCTTTCTTCTTCCTTCCTTCCTTTCTCCCTCCCTCCCTCCCTTTCTCCCTTTCTCCCTTTCTCCCTTTCTCCCTTTCTCCCTTTCTCCCTTTCTCCCTTTCTCCCTTTCTCCCTTTCTCCCTTTCTCCCTCTCTCCCTTTCTCCCTCTCTCCCTTTCTCCCTCTCTCCCTTTCTCCCTCTCTCCCTTTCTCCCTTTCTCCCTTTCTCCCTTTCTCCCTTTCTCCCTCTCCCTTTCTTTCTTTCTTTCTTTCTTTCTTTCTTTCTTTCTTTCTTTCTTTCTTTCTTTCTTTCTTTCTTTCTTTCTTTCTTTCTTCTTTCTTTCCTTCCTTCCTTCCTTCCTTCTTTGTTTTTTTAATTAAAGATATGATTTTAAAATCTTCCTCCCTGTCCCATGGATCTTTACTGTCTTGGAGAGGGGAACTGTGAAAAGGGGTGGCTGGGTAGAAAGGGCTTCTACCTCCCACTCCCAAGACCCACATAAAACACTCCAGGCAACTCTACTTTTATCTGCTTGGTTATTGAGCTTCCATGTAAAATATTCTAGGGTCCTCTTGTTTAAAAACATAGATTTGACAACTGCCATATTTAGCAATTGCTAAGACTCCCTTCTAACTCCATTATCTAGCATGAAGTTCAAGTTCCAGAGTGCATAGACTAATAGTTAAGGGTTTCACTGTCTGACCCCTCCCAAACTTGCTAATTTGTCAGCACAGTCCCTGCTTCTTGCCCTAAAAGAGGCCATTCATTTTCATTCATGCCTTTAATCATACATATTGTACCACTCACAATATTCATCTCCCCAACTCAAGCCCCCTTTCTTCTCTGGTTCTCTGTCTTTGGAGATGGTCCGCAATCAGCTGACCTGAAAGCAGCTTCTCTCTTACCTGAGGATATACTTCTCATAAATTGCCTTATAGGGATATTCTATGTCTGTATATTTTTATCTCCCTAATTAAGTTGTAAGCTCTCCTTAAAGACGTTAGCTGTTGTGCTTTTACACCTGATGATTCTTAGCACAGTTCCCTGCATGTCATAGGCACTCAATAAGTATTTGTTAAATATGAAAATGAGTTTTTCCTTATTATCAGGACAAAGCTAGGAGGCCTGTGGCACATGGCCTTGGAGAAAAATGAATGCTGTCTTTTGATGTTTGTTTCTGGCCCATGTTTTCAAAGACACTCAGCTTCACATCCTCACCACAGGCCATGAATTTCAGACCAAAACAAAATTGCACTTGAAATTTCTAATTCCTTTTTACTTAGTCACATATAATAAAAGTTGAGGGCCGTCTTGTACCGTCGACAGTTGAATAAGTGCAACTAGAGAGGGAGGCATATCTAGACTTTTCCTTAAAAACAGCAGTGGTGCCTGGATTGCCTGATGTTCTGTAATCTTTTCATAGATACTGAACCTGCAGTGAAAGAATAACAAGTACAATTCATATAGCTCCTTTCCCACCCAAAATGTCTCAATTAGCACATGATGTCCAGTGGATATGCTTAGCAGAGAGATCAGAAGTTCTTACTGGCTAGATAATAGATTTTTTTTTTTTAATCTTCAAAGAGAGTCTTAAACTATATTAAAATGATAAAACACATGAATATAGCGGATGGTTTATATTTTTAAAGTTCTTCTTTTTTCAGCAAGTATATCCATGCTAACTTTTTACAAAGAAATTGAGTGAGGTATTTTCTTGCAATTATCTGACTTAATGTTCACAGCAGTGCTATGGATGGGGAGAAGCTGAGTTGGTTTAGAGAGTTCAGGTATATAACTTGGTCCAGTTGTTTAAATGACTAATAAGGGAAGGAGCTGGGATGCCACCTTGGGCATGGGTCCGCAGTATGGACTTCTCTCATGGCTTACTCCCAAATGAACACCAGATGCAGTAACTCTTTCTTACCATACCCCTAGGCAAGCACTGTTTCTCCTTCTTTGGAAATTTACTGTACCCATAATTAGTAACTTATTATATAAAATTATCCAAATAACATTTCTGCCTTGGCTAACATGGTTACTTCCTGCCATGGTAAAACACGGAGACCCCCTCAAAATCATCCCCAGTGGAAAGCAAATGCATATAGCCTCCAACTTGTAAACAAATCCAAGATTTGTTGGTAGGTTGGTTGGTTGAAATTAGTAAATCTAACCAATGGGAAGCTCCATATGTAGATAGTAGTGTGTAGTATCTTCCTTACATAGCTCTTCTGAGTATGAAGTTCCTACTATTTGTGACCTTCTGTCAACGCATTCTAAGACTCTCAGGCCTCCCCAGCCTCAATGCTCTCTTTGTCCAGTAAACTCTGACATAATTATTTTATTTTTTGTTCTATGATCTTCTTCCTTTGGCACTTTATAATACTTGGTGCAAGGTTGTCTTTTCATATTAGTATGCTTTGCCTTATCAATTCTTGGGAGTCCTAAAGATGCCCTGTACCTAGTTTGGGCTTCACAGCTCCTAATTCCTGGTCGGACAAAGCAGTCGTAGTGATTGCATAGCAGAAGACTGTCGATAGGCGAGGATGATTGTAAACACCTATTTGATTCATAATATATTTATTCTGATATAATGTGATTTCTGGGTCCTGAGAGGAAGGGCCAAGTTTTTCAGAAGGGAGAAAGGAGAAAAGTTTTCTATTCTTTTTCTACCAGATGTCTTTGCCAGGGCAGGTTTCAAATAGTAGATGAAGGTGTCTGTGGTTCCTCCTACATCCCTTTATCTCCTCCAAATCCTAACATTCTTCTACCTCCGCTCCCATAGGTCTTCAAGGTTATCCTAAAGCCACCTCTTGCCCTCTATGCAAAGTAATCCAGCACCACAATGTTTTTTTTTTTTCCTCTTCCTATGGCACTGATACATGATGACATAGAAACCTTCAATTCTTCCAAATGCTTCCTGGTTTTCACAGCTTTTCTCTTCTTTACCTATTAATTAGCCATAGATTTTCTTTCAAATTTTAAATTGTGCAAATGTGTGCGTTTTAAGCAAAGGCTCTCGTTCAGCAAGAAGAAAAAGAATTAGCAAAATGACGATTGTATGTATAGGTGCCGTTTGTAAATCATCTGTGGCAACTTAAATGTGGCTGATAATTTTTTCAGCCCCAAGATTAGCATTCTGATTAAGTCTCTGACCCATTGATTTAACATATAGGTTAGCCAGCTAGACAGTAGAATAGTGTCATAGTTAATGTGCGAAATAATGGACATTAGCTCATTAAGAGTCTGCTGTTGGCAGTTGTAAGTCCTAGCTTTGCTCTGAAAGATAGCCCATGCTGAAAATCATGCATACAAATTTTGGTCCAGTGTTTACACTGGGTTTTGCCCACCAAATTAATTTGAAGCTGGGATATAAGCCTTTGAACATCCTTTCCCATTCTCAACAGCCTTTGGTTTCCATGCCCCAAATATTTACTTAATCCCTGAATATACAAAATTATTAGTGGCTTTAAGGCAAGGCAAATTAGAATGTAGGAAATTCTGTTTCTCCCTCTTCTTCATGAGAAGGTGCCACCCTTGGTTTCACAGAGCATACCTTGTCTGTACTCCCTCTCCAGCCATTTACCCTGGACCAGGCTGGAATAAAACTTATTCGGGCTCTTTGCTGAAACTATTAGCTTGACCAGAGGTACAGGAACTAGGACCACAAAAAATTTCTGGAAAGCACATTTATTCTTGCTAGTGGTTTTAAGTACTTTTCAGAAATAATCTTGCATCCATTACAGCTGACCCATAATGTTATGGTTTGCCTAGGTTTGTTGTAGCCTTCTTCACTTGATGTCAATAATTTAACTAAGTTAACCTTGTTTTTCTTTCTAAGTTTATTTCACTTTATTGATTTATTGCTGTAGTCAGGATTAGAAGGGTTTGTGTTCTTAAGACTGATGTAGATGAAAACAATCGTAGAGGTATAAACCTCTCTGGGAAAACTTAATGTTCAATGTTTAGACTTACAGGAAACATTGGGACAGATTTTTGACTATTAAAAAATTTCTCCCTCTACAAAAGGATTTACCACTTACATTTCTTTAAATGATGGGCATATTTAAAATATTATTTACATTTCAAAACTATTTTATATGAACCATATGAAGATATGCTTTACTTGAAGAGGCACAAGCTTAACGTATGTCAGGTAGATCAAGGTGTTCTGCTCTTGGCTATCTCCTCTGTTTCATGGTTCTGCCTCAAAGGCCCATGAAGTATTTAGGTTTCTTCTCTGTAATGGGCTCTTTTTATTTGGTAGCCCAGAGTTGTACCTCAGTGTGTCAATGTTGTCATGACAGTCAGACATGATGTAACCCAATAAAAGTGATGTATAGAAAGAAATATGTCTTCCTACGTTGCTTCAAAAAGATACCTTTCTGCCAAAAAAAAAAAAAATTCCCAAGAACCATTGTATTCTATAGGACTAAAAACTTGGAATTGTGTACATTTTGAACTTTAAATAATTAGTGCCTTATAAAATTCATCAGGGCCCAGGACAAAAGAATCTTGATTAACAGGCATATTGAATCTGACTGCAAAGTGGTTCATTTCTTAAAAAAAAAAAAAAAAAAAAAAAACCTCACAAGTCTGACTCACAGTTTCAGACTGAAAAATAAGAAAGATCTTTTAGAAATGTAGACTATAGTGCAGACTTAATGTTGTTTTAAAGTAGATTTATATCAATATTTGCCTAAAGTGGCTAGAGTTAAGTAGTTTGAACCAAGGACAACACAGTCTCCCCTCAGTATAGAGACATGTCTTTATAACTAATTAACTGTCACCACCAGTGATTTTCTTAGTCTCCCTTTTCCTATGGCACATATGGTTGTAATCATTCATTCCCACCTTGGGATTGGAATGTGGGACTTGGGCCAAGTGCACCAGCTTGTGGGGGCAAAAGGTGCGAGATGAAGGGATTTCTGACTGAGCATTGTTCCTGAGTGGCGCACGGCAGCTCTCCTTCCAGGGGGCAGGAGTGTCAGTTCCTCCTGCCAGAGCCCAAGTGTGAAGTGTGGAGGTGATGGGGCAGGAGATGTTGTTACCAGTTTGATCTCAGTGATGTGCATGTGTACGTTTCTGCTCTCAGATGTTCGCCCAGGATACTGTTACACAGCGCTGGCAAATGGGCGCTGTTCTAACCAGCTACCACAGTCCATAACCAAGATGCAGTGCTGCTGTGATGTCGGCCGATGCTGGTCTCCGGGAGTCACCATCGCCCCTGAGATGTGTCCTATCAGAGCAACGGGTAAGAGCCCTTCCAGTTATCTGCAGGGTATCCTGAGCCAGCCCCTACATGCCTGGTGGCAATATGCATGATGCAGATTTAATGGAAATCCAGGTAAGTGAGCAAGATTCCAGAAAATAAAAGACAATGTTCAGGGACAGTTCCCCAGACAATGAGTAGGGAGAATGCAGAGACCCATACAAATCACACTGTTTTCAGATACTGCTTCTTACTTACCTTGCTTATTAGCACTGAATAGTGCTTGTTCTCTCTTACTCCCATCTATTTCCTTTGGCCCTTATGTAGTCCTCAAAAACTCAGGAGATTAAAACAACTCTTCTCAGAGGCTTTCAGGTGAGTTATTCTGGGGATACATGTCTTCCTTCCCCTAACACCTGACACTTTCCTCTTCCTTGTTGCTGAGTTCTGTTGATTTTTTTTCATAATGTCTCTTTTATCTGTCATATTCATTTCCATGTAATGTTCATTTCCTCTCATCTGGACTATTGTGGTAGGCTCCTAACTGGTCTCCATGAAATCCACAGCTGCCACATACATTTCCCAAAGCATAACTCATCTGAAGTTCAGTTTTTAAAAATTATGTCTGGGGAAGTGTAGAGAAGGATGTCCAGAAAAGTTTTCCCAGGATGAACTCAGGCAATACCTTCTGGTCTAAGTCACTTCGTTTCTTAAGAATATAACTTTACTACTTAGCATAGTATTTAAAGTCCCCAAATCGGATCCCAGTTCATCTTTTAATTCTTGTTTACATAGTAGCTTTTTTATTCTAGATAAACTATGTGGTCAAACTTTCCTTGAACCCAGTCTGAGCATTTCTAAACTCAAATATTCTTTCTTCCTAAAACTTCTCCCCAGTTCAGGTGCTTACTCCTTACTCCCCAGCCCTGCCACCCTTGCCTATTATATGTCCTCTTGTCTGCTAAGGATTCGTTCAAATATGACCTAATGCATGAACATCCCAAGATAACCACTGCTGGAAAGGCTGCCTTTTTTCTCAGTGTTCCAGGCGTGTACTCTTACTGTGGTACAAATCCTGCTGACTCTGTGCTTATGTGTGTTCATGTATTGCTTTTTCACTAGTTGATAAATCTCATTAGGAAGTGTCATTCATTATTATATTCCATATTCCTCATGCCTTTAAAAAAAAAAACACTTCCACAGTACTTAGGAAAATCTTACTTATAGGAGGCATTCAGGTAGAGCAAACAACTTATTAAGTGACCTCTTTCCCACTAGTTCTAAGTAAAAACTGGGCTTATAGCATTTTCTCAATTTGATTCCTGAAAAGTATGTTTAAATCAGGAAAATTCAGGAGGAAAAAAGAAGGTGAGAATGGATAATGCAGATTTAATGAAATACTTCAGAGTAGACTATTCACAGAACGTGAATTTCCCATTATCAGGGGTTATAGAATTGCTCACAGATGTTACTATAAAATTTCTGTTTATTGCTGAGAATTATATGTGTGGGTTAAAGGAGCAATAAAATCTTCCAATATATTTTAACATATACCAAGTCATATATTTTGCCTGATTTGCTTACTGTCTCTGGCCTAAAAATATAACCCACCCTCTTTCATTCACTAAGGTGACCATTTAATAGGTCACTGTTTAGATGCACATGACTTCCTACTTAGACATATGGCTCTGGTACCAGGAGAATTTCTTTTTAAATACATATGTTAACTTAGGGATCAGCAACATTGAAGTGGATTCTTTCCTGTGTTGAAGTTGTGAATGGACGACAGAGAACTAAATAAGTTTAGGCACCTAGAGACCTACTTTGGGACACATGGTGAAGAAGGCTTGGTTCCCTTGTGTGGCTTTTCAGGGAGCTACTCTCTCAGGTGTACCACAGAGAGATGTACAACTCAAGATAGGCCCAGGGCAAAGCAGACTCATAGAGAAAACTAATTTGCAGGTAGGTATGTTTGTTTACTCAATACCAGTGCTACAGAGCTTGGGGCTCTTAAGGAGTATAATAATATAGGAAAAATTATTTCAGGTTGGTCAGCTTTTCATTCTTAAAAAAATAAAGTCAGTTTGTCACCTCTGGGTCAAATGGAGGTAGGAAAGATGGACATCAGCTGAACAAAATTAGCCATAAGTTGCCAATACTGAATGTAAAGGAACTTAACATTCTTATCATTTAAGCTGAAGAAAGGAAGGAAGAGTACAGGACCCAGTGTGATACACTTTCCTGGAGATGAATTTAATAGTATGCTTAAAGTAATATACCCACCTAATTAGCAGAGATTATGACAAACTATCCAAGTTCTTTCATACAAATCCCAAAGGACTGAAAAATAAAGAAGAAAAAAAAAGAATGGCTGATTGGTGCTTGGAAGTAAAGTGAGTTCCTTTAATATAATTGCCATTCAATTTTTTCCAACTTAGTCAATGAATTTCTCTGATGTGCAATTTAAGATACAATTTAAGGGCCAGGCTGAGAGGGAGAATTAATCATGAGTTAGATATTATCCTTGACTTAAAAGGCTGCACAGTCTTAGTGATAGAAATGTGATGAAAAGCAGGTAGCCAAGAAATGATAGATGTGACACACTTAGGTAATAATTCTATAAGGATTATTGAGGTTTGACAAGAGGAATTGTATGTAGCATCTGATTCAGGGAAGCATAAATATTGTAAAAATTCTTTCCAAATATAGTTGAGTTGAAATTCCAGATAAATGATAACTAAAATGTAGTAATAGAATTCTCTGAAAACATAAACTCAATGTCAGTGGGAAATGTCAAATATGATTTAAGAAGTTTTAATAGTGAACCAGCAAATAACAACAAGGTAAATGGCAACTCAGTAGATGTAGCTACATGTAAATTGACAGAATGTACCAGGAGGTTGAAATATGAATGCATTTGTATCTTAGAATAAGTGAGATTTAGTCTACAAAGAAATGAAAAATATTGGCCTAATTTCTATTAATGGATTAAACTAATATAGAAAGTATCCATGGGAGAATCCCTGTGTGACAGTGATGATAAAGTTATCAATTTCTGACAAGAGAGAAAAAAATAAATTAAAAATCACCTGGTTAGTTTACTTATAGAAGAGAACTATGACAAAATATGGCTATTTGTAGGAAGCATGAAAGTGAGTAGTTAAGTAAATACATCCCTGGAAACCTGGGTACTGTTTTAAAAACTTGGTTGGAAGCCCAGGAATAATGTGTCACAAATCTAAAAATGATTTATTCTAATAAAGACAGGGCAATGTGAAAAATAGGAATTATTCTATATGTGCAATCATAGGGAAACAGTTGATCAAGTCAAGGTGTATTAGTTCAGAGGATCATTATGAGCATTAACATCCTACCTGCCACCACCTTTTGCCCATGGGCCACTTCTCTGTGACTTTGTTGTCTTTTATCAGGGCTCTGTCTTTCACAGGCCTCTGTTTCTGTGTTTCATTCTCCTCATTTTCCACACCTTCCATAGACGCACTGATCCATTCCTATGATTTTAAATATCACCCATCTACTGATAACTCCAAAACTTATGTACAGCCCCAACTCCTCCTCTAGGCTTCAAACTTTCTTATATAATTGCTATGTGACATCTCCACTTGGATGTCTGACATCTCAAAATTCATCTATTCAAATAGAATTTAGCTTCTAGCCACCAAATTTTCCCTGACTGCAGTTTCCTCTGGTTAATGGCACCAACATCTACCTTATTGCTGAACCAGAAAACTAGAAGCCATTCTTGATTTCTTGCTCCCTCAGCTCTGACGTGTACTCCCACACTAAGCATGACCTATTCATCTCTAAAATATCATTCAAATTCATCCACTGCAGTCCAATTCCATCATTGCCTCCCTTGTCCAGCTACTGTTATCTCGCCCTTGGTCTTCTGCAACAACTTTGCCTCCCTCCAGTACATTCTTCACATGTCAGCATGAATGGCCTTCTAAAAATATTCATCTGATCATGTCCCACACCTGCTGAAGACCTACAGTGGCTTCCCATTGCACATAAAAGAAAACCCAGGCTTTTTAGTGTGCTCTTTAGAGTCCTGTGGGATCTGCAAGTGGGCCTGGATGGAGAAAATGGCATTTATTCTTCCCTGAGATTAATTGTAGTGTAGGTAAAGACTTCCAATGTTTGCGAAGGGTATGTGGTACATATGCTGGGGTATTTGGGGTTTTGAGTTTTTGTTTCAGTATGCTTGCTCCTGTACATATTAGAAATGGGAATGAAGTCTTTTGGCTTTTTTCCTTCACTCCAATTGACCTATGTGGCTTGAAGATTGGTTTTACTCCAAGATTTCTTTGAAAAGTAAGGATGACTTCCATGGACCTATGACATATGCTACAGCTTAGCTGTTGTGTTCTGTTGTGTTCTGTTTTTTCAGAGGATTTCAACAAGCTGTGCTCTGTCCCTATGGTAATTCCTGAGAGACCAGGATATCCTCCCCCACCCCTTGGCCCCATTCCTCCAGTTCACCCTGTTCCTCCCGGGTTTCCTCCTGGACCTCCAATTCCGGTCCCTCGACCACCAGTGGAATATCCGTATCCATCTCGGGAACCACCAAGTAAGAATTTGACAATCATCTAGCAATTTTTCTTGCATTAACCAAGTTAACATTTTTGTTGTTGTTTATGCTGCTTTAGTCATTATATAAATTTACCAATTCTTAGATTAAATTTGGGTTTACATAGTGTTGTATGTAAGTTTCTCGATTTGCCTATTGCATGGAGAAAAATGAAAGATTTCATATTCTCCAGCAATTAATGTCTTATTGTTATTGATGTTCTGGAGGGAGGGTTATTAGAGATTTTATGGGAGGGTTATTAGAGATTTAAATCTAACTCACAGGATGAAATAATAGAGGAGGTATAAAATTAATCTTTGATTTATATGTCATACAAAACAGAGTGCAAGTAAATACCAATAGCTCACTGCTTTTATTATTTCCCCAAACTGGAGTCTTGAGCAGGGGGTGGAGAAAGGGGTTAGAAGAAGTAGGCGGAAGAACAAGCGACAGCCTGGCTGCAGTACCTGGCCACATGTGCCAGATGACCTTGGGCCAAAGGGTGTCCACCTTCCTCTGTGACCCAACATTTTGCCCACTATTACCAGCCTAAGTGCTGATGAAAGATCCCTAGTTATAAATAATTTTAATGGGGTTTGATGTTATTCCTTTAGGGGTACTGCCAGTCAACGTCACTGATTACTGCCAGTTGTTTCGTTATCTCTGCCAAAATGGACGTTGCATTCCAACTCCTGGGAGCTATCGGTGCGAGTGCAACAAAGGGTTCCAGCTGGACCTCCGTGGGGAGTGCATTGGTATGTAATAGGTTGCTAGGTTGGCACTGAGAAGCTATTGCAGTTCTGTTCCATGACTGTATGGGTTTTCTATTCTGCTGTAACAAATCGCTGCAAACTTAGTGGCATAAAACAACATAAATTTATTATCTTATAGTCCCTGTGGGTTAGAAGTCTAACAAAGGTCTAAAATCAAGGTGTCACAGAACTGCTTCCTTTTGGAAGCTCTTAGGAAAATCTCTTTCCTTTTCTAGCTTCTAGAGGCTGTCTATATTCCGTGGCTGAGAGCTCCTTTGTCCATCGGCAAAGCCAGCAGTGTAGCACCTTCAAATCTCTAACTCTTTGATTCTCCCTTCCAATTCTCTCTTCTGCTTTCAAGGACCTTTGTAATTACCTCGGGCCCATCTGTGTAATCCAGAAGACTCTCCTCATCTCAGGGTCCTCTGACTAGCAATACTGATTTTATCTGCAATCTTTATTCCCCTTTGCCGTGTAGCATATTTACAGGTTCTGGGAATTAGGGTATGCACGTGTTTGGGGTGCTGTTATTCTCTCTGATGCAGTGACTTTTAACTTTCATTGTGAAATACATTCTAGTCATTGCCAATAATACCACCTTAAGTCATTTTAACAAAAGCCTGACCATTAAAACAAAGCATTAAAAGTATCTCCAAATTATGAAATTTTGCCCAGTTTACTAATTTAAATGGATAACTTACCAGCTCTCTTTAGTTAGTCATTAAAAACTGATGAGAGCAACTTTAAATGATTGACAGGGCATTTAAGCTTATGAAGGGAGGATATGCACCATGAGGATAACCAGTCTATTTTATTGGCTAAGAACACCCAGTTGCAATCTAATATTTTTTAAAAAATAAATTAGTTCTATTTCACACTCCAATTCTATAATTATGAATTGGGTAGAAACATATTATATAGTTTTCTGTTGACGTGATGTGAAAGCTCCTTCCAGCAGCATATGAAGTCAATCCTTAGAGGTCACCCAGAGCTGGGGTGAAGAGGGAACATCCAGCTCAGGGTCAGGGAGTGCGAGGTCAGAACTGCACTTGCCACAAGAAGCATGTGACCTTGGACAAGTGGGTTATCTTCCGTAAATCAGTCTTAGCTTCTGCATTTTAACAAATAGATGAAAAGAAACCAGTTACCTCTAAGTATACCAATAGTTCTAAACAACTGTAAAACTAGTAGGAGCCTGTCTGGGACACAATGGGGGTGGTGGGGGACTCTGTGGTGGGTGCGAATTGCCTTTTAAATGACAACTGCTTCATGGTTTGTTCTAATGTTCTCAGTGGAAATCAGCAGGGGATGTTTAGTTATGGTTGAGCCTTCTTTTTATTGAAAAATTGAACTTCAATAGATACTCAGAATCCTATCCAGAAGCCACTTCTGAAATGTTATTCTGTTTGATTCCCTTGGGCCAGACTCAAGGAAGATAAAATGTTTATTAGCTTGGAGTGTTGAGTTGCTATGTGTTTGGCATTTTTCTCTGAAAAATGACACAGGAAAATCACACACTTTAACTGCTCAGCCAATCTCTAGGTAGCTGGTAACAAAGTATATTATAGTGATAAAAAAAAGAAGATATTTTCATTATGCTATTTATTTCTTAATAGGAAAGTGTTTAACATATATAGGAAATCAATAAAATGGTCTTAGAGTTATGAGTTATTGCTATCGAATTTCTTACTAACATAGGCTATGTTTTGCAGATGTTGATGAATGTGAGAAGAACCCTTGTGCTGGTGGAGAGTGTATTAATAACCAGGGCTCATACACCTGCCAGTGCCGAACTGGCTATCAGAGCACACTCACCCGGACAGAATGCCGAGGTATGGTGCTAGCTTGGAATATGGGGCATCTATGCTCAGTAAAGGGTTTGCTTTGAAGGAGTTTAATGGAGTTTAAATAACCCTTTCCAGGAGAGGCTAATGCGGTCATACTGATTTTTTTGCACTTAATCTCAGATACTGTCACTTCAAAGGTCAATTCATAAAGTCTGGCAAACATTTTAAAAGATGCTTCTGTGCCTGCAGTAATGTCCTATTTTCACTGCTTGTTTGCCCCATCACTATTGCCTGTTAATTTTTAACCTGAAAAGTTAGGGAATGGAGTTGTCACAGAAACTGAAGAAAGTTTCAGGTGAAACTGCATGCAATTAATTTCTTAGTGGAAAGGTTGAAAGGATAAAGTAGCCTGAAGTCCTTGCTGCTTATTAGTTGGTCAGCAGCTGCATTACATGTTTGCTGGTTGGATAAGCAGAATCTCAGGTTTTACCTCAGATCTGCTTCAGGAGAATCAGCATTAACAAGATCCCCCAGGCATCCATATTAAAATTTGAGAAGCATGGCTATAAATGTTCCCTCATAAAATTTTCCCTTCAGGTTTGTTTATTAATTAATTTATTAAGCTAAGCAATATGGCTTTGTGTTGTCTGACTGTGATGTACCAGGTTCCTGGAACAAAATAAGTAAGGTGTACTTCTTATCCTTAGGGAACTCAAATACCTATATCTCTATAAGTTTGGCACAGAATGAGCTATATCACTGATCCTGTAAAGCCAGACAAAAAGCAAGGAAACTCTGTTAAAATTAAATACAAGGAACAATGGGGAGGTTTATATCACTTAAAAATTTTATCAGCCATTAATGAGGGTTAATTTTTTTTTGCTTCTTTTAGCAAAAGCTCTTATGAGTTGAAGATATACAGAAGTTTTTATTTTTATTTTATTTTATTTGAAACCAGTAACTGGTTTCAAATTTTTAAAATTTGCTTCTGACTTACAGATTTCTCGTCATTGGTATATTTTAGTAGATTTCTTATAAGTAGCAGTTTTCAGCAGAAAAAAAAATGGAATGTAGCATTTCAACCTGCTAATATTTCTATTAAAGGCCAGCTTACTGAATTATAAATATGGATAGTTTGAATACTTAACTGATTTTAGAACCTTTTAACATTAAAATTATATTTTAAATAATTAGCACATACAGACATATACTAGGCATTTTACAATAGTAGAAAATAAACTGGAACCAATGTTTTTAGAAGGCTGCACCATTAAATAAGCAAATAGAAGACATTATTAAGAGCACTCAGCTAGGGCAAGGGCCAGCCAGTGTAGATGTATGTTGTCATCAATCAGAGACTTAATTTATCAGAGACTGAGGATTATCTAAAAGCTTCCAGCACTGTCTTCTTTAAGAGCTGTTGCTAAACTTATCTCAAACATAAGAAATTGATAACGTGCAAACATTTTGGGGTAGATGAAAGTTGCCACAGAGTGGTCAGAAAGGCTGTATACAGACTAGATAGGAGAGGACAGAAAAGACAGAAACACAGCTACAACTTTGAATGGCAAGCTTTTGGTTCATCTTGTCAAGCAGTGGGAGGGCTGATGGTGTTCTGAAAATAGTGAGGAGGAAAACGCTGAATTCTTTAACGTGTTTATTTTATCCTTAGGCCTCAAACGATTATAGAATCCTAAAAAAAAAATGTCTGCTCAATAATATGTGGCTTTTACTATTTTTTGGGAGTGTGGAGCAAGTCAGATTTTAGGAAGGATTAGGAAATAAATGAGAGAGAAAAAGATCGTCGGTTCTTGGCACAAAGATCAGACAGAAGAGAAGCCCAGACTGCCTCAGCTAGTCCAATGACTCGTGTGGAAACCACTGCTGGGTCTGCCCAGAAAGAAAGTGCGTCTGAGGGTCAACCACAAGACACAGGGTAGACAGAATAACCGATATGCCATGAATGCACATTCTTGTCCTCTAAAGGATGTTTAGGACACTTATAAACAGGCACACGTAGTCTCAGTTCTGCCTAAGCAGGTCTGCTACCTCCCACTTCTACACAGTTCCTTGGTCTCTGTCTTCTGCGGAAGAAGCCCTGGCAAAGATCGTATGCTACGTAGTAGACAAGGCAGTCGTGTTCATTCACTTTGATGTTCATTTAGGTACCTCATCTAGAAACTAATTGAACAGATAATACAGGGTACCATCTTGTCCAATTTGGGTTAATAATCTTTAAATGAGAAGTCAGATAAAAGGTTATTCAAGTTATTGTCATTTTAAACTTCCATATCAAGCCCTCTTATTTACTTTGGCATAATATTAAACACAATAGAAAAAAAAGAGAAATGCCCCCATGATACCAACATTTTATTTGGTAGAATACTCATAAAATTATAAAAGTGACTAAGAATATATTAACAATTAAA
This sequence comes from Cynopterus sphinx, assembly GCA_030015415.1. Taxonomy (NCBI): domain Eukaryota; kingdom Metazoa; phylum Chordata; class Mammalia; order Chiroptera; family Pteropodidae; genus Cynopterus; species Cynopterus sphinx. The sequence continues at coordinate 92,254,080 of CM057384.1, read as the reverse complement.
CTATAGTTGGACCAGAATTGCCAGTAGGAAGGTAGACATTTCAGAGTCATGTGATTGGTGGTTTTCAGATGGAATTAAGTATTTTTTTAATAGCATTTCTGTTTTATTGTTCTGAAATACTGTAAGATCTGATATACCCTTTTTGAACATGTATTAAAAGACACCAGCCAAAGTTCAATATAAATAATGATATATGCTAGCTTATTAAATTAGCAAGGAGAATGGTGAGGAAGAATCTGTTTACAGAGTTTAGGTTTAAGGAATCTTATTAGAAATTAGAGTTAAATTGAAAGCTATTATATTGTCATTTTTCTTCTGTCATATGTCTTTTTAGTTTCACTTAATAAACCTAAATCTCAAATTATTTGATACCAACTTTATGTTGAAGAATATTATTTAGTAACTAAAACTGGATACTAAGATCATGAGTTTAGAGATGGAGGGAAGGAGAAGTAAAATAATTTTAAACCACCTAAGTAAAGCTGTTTTTTCTGTTTTAACTTTGTTTTTAGACATTGATGAATGTTTACAGAATGGCCGTATTTGTAATAATGGACGTTGCATCAACACAGATGGCAGTTTCCATTGTGTGTGTAATGCGGGCTTTTACGTTACACGAGATGGGAAGAACTGTGAAGGTAATAACAGCATGATAATAATAACAGTATCATACTCTTATACCCCTTCTTTTATTGCAGTTTTAGTATCTGAAGTCTTTAATGGGACCAAACACAGTGAAAGGTCAAAGTATCAAATATATTTTACGTATTATTATCTGGGAGGCAAGATAATTTTTAATAGTATTCATGTTCTGTAATTCACATTTCTGTGAGTCAATACATTTTAAATGCATGAGGAGAGCTTACCATTAAAGATCCCTGGCAATGAAACTTTTGTAGCATCAATCGTTACTTCTTAATTTTATACAAGAACATGTACATTGCTTTTTTTAAAAAAAATAAAATACACCTAATCCCTTTTATTCTTTAGTCATTTATGATTCTTTTATTTAAAGTGCCTGCCTAGTAATAAAATACTGCAAATGGGTATCTAAAATTTGTTTGAGAGAAATATTGACTATAGAGAGCCTGCCATAATTTTATATTGCCTCTTCAATTAATCCCCTCATTTCAAATTGGGCTACTTCAAACATTTAGTCTTTTCCCATCCTTTTTTTCCTGAATTGAAAATATGCAATTATTGATGAATTTCCACATCTTAGACCTTTAGCAAAAAATGAAGAATGGCCCTTATCTTCTTTCCCAACGTCTTTGGGAAAGATCCCAAGAACCTATTCATACATTAAAAGAATTTCAGAATTGTTCTTAGAAACATTTTTGGCAGAATATTATCTCAGTGATTCAATTCAAAGACTTAATGCCAAAATTCTTGGTTGGGATAGAATCCTGCTAAAAAAAAAAAAAAAAAAAAGAAAGAAATCATAAATTATATTGGTCTGACTAAAGCCAGTAAGTGAAAACACATCATGTCTAGAAGATCAAGTGCCTCCCAAGACAGCTGTAATATTAAATAAACTAACAGACTGATGAATTTAAAGAAATATCCCTATGGTCAAGAGATGTTTAAGGTTAGCTGGCAATGCTTTAATCTATAGTCGAGTCTTGCATTTTAAAAATACATTTTTTCCTACCCCTACTAAAAATTGCTTCAAACTACAAGCTGTCCTCTGGTTTCTACTTTTTAATGGATCAGGAAGTAGCCTAAATACATCTCAGATTCCATCATTTTAGTTTGGATTTTGTTTTTATTTCCAGTATGTTAGAAATAATATGGATCTGTGAAGTAAATATAGCCATCAATCAGGCTGTTAACACACTTCAGTTTGTGAACTGCTGTTTCTAAAAAGAGTCCTGGTAGCTTCTATTGAGTCAAATTTCATGTATATAAAAAATTATATATGAATTTCATATACATGTATATACATGTATGTGTATATGTGTGTATCATATATACATGTCTTAAAATAAATTTAGCCCTATAGTTTGCATGCGCATGCTAAAAATTGAGAACTTGAGATACATATTTGATACAGCCCCTCATCTCTTTGTGTGCTATAATTTGGATGAAAATTAGCCTTAGACTATAATAACAAAAAAAAAAGGAATGTAAAAAAACAATTACATTTATCCAGGTTGGTTTCTTTTATAAATTTACTCTTCTGGTCATAAGAAAATGTATCCTTTGTGTTTTTCAGATATGGATGAATGCAGCATAAGGAACATGTGCCTTAATGGAATGTGTATCAATGAAGATGGCAGTTTTAAGTGTATTTGCAAACCTGGATTTCAGCTGGCATCAGATGGGCGTTATTGCAAAGGTTTGTGCTATAAAAGTAAATCATATTCTTCACCTGCTTTTTCTCCTCTCTACATTGCTTAGAGGTATCATTTTTCCTTATTGATTCTCCCCATTTAGAGTACCCCTAATTCTGATTTAGGAAACCTGACTGGAACTCCTGCTTAGGTTCAGCCATCCAGAGAGTTATAGTTCATGCCCAGAAGGCTGTTATTATTTTGGAAAGAGTGTTTGGAATATTTTCCAAAGAGCCTGAAAGACTATGTAGTAAATGAATGAGAAGTTGAACTATACATTGGTCTACCAACAGATGAAAACATCTTTTTAAATAAGCTGAGTTCTGTCTCTTCCTTGAAACAATAGCAGTTAGACTACTTTCTTCTTCTTCCTCTTCATCTTCCTCCTTTTGTCTTTCTTCTTCTTTTCCTTTTTTTAGAGGAGGCAACTCTTGGTTGACCTCACAGATTTCAAGGACCTTGTCAGTTTACAATCCCTTATTTTTTACTTTTTACACCTACAGCACCTGGTCTTCCTAGGTGGTCTCCCATCCAAGCACTAACCCGGCCCGACCCTGCTTAGCTTCTGAGATCAGACGGGATTGAGCTCGTTCAGGGTGGCATGGTTGTAGACCAGTTAGGCTTCTTGATGGCTGTCATTTGCCACTTCTTACATCTTCACCTGGACAAAATATTGTACTCTTATTGTAGTGATCTTCTTCATAATGTCCTCCAGGTAACTTAAGACACAGAAAATTGTTCATGAACAATTTACTTAAATTTATCAATGCACATAAGCAAAAAGAGAAACAAGATTAAGCAGAAGAAATAAATGAACCGAGAGCGATGGTTTAGCTTGGTAGCTTTTGAAATAATCTCATTGCTCTAGGTATTGAAACAAAAATGAAGATTTTTTTATTTGAGATAAATCTGTGCTTAGAGTCTCTTGCTTTATGAAGTCAGGGATGAGTGATTAATTGTCCTCAGGTCCAAATTCTGAGTTGGAACCAGACTTCTCAAAGGACCTCATACTCAAAATGGGTCCACGAAATCTGCTAAAATGCTACACTCAAAGACTCCTGCTCATAGTTTCATATACAGAAATGTAGAGCATCAAGCTATTCAGGATTGAGAAAGCCAGATAATGTCCTATTAGTGCCTCTTCTCTGGGTATCCCTCATAGACGGCTTTGGGAAATGTGTTATGGAAGAAAGTCTTGCATTAGGTCTTTGGCAAGATGTGTGTTTTCTCTAGGCTTTAAAGGGTTTCTAACTCTTGGTTGTTTACCTACATTCTATGACCTTCACAGCAATGGCTCTTACTGTTGTGCAAATCTGTCTTAATAGCAAGGGAAAATATCTGAGTTTTTCAGTTTTGAAGTTGGAAAGTGGTTTTTCTGCCTTTTTTGTTAAAAATTATTGGGATGACATTAATTAATAAAATTAAATAAATTTTAAGAGTACAGTTCAACAGTTTGCTGTTTATAATATTGCTTTGTGTGTTTACCACCCAAAGTTACATTTCTTTCTCTCACCAGATATTTGACCCCTGTACCCCTAACTACTTCCCTTACCACCCCCTTCCCTCTGGTAACCACTAATCCACTGTCCGTGTTCATGAATCTCTGTTTCTTTATTATGTTTGTTTGTTTGTTTTTTAGTTATATATTCCACATATGAGTGAAATCATATGATTTTCAAAAATTTTCTGTCTGATTTATTTCACTTAGCATAATTATCTCAAGATCCATCTATGTTATCACAAATGGCAATATTACATCTTTTAATGGCTGAGTAATAATCCATTGTATATGTGTACCACATCTTTATCCAATCACCTATCGTAGGACACTTTGGCTGCTTCCATATCCTGGCCACCATGAATAATGCTGCTATGAACATTGGGGTGTATATATCTTTGTGGATAAATGTTTTCAGGTTTTTTGGTTTCTACACTTTTGAGCCCTGTGCAGGGAGAAACTTATATTTGGAAGACAGTATTAACATGTGGAAATATTCTACAATGTAAGGCAGCACATGATAAAGTGTCGAAATGTGCAGATTAAGTGCTGTACAAGTGAAAAAGAAAAGAGGAAAGGAATGGTTGCTGGAATATTTGGAATTAGGCTTCTAAATGAAACGACAGAGTAAATGTGAAAGCCCCTTTGTGAGCATACGTTTTGCAGGAACACATACTCCTCTTAGCTATCCAGAGAGAACACACTAGGATTTGCTCTCCTAGTATATTATGGATATGATACCATAAAATACTTGTAATGCATTAAGTTTCTGTAGGCTGATCCAGGCAACAGCCTGTCAGCATTAAGTATGGCCAACAGATAATACTGATGGAGCTATTATTTCACTTTATAGATGAAACCAAGTTTGCAACTATTTGCAACCAGTGGAATAGTATCTGTCAATAAATAGATTATTCCATTTATTTGAAAGTACCTGATGATTTAAAAGGTTTGCTTTCATTTTCACATTATGGCTTAAGAATCAGGGTGAGAGAGAGAGAGAAAGAAATCCCTTGCATGTAGAATTTCTTCTTTTCCATAATTTTTCTCTTGTCATCATGGAATAAGATCTTTCTCTTAGTGCTGAGCACTTAGTTCTGAGCCCACAAAGATGTGACTGTTAAAAGCTGAATAAAGAACGCTAATTTAATCTCTACAGTTAACTAATGAGATGAACAGCATGGCCACTCACTTTGAACAATGCCGCCTGGATCTGTGTAACATCTGTGACCTCAGTAGAAAGCCTTTGTGTTACCATTGAGGTTGTAGTTGCCACTATTTTACTGTAGGTCTCAACGTGAACAAAAAGGTTACTCAAATAACTGAACGAATTTGAGTTCATGTATTTAAATATAACTACTCTTTTAAAATACAAATCTGTATATGGAATCTTGGGCCATCTATATATTTTGTGCCAGACAACACAAGCTAAGTAAAATGCAGAGGTGTTTCAGTCTCAGTTTGCCTTTTTAAGGTCAGAAGAAGGGAAATAGTCACAAATACCAGTTGTACATTATAAAAAGAATTGTTATAAAATGACTTGCTCCTAAGTGTTATATGTTTTTTAGGTTAGAATTTTGATGCCATTTCTACTTCCCCGTATTAAGGGGAGAAAATCTGCATCATTATTAGTATGTGTCCCCTAAAGACTTTTACCAGGCTTACCTAAGCATACGTATATGATACCATAAAATACTTGTAATGCATTAAGTTAAGATTTTTCTTTGCTGGTTTCTAATTGCTTACATTGCAGTTGTTGGCCAGGAATGATGATCAAAATCATCTATATTCATTTTCTGTTGTTTTTTTTTTTCCTATGGTTTGCCAATAAGGCTTTAGTTCTATGTCTATTAATGCCATGCTAATTGTCCTAGAGAGATAAGGCATGAGTAATACTGAAATGGACACCAGTCTGGGTATTGAATGCCAAAAAGAAACGTTTTCTACCTATGTCGAAGATGCAGTTTATTATCAGGCTAGATTTCTGGCAGTCCTGGAAGAACTGCCTTGTGAAACATTATACAAGCACCTTTGTACTTTAGCTGTCACTTTTCTTCTTCTTTCAGTTCTGTTTTAGCCTTTGTGATTCTTATTTTGGATTTAAACAGTCTCAGAATAATATTATTAAAATAGCTTTCTATGGGAGAGAAACCGTCTATCCCTCTCTATTTTTGTTACTGTTCTCTCAAAGGAAAATGAAAATGTATCTCATTGAGCTTTTGTTGTTGATGCTGCATATTATTTTTCATCTTCCCCATTTCAAGTGTTGTAATAATTGTAAGCATGTTATTGTTTTAAATAAAAATCACTTCATTTTTAATAAGTGCTTTTCCATACCACAGATATTAATGAGTGTGAAACACCTGGGATCTGCATGAACGGGCGCTGTGTCAACACTGATGGCTCCTACAGATGTGAATGCTTTCCTGGACTTGCTGTGGGTCTGGATGGACGTGTGTGTGTTGGTAAGATTAAGTCACGACTAGATATATACTAGAACTTCACCCTCTGTCAGTCAGTAACACCCACAAATAACAAATGCACCTACCATAGTGGATATGATATAATTAATATTTGTGGAATAACAAACCAACAAGAACTGTTCTCTTCTTGTATAATTGGATATCAATTTAAGGGATAGAAAGATGAGCTGAGATAAATGAAAACCAAGGGAATCCCCACCTCTTCTTCTCCCTTTTCTAATCATATATCTGTTCTCAACTTTCTCCAACCCTCCTTTGTTGATAATGGTCTTTGAAATTGGCCTGTATATGCTTATTATCTCATGGTTATCATTTTCATAGAGTATTAAGGTCCAAAGAGACATATAGAATGCAAAGGAACTTACATGATAATAGTTTTATGTGGTTTCATAAGAAGTTTAAGATTTATTAAGAAATAGATATGAATTTTATCCAATTTAATTTTAAGAAAGATAGTTAGTAAACCCTTTGAATTGAGAGAGGATTGGGTATAGTTCGAAACCTCCTCCCTCATGGTAAAGATGAGACCGTTTAGTTGACCAGTGTCTGCAGATTTATATAACGAACCTTTTACAGATTAAACTTCCTTCTTTTGAGAGTATGTGTAATTCAGACATTCAATAATTGCATGTTTATTGTGAGGTAGGCCACATTTCTCATAAAGATCTTATTTATTTTGGGGAGAAGTCAACGGTCATCCGTTATTTATTCAAAATGTATTTTCTACTCTGTATAGGCCTGGGGAAGACAAAAATAAATGAGATATGATTTTAGCATTTACATGCCTCCTAGTTGGGTAAACCAGGATAGTCCTGAGAGAACTCAGAGAGTCTGGCTATTTGTTTCCAGTGCTTGGAAACTGAATGTGGTTTGCTTTATTATTTTCTATTGAGACCTAACACCACAGGCATTCTGAGTTAGAACAGGGACAATGGATGAATAAAGGCAGCTTCAACTTTGACCTGAGGGGGTTCTCATCTGTTTGAAGTGATAGTGTGATGACAGATGCGTCTTCCTGTTTAGACACACACATGCGGAGCACATGCTATGGTGGATACAAGAGAGGCCAGTGTGTCAAACCCTTGTTTGGTGCTGTTACTAAATCTGAATGCTGTTGTGCCAACACTGAGTATGCTTTTGGGGAACCTTGCCAGCCGTGTCCTGCACAGAATTCAGGTATGTGGTATCATGAGGATGCCGTTTACTCCTAACCTTCTGCCACCAACTGGAGTCTTGCATTTACAGAAGTCACAGGGAAAGATTACGTATGTTTTCCAGGTACATTATGTACCTTCCCAGGGTCTTGGCAGGGACTAGTAGGGTTTGATTTTACATTAATCACTTGATCCTAACAACCATTTGGAATAGGCAGCGCATTTGTGCCTCCCATTCAAACTTCTCCACACCAATAATATTTATGCTCCTTGAAATACATGCAACTTGCCTTGTTTTCTACAGTAGTTTCACAATATTTGCATTTTGCAGGAATTATTACAGAGCAGAGTTTTTACACAGTGTAAGAAAGAGTAAATAATTTTCAGGTTTCCCGAATATTTCTAATATTTTTTCCAAAAGGCCTTGAGAATTTTGTTCAAACCTCTTATGTTGATTTAAGTGGGCTTTTCCTAAAAGATTTTATTACATTCTAGGGAAAAGGTAAATTACTTGATTTGAAGTGACATGATATAGTAAAAAGAAAACTGGTCAATGAGTCACAATTCTACTCCCCAGCCACTGGCAGACAAAATATTTAATTGGGGGTGGGGAGTAGTTATTTGTGGATTCTTGTTTGTTCAGGAATTTTTTCTCACTTTCAAAAAGATCTGAGATGGCTTACATTAGTAAACATAATTATAAAATAAAATACTATGAGAAAGGGACCCTTTGTTTTCTCATCTGCAAAATGAGTTGTCTTAGGTAATCTAGAAGACCCTCCCCAGTTGTAAATTATTTCTATTCATAAGGGAAAAATAATTTATTGAAATTAAAGCAGTAGACTGTCTATATTTGAACATAATTTTAAAAGGTAGCTTGGCACTTGATTTCTAATGTCCTAAAATAGAGTTAGGTCTAATATTGAAAACATGGAGCTCTGATTGGTCAGTTTACATCTAAGATTCAGTTAATTCATTTCTGGCATGGCTAAAATCAATTAAAGATTAACTCACATTTTTAAAACATTTGTCATTTTTTAAATCACGATATTTGAAATTATAGAGTTATAAATTAAAATGAAATATGAAAAGTTAGAGAAAGTTAAATAGAAGACTTTAAAAGTAATAGGGGATGCCAATTAAAGAAAGAAATCTTTATTCTGGCTGATTACTTTACCCAATGATTATACAAATTATCATTTTATATACGATTACCAAACAGTTAAATACATGTTTACAACACTGCAGTTAAATAATAAATATAATTATAACCAACAAAGATATTTCCATATAACTTTATAGTTGTATATGTTGCTATTAACCTTTTACATGTTACTTTTCAAAGTCCTTTTCTTATAAACTTTGAATTTCGAAGATAAGTCTCATAAAAACTGATGCACAAATATGTGGTTTGTTCACATACTAAATGAGCAAAAGAGCCAAACTTGGTATCCAGGACCATTGTTGCATTTAGTCCTGAGTTTTCACATTTTCCCTGGACCAAGTATATCTCAAAGAATTTCTTATGATACATAGGAAAATAAAGTGGGCTCATAAAAAGATGAACAAAAGAGACCAGGTTTATTTAAGTAGTACAGCTTAAAGAGAATGAAATTTGAGGCCCAGTTCCACTGGCCTCTGTTTTATATTTGAATGAATTTACACAGAAGAGGTCCACATGTGGAAGTGGTTTCATTCAATTTGGTTTGTCCAACTTCTTCATGAAAATGCTGAATCATGAAGGATCAGAATATAGGAATTTCCCATTTCAGGAAAGAGGGAACATTTTGAAAGGTCCTGCAAATATCCAGAAGGAATATCTTTAGTTAATTTAATGAGAAACCCCAGTCACACTACATCTAAAGCTCACCTTTGTGCTCTGGAAGTCAAGCAGGCTGTATGTGAAGATATTTCTCACTGGTTGCTGAGCATTTCTTCCTCACAGAAATCGGTCAGTTAAATGCACAGAAGTGTATTATTAGGAATTTTCTCTGTCCCCACATCACCGTCTTAATGGTACAACTCTGAGTTAGCTCAGCAGCACCTATCATTTATTAAATGCCTGAGCTATGCTAGGCATTCTGCTCAGTACTTCTTGTTGTTCTCTCGCTAAATCCATAGAACTATGATGTATCATTACCTCCAATGTATAGAAGAGGAAACTAACAGAGGGAAGGGGCTTGCTCCCAAGACCCGCAACAATAAGCGTTGTCATCAGCATTGAAACCCATGCTGATGTGAATTCACTACAGAGGAGAGTGTTGTACCAGATCTTACTTAGCTAAAATAAAAAGGAATGATGACAAAACCTGGCCTGCATTTAGGCCAACCATCAGCTAATTAAGCTGTAACTATAAAAGTGTGCTTTTTACAAAATGAGTATGATTTTTTTCTTCCTGGTTTATTACTTACAGTATTTCTTGGCCTCTTTGGTCCCTCTTAATTAATTACCAATGTGAGAGACTATAGAGGATGTATTTCTTTCTGCTTCCAGTTCCTGGCTTTCAAATATACAACAGCAGACACTTTCCATTTGTTCCCTTTTTGGCCCCCTTTAAGATGATTTAAAAATTAAGGAATTTCCCCACTTTCTCAAATTTACATTTGCTAAAAGACACACCCTCTGAAGGATTCGACCTTAATTTCTTTTGTCTGTATAACTCATTTGCATCCACGGTCATCAGAAATGCAATTTCCTAGCATACAAAAGTGTAAGAACTATTTGCTTCAGCGGTGGGGTGCAGTTGGCTTCCTTACAAAGGTCCATCCCAAGAATCCAGTTTTCCTGACACTTAAACCCAAAAGATTTGCATTTGACCATGAGATTCTTAGGTTCATCTAAATATTGTTGGAATTGTATGTAAAACATTGTCTCAGTTTCAGTGTTACCCCAATACATTTAAAAATAGAAATCTGATCCCATCACAAATTTGGGAACATATTTTATGTATTTCAGCTTCTTCAGTACGATCTTACAGGTTTAACATTGTGCAACACTTTTCCTACTGACTTATCATATAGAATGAATCTAGTATCCTAAAGAATATTAACTTTAAAAATACACTTTAGTGTAAGCATAGGTACCCTGTTGTTCTCGTGAGTGGAGGCTAGAGAATTTGTAGAGAGAAATGAGAAAATATTAAGAACTGGTTTGTACTGAAAAAATACCTCGTACTGAGAAAATTGTTCTCAAGACGGTGGGAGAAAGTTTTATTGACAGTTAAGAAACCACACTTTAACAGGCATATTTCACTAAAAGTGTAAAGTGTTCCCTGGTGAACAAAATCAAGTTAAAGGAAAAACACCTTTTCCGAAAGTGCTTTGCATAAGGAATTGCTATAACTTGCTTATAGCCTTAAAAGTTGTTTTCCTCGGTGTTGCGGGGCCTTTAAAATGGGAGCCTGGTGTAATGGTTTCTCCTCTGGGAGATGCTTCCTTTCCATTGCTACTTTATTTCAGTTCCACACACTTTGGAGGAAATGATGTGTGCAAAGCCAAGGGCAGGATCAACCTGCAAACAAGAGAATCATTTACTATCTGTTAATTTATTGCAGCGGAATATCAGGCACTCTGCAGCAGTGGGCCAGGAATGACGTCAGCAGGCAGTGGTAAGGACTTGTTTCAAAATTTACTACCTTCAGCATGTGTAGAGACAGGATTGGGCCTTCCTGTGGGTTTCCAGTTGGTCCCTTTACACCAGTCTGGTCTGACCCCCTTTCTGACTATCACTGCATGATGTACCTGAGTCACCTTGAAGCCCACAGTGGCAGAGCAATGTGGCACAGCAGGTTCTGGAATTGCTGGGGGTTGGTAGTCTGGGTTGGGTGCTCTCCCAAGGTGGATAGTAGAGGACAGTGGATGAAGATACATTGCTTGTGGTTGCTCGTTTATGAAAAGAGGCAGCCTGGCCTTCCTCTGATCTGGATCTTTCACTATCAAGTGGAGTTCAGGGTTACAAGCTCAACTGAACTATTATTTCTTAACTTCTAGTGCTTGGTTATTATATGATGGCAGCTAGGAGCCATTTTATATTTAATATTTTTCGTCTTATATTTTATAGCAAGTGGTGATAGTAATTGACTGAGTTGGAAGAGAATAAAACATTTAAATGTAGCAGTAAGAACTAAAGAAATATCAGTGCTATAAAAAGAATTATAGCTCAAAGGGAAAATTGGAATAAGTATAAAGATAGGTGACAAGAAAGAAGAAGGATTATTTTATTAATATAAAGTTAAATGATTTGACTCAGGAGGGTTCTGGAAAAAAGTGGCTAACTTGATTGTAAGTTCATTCGATGTGACTGGTTTCATCATTTTGTGGGAATGAAGATGAGGAGGGGATATTTGGAGGAGGAAAGAGGAAAAGTAAGGAAATAATATAATGAATAAGGAGTTAGTGGGGAGTAAATAAGTTGTGATAGGGACCTGCAGAAGAAGAAAAAATGTCGACCCTGTTTCATAGAAGAATCAGGCACCAGGATTTGAGACTAGCCATTCACAGGTTTTCATTCTGCATCACCGTTGACTGTTAGAGCTCTCAGCCTGAGAGAGCACAGCCTCCTTTGGGCAGATCATCTGAAGCTTTTCCATACAAAGTGGTGTTTTGAGTGGGCTTTGGACTGAAGCACAGGCCTACACCAGACATTCAAGACATAGAGTGAAAAGGGTGTTATACGTTCCAGAAGAGTGAGGAGTTTAAGTAAATAGGGTTCTCATTTTTATTTGAGCTTGAGGATATTATTGCACTTAACAAAAGTTTGAATCATGAGAATGACACAGTCACCTTGTTTTTAGGTTGTTAAGTCTGGTGGCAGTGTGGAAGGTAGATTGAAGAGGGACTGCTGGTGGCAGGTAGACTGCTTGTAGGAACTTGGGCTCTGCACTTGATCCACTTTTCCACTTTGGTGTTTGGACCAGAAGAAGTTCAGGAAGTCTCCTTCAGCTTGATTACGGATTAGTAATCTCATAATTCCAGCTCAGATGCTAAATTCCTCCCCGGGACTGATGGAAGGAAGGTTTGACTCAGGATATCTTGTACTAAGAAAAAGAGATCAAGCTTTCATCAAAGTGTAACCTTTTTTCTTTGCACAAGGTCCTAAGGTTATTATGTTTATTGTAATGTTACTTTTTTGACAGTTCATTGATGTTTACCTTAGAATATTTTTGATTTTTAACTTTTTTGGGTACAGATATAAACGAATGTGCATTAGATCCTGATATTTGCCCAAATGGAATTTGTGAAAATCTCCGTGGGACCTACAAATGTATATGCAATTCAGGATATGAAGTGGATTCAACTGGGAAAAACTGTGTTGGTAAGTTTCACCTTATTTTATAAGTTTCATCTAATTTTATAAGGTGGGTCATACATCTTGTCTTCTTTCTTTTGATGCTTAGAAGAAACTGCTTTTGAAGGGCTTAAAGTTGGATGTCTTGGGGTGTCAGCATGGCATATATGTGTCTTGATTAACAAAAATTCATGCTCACTTTAGTATATATACTAAAAATGTATATAGCTGAATCTTGACAATTTATGAATCATCATGTTGTGGATTTACTCCATAAAAGAAAAACTCCTAAGATATATAAAATACAAAAATTATGAGCCATTCTCATGTGGCTACTAAGGTACCATTATTTTTATCGAGTAGCAGCTCTTCTCCTAACCACTTATTAGAATGAGTAGGAGAAAACCTAACTTCTTTTCTTTTTTTTTCTTCAAACACTTTTTTTTTTTTAGTTTTCTTATTTGACATCTCCACCCCTATCCCTAGCGACTACCATTTTACTCTCTACCTCTGTGTCTTTCTGTGCCTGTCTTTTTTGACTTAACATAATGTCCTCCAGTTTCATTCATTTAGTTACAAATTATAGATATATCTTATTTTCTTTATTCATATATTCATTGAGGAACACATGGGTTGTTTCCCATGTTTTGGCTACTGTGAACATGGGAATGCAGATATTGGTCTGGGAAGTGTTTTTTTATTTTTTATTTTTTTATATGACTCTCAAAACTCAGGCAACAAAAGCCAAAAAGCAAAAATAGACAAATGGGACTGTATCAAACTAAAAACCTTCTGCATAGCAAAGAAAACAGTAAACTGAGCGAAGAGACAGCCTATGGAAAAGGAGAAAATATTTGTAAACCATACATCTGATAAAAGGGTAATATTCAAATTACATTAGGAGCTCAAAAATTCAATAGCAATAAACCAAATAACCCAATTTAAAAAATGGGTGAAAGACCTGAATAGACATTTCTCAAAAGAATACATACAAATAGCCAAGAGACATAAAAAGATGCTCATCACTAATAATCAGGGAAATACAAATCTAAACTACAATGCGATATCACCTCGAACTTATTAAAATGACTATTAGCGAAAGACAAAAAATAAGTGTTGGCAAGGATGTGAAGAAATTCCCTTATGTACTCCTGGTGGGAATGCAAATTGGTGTATCCACTATAGAGAACAGGATGGCAGTTCCTCAAGAAATTAAAAATAGAACTACCATATAATCCAGCAATCCCATTTCTGGGTATTTATCCAAAGGAAATAAAATTGGTAGCTTATTTTCAGCAATCATTGCTCTTTGTTAAGTTTAACAAACAACATTTTTTAACAATCCTTAATGACGATACCAGCTGTGACTAAATAAATCTTTGGGTTGAGAAGAAAATGATCAGCATGGGTACCAGTATTTTTTCTTCAACTTTCTCCAGTTGCCTAGACTAGTATTTTCTGAAAAGTATTGTTCATTCTATAGTGTAGTGTCGTATAACCTCAGGTTTCCTGATGTTTGGCTTCTAAAACCAGCATATTTATACTCATGGGAATATGCTGAAATGTGCCAAAACCAAAATGTATGGTGGTACATGGTGCATCTTTTTGATTTGGAGGCAAAATATATTTTACCTCAAAGCAAACATATTTTCATGAAATGGGATGAAAATTAATAAGCTTTAAGATAAATGGGACCTCAAATATATCTTTCATATTCTGAAAGCCATGAAGGGCTTAGAGTAAGGGATTACTCTCTTCTGCCATTAGCAGATTTTTAGTGGTAAGGTTTGAAAAACACTGCTCTATGGTCATCAGATGGTAGAACATATAATAATTTAGAGGTGCTACAGATTGTGATAAACACAAATGTCTTTTTTTATTTTCATTCTTTCAACACATGCTCTAACAAATATCAGCTATTTATCAACTACTGGATTCAACAATCTCCCATTCAGCCATTAAGGAGTCATCATATATTCTGACCCAAGGAAACAAAGTTCCTTCCCTATGTGTCCCTGAGTTATCAAACTATTTTTTTTTGTCATATCTCATTTTGAAGTCATCTGATGTTGGGGAGCTTGTTGAAGTATTTGAACCATTTCCAAGAAACTATTGCCTTTGAGTAAACAAACAAGCCTTAATTTATAAGAGGAGTGGAATTAAATTATTTCATATTCCTTTAGACAAGGAAAACCTGCCATGTCAATTAAGGTTTTTAATTTACTATATATTATATCAAACTATTTTTTAAAATGACATTCTCTGAAATATCCATAAGTTCTCCCTGCCCTTTTGTCATTGTAAACATTCTTCCCAAAGCTTCTCCAGCCTAATTTCTATTTTAGACTCTTTCCAGTAATCCTTGTACTCCAATAGGGACTTTGGTCCTCTATTATTCTTTTAACCTATTACAAGGGCCTTCATTCAAATTCAACTTTCTTATATCTGGCCATTTCATTTTTTTCTCTCCCCCTACCTCCCTTTTGATAGCTCCTCCTCCTACAAAATTTTATGATTCTGCTGAATTTTTTAAATCTTCATCATCAATTCCTCAATTTAAGGGTCCAGATGCTTCTGATGTCATCAAAATTTAGGAATTGCAATATGACACTTTTGGGAAGTGTTAGCATTCCTTAGACCATTCTCAGCATGGCATTTGGTCAGCCAATAACATAACTTCATACTTGATTTTTCCATATAAAGGACTTAATAAATATTTTGCTAATTTAAATGTTTTTAATACTATGAACCCATGCAGCTCTTCAGTGCTGAATTCATATATCCTTTATGTTAGGACTACTAGCTTGTCGGATGATGATCTAAGCAGAATCTCTCCATGTCTAAAACTTTGTTGTTAATGTAAAGCCTATTTTGTGGCCTATTTTATAGGCCAAAGGGATATCAAAACAACTGCATAATTTCTACACTTTCTAATATAAGTCATATATATCAAAAGTTAGGTTTTGCATCATTATTCAGCTGAAAACAGGTCTCTGAATCTCAAGTGTCAATTCCTTATGACAATCATAAATTCTATAGATTGCCTCATCTTTGGTAAACATTATTGGAGACCTTTTGAATTATTCTAAAGGAGAAACACCCATCTTAGAACTAACACATTTCACAGATGGACTATATTTTCTAAACATTTATTTAGTTTCTTAAATCAGATTAGTCTTTTAAATTCTGGTGATAAGTGATTTCCAGTAAATCCAGGTTTTCTTCCTGCTCAAGAAAAAAGTGAATTAACTACTGACTGGTGACTTTAAAATTTGTACATACCTAGCATAGATAATCAGGTCAAGCCTCTGTTTTCTTAAAAATAGGTAGCTTATGCAAAAACTAATGATACAGATGTTTTGCCTCTTTGTTTGAATGATTATATCTTTATCACCTTAAAAACCTAACTAAAAGAGCAAAGAAGTTACATGCATGGGATAGGCTCTTTTAAAAATTAATTTTCGTTGCTTTTTTCCAGATATTAATGAATGTGTATTGAACAGTCTACTTTGTGACAATGGACAATGTAGAAACACTCCTGGAAGTTTTGTCTGTACTTGTCCCAAGGGATTTGTATACAAACCTGACCTAAAAACCTGTGAAGGTAAACTACTCCTTTGTTCATATACTGTGTACTTTGTTGTCTTTTGGAGTACCACTAGAAAACCCTGGAAAAAATAAAGTCACTTCTATTTTAGACAATTACACAACTTCAGTTGAGATTCTGTGGTCCTAAATGGCACTTTGCAAGCTACTGGTGGTACTTACCTACTGGTACGTTGTATTCGACATTTACTTTGTGTTTAAATGCCATTTAAAAGTACTCATTTTACATTTGCATGCAATTAGTATTTTACTTACCATCATTTAATAAACAGAGAAAACATTACATATATGCTTCTTGAGCAAGTAGTTCAGAAATCACACTTATATTTGCTCTGGGTTTTCTGAACAAAAAGATTAATTCATGTGCCAAATTCTGTACTATAGAGATATGCTCTATTATTATTTTTGGCATCCATCTAGTCTAGAAAAAAAATCCATTTAGACCAGCTTTACTATCTAATGAAGAATACATGGTAGTAATTGAGAACAAGTTTAAATATTCACCCATGCCCAAGACTGGTTTTTAGCAGTAATGGAGACCTGTTTTGTTTCAGATATTGACGAATGTGAATCAAGTCCTTGCATTAATGGAGTCTGCAAGAACAGCCAAGGCTCTTTTATTTGTGAATGTTCTTCTGAAAGTACTTTGGATCCAACAAAAACCATCTGCATAGGTATCTACCTTCCCGAGACTAATTTTCCTATGTTTATCAATGCTGCTATATTTAAGTATGTATTAAATACCATCTGCACTCTGCCCCTGCAGAAACCATCAAGGGCACTTGCTGGCAGACTGTCATCGATGGGCGGTGTGAGATCAACATCAATGGAGCCACCTTAAAGTCCCAGTGCTGTTCCTCTCTTGGTGCTGCCTGGGGAAGTCCGTGTACCCTGTGCCAAGTTGGTAAGAGAAACGGGGGCTATGGCTCTTGTGCTCATCCTACTGCTTAGAAAGGGGTAGCTTAGTACTTTACACATTTGGATTCATATGGGAATTTTAGAAAATTTAATTCTCATGACTTCAATGGAACATATTGCTGAATGGGAAACTAAGAGAAGTGTCAAAGACATTAATTTTATGCAGTTTGGTAATTTATTATTTTCTATCACCACATTGTAATATGGTTAGCTGCTGTTGCTTTCCTGTATCAGCAATTCCTATTGGCTCTCTGGGGAATCCCATGATTGGGAGTCCTGAGCTCTTTATAGGTACGGATTCTCTTTCAAAATAACTGATTGACATAAAGAAACCAGTATTTATGACTAAACATCTAAATCTGTTGCAAAGCTGAGATTTGAAAACCTTGCTGATGATTTTGTTGATTGGATATATAAATGTGTGAATTTATATAGTGAAAATGCTGCAGGATATGAGATGTTCAAGTTCTAGACTGTGTTTTCCACATTCATGTTACAGTAATTCCATATAGTGTGATTTCTAGTGTAGAGCTAACAGCAAGAGGGAAGTGTAGTTAATTTTCATCTACTTAGCACAATCTTTAGGGGACATTTAGGTCTTTTTGGATAACTCAGAAAAATTGAGCTTTATTTAAGGAAACATTTTATAATTATTCTTTTTCACTTATGCAATTTCAGAAACACTTTGTTATCTCAGACTTATTCATAGCAACAAAATCTAATTCATGTTCCAGGCCCTCTTTCGTGTTTCTCATGCTAAGTCATAACTGCAAAGTCTGGATGTTGTTATCTCAAATTTGCTTTTTGTTTTTGTTTGTTTGTTTATTTTTACAGATCCCATATGTGGTAAAGGCTATTCAAGAATTAAAGGAACACAATGTGAAGGTATTTATGATTATTTATAAACCATAAATTACAGTATGCATGAAGAATGCTTGTGTTAACTTGGACTGGATAACTTCACATGTCATGTAACTTCACAGTGAGAAATATGTAGCAGAGAAAAAAAATAATGAGAACAAGAGAACATAACAGATGTTAATTTTACAAGCATGTATATGCTTTTGCCAGTGTCAGACCACTATGGCCAAAGGACAGGAAGGTTGAAAATGTTTTAGGCTGACCATAGTTTTGAATGACTGCACTTTTAAAATGTTGTAGATCATGAATAGAAAACAAAGTGTTTGATGAGGCTGTAAAATTTGCATTTTCCTTGGTTTGTCCTGTTTCTCTGTTTGTCATGGATGATTTACAAGTACAAACTCTGTTGCCTCATTTTTGAAAGTCTATGTGGATTCTCTCCAGTTTGCTGTGATTCTTTCTTATGGAGTACCATAAGAAAGGTCAGGGTGACTAACACAACCTGACATGACACAGCAGCTGAAAAATTTTAAAACCAGCAATTAGTCCCATATGTGGGATAAAATGAAGTTTTTTTCCCTGCTTAAATAAAGAGGAACACTATAACCCCCACCCAAGGTCTTGCTTTCCAAATGATGACTGAATTCTTTGGCGTTTTTCTGGTCCAGACCCACTGTTAATATCTGACCTCAGCAGCACATTTTGGTGTGTAAGTGGCCAGAGCCAAAAAAAAAAAAAAAAAAAACCCGAAAGGTAAAATTTCCCCTTCCCGTTTATCTCTCTCATAAGGAAAGATTTGGAATGTTTTTTGTTTGTTTTTTTTTTTTTCACAGTATCACTGGCTTCAAAAGTCTTTTTTTTTCTAAATAGAGACACAGTGTGTGAATTTCTTAACTAATGCTCCACTTTTTTTGGCATTGGCAAGTAAGTGCCTTTCTTTGGATTAACTTGATGGTGAATATTTTTCCAAATTAAGTGCAGAGAACATACTGCTCTGCATTAAGTACACTGGGACATACTGGTACGTTTGAGAGAGATTGGGTGAATGATAAATGGATGAACACAAGCATCTTTCAACTCTCCCTACTCAAGCTGGGACCACAAAGGCTTTGACAGAATAGCTTGAGACCATTGCTGAGTTAGAACTACTAATATGCCTCTGGTGACTTCTCAGCACTTCTCAAAAGAGAATCTTTTTACTGGCTACACATGTTCTTCAATGGGATTTTTTTATGCTCAAGATCTTTATTCTTTGCTAGTCTGAAAGACTGGATTTCTATTACTCTATGTACTTCTAAACATCTGTTCTCATAAAACTAATTATATGCCTCCTGAGAGCCTTACCTGAGATAGCCCAGAGTTATGCCCAAGAACTTGCACCAGCTCCCTATCTCTTTCACTCAAAATTTACTCCCTGAGACCAATGGTGAAATATATCTTTGGTAGTAGCTGGGCTTGTTTTTGCTTTTCAGACATCCCAAAAGTTCTATCTAAACTATTTGGAGGCAAAACAAATTTTGTGAGTTTTTCAGGTTCCAAATGGCTTTTTCTGTTATGAAAATAATTATGACTTCATGAGTGCAATAAAGTAGACTGTTGTTACACAGACATACTAACTCCATGCTTTTTTTCTTTCATAGATATAGATGAATGTGAAGTGTTCCCAGGAGTATGCAAAAATGGCTTATGTGTTAACTCTAAGGGATCGTTTAAGTGTCAGTGTCCCAATGGGATGACTTTGGATGCCACAGGGAGGATCTGCCTGGGTAAATACTGAGCTCATTACTTTTCTAATGATCATTTTGAAAAAGAGTATTAAAAACTCAGTTAACAAGATAAAGTTGAATATTTGATTCCAACTACAAACACATACATTCCAAATTCTGCATTTTCATTAGGATCTACGGTGGTTTCCTAGACAAATAGCCTTTCTGACTCATGTTCTTTGTTTATTCTTTATAAAAAGAATAGAGAACATATCAATGAAGAGAAGTTTTGGTCCTTAATTGATATGCAACTATTCTTTAAATCACTACCACCACAGTAATGATTATAGAACTCCTAATACACCCCCATATATCATGGGTTATAGGACACAAGATCAGTGGTATCTCAGAACATTTTCATAGGGAGAATATTTTCACTTAATTGAAACTATAGCCCATGTCTGCTAGGAATATCCTATGACTAGTCAGAAGGACAGATCCTTGCAGGAAAGTCTTACGGGCATCAGGAGTGAAGAGTGCCACAGCTCTGAAGAGTGAACCTGAGGGAACCCAGGTCTGTTGTCACTTTCAGTCATAGTGGGATCCTCCATGCCAACTGCTAGAGTCCAAGTGGCAACGATATGAAAGAGACTGGACACAGAACTCTGAATTCTTAGAAAGCTACCCTATGGACTGTAGTGGCAATAGGCTTGAGTTCTCATAGTCATCCCTGTGGGGTCTGGCAGACTTATTCTCATGTTACTATTATGGCTTTTGACTGCTAGGACTACGTCTCTTGTATCACTGGTTTCTGAATCCATAACTATAGAAATAATGCTCAGCCACATTGTCTATCTGAACTTTATTACTCTGAAGAGCATCCTTAGTGCAGGACTGCAGTAAGGTAGTTGAAAGAGTGGTATGCAGTTAAGGGATTTAGATCCCTTGTGCATTAGAACAAGCAAACCTGTAAATGTAGAACTTTGTGGGTTATAATGTAATAAATATAGAAGATAAAAATTTGAATTCAGAGGCTAGAGTCTTATGTAACTATGGATGTCAGTTAATCCCATTCTGAGTCTTAGCTTCTTTGTTTAGGGAGAATTAGCTTTTCATGAGAAACTCTCCCAGTGTCTTCCAGGTTCAGTTAAAAGATGCTTCAGTGTTTAATTTAGAAATCTTTTAAAAATTATCTATCTTAATAGAGGCAATCTGCATGTAAAGTTTTCAAGAAGGCTTCAGAAGCTTTCTAACATTAAAGGAAGCTCAGGCACTGAGTCAAATGGTTAGTGACCACCTTATGAAAGGGAAAGAGAGGGAATATCATGCCTTATGTTTTAATTACACTTTATAATTTTCAGATGCATAATCTCATTTGAGCTTTACAGTGTCCCCCCTGAGAGATGAGTGGAACATCATTTTACAGATGTGGAAATTCAGGCTCAAGGTTAATAATTTGTTAAAGACAAATGACTTCGTAGTCACAGAACAAGACCAAATTCTACTAGGTCTACTGACCTCTTGTCTGCTACTCTTTCTACTCTTACCCACAATGCCATGAATCTGGGTTTGGAACTAGATGTGCCCCCACATGCATCCTGTAGAGTGTGTACATTAGCATGTGTTGAGGTGAAAGAAGTACTTGAGAATAGGAATACATGGCTTTTCTTTGCTGTTTTTCCTCTTTAATCTCAAGTAAGACAGTCTTTATTTTGGAGTTTACTGTTCCACCTCAACAAAATGAAGTGGATCTTAGGAAAAGGGGCTAGAATAACTCAGATGTCCTCTAAGGATAAAGAGTGTAGTTTGTTTTTAGCTACAAGGATGTCAAGGCATCATGGAATGTGTGATTTGGTAACAGGAGTATCTATGAAAACATCTCCTCAAAGAGCACTGCAGGATTCCTCAGAATACTGATCCTTATGTGGAATTATCAGAAAATACTTAAAGTTGAAAGGAGACTTTTCACAAGTAGTAGATGCAAATAAACATGAGCTACCAAATAGAAGACAGTCTTTATTAGACAGGAACACCTATCACAATGCCTGGGTTTCTATTGAGAAAAATATAATTCTAGTCAATAAGCATATAGCAAATTATTGAGTGCGTTGTGCTTTGCCTAATGTGATGCTGACAATTTGGGGCCATGAACACGAAGTAACTCTCCTCAACTTCCCTCTGTTCCCTCTGGCAGATATCCGCCTGGAAACCTGCTTCTTGAGGTATGATGACGAGGAGTGCACTCTGCCCATTGCTGGCCGCCACCGCATGGATGCCTGCTGCTGCTCTGTCGGGGCAGCCTGGGGTACAGAGGAATGTGAAGAGTGTCCTGTGAAAAATACACCTGAGTACGAGGAGCTCTGTCCTAGAGGACCTGGTTTTGCCACAAAAGAAATCACAAATGGAAAACCTTTCTTCAAAGGTACAATGGTTTTTTAGTGGTTGATTACTCTTCTTTTTAGAACAGTAGGATGCATTTTCATGAGCCTAGAGCTCTACTCTCAGAATTACAATGATTATCATCAATGTGGTCATCTCTTGATCATCTCGCATACATTCTTTTCTTTCTGAATTATATGTAGCAGAACATTCGCTCCATATCAGATTTTCTTTTTCCGTACCTCAGGATGTCCTGAGGTCACTTTCCTCTCCTATCTACCCATTATTATTTGTTAAAGCAGATTTTAATACTACTCTAAGCCAAACAAAAATGAAAGGAAACAGGAAATTTTTATGTCATCTGCTAAAGCCAAATAGTATGACCTTTTATCTTCCAATTTGAGCATCCATATCACTATAGTCTACCCAGATATGGAGAATGCTGGGTGAATGGCATGAGAAACCCAGTGGCAGGTCCTCTTTGTCCAAATACAGTGAAACTTATTCCTGTGGCAGACATATTCCAGTGATATGATATTGCAATTACTTCAGTGTACTATGCTGTAATCTAAAATCTATGTAAAAAATAAATGGCAGATTTAACCTAATTTCAAAATTAATTTAAGTTTTTGCGCACAATGATACAGAACTTGTTTACTCCAGCAGATGGAAAATCATAATTTGTTACTCAGAATTCTGAGTATTTGGAGAGATTCAGCTCATGTTCCTAGTAGAGAGTTTAATGTTGTTGCCCATTGTGTCTGGACCTAGTTATTATACTTCATAACTAAATCAACTTATAAAAATGGGAAATGAGTATATAAATATCACTTAACTATCCTTAAATAAAAACATAGACTTATTTTTCTCTACTGAGCATTTGGTCCAAGAAGCTCTGGGGTTTAAAATTGTTGTGTCTAGAGAGACAGTTTCTAGATGGCCCTCTTAAATATCTCTTAAGTAAATTCAAGGGAACTTGAGTGATTTTCTTCCAAAAGCTGTGGCAATCCCTTGCCACAGAAGAACTTGATGTTCTTGAGAGTTAATCTACCAATTCTGTCTCTCATGACATTATGTAGAAACGAACTTGTATTTCCTGAGCTTTAGGTCTTAATTTGGAAAGACTCCTAAAAGGAGAAATTTACTGTCTTAGTATAAAAATTTCAATTATATTCATAAAACTTTAAGGTTATATAATATTGAGAAAATATTTTTAAATAGTATACACTATTTGCAAATGTTTTGTATTAAAATGAAATCTTTGAAATGAAATTCTTATATTTTAGGTTTATCCAAAAAAACATCAAAAAGCATACATGAATATCTCATTCCTCTACACACCCGATTGGCTGCTGTGGGCCTATATATTCTAATAATCTTCTATGTGCTTTAAGTATGGACACTAGTGGTTTGGAATACTCATTCATTCATTCATTCGTTCATTCAGCAAATTGTTAAGTGTTCAATATATATCATCAGTCAGTGTGCCAAATTCTAGGAGTCCAAATAAACACACTCTTTATTCCTCTAATGCTTTCTAAAATAGAAGTTCAAAAGACAAAAAATGTTTATAAGTCATACTTCTCATGGACCATCAGACATCCTTTAAAATAAGTATTGCCAAGACCTTAAATCAAGACCCTCCAACTTTCCAGGTTTAAAACAGTGGGCATTGAGCTCTCCTAATTGGTTGCTCATGAACTTTTCGCATGTTTTGTTTTTCTTGAAGATATCAATGAATGCAAGATGATCCCCAGCCTCTGCACCCATGGCAAGTGCAGAAATACCATCGGCAGCTTTAAGTGCAGGTGTGATAGTGGTTTTGCTCTTGATTCTGAAGAAAGGAACTGCACAGGTCAGTGAAGGGGCCTACCTTAGAGGGACACCCTTTAGAACTCTTCATCTTTATTCCACAAGAATTAAGCCAATCCTGATACTCATTTGCTTTTACTTGCTGCTTTTGTGCAGACATTGATGAATGCCGCATATCTCCTGACCTCTGCGGCCGAGGCCAGTGCGTGAACACCCCAGGAGACTTTGAATGCAAGTGCGACGAAGGCTATGAAAGTGGATTCATGATGATGAAGAACTGCATGGGTAAGCATGTGCCCATTTGATCAGCACGGTTAAAAAGGATTCCAAGAAGTTTTGATGACTAATAGCATAATGTCCCAGATTCTTCCTGCTCCCCCAGTGCACTGGTCTCCTGACCAGTGAGTCAGGAATCAGTCTGTGGCAGAGAGAGACTGACTTGTGGAAGGAATGAGGGAATTCAGGTTGTGGGGTGGTGGGTTGTCTTGGACACCAGTTGTGGGTTCCCAAGAAGTGAGTGTAACACCTGGAGTAGATACCTCAGGGAAGAGAGAACAGTTTGAACATAAGTGATAGTCGGGGTCACATTATAGGGTTTTTGTCTGATGTTACTTGAAAAGGAGATTCATTAAGCTGGTTGCATTAGATCAGGTTCCCTAGAAACAAATCCAAGGTGGGGATTATTTTGAGGGAATGCTCTCAGGAGGAGCCTGTAAAGCAGTGAGGGAGGCCTGTGAGGGTGGGGGAAGGAGAGAAGCAAAGAGTTCAGCTGCATGTTAGCCTTAACCTGATTCCACTTGGGAGTGTAAGCGGTACTAGAAAGTAGTCTCACCCTGAGGCAAGGAGGCCAAGATTTTATCCTCCCACAGCAGTTATTGGCCATGGGTGGCTCCCCAGTATGGACGGGAAATATCACCTTTTGCCTCCTAGGTATTTCTGAATGAAGTGGAGAGCAATTCTCCAAAAAGGGAGAGTGTGAGCCTTTAGCAGACAGGACTTCCATCAACTGGGTGATGAGTGTACTGGCCTGGTCACGGATACCTGGGCAGGACACCACCACCAACTTCAGCTTCATCTCCATTTTACAGATATCAATGAGTGTCAGAGAGATCCTCTCCTATGCCGAGGCGGCGTTTGCCAAAACACCGAGGGAAGTTATCGCTGTGAATGTCCTCCTGGTCATCAGCTGTCCCCCAACATCTCAGCGTGTATAGGTAAGAAGACTTTCAGACTACTGACCAGTCATTTGACCCACATGTCTGCCAGAGAGTCAGAAGCTTATGACTGGGTTTCCTATTCTTATTTTCTATACAGACATCAATGAATGTGAACTGAGTGCGAACCTCTGTCCAAATGGCCGCTGTGTGAACCTCATAGGGAAATATCAGTGTGCCTGCAACCCTGGTTATCATTCAACTCCTGACAGGCTGTTTTGTGTTGGTAAGTTTTACATTTTATGTGGTTTTATATTTTATTTTATTTAGTCTCCTTCTAAAGCACTCAAGCAATGTTCTCTGAGTTCTGTTTCCACCACTAGTGACTTTTACTTAATCTTTCTTGTTTTCCTGTAAGGAAAATTCTTTTCATAATGGTTCAGCGTCTTCGGATCTCACCCTCCTTTTGTGTTTAAGGAAGCAGTTACATGAACAATGTAGACTGTTTTAGCTCTAACTAGTATAATTTGACCCATGCTGCTGTGAATGGTGAATGGTAGCACATGCTTTGTTTAGGCATATGCATAACCAAGCAAATAAGCAAGTAATAAATAAGCCTAAAATAAATGAAGTATGGTGGGTGCCATAAAAAAGACAAAATGTGTAGGGTACATCTGTGCCCTTCAGTGGATTAGATCAGCTAAAGGATTTCAAAAAATAATTATTGGAAAGCAGATCATGGTACATGCATATCTTCAAACAAAATAAAGTTTAGGTATGGCACTCCTTAACGATAGGATTTTGTGGGACAAGCCTTTTGCTGTGGGGCTGGCCCTCTGTAGGTTTAGTCGTGCTGGAAAGAGTGGCACAGAAAACCCTTTGGCTTTATTGTGCCCAAAGTTAAAGTGAAACTGTAGAAATGGCCAGTTTTTGCCTGGTCTGGGGTGTACATCATGTGGAACTGCCAAGTCTCACATGGTTTCCACCCAAAGTCATAAATCAGCCCAAATTCTTCTGAAACATGGCCCAGTACAACTCAGAACTCTAACTCAAGTTCCTGAAAAGGATTAGAACTTCAGCCAATCAAACCGAATATCTAGTTTATAACTGAAGCTGTGACCCAGAGAAGTTCACCCACATGTTCATTGTCATAACTGGGGTATGTTCTCAAAGCACCTAGCATTTCTTTTATATTGCGTATGGCACACCATGTAATGTGTAATTAATTGTTCATCTAACTCTCCAGCTGCAGTTCAGCATTATGAAGGCAAGTCTAAGTGTTCATCTCATTCACTATTGGATTCTCACTTCTAGCACATTGTAGAAGTGTAGTTCATATTTTTTAAGGAATCAAATAACGCAGTGACTTTGAGTTGCTCAAGGATGCTTGATTCTATTTATTTATTTGTTTGCTTGTTTGTTTGTTTGTTTATTTTCCTTTTAATTTTTTTGGCTTTACTAGAAACTTTAAACATGTGCCATGATCATAAACACAGAGAAAGGTGATACTATTTTTATTTTTCTTAGACATTGATGAATGCAGCATAATGAACGGTGGTTGTGAGACCTTCTGTACAAACTCCGAAGGTAGCTATGAATGTAGCTGTCAGCCAGGATTTGCACTAATGCCTGACCAGAGGTCGTGTACCGGTAAGTAGGTTTTAGCCTCCTGTGAAATCTCTCAGTAATAGGTCTCTATGCAGAACACTTTAGGGTCTTGGCTTTGGAGTCAGATAGCCCTGAGTTTAAATCTTTGTTTTGTCACATATTTTAGCTATGTATCCTTGATAAAGATCTTTAGCATCAGATTTCTCATCTATAAAATGGAGTTCAGTTCTGAGGAAGAGTATGTACAACACTTAGCATAGTACCTGGCATATGCTCAATAAATGGAGTATAAAATACAGTTCCTTCATTGATCAGAATTTTGAAGAATTTGATCTGTTGGCTTTCATCAGTGCTATTCAGGGTGGTTCCCTGGACCGGCAGCATTAGTATCAGCTGAGAATGTGTTAGAAATGAAAAATCTTGGGCTCCACTTCAGACCTACTGAATCAGAAACTCCTGGGGGTAGATCCCAGTAATTTGTTTTCACAAGCCCTCTAAGTGATTTGGACGTGTGCTGAAATTTAAGTACTGCTGGTCTTTACACTTCCTGTTGTATCACCCTGGGCGAGAAGAGCCCTGTAGCCAGCTGCAGATGAAAAATGAGGTGGACAGTATAGGTTTTGATTTTGGTTTGAGTTAAGAAGAGAAATTGGGTTTAGAAACCTGAAGTATCTTATCTGATCTAGAAAATCTCCTTTAAAAACCTTACATATGAATTTGGCTACAAAAATTAATTGTTGAAAGTAAATATTTTTACTAAAAAATGAATCTAATTAGATTTGCTTATTTCAGGCAGTTTTCATCTTAAAATATCAATAAAAAGATGATAGACTTTAGACATGTACATTTGACAATGAGAAAAATACAATCATAATAATTTTTAAATGATAAATTCATATCAGAGATAAAATTGCTAATTAAATGATGGACTTTTAAGTGGCTGTAAACCCCTGAACAGTGTGTTGTGAACCTTGAAAATAGTTCTCACCTTTTTGTACTTGGGATAATATGATGGGATAATTTAGGTAAAGCTTCATTTGTATTTGAGAACTAATTATCTTATATAACAAATAGGCTGAGTTTATTTGACTTGGGTAGTTAACTTTTTCATCCGTGAGTTAATAGAATCAATATCAACAACATGCGGTTGTTGGTTTTATTCTCTGCAGACATTGATGAGTGTGAAGAAAACCCCAATATCTGTGATGGTGGTCAGTGTACAAATATCCCTGGAGAGTACAGGTGCTTGTGTTATGATGGATTCATGGCATCCGAGGACATGAAGACTTGTGTAGGTAAGCAAAGAAAATAGAATTTTCCATTTTCTCTGGTTATTCACAAGTACTATTAAATTACATAAAGATAGTTTGGGTAGCCGAGATCCTATGTGAAAAGTAAGAATATTAAGGGGCATAATACTAATATTCAAAGCCAGCATTCCAAAGAGCAGCTTTCTTGTGATTGTGATATAATGTTCTTGTAAGATATGTTATATGGACTGAACTAACCTTTGGTCAACTCCAGATAGACATTTATTTTATGTCTGTGAATTATTTCTGTCCACATAACCCTCCCCCTGCTGTGACTAGAGTTTGGGCTTTTTAAATGTTTGACTAAAGACAAGCAAAAACTTATTTCTGATAAGAATGCAATAAACCAGAATTGATTATATTTGAGAGAGTTTTCCCTTACTATCTTTTTATATTTATTAAACTCCTGCAATATCTAATCTGCCTTTAATCTTATTCAGTATATTTTTAATCTCAGACATTATACTCTTCATCTCTACAAGTTTGACTTAGGATTTTTTATCATATCTTCTGTGACTCTATTTAATATGTCCAATCATTTCTCTAGCTTTTTGAACATATGGAATACAGTTATAATAACTGTTTTAATATCCTGGTCTACTAATTCTATCATCTGTGTCAATTCTGAGTCATTTTAGTAAACTGACTTTCCTCTTTGTTATGGGTCATATTTTCCTGTTTCATTGAATGCCTGGTAATTTTTATCAGATGCCAGACATTATAAATTTGATTTACTAGGTGCTAGATATTTTTATATTCTTAGAAGTATTCTTGAGCTTTATTCTGGAATCCAGGTAAGTAATTTTGAAATAGATCAAGGCTTTCAAAGTCTTGCTTTTATGTTTTTAAGCACTAGTTAGTCTTAGGCTAATTTTGCTCAATTACTGAGGCAGAACCTTTCTGGATACTCTGCTCAAATCCCTGTGGGTTATGGGATTCTTCAGTCTGACTGGTAGAAAGAGGCACAATTCCAGGCCTGTGAATTCCGATGACTGCCCCCTCTAATTCTTGTGGGTGGTACTTCCCCCAGCTTATAGTAGTTTCCTTACATGAATGTGCTGAACTCTGCTCATCTGAATGTTTGATTGTGACCCTCTGCAGATCTGTGAAGCAATGTTTGTACAGCATCCATCTGTCCTTTGTTCTGCCCTGTGAACTCTAGTGACCATGGCATTTCATGATGTCCAATTTCATCTCCTCAACTCAAGACGCTACCTGGTTCTATCTGTCATTCCCTTTCCTATGCCATGGCTTTAAAATTCTCCTTACATAGTAATCTGGCGCATTCGTAGAATTCACCTAGTCTGTTTTCTGTCTCTCCAGATCACTGCCCTATGTTGCCTATATTGTCCTTTAGTTGTTATTTCAGATGGGAAGTTAAATTCAGTGCCTATTGCAACATCTTGGCCAGAAGCAAGAATTTAGAATTGAAAATATTTAAATTGTATCATATTTACATCTTCAGAAAATCCTGGCCAAATATTTATGAAGTACTAGAAATTAAAGGGAATGTCATAAAAAATATTTATTTATTTGGGAAGGAAGTAAAGTTGATAACTACCCGCACTAAGACTACTAGTTTATTTCTTCTTGTAAAATGTGGAAACTAAACTTTTGGCATCATGCAGACTGACTTAAAGTCTCACCTTGCAGCAATTTTGAAGTTTTCTATACTATTGCATAAACAGGCTCTATACTCAGCCTCTAGTGGGTCAGTCTATTTGATTACTTGACCTCCTGCTTATGGCCCAGATAAAAAGGCGGTCTATATGATTAGCCTATAATATAAAAAGAACATGTGAGTTGAGCTCCATAAATATGATACACTTTGAGTGAAAGCATTTCACCCTTTCTGATTTATTTATCATAGTTGTGTTATCTCAAGGAAAAAGTATTAAATTATATCAAACAAGTGGTTATATGTATTAATAATATCTATATTTTACAGATGTTAATGAATGTGACCTGAATCCAAATATCTGTCTAAGTGGAACCTGTGAAAACACGAAAGGCTCATTTATCTGCCACTGTGATATGGGATATTCAGGCAAAAAGGGAAAAACTGGCTGTACGGGTATGTTTTTCAAATTGAATAATAAAAGTTTAAGTGCTTAAGAGATTGCTACCATAATTACAGATTAATATAACTGAAAATCATTGATGTTTTATTTACATTATAAAGCATGTTGTATAATATTTTTTATTAACTTAGCCTGCATTTCTTTGAAGTTTGTCATACATTAGATCGTATCTAAGCTAAGGGCTTTTTCCTTTACCTGTGAAACAAGGCATAGTGGATAAATTACTGCTATAACTAACACCATAAATATCACATTTTTATGAAGTTAAAATCACATTTTTATATCAAAGTAGTTAACATACTAGTTACCAAACATTCATATCCCTTTACAGTCATGCGCCACATAGCAATGTTTAGGTCAGAGATGATGGTGGTCCCATAAGATTATAATGAGGCTGAAAGGTTCCTGTCACCTAGTAATGTCATAGCCATGGTAATGTCATAGCTCAACATGTTCGTGGTGATGCTTGTATAAACAATTACAGTAGCAGACTATACGATCTAGATTTGTGTAAGTGTGCCCCAATGTTTGCACCATGATGAAATCACCTAACTCTGTGTTTCTTAGAATGTGTCCCATTGTTAATATAGACACGTGGTTATATTAAAACAAGCCTTTCTCCGTAACCTCCATTGCCAATACTTTGTTTAAGATTTTATAAATGAAATTACTTTTTAAAGAAGCACATCTTATAATTCATATATTTCATCAACTTCTCATCAGTCTTCTAGTTCTTTAAATTAGTGTGCTTCTGATATATTAAGTTGCTTTAGCCCAAATAAGTTTTTATTCCTGAGGCTTAACAAATCTTATGAAGTAATAACTAACCATTTGTAATTTTGCTTGACAGTAGTTTGTCAATACCAAAAGCACATGAGAAAATCTTTTCACAATGTTTGTAGGTTATTCTATTAAATGGCAAATAAAAGAAGTCATTCTGAGTGATATTGTTTTTAAATGTTTAGTTGATATTTTCAAACGATGCAATAAGAATGTTAAGTATGTGGAATAATAAAGTTTTATTGCACTTACAGTAATATAACAAATTATGGCATAGTAGAGACCATGGTGAGTTTGAATTAAGTAACTACATAATTTCTTTACAAATAACAGACTTTAACTCCAAAAGCCAGTAGGCAAGCCCTTGTGACTCAAACATTTAAATATTTGCAGATTGGCAACATGGTAAATGTACAGATCCTTTTCTTAATCGTATTAACATTTTTCAAGAAAACTCCCAAATATATTGTCATTTCAAACTGTCTAATGATATTAACTTTCAAAGTTATAGATATACAAGATAACACCAATAATATCATTATTGATTCAAACATAAAAGGTTCTAACCAAATTCTAAAAATCAGCATGAAACTGAAGTGCTTTCATTCTCACTATATTACTCTTCTTATGAAGCATGACTAAGAGTCTGTTTTGATAAATGGCACAATGTTTCAAATCTCAACTCCTCATGTGGTCTCTGGAGTACAAATGGTGCTTAGCTCACTATACCTATGATTCAAGCTTTATTTTTAGCTTCCAGTATAAATATAGAACTTGGGGTATGGGGTGGTCTGGCAGTAATAAAGGGAAAAGTAGGACAGTTCCAGGTTGCATTTTACCTAATAGAGTCTAATACCCCTGTTTGGCTCTGTTGAACTTGCTGAAATTCACCCCCAGAGGATGGTGATGTTTATGAAGGGAGAAGCTAATCTAACGGGACAGTCTTTATTTGCTATAAGAAAAGGAGATCTCTAGAATTTCATGCTCCGAATTCCAGCTAATAGAGGCCTGTGCAGAGGCCAATTATTTTAGGCCTTCTACCATGAAGAAAGCTTAAATTTTCATGTGACATTAATTTTAGCTAAATGAGATATAATGTGCATAATGCCCTTGGCATAGTGCTTGACATTCAGTACCTGGTCAATAAATAGTAGCTACTGTTGTCATTACAGAATGAGACGCATAGACATAGTGTCTAGAAGCCATTTGATTAAAGACATAACTTCTAGTCTAGTAAAACTCTATACTACTATTTACTGATACATGCTTGGAATCAATTTAAAGAAGGAAAATCTTACTCTATATTAAAAGGCTTGTTTTACAAGGCTCATTTTAATTGAATTTGCACAGATACTAAGGCTGTGGCGATGAAAGCTGTGCACTTCATGTTACATGAGATGACACCAGTTTTACATTAAGAATAGTGATCTTTTAGTAAATTATGTGAACAGACTCATAGATTCGAAGTCCAAGAAATACTCTATCCTTTACCAAGGGCCAACATCCTCCTACTTTTAAATTATAGCCTAAAATGATTTTCCAATTTTATAAAACCCAGCCAGCACTGTCAGGAGGAGACTTGAGTTTCATGGCCCCTTTGATATCATAGTGGCATGGCATGTGATATTCTTGTGTGAAAGAGTAGAACCCTGGATTTTAGTCCCAGTTCTTATACTGGTTCGCGAGCTTGAAGGAATCATCATGGTTCTCTGTAGTTACACAAGTGTTCCCCTTAGGTAACCACCCTCCTGTGAAATGTGGAAGGAGGGGGTACAGTAGGGAAGAAAGGAAAAGAGATCTTCTGTAAATACTGTCATTAACAACCAAGAGTATGACATTTGATTGAAAATGACTTACACAAACAGGAATTGGCAGCACATTTGGTATACTTAAAAACAAGTTTTTAAAAATCTGAGCCAAAATGTTTTTTAATTCCATGTAACTAGGGCTCTTTTAGCCTGCTTTTAGTTTAAAATTAGTGTCACTCACAACTGAGAATACCAGCAGGTTACCTTGGTGATAGTTGCGTTAAAGACAAGTGTTTATAATGTCCCAGGCAACTAATATAAATAGAGATATGTATCTTGCCTAGTGGGATAAGCAAGCCACACAAAAAATAACAGTAAAGAACAGACCTGAAACTATGTTTTGATGACAGACAAAAGAAATATTTTACATGTATTTCCATATATATACATAATGTGTATACAGCCATTTAATATGTATATCATAACATTATATTTATGTTAACATAAGTAGCCTATACAGGAATGATAAAAATATGTATACTATTTCATAGGGGGGAACTTTGTTTCATGAGAACTAAAAAATGTCTTCTGGGTTTCATTACAACTTTGTCTAAATATTTCAGCTCCCTTGTCATTACCGATTGTTTCCATTTTAACAAATAAACATGTTTTTCCCCCCAATCACTTTAGCAGTGTTCAGAATCCACCCACTGACTTACATTCCCAGCCTACACAGATGTGTTAAGGGTTTCTTTTTTCTCCTTAAGCTTTGTCCAAATTATGGGTTGAAAGGAATGTTTGATTTAATGGAGGAAAAAGTACATTTGCTTGAAATCTAGAACATAGCTCTCTGTCCTTGGCTTAAAAGGGCTGGATTACAATTTTTCTGTGGCCCACATACAGAGCTTCTGCTGCTCATCCTGCGTAATTGCAATGAGACAACCAAGTGGAAAGATAAAATTTAGGCTGTTGCTAGGTGCCATCCTCAGTGAGTCCTGCTTTCACAAGCTCATTTGTGAGAGTCTACCACCCATTGGGTGCTTATTCTGTCAGTTAGTAAGTAAGGTATACATACCATTCAAATCAGAATTGTTTTCAGTTAAAATAGCAGGATTTCTGGGTATTTTTATTTCTCAACTGTCTGCTTCTTTTCATATGAGAAATGTTGCTGATGGATCTTAATCCATGAGAATCGTATACTTCAAAACCACCAGCAAGCACTCAGTGAGAATTTGCACCCGTTTCCTTCCAGCTTCTTATCACTGCTAGCTGTCCTCCACTGGCTGTCAGCCTGTGAAAACTCGGTGGGTGTTCAGTTAAATAGTCTTGGCTCAAATTTGGATCCAAATAAAGAAATCCGAGTAGCCTTCCCATTTAGCCTTGCCATTCACTAGAACGTCTCTTTCCCAATGTCTAATCAAAGAGATCTCAGAGTGTGCCAGCTCTGTCGGATTACGATTCACATGACTGATGCCCAGATGGCAGGAAGTCAGGTGTTTGTGTGGGTGAAACAGCCTCTCCCTCTGACAATCACAGAGCAGCTCTGAGCACAGCCCTTACTCGAATGTTAGTGGAACACACCCAGAAGGTCTGCCTGGGGTCTTCTCAGACCATACCTTCACCCTTTACAGAGCTCTGCAAATGGGACCTTTGAGTCTGTGAGGGAGCTTTTGTGGGGTTATGGAGGTTGCAGTGTCAGCCCTAAATTTGAATTTCTTTGCTTTTCTTGGCTTGTGCTTGTTCTTAATCTTAAAAAGGAATTTTCTGTCTGGAGCAAAATTGTGGGGGAAAGAGAACATTTGTACAGAAAGAGATGTTCTTGGCAAGCATGTGCTATGTTTCCTTCACATAATTGAAGAGTAGAATGTTTGAATACAACGTTTTTGTTTGCTTCTTTTCCTCAGTTTCCCCTCCTGTTTTTATAATGAAGTGTAGTCTTAGTCACAGGCTTGTCATGGAAATGATTAACAAACAACAGTTGGCTCAGGCACACACACAAAACCTTTTATTCAGAGATGCCTTTACACTTTATGCCAAGTCTTTTTAATTTCCTTGTCAGATACTGAGAGTATAAGTCATTGAGATAATAATCTATACAAATATTCACAAAATGAAGAATTGAATATTGGCTCCTGAGAAACTCTTTTCTAGTATCCTAAGGCCCATGATACACAGCCTCTCGCAAATATATTTTCTTTTCACCTTGTAAAATTGTGGTGAAAATGCACACATTTACCTGAATTAGAAATTTATAGTAGCATATTATCAATGATAAAAAGGGGGGAGACTCTTCTTTTAAAAGAAATGGTAATATTCTTAATTGCAAGATTAAATATGGAAGGTAAAAAAATTCATGTGAGAATAAGGATAAGTTTGGTCCTTATAGAAATGGAAAGAAAAAGATTACAGAATTATTAGATCGACAGGCTATAATCAGCTCTGAAAATTATACTTAGCAACTTAGCATACAAGATTAGTGGCTACTTCTACGAGTCTGTTAATACTCACCAAGAATTGGAAAACTGTATAAAGCAGGGCTTGGAATAAAGTCTTGATGCATTAAAAAAAAAATCAGCTTAATTGGGCAGCTGTGATGTAAGGGAAAGATTACAAAGAAGGGGACAGGGAAAGTGAGTTCCTGGTAGTCCTGCTCTGTCCTTCACTGACTTTTGGGCCCTGGTAAGTCCCCATGCCTTTGGAGACCTCTGTATCCTCCTCTGAGAGACTGAATATTAAGAAAATAGAATTCCAAATTCTTTCCACTTAGAAAATTCCTTGATCCCCCCGCCCCATTCTTTTAAATTTTATTTTATTATTAGTTTCAAGGAAAATTCTTTGATTTTTATAACATTTGGAGGCTTCAGTACTTAGGCAATTGAAGTTCATTATTTTTAAGTAATTCAGCCATCATGACAAATAAAGGAGGGAAATTAAGACGACTTTGCAAAAGTGATAGTTTGCGTCATTAACTCTGAGGGGAGTGATTATCTGAAGAGACACGTATTTGATGGCCCTGCTTGGGAGCCCATTAGGTCATACTTACTTTCTTGAATTCCCTACTTACCACTATTATCATCAGGCTGGCCTTCCTCTTCATTTCCTTGGAATGTGCCGTGCTCAATTACTCAGTTGGTTAAAACTCCCAGTCACAAGTCTAAAGCCGCCTGGTATGTGCCTCCCTTGACCTGCCTTAATAACTCAATAGGTTCAGTGGCTGCCAAGGTTACGTAAAATTCACCCATATGATACATTGTAATTGTAAGAATATTCTCCCAGGAATGTTTTCATTTTATGATTATTAGTGATATTGCAAAATATTTTTCACAAATAAATGTCATTATTTTGATTTTTCTCTAAAAGTTATGAAGAAGCCAAAGATCCTAGGACCATTTCAGAGCTTTAGATGAAATATTTGGCAAACAGAATGTTTCCAAACATTTTCAAATCATTTAATTGGGCTTCTTACATAAACAAAAGGGTGAACATACGTTGCTTGATCAGTTTCTTTTTTATGCCACTAGTCAAGTGGTCACTAAAAATTTTTGCAACATTTCACATGCCAAAATTATCCTTCTTGACCTAAATTTTGTGTTAGACATTGGTTTGTATATAGAGTCATAGTATCTATAGCTGTGAGTTCTTGTTCTTAGTTAACGAACACGTTAATTATGTGGTTAAGTACCTGACTCTCACTATATAATGGATTAATTTTGGGAAATATGATTATGATACCAATTCCAATTCTGATCACTAACTGGGTGTCTTATAATTCAACTAAATTCTGATATTATCTTCAGGTAGATAGCGTCAGATTCCACAAGTCAATGGTTCTGTCCCAAAAGACTATTCCCTTTTAGATGCCAATTGCAAGTCCAGATTGTTACCTGTGCTTTTGACAGAATGGATATAAATACTACAAATCAGAGGTTCCTGAACTATTCCTTGGGTTTAATTTGCTAGAGCAGCTCACAGAACTCAGGAAAACAGCTTATTATAGATTACCAGTTTGTTATAAAAGGATATAACTCATGAACAGCTAGATAAGGAGAGTCACAGAGCAAGGGATGGCAAAGCAGTGCTAAGATTCCATGTTTTCTCCCAGAATCTCCTTGCATTCGCAAACCCAGAAGCTCTCAAAACCCCATTATTTTAGGCTTTTATGGAGGCTTCATTACATAGGTCTTATTGATCAAATCACTGACCGT
Source organism: Cynopterus sphinx (assembly GCA_030015415.1). Lineage (NCBI taxonomy): Eukaryota > Metazoa > Chordata > Mammalia > Chiroptera > Pteropodidae > Cynopterus > Cynopterus sphinx. The sequence continues at coordinate 92,217,157 of CM057384.1, read as the reverse complement.
CAGCAATTGAATCAGCATCCAATCCCTCTCTCTCTCCATACTTGCCTTAAAGTCAGGGGTGTGGGATGAAAGTGCCAGCCTTGTGGTCATGTGGTCGGTTCTCTTAGCAACCAGCTGGTATCCTTAGGTGTGGTCCATAAATCACCTCATTAACATAACAGAAGACACCTTGCTTGCTCTCACCATTTAGGAAATTCCTAGGGTTTCAGGAGCTTTGTGCCAGAAATGGACATAAAGACCAAATGTGTATTTCTTATTATAAATCACAATATCATGGAAAACAAAACATATTTCACTTCTTACTGTATATTCTTTTCTATAATACTTTCATATGCTAGAATCTATGTTGGTTAAATTAGAAAATGAAATTCTGAAGAATGGAGAATTTTCAAGAATTTGAAGTTCTTTAGTAATGTAACCCTAATCTGGTACTCCTTTTGCAGATAAATCTTCATTGGATGTGAAATATGCAAGAAGGCTTCGGCATGCTAGAGAAAATATGGCTCACACACTGTCTTAGGGAAAATTCTGTGCAAATGCTTGAATTAGCAATACTTGAAGTAAAACTTTCATAGAAATAAAGTATATTTGATAATACGGTGTTTTACATTTAAGAATAAAATACATTTACTATATAGAATATGAGTGCAAATATCTTCTGATGTGCCAACAACATTGTATTCCTTTGTCTGTGTGGTTGACTTAATAAAAATATTGGGAATAGAAACATGTGACTATGAGTGTTAATACTGCACCGTTAAGATCTTCAACTGGAAAAAGGTTCATTTTGTTTTGCAGTGACTGGACACTTACATGAAATAATGGAGAATAATTAGAGTTGATAAAGCAAGCAGCATCATATTCTTGTTTCTTTATAAAATGAAATGTAAAGCTGTTCAATGTATGCATAGTGTATACATGGATGCTAAACCAATCTATATTATAATTTGGGAAGTGGGAAAGTGAGTCCACTTCAGATGTTGCTAAGTTGCTATTGCTAAGTTATTTAAAAGACCAAAAAGGCACCTGTGCTAAACCATTTTTAAATTGCTGGTTATTTTTCCAGACATCAATGAATGTGAAATTGGAGCACACAACTGCGACAGACACGCTGTATGTACCAACACGGCAGGAAGCTTCAAATGTAGCTGCAGCCCCGGATGGATCGGAGATGGCATTAAGTGCACTGGTGGGTTGGAAAATAACAACAATTGCTTCTTATGAATAGCAGAGATTATAAATAACAAAATATGAATTCTGTAAAGAAAAATTTAATTTCTATATTATTGATATTAAATGTCACACTCTCTATTCATGATGATGTGACCTGTTTCCTTAAGACCTGGACGAATGCTCCAACGGAACCCACATGTGCAGCCAACATGCAGACTGCAAGAATACCATGGGCTCCTACCGCTGTCTCTGTAAGGAGGGATACACAGGTGATGGCTTCACTTGCACAGGTAGGTTTGTGTTGGAAATAAATGTGTAAATACCACTTGGAGAAAGATGTGTTCCATGTCTTTCAGACCACCAGTTCTTTTCTGAAGTTGTTCATTTATGGACAACTTTTAACAGAACAAATTAGTTGCTTAAAACTACATCCTTGTGGAAAGGAAATTTGGAGCTAGGTCAATCAGGGAGACCTAAGGAGCTAATTATATATGTATATAGTTGTTACTAGATACATCTCACTGTATATAATGACATCATTAGTTTAAAATAAGTCATTTCCTTTTATAATCCTTAGCCTTTCTATTTTTGTGCCTATTTTTCACTGTTGACTTGTTTTTCATACCAAGCCCAAGAGTGAGCTTCTGTAGGAAGCAATGTAAGGAAAAGGGACTAGCTATTCTGGATCAGGTTGACAGTATGTATTTTTCTCCCACTTGTCATCATTATTACCATACCACATTGGTATAAGCCAGTATTTCATAACTGCTTTGTAAAGAATTCATACACTTCTAATTTTACAATATATCAATGACATTTTATTTTCAGTTCTAATTAATAGTCATTGAATTAACATGAACTGTTACATATATTTGAATATATATTACTTGAAATGTAATTGTTAAAATATGATACATACACTTACATGAACATGTATACACAAATAACACATTTTTTGTGTGTTAGGGCTTTGGTATTAAATAAGGTACTGAGATCCATTTCTTGTTGGCTGTTAGGTAGCATGGCTGCTCAAATTGAAGCATTAATTTATCCCGAGCACTTTGCTCACAAGAAATCATTTAAACATAGAAGAGGCTAAGGCCTAGTAAGTAATTTACCTGGATTTTTAAAAAAAACTCACTAAAATTTTTTATCATATTTGAAATTGCTTTTGTCTAACCCAGTGAAGTTTTGTTATCATAAACCTCCCCCACCTTCTTTTTTTTTTAGAAAATATTGAAAGTTTTGTGTGTGTTAGGCTCATATGGTTCGTGAGTTTAACGTCCATGATTATTAATGAAACTTGGTCAGGAGTTTTGGGGTCTCCTCTCTAGTTGTTGCTCCAGTTCTTTTGCTGCCTGTCTGAGCTCAGCTTGAAGTCTGAGAAGTAAGCACACAGCATGGCATGTTATTTCCTGTCATAGATGTGTGCTCATGTGGATGACTCTGCTTGAAAAAGCCTTAATTTGAATTATTTGTTTAACTTATTTATTCTACATCATTAGTGATGATTTAGCATTCAGAATTCTGCATCTGAACACCATGTTCATTGAATATTCAATATTAGCATTCAAAAGAGAAAAAAATGAGTTTAAATATGTCAAATAGAAATTACGACCAAACACTACACTCAGGAAGCTGACAATTATAAAAATTGTTGGACCTGAGGAATAAGAAAACTCTTAACTGAAAAAGAGTAACTAGTGTTTCTTTCTGGCTATAGATCTTGACGAGTGCTCTGAGAATCTGAATTTGTGTGGCAATGGCCAGTGCCTAAACGCCCCAGGAGGATACCGCTGTGAATGTGACATGGGCTTTGTGCCCAGTGCTGATGGGAAAGCCTGTGAAGGTAACTGATGGGGAAGCCGCTGGGGGCCTTGCAGGGCCTGATGAGATTAGGTTATTTAAACATCCTTGTTTTTTCTGTTTGTTTGTTTCTGTTTGTTTGTTTTCAAGCTGAGGTGTGTTTCAGCTTCAACCTGGTCACTTCAGTTTGTGGAGGGATTAGGTCTGCAGTCAGACCATTTCTCTTCATGGAGAGAAAATCTTCTTTGGCCATAAATGCACATCCAACCTTGGACAGCTGGTCTGCAAGAGTACATCTCTTGGTCCTAGGAGAGAGAGGATAACCCAGTGTGGTTAACTCAGTGCAGTTTATTTATCCCATTGTTGGGGGAAAGAACTCAAAGTACTGGTCCCCTGATAATATTGAAGAGTTTTCTTTAAATATGGAAACATGGTTTTGACTCTCTGCTATGGTTTGGTTTCTAGAAATAAACACTTTAAGATAACAGTAGAACAGATAGTCTTTTCCTTATGTAGAATTAGTGTCCTGGGCACATGTGTCTCATGTAGTCTCTAAATATCTTTTGCAATTCCATCCGGTAAGAGACCCTTTGAGATAATGCCATGTGTAATGATGTCTCTCAGCACGAGACCGTCTTTCTGATAAGTGTTGGTTAGAAAGGAATAGGAACCGGTTGGCTAAGAATGGGTCCCATCAGGAGACACCAGATTCTTCTCTTTACCCTCACATTTGTCAACCATAAGGGCATTATCTCTCTTTGAAAAGAATTAATGGCTACGATGAACTAAAGAGATTTCAGTAGAAATAAACAAATGATAACAATTGACAGTAGAAATTTAAACAAGACCCTGTTTAATGTCTTAACAAATGGTTGTTGCTTGTTAATAGGGCAATAACTCAAAATCAGTCTTTAGCCAAGACATGTATACTAGTTCCCCCATATAGTTCTATAAATACTTTTCTTTGTTATAGAATCATTGGGTGTTCTTTATACAGTTTATATTAAATATGCAAAGTTTGATCTAAAATTCCTCTGAGTCAAGAAACCAGATTATGCTCTTGATCATGTGCCTGATGCCTTGTTTACTTTTGTTACCCTGAATATCCAAGGAAAACAGGTACTGTGCCACCTCTGGTAATATAAATAGTTGCACTGAAAGTTTTGCTCCTCTTAATGCTACAAGGGAAGATTTTGCTTGTTTGTTTGTTTGTCCTTAGTATAAATCATCACTGGCCAAGTGGTCATGGCTATTTAAAGTCAGTCTCAAGGCTGAAAATGTGCCTGTGTGTCAATTACATAAGCAGAATGTTAATGGGAGGCAAGAATGTTAATAGGAGGCGACCGCAGTTTTTAGATTTCCATCGACAATAAGAAACACATCCCATAGTACTAGGGATAACAGAGGATTATAAAACTGGTTAGAAAGGTTGCCACAAAACCTTCATGATTCTTAAAATTTAACCCACAACAAAAGCAGGAAGTGCATAAATGAGAATCAAAGAATTTAACAAGGTGGTCTTTTTGACTCTTATTTTACAAGAATAGTGTATAAAACACCAAAACCTGAGATACATATGTATAAAGTGCTTAGCCCACGACTTGGTGTGTAATAGGGCATGAGAAAAACAAGTTCATCCGAGAGACTTCCCTATACGTGGCAAATTGTCTAAAAGTCTGTGGGAGAAGTGCCTAGATTGATGTTGGATAGTCATCATTTTCCTAATAACGTTAGTTGCCTAATTACATTAGGCAGTTTCTTAGCAAAACATAAATTTAATTTCTCCCCTCTTTTATCCTTCCCAAGATATCGATGAGTGCTCCCTTCCGAACATCTGTGTTTTTGGAACTTGCCACAACCTTCCCGGCCTGTTTCGTTGTGAGTGTGAGATAGGCTACGAGCTGGACAGAAGTGGCGGAAACTGCACAGGTAAGGCATCCATTTGCATTAAAATCTGCTCCCAGGTGTCCCAGGGCATTTGGCTGTCGGGGTCTCTTTGCCACCACACAAGAATATCTACAGAATCACAAACCAAAAGCTGGTTTGAAGAATAGGTATCACAGAATAAATTTTCTAAAACCTGTAACCGGTTAGATGTGAGGATGCAAGGAAAGAGTTGAAGACAGTTGAAGGAGCAGAGTTTGTGGCTTTACAATCAAGCTGTGGCAATACAGGAGTGTTTCAGGGGTGCTCCAGCCATAAAACTTCCCAGCCATCCCTTTCCTCCCTGACTATGTTTTCAGAGGGTTTCCTATTGAAGGCCATGCCCTGGAATCGTGGGTTTTCTCCCTGTACTTCTCCATAACAGTACTCACTCATTCCCACCCCTGGCCTGCCAACGAATATGGTACATAGAACTCAGCCACCTGTTTTTAGTGTGTAGATCATCATCTTGTAGAGCAAGGAACTCTCCAGGAACATGAAAACCATTAGAAAAGCTATAGGCATTTGGTAAGCATGAGGCACTCAATAGACCTTCCTTCTGTTCCCCTTGACACCAAATTAAGACTTTTAAAGTCATTTGCAGCTCTCCATCCTAGTCTACCATTCTCTTCAAGGATACTGAGGGAAAACATTCCGTTCTGTATGGGCTGAGAATCTCAGGGAAAAGAGTGATTTTTTTTCCAGCCACCTAAACAAGCCATGACTCAGTGGCTCTCCAGGTCATGTCCACTACCACCATGTCCCCAAAATTTCTCTGGACTAGGGCATTTCTCTCCAGGAACACATTCATCTCTTGTTTTTTCTAAAAACTCTTGTGACACCAAGCTGAGCCTCAGGCATACCACAAGAAGTTGCCCCTCCATGATTCATGCCCCCTGCTCAGTGCCCTAGATTGCCATCAGTGTAATTCTATCTAATGTCATTTCTGTTAGTCTGCCCTGTCCTTCCGAGTTCACATGTGACTTAAGCAAAAAAATTTTCTGCAGTGAACCTATAAGAGAGTTACCAGGTCCAAAGGAGAGGTCCCAAGGAGAAGATAGTGTCCTCATTCTCCAACCTCTCCTCTCTGAATCAGTTTGTCTGTTTTTGAGTACTTCCTGAGTGTTCAAAATGGACAAAAGGATTGTGCAGGTTTAGAATTTGTCCAAACTCATGTCATAAATATCTAGAATTCTGTACATATTTTTAGAATAGAAACTGAAAGGGAAATATTCAGCCCAGCTTTAGTGATGGGCGAGAGACTCTTAACAAGCTTGAAGAAACTTGCTAGGTCTCATGCATGTGTCTGTACTCAAACGCAGCTGCTCTGAGGCAAGCATGCCCAGTAAAGGAGGCAGTAGAAGTTGCCTGCTCCTGAGAGTTCCGTGGGACATCTTGCTCTAATTTGATGAAATAACAAGCCGCACATATTAAATATATTTTCTTAAAACTTGTGTCTGAATTTTTGGTTGACCGAGGTCACAGTAGTGTTTTGCTTTCAGTTACCTTGACTGGAATATTTTTCCTAATTCCAAAGTCGTATTTTCTCCTGATGAGAAATTTGAATGCTAAATGTGTTTCAAGGGAAAAAGACCAAAGAGTATGACATACTTCCTTCCTGAGGGGTTTTATTTCAGAAGTAGAAGATTGCATTTCTAGATGTAATTATAACTAGTAACTCTTAAAAATTCTTGTTAGGAGCCCTAGATTAGGTGTTTCTGTTTGGTGGTGATGTCTGCTCCACTTTGGCCCAGATGACAATTCTGCCCCTTGCTGTTTGGTTTTAGATGTTAATGAATGTCTGGATCCAACCACATGTATCAGTGGTAACTGTATCAATACTCCGGGCAGCTATACCTGTGATTGTCCACCTGATTTTGAGCTGAATCCAACTCGAGTTGGCTGTGTTGGTAAGATCTTAAGAACTTTTCAGAGAAGCATGCTGTTTGTTTGTTTGTTTGTTTGTTTGTTTGTTTTTAAAAGCAATATTAAACATTACATTTTCAAATTTTAAAAAACTAATAGTATGACAATTTAAACGTTTCTTAAATCTGGTTTCTGTTTTTAGGTATTCCTTCATGGGTAAACTCCCCGTATGAGTGTTTGGGTACTTTTTAGTTTCTCAGTAAAAGTAAATTCTGGTTTTAAAAAGCATTTGTGAAACAGTTTCTGAAATGGGTTTGAATTTTCAACCCTCACATAGAAAGAATCTAGCTGACGCTTTTTTATTTGCATATGGCGAATAGACACCCGCTCTGGAAATTGCTATCTGGATGTCCGACCTAGGGGAGACAATGGAGATACAGCCTGTAGCAATGAAATCGGAGTTGGCGTTTCCAAGGCTTCCTGCTGTTGCTCTCTGGGTAAAGCCTGGGGTACTCCCTGTGAGCTGTGCCCTGCCGTGAACACATGTAAGTGGACAGCCTCCTGTTTATTGTTATCCTTCTTCCTGCTCAGGTCAGCTCTCCTTTCTAGATCCACAAAATAGAAGCCACGAGGAAGGGAGCTGCCATTAGCCTTTTACTTTTCAATCAGGGAAGGGAAAGCAGTCCTCTCAGCTCTGCCGAGGGACCTCACTCCCAATTTGGGAGTCAGAAAATGTCACCAGTTGGCTTGCACTATAAAGGTCCGGTGAGGCCGGTGACATCTTACTGTCTGAGTGAAAAGCAGGCCTCTTTATTTTAAGGAAGACCTCCCAGGCCAAGTCACTGATTTTGCTTACCTTCCAGGGACACTGATCTGTTCTTTGTCATCTGTTGGGTAGTTTCAAAAGCTCTAGGACTTGAATATCCCTACATGAAACAGAAGCAATCAGTTAAGTAAATGTGAAATGGAAGATTATTCTCTTCTCATGCCATGACTTGAAAGAAATCTCTAGAATGTGATTTTGAGGACATACATGATGTCTTCTAAAAAATAAAAGACTTCTCATTCTAAGAAGTAGGTGCCCTATTATGATTCAGAGTCAAGTGTAGTCTTTTTTGCAAAGGTCAGTGGCTGCTGTTTATGGGGTATATTGGGATAAGTATTGATTCTGTCCTTGCTGGAGCGTCATTTATTCACTTTTTCTAAAAGTATTTGTTGAGTACCAAGAGTGTGCATATTGAGTGTGCAAAAGTGAATGAAATTAGATCCTGCCCTCGAAGAGTTTATAGTCTAGCAAAATATGACCCAAACATAGAAACTATAATTCAACATAGTTCTCAATAAGGGAGAAAAGAAGGGCAGACACAATGCCATGAGTGTGAGGAACAGCACACCTGGTTCCAATTAGGACTCAGTCGCTTGCCACTCTCACTTTTGGCAAGTTACTTAGCAAGCTTGAGTTCCGCATTCATAAAATGACCTCATAGAGTTGAATGAAATGACTCTAGTAAAGTACTCAGCATGCGGATGAATGCTTATCAGGCATCTCCTTTCTCTTCCCTTCAGAAAGGGAAGTCAGTTCTGATTGACAGAGGGTAGTGATAAGTGTGCATTTTTTAAATTGGGCCTTGAAGGAAGGGTGTGACTTAAAAACAGTAGAAGATGGAAGAAAGAGGAGGTAAAAAAAGAGGATGACAGTTAACTTCATTGATGTTGAAAGAAGCAAGCCAGATATTTAAGAGGAGGAGGAGTCAGCTCTATCAATTAATAATGATTAGCAAAGCAATAGAGGTCCACTATACCACAACTCAGATCATAGCTGAAAGTGGAATATATACATATATACACTTATGTATATGTACATAGAATTTCAGAAATCCAGGAGAGGGATTTTCAGATTTGGGAAGACCACAATGATCATGAAGAACTGATTCTTACGTATGCTCACCAGGACAGTACAGCAGGGTAGGGTCGCTCTTATTCAGATGTTCCTGTATGTATTCAGTGTGTGGCACTGAAGTAAATGTTTTTGAGTGAAATGGTTAGATGACAAAATTAATGGGAGGGATCAAAATACACTGTAAAAAGTTGGTTTTGGAAACCAGGGGTATCAATATTGCTGTCAGGAGAAACAGAGGAGCAAGAAAGATCTCTAGTCATTAAGGAGAGAGGTGGAGTGGGAAGCAAGAAAGACAGCTTTTCTTAAGGCTCTGTTTAAAAGGGTTTTGGAAGCAGCCTACTTAACATTATTAAGAGAAGCTGTAATTTTCAAGAGATAAAGCTGAATAAAACATAAAAATAGAGAAGGAGCTTGTTAAAAAAATAAAAATAAAAAGGGAAAGAAGATCTTTAAAGAGGAATGGTGATGGAGATAAGGAAATCAAATAGTTTACAAGAACTTAGGGAGAATAGGTGGAAGGCTCAAAGACTGAGGACAGTGGCCTTACATTTGGTCCCCACAGTAAAAGCCATTTGAAAATGGTAAGTAGACACAAAGGTATTAACTTGCTTTAGATGGGTGGGAGTAACTGCTAAGTATCTCTGAAAATGAATATTTTCCAAGTGGATATGTTAGTTTTTCTCTCGAGGATACTATTTCTGTAAATTTTAGATTCAAAAGATCTCAATTTGATTTTTTCGTTTCAATAGCTGAGTACAAAATTCTTTGCCCTGGAGGAGAAGGTTTTCGACCCAACCCTATCACTGTTATATTAGAAGGTAATTCTGCTTTTGTTATTTTAAAGTGGGTACAATTTGAACTTCTTTGGGTTTATTTACAATGCTGAAGAAATGCTGTTGCTTTCATTCTGATAGATATTGATGAGTGCCAGGAGCTCCCGGGGCTGTGCCAAGGCGGAAAATGTATCAACACCTTTGGTAGTTTCCAGTGCCGCTGTCCAACCGGTTACTACCTGAATGAAGACACCCGAGTGTGTGATGGTAAATGACCCTTATAGAAGGATAAGTTCTTTCCAATATTGAGAACTGACTTCAAAAGCCAGCACACAGTTACCAGGAAAACTGAAATTTAGCAATATAACACAATGGCCTAATATAAATATAGGTAAATAAATATGCCATATTTGTGGCAGCTTACACTAATGTTGCTGACATTATGTCATTGTCATAATGCCAATATGTCCTAAATCCCTCTTTTCCTGAGAAAAGCATAGTTTTGTTATTTTGAGCCATAGTCCCATTTATGCCTAAAAAGAGTTTTCCATGCTCTTCAGAAGAGCCATTTTTATTAGAGTTCCACAGGTCTCGTTTGAGTGATTTCTATAGTCTAGACAGTTCCAGGCTCTTCTTGTTGTTGTCATTAACCCCTTATCATCAGTACTAATGCATTTAAATAACCTTCTCTTAAAGGTAGTCTCTTTGGTTTCATGATGTAAGTGATGACTCCTATTCATCCTGTGTTACTGAGAAGACGGAGAATATGGACCACTTGCAGCTTTTAGAGCACTTGAACCGTAGACCAGGCTGGGAGAGATGGTTTTCATCTACGTACAGAAGTCATGTGACTAGTTAGGGGAGAGACCTCCTTGCATCCTGGAGGAGAAATAGTTTTCTGGCTCTCCAAAAGGCTTATAAGTTGACATGGACAATGACAACCTTGTTGAATATGAGTTGATCATCGCACTGTGTATGACACAGCTCTAAGACCCACAGAGTTAACAAAAATTAGAATCAACCTCTGTCTTTGAAAATGGGGAAGGAGAAGTGAAATACCTAATTTCATGCTACCTTACCAATGCAAACTCATGAAGCCAGTTGTTGATGGCTTCAGAATATATCATATCCTTCTATAGATTTTGTGAACATGTGCAGTACTACATATAGTTGTCTCTTTGAAGAATATTTGAGAATTATATTTTCTCCACATTTCCATCTTGCATGCCTTTTAGGATGTTATGAACTCACCTGTTAGGAATTCATACCAGCCTTTTGTAAAACCTTGTTTTCTGAAAATGCACACACACATTAGTACAGATAAAGGACACTGGTGAACTAAACATCTGTTTCTCTTATCTGTATTTTCAAGTGCCCTATGAATTTTCTCTTTCACAGTCAACATTTATATTAACATTGAGTACCAGACCATTCCAGAGAATGAAGTTTCCATATTCACTTGCCACTTTCTTTTTGGGTCACAGATGTGAATGAATGTGAAACTCCAGGCATCTGTGGTCCAGGGACATGTTATAACACTGTTGGCAACTACACCTGTATTTGCCCTCCAGACTACATGCAAGTGAATGGGGGGAATAACTGCATGGGTAAGTCAAAACTTTTCTTAATACTACACGGTTGTTCTTCATCTGCAAAGAGAAAAAGAATTTAGAAGTCCAGCCATTGGTCCTTAGTGTCATATCACCTGTGAGACTGAGTGCTGCCATCCTTTCACTATCTTTGAGAGCCTCCACCCCTGTAAACCATGTTTGGCCCTTTTTTTTTTTCACCACCTCAAGTGGGTGGTTGGGAGTTTTCTTTAAAATGTACTATTGGAAAATCCCAAACACTGGTTTAATAATACTTCTTTTGTTTGACTTTGGGTGTATCTTTATACAATTATATTTACAGCACTGACCTACGGTATTAAAACATCATGAGTCGGAAATGAAAAAATTACTGCCAAATAGCAGTGGAGAATTGTTACTAGGAGATTGGGTGGAGAGTCATGTAATGTTTATTAATGCTACAGCTACATAATGACTTAGTTCTGTGGCCCAAAATATCAGGGAATACATTTTTCAAAGTTGTTTTTTTTTTTCCTGTAGCAGCATAGGTAGATGGGAAGCTGTGTAAGAGTAGACTTTCTCTGCCCTTATCAAAATTTAGTTACAACACAATCTAAAAGAAACTTGCTCCTTGAGTATCTACTTAGAAATCTGTCATGATTTCACCATGAGGTCACCAATTCCTTTCTTTTTCCTTTCTTCTAGACATGAGAAGAAGTTTGTGCTACAGAAACTATTATGCTGACAACCAGACCTGTGATGGAGAACTGTTGTTTAATATGACCAAGAAGATGTGCTGTTGTTCTTACAACATTGGCAGAGCCTGGAATAAACCCTGTGAACAGTGTCCCATCCCAAGCACAGGTAAGTTTTAGTTGCACCATTACCAAAACTATAGACTGATAAATTCCCATAAATTTTGGGGGAAATGAGTCTCAACAAGGGAAGTATAGGGTACATTGTTTATCTTCATGAGAAAAAATGAGTTCACAAAGACAAATATTTAAATTTGCAATTAATCCTGATCTTTCCAGCTGAAAATTAAGTCACAGAATATGCTTTCTAATTTATACACTAGTTCACTCCCCAGACTTATAGACTCAGCATATTGCAAAAATATAAATGTTATAATTGTTATGGAGTTCACCATGTAACTAAGAGACTGGAAAATTTAGGCAAAGCAATTTGAGAAATAAACTGTATTCCTGGTACTTTAACTTATTTATAGCTAGTCTTGTACCAAAAAAAATTTAAGGCAACCCACAAAGATTGCAGTGTAAAATGAGAAGGCTTAAGGCAAATGGCAAACAAGGGTGAAAAACTTGGAGAAAGGAGCGAGGCTAATACACAAAATCCAAGCCGGGAATTCCTTCACACTTGCCAGAGATGAGCAGAACATTTGGCTCCAGACTTTTTATCAGCTCACAAAAAAAAAAAAAAGAGAGACCTGATTAAGTTTGAGTCTCAGGGTCCATAAAGCAAACAGTCAAGGAAAGTGCAACTGTCTTTTATATTGAAACCTGAGAGAAATTTCTTTTTGTCTTCATAGAGAAGAATCTAGATGTTATTTGTTTTTTAAAAATTCTAATTTAACATACTTGAAGGAAATGAAGACGCCTGTGCACTGTTCTTATATCATACAGTAGATGATGTATAATCACATATATCATGAGGACATCCTTTACTAATGTTATGATTTGGATTAAAAGAACTACCATGCAGCTATCAGAGTATTCTTTATTACCTACTTCATTCCCCACAGTGATTAGTAACTAAATCTATTGTCTAGTGCTACCTGTTAACACATGAAACATAAGCTTCTTTTTTAGTAAAACATATCATTTAATTCATTGTTTACTCCAGAAATAATGTAATAACTATCATTTGAAATTGTGAATTACCTCCACTCTGAAAGATTTCTCTAGACTACGGGTTGGCAAACCACAGCCCATAGGTGGAACCCAGCCCACCGCCTGTTCTTGTGTGGCCACAAGCTAAGAATGAATTTTACATTTTCAAATGGTTGGAAAAAACTTTTAAAATAATATGTCATGACCTGAAAATTATATGAACTTCAAATTTTGGTGTCCATAAGTAAAATTTTAGTAAAACACAACCACACTCATTTATTTACATATTGTCTATGGTTGTTTTCAAGACACAAATGAGTAGTTTTAACCAAGGTTATACATCCTTGGTGAGTATGTGTTTACCTGTAAAAATATATTTCTCTACATATTGTTTTTCATTATATTGAAAAATATATTATTTTCATGAACAATTCTATTATACACAAAATTTTAAAAATAGACTTTATGAAGAGAGGTAGAGATCCTAGTATTTTCTTTTTTATCTTAATGGATCACTGTACATTCCCATGAAGACCACTTTGGAGATCCCTGATAAAGACTATCATTTACTTTCAGAAGTGTCTCCGTTTTAAGAATCTGCATATTTAATATAAAAAATAAAATATTTCTTTTTCGTATTGAGTATTGGAAAAATCCAGTCATGGCTTTTTACTAGCTATGCAGTCTGCACACATTTTAGGAGTTCATGAAATTTATCTGGATGAGCCTGAAATCAGCTGGCATAACACTTGTTGGAAGGAGAAACTCATAGATTAAGGAATAAAGCACTAGAAGAACATGCTATATTTTCATTAAAATACTTTCAGAAACCTTTTACTCATTCTCAGTGGTTTTGTCCAATAAGGCAATGGCCATTTGAGCTTAAATTTATATCATGCCATATTAGTTATAGCCATGACCTGGAATTACAGAATCTCCAAGTTAAAAGAGACTACAGATGATATTTAGTTCATTCTTTATTATCATCGTCAATTAATTCAGGCAAGAGAAAGAAAGATAGAGAGTCAGGGGAAGGAGAGAGAGAAAACAAGAGAGCTGCACCAAAAGAAATCCAGCTCCAAAAGATGAAGTAATGATGTAAGTTGGTTGTTTGACCTGAATTAGTCATTAAGAGACCTCATGTCAAGAACTTGGCTAGACTTACTGTGGTCTCTCCAGTCTACTGAGGAAATGGTTTTTGTAAGCATTCCTCAAATCTTAGAACCCTTAATGCATAGTGGAAAGAGGCATTCTTGCCAGTCCCTGGGTTCAAAGGTGAATAATATTCTTATGAAAACCCCAATTCCTAGAGGCATTGGCATATGATATGGAAACCTCTGCTTTTCCCTCATTATTATGTCAGCGTGAGGTCACTTTGCCTTCAATATTTGTTTTAACGACAGATTTATAATATCTATAGGAATTTTTAGATTTATTATTTTAAAAATTTCAAAATACAAATAAACACCTTTCAAGAAAGTTTACGAATTAAATTCTTTCAGCCCAGTCATTGCTCTTTGCTGACTCATGTTTTCACCCCTCACCCTCACTCAACCTTGGTTTTCTCATTGCAGATGAATTTGCTACACTCTGTGGAAGTCAAAGGCCAGGCTTCGTCATCGACATTTACACCGGCCTACCTGTTGGTAAGTCCTGATGCCATTTTTGGACTTTGGTTTTGCCTTTGTGTTAAGAAAAAGAAGTATACAGAGTAATTTTCTCAGTTTGCTTTTTTTTTTTCTTGGAAGGAAAAATCATTAAACAATTTCATTTAGTGTCATTGAAACACTGATTCTTAGTGTGAAACAAATTGTAAACACCCTGTGTAGCTGCACCTAACTGGCAGCAGCATTTGTTGCTCATGATTAAGGGGACTGGAAAGCTTTTCATAAAATTACAATCAAGCTTAGTTAAACCAACCCTAAGCATCAACAAAGAGAGAGATTCTGGGAGTAGGGCCAGTTGACGTTTGATTTGACTACAATTCCCAATTCTTCTTTCTGACTAAGACATGAGTTTAATATGACTTTGCATACCAATCCTCATGTGTAGGGTGTTCACATAAAACCCTTCTTGTGGATCAATTTTATCTCACATGTAATTTCTTCAGGTCATCTGCTTTGGGAATTTTGGATGTGAAAGTTAAAAAAAAAAAAACTTTCCAATCTGAGGCCTCATCAAGTAACTGGAGCAGAGGCCACTACAGTGTTAGAAAAGCTTGTGCAAGATTCAGAAGTATTGCACAGTGTTCAGCCAACGGAGGCGATGCCTTTGTGGTTTAAAACCAAATAACATAAAAGTAGATGGAAAGCTATTGCATTCTCAGAGTTTTTCCCTCGGTGTGATTTATATGCATCCTTAGATGCCCCTCTTCAGTCTGAGCAATTGAGTCTAGTAGCAAACATCACCACTTGCTTTGTTCCACCTTATTCCTAATAAGTAAACTGAAATTCGCATCAGCCTTTCCAGTGACCTTGTTTGAGAAAACAAGGGTCTGGTCCAGCAATCAGCCTGGTTCCCGTAGTGCCAAATCCATATGGCTCCACAGTCTAGTCAATGTCCAAAGAAACTTCATGGTTTGGAAAGAAAAACTGCTAAATGACATTGGCATAGAACACCTGGCCCTAGCTGCTTTGTTTTTCCTCTTCCCCAAACAGCTTTTCATCTCCCTACAATCTCTGATCTGAAGATAAGTGGTCTTTAATAGCAATGGGTCTCCATTGTCAGATCAGGCGTGTACCCCAGCAAGGCCTGCCCTCCAAGCTTGGCAAGAGACAGAGACTCGAAACAGCATTAGCATTGTCCACTAGTAGTAGAGCTGGAAAGGCCCAGACATCCTCTCATCCAACCACCCAAATTTGCAATTGAGGGGACAGAGGCCCAGAGAGGTGAAGGGACTGAGCCGAGGTCACCTAGCTAATTAATAACAGAGCTGGGACCAAAATCCAGTCCTGACTCATAGTTTGCTTTGCCTCTAGCTCTTGAAAACTGGAAATGTGATAGTTAGCAGTATACTTATTGTTACCAAATTCCACTATAACAAAATATTTAGATGACTGGGAAACTTTGTTTTATTTAAGCTTTATGCTCTCTGTCTGAAAGGCCTTAAGATTGTTGGCATTTAGCACCCATTCGTATGGGGTTAAAACTATAGCAAGTTTATTAATCATGTCTTGAAATATAAACTTTCCAAGTTGAAGTTCAAATGAAATCCAGACAGGAAAAGAAAATATAAAATTTTAATACATCCTTTGCTATTTTATGCCTAACAATGGCTAGAAATTTGACCCAGCTTGTTATTGTTAAACTTGATAACACATCACTTACATTTCAGAACAAACAAATGCAAATATAATGTTCCATGTTTAACACATACTACAAGAATGTCATCTGAATTATTTTATTATTTGCTGATCATACACAGTTGTACTTTTTATACAAAAAGTTGCATAACTTTTTAACAACATAAATGACAAATGTGTGAAAAATCTAAAAACATAATTACCTGTATTCAAAACAACATCAGCTTTGAGATTTTTAAGCTGGTTTTTTTTTTTTTTTTTTATTAAAGAGATTGATTTGCCTTCAGACCAAATCAAAATCAAGCCCTTTAGAAAAGGGTCTAAAATAAATTTAAAGCCTGTCGAATTTTCCTTTAAAACAGATTGGTTTTAGAGTGTGATTCTTCTAAATTGTAGCATCTCTTGTAGGCTCCACTTACATGTATGGTCATCTTTTTACAACTTATGCAAAGTACCTTGCAGAGGCCCTTGACTATATATGTAAATGAAAGTAACTCAGCAACAGTAAAAGAAACCTGGGGAACTGGAAAGACTTGTGATGTAAATAAAACAAAGCTTTACATCCACCTCCCAGCTTCTGGAGTGTTTTGTGAAACTCTGCCAAAGGGCTGGTCTGGGGTGGGGCCGGGGGTGGGGGGCCCTGCCAAAATACCATGTACTTAGATAAAGGTTTTCTGGAGGTCTTATGTTTGTGATGTGAAAAAACACAGTGGAAGCAAGAAAGCTGGTTAGAGGATTCCTGGCCTGAAATCCTGCCTCTTATTGGCTGGGTGGTCTTTGGCAAGTTACATCGCCTGCATAATAAGAATATCCATAATACCTAGAGAACATCTCACAGGGTGACTTGTGATGACTCAGAGAGTAAATCCAGGTCTAATGCTTGAGAAACATATAGCAAGTGAGACACTATTAATACTATTAATATTATTATTCTAGAGGACACTGAATGGATGAGAGTTCAGAGAAGGTTAGACAGAGTATACCAGCCAGGCTGGTGGGGGGTGAGATTTGACCACAAGGTTTTCTCACCAGCTGTTCCAGCCCTTCTTTAGCAGCCTAGGTCCTGGCTCTGCACTCACTCCTACTTTGATCCTGTTTAAAAGCTCAACTCCGCTTCCAAATACTGGTTCTTAATTTAACAAATTTTAATCGACACTTAGTATTTGTCAGACAGCGCGCCATGGGCCAGTAAGAGTGGTGTAGCAGCCAGGTCCACCCTTGGCCTTCAGACACCACAGTCTATTGAGACAGTCCTTTCTCAGTACTGGTCCTATTTTTACAGCCAACGAGGGCCCAGCTTACATCCCCAAGCTCACCAAAAACCTTGTGAAGGAGGGAGGGGTGTTGAAGTGAAATTTGAAAGATCAGAGTTGGCTGTGACCACGGGCTCCTCCTCTGTGCTTCCCCAGCTCTCCTTTCCCAGTCTAGCCAAACATTACCACATATTTTGTGTAGGGAGGCTGTTTACTCTCTATAGTCACTTTATTCCACTTCTCTGATGCAGTTTTCAATAGGTACAAAGATGACTCCTACCTGGAGAAAGCTGATGATCTAAAACAGAAAAGATGGATACTAAATCTAGATAGACTCATGAGTGTCTGGAAGGTGGTTTAGTTATTTCAAGTTGACATTCAATGATGTCTCCTGCTTAGATTATCACTACCCCAATACACACCCACACACATGCACTTACACACATATGTGCAATCAGACGCACGCATGCATTTTCCCTTCTTTGGTTTTAGACCTTACATAAAACATCGAGTTAGAAGCAGCTGACTTTCTATCCCAATTTACCCTACACAGGGGCCGTGTATTACGATGTCACTCATGTGTGGCTGCTCTGTTTCTAGATATTGATGAATGCCGAGAGATCCCAGGGGTCTGTGAAAATGGAGTGTGTATCAACATGGTTGGCAGTTTCAGATGTGAATGTCCAGTGGGCTTCTTCTACAATGACAAGCTGTTGGTTTGTGAAGGTAAGTGATGTTGTCACTATATTGTGTCCAGAAGTAAGCTAACAGGAGAGCTGCTTAGCCACACACATGTCCAGCTTTACAGCATTGTTAATCATGAAGGTCACTTTTGATGCAGGGCAAATTTCCCTGAGTGGTGGGGAGACCAAGCCCTGCACTGAGAGAAGAAAAAGGTCCTAATGCAGAGAGTGTAGAAAGACTTCAGCACACACGCCAAAGTTAGAGTCACAAGGAGAGTCTACTAGATAAGGGATAAGACTCTGCAGACAGTGTGGTCTCCTCTCAGAGGCAGAGAGTGAGAGAGACAGTGAGGGAGACAGAGTAAGGGCACTGAGAGAGACCCTGAGTGTTCAGGGAATTCAGTTTATGTGTCATTCTTTAGTCCCCATTTCCTTTGATATCGATACACAGTGAGGAAGGGAAAAGAAGAAGACTCTGTAGCCTAAAAGGCCTGCTGGCAGTTCTCAGCCTTTAATCTATAGGTTCCCCATGATTTTAGCCATAGGGAATGAACGGTTTTATTTGTGTAGGGCAGCTACTTAAAGACTCCATTGTTCCTGTGTCCCCTTTCACAGGTGTGGGGAAATGGGTTGTCAGCAATCCCAGCAGAAATCTCTCTTTGTTCTGGAGGTTTCCTCCTGGCCTGGCTGCAGGACTAGCCAGCATATTTCAGTCTCTGAATGTGGCTTGTTTAACATTTTAATTCTCTTGCCTCCTCTGTACATCGCTTCCATGAAATTTTATGCAAAAACATGTACTAATTCTCAGTGGGAAAAGCGGGACCTGCATTCCCCAGGCCACTCCCCTACGCACACAATATGTTAGGTTTCCCAGCTGATATGAAAAAGCCATGAGCCATGGGTGTGCCAGATAGATTGCTTTTGTTTCACATTGCTTGAAAGTGAGCATGAGTGGTAGGCAGTCATCTTGTGTTGAATCTCAGAATCAGTGTTCTCTTCCAAACGGAGCCTTTGCTACTCCCAAGTGAAAACAAGGTTAATGCAAATATTCCAAATGCATGAGAGAATTCCAAATGGCAAGAACAGCAAATTCGATTTTATATGAAGAATGTTGGCATGCATGCAAATGGTACTTTTTTCATTTTCAAATGACCTCCCCTTGCCATGTGTATGTGCTGTGATTCTGCACATTCCTTACAGCACTTCATATTTTTCCTACATCTGGGGAAGATAGTGTTTTTTTACATTTTAGTAAAAGAGACATTACTGGTTATTAAATATACTATGTGCCCTAGGATAGCTGGAATAATTTTCTATTTAATATTTAAACTTGGGGCCTCTAGCAGTGGTTTTGTTTTTTTCATGTTAGAAAGGGTTATTACCCCTTAGAGCACGGATTAGAGCCCTTAGGTCGACATTTTGATGTTAAATCTTTTTCTCCTAAACTGGGGACAATTATAGACCATGAGTAAAGTTATAGTCCCAAGCACATGCTTGTTAAATTCTTCTCATCGGGTTTTGGTTACAGAGCCAACTCAGCACATGTCCTTAACTCTGCCCACTCTGGAGTTGGGGGTGGGGGCATGGGAGCTGGGCGATAGCCATTCAGAGCCTTAGTGAGGAGATGGTCATTTCAGGCTCTGGCCCGGACCCTGTACTTTGGGAGGCCATCAAGAATTAGGAGTCCGAGGAAGAGGCAAGATGCTGGAGAGTAGAGGAAGCCTGCAGCAGATGATCTTACAATGCTACAGTTGGCTGCCTTCCTCATGGCCACAGCCCTCCACCTTACACATGTGCCTCAGGATGACTGCCATTTCCTTGGGGGCATCTCCCTTTCTCTTCCCCTCAGAGAACCGTTTGATAGTTACTTTACCCAGGTGCCTCTTTGGTACTTATATTTGGTGAAGCAGCAGCCCTTGTCTGGACCCCATGGGCAAAGCCACCCATGACCACCAAGTCAACCTTGGCCTTGCTACAAACATGAGATTGGGAAGCTAAAGCTGTACCAATGTAAGGCACTTTGCATTTGAGATTATGAAGTGCTCCAACTTTTAGTTTCTGTTTCACAGGATATCTGTCTTCGGGGTGAGTGTTTAATTCAGGGTCAGCTGCTTCCCAGCATACCCTTAGCTCTCAGAATCAGAAAACGAAGGTTGATTTAGCACATGCCTCAGCAACACTGAAGTTGGAATGCATTCCAGAAGTGATTTATGGGGGAGCATCCATGCATCTGCTCTTCCCAAGTATGCCTATAATCAGATGTCAGGCATCTGATGCATCACAGAAATGCTTGTCTGTGACATCGTTCGGCTTTTCTTAGCACACAAGCTACCCGATCTGTTTCTGTATACCCTTAATTAAGAAGAGGGCTGACTTGGTGGGTGAGGTGGTACTGGTTGCTGGCCCACTGCATCCTGAAGCAAGCATGCTTCTTCTCTTTATCCGCTGCACAAAGAGGTACACCCCACTCCATATTAGACAGAAAACTTCCACTGACTGTAGTCCTGATGCTTTCCCGCCACTTTCCCGCCACAAAGTACAGGCCTGAGAGGCATCGGTTGATGTATTTGCCGCCCCCTTGTGGGAACTTCGGCTACCACCTTCTGTGTGAAACCCCAATGCTGGTGCTGCGGGCGGACTGCCACCTGTGTTACAAGCTATTCCCTTTACTGGGCTTTGACTGAATTAGATTATTTCATTGGCGCATGGGCAGGGAAAATGTTTTTTGACCTGTGGTATAGCCTGGACGGTGCAGTAACTTTTGCAATGCTGTGAATTTAAACTACATTTTAATTACATTTACTACATGATTTGAACTGCATAATTATATATTTATGTGAATTTAAACTAACTGCTTTATATATATGTAAAATATATATTATACATATATATATGTATAATATATATTTTACACACAGACACACACCAATCCCCTGAGCATAGCTTTGAAGCACACAATATCCATCACAATATCCATTTTATTTATTTATTTTTTTTGATAATGAAAATTGAGTTTTCTTTAGTACTTTTAAGTCCAAATCCTTGTACTGTTTTTTTGACTTGACTGTCATGTGGCAGTAATTTAAGTAGGAGCCTCTACGACTCTGCAGTTCAAAACACTGTCTGTGGACCTGGAGCACCAGCATCACCTAGGAACTTATTGAAAATGCAGAATCTCAGGCCATTCTCCAGACACGCTGAGTCAGAATCTGCTTCTCAACAAGATTCTGAGTAATTCACATCCACACTAAGGTTTGAGATGCTCTGCTCTCCAGATCTTTCAGCTTTCCAGACAAAAGCGACCTGATTGAATTTGAAAACCCTGGGGCTTTGAACAAATACAAGGTTTCATAGGATATTAGGGTATTAAGTCCTGACCATAGCAGTTGAGTTTTATAACTTTTTTTTAAAGACATGAGTATCATTAAAGTCCATATGTGGTTGTAAATCAAGTGCTCACATTCATGAAGAATATTAGTAAAGTGGAAAAACTAGAAAGTGACTTTTCAGTCTTCCATTGTCTGTTCGATAGAGATGATCAACATGAGAAAATATAAATTTATTTTATGTGAGAAGCTTCATAGATTCTTTTCTCCTTCTAATTAAGTTCTCTTCTGCTTGTAGATATTGATGAGTGTCAGAATGGTCCCGTGTGCCAGCGCAATGCCGAATGCATCAACACTGCGGGCAGCTACCGCTGTGACTGCAAGCCCGGCTACCGCTTCACGTCCACAGGGCAGTGCAATGGTAAGTCATTCCCTATTGGCTGGACGTGCCAACCCAGTGGGTTATTTCCATCAAGCTTCAGCTATCTGGACTTCTTTTGAGATGGTTAAGTTGAAGACATAGGTTAAGAATCAGACTGCTGAGTTCTAACAACTGAACTGGGAAAAGGGAAAATTGTTGCAATGTCTAAACACTTAGCTTTCCCGTTTTTTTTTTTTATAGATCAAATGTTTTCAAAACAATAAATAAATCATATACATAGATTTTATATTTACGTATATGCTACCCTACCGTAAACAGCCACACCCATAATACACACACACACACACACACACACGCACATACACGCACATACACACACTTCCCTAACCAGTATTCAGGACCAAATACTTTTTAAAATTTTACATAATCCCCCTTAGGCAAATGAGGTTGTCACCATCTTGGCCACACACACCAAATCTAGGCAATGAAGCTCTCCTGAGCTGTGCCACATTAACCTGAAAAGAACATAATTATAATTGTAAATCATTATATAGTTAGCAGAAAGGTCAAGAAGAATGCGTTGTTTGCTTATGGTTCATTTCACAGGGAGTTTCCTGGATATTTTATGCATTTGTGAATGAAACAACACAAAGGAACATGGTCAAATTTTCCTTGGATTTCCTTGCCTACCAGTGATTAAGTGGTAGGAAGTGCACTGCTCTCTGTAGGGTATTTTGCATTGTTTTATGAGACCTTGGTGGGAAGAGGGTGTAATAACAGAACAAAAACTCACTTTGAGAATCAAGACTTGTTTTGTTGAGTTTAAAGGAACATGTGCAAGTCTTTAGCATTTTGTCAACAGAGCTGTTGTTATTCATTCATTGAAAAAAAAAAAACCACACACACACACAGGAAAAGTGGGGACGTCTCTGATATGAGCCACAATGCCCTAGTGAAACTTGGCATTGATACTACTTCCCTGCATTTTGCTCTTAATTTATATTTTTTGTAACTGGGTGAAATAATTCCAATCAAAATAAAGAATTGCTGATAATATAGAATGTATCATTTCACACCATTTCACACTCAGGCAAAAAGTTATTTATATATCAAGACAGCATGTTCAGCCAGGGCCTGCTGGAACTGAAGCCCTGTCATTTTTCTTGTGAAATATTAAAGTAAATAAAACTCATCAAGCATTAACCAGCAGTAATTGCTGTGAATTTCATTTGTAGCCAAAGCTCAGTTTCCCTCATTCATTGAAATCCTCAGAAGCAAGGGGACATACATGAGTTTTGCAACTATTCAGCCTTTAGAGTTGAAGACCTCACTCTGGAAATGTCTTTATTTATGTCTTACTTTAACAATCATTTAAAATGTCTTTAAATGCTATTTTATACATAGCATTTTTTTCAAACATCCTGCAATATACTGTTTGCTTCCTGTGTTTAAGATGAAGAACTAAATTTTTTTTCCCGTCAGAAGATTTTTATTTGAATTCATAAGTGTATCATTTTAAACCCCAAATCACAGCTGGCTGTAATACCCACGTAGTTGCTGAGAGATCCGAGAGAACACTTAGTTATCTAAGCCCAGGATGCTGGTCTGACTTAAAGAGCTGTATAGTTAGAGCAAATGCTGCCCCCTTCTGAAATCTTTCATGCAGTTAGAGACAGGGGACAATTTCTTCCCCAAATCTCCTCTTGGTCTCCTCTCTCTCCACTGACTGTGTGGGTTATTTCCCCCCAATATCCTCTTTAAACTTCCTATCTCAGCCTCTGAGTTCAAATCCTGATGCTTACAGAAACCTAATTTTGTAGTCTCAAGACAAAGTGAACTCTTCAATTCAATTCTCTAGAATTGTAACTTTCTGTTTTACCAATAGAACCTCAAAGTACCCCATGTTTCATTTTTTAAAAAACCATCATGAAATAGGCAACATGGGAAAGAAAAATTCTATTGGGGATCTATTTCTAAGAAAATCCTTAATGTTCTATACTTCCTGTGGGCCCCAGAGGTAAGATAGACCTGGTCCCTTGCATACTTCAGATCCAGTACTACCTGAGGGCACCCAACTATGGTAGGCTCTGAGACATCCATCCTCAAAATCATCTCCCTTCACAGAGCTTGGTCATGAAAATCAGTTTTCTCTATCTTATTTTAAATCTATTTTTCTCCAATGGAAAGAATCATAATTTGTTAATTAGCATATCTGCATAGGCTAGCAGTAACTCTTAAGATGCTGTATCCCAATTTCCCCTCTTAATTACAGACTTAACCTCACTTGAGACTTTTAAACAATATGGTGATTCATCACAACTCTAAATAATCTATAAAAATGGCAGCCTGAGCATCTGAAATGGAGGGAATATCTTCTCTTCTGACGTGGGCATGGCTCCTCTGTGTAGCAGGAAGTGCCCGCTCCCAGTTGCTGCCGTCTCAGTAGACAGGGCAGACAAATAGCAAGTTTGGATTATTCAGCTGAGAGCAGGGTGCTTCTGTGTGCTTTACAACATCTGCACCAAAGGTGGCAGTCTGTAATTTGCTTTCTTTTGTGACAATAGGAAAATCGGGACGAATCTGTGCTCTTCAAATTATATTTGCCCTATACATAGAATCTAGAAAGCCTTAAAAAATTGGAGACATAAGTAGGCATGTAATTATGTCATTTGTAGATTCACACAATAAATTCTGCCCCGTGGATCATCAGATTTCAGGAGAGCAACAAAGATTCAATTGATGATAAATATAATTTAGAGCTTAGAGGCTGGAAGAAGTAAGATGGCCAAGATTTCCTTTGAATGAATATAAATAGAAAGAAAGAAATGTTGTTAGGCTTGTCAAGTGCTAAAAGGAGTCACATGTAAACATGAAGACCTGGTTAAGATAGAACAAAAGGTTATAGGAGTAAGGCCAAACCAAAAGGTAAAACTGAAATAAGGGACAATGTGGGTTGTCAATCAAGAAAACCTACCTTAGCGGTGGGATTGGTTTGAGGTTGACATACATTTCTAAAAGAAGCTCTGAAGGGTTAATAATTTGAGACACCAAACCTTGACTAGTCAAAATACTTCAATTAATTCCACAGTCTATGATGCTGCTTTTAGTCAGATCATCGAATGGATTATCTCCCAGTTTGGATTTTTCTTTCCCATTCTACTTTTAAGGCTTCTCATCTTTCAGAACATTTTTTGGATGCTTCCCATCTTTCGTGTTTTTTTATTTTTCATGTATTGTTAACATATTCTGGATATGCCCAGTAAATGAGAGTGAGTTTCAACCAATTTTGAAGCAAAAAGAAATATAACGCCAGCATCTCTTTTACTGGCTTACTCCAGAGTCCAGAGCTAGGATTAATCCTGAGAGCAACACCTGGAAGTAAGTTATTCAATTTGATTTTGTCTTCTGAGCTTCCACTTAAGATGCTTTTTATCTACAGATCGCAATGAATGTCAGGAAATTCCCAACATATGCAGCCATGGACAGTGTATTGATACAGTTGGAAGCTTTTATTGTCTTTGCCACACTGGTTTTAAAACAAATGCTGATCAAACTATGTGCTTGGGTGAGTATATATATAATTATTTCATTTTTTTCCTTCATATGCTATTGAAAAACTCATTTGCATCTGGATATATAAAGGTTAATACTAAAACTTCAGTAGTCATTTTGCTATTTGTAAAATAAAAACACAAGCAGGTGTGTAGCATTAGCATCCTTTGATATTTAATCTTTGTCAATCTGAACATAATAACCTTCTTACTTGGTATTCATTTGGCTGGCTGTCAATTAAGGAAAGCTTTCAACTAAGGAATAACTTAGGAAGATATTTAGATAAAATTTTTTTTTATTGATGTTAATGGCCTATTCTTTTATAATATTTATTTGGGTTTGCCATATTGGAACAGAGTACAGCTTTTGAGTGAGAATGAGCATTTTTTGAGAAGGGTCTTAGTTTATACTGGAACCTCAAAGGCAAATTTACATATCCTAACCTACAAAGGCAAAAAAAAGGAAAGAAACATTTTTCTAGGAGAAAAGGGTTCAAGACTTTAAATCTCTTCCTTGGTTTTTGTACTGAATCAGGATGTCGATTTATAATAAACTGCAAATATGTAATCGATTATTTTCTCCCTTTACCTCCTTTCTTTTTTCTACTTTAAAGCAATATCTATTAAGTCTTTTGGGGAGAGTTATGAACATGAATCAGTTTCACAGCTGGAAAAAGAACAGTCAATAGAGTCATGTTGAAAGTGCCTGCCTTCAGCTAAGATTGGATTCATCCATTAGGAAACATTCTCATAAAGTTTCATCTTCAGAGCAGATAACAAGTTTTAAATTAAAGGAGTATAATCAGCCCTGCTCATCACTGGAGAGCTAACCCCAGCATATTAATGTGACCTGCCCAAATTTCTCCCTCTTTCATCTGAATTGTCTGCAACCCTCAAGCAAAGAACCTGCCCTACCAAAGCTTGGCTAAAATTGAATCAAGGCAGAAGCTCTTGATTGCTGGCAGGGTGGCTCATCTGAGAGCAGTCTTCAAACACAGACACACATATTGGAGTCACTTTATGGTCGGCAATAGCTTTCTGATTTAGGATCACAGATAATTAATTCATCTTCATGTCCAAATTTGAGAGGAAAGGAAATTCTAACTCTGAACACTGTGTTTTGCTAACCTGGGATGTTACATTCTGCTCCCTACCCCTCCCTTTGTCCTTGCCCTCCCCATTCTGCCTTAATCTTGCAAACCAGCAGTATCAGCTTTCTTTCATTTTTAATTTCTATTTCCTTCTTAATACAATGTGCACCCACTCTTTATTAGAAGAATGTTAGCTGCTATAGTGAGATGCAACGATGTATAAGACACCAAAGTAGTTTTACTAAATAGCCAAAGAGAACACTCATAAACCAATAAAAAGACAAACAATATTGTCAGTGTTAAGACCCAAACTGTCATCAACTGGAATAGGAGAGTGAAGTAAGTCACTCTTATCATGGTGAGAGTGATGGTGGGTTTTAGGGGTGGACTGGGAAAAAGGGGAATGATGTCTAAAATGTCAGGTGAGTTAGAAAGTTATTTTGTTGCTGATTTCAGGGTAATATCAGGTGACTCACTGCTTTTTGGTAAACTGGAGTGAGAATCTTAAAGGCTGAAGTTTGCCAAAGGTGGCAGCAAATCAAGACCCAGATGCGCACAGAATTTTCCATTTGCAAGTGAAAATATTTGAGAAAAGTGGCAAGGGTGGAGAATTCTAGAAGTAAATAGAATAAAATAATTCTCGTCCAGTTCTCATGTCCTTAGCTTGCCTTCTTTCACATGCCAACCAAGGAAATGATTTACTCCCAAGGTTTAGAACCCTGCCCTTTGCTGGTTTCTCATGGGGAGCTGCCGCTGCTGGAACTAATACCAATATCAAGAAGTTCTTAGCCTACGTATGATACTTCGTGAATCCTAAGATGCCCTTTAATCTCAGGTAACCATGCAGCTTCTTCTGTTAATAATCATGTTTTTCTGTGTTCTTTGCTCCTGATAGACATAAATGAGTGTGAAAGAGATGCCTGTGGGAACGGAACTTGCCGAAACACAATTGGTTCTTTCAACTGCCGCTGCAATCATGGTTTCATCCTTTCTCACAACAATGACTGTATAGGTGCGTGTGCAGAATAGTTGATTACCAGAGGAAGTCAGTTTTTTTTCTGTTCTTTGTAATTAGCATCATCTCCAGTGTGCCAGCTATCTTTTTTGAATATATGTCATCTTATGCATGACCACTGGTTAAAAGACTGTGCTAATGAAGTGTCAAACATAGTAACTACATCCATTACTTTTATTAAAATGCTCATTAGCTTCTATAATTTTTATGTCTACTCTGCTGTGAATTAAATAAATTTCAAAATGAATTGATTACATTTTAAAAGACAAAAGTGATTCTTTGTATAGAAATTACATAATTCACGAATAACGGATTTACTTGTCTAGATGTTTCACTATGGCCTCTCTTAAAAGAAGTAAATTACTGAATCTATTAAAACTTTCTTATAAAATATACTGCATTATTCATAAGTGATGACAACCAAATGTTGTATTATTCTTGAGGTTAATTTTTTTATAACTCTAATTATGGGAATACTTAATACCCTCAGCTGCATTGTGTATCAGTAATTTAATTTTAGCCTTGAAAAATTAAATCTAAAGGAAGATTAAGGTAAACTCATATAAATAATCAATCTCTAATTAATAGAATTGTGTAATATGATAGGTTTTGACAGGTGCTTAAAACCAGATCTGTTATTACAAACTAGATTTTCATTGGAATTTCTTATGTTTGGTTGAGCCAGCAAAGGCCGCTGTAATTCAGAACAAGTATTTTTCCCTTTAAAGGTTTTGATCATTGCTGGGATTATGACATTTTCTTTGGAATATATCAAAGGATATTTTTTTGGCAGATGTTGATGAATGTGCAACTGGAAATGGGAACCTTTGCAGGAATGGCCAATGCATCAATACAGTGGGGTCCTTCCAGTGTCAGTGCAATGAAGGCTATGAGGTGGCTCCAGATGGGAGAACCTGTGTGGGTGAGTACTGCCTCAGAAAGAGCATCCAAAGAATATCCCCAGAGACCACTTAGAGAATCTTGCAGTCTCTATCATAGCCCTTCCTTCTGGAAGCCTGGAAGAAAAAAAAATCAGAGTAGAGTTACAGTAATTCTTCCATAGAAGACACACACACACACACACACACACACACACACACACACACACCACTTTCCCCCCTTTTAAAATTAAGTTGTATTCACAGAGAACAGTTAAACTGTTAAATTTAAGAATTCGACAATTAAATCATTTTATAAACAATCATAATTCTATTTCTTATATTTTTTCTTCAAAATAGCTTTATAGTAAGCTCTTATATAATTTTTGGCTGCTCTCAATGATCTTTTACCCATTGACTTTTCACATGCTACACTTTTCTGGAAATATTTAATTTGTAGTAGGTTAAATAAAATATGATTGCTATATTGCACACTTCTAAAAGCTGATAAAGCTTATTTTTATTGAGTATTAATTTTTCTCCATGGTAGAGTTTTGTGGACTTCAGTTTTATGTATTTCTTTGATTTGATTCCAGTTTCTTTGAATTTCAGTTGCTTGATGAAAATCATACCAGTGGAAACCTCTTCCTTCTTTTTGTCTTTTCTTTGCAGACATCAATGAATGTGTTTTAGAACCTGGAAAATGTGCACCAGGCACCTGTCAGAACTTAGATGGGTCCTACAGATGCATTTGTCCCCCTGGATACAGCCTACAAAATGACAAGTGTGAAGGTAAGAAAGCTATTAATATTTAGAAAGAAGCAGTATTGTTTACTGCACTGGCATCAGAATTAAAGCTTTCATGATGGTGTGATGGTGTCTTTATTTTGGAATAATTTATCAAAACAAATCCAAGGGCAGAGGCTTCATATTAACATGATGAGACAAGGACATCTAATTCTCACACTAATCCCTAATGAGGATAATTTGCTCCGTGTATATGGGAGGTCATATTGACCCTGACTCTTTTTCAGTGTGCTTTTATGCAGCTTGTAAAATATACTGGATTATATGTTTTTAAGTGCCAACACATTGCAACTAAAAATAGCTTCCTAATTCCAGTTAAAATCTTTAAGTGACCAAATTAAATGTTGGATGCATGTGGCTATATAATTTGTTTATGTTATTTTGACCTATAGAAAAGTGGAAATGTGTTAGTATAAATAAATTCTAAGCTAATTTCTTAGTACTTCTTTCCTTAATATGTATGTCATCGAATTAAATGAAGGACATTTAATTGCCAGACTTCATAAATAACTAGGGTTGAAAGGATTCTTAAGGAATCACTTAGTGCATGCTCCCACCTTTCAACAGGACTGCATCTAATCTATAATGAGTAAGAATTTTCTTCACTTTTAATATCACTGATGATAAATTTTATTATATATCCAATTTAAATCATAATCAAGTCATAATATTCTAAATGGAAACATATAATCAAAATTGGGCCTAAATGCAAATTATTGAGCATGTTATTTTACTTTTATTAAAGATCAGCTTTATTCACTCTATGATTAATACAAAATACCCCTAGAATAAACAGAATGGAAACGTATAGAAAGAACAACAACTTTTTGAATAGTCGATAAATGTGGCTATCCTTCAGTCTTTGTCCTCACTCTTAGGAAATCAGCATATAAAGGCTAATTTCTACTAGAAGAGAAAGAATTATAATGACAACGATAAAAACAATAACCAAAATTTGTTGTTTGAGTATTTTTACAAAAGTTAGCTTTTCTTTTAAGAAAAGGTTGGATGTTGTGGTAGAGAGAATATAAAAATGGAGCAACTCAATCATCATCAGCAGTTCAGATTAATAAACTACTGGAAACATGATGCAATTATAAATCCAAGTAATAACATGGAGTAATGAAAAGACTGGTTTGGCATTGTACAGGAAACTAATAACTTTGCATGCATATTTCTAGAATATCTATCATGTGGAATTCATAATACTAAGTCAAGAAAAAGAAGTTAATTTCCTAACTTCCCCTTAGTTGGACCTGTGGGAATAAAGTTGTGTAATGCAAATACGTTTTGGTGCCGGTAGAACTCTTTATACAAACATGAAAATAAAGAGCCCCAAGTTATAAGAAATATGTGTTTTATTGAAAAAATGTATCCATAATAATAGCATGGCTCAGAATCAAGAGTTACCTCTTTTTTACTACAAATTTCTGTCAAAATTCAGAGGGAAAGATGGGTAAATCTGTTGGAAAGAGTGGCATTACTTTTTCCATAAGTAGGTTAATCATGTAATTTATTGACCAAACCAAGACAATTTTTGAGGAAGTCACCATTACTAATGAGACCAAGTCAACAGGCATAAGCTAGGACTCTCCCAGGAAAACTAGGGCATATAATTCCCCAAGCTATTCAAACTTTGCCTCGGACCATCCTTTATCACTCCTTTACGGTAGCTAAGATGTATTACGGTGCGAAAGGAAACATGCCACAATTCTAAGTGTATCAGATTCCTATTATCTGTATGATGAAAGAAAAACTATAGCCTATATAGGGAAGATATTTTTGTGTCTTCAGAAAAATTAACCTTCAGATGAGAGTTCGGAGCCTCATCTTCTGTTATCTCTTTAGTTCATACTACATAGGATTATTTTCATATATATTCATGTCCTTGTAAAATTTATAGTTTTAGGGCTATAGCATGAGGTATTGAGAAAAGCCCTGTGGATGAGTGGAGAGAAATAAATTTGGGTCAAAGTCTTAGGTCTCTCACTGAGTAACTCATTGACAACACACTTAAAATGCCAGAGCTTCTGCTCCCTGTGCAGTCATGAAGTCAGACTGAGTTTCTTGCTTCTTTCCTGGCTTAAGGTGAATGAAATTACTCTAACTTCCTAATTAGTCAAGTAACTCAGTCTGGATAAGAGGTGTTTCTTATCACATCCCTTCGAAGGTACTTGTAGATTCCATTTTTGCAACAGCTATCAAAGCTAATTTTTCAAAAGTCATCCAGCCCAGAAGTCTACCCATAGCATTATGATACAGAAGATATCTTCATCATTTGAAGAGTTTTGAAAGTATGATGTAGTTCTTACTTCCACATTTTGCATTTGGTACCCGATGGTGTCTTTGTGTTTTGACTTTGTTCGATGCATGTGATTCTTTCAGATATTGACGAGTGTGTTGAAGAGCCAGAAATTTGTGCCTTGGGTACATGTAGTAACACTGAAGGCAGCTTCAAATGTCTGTGTCCAGATGGGTTCTCTTTGTCTTCCACAGGAAGAAGGTGCCAAGGTAAGTGCTTCTGAAGGCTTTAGAGTTTCATTACTCTGTGTTTATTTGTTGTGGTTTTATTTTTAAAACATGGAAAGCTTTGATTCTTTGTGAAAGAGAATATGGAGAATTTTTATTCACCCAGAGTTCTGTCTAATGGCTACCATATGTCAGAAAGCTCAGTTTTACTTTTAAGTTTAAAAACTCATCCATCAAGTTATGGTTGCTTGTAAAACAACTCTCCTGGCACTTAAACCTTCTCTCCCCATAAGAACACTAATACTGATAGGTTGATCAATGGAGGATCAGCCATGAGCCACTAAATGTGGCTAAGCCAGTGGGGGAATTTTAGCCACATAGTCTCTGCCTATGAAGAAGTAACCTGAATTGGTCAAAACCCTAGACTTTCAGACAGAAAAATGCAGATTACCCCATTTGCTCCCAGGATGTAGTGCCCATCCATCTCTTAACATCACATGTTTTCTAAGAAAACAGAAAAATAAATTTGAAATGATTAGGATTCTTCCTGGGCCATTCAGGAATAACGCTTGTACATGTTTAAAAAAAAAAAAAATCAAAAGGGAGCCTAAACTTAAGCATAATGCAATGTATTGTGTCCCAAGAAACTGTTTAGATTTTACTAAACAATGCAATTGTATGTGTCTATCTACTTTTACAAACTAGTTTATTGAATTTGGAACCTCCTTTCAAAAAACCCACACAAAGACATGTATTTCTCCCACCACTCCCACCTCCAGTGCTTTTCTGGTTGTCCGTTTTTGTTTGTTCAATTTTTCTCTTGTTCATTTTTTGTTTGTTTTGCTTTTATATTACCAAATAAGAGGCAATAAATACCAATTAAGATCCAGAAACTGGGTTTGAAGTCTCAGCCCTGCCAATTTTAGCCTAGGGCAAGTCATTTAATCTTTTGGGAGCTCAATTTTTGTATTTTACACAACATTAATAATACCTGCCCAATGAATCTTATAGAATGTGTGACAAAGTTTTGTTAGTTTCTGAATCCTTTATAGATTCTTGTTATTCTAATTGATTAACTTTTTACTTTACAACTGGTTGTTCAGTTACCTAGTATTGAAAAAATGAGGAGTTGAGAATTCTCCAGTTGGTTTGATTCTACAGGTAGCTATCAGAGGCCCATTTAGATTTTGGGGTTGTTGGTGGCGTGGTGCCAAGCAGACACTCTGAATGGTACATACTAGCCAGATAAATTCTAACACCTACTTCCTTGTTTTTGTGTGCCTTTTGTATGGCCTTATTTTGGAAAGCAACCAATGAGAAACTAGGTGTGAATCTGCCAATGTGGCAGGCCAGAGGAAACTCATAGA
This sequence comes from Cynopterus sphinx, assembly GCA_030015415.1. Taxonomy (NCBI): domain Eukaryota; kingdom Metazoa; phylum Chordata; class Mammalia; order Chiroptera; family Pteropodidae; genus Cynopterus; species Cynopterus sphinx. The sequence continues at coordinate 92,184,174 of CM057384.1, read as the reverse complement.
CTATTAATCCAATTTGCACTGGCCTGTCACAGAGCGAGGTAACAAGGTAACGCTGCAGGAAGAATTAGCCCAGCTGTGAGCAGCCCTGCCACATGCTCAGCTCCAAGAGGCACGGCCAGAATTGGGGAATGCAAGCAGGGAAAGTGACTGTTGTAATTCTGTCGAAATTTCAAAGGTCATTAAGGGCTCTTTGCAGATGGACTAGTAAACAGGCATCCTAGTGAGCCCTAGTTAAAGCATGTGGGAAGGCACAGCTCTTTCCCAATTCAAGACACCTTTGATTAATAAACCAATTCTAGAGGATCACCACCAGCAAATGGAAATCTCCCACAGAGTACAGATTTTGCTGGAGTCAAGGAATTAAAGCTAGGTTTTTCTTATAAGATGACAAATTAGGAGTCACCCTTCTATTGCCCATGAAAGAGCTACAGATAGTGGTTTTGAGGAAACAAATGTGATAGATCCTGAAGTCTGAAGGTCATAGATGTAAAATGAGTCACTCTCACTTACAAAGTTCGCTGAAGGGAATTTGACTCTTAGGCTCACCCTAAACTTCATGTGTTTGAGCCTCTGTGTAATGCCTACTTTTTTTTCACAAGTGGGGTGGTGGAGTGGTATTGGGGAGACAGGCTGGGGTGTGGATCAGGGTCAGTGATAAAACAGAGAATGAAAATTTTAACAGACCAGTATTAGAATATGAATGTTTGTTGGTTTCAAAGAAACATTACAAGCTGGAAGACAAAGGAAAGAATTAAGTTTTAATATATTTAAGACACTTGTGAGTAATCACTAAATTATATCTGAAGATAGTTGTAGGCATACAGAGTAAGAACAGGACCAATAAACACAATAAACACATTTTGTATGTGATGGTGAATTTGAAGAATAAAGTAAATCAAAAGGTGTCCTTCAGGAAACTATAAATTGTTAATTCTTGAAGCTTCTCAGCAAATCAGACATTTGAATGGCAGATGTGCTGCAGGACAAGGACTGGCTTTTATTGCTCTTGACCTTCTGAAGAGTAGTTGCCTGTAAAGTCCTAGCCATGAGAGATGTGGTAGTAGAGTAAAAACTACAGAGATAATTTATCTGGAAAAGTAGGTTGAAGAAGTGGAATGAGTTCATTGGGGAAACCAACTGAATTTGACTTACCAGAGCCTGGTAAATCTGATAGATAGATAGATAGATAGATAGATAGATAGATAGATAGACAGACAGACAGACAGACAGATAGAAAGAAAATTTTTACTTTAATTCATGAAAAATTTTCTGCTATGATTTTTGGCAGCTCAGTTATTCTTACATTGTCTTCTTTCTCATGGAATGAAAGCTGGTAAAATTGTCTTAACAGAAATGCATAGGTGGCTATAATAGTCTGCTACCTGATACTGAAAAACAGTGTCAAGAGGAAGCAAACCTGATCAGAAATAAAGGAGAATTGTGCAAAATGGACATGAAAGCATTTCCCCAAAACCTGCAGATTTTCAGCTCTGTGTAATTCAAGAGGAGTGTGCAAGGCTTTGAAAGTCGTTTGAGGGAAAACACACTCCAGGCTCTTGGATGAGCTCACTTTTTAGAGTCACCCAATTTGCTCTATAAGAAATGGAAAAGTCAGTTGCCAAAATTATGTCAAGCAATGTTGGACAATTTTGTAGGAGCTAGATCCCATACTTCATGTTGGAGTCACCAAGAAATAATCAATATTAGAGAAGTATGTTCTTGGAAAGAAAGACTATTCTGCCTCATATCCACTCATCTCTCCCTGCCTTCTTTACCTTCCACTCTCTGATGAGCTAAACTAGCTTCTGTTTGTGTATGTGTGTTTGTATATGTAAAATCTTCAGAAAACCCCACATACATTTTTTAGGCAGCAGCATCCTACGTAGCTGCTTCAGAGAATGATCATTGTATTGTATTCTTGTCAATCCAAGAAACTGCCACATCTTTATTTGTTCTATGCCTGAAATCTAGGGTTTTATTTTGGTTTCAGTGCTTAGGGGGACACAGAATAAACAGCAGAGCACGATGTCACTGTAAGTACTAGAACTGTGTGTGAGGTCTGCCTTACCCTAGTGTGCTTGCTAAGTGTTATTGGGAAAATGTACAAACTGAGCAATCAGTGAAGGGATCTTGTGAATGATTCCATCTCTGAATGTCCTCATCCTGAAGTCACTGATGATGCCAGTTTTGAAATGCAATGCTGTTCATTTTTATTATTCACACCAGGTTGTTTTGAAAATTGTGCTAAAATGATAAATAAACGGTGAAATCCAGATAGATTTGTTCATTGGATCTCACTACAAAAGTTACCTATGACTTTGAAGATCTCAGCTCAGTTACTGTTATAATCGCTGAAGGAATGTTATTATAGTAATGAAAAGAGAACAGATTTAACAGGAATGATTGTTTCTTATTCACTATTACACTATAATGATTTCATAAGAAAGCCACTCAAGGGTCTCTCGAATTTATACTGCAGATTTGCGAATGAGCTACTGTTATGCAAAGTTTGAAGGAGGAAAGTGTTCATCACCCAAATCCAGAAATCACTCCAAACAAGAATGCTGCTGTGCCTTGAAGGGAGAAGGCTGGGGAGACCCCTGTGAGCTGTGCCCTACTGAACCCGATGGTATGTCTACCGTCTGCATTTCTTTGGGGCCGTTCAAGGTGTGCACTGGCCATGAAATAAGTAAGACTGTAAGGCCTTCAAGTAAATAAGACAATTTCATTTCATCATAAGTCTAACTAAAATGTTTGTTAAACTATTTTATCTGGGGAGCTATGTGGCTGTTTTCTTCTGAACTATGTTATGAATCGGAGTTGCCCAAGTAGTAGGCACACCAGCTCTGGGATCCTGTTAGCTGTCTCCAGTTTCTGGGCTCGTACTGTACAGCATTTCCCAGTATGTGTAGCATGTGGCAGTTTGGTCACTACACAGTGCTTGGGGAGGAACCTGTAGTAATTGCCACTGGCCTGTTGATTAACAAGGTGCCTCTCCACCACAGAGGCTTTCCGCCAGATCTGTCCGTATGGAAGTGGGATCATTGTGGGACCTGATGATTCAGCAGTTGGTGAGTGGCCTGTGCTGGATTCTCAGCATTTCTTAGCATGCTCAATCAGCCTCTCCTTTGCCCTTTTCCAGTTGTTCTTATTTCTCTATATCATCTTGAAAAATTAACTCTAATTTTTGTCTTTTAATTTCAATACCAATTGTATTATTGTACTATATTTGCAATATTGTTTTGTAATAGATATTTCATTAATTAGACACTAAAGCGATCATAATTTACCTTTGCGTTTTAAAAAAAAAACCTTGTTATTCATTATTTTTTCTGTTTTGCTTCAGATATGGATGAATGCAAAGAACCTGATGTTTGTAAACATGGGCAGTGCATCAATACAGATGGCTCCTATCGCTGCGAGTGTCCCTTTGGTTACATTCTGGAAGGGAATGAATGTGTGGGTAAGTAGTCAATCAGTTTCTTCCACTGGGATTTTAAAAATTAGAAATTAAGCTATGTAGCATTGACATGAGTAAATATAAGTACCAAGATGGGACAAAAATAAGTTTTGTCCATTTATTCACATCCTTCATTTAGCTATACTAGCTGAGTCCCCACTGTGTACCAAGCACTGCTGTGGTATAGCAGTGAACCAAGTCAACACAGTCTTTCCTTTAATGGACCTTACAGTCTCATGGGGAAGACAGACACTGGACACATTTGAAGAGACAGTAGAAAGGACAATATTATAATGAAGGTCTTGTGAAGAATTAAAAAAAAATTAGTGGTCATAATCTTATTCTCTCAATATGTAAAATACAAAATTTATCTAGATTTTACATATTTAGTAATATGAAATGCTATGTGCCTAGCATAATTTCTCTTGTTTTAACCTTCTTATCAAAATTTTGAAGAATGATTTCTATAGCTGACCTTTGACCTCTTAATCCACACTAACTCCACATTGAATCCAAATATTATGTCTATTAATCTAAGAAATCCAAACCTGAATTAATAATGGTATAAATACCAAGGGTTTGTCTGTGTACATTAGAAAGTGTTCTCTCCATACAAGGAATCAGGGCATGAGGATTTCAGCTGCAGTGATGGCTTTGGGAGCTTAAGCAAGTTCTTTAGCTTTTCTAACTCTTACAATGTAATATTATGCAGATGGACTAAATTATTTCTAATTACCCTGTAAGTTCTAAGAATCAATGATATTATGATTTTTATTAACTTGCAGATATATTATTTTTGGCAGTGAAATGCAATTTCATAGTAGAACAAAAGCAAACTTGTCAGTGTGTTCTCTTTGAAATCTTCACTTAGTTCTCTTATGTACATGAAAAATAAGCCTCCTCACCCAGGGTCTCTCTACCATATTCTCTTATCTTCACTTTCAAGTCAGAACCCTTGATGATAGAGAGCTTGTCCATTATTTTTCTGTGCCCCAATATCTAAAATACAATGTTATTTCTCTAACTTTTTTCCCAAAAGAAGATATTCTCTTGAAGAATTGTTTCATAATGTGGATTCTAGGTGGATAGTTAGGAGGCGTATATATTTCTTAAGCTCCCTTCATAGAGCTCGTTCTCTTTCCACAGTTATTTAGAAAGATCATACCCTAAACATATTTCTGTCTAGCCTTTCTTCTGCTTAATGTAAACCATCTGGTTTTAACAGAATCAACAAAATCTACTTGAATCTTGATTTTATACAGGGTATTAATTTTGCTTAACCTCTGGTCTCTTATTTTGCGTAAATTTAGTCTATTTTATATCTGGCAAAAATCCATCATGTTTAAGGCTTCTTGGAGAGTGATGTAATGTAAGGCCAAGCTGGAAATGTATTTCTAGCTTTAAATAAGTGAAAACTTTTGACTTGTGAGAGAAGCATTGTTTTAACCCTTTGAGCATCTATTCCCAGTAGAAGATTTACTTCCTTATAATATGGGAGACTGGAGAAATTCATGGAGAAGAGCACTATAAGAGCTAGAAGCCCAGATACTGTCATTGTCACTGCCACTGCCACTTAACAAGTCAAATTTCACAGCTACAAACCTGTGGCAATAAGACACTTGTACTCCTTTCTTGCAAGGACAGAATGAGAATAAAACAATATGCTACAGATAAAAGTACTCTGATAGAATGAAAAGGATTATCTGAGTCCAAGCCTATGTTCTCCCTATTCATTGTATTGTGAATTACTTCTGGTCATTTGCAGATACTGATGAATGTTCTGTGGGCAACCCTTGTGGAAATGGAACCTGCAAGAATGTGATTGGAGGGTTTGAATGCACTTGTGAGGAGGGATTTGAGCCTGGTCCAATGATGACTTGTGAAGGTAAGCCTCTTAAACACAGTATAGTTGTTTACATGTTCATGGAGATAACAGTTAGTCAATTATAGTTCTTAATACTAAGTTCCTCTCAGGGTGCATGGAATAAAGAACATCTGGGCCTGATGGGCCATTCCATCATTTCTTCTCTGTATAGCCTCCCTTCTGCAGGGAGTAGCTGAAAAAGATGTAGGTGGTTCAAGGCATTAGTCATACAGCAGATCACACAAAGTTCTTGGTGGTATCTCTCTACTACTGATATTTAGATACAGCTCCTGTCTTGCTTACTGCCTACTTTCTTATTTCCCATTTTCCCTTCTTTTTTCTTTTTTGCCTCCCATGCTCCCTTCATTTTTTTTTCTCCTCTTTTTCTTTTCTGTTCATAGAAACTTCTGCACACTGAGATAAATACCAATATCTGCAACCATCACAAAAAAAAAAAGGTTGCCTGTATGGTATAAGCATCTGTTAGTATCCCTGGAAGGATGTATTTGGAAAGAAAGAAAAGGGAGAAAGTGTCTAGAACACTGGTTTTCAAATGGTGGTACCTGGGCCAGCCACATCAGCATCACCTGCAAAGTTGTTAGATTTTCAGGCCTCACCCCAGATCTCCTGAATCAGCAACTCTAAGAATAGCACCCAGTGGCCCTGCAGGCAGTTCTTAATGCATTCTCAAGATGGGAATCACTGGTCTAAGAAAAGGATGAGTAGAGGTGAAGGTAAAGGGTAAAGTTGGTATTAAAGCAAGCTCTTCATTAGAGATGTGACTCATTGATATCCATGGTTGAAGTTGTTGGTGAGTCTTTAAAAGCTGTGTCTAAATTGTGATTTGAGACGTCACCAGTGTTCTCAGTCAGCAACAGTGGCCTTAAGGAGAAGAATGATAATCGAGATGGTCTGTTTTACTCCTGCTTTTTCAAAGCACATTCTGATAGTTTTAAACTATGAAATCTACAGAAATTATTTTGATCTACTAATGATAAAATCGTTCCCATTCATTTAAGGCTCTAACCTGGGCATCAGTGTGAACTAAATACCTCTGTAAGTGTAAAATAATTCAGAATACTATTTAGGCATAAGAATCACTATTATTTCACAGGAGCCACTTTTATATATGGAAAGGGAGGTGGTTAACAATATTAGAGGGGTCTGCTTCCATTCTGACAACAGTCAACCTGGCTGAGTGAGGTAAAATGATCCCACTCCATGTTACTTGGGGATTGGCACGTGGTCAACTTGAGGCTTCAAAGCTGGCATTTTAGAAAAGCTCCCACTATAGAAAAGCTCCCACTATATAGGTGACCTATAATTTCTCATTCACCTGAACAACCATTTATTATTACACAAGAGAAACAAGCATAAACTGGGCCGGTGCTAGGAGAATCGGGATGCATGTTCACCCTATGTATACCAATTATAAAATAACCAACTCATTTTTAATCCCTTGAAAACCAGAGACTGCATGGTTCGTCCATGTTTATAAGAATGAAGCATTTCAACTTTTGGCAAAAGTAGATTTCCGGTTTTTTGTTTGTTTGTTTGTGGCCATGACTCATTGTTTTCTTACTACCTTCTGCTGCAGATATAAACGAGTGTGCCCAGAATCCTCTGCTCTGTGCTTTCCGATGTGTAAACACTTACGGGTCATATGAATGCAAATGTCCTGCTGGATATGTTCTGAGAGAAGACAGGAGGATGTGCAAAGGTGAGACATCCACGTTCAAGGTCTTCTAAGCCCGGGAGCCCTAACGCTGTCTATGACTAGAGATGTCCCTCCACAGCTTCTAATAACAGAGGAGGTCTGGGAATGGAGCAATGCTGCTGTAGTCCATGGACATTATGAGGGATGTCGTTGTTACCTTTCCTTGTAAATCGCAACTTAAAGCATCATCAAGCTGAGTTGAGGGCTGCACTATAGCTTTTTTTCAGTTCACTCTGCGTTGCATGCTAGCCATTCTGCAAATGTGCAGATAGAAAGAAAAGAAGACATTTCCCCACATTCCAGAGGTTCCATACAAACAGTTGAGACAGAGATATCCAATACATCAAAAATAATTCAAAATCATGCTTCAGGCTTTTGAAGAGGGTACCAGTTAGTTAGGGAGCAATTTCGTCATCAAGTTCAAAGGTGATCAGAAGACTCCTTCTCATTCTTAGGAAGCCAGCATCCTGCAACACAAAAGGAAATAGGTTACTTAATACCATTTTCTGTTCAAAAGGCAGGAAATGAATGCAGCTTTTTTAAAAATAAATTTGTGGTTACACGTTCTTTCCAGATGAGGATGAGTGTGAAGAGGGGAAACACGACTGTGCTGAAAAACAAATGGAATGCAAGAACCTCATTGGCACGTATATATGCATCTGTGGACCTGGGTATCAGCGGAGACCTGACGGAGAAAGCTGTGTAGGTAAGAAAATCTCTGCGGAAGGAGCTTTGAGTGTTGCAGTGACAAAGGACAATGGCTCTGAACCCTCATGGGTGCTGTGTTCTTCTTGGGCGGAGCCATTTTGCCTTCATGTTACGACTTTCTGTGGTGGTCCCCTTGCCTCTTGATTATCTATGAATTCCACAAGCATTGTCATTCCCTCCAAAATGGGCTTTGCCTATTTTCTCAGCCCCTTTTGCTGCCAGGATTAGAACATTAAGTGTTTTCTCTATGTGCTTCCTTCATTTTTTTCTACTCCATTGTCGTTGTGGGGTGAGTTTTCTCTGACACATTGGAATGCCTCCCTATTGACTCAGCATTGCTATTAGCACCCTGACGTTGAGTACTTATGCCAGGACCCTGTAAACAAGGAACACCGCTAAACCAGTGGGATCTACTTCCAGAGAATCTAGTCTTGTCTAGCATGGGGCTGGGCAATGGTATTTTATCTAATGTGGGTCTAGTCTTGAAAACCACAGCTTAGACCAGGGGTTGGCAAACCACAGCCTGAGGGCCAAAACCAGCCTGCCAGCCCACCACCTGTTTTGTTAATAGAGTTGTATGGGAATATAATCAGTCATTTAGATATTGTCCATGGCTGTTTTCATGCCACAGTGGCAGAGTGGAGTAGAATAGTTGCAACTGAGATCATATGGCCTGCAAAGCCTAAAAGATTTACTACATAAAGATTTACTGTATAAATACTATGATATTACTATTACAGAAGACGTTTCCTGACCTCTGCTTTAGACAATAAATACAGGAGAAAATTATTAGAAAATTCCCACAGGCATCCTTTTCCTTTTAAATAACCGATCAATGACATTAGAAAACATATAGTTTATGCTGTCAGTCAAGAAGCTTAAGAACCTCACTGTTCCCCTCACTCTGTAAGATACAGAGTAAAACAGCAATTGAAGAGCAGTCTTTAAAAGCATAAAAAAGCATGTGGATTAATGACCACACACTGGGTCTTCTAGGATCTGTGGTTCTGAACCTCAGCTGCACATTGGAATTGCTTGGAGACCTCAGGTTTCACCCCAGATATTCTGACTTAATTGGCCTGGGCATTGGGATTTTTAACCTGTTTTCAACACTCTTTAGAGCTCACTCTTCAACTCTCTCCTCTCTTAATGAGATTTCTGCCTCAAAGGTTTGGAACTATTTTCAATGGGATACACAAAGGCAAATTACTTATAATCTAAGTAATCATCAGATACATCTAAGAATCTCCAGCTATTTTAGTGCTTTTTTTTAACCTGGGAGACTTATTTATTATTTCTTAATAATATCGTTGAAGTACTACAATGAACATAATCAAAACTGAATCGGAAGATTAGGCGAGACAAACTCCCTCAAGTCAAAACTATCGCAGACGTTATTCTGATGAAATATTGTAAAATTTCTGTGATATCTTAATCTTAAATTTAGTTTTCCTTCACTTGAAATAATCTTTTTGGAATCCTTTGTATGTACATATATGGAAAGTTTTAAATTTTATTAAGTGAAAAAATGTAAGTATGCATAAAATACTGTCATTTGTGTTTAAGTATATAAAAGTGTTATTGATTATGTTTTTAAGAGGTACACACACATATGTTTATATTTGCTTGTATGTGCATAATTCAGCTCCAGAAAGTTACGTTAGAAACTGGCACTAGTTCTGTTGTCTTTCTGGAGGGGAGTTTGATAGCTGGGGGATAAGGGAGAAAGGGGGACTTTTGCTGAATATGCTTTTGTACCTTTTGAATTTGGAACCATGTGAATAGGTTTCCTATTCACAAACTAAATTTAAAAAAAAAGAAAGAAACAATCCATCTTTGTACAATGTGGTCAGATGACTCCTCTTTTTCTCGGGGCTTCAATGAAACTGCACAGATGAGAATGAATGTCAGACCAAGCCGGGGATCTGTGAGAACGGGCGCTGCCTCAACACCCTGGGGAGCTACACCTGTGAGTGCAATGACGGGTTCACACCCAGCCCCGCCCAGGATGAGTGCCTTGGTGAGTACAGACAGCAGGATGCTTTTATAACCCAGCCTCCACACTGGGTTGCTTGTACCCAGTTCTATTATTTGAAATAATTTGAGATTGTCAAAATTTGAAGGAAGATTAAAAATGTTCGTGTTTTGGAGTTGACTCAATGACTGATCGTCCATGGGGTTTAGCACCACCCTGCAGATACATTCTTCTTTTGCTAATTGTATCACTAAATCACTTGTTTGGAATTTCTCGGCTGCCTTTTTAAACCCTTGGTGCTCAGGATGTTTCCATGTGTTTCTCTGCTTCTCCCTCTCTAGCATGACTATTCCCCCATATTTCTGGGCACAGATAGAGTTGTAACCTTGTCTGAACCAATGCCTTTCTGCCTACTCACTGAATTTCTTATTTGCTCCCTCAGATGACATCTTTTCTCCCTTACTGCAGTTTCCAGCTTTTCCTTCTCGCTCCTTCTCACCCAGGGTAAAGTGTTACATCCTTTTGGGTTTCATATCTGAGCAAATTTTTGATACCTTGCTATGCTCATAAAATATCCTAAAATCCTTTTTTCAATGTAACGTCCCTTCCAGACAACCGGGAAGGGTACTGCTTCACCGAGGTGCTCCAAAACATGTGTCAGATCGGCTCAAGCAACAGGAACCCTGTCACCAAGTCTGAGTGCTGCTGTGACGGAGGGAGAGGCTGGGGTCCCCACTGTGAAATCTGCCCTTTCCAGGGTACTGTGGCTTTCAAAAAACTCTGCCCCCATGGCCGAGGATTTATGACCAATGGAGCAGGTACTTCATTTTGTTCTGATTTATGACCAGTGGAGCAGGTACTTCATTCGGTCCAAAAATACTTGCAGGGAATTTGTTTGTCTTATGAAAAACAGATGAGAATATGGAATCTACAATATGGACGTAGGCTGAGTTGCATACTTGAGGTCGACAAAAATTCTTCATTATGGTGTTTTAGACATTCAATGCCATGTTGCCAAAGTGTCCTTGATCCACCTGGTTAAGTTGTGTGTGCTTGGGTCTCTGCCTCTGCATTATGAGGAGTTCTCAACTTTTTAAACAGAAGTTTATTATAAATGTTGTTGGTTGCTCAGAGTATAATTTTTAGGCAAACCTTGAAAGAAATGATCACTGAATTCTTAAATGAGTATACTGATATGTACTTTAACTTTTGAAATTTACTGAAATAGTCCACACGAAAGAAGTATAAACAGTACTGATATTCAGATAACACAGTTGCCTCTGGAAAAACACAAGTGGCTTTAACTTGAAAGGGATGAGGAGGCCGTCAAGGTGTCTGAGGCAACTCTGAAGAAGACTTCCAGGAATAGGACCCGTAACTGCAATTGTTTTTAGTTTTGTGAAAGAGAGAGACATTTTGAGTTTCTTGGGAGGGAATTAGAAGAGGTAGTGGAAGAAGGAGATTAAGTAGGATTTGTGTTCATGTTAGAAAGATGTGGTTAAAGGTAGAATAACTGAACTGGATGTGGCAAAAGAACTAGATAGATTAGATGGGGGTGGGCAAGATAAATTTATATTTCTTCGGAGGATTTGAAAATGAGATGGTGGAAAAGACTCATTCCTTGAGAACAATGAGAGTATGGTAAATTTCATTTCCCAGTAAACTTGAAAAAGCAGGAAAAAGATCAACCTTTAGTTTAAAATTGTTATTTGGCAATCAAAGGCTAAGAACACACTTGGTATTGATTGGCACCCCACCGAGCAGTAAGGAGATAGATGGGTTAAGAAGGGGAGGACAGTGGCTTTAATGCTTAACAGTGCATGTTGACTAAACCTTTCTCCCTTGGTGGAGAAGTGAATAAGGATTTCTCTTCTATAGCAAGCTGCAAAAACCCAGCCCAGTAATCTACCCCAGAGCTCTGGTGCCACCCTCATTGAAGGGGTGAAGTTTGGTCCAATTTCTCCAATATTATGCAGTTTGATTTTTTTCAGGTCAATTTTAAACACAACAAAAAAGTATAGAAAAATTTCTGCTTATTTTAGATATTTAAAAAAATAAGATTTTCTTGTCAAAAGGATCCATTGCTCTGATTGATTTATGGGATATCAGTTAGCAAGAAGCAAGCTTGACATCAGATGGTGCAAGGACCTAAATATGTCTAGATGAAGGGGTTGGTCTATGGATCCAGAGGAGAAAAGCAGTATAAACTTAGAAGGACAATTAGTTTCAAAGTTTTCCCCTAGCCTAATTAGTTAACCACTGTAGTCTGATAAAGTTGTTCTTTGCCTTTCAATATAGTTACCATTACATGTAAGATTATGTCATTATCCCTTTGATTTAATTTCTCAAGTTCATAATATAGTAACATAATTTATTAATTTTACACTGAAATGACCCCAACATACTAACGTTGTCTATTTTATAATGTTTTTCCTATATTGATTTCTATTTATTAAATTATAGATATTGATGAGTGCAAGGTAATTCATGACGTTTGCCGAAATGGAGAATGTGTCAATGACAGAGGATCATATCATTGCATATGTAAAACTGGCTACACTCCAGATATAACTGGGACTGCTTGTGTGGGTAAGTATTCTGTTTCTGATGGTTTACTTCTGAGTGGAAATTCTAGACTATGGCAAAAAAAAAAAAAATCCTCAAACTAAAAAACTCTAAAAAGCCTGTGTAATGTCATAGGAAAACATAAGGCAATAGTCGAGGACTACACAGAGTTTATTTTTCTTTTCTCAAAACTAAAATTCTTTGTTAGACCTCATGGATGTTGAATATTTAGGCATCTTTTTAGATGAGTAGTCACACTTTATCTCTTTGATCATAGATCTGAACGAGTGCAACCAGGCTCCCAAACCCTGCAACTTTATCTGCAAAAACACCGAAGGGAGTTACCAGTGTTCATGCCCAAAAGGCTACATTCTGCAGGAGGATGGAAGGAGCTGCAAAGGTAAAGTAGAATGTGCCTTCACCCACTCACCTGCTTCCTGGGCACAAGTTTGCAGCTCTTGTGCCTTTGAGGATCCATAGGCAAGCTCAAAGACCTTCTCTACAGGAAAGAGGTCCTTCCCTGTGGTTAGTGCCTCTCCGGGGCTTCTCTATGCTAGTGGCAGCAGGCTGAGGTAAGGGAGATGGCAGAATTCCAGTGGCAGCAACTATTCTCACTGCCTGATCTATGGGCATCCATGGGGGCCATTCCTGATAATCTCAAAGATAGCATGACCAGTTCTATGAGGCTCAGGAGGGTAGATTCCTAATTGATTACCTCCATTTTGCTTTCTGTCTATTGCATTTATGTAGTCAGTCTGTTCAACAACTAGATAGCCTAAGTTTCCAGCAGAGTCCCGCCTCAGACTAATAAGTGCCATGATCCTAGAGGACATTGTGCTTAATGAAGTAAGCACTTTGTCTAAGCTTTCGTTCTGCAACATAGGGCCATCCCTGCCCTCTAAAAGGTTATCTAAGACATAAATATTACAAAGAATTAAGAAATAGCACATGGCTATGCAGAAATCCCTCATCAACCAGAAGTTATCTTTTGCAAATTTCTGTTGGTGTAAATTTACCCTTGTAAACATCTGCCTCAACAATAAGAACTTCATATATTGAGTGAATAGCACAAGTGAGTCATGCTTAAGGATGATTTGAAAAATGAAGTGTTTGGAGAAGGTAGAACAAATAGCAGAGCAAGAGTTAGAGCATTCTGCCATGAAGCTTTGAAGGGAAAAAAAGGGAAGTAAAGAAAATTAAATGGTAGGATGCAGTGTAAGTGGAGAGCAGAGAGAAGTAGGGCCTCCAGCCACTTCCCTGTGTCTACAGGAAGGAGGAGAGTTAAGAGGCCGGTCATACAGGATGATATGATGGACAGTGGCCTGAGGTGTTCCTGTGCAGCATAAATTTTATATAATCCTATTATTTGAGGAGAGGAAGTTGAGAGACCTACTCACTAATTCTATCTTAAATGAAGAGTTATTCATAGCTTTTTTCCTTTCAAACACAGAACTTATTCCACATCTGTGGTTCAGTGACTTCTGGGCAGTGTGAGGCCACAACTCCAGGCCATAAGCTTATTCAAGAAAATGAAGAACCATATTCAAGGGGGAATTTTTCTCTCTGTATCAAGCAAAAAAAAAATGTATAGTACCTTTCTAATCAGGGCGTGGGGCAGAAAATCCTCAAAAGTTTCCAGCAATTAAGAGACAAAAATGAAAATTAAATGTATGGTAGCAATTATGTTTTTTCACAAAGTATTCAAAGCATCAGTAACGCTCTCTTTATGGTTTTAGGAATGCAAAAAGTAGCTATAGGATTTTTACAGATCCACTTACAAAATAAGTTCTATTTTTTCCCATGAGGTCTAAATTCTTACAAATACTTGGCATATTTAACTAAAAAGCAAAATAAGTGATGTAGTTACATTGACTAATGAAATTTAGAGGAAAGAGGCTAGAAGGACAACATCTGGGGAAATGTGGGACCAGTACTCCATTTTGAGACCTGGGTAAAAACCAAATATGAGGAGAGAAGGAGAGAAAAGACATTCTTGAAGGTGAAAACAGTGAGTGTTGCTGTTCTGAATGTGTTATAATTATATAACAGTGTTGTAAGAAGTCACTGAGTTTTCTCCCTCACCTGTTTGCAGGTGAGCTTTAGCAAGCATGAAATGGTGCTCTAGCAAGGCCCTTTGGGTCATAGAGGGGGAGGCCACCCTGGTGACAGGAAGCATATAACTGTCAATAATGCAGAAACCAGAAAAGCAGAAACATCAACCCCCCAACAGTGGAAAGAATGCAAGACTGGCTCCATTTTAAGAGAAGTCAGTACTGGGAGAAATATTCTTTCAGTTCTTTCAGTTTAAGTTCACTACAGATACTACTCTAGCCAGCAACTGGCACTGGTCTGTCACTCTAAGCACAGCTCTGTGTGCAGTGATAAGACTACAAGAGAGTGAGGAACATTGGGGAGAAGAAGGAAGGAAGGAAGGAAGGAAGGAAGGAAGGAAGGAAGGAAGGAAGGAAGGAAGGAAGGAGGGGAGGGAGGGAGGAAGGGAGGAATGAAGGAAGGAATGGAGGGTCCTTAATTCACCACAATTTTTTAAAATTAAAATTCAACTGAAAGCTAGAACCCAATTTGTCTCTTGATGTTATTCATTACAATGGAGTTGAGAATGAGCCTTGAAGTTCCAGCAATGAGTAAAGAGGCCTGATCAAAATGAAAAATTTTATTTATTATATGGGAGAAAATGTTGGATAAATACTGTAGGCAGTTTTTAAAAGTGCTGTTAGCTTAATAGAATGAGATTTTTTTTCCTTTTCTTTTTTTTGATTTCTAATTGCTCAACTTTGTTTTATCCAAGGGAGAATCTCTAAACAAAGAAGTCAGTTCTGTTTGTTTTGGTTTGGTTGACCACCTCATTTGAGAAGAATAAAAACAGCAAACAGAAAAGAACTATGTGAACAAATATCTAGACTCAACATTTCTTTTTATATTTCAACTTGAATAGATCTTTTCTCTGGGATTTTGGGGAATCTTCAGTCTTTTACTTCATTTTATAATTTATCTGAAATTTTTTTGTTGAGGAATTTCTACATTCCTCTAACTAAGGGGAATTGGATTTTCCTTGGATGCCTCAAAGAGCTACATTTTAAAATCTAAATCGACATCACATTTTTTCTTTCAAACCCTGATCTCCTAGATTTCTCCTAGCCATTTGCTGTGTCTCTGTTCTGCCCAGGGTCATTTGAGGTATAGAAATGAAAACAAAGCTGCTTCCTAGAGCTGCTTCTAGGTACCTGTCAGCTTGACTCCATCTTCCGTTTTCTTATAGATCTTGATGAGTGTGCAACTAAGCAGCACAACTGCCAGTTCCTGTGTGTAAACACCATTGGCAGTTTCACTTGTAAATGTCCTCCTGGGTTTACCCAGCACCACACTGCCTGCATTGGTAAGTGGGAGAGGGAAAAAACCTATATGGGATGTAGCTAGTCCTTTAACAGATTGTTTGCTAGTTCTGCTGTTGGAATAAGAAGTCAAAAACTCAAAAAAAAAAAAAAATGTAGGTGTGTGTATGCATGCACACACATATATGTGAAAAGTTATTGGCCTTATTTTTTTTTTCTAAGCAAATCATTCCTCTTTCTTCCTTTTAAATAACATGAAGAGAGCTTCAGGGAATTTTAACCCCTTCTTTCCCCCCACTGTTCCTTATAGATAACAATGAATGTACTTCTGACATCAACCTGTGTGGGTCTAAGGGCATTTGCCAGAATACTCCTGGAAGCTTCACCTGTGAATGCCAGCGGGGATTCTCACTAGATCAGAGTGGTGCCAGCTGTGAAGGTGAGTAGAGGGCTCGGCTGGTGGGTTCTTGTGAAGTCGTCTGTGTGACTGTCTGTATCTTCATGATCATCCTCCATGAACTATCAGAACTGAGCACAGGAGGGTCATCCAACTGAAGACAGGAAAAGTTTTGCCTGGCTTGCATAGGTCCCATGCCTTAGATATCCACATTTTGTCTCATGCTTGATTGTCTACAACACCTGTAAGTATATCAGGCTTTTTCTGCACAGTTATTAATAATGACCTAGTCAAGAAAAATAGCTGGGTTCCTGAATTTGATTCATTAATTTTCTGGTTATTGGATTTAGAGTAAGAAAAGGATTCCCTCGATGTGGATTAAATATATGAGGAATAACTTCTGATAATGTATAATTAATAGTTTAAATTTTTTTTTTTTAGGATTTTTTATTGTATTGACATTTTGGGATTTCTAATTCTGGCACAAATAAGCAAACACAGATATTTTACACAGCTAACTCACAGGAGTGCTCTTGTGCTTTGCATTAATTACTTCATCATTTTTATTTGTAGACTTTACCAAAGATATCTGAATGTTTTTCTCCTTTACTTACTACTACCTTCAGAGTAGATATTCTTAAGGTTTGGGGTGGTGGAATAATTTTTTAGAGGTCTGATTTCTTATGAAAATCACCTTTTACTTTAGCATACATATAAATTTTGCTTCGGAGGGTCTGCCTGAGGCAAGTGGTGATGTGGTTTAAAGGTGACTCTGCCTTCTTTTTCAGATGTGGATGAGTGTGAAGGAAACCATCGCTGCCAGCATGGCTGCCAGAACATCATCGGGGGCTACAGGTGCAGCTGCCCCCAGGGCTATCTCCAGCATTACCAGTGGAACCAGTGTGTTGGCAAGTAGTTTTTCCTTGTCAGCAGATGAATTGCTATAAGTTCCTATGAGTCAACGTGCTGCTTCTTTCTTTCTGAAAACTTAAACTTGTTGCTGAAGTGACAGGTACTCAATTAAAATTGCCCTAATTTGGCTGAAACTAGAAGAAAGTTTTAGCTTTTACAAAATAGCAAATTAAGAAAAACGTAATGGTAGAAGGCATTTTGGGGCCATTTGAAAAGAACTTCTTTTGAAGTCAATTTATTGACTCCCAATATCCCCTTGCCCTTCTATTACATTGCTAGTTATTGGCCCATACCTGACTTCACATCAGGGACTAAGAAAATCCTTCTTAAGACTGAAAAATAACAGGCAGCTAGAGGATATTATGAGTGACTTTTAGCTTGAAGATGCAGAAGTGGTTCCTTTTTGCTCTACTCATCTTTGAGACAGAAGGCCAAGCAGGAGACACAGCAAGCTTTTTCAAGATTGCTAAATACTTTTGAAAATTAAGACTCTCGTTAAATTGGAATTATGTTAATTTTGATTCCACAATGTCATGGGAAACTAACTCTTAATATGCATCAGAGAATCCAAACTTTGCTAGTTTAGAGGAACCCCAGGTCCATTTAGCAGCCCAAGCTCTTTGTTTTACTATTGAGGACCTAGAAGCCCAGGGAGGAAAGGTAATCTGTCCTTATTAGGGTTCTTTTGTGACATACGTAGAACTAGAACCCAAGGCTCATAACTTCCTGGTTTAGGGCTGCCTCTGAAGGTTCAAAATTACTTTTTTTGTTTGTTTGTTTTTTATTTTGTTTTGTTTTGTTTTTCCCACTCAGAAAGTATCTACCAAGCTCCACTGCAAGCATGGTGCTTGGGTGACCTATCCTAGTTGCCACACTCTTGGATACAGAGCCTTCCTTAGCAAAGACAGAGAATTTCTGCTTCCTGTGGGGCAACTCTGCCTTGTGTTGCTTTACTTTACTCCAAATGAAGACACATTTGTTGTGTTTTCATTCCTCAGAATTATGGTTACTCACTTGTTTTGATTCCTTACAAGACACAGTTTTGGAGAAGTGAGTGGAATTGGCTAAAATGACCCCCATGCTAGAAGAGTTTAGATGGCACAACTTGCTGACCAGCTGCCTGCTTTTAATAAAAAAATGCTTTTGTTCATTATCAGCTCAGGGAGGTCTCGGATTTTAGGTCTCAGATTCTGAGGTCTCAGAATCATCCGTTTCTGACACTCTCTACAGAACTTCTGGAGTGAACTTTGTTGATTCAATACCCAGTCTATAAGCCCATCTGCCCTTAAAATGTAGGTTCCTTGGATAAAATTGAAGCGGTGGAGAAAAGAATAAGAGAGATGAGGTTTACCACGCCTGAGCTTATCCTCCCTCCCTCCCTTTAATCTAGGGATAGTAGAGATGGCCAGGTCATACCTTAGTTATCTGGAAATTATACTTTGTCCCCAGGAAGATCATCTCCTGGTTGGAAGTTACAGAAGAATAAGTCAATTGAGAAACAAGAAAGGGTTTGGGAAATTTTGATGCCTAAAATATACCAGCCCAAACTGGGCTCATAATTCTTGAGAATTATAGTTATCCAGAATGAATTTTTCCCTGGGCCAGAATGGCTTCCCCAGAACCACGCAGAGCAGAGCTAATTTCATGGGCCAATACAGTCTGGATCCTTACCCCAAGGCAGCCTGAAGTTTATGCTCAGAAGATGGATGGATTGGTGGTCAGGGGCCACTGGATTCATTGCTTTCTAAGAAATATCAAACTTCCAGCTTGTGGTTGGAGTTGATCCTTTTTGACCTAGAGGAAATTAGTAAAAGAAAGCCCCTCCTACATTTGGGAATTCTCCTAATGGTTCTTCCTTAATGCCATGACTAACATAAACTTACACAAGCCAAAGTCAGAACTTTTGATTTAGAGGACAGAGTGGGTAGGTTTCAATCTGCTTTTAAGGAGTATTTTTAGGTTGCTCTAAGGTTGTTTTAATAAAATCAGAATTGTCTCTTTTTATAGAAAGAACAAAACTCTCACTAAAATAGGTACCAACTGAAAGAATAAAACAAAGATTTTGAGTGTAGAAAAATTCCTGGTGGAGCCAGTTGGTCCAGGGTGCACAGGATGAAAATGGTCAGGAAAGGTGAAAAACATGTTAAATGAATTGTGGTGTTTGTGTATTGATTAAAAATAAATAAATAAATAAAAAGAGTGAGAGGACAGAGCATTTTCAAACTGTAAACATTGAACATTTGCCAATTTCTTATCTTAATTCATGTTCCACTCTGGCCCACTTCTTCAATCCAGATAAGCAAGTTAAATTTAAACTTTATTGGATTTTCAGGGAGGAAAAAAATAATCAAATAAAATAGGAAAAGAATGTGAAAGGGGAGGGGGAGAGTTCTTGACTGGAATAGATATTTATAGTAACACAGATAGATGCTCAAAGTTCAATGGAACCTTAGAGATTATCCAGTCTGACCTTACTCCTAATGTATAAATCCTTTTCAACCTTCTGTTATCCAAGTTAGACTTGAATATGACATTGAAGGCCATTCACTTTCTCCCAAGATAGGCCACTCCACAAATAGAAACTTTAATTCTTAGAAATGTCTTTTTCATAGAAAACGAACTTTTCCTTCCTCCAACTTCTAACTGTTGGTTATTTATGCCCCTTCGAATAAAGCAGAAAACATCTAAGCTCTGCGTGAACAGGTCTTTTCTCACATATACCCATATCTAAGCTCTATGCTGACAGGTCTTTTCTCACATATACCAATGGCTTAGCGGTTTTATCAGTCGAGTCCCAGCAGGAAACAAACAAAAATGGCTGAGCCCAACCAAAAGCACAGGGCAAGGAAGAAGAAATTGTCTATACTTCATACAGATGTACCTCCTGGGGCTGAGAGCAGGTGGAAAGTCTGGAGATGGACATGGAAGGGAAAGGAGGAGGACATCCAGCCCAGGGATAGTCTCTCCACTAAACACCCTCGGTTCCCCATTCATTCATTCTTTGCTGCCTACAGTCTCCATTGGTCTATATCTCATACCTTGTTTCTAATTTAAAATATGGGGAAAAGAACACAGGCAAAGGCATATTTAATTATTTCTGTCCCCTGGAGCCTAAGTGACCTTGCATGGGTACTTAAGAGTCCTTGGATATAAAGGACCCTCAAATAGACTTGGAGCTAGGTGCTGAGCCATAGCAGGCAGCTCAATGGATGGCTTTCTTATTGTGTAAGTACTCACCTTCTTCCTGTAACAACACACAGGAAAGAAGGAAGGAGCCAGGGAGGGAAAGAAGAAAGGAAGGGAGAGGTTAAACTAATTAAAGGAGAAAGGACAAATAAGTTTAAATAGAGCCAAGTCTCTTGAGAGACATTGTGTCAAAAGAAAGCAGAGGGCCTTTTAGTCAGATGGACCTGGGTGTGCATCAGCACCCCACTGCTGCTGCTGGGATATCTCAGAGGGGCTTTCTGAGCTTCACTTTCTTCATCTCTAAAACAAGAATTGTAATACCTACCTCCTGTGATTTTAGGAAGGTTAAGTAAATGAATGTGAAGCATTTAATATTCTGTCATACAGCAGGCATTTAATAAATGTTAATTACCCTTCCCACCTCCCTTCCATTGGAAGTAAATATTTGCTAGGTGAGAAGGCCAATTTACCTTCATTCGAATGAACATATAACTGAAAAGGAGCTGTAGCAATAAAGAAATGTCTTACCAGTAAGCTTTCAACCTGCACTGCAAAGTCAGGTCTACAAAAATATACTAGAGATTTCAAAAATGTATATATTAGACATAGTGAGAAACTTGAGGTTTCCTCCCTTCAGGTTGATTTTTAAAGTTAGACATTTTTTTCCTGCTTATTACTATCAGACTTGGCAGTTCCCTGTGGGTAGCCAGTCTGCAGCATCTGTCTCTCTTGTGGGTTTTCCAGGATTATTGCTCGCGAAGTTTGCAAGAATCTATCTCTTCCAACCATACTTAGCTTTAGACACAGCCCAGACTCTTTTGGAAGAGGCTGGTTTAAATAAGGAGGGTCCATTCAGAGATGGGAGCAGACATACCAGAAGACACTATTCATCCCCAGGACAAGCACCAGGGGGCTTTTGGAGGGTTTTGAAAAGGAAGTCCAAGTAGGGCAGACGTTTCCTGAGGGATGTCAGCTCTTGCCAGCCCCACACATCCTGAAAAAGGACTAGGAAATCAACCTCCAGGAATATAGTTGGTGTTTGCTTTGGAGATAGTCATCACGTTGCACAGAGAACTTTATGACTTCTTCCCTCCCACCATGAACTCTGAGCCTTAGCTGTGAAACAGCCCCACGTTCTTCATAGGATGTCCATGTAGAGCAGAACATACTAGTTTTGGCTTCTGGAGAGAATTGTAGTCTGTTGGTCCTCAGAATGACACCCTCTAATGCACCCTGCCTGATGCATTTGACCTTGTCACGCACATTTGCTCACTACATGGCAAAAGCCCACAACCATCTCCATGTCCTTCTCTCTTGTTCCTCTCTCCATCCCAGCCAC
Organism: Cynopterus sphinx; assembly: GCA_030015415.1. NCBI lineage: Eukaryota > Metazoa > Chordata > Mammalia > Chiroptera > Pteropodidae > Cynopterus > Cynopterus sphinx. The sequence continues at coordinate 92,162,701 of CM057384.1, read as the reverse complement.
CTCTACCTACCTGCCTTACCTTCCCGAGAGCTGAGCCAAAGACCAACTGGCCAAAAGCAAGTGGCCTGACCCAGAGGCCTCAATTGAAACCTCTGGCAGGTATCACATGTGCCTTGTCTTCTCGTTCTCCCTGCAGATGAAAACGAATGTCTCAGTGCTCACATTTGTGGAGGAGCTTCCTGTCACAACACCTTGGGGAGCTACAAGTGTATGTGCCCTGCCGGCTTCCAGTACGAACAGTTCAGCGGTGGATGCCAAGACATCAACGAATGTGGTTCTTCACAGGCCCCCTGCAGTTATGGCTGTTCCAATACCGAGGGCGGCTACCTGTGTGGCTGTCCACCAGGTTACTTCCGAATAGGCCAAGGGTAAGCACTGTTCTTCATGGTCCTGGTTGGAGGCCCTTCCATTCACAGAGTAATCAAGTTATTTAACTCAAAATGACCTGTTTTTGTAGAGGAGAACCATATTTTTCATAATTCTTAAGTTATCGAGTTAGCTCTGCAAGTTTTAGGTTTTTTATTTGAAAAAAAGGACATCTAGATTTCTGGAAAATCATAGAACATCAAACAAAAGAATGAAACTATATTGTAAATACTTTGACATATGGCTTCTCTATCTCATTCTCTTGATCTTCACATATCATTGGAAAGTGATTATTTTTCCAGAAATACAGGGACTGACCATGGCAGAACTGGGCTCACTTTGCATATTGCTGATTCATCATGCTTCCTGGGCAAGCCGGATTCTCTCTTGACTTATAATGCGTTCTTGTCAAACTCCTGTTAGGATAAATCAAAAGGATGTTTTTATGAGGTCCTTTGTGGTTTTAAAGTATCTTTAACATTTCGAACTTAAATTTACATTAAAAATTTCCAAAAGAGAATTAAAATGAGGGTTAAAATAATTATTATATTTTCCAAATAAATTTGTATGTATGAGAGTTGGGGCTGGGAAGACCTCTTTTTATTTTACTGTGTTTTAAAAGTGTGGTGGTAAATTTTCAAAGTTTAGGTCTTTTTCTCTGCTGAGTTAATTTGGGTGTGGGTGTCTCTCTAGTTTTGGCTATCCTGTGAAGGATCTCAAATTACAATTTTTTAATTAGGAACACAAAGACATTAAATATATGTGTACACATATACTCTCCCCCCCATGCCACACACACCCCACACAAGTAACATATTTCACAATATACACACACATGTATTTGTCAAATTATTAATTTAATGGTCTTTGATTTCTTGACACAGACTCCAGCTGATTCATTTTTGGTCTATGTAGACTTGAACATAAAAGAATGTTTCATGGGAAGCACACAGAATGCCAGCCATAGGACACAAATTCCCAGATGTTTGTGTCTGGTTCTCAGGAGACTCATTCTTTATACATTTAATGTTAGAACCATTTTCCCAGCAAAAATTGTGACACTCCACACTGGCTTCTGGCCAGTGGAGCTTTGTAGTCCCTCTTCTTATAATTGGTGTTTCAGGGATATGAAAATACTGGAAAAGAGTTCTGAGAAATGAACCAAAGCCTGCAAATTTGGGATTTGTCCTCCAATAATTTAATCATTATGTGAATGTATACATATGCACAGGATGAACATTTATTATTTCATTCATTTTATTGTTTCTACACATTTCATGTTGCAAGATAAAAAAAAAGAGAAAAGGAAATGGATTGGGCTCTGGCAGGTTGCAGAAAATCATAGGAACCTGTAAATTACTGAAAAATACAAAAATTATTTTGCTCATTGACAGTGTATATTGAATCTTAAGGGTATAAAGGAAGATGGGTTACAAAGAGTAGCCCAACTAACACACAAAAAAGAGATAAATAATCTCTGGTCTACATTATGACCCAGTAGAAGTCTATTCATTTATAACATTTGGCTCCTCTGTGAATCACTAGAGTGGACCAGGCCCCAAAATAAAGATTCTTTTCGAGTCATTTGGATATTTCAACACATTTTGAAAGGGAAGCCTAGTAAATACATTCCAAGTGGCCTATGAAATAGTAAGCAGAATAAGAAAACAAGGTACTTGTGAAACATGTAAGCCTCCCTTCACAAGTTGGCTTTGATAACTGAAAGGCAAAGAAAAACAGCTGAACTAGTTCTCTCTTGGGCATGGGTTTGTTTGTCCAGCCTCACATGAGTCAGAGCCAATGGCCCTAGTGGTTTTGAATGACTTGAAACAATTTCCCACAATTGGGCAAGCTTTGATACGTGTATTTTATACATTGCGTAGCTTCACAATTTATTTCTAAATCAATCTCAGGTATCACATAGAGCTTTCTTTGGGAGCTTCAGCCAAAGTGAGAGGTCAAATAATAGAAGAAATTGCTCAGAAGCTGGAGTTCTGAAGGATGGTGATAGTGGTGGTGGCAGTGATAGTATCAGTCGAGCGGAAAGAGGGCAGGGAACCGAACAGGGGTGTCTTCTACCTTTCTCACTCCCACAGAGCTTGTTTCATAAAAGAAGACTTTTTTATTTAACTTCCTAAATCACATGGTCTCCCTCAGACCCTGTTTAGCTCTTGTTTGCATTTCATGTCTCTTCCCCAGCATAAGGAAAGCAAACATCTGCCACGTTAGGTTTGGGGAACAAAAGGACAAATCATTGTACAAAATAGGGCCTTGAGAGAGAGGAAACACAAACCAATTAACTTAGAGAATCAAGGGTTAGAAGCCAAACACAGAGGACTTCGGTACGGTTCTCAGAACCAGCCATTCATCCAGTGAACCAATAATCAGTGGCAGAATGTCACCAGACTGGGTCCAGGCTTCACCAGAACTCTCACACCGCCTCCCTTATTGCCCGCTTCTCATGAAAAATGTCCGTGCTTTCTTTCTACCACAGGCACTGTGTTTCTGGAATGGGTGCAGGCCGAGGAGCCCCAGAGCCACCTGCCAGTAGTGAAATGGATGACAATTCACTCTCCCCCGAGGCTTGTTATGAGTGTAAGATCAATGGCTACCCCAAACGGGGCAGGAAACGGAGAAGCACAAATGAAACAGATGCCTCCCACATCGAGGTAAGTCAGAGTGGTTTCTCTCAATGTCTCCTGTTGCAGAAAGGCCTTCCAGATTCCTGTGGTTTTCTCTAAGGATGCTCCAAAGTGAGAAAGGACCCCTGGGGAGAAAATCCAGACATTCCCTGAGCTCTAGACAACATTTTACAAGAGTCTGTGGGGCTCTCCGGAGTTTCTTGCTGCCTTTAGGGAGTGGCCATTCGAAGGTTTTCACATACTTGCTCATTTCCTCTGTCTCACCAAAAAGAAAGTCAAACATTCACCCAAAGTCTGCTGAAAGGACAAGGTCTGAGAACCAGGACAGTAAATGGGCAGAATAGTGAAGTGACATAGTGCTCCCTACACAGGGACGCCAAGTTCTGAAAGCTAGAGGCTCCTCTCCTGAAAAGAGCCATGTGGAGTGTGACAGAATTGGATTCCAGACAAAAACAACATGGAGCTCCAGCAGCCTGGTTTTCTTTGCCTACGGCTGCTGCAGCCTTTCAGTCAACTCAGAAGTGCACAGATATTCACCCAGACCTCTGGCTCCCAGCCCAGAGAATCCAGCACATCTGGTCCCAGAGAGGCAAGCAATAAGCCAGGTGAAAAGCATCGAATATTAGCAGATCGTCAGAGTTAGGAAGTAGGTTCATAGGTGTGGCCATCAGAGGGAAAGGTTTTGCATCAGTGAACAAAATTGAAATAGACTGGTTCTTAACATCCATGCTGCAACATATCCGCTGTGGTTTGGGAAATGAGATAAGTCTTTGGAAAGAAAATAATTTTAAAACAGCGTTTCTCGAACTTGAGTATTCATCTGAATCATCTCAAAGGATTGCTAAAGTGGATTTCTGGGCAACATCCCCAGGGGTTCTGATTTAGTAGGTTGCAGGTGGCACCAGAAATTTGCATTTCTAACAGATTCCCAGGGATGCTGATGCTGCTGGTCCAGGGACACTTTGAGACCTCCTTCATTAAAAGACCTCCAAATACAAGCGACTTCAACATGCCCTTCTTCTTGACATAAGTTTGATATTTTGGAATGTCATAAATATGTGCCAATTTAACACATTTGTTGTCTAACTAAGCATTTTATGAATATGACTTTTCAACATAATACATACAACATGAGAAGAAAGTTGTATTAGCGTGGTACAGTCGAGTCACTTTTTCTTTAATATGGGAAATAAGTGGCATGTTTACATTTTATTTAACACACTGCCATGTGTCTTTCCAGGATCACCCTGAGATAGAAGCCAATGTGAGTCTCGCGAGCTGGGATGTTGAGAAGACAGCCATGTTCGCTTTCAATATCTCCCACATCAGTAACAAGGTTCGAATCCTGGAACTCCTTCCAGCCCTTACAACTCTGACGAATCACAACAGATACTTGATTGAATCTGGAAATGAAAATGGCTTCTTCAAAATCAACCAAAAAGAAGGGATCAGCTACCTCCACTTCACAAAGAAGAAGCCAGTGGCTGGAACCTATTCATTACAAATCAGTAGTACTCCACTTTATAAAAAGAAAGAACTTAATCAGCTAGAAGATAAATATGACAAAGACTACCTCAGTGGTGAACTGGGTGATAATCTGAAGATGAAAATTCAGATTTTGCTCCATTAATTCACCATCCAGAGACCGAATAATTAAAAAAACAAAGATAGATAGGTAGAACTGAATTTTTCTCCCAATCAGAATCTTCATATCATAGGTACAATCTTTTACCACATAAATTTCTATAAATAAGCACTATTCTTGTATTACAAAAGCAAGGTACAGGTGACTACCCTAGTTCAAAACAACCACTTTCTCAGGCTTCTCATGTGTGTAGCTAAGCTACCTTGTCATATATGTCAGTTCTTGAAAACTGGGATGTGCATTTCCATTGAGGTTGACTATTCATGCTCACATGTCATCCTTCTAGCAAACATACAGAAATGTGCTTTCAATTGATTGCCTGTTGTATTTTTTCAAATTGTAAACTTTGCTTCTCCAAACACAAGTACTAGGTTGGCCATTTCTAATATCTATTTGGTGCTAGTAAATTCTCAAACTAGATTCGTAAATGCACTGTAATATTTACACAACTTAGAAACCAAATTACAAGTATTCAGCTCAAATACTTCATTAATTTCAATCAACCCAAGTTAGTACAGTAGCTTATCTCAGTTATGAGTATAATACATTACATGTAAATTAAGTGTGTGTATACTGTAATCGTGCTATTTTTTATCATTGAAACATTTATAAACTAGAATAATAATGCCCTTAATGTGAGGGTTTGTAATGGTGCTTATTAAGACCAAAGACTTGTTAAATGTGTACACCGAGTGGTATTGAAATTTCTGTGACTGGCCCATACATGCATGGAGGTCTGGGAGGACCAGAAAACAGCCTCAGCAGCCAGAGGATCACCAGTGCGTTCTTCATCACACCTGTGCAGTCTGCCAAGCTTACCCTCAGTCATTCTTGTCAACAAGGGGTCCATGTCATAAATGTCACAATAAAACAGTCTCTTCTTTTTTTAGTGTATTCCCTGGCTTTGTGTTCTTGCATGGATGTGGGATTGGAAGGGCTTTTCTGGAGGCTAAATAAAGTCTCCTGAATGTAAATTATCCTGGATCTATTAGTTACAGCTTCTAAAGGCGCCAAATATATAACCACTAGAAGAAAATTGAACATATTTGATTCGGTCCCTTATTTTGTAATTCATTTTTGACAGCAGCATTATGTCTCACCAATGCAAAATTTAGATTGGAGCATCATTTCTAAAACATGACTTATTTAATCCAGTGACTTTTAAACTACTAGATTTAAGTGCTTTAAAATATCAAGTCATTGTCTTAGAGCACATGCGTTTGATTATAAAAGATTTATCATGCCCCCTCCCCTCAAATATACACACAGCATTGGCAAGCCTTAGGTGTTCCATCCTTCTTTTCCCCTTAAACATCTGTTGTTAGTCAGTGCTAGTCTAATTACAAAGGGATAATTCCAAATTGAATCCAATTTAATGCTATAACTCTTGATTTTTTAAATGTCATAATTTGAAAATGCAGTTTTAAGTGTGATATTGAATATTTAACAATTTAAACTTATTCAACTGGTATGAAATGATTTTTAAAATCCTTAACACCAGTAAAGTACAGGGTAGCGAAAATAAAGGTGAAATGAGATTGCTACATGAAGGGAGAAGAAACCGTATAGGACACAGCCAACTCCTCTGAAAATCTTCAAAGAGCTAGGCTAAAGAAGTAGGTATATTTCAGAGGACAAAACCAGGGTCAGTTGGCATAAAGCTCAGTTTAGCAAATACCTTCCTGGTTTCAAGCTACCCTCTAAGAGAATGTTTCCTTGCAATGTGGTGAGTTCCCTGTCACTAGCTAGAGGGTATCAGTTCAGCATAATGGCAGCCAGTAGATAAGGATGCTTTTTTCTACCTAACAGGCCATGGACATCTTTAAATATTTCTTGTATCTCTTATTTTGCCATGCAAAAAAAAATCTTGCTTATAATAGGAGCTCAATAGATATGAGTCAAAGGACTATTTTGGAAGAAATTTGTACCTTGCTTAAGAAGTTAAAATATGACTCAAAATTTCCTTTCTAATTCTGTGCCTATGGTTCTATGATGGAAGTGTCCTAAAATTGTTACAGAAGAATATGGAGCATATGGTAAACAACAGTTTGCATACGGAAAATGTCTTTGATAATTTAACCAGAACTGCATTATATTCAATAATGGATATTCTTTATAACAAACAACAGAAGAAAATAGAGTTGGCACATAGTAGATCACTTTGATATTTTTAATAGTCTCAGTCTGGATTTTATTTATTTCAGAGCCAACAATTTTCAACCACATATTTTCCATGTTTCTGACTGTAACAAAACATTTTCCTCATTGTTCCATTGTAAATATTCCTCTTGTTGGAGGAATATTTTAATTCTGAGATTTAAACCTGTACCTTTTAATTGTGACCTTGCAATTTTACTTTCAGTGGTTGAAGAACTTGGTTTTGTAAATCGCTCAGAAGCTTGAAAAACGTCTTGTCTCTACCCCCCAGCCCATTTCATTTGCCAGTAATTATTTTGTAAGTAGGGCTGAAATGAACTCAGCTGGCCTTGTGAAATGTTAAACTTGCACAAACAACTACATTTTTGTTCAACAAATAGCACTTTACTCAGCCAAAATTACTTTGGACATTGCCATTACAAATATTGTTAAACTTCAGAAATCATGTTTGTAAATTAGAGGAATCAAAATAAAGGACGATTAGGTTGACACTATATTAGTATTCTTAAAAGTTACATATCTATAAACTCTTAGAAATTTTAAAATCACAGCTTTATCCACAGAATGTACTTTGTTCCTATTTTAACTCTAGTTCTTGGAAGTATATTAGAAATGTAATTGTTAAATGGCTTGTTTTTAAAAGTTAGAATTATTATTACTTTTTCTAGATTAGTTTTCACATACATAGCTGAAGACAGTTATTTTCCCCTTGCCAATTTTAAACACTTTATTAAAAATTTTTACTTTATTAAATATTTTGAAACCCAACGTGAGCCTAATATTATGTAGTGTTAGGAAAGGATTCTCAGTATTATTCTGAATTTAGGAACAGAGTGAAAAAAAGAAGGCTGTGAATTTGATTTTGCAAACTTCCATGTGTGCTCATGACTGGGTTCACTTACAGGATTGGGTCTCAATGAAAGGCTCTGACATTCTCACAAATGTCTATATAAACATGAGGGTCTTGTACATTTGACATCCAGCTAACATTTGGCAGGACCTGGCAATATCACAAAATCTGTTACTTCAACTAACTGCTAATGAATCCAAAATGTTTTTTTTGGCACACAAAGTTATAAGCCTCTTTTTAGGACATGGGCTGTTTTGCATCCTTGATCCAAGCCTGAATTATGACCTCTACAAATGGATGTCAGTTTCATTTTTTTACCCTTGAACAGTAGAAGAATCCTTTTTAACTGAATGAAGTCATAGCAGGTAAGCGGGTGTGATTTCCTGCTAGCTCAACTCTCCGTTTTCTTTTTATCCATTGTAATTTTTGTTCCACATAAATTAATATTCATTGTTATTTTTGATCCCTGTTACTAGTCCCTATTTATTTCATAAATAAATGCATTAGTCTCTCTCTGCTCCCTTCTGCCCCTTAGGTGTTGGTTACATCGTCAGCTAGAAGGCCTTATACTCAGTATTTCTAGCATCCTTAGCTCATGTTCAAAGTTAAGTAACACTGAGGTAGAGACATTTAGCAGAAAGCAGACGTTCCATTGAGCAGATCCTGGGTAACCTCCATTCCCCAGCTGATGTGTTTGAAGCTATGCTGGGAATAGCAATAATCAGAAGAGATTTGTTTCCTTTTTAATGTAAAATTCTCTCTGGGGGAGAATTAAATCAAACCGGAATGATTCAGCTTTTACTTCTGGAAATGGAGACATTTGAGAACATCTTGATGATGATCACATCTCTCATCAATGGAAAGAGGTCACAGGCTTGTATTGTTGTGTCTGCATGATGAGCTCTGCTCTGGGTGGCCCCCAAACCTCCGCTAGGTAGTAGGCAAGATCTGTCAGGAAAGATGAATGAGCCCTTGATATATCAGTTTCAAAAGTCTGACAAGCTGGATTGGGTTCGTGTATATGTATTTTTGTTGCTACATGAAATCACCATGATACCTTGTTCAGCCTTTCTGTCTTCAGTCACACCAAGATTATACTCCTTCAGCATGTTTTCAGTATGTCTCTCTAAGGCAGTCCTGTGATTCAACTCCAATCATCCCAAATAGGATCACAAGCTCCCCTGAGGCCTGCTGCTTCCTACACATTTGTAGATTGACCATAGCAGGCCCGCTTGTGGGCCATTCATGGTAAGCTTTGAGCCAAGCAGTCAGTCTGCTTCAGAACCAGCTTCCTGGAAGTAAATGGCTCCTGATTATGCCCTTCCAGTCCACGTCCACCCACACTGGTCTCACGTCCACCTGAGAAGACTTGGAAGCCAGGAACACCATTTCCAAAGGCTGATGTTCTCCATCTCATGCTTTTTTTTCTCAGGGTCTGTGATTCTTGATTCAGAGAATTTTGACCTCTCCTTGTCCCGTAAAGAAAATTCACTGAGAGTTCCTGAGCAGGAGTGCCTGGTCAGGAATCCTGACACTGCAGGAAATCTGAGGTCTGAAAGCTGTGCTCAAGTCTTAGCTCCCTTTCTAAGTTATTTGGTCACAGCAACTCCATTTTTCTCATCAGTATTTTGGAATTAAAAATAACACCTTCCCTATATCCTCACACGATCAGTATTGCACATATGTATGTGCTGCCTCCCCTGTGTCATATAAGACTTCTGAAAGCAAGAGTCTGCTTCATCCTCTCCATTGCCTAGTTCGGTGCCTGGCACACAGTAGGCACTTAATATGTATTGAATGAATCAATGACTAAGATTGGAGGAAGTAAAAATATGAGTGAAAATAGAAAAACCCCATATTTTCTCTCTCTTTTTCTTTGTTCTCAACAAATATTTTGTAAGCATTTACTTTATGCCACCTACATGAAGCACTAGGTTCCTCAATGAAGATAAATGAAGCTAGGTTCCTAGTTTACAGAAACTTTAAAACAAAAGGAGACAAAGCAGTTCCCTCCCAGATGTATCTTTGATAGAGACATGGTTAGACTCTGCAGGCTTCTGAAGGAAGTGGCAGGGTGCAGATGTCCTCACTTCCCACCGTCCTAAGAGACAGGGACAAGATATGGTTATGTAGTAAAGTCACACTGATAGCTACAAGACCCCACGTCTAGTTCTTTACGAATCACCAAAATCAGAAACATCATTCTAACATATCTCCCAAACAAAATACTGAAAAGTGGTGATTTTTTAGTGGCAAGTTCTTTTTTAGAGTTTGATTCCTACGTTTAAATGAAACTTACCCTGAAATCTAACATACATAATATAGGCAGAACTGCCTGGATTGAAGCAGAGCAAGACAGCCTGAGGTCTCTCTACTCACTTCTTCCATGACAATTTTTATTGAAATTACAATGAAAAGGTGTTTTATTTATTTATTTATTTATTTTCCCCTCTTTAATTCTCTCCCACTCCCACTTCCACCCCTGACCTATGGAAGTCTCTGTTTCCCCATAAGAACTGGATCTCTAAAGGTGGGGCGTCTCCCCATCACACATTTGCACCACACACCGGGGCTTGGCTCACCTGGGGCATGATCCATGGCTTCACCTGGGGCATGAACCCAAGACCTCTTGTGTGTAAAGCAGACGTGCTAACCACTACACTATAGAGTCACCCTTAAAGGCGCTTTAGAATCTCACTGATTCTACCAATGTAGAACAAATATAATTTATAAAATTAATTTTAAATGTTGACACAAACTCTAAGCTCATGGTTCTTAAATAAAAGCATTATAAACACATGTCAAATAAGGACATTATAAACATTTTCATAGCATTAACACATGACAGAAACTGACTAGATGCTCACCAACCCTGTTTTTGACTCCTGGGCCCACAAAAAGACTCTATCTGCTAACTTCCTCTGAAGTTAGGTTTGGGCCATTAAGATGTCAGGAGAAGTGCTAGTTACCATTTCCAGGAATAACCAAAACAAATAATAATATCTATATAGATGTATACAGACATACATATATACACATGCACATACACAATTACCTATACGCACAAGAAATAATCCTTATTACATTAAGTCACTGATATTTGGGGATTATTTGTTATATATTTGTTATATTTATAAATATATATATGTCTATATGTGTATGTATGGGTATATATTTATAAATATTTATGTATATTTTATGTATGGATGGATATATATTTGTAAATATATATGTATAGTTATATTTGTCTAGGATGTATAGAGTCTTACATAAATTTATAAATATATATGTAATTACATTAGTCAGGGTAATTTTTATGTACATATATTTGTATTAGACTAATTTATATATATCCACTTTTTTTCTCACTACAAAGAATTTGCATCAACTTTAGCTGCACGTTAGAATGAGTCAGGGAGTTTTTAAAAATCACAATGTCCAGGCTATACCCAGACCCCTTCATTCAGAATCTCTGGAGTTGAGGCCCAGCCATTATGAGTTGTAAAAGCTCTCCAGGTGATTCCAATTTGCAGCCAAGTCTGAGAACCACTGCTCCAAATCTTCAGGCCCACTGTGAAAGGCAACGTGGGAAAACTCACCAGGTAATTCTGATATGTATCCCATCCACTGTTAACCGCTGGTCTACAGGTCATTGGGTTATCACATAATAACATCAACCTTGACATTTTCTGACTCTTCAAACTATATCTTTTCACTGGAGCCTGCAGTGTGGCATCAGTAGGACACAATTAAGCAGCAGAGAGGTGTGGATGTTGCCAGGTTGTTGCCAGACTCATTAACCTACCCCGTGACTGTCATTCACACTAACCTTGGGGCAAAACTGTGGTTTTTGCCCCCGTACTGGGTAGTTCTCAGGGAGTCAACATCTCCCATGTGAAATCTATTCATAACAAAATGTTGGGGAAAACCCCTGAAAATATCTAAATCAGAAATAAGGTCCAGTTAACACAAGTTTTTTCATTCCACCTTTACAAACCTAAAAAGGTAAGTTCTTTTGAAGCAGACAGTTCTCTGGAGTGAAAATGGAGATTTTATTTTCAAGAAACTATCAATTTCTGTTAAAAGTATGCAAGTTACATGGTGGGATATGGGGTTAGGCTACCATACAGCCCGCTGACCTGACTCCAAGCTCACGCCACTTCATCTTAAAATGCAGAAATGAAGACATGCTACCATTTACCAAGAACGAGTGATGCACTCTGTTACCTAGAATTTAAATCTCTAATATGCCTTCCAAAAAGTTTTCTGGTTCAGAAAACCACAAAAGAAAAACTGAAGACAAAGCAAGAACTACAAAAAAGTGGAATAATGTTGCCAGTATGAGAGTTAGAAAGAGGAACATTAAAGTGTATTTTGAATAATAATGCTCAATTATATTTCCATGTATTTCGTGTGTGAAGAACTACCTGATTATAGATGATGAAAAAGATGTGAAATAAAAAATCATTCCAAATAAGTTTAAATGTTATATCACATTCAATGCATGTAATAAATTTTCTATGTGGAATATGAAGATTCATTTTAGTTCAGAAAAAAAATTTTTTTTCCTGTCTCTGCTAAGTAAATATTAAATAATATTTAAACACTATCTAGTTGAAGGCACCAAATCAGCCTCCCTGGAGCAGCTGCATGTCCATTTAGCCTGCCTTGAGATCTCCTAGCATAGTCCTTCTCAGACTTTAATGGACTCACATATCAGCTGTGGGTCTTCTTAAAATTATGAGTTTGAAAGTTTGGGGTGGGGTCTGAGATTCTGCATTTCTAACAAACATCCATGTGATGCCCAAACTGTTCCAATAAAACTTTATTTACAAAAAACAGGTAGCTAGCCCATAGTTTGGGGGCACTTGAGAAGAGAGCATCACTTGTCTTGACCTCAGTGCAGCCTGCAGAACACACTTCCAGGAGTGACGTCCTGGTGGACTGCCTCCTTGTTGTTCCTGGTCTGTGTCTGATTCATGTGCATTTCACTTTCGAATCCCTCAGTTACGCCTCCCAGATTCCCTCCACTCCACACCCCCTGTTCTCATCTCACACAAAATATGTTCAAAGGGCCAAATTTTCAAGTGGGTAATGGAATGTGTACTAATTATACATGTTGTTTCTGAAAGTTTGGCTCTCCCTAAATGAAATTCCTATATCAGGAAAATGATTTTTTAAATGCTTTCCTACAGTCGTAGATATTACATTTCTGGATGGTGCATATGTACATGCAAGCATGTGTGTCCAAACATTTAAATTTTTTTCTTTAATAGGGCCACAGAAAAAAAAAGTTTGCTTCCTACTAGTTAGAAATTTATTCTCTATCTACTATCATCCAAGTACTCTGGCATTACTTTTCTTTTCTTACAGAGCTTTTCTCAGAAGACTTAGGAAATATACTTATGTGTAAAAAGCATGTCAAATACTATCAGACTTGAACTTCAACTGCCTCTCCAATAATGGAAGACAGAGTTTGATTTTTATTGAGTAAGCTAAACTGACTTCAGATAATCCATTTCTTTCATTGTTCTTATTTTTAAATATGTTTCCTCTTCTTAAAAACACACTGACACAATTCCCAAAGTCTCAACATACCAATCTGATGAGATGGTTGATCCTCATCAACTTAATATTTATCCTGGGCAGAAGTGCTTAGCAATATCTTCCAACTTAGAGATTTCATCATGCATCTCGTGTCTGTAGCTCGTTTACAAAAATATGAAACAAGATCACCTCTAGCATGGTTTCCTCATGATCTATTTCCAAATACCTCAATAATCGGCCCCCCCTTCTTCGTCTGGCTTCTGCTCTATTGGTTACAACCCACAAAAGGACTTTTGTCCAAATGGATACACCCATTTACTCACCGAGTCACAAGTTTCACATACACAGTGAAAAACAGAAAAAACTTTAAAGGGTGGAGTGGTGGGAAGCTGAGGCAACTAGACCAGCAGGAAGTGTGTGATGGGGTAGGTGGGTGATGGGTGGCCTAAGACAGGAGATCATCAAAGAGGTGGCACAGGTAGTTAGTAAATACTTATTGAGACTTTCTACGTGTTTTAGCACCACGCTAGGCTTTATGGCAAATGCAGAAGAGGTCTACAACATTAAACCATTACTCAAGGGATTTACCATCTAATGAAAAGATTAACACACATGAAGCCACTGCACAGAAGTACATGTACACACACTCACACACACACACACACACACACTCCAGAGAATATTTGATTTAGAAATATTTATGCCTCATAATCATTCTGCAAAGTTAGGTACTATTAAACCCTTCTTATTAATGGAGAATATAAGGCCCAGGAAGGGTAAGTAATTGTCCCAACATCACACAGCTAACAAGTGGCCAAGATGGGATTCTGTCCTAAATTGATCTAACTCTGTATTGGTCAAGAAAAATCTCAGTGGTTTAACCTAATAAAAGTTGATATCTTCCCTGAAGTCTGCAGATATTCCTGGTTGGCTCTCCTGGAAAGTTACTGTCCAGGTGGAGACTGGGGAAATAGCCCCTCTGCTATTTCCAATGTCTGGCACCCAAAATTGTCAATGAAGAGGAAGAGTGACAATGGCACATGAGATACTGTAACAGCCCTGACCAAAAGCATTGTAAATCACTTTTCTTTTCATTGCCCATAATTAGTTTCATAGCCCCAGTAAGATGCAAAGGAGTTAGGAAATGGAATGGCTGGGTAGCTGTGTCCCAGGAACAACATGACCTAATGAAAGGAGAGCAAACCTTTGGCCATCAGCTACCTCTCTCTGCTGCAAACTCCAAAGCCATTAAGCATCACACTTCTGAACCACACAAGGAAGAGCTGAATTATGTAGTGCTGAATTACAAGTTCCTGAAAGAAGGTTAAAGGAGTGGGAGATCATAAGTTTAGAGCAGAAAGAAGGAAACCTGAGTAGGGTACTGAAAAGTAGGTATGAGGAAGACTTTTCTGGCTGAGAAGTACCAGAGTGAATGTGCCAAGTTGAGAAAACGGGGATGCACTCACAGTTATGCTATGAGTTATATTTATGATGTGTATCACATGCACTGATATCTAGCACGAGCTAAGCTCTCAGAGAAGGGCAGCTCTCTGAAGAAATAGGGCTTATAAGTGCTTTTCAGCTGATGCAGACTGTAGCCTTCCTAGGGACCTCTCAAAATGTACATTCACAGAGGCCAGGAACCATGTTTTGCATGTTGTATTTTGCTAATCAGCACCCAGAACGTGGTGATTGCTCAGAAAAGATGAATTGCAAATGTTCTATGGACAAGGGAGGGCTTTTGTAAAAAGAGCCAAGAGGTGAATAACCCAACGTTTTCTAGTTTCATTGTCAACTGTGAAATTTTTCATTACCTAAAAAGAGTTGTAAATTCCTTGACTATTGTAACATATATCTTTTCCACAAAAGAAGTCCTAAAATTTGGTTAGGGAGTATATAGTGAAGGTGGTGAAAGATCATTTCCATCAGAGGTGTTGGTGAAAGCTTCTTGGAGATATGGCAGCCAAGTTGAGCTTTTATAGGGAGAGGATATCCTGAGTAAGGGCACCAAAGTGGGCAAGAACAGAGTGGGCCATATAGTGCCAGCTGGCAGGTATGATGTATAAAGGGAGGAGTAGGGTCGTGAGGTTGTGGTCACGGAAGAGCTAGAGTGCCTGCCTAGACTTGTTTGGAATACAGTGAGAATATTAGAAGTATCATCCAGCAGAAGTGCACAGGGTTGTCTGAGATGCCAAGAGACTGAGGTAGTGGAATGAATCAAGAAGCATCTGACTTGCCCTTCTTCTTTGCTCATTTACAATCACTTGGCCAATGCCCACTTATCTCACTGGGCATTTAGTCATGAGGTCAGAGGCTGTTTGTGTATTAATCATTTGTTAAATAATGAAATCCCGAATGAATCCAGGCAGGAAGCCTCAGCTAGGTGGTGTTTTGGGGAGCAGAAGGGTGGGAATAGATTCAAGACCCATAAATGAGATGAGAGATCCTTTTCCCTGCTGTTTTGTTCTGTTGAGTGACCTAGGGAAAGTCATTTCTCTCCTTGTCTCTATTTTTCCACATTTTATGTGGTCCCCTACATATGAAAACTGAGGAGATAGAATTATAGGAGCAGTTATGAAATATTAAAGTAAAAGGCTTGTATCAGATCTTGTTAAAAGATAAAAAGGTGAAACAAGTGTGATCAGTTCAAAATGGGTTAACATCTGAAGGCGGTGGGTGCCTTAGTGGCTGTGAAATGCAGGGCCCTGAGGGAAGACGGGAGAAATGAAAACAAACAACTGAGTTCATCTGTGAAATTAGTGATGGTAGAACATGGTTTTGCCCTGGTGGCTGAAAAAGAATAGTAACATATAAGAAAGAACACTCTTTTAAGTTTATAAAAGGCCACCAGGACAAACAGAGGTCATCCAGCACGGCAGAAGGAGGCAGCAGGATGGGTGGTGCATCTGGACAGGCAGGTGAGACTTTCTGTGCTTCAGCTGGCACATTTGTGAAAAAAAAGATGATATAGTTCTGCCTAGAAGTTGCCCTTGGTGACCTGTTATGTCCACCGGCTTCCTTATTCCCCTCCTCTGGGCCTACCCTCTGTGTTTCCAACAATCAGATTCCATGAGAATCAATGCCTGGGATGGTTAAGCCCATGCCACTCTTCAACTTCTGGTTTCTTTAGGACACAGAAAGGTTCCTGGCAAGAATAACCCAAGGTTTGCAACTACAGTTGCTAATGTGGCACCTCTACCCCGACATGACTTAGGAGATGTGAATCTCCTTTTGAGAGAATAAGCACAGGACCTCATACTCCAAGGTTTGAAAAGTCCTACAACTAAATCCCAGGCTGAAGTCTTGTACATTTAGAGAGTACTTTCCATCTTGCAAAATGCTGTCACATGGACATTTTCTCCCCAAGATTGAGGATAATAAACAAAGAGATGAGCTCCGGGTCTGGCTGCTGTGTGTTCCAAGGCAGGGGAGGCTTCCTGACCACGAGAGGTGCTCCACACCCTCTCTCCTCCCTTTCTCACAGCCCTCAGACCCCCAGGGAGTGCTGGAGGAGATGAGCTAGTGCTCAAGGTTCTCGAGTCTGGGCAAGCCTCAGGTCACCTCCTCTGTCTTCAAACCACAGCCAGCTAAGAGGAAAGATGCTTCCAGCTTGGATCTGTGGTTAGAACCAGAGTCTCAGGAGAAGGGCCCAGCAAATTGGGTCAGACTTTTGTGCTGGGGTGGTAGATTCCTTTGAATGACTGGGTATGTGTCAGCTACTAAATGATCCCAGTCTTTTTTCCCAGCTCCAAAGCCGCTGCCCTCCCTATAGGGAGTATCAGCTGCCAAGGAGCACTCTGCCCTCTGGCTGCTGTGGCACGTGTGCTTAATAATAATGAACATCGTTTATGGAGCCCTTAAAATGGGCCAGGAAACGTGCTAACCACTTTACAAATGTCACCGATTTGCCAGCTTGGGATATTGAATGAGCTTGCATTCTCCCAAAATGAGCAATTAATGCCTCTGCAAGAGCTCCAAGGCCCCAGGAAGCCTTCTCCTTTCCAAAGGGTCCGTCTAGATTAGTACTACCTCAAGGCATGAAACTCAAAACCTTGCCTAGTGTGACAAGGAGCCTCATTCTTTTTGAGTGTGGTTGCCATGGCCAGCAGACACTTTTGGGATTCCACAAAGGCTCCCAGGTGACATCCCCTCAGTGAAATCTATAACCTGGTGTCTGAGGTGGCTCCTGTCCACTCCAGGAGCCAGACCCTTTCAAACAGGCATTTTCAGCAATAAGAATAAGTCCAAAAGTACTGTGGATGTCAGACATGCACCTGCTATGCTCTATTGCATCTGTCCATGTCACCTCAATGGAAAGACCGTCAGACACCAAAAACCAGGTTCCAGAGAACAGCTCTGCTCTTTATACACAGTGCTCTGAGTTCACACACAGTTATTTTTTCCCAACTCAACTACCCACCATACTTTCTATTCCTATAAATGGTGACGAAGGGACTACCTGTCTCTATATAACATCAATCCTATTTCCTGTTTCAGCATGACCAAACATGTTTTTCAGGGAATCGCCCAACTTATTTGTGAGTTTTCTTTTAAAATTCTCACAAACCTGTGCATTAGCTCCTTCTCACAATTGAGGAAATGAGTAAATAATGTTAAAGGAATTGCTCAGGGTCACAGAGCCAATAAATGGTAGAACTGGGATTTAAACCCACACTGTGATTCACAATACAGTACAATCCCTTCTCACTGAAGTAGTCAGAATGGTTGAGAAGTCCATCCCTTGGGATGTCCATCCAAATCAAAGTGAAGGGAAGAGGCTTCTTAAATTCATAAAAGTGTTTTTTTGTTGTTGTTGGCCCTCCAGATGCAGGGAAAATAGGAAAATCATGTGGAGGCACCCAAACTGAAAGCCCTTATCTAAAGTCCACTGGAGAAGATGGACACCCAAGTAGTTTGTGAGTAGTCAATACATGTCACACCATATATCAGTTTGGTGATTTAACATATGTGTTGGCTTTGGACTGGCCTGGCACTTTTAGTAGGCCAGTAGCTTCTGTTAAGCTGTGAGCCTCTGTCCATTCCTACGCTAGTTTTTGGCTTCAAACTTAGCCCTAGCCTCCTTGCTCATAATCACCGCTGCACTGGGCCTGAATTATTTTTTGGTCAGAAACTAATGGGGAAAAAAGGCTTTATCTGATCACTTAGAAGTCATTTGGATATATTAACTTGACTTTTCCAGTATCATTCTGGATCACCTTTTTCTATTCCAATAAAGGCCCACCACAGTGAAACAAGAAGTTCAGATTGAAAATATCTGAACAGGAGTTATATCTGAGTCCTAGGCAAGTTCCAAGTGGTTTATAGAGAAATCAGAGAGCAGAGGCTATGGGAACAGAGAAGAGAAGGAGCAGGTGGCTCTGAGAGAGACCCACATTCTGGGGCAAAGGAAGAGGAATGTTAATAGGAAGTAAGTGGTGAACCACCAAGCCAAAGCAAATACAGGATCCAAAGCTGCCCAAATGGTCTATCCATAAGTAACATTGCCAAGAAAGAGCACAGCAGGGAGGAGAGGAGTGGAAGAGCCACAGAACCTTGCTTAGCAGCCAACAACAGGGGGAGGTAGGACCAGCAATTCATTGTGGGATCTACTTGAGTAACTCAAATGGGGTATGTCTGCCCCTTAGATTTGGGTACAAAAGGCTTGAATCCTATCCCCATCCCTATACCTACCTAGATTAAAATCAAATGTTCTCCCCTGGATTTCTATAAACTCCTGAGGGCTTGTATTATTGCTGTCTCTTCTGTACTTAAGCTTCTATCTTTCAGAATATTGTTTTTGCTGTGTACCATATTGACCCAGATATCAAACATAATGACCTTTCTTGAATTTTTACACATCACTTCCCTACTACCTTCAAAGTAAACTTCAAAGGATTTTGGTGATGTGAAACAATTGATATAGACAGCAATGTTTTATTCTTATTATATTTACTTCTTTTGAACTTTTTCAAGGGGTAAACACTTTGCTACTACATGTGCCTACTGTTCCAAGGGAACTCAGCTAAGAAATAACAGGACTGGGATTTGAGCCCAGGCAGTCTGACTCCAGACCTTTCCTCACCACTAGTACCTATTCAGATTCCTTATTTAGAGCCCAAACATCACGAGGGAGAGTGAAGGACAGCTTTAGGAGTAATTGGATCATCTTTGTGGGAAGCAGAAGATTGGAGGAAGTGGAGAAGGGAATAAGAGAGCCTGATAGGTTGTTAAATGGTCAATAAAATCTGGGCATTAAGAGAGAATGGTCTATTTCATGAAGAGGCTTATTTTCTCCTGGAGTCACAGACTCTAGATCTAGACCACAGCAATGCTCAGAAAAGAAATGCAACTCTAGTGGACAAGAAAGGTGACTTCAGCCTGAACCTGGAGAAACAGGGTATAAGAACTCAGATGAGGACTCAAGCTTCTTGGAGGACTGGGCAGGAGGCTTTGTCACTACTCCCTGCTTCAGATACAAGAAGATTATTAGCTATTTGCCACCGATAATGACAATAATGGGACATAGGTAGTAAAAGCAGAAAAAGAAAAGCTTACCTCAGGAGTCAAGATTTCCAAGTGTCCTTTGCTATCTCTTGATTTACAATTTCTCATTTTTTCCCAGTTGTATAAATGATATATCTTTTCTAAATTTTACTGTGCAAAATTAGAAAGATGCAGAAAGTTATAGAGTAGAAAATGGCAATCTTTCAGAGATCAACTTAATAATCTATTATATAAGACCCATGCATACATGGAAACTGGTCTTATAATAAAGGTCATACTGTAGCTAATTGGGAAAATGCAAAATTTTCATTAAATTTTGATGAATTTTTTTGTGATGGGATCATCGGATGTTCATTTGGCAAAAGAAATTAAATCTTTTCTTTTGAAATATCTCTATTTTTCCTCCTCCTCACATCAAAAACCTGAGTAAACTAAAAATCTAAATCTAAGCTATGTAACTGATAGAAAACATATACGAAAACATCTTCATTTGCTCAAAATATGAAAAATTTCTTAAATAAGGTGCCAAAGGCACTAATCAGGAAGGAAAAGATTGACATATTCATCTGCTTTATAATTAAGAACTTTTATTCATCAAAAGACAATATAAAGAGGTTAAAAAGAGAAGACTGGTTAGAGTAAACTTGCAACACATATGACTGACAAAGGACGAGTATCCAGAATATATAAAGAATTTCTATGAATTGATGACAAACATACCCAAGAGAGAGGAAAACTTATGTTCACACAAAAATTTATATGTATTTTTTCATAGCATTATTCATAATAGCCCCAAGGTGGAAATAACCCAAATGTCTATCAATTGATGAATGGATTAATAAAATTTTCTATATCCATAAAATGGGGTATAATTTAACCATAAAAAGAAATGAAGTACTGATATATGCTACAATTTGGATGAACTGTAAAAACAACATTATGCTAAGTGAAAGAAGCCAGTCACAAAGGACCACATAGTGAATGATGCCTTTTATATGAAGTATACAGGATAGGAAAACCTTGAGAGATAGAAGTAATTGACTACAGCTGAGGGGATAAAGGGGAATTGGGAGTGAGATTAAGTGCTGCAGCGTTTCTTTTCAAGGCAATGAAAATGTTCTAAAGTTGATTGTGATGATGATCTAAGTGAATATATTAAAAGTCACTGAATTATATACTTTAAATGGGAGGAAAGACATGGCATGTTTAAAGGGGTTTGAGTGAAAGAATTTATGAAAGGGGTTGTTTACAAAAGTGTGAGCAGGCATAGTTAAAAAAAAAAAAAGAAAACAGAAGTGGTAAACCACTAGAGACTAACAATGGGAGACCTTGACCACTGCGAAGCCTGAAGCAACAAGAGGAAGAAAGAGTCCTATCAGGGTGTTGTGAGAGCTAGAACCAAAGGAGAAATGTGGCAAAGTTGCTGCCAGACTGTGGGAAGGCAGAGAGGAAGTCACGGGAATTAATGGTCCAGACATTCTCCTTTCCACTCTCCAAGCTCATATGTTTCCTCCTATTTGCCAAACCTAACTAAAAGCTGGAGGCAAAGCAATCTGGTACTGTGGCTCACAAAGGAACACAGAGCAAGGCAGAGAAAAATGAAGAATGGAACAGGGGTGGAGGGTAGAAACAAAATAACTGGTACCTCCTGTGACCCAGCGAGTACACTTAGAGGTTTACACAGTAAACAAGCTCCGTACACCATGTACAATGTGTGTGTATAAGAATCGTGCTACCACTGTTCTCTGCATTAGACCCAAACTGAAGATGACTCCATGCCTATCCATAGTAGAATGGATAAACTGCTGTGTTCATTCATACAAAGGAACACTGAAGCAATGCAAGGAATTAACTACAGCTGGACAAAATGGCAAGGATAAATTCCAAAATGATAACGACGAGCAAAAAGCAGCAATGAAAGTCTGATTTCACACATATAAAGTTCAAAACTGGGCAAAACTAATTTACGTTGCTTAGAAATACATACAGGGATGAAACTACATATAAATGCATAATAACAAAATGATTATCATAAAAGTCAGGGTAACATTTACCTCTAGAGAAGAGAGAGGATTATGAAGCATCATATAAAGAAAGGGAGTCTTTGGGCTCTGGCAGTGTTCTACTTCTTGATTTAGCTATGGTTACACAGATGTTTTCTTTATATATTTGACTAAAAATATATTTTTCTGTGTATTTATAACATACTTAACAATAAAAAAGAAAAAAGAAAACATTTTGGTATAATTTTCACTTGTTTTCTAGGCATATGCATATATATCAAGAGAGTATATTTAACATTATTTCTGCTTTGATGACTTTTTTCACTTAATAGTAGAATATAGT
This sequence comes from Cynopterus sphinx, assembly GCA_030015415.1. Lineage (NCBI taxonomy): Eukaryota > Metazoa > Chordata > Mammalia > Chiroptera > Pteropodidae > Cynopterus > Cynopterus sphinx. The sequence continues at coordinate 92,140,644 of CM057384.1, read as the reverse complement.
TTTCTGAGTTCAATAAAAATTTCTTTCCAAGTTACTTTTAAAGCTATATAATATTGCCAAATAGATTATAAAGACCTGATTATTCTTCTTACTGAGAACATCAAGGTTGTATTAACACTCTCTCATTTATGAGCCTTCTTGCTTCTTCTAACAAGTAATTATTTTAAAAATTCTAACCCATACTTTCATACCCAGGCTTCACTGGGTGCTGGGAGGAAAATGAAGAACCTTAGTTGAAGGTTCTGTGCACTTACTTGTTTAATGTCTGTCTCCCCCATTGGAGGTTCATGAAGGCAGAGATCACATTGGCTCTGCTGACCTCTGTCCTGATAGAACATAAAGCCTGGCACAACGAAGGTGCTCAATAAATATTTGCCAAAGGAAGAGTGGATGCATGAATGAACATATGACTTTTTGTTTAGTCTGTCTGTTGTGCTCATCTTTGAAAATGAGTCTATCTTCTCCAGAAAATAGCTTCACAATATAGAGACACCACTAGGTATCTAAGCAGAGGCCTCATGACCATTTGGGAGTGACAAGGGTATGGACAGGATCCCTTGTGATTTGGACTAGAGGGTCTCTCAGGTCCTTTCCACTCCCCAAATCCTGGGATTCATTAACTGGCCAGAGCCAGGACTCGAGACAGGAAGAGTGGAACCCTGTATCCGAACAGAAAGAATTTGTTTGAAAGTAATCTAAGAGTTATTAGAAGCCATTTTTTTTCTGACTGAAAAAAAAGAAAAAATATCAAAACATTTCTCTGGTTGCACAGGTAAAAGAGCTTCAAGGGAGTGACAAAAACAAAATATAAACTTCTTAAGTGAAAAATAAAACATATTACTTTTTAAATTTTGGCAAGATAAGAAAAAATGTATCTTTAGTAGTTTATCTCAAAAAACTAGGCCACTAAATTGTCCGAGGTTTGTGCTGTTTCACCCTCTGAATTGAGAAGGGTTTTAAAAACTGTTTTTCCCTCCTTATCAAACAAGTTAACAAAAGGAACAAGTGACATTTCTTGTTAAAATTCAAAACAGTGAAACATTGTTCTCATATGTTACATAATTTTTAAAAAATGACTCCTCTAGGAAGAGACAGAGCTCTGTACAATGGAAAATTGAAAATTGTCCAATATCGAGATGAGTCAGCAAATAACTTCTCCGTGACAGGGACCCGGGAACCCTGCTGAACAGATAGATCTAGTTTAATGGGAAATCAGCTATATTTCCTGGCTTGCAGACACTATTATAATTCAAAGACCTTTAAGGTGACATGTTGATGTTTTTGCCTATTGAAATTTATTGGGAACAAAGCATTACATCTCAGGATGATATTTACCCACAGAAAAGGCTTTGCTGTCAACTTCAGGCCTCCTTATCCCACCCAACCTTTCAGTCCTTGCTTTCCCACAGAGTCTGAGCTGTTTGGCGTGGCTGCCAGCTTTTAATTAGAATTTCTCATATTTGCAGGAAAATCTCAACACCTGGCTTCATACTTACACCTCCCTACAATCCCTCACCTCTGCAAAATTAACTTCCTCTTGCTCCAAAGGGAATGCTTTAGCCAAACATGCTTAATCCTTAGCAGCTTGTTCACTCTTCGACGGGAAGTAGAGAGGGCAAAGAGGAAAGACAAGATGGTGTTGTTTACCTTCAGCTTTGGTCATCCAAATAATTTTGTCATTTTCTGGTGCTTTATTTGATTCCCTCTTATTTCTGAGATGACACTACCCACTAGGTAAATGACCTATACATTCTTAACTCATGAAATTGGGCATAGAAATGGAGTTTTTAAGAGTTTTGAGATCTTAAGGCAATGACACCAGTATGCTAACTCCCTATCTTCCTCCTAACTCTGAATCCATAGAGTTGTCTCAAATTTTATTCATCTCAAAATTAATTTTCCCATTAAAATGATATAAGTGGTGAGTGATACGTAGTTTTCCACAGTGAAAATAGGACCAGCTTGAGTTGAAAAGCTAATTTTTTTCTCTTTTCTAGAAAAAATTGAGCTAACCAATCATAGACACACTTTTAAATTATTGGTTGTCTTTCATCTGTCTGCCCAGCAGCTTTCTCTTTTTTCTGGGAATAATAATGCCCTCTCTTTGGAAAACTGGCTCTCCACTTCTTTAACAAAATCAGTCTTGTTGGGGCAGAAAAGCTGGCTCCATCTGTAAGTCTGCCCAAGGTTCTGATACTCTGAGAAGTCATGGTATTTCTCTATCAAGATGTTTAGTGAAGCATAATATGAATACATTTTTAGCAAGAAAAGCTGCCACCAGCTCTTGTGCCTAGGAGATGCAGAAAGATGCCCGAGGATAGATTATTCTTGATGTTTCCCTATAACGCTTGAATTAAGCAACCTTAGCCATGTCCCAGGGATAAGGGTATGTTACACATTCCAGTCTCAGAACCATTGAGATGCTTATGGAGTTAAGCAGGATTAAAACTTCACTGATGGATTAAGATGGTCCTGACAGAGGTTTGCAGGGACATCAAGAGACCCACAGAGGAACCCTCATGCAGGAAGGAGGAGTCTGGATGGGTGAGCAGGGCAACTGTATTAGGCGAGAAGTTTATTCCTAAAGGGTAGCTGGGGTTACAATCTTACCTGCTCATCCAAGACCAGCCACTCTGGTATGGTTGCTTTGTCTGGGAAATAATAGCTGATCCTCTACATCCTCTGCATATAACCAAGGAGAGCCTAATCTTGAAACCCAAGGGTGAGGGATATCTACAACCAGCTCAGGGTTAACAAGGGTGTGGTCATTGCAGTGGACAAGATCACTATGGAGTCTGTAAACAACATCAGGGCATTAGCAGCACAAACAACCTGGAACTTGAAAGCCCAACCAGTCAATTTAGACTGAACATTTCTCTCAGGTTTCCATACAATTCAAATGTGGGCAAAGGCTTCAGAAGGAAACACCACATTTTCTGCTAATGTGGGCAGGTGGAGAAAGTTTTCAAACAATTAATTGGAACAAATAAAAATGTAGGGGCCAGATATGCACCTAAATCAGTTAAATTGATGATTCCAGTGGCATTTTCAACACTCACCTCTATACTTAAATATTCACTCAAAACATTATTATTTTTTTTAGATATCTGCTTTTCTGTCTATGATTTAAGAATAGGAAAAGAGAGCATACTTTTGTATGAATGGTTTATCAGTCTTGAGGCACATACAGCAGAACACTAAATGCACATCTCCAGAAAGTGTTTATACATTCTCTACCCACACATGATTAGGTATTTAACTTTTACTGTCTATTGCTTCAGGGTTAAGGCCATGCCATCTCCATTTCTACTTCAGTAGAGACATATTTTATAAATGAAAAATCGAGACCTAAGAGGACAAAATACCTGAAATCAAAATTTAGCAACGTCATGATACTTCATAGTATTGGTATTTTAGCAGAATGGCTTATGAGCATGAATCCTAAAATCAAGCTTTCTTGGTTCAAATCCCAGCTTGACTACTTACTAGCTGTATGACTTTGGGAAAGTTATTTCAAATTTCCATGCCTCTTCTCCTTATAAAATAGAATAATAGTACCCATTTCATAGGTGTATAGAAAGGATTAAGTGAGTGAAACATATAAAATTCTTATAACAGTGCCTGGCACACAGCCAGAACTTAGTAAGAGTTAGCCAATATTATTACTACCAAACATATTCGCTTACAGAAGATAAATAGTTGTATGATGGTTGGTGATAATAACAACAGCAGACATTGATTGTTTTTGCTGCCCAAGAAAATTCCTTATTCTTCTGGTAATAGTACCTTTTTTTAACTTTGTGGAAAATATCAATTAAGGGAAGGAAACCAACTCAAGTCTATCCAACAAGACAGTCCAGCAAGTTTGCTGTCACTTTGGGAAAAGGGAAGATCTCTACTAGCATTTCTAGATGAGCGGATGGTATAAGCCCAAGACTGCTGATAGCTGCATCAGAGAGAACTACCTACAAGGGAGACCATCAAAGTAGACAGTAGCATTAGGTATTTTTTGCTGAATAAAAAATTACCTCAAAACTTAAGAGCTTAACACACACACACACACACACACACAAATATTATCTCACACAGTTCCTGAGGGTCAGGCATCCAGGAGTGGCTTAGATGGATGGCTCTGACTCAGGATGTCTCATGAAGTTGCAGTCAAGTTGTCATTAGGGGCTTCAGACAACTGAAGGCTGAACTGGGACTGGAAAGCTTCACTTCCAAAATGGTACACCCATGTGGCTATTATCAAGAGACATCAATTCATTTCTATGTGGGCATATTACTAGTGCTGTCTACAGCATAGTAGCTGGATTCCCCCAAAGTGAGTGAAGGGAGGAAGGAAGCATTTGGGAGAGAGGAATGAGAGAGAGAGATATATATAGAGAGAGATCACACAACAGGAAAGACACAGTGTCTTTTATAACCTAAGCTTCGAAGCAATATCTCTTCTGCCATATTCTACTGGCCACACAGACCAACTCTGGGACATTATAGAAGGGAACCACACAGGGGTATTACCAGAAGGCAGGAATCACTGGGGGCCATCTGAGATACAGCTACCATGATAGCAGAATCAAAAGAAGGGGAAGACTGAGTCTCATTGGCACTGCTTGAGCCCCTAATTTATCCATGTCTTATGAATCAATAAATGCATTTCTGTACTTTAGTGATTTTCAGCTGATTTTTGGTCCATTGATATCAAAAGGTTCTTGACTAGTATAATCGCTAACTCTTATTGAGTACTTAGTGCCATACGGTATGCTAAGTCCTTTTCATGGATTATCCCACTTAACCCTCACGACAACTTCATGAGACAGGGGCTATTATTTTAATCTTTTCCCAGGTGAAAAAATGAAGGCTGAGAGAAGTTACATGGCTTGGCAAAAAGTCATGCAACTGATAAGTAACAAACGCAAGTTTCTAACTCAGACAGTCTTACTCTAGAACGTAACCTCTTGCCAGATAAAGGCTTATTCTTTATGCATTTCTCCTCTTAATTTAGTTTGAGATCTTTTTCCATGAGATGAGCTTGAATTCTCCTCTGGAGTGGCTTACAAACAAACTGAGACTGGGCTCACGCTTACTAAGAACTAGGTCCATGGCCCAGAACAAAAGCTGCCTGAATCACAGGAGAGAAAAATGTTACTCTGCTAAGCCATTCCCACTGTGGCATCCATGGTACATATCCAACAGAGAACAGGGGCCAACCAGTCATCCATCACCAACCCAAAGGTGTCTTCAGTTTCTGATCCTAGTAATTGAGGACATGTGTTACTCTGCAAACAGTCCTGATGGGAAATGGCTGTTGGTTCCTCCCCTCTGAAGCTTGGGAAATGAGAGGGAGGAGGGGGGGAGGAAGGAGGCAACTGAACATTTTCATTTTCTTATGTTAACAACTCTAAATGATTAAGAGTAAGAAGGGAATGGCAACAGAATATAAAAATGCTTTGTGTAAGGTTCACATTTACTCACACTTTTAACTCCACTGTGGCTTATTAGTTCATGGGAAAAAATGACAAACAGGAATAAAAACCTGACTATGAATCCAATATCAACAATTTGCAGCCATAGTAACCAAGAAAATGCAACTCATGAATTAAAAAAAGAGAGAGAAATGTGTGTGTGTGTGTGTGTGTGTGTGTGTGTGTGTGTGTGCGGGGGGGGAGAGAGAGAGAGAGAGAGAGAGAGAGAGAGAGAGAGAGAGAGAGAGAGAGAGGGAGAGATCAGGAATATGTTAGGAAATGGTTACAGAGTGAAGAATGCAGTTAACCTTGGTGGCTAAGCAGGGCAGCTCTGGTTAGGCTGTGTATATACCCTGGCTGAGATGCACATCAGGAGTTGGCAAAGTAGTTCTAATCCCTACTTGATATAGTTTCCAACTCAGCTGTAAAGAAACTCACTCAAGGATAAAATGACATAAAAAAGGCTCTGCCTAACAAGAATTTCTTGATTTTTTTTTTTTGGTTTAAATCAAATTTGGTTTGCATTAGTTCAGCCCAGATTCATTACAGGAAGACAATAGGGTGTGTGGCTTTTCGTATATTTCCACAGCTAGCTCTGGAATGACTTGGAGCCGCCTTATGAACACAATTCTGGATAAAGCACAGCAACACAGGGCTCAGAACCACACCCCATCCTCTTCACCTTTGGGATGTAAGTCATCAGTTTCTTATTTACGTAGCTAGATCCCAGCAACATATGACTCTAGGGACCTAAAAGGAAGTGCAAGCAAGTGCTGGGGGGTTTGTAGGTCCTGGAGCAATCAACCAGGTGGGAGCTATGGGCAACTAAGGAACCAACTAATTATCAAATGTGGGGCTGAAAGCATCATTAAGGGTCATCTAGTCAAATGAGTCATCTGACACTTGAATTATCCTTTTTCCCCAATCTTTGTGCCAAAGAAAATATTCAGTCCATGCTCAGACCCCACCCTTGAGAAGGAATGCCTCTCAGTTTAGGACAATTCATATAGTATTGACTGCAAAAGACTTTTAATTGAACAGAAATTTTTCACCCTGTAAATTACTATTCATAGCTCCTTAAAGCAAGTCAAACATGCATAGATTTAAGAATAAATGGCTATTTTGTCTTCATCATTCTTCATTGAGCACTTCTCCTCTGAATGCCTCTAGAAAACCTCTTGAAGTATGGTCCCTCAGGTGAGTAAAATACTCAATGAATATTCTGTCTAGGTAAGAGAGGTAGCATCACTATTAGCTCCATCATTCTGAGATTTTATATTCTGTTAATGTAGCTTCATATTTACACGTTTCTAATAGCCTTATGGTATTTTGGATTCATAATAAATTTATTTCCCACTAAAATTTGTGTGAAAGACAAATTAATGACACTTCTGGTCATTAATCAGCAATTCTACTCTACTCCCGAGGCACATGGGAGGAATACATGTCCCCCTGTCTTCAACTTAGTTATGGTCATGTGACCAGCTGTGACCAACAAAAAATGAGCAGAGGTCTCATATGTCAATTGAGGATTGAGACATTCAAGCACTCATTCTCAACTTTCCAGTCCACTTTTTCCCATTACAGCAATTGTCAACGCATGTGTCAATTAGGAAGTGTCATGGATTGAATCAAGCTGGAATGCTGAGGCAACACACAGAGGACAGATGCCCTGGCACACTGCCTGGACATATAACACACTTTGCTTGAGTAAGAAATAAACTATTGTTGCATTATACACAAATTTTGGGGTGGTTTGTTATTGCAATATAAACTAAACTTTCCTGACTCAATTTATAAATTTAAGTAGAATCAGATTCCCCACCCCACACATTCGCTTACATTACATTTTTATATTTTAATAATTGGCTTGGGGGTCTTTTTCAGGGACTTATATTTGTTTTTTTCATGAAAATTAGTTTTAATCATGTTAGTTCAATGGTCAGTTAAGTTAAAAAATATTGGCATTTTGATTCTGTAAAAGGTACATATTCACTCTTACTATCTCCCTTATACTTAAAACACTGACAAGAATACAAGAATACATTTACAGATTGGAAAGAAAAACTTACTAATGACATGCTTTTCTGAGCTCCCCATTCCTTTTTTCTGCCAGTAATGTCCAACCTTCATGAAGAAAGTCTCAGTCTTTCTTAACACCATGTAGAGGTTAAAAAAAAAGTCACTGGGACACCAGTAGCCACTGGAGATCTTGTTTTTACTAGTTCAATGAGATTTTCATTTCCATAATGAAAATAAGGCATAACTATTGGGAAAATATACAATGGCTTCACTTTAGTCAATAACAAAATCATTCCATTTTGAGCATTTTGGGGGGAATCTGATAATACACAAGACTCTGTTACTACCCTCAAGGAGTCTAAAGCATAGACTTAAAAAAAAAATTAGGTGGAAATCAGGTTGCTTACACTAAGAGACTGTTCCAGCAATATCATTGTGACTGATACTGCTGGCTGTGCACCAAATGGTCATCCCCCAATGTCTTCCAAGTTAACCAACCTTGACATTGTTTGAGTACCAGGAGTACAAGATCCTTAGGAAGTAAGGCCCCTCCCCACAGACCAGTTATGGGAATTACATTTTCCTTTGCCAGTCCTTGGTTTGGAGAGGGTCATTCTGGCCAGTGAGATGAAGGTGAACTTTGTAGAATAGTTTCTGGAAAATTTTGTCTCACTCTTAAGAAGGGACACAGGGAAAGAGTTCTCTCTTCCAGTCTTAAATATGGATGTGTGAAAATATGATGCTAAGAACTGCTTCAGCCATCCCTCATCACTAGGGGATAGGCATAAAGATAAAAACCAACATAGTTTGCTTGGATGAAAAGAACTAAGTTTTATGTTTTATGTTATGTTAATGTTATGTTATGTTATGTATGTTATATTATATGCATCATATTATAGTATTGTAGAGTGGTAGTCGTAGCAGCAGCAGTAATAGTAATATAGCAACAGTAGTAGAGTACTACTGGGAGTAGAAGCAACATCAGTAGTAGTAGAGTAGTAGTGCTGGTGGTAGTAATACTAATACTAATAGTAAAGTAGTAGTAGTATAGTAGTAAAGGAGGAGGAATAATGATAAATACTGTAAATTACTACCCAGGGCTCCTTAAAGCAAGTCGAATATGCATGGATTTGGGAGTCAATGGCCATTTTGTCCTCGGAAGACTGAGAAACTACTTTGTATAAAGCACTGTGAGAGCCATTTTAGATAAAATTTTTACCTTTACACCTTCTTTTCAAGGTCATACCTCACCCATTCTGGGCTCACCATGTCTCTTGTGGCCTTTTATACCTAGATCCTGATATTCAGTGAAACTGAGAAATTGGGTTGTAGCTAGTTATATAGTACAACTTGCCACTGGCTTCAGTCCATTCACAGAGAAGGTACAATGCTGCCCTTTCTGCATTCCACTGGTGCTGTCCCTGAGTTGTTGCCACACTAGAATCTGCTACTTCTGGTCCCTGATGGAGGAATATGGGTTTACAACAAAAATATAGGTTTTTATTAGTCACCTCACATGCCTCAGAAGCTCTTTAGGCTATTACTATTGGAGAATTTCAGAGCAGTGTGGGGTCAACCAGTCTCAGAGCAGTGTGGAGCACAGTCAGTGGATATCTATCTCTCAGACAGCCATTCTTGGCATTGATAGACATTAGACCATGAAGATGGACAAGACAGAGGAGTCAAAAGAGGCATAGACTCAGGAGTTGGATGACTACAGTATCAGGTTTTACTATCAGTCCTGCCACGTGCTAGCTCTGTGTTCTCATCTATAAAATGAATGTGCCTGACACCTATTAAAGGATCAGTAAATAACAGTCATTGTTTCAATATCCTGTCCACAAAGAAAGGTACTAGCAAGCTTCCTTGGTCATGTCATGAGAACCTTCATTATACTGTCTTTGTCCAAACATAAAACAAAGGTAAAGGTGAAATTCTGATGACTGCATCTATACCTGAAGATAGGTGATCTCTGGATGTATAGTTCCATCTTTAAGAGAATTGAAATTGGGTTTTCTCACTTAACAACCAAAATAGCTGATTAATGCAGCACTCATTAGGATCAAGCTCATTTTCTCTATAAGTTTTCTCAACACTTCAACATATTATACAAAACAATTCACAATCTTTTACCCCTGTCTAATTTGGCTTTGTTACTTAACCATTTTATGTACATATCTTATTTTCTCAATATGTTTTTAAGCTTCCCCACAGCAAGAGCAAGGTACTCCCATTTATTTTCTGCCACAGAACCAGGTACAGTTCTGGACACATCCCAAGACTATAATGAACATAATCAGAAGCATGGTTTTTATTGGAAACTAAATCAGGTTTATTGCTGGATTTATATATTTCTGAGCATGTTTGTGGCCTGGAAGGATGAGTCTTCCAGGAAAGAACCATCCTATAAGAGGACAGAGTCAGACACACAAGTTCTGTCCAGCAAAAATGCCTCAATCAGTGTAGAGACAAGGGGAATCCAAGCATAAAGTACTTGTAAGATGCTGAGAACATCAAGCAGCACTGTAAGGGTTCCACTTAGGACAATGGGCCTTGTCACAGTGCAATGTCGGAATGATAAGGGGAAGTAGCCACATTCAAGGTCCCGTAGACTAAATATCAGTCTATAGTATTTTGTTCTAGCAGCTGAATGGACTAAGTAAGACTCAAGGCCAGCTCCAACACCAATGGTAAGAGAAGCCAGTTTCAGCGGGCATTAACAGCAACACTCATGTAATATGAGACATAGAGATCCTGGTGGTGTAGTGGGCACGTACAGGTCCTGTGATGATGGGACACAGCTGGAGAATAGTCCCTGGCATTTTGCTAGTGACAAGGAGCAGAATCCTGTCACTCAGTGGCAGCTGTTCAAGACATTCTTTGAGGTTTCCCAGAAAAGTTAAGTGAGGCACTTTTTCAGAGTCTGAATACTGTACATTGTGCAGCATCCTATGGTGCCCTAGAGGGACATTCTCTAGGGAAACATGAATTACATTTGCAAATTAAGTTATAGTGGGGAAAGTCTCCAGTGCCCCAGCCAGACCGCCATGTGGCTGTGGAAGAGCAGCTGAAAGAGAGCCGCCCTCTCTTTCTACTCAGGCATGTCCTGCTCTCTGGCAGAGTCTCCCCCTGGCTGTGTTTCCTCTGAGTGGCCCTTGGATTGGCAGAAGTTCTGTCATGCTGTGATTCAACTGGCTATCCAGTTTCCCCTGCCCCTAGGAGCCCCATCGTCAGATACTACTTTTTGGCTCCAATTCTATTTAATTTTTAGAAACTGGATTCCTCTTTGAGTCTGTGGATCTGCAGTTATTTTTCTCAGTTTCTTTCTTTTATTTTTTAACCAGACTCTTAAGTATCTTCTCATTTCTCCTCTCCTCTATAAATGGGTTTAAATATCAAGATCTAAAATCATTTGATATAAAATGCATTGTTCTAAGTTACATTCAGTGTTCTAAGTTCTTTGGCCAAAAGGTATATGTAAACATAAGGTGACCCAGAAGTTTGTGATGGCTTCAAAGGACGTGAGATCAACTTACTTAATCCTGCATTTCTCATTCTGTGGTTTGTGAAATATTAAACAAAGTGTAGAAATGATTCCTTAGAGGAAGTTAAAGATTTTTGAAAGCAACATTAACACTTTAGAAGTACTAGGATACTAATGACTTAATCTTTGTTTCAGAGTTTTGAAAAGTGCCTGTCTACCCTCTTCCCATCCTCAGGCTTCCTGAGGCTGTGTCTATAGCCATAGTTCACCTTACTATTTTGACCGAATGGTCTAGATGGCTAACAGTACCTAGGTTGGAGACAAACCCAGTGAGGGTATGTTACACAATTTGGTCACGTATGAACTTCACTAGCCTGGGAGTATTGTCAGGCTCTCCGATACTCCTTAATGGTTTCTGGGCACCTGATTGAGACCAGCACTCACTGGCCAGCATGAGTCTCAATTCATGCCCTTCCAACTTGGTCCCTGGGAATGAGAACAGGGAAACTATCACCGATGATTCCTATATTCCCCTTCAGGTGGACAGAGCTGCAAGGGTACTGTGGCATGGAAAAACACAGGTTTCAAATTGCTATTTAGAGTTTTCCATCTACATTTCAGCAAGGAGGCCATCTGTGAAAACAACGTTCTCAGTGTCGTCACCCAAAAAAAGAAAACAAAGGCATGTGGGCATTTGGGACAGTACTTCCTGTCCCTCGTGGCCAATTCCAGCCACACTGGACCTGGTGAATAAATTGCTCTTCTAGTTGAGCGTAAAATTCCAGCTTGGAAACAATCATGTTTGTCTTCTAAGAAATGACATCCTAGTGCTAAAAGTCACCACCTCAACCATTTTATTCCAAGGGAAATGGGAGTAAGAAAAAGGAAAATGAATATGTCATTATGTGGTAAATGTAAACAAAAAAATTAATCCCTGGTGGCTGCTGAGTACTCTCTGTCCTGAATAGGCACAAATGCATAAAATGAGGCATGATTTAATTTCAATATGATGTTTCATTAAATAAGAATAAGCATGGTTTAAAAAACAAAGAAAAGAGTTTTAAAGCAATACCTTTTCTCTAAACCTTTTCCAACCTACCCTCCATGCCATATCCCATAGGCAACCACTCTGACATCTGTCATTTGAGTAATAAGCATAAATTTCTATTTCTTGATCTATCAACTCTAAATGATACCAATTTATTCTTAAAATGATGATTTAGCTCTTATATATTATCCTTCATCTTTCCTCCCCTTTATCCTCCTGATCTTTAACAAATATATTACTACTTTCAGTTCTTCCATTGGCTACCTTTGTTACTTTAAAAAACACCATTATATCACTATTTCATCTTCCATCAACCTTAGTGAACATTTCAATCCTTTTTTCATGGAATAAGCTACATTATCTTTGTATTACCCAAACTGTTAACAATTATTTATGCTTCTGGTGCCAAGCATGTGTGCTGTGTCTATTAATTAATTTTAAAAGGTAAAAGCTAATACACAGTATTTATATTGTGAATAAATATTGGTCACTGCTAAACCAAGTAGCATACTGGGGTTGTATTTTCTTCTCAGAGGACTGCCTGGGTTGTGTAGGGAGAAATACTTTTAGCATCAAGGCCAAAAGAATTCTCTTTTTTTTATGCATTTCAATTGCTTAAAATCATAGCTCTTTATTATTTTCATCATGTTTGGGCAAGTCTTTCTTATCTAGTTTTTGTTCCGTGGGATTTCTAATGGCCTTTGTCTTTGCCTTTTTTTACTGACAGACGAATAATGTGTCTTTACCGTTTCCTTAAGTTTTTTTTTTTTTTTTTAATTCCTGAGTCATGCTGTGGATTGCAAGGCTGCCTCTCCAAGCAGTGCATCTCCTGGTTTCACAACTGACATCTGAGACCTCTTTTTTACTGCACTCTTGGGTTGAAGCTTCTGTTTCCTGAATCCAATCTTTCCTCTTCCTTTGTTTTCTTTCTCACTTTTTTGCTATCATGCTTTCTTGAATAACTTCAAGCTAGGATGCCCTTGCTTGTATGGGAAGATCTTTCTTTTAACCTCAGACTTATTGGATAGTTCGTTTGAATTGAAGATTCAAAATCCTCAACCTCACACTCAGTTGCAAAACAATTTTTATTGGCAGAGTTATGAATATACTTTCATAAATGTATTTCCCCAAAATTTCATCAAAAATGAAAAGGTGCAATTTCAAAAAAAAAGGTCCATGTGATTTTGACCTCTGACCCGACCATTCATGGAAACCGATCTCTGAAAGATCACAGGCAACTGCGTCATCTAACAAGCTCTTTTCTGTCTGTCGGCCCAATGGTGGTGATCGTCCTTGAAATTATGGCATTGACCTTCAATGCACAGGCACTTTGTAACAAGTAGAAATTGAGTGTTTTGACTGAGATGAGAGACAAAAGGGAGAGCAAGAGAGCAGGAGCCAAGTGAGGGCCAGAAGAGGAGAGGTAGCTCTGGGATTGTGAGAGGATACCAGGAAGAAATGAGAGGAAGATGAGGGGAAGTGTTCAGGAAGAATTCCTTCTGTTCCTCTCCCTTATCATCTTGATATTACAGGATTATAATAATAGGGTTATCCTCCTATTATTATAACTTTTAATACATTCATTACATTAATTCTTTTAGTTCTATTGTCTGCCTTTATGACTTTAAATAACACATTTATGTCACTATTCAGGGAGAATTATAACAATATTCAGAAATAAAAAGAGAAATGTAACAATATTCAGAAACAAAAAGGCCTATCTGAGTTGATTGTGTTAATATTTTTTAAATCACTTTATTGAAGTATGATTGACATGTAAAAACTATATACATTTTATGTTTACAACTCAATGTTTTTTTTTTTATAAATATATAACCATGAAACCATGACCACAGTCAAGGCCATATATGCGCCCACTTTCAGAAGAAGGATATCAGTGAGAGGGAAGGGAGGGCTCAAAAGAGCACCATCTGTGAAACGGTGCCTAGGAGCAGGCAAGAGGCATCTTGAGGTGCTTCTGTTCCTTCTCATACTGCAGGCTTTGGGGCCTGGATGACAGACATGATAGATACCAGAACCTTCTACCTTACCATCAGGAAACACAAAATGCCCCCGTGCAGCCAGTATCCAGAAGAATCTGCTGTCATAATAGTGTCTTCAGAGTTTTAGCTTTGAGAGCACCGAGGAATAGCACCATAGGGAGAGAGCTGGCATTCTACAAAAGGATCCTCACGGGGAACGAGGATGTGGCAAGGTACCTCATTCTGGGGCAAATACCCCTGAGGGTGCTGGGATAAACAACCAACAGAACTAGGTGTGAGCACATGTGATCTACTCCTGGTGATATCCAGAAATACCTGGGGATGGCTGAGGTCCTGCTTCATGCACTTGGGGCACAGACCCTTAAAATATATTTGAATCATGACAATTACCTTGGCTCTGTACCTACAGCTTGGGGAGACCTATGGATCTATGCAGACAAGTTGATAAGGCAGAGAAAAGAACTCTGACTTCATAATTTTTAAAGGGCCCTCCCCACTAACAGTCATATGCCACCAAGAAACACAATTTGACTCAATCTTTGGAAAACAGATTAAGCTGACCCAACTTCCATAGTTTAGCTTTTAACTCCTCCTTTTGCAAACTGATAGAAGAGGGAGGTAGGGAGAGAGGCAGAGAGACATTATACTATATCCACTCCTTTATCTTCGCATCCTTTTACTTCCCCTCATTTAATAAACAAGTAGTAATTTGCCCAACATCTTCACTAGGGAAAACACACTCTTCTGACTCCAAACCCGATTTTTATTAATCAAGTAATGTGTATATTCTTAGAAATCATGTGGAGAGATATGAATTCAAGTAGTGAAATGCAGCTTTCAGAACTGCAAAGCTCATGGGGATGATAGAGTACATCAGGTAAAACACTTTCTAGATTCACATGCTCTGTGTTCTTTCACCTCCCTCACCCCTTCCCCTTCCAGTAAATCAAAAGAAAATAAATAGATTGGACTTTATAGCTACGTGATAATGAACAAGTAGACAAGAATGAGTAGTGCAAACACAGAGCTTGTTGAGAAATCCCAAACCCTTGAGATTTGCTCAATAGAGCAAAAGACACTTCACTTTGAATTTAAATCTCAGCACTCTGATATTTAAAAAGAGAAAAGTGGCTGGAGAAACAAATAAAAGATGAGAACTGGGATGAATAGGAAGAGTGGAACTCATAAAATGAACAAATAAAGAGAATGGAAAAAATGGATTGGGAAAGCAAAGAGGCTTAGGAAGAGAAAAGCCATCCTGGGTGGGGAGAGGATGAGCTGCTGAAAGGATGGGTCAAAACAGATAATGGCAGCCTGGGGAAGGTGAAGCAATCACAAGAGTGGAGACAGGCAGGGAGTGGACCAAGTGAAGAGAAATAACAACCCATCTGGGACGAGACTGGGAGGAGGAGAGAGGTTGGAGAGAAGAGGAAAGATGGCCTGAGTCCAGGTATCCTCACACGGGGAACCTCTGAGCCGTGACTCACAGTCTCTCATACAGGAGACTTGCTGCACAGTCCCTGGGTTGTACAATTACTTGGAATCATCAAGTAGCTTAGCAAATTAAGAAGAGTAAAATATTAAGGATAAAGTCAGCTATCATTGCTAATTTTATATGATTAATGTTATAATAGTCACTTTTCAGCCCTATGGAGTCCGTCTTTTTACTGTCTACTCAAAGGCTCGTTAAGTCATTCTGTTTTTCTTCCCTGTAAAGCCCTGTGGTCTCCTTTCTTTACATCACTTTCCAAGGAACTGGAGTCTGGCTTCACCTCACCTCATATTAATGTGACTAAGTAGTCAGTGACTTTAGCATGAAGAGAGTGAGTTTACCAGATACCAGAATCTTATACCTTACCCAAATCTTAGGAAGTGGTACTTCTGCCTTTGAAGGACTATTTAAAAGAGTGGTGAGATACTTTACAGTAACACTCTAGAAAGTAGATGTTATAAACATTGTGTTCAGTTGTGCCAAGTCTCCAAACTCAGGACAGTGTAGTGGACAGGCAGCCTCTCCTTCTCCCTCAGTTTCAGTTTCCTTAGTCACAGAATGAGGTTGGGGCAAGGATGGGAGTAGTCATTGTTCTAAATAAGAAATGGCTCGTAAATTTCTTCTTGCATCTTGGAAGGGATTCTGATACTGAATCATGGCTAAGTGGGAAAGTGCTAATATGGCTCAGTGGGAATAATAGCAATTTTTTGAGTATGTTGTGAAAGTCACTGTTCTAAGTGATTTACATGGATTACCTCCTTGTTATTACATTTAATAGAGAAAGATAATCATAGAGAGCCTTGATTGGTGGTATCTGCCATGACCTTGAGAAAGGTAAGAGGTTTGACTTCTGTATCAAATAATCTCTAAATCCTCTTCTTTTTTTTTTTTCTTTTTTCTTTTTTTTTTTTTTTGACTACTCTAATAATGTATGAGTGATTCCAGCCTTAGGTCACTGTCTTAACAGGTGTTCCTTTTTGCCAATTCTGGCCTTCATCACCCTTCTTTCCAGGATCTTAAGAACTTCTGCTTAAATTCATGGAAACAGTCATGGACTCTGTAGCAATTTGCACGCTGCTGACTCAGTGGAGTTGATGAAATTTGTCTTGCTTTGTCTGCGACTTGATGTAGGTGCTTGGTCAAACATTCTATACTTTTTTCAGAAATTCACTGTTTTCCCAGTGCTGCTAGAGACCATGGTTTGGTGACTATCTGCTCTGTAGCATGTTACAAGTAGCGATGTCCATCTTCCTTAAATTTCCTTATGGCACAGGCTGAGGTTTATGACCACAGGTTATAGGTCAACTCTGTATTCATAGCACTGAGAGGAGGCTGAAAAAAAGCAGGCAACTTTCCTCTTAAATTCGTAACCTCTATATGTGTTTCTAGAGTCATTAAGGTTTTAAGAATGATGATTACAGTCTAACCAAATATATTTTGGTAATATATTTTTGTCTCCAGGGCCTTAGTGTGTGTATTAATAATAACTTAATAATATAGAGTATATAGTTTACACAATTCTTTTATATAGTTAGCTTATTCTGATTTTCATTCTCACAGTAGGTAAAGTAGGTATTATTATCTGTATCAACCCCGGGAAGAAATGAAGTCTTAGAAAATTCAAATGATCCTCACACACAGTTGGAATGAAGCAGAACTGGAATTGGCATCTAGATCTTTTGACTGGAGACCCACAAAATTTACAAGAGCAAGAAGTTTATGAAAACTCAGAGAAGAAACTGGGTAGGGGGATGGGCAGCTAGCTTTACTGTAGGTTACCTTCATTCCTTGCCCTGAATAGGATTCTGGAAGCCTGGGTTCAGAGGCAGGTCATGGGTGTAAAGCTATAATTACTGAGTGAAACAGCTGTTGAAATGAGCCACAAAGGTTTTGGCTTCCTCTTCCCTTTCAGAATCCTGTACATTAGTGGTTTCCAATCCATGTCCTGCGGAGTCTTTGAGTTTGTGAAGATTCCTCAGGGTTAACATGACAGCATGGTGGAACATCTCCACAGTGCCACATTCGTCTGCTTTAGATATTGGGCATCTGCATGAGATTGAATATGAAGAAAAAACATTCTGCTACTTAGGAAAAATCTTTTAAAATCATCATTATACAAGACTATTTAACCTCTTGCCTATCTGGATGACTTTTTAGCCGAGGAATTCACTACTAAAAGAGATAAATCATAGCCTAAAGTGATACAAAAGGAGCTAGGAGCTAGAGTAATAATCAAGCTTAAGAGAGAATTAGAAGCCACAGGAACATGGTCATCCAAGGTCAGAGGAGGTGGCCAACCAAGGCCGTGATGATGGGAACCCTGAGTTAAGCAAGACCGCATCAGGGAATGTGTGCAGTGTAAATAGAAACTGAAAAAATAGATATAGGGGATCAAATGCCAGGATTTCTCATATCTACACTAGAGTTCTACTAGTTTCTAGTGATCCAGGTTGGGCTTCACAACCCAGGCCTCGATGCACAAAGTTCGACTGGACCACCAACCACACTGAATAGAATTGGGTCTTGTCTACCAAGCATTTTACATCTACCTGTCACTTTCATAAATGTGTAAAGTCAACATTAAGCCCTCTCATCTGGCTACACTGGCTGAACTCCATAAATTTTACTAGAAAGCATCACTCGTTTCAGGTCAGGATCTGGAACTGGGTAAATAATTAAGAACAAAAATGGATATGAATTGAAATTTGATATAAAATTGACTAAATTTAATTATAAGCCATCCTCATCATCATCATCATCCTGAACCTGTTATAGAAAGTGAACAAACAATTTTTTTCACTGCAAAGGAAAAAATCAGAGATCTTGTCAGAAATCTTTTTTGGGATTCTGAAATAAACACATTTTGAGGCATGAAAACAAAATCATTACAACAAGACCAGCAGTGTAATGAAATGCTATCCTTTCCTTGACCCTTGTAATATGGAAACAATAGTTGATATACAACCTTATCTCAGAGAAAAGAAAGACTTTGGAAAGTTTAATCCCGAATATCCTTGGCCTGGGGTTGAACGTCGAGGTGCAGCACCAGCCTGTCCATGAGTTGTGCATGCTAGTTCCTGAGTACTACAACCACTCAGCTTAAGTCATCGCCCTGGTAATTACACCTCCTCACGGCAGAGCCCCAAATTCACTGTTATATTAAGCAATTGTGGCAACCCAGTAACCTGATAGCAGCACATTATGTAGTTATGTGGGAACTCTGGTTTCTGGAACAGATCGAGATTCCCAAGCTCTGGTCTTGTGCTGTTTGGGCGTGTCTTTCACGAAACATTCTTTATGTAGAAAACAGACTAAAACACTAGCACCATCTTTGGGATTTTTTATTTTTAATAGCAGCATAAAACTGACCCATTTCTTTCAAAAGGTTTTGCCAAAAAGGAGAAAAGTTGCTGAAAACAATAAATAATTCCCTTCTCTGTCAGACATTTGTCACCTGGCTTGCTAAAATATTGTCTTTGTAAATTAAAATTTAGTAAAATAATTCTTTCATTGATGATGGAGGTATCTTAAAGAAACCACTGAACTTGATAGGAAGGCAAAGTATAACATTTAATAAATGTTATAACAAAGTATAAGATTTAATAAATGAAAATGGGTAGCGAAAAGTGATGTTGGTTTAGATCCCAGTTTTCATACTGGGATCTAAATAAGAAGTAAATTCCCTGTTCCTTATCATCTACCTTTTACAAAAGCTGACTTTGAGAAAATAGGAAATAAAGGAGAAGAAGCAGTAGAGCATCTTCATTATTCATCCTGAGAGACTTGTGTTAGGTACTTAGAAAGAGAAGAAAAATAAATTGGATGTCACATCCCAGAGACAGCAACACTGTCAATTTGGGCTTTATAAGCTGTATTCCCATGTTCTCAGAGTGAGGATTCAGATAATATATGGAAATTGGACTTCACTTGTCAGATATCCTTAAAGATTACTTCTAAAGCCCACATTGAGGGAATTGGAAAACATGGTTTACCATGACCAGGTGAAAGTGGGACCTTGGGGAAGAGGAGAAAAGGAGGATGGAGAGATAGAAAGAAAGATAGTTGCTGAGAAAACTAGGATAGGAGGAGAAGAACTCAGAAAAACTTATGAGATTTTATTATATCTCTCCTGGATATATGAAGGACAATTTTAGGCATGATTTGAAACATGAGGCATGCAATCTGAGTAAAGAGAATTTTGGACAAGACATTTCATATTTGTGTCAACAATTTGGCTTGGTCACACAGATGGGTAAGTGCCAGGTCCCTAGTATAGTGGTCAAGACCCCTATTGGTCCACTTTCCTCAGTAACCCCCTTGTCAAGTATAACTGTGCCTGTGCACTGGATGTGTGCAGGTGCCACATTTACAGGCTCATTTCCTATCAAACTCTAAGGACAAGTAAATGGCAAATGTCCCATGGCCACTCCCTTTAAATGGGGACACAACCCATGATGCCATATCTTAGGAGCTTCCACAGGTGAGATTTTAAAGTTTGGTAGCCGTCACTTCAGAATTACCTGCCAACAGCTTTCACATAAAACATAATTTCCAAAGGAAAGGAGAGTGATCACTTAGGTATCCAAATTTTTACTAGAGAAATTTTCTAAACTCATCTTATAGTAAGGATATTATCCTTTTTTGATATTAGCTATACTTTTTTAATGTCTGTTTTAAAATCAGCAGCCCAATATTTATATTTTTAATCAACTCCAGTGCACGGCCGTATTTAGAGCTATAAACTCTATCCCCACTGTTTCCTAAAAGACTTATCCTTCAGCGGGAAAGAGCAGACCCCAGGAGCCACAGAAATTCTAAGTGGTGCTGCCTGACAATGTCCCATTGGACCATAGTGGACTCTGATTAAGGACAGCTCAACCATAGGCAGGCTGGTGAGCTATGGCTTGGTGAAAAAAAGAGGAACTGGTTCAATTTAATTTTTTTCTTGAAATTTTCAGACTTAGGTAACTGACATAACTCTGTAGCTATAAGAAGGTCATGGAGGGTTGGGGTGCCCATCACAGGAAATGTGTTAAATGAGAAGAGAACAGAACAAATGTAGAGAAAGGGAAGGAGAGGGGAGAGAAAAAAGAGGAGAATACCTTTACAAAGAGTGGTTTTTGTTCCCAGGAACATTCCAGGTCCCATGAGTTCTTGTGGTACTTAATTTCTGTGACTCTTCTCTGTTTCCTAACTGTCACACCTCTGTACCACCACTCCCAACAACTCCCTTCTAAACTTCTACCATCTGTGTAAGTGGCCTTGCCTGGCTCTCTATTCCTTCCAACCATGAAGATAAATGTCTGAAAAATACACCTCTCAAACTCTATCTGAGATTATTTTAAAGCTACCAAACCAAGAGAAATAAAAAGAGCCAAAAAAGAAAAAAAAATTATAAGTGAAAAAGGATATAATTATAAACTAGATGTAAGATATCCTACCAAAATTTAACTAAATTTGTTAAATTTAAGCTCATAAAGTTATGATTTAAATTAAGATATGTACAGCCTGAAAAAAAAGAGGAAAAATGAAAGACAATGCAGTGAGTAGAACAGGAAAAGACTGATATTTTTAAAAAGAGCGAATAGTAAAAAGAGAAAGAAAAAAAATTAAATAGAAAAATAATGAGAGAATTCCAATATTGTCTTTGAGAGGAGGAATGCCAAAAGGGGATACCTACTGAGAGCCAGTTGCTTTACACACATTATCTTGTTGGATTCACACAACCAGCCCTATTTTATAGGAGTGCAAACAATTTAAAATAGTGAAGTAACCTGCCAAAGTTGGAAACCAGAATTAATAATAATAATAATAATAATAATTATTATTATTATTATTCCATGTCTGGCTGGCCCCAAAGATGATGCTCTGAAGGAACATTCTGAAGGAAAAATGTGTTTGTCTGAACAGCATCGAGTCAGGCAACCGTCAGAAAAGGCTCATGGCATCAAAATGAAGTGCCCTGAGAACAGGCAATCTTCAGCGGGTTTTCCCACCTAAACGTCTCAACATTGAAAAACTGAGGATTCTATTCTTGTTTGCAATTGCTGGGACTTTCCTTACAGCTGGATCTTTTACAAAACAAATCCTGTCTGAGACACGAATACCAAGTGAGACATCTGTGGAGTGGGACTTGTGTGTAGCTCATCTGAGGTCAGTATTGAGCAAACAAGATCAGGCACATCTTGTAAAAATTTACCAAAGGAGAAGACTGCCAATGAGAATAGCAGAGCCACAAGGGTGGGTAATTTATACTGCCCAGATGGGAACATTCTCGGGTGGCACTATCCTCGCTTTCCAGGCATTTGGAAGGAAGAAGTTTATCTGGCACAATTAGCAAACCAATTCAGCTACAGCGTTTGAAACACAGGTACCTGTGATTTTATTATAGCTGGCCCAGGAGGCTTTGAAGCTCAAAGCAATTTTTTAACCTCATCTCACAAAATGATGATAAGGGAGCACATTGAGAGCAGGAAGGCAGAAGTGTGTAGGCTAAATTCTATGCTGCAAACCCAAGTCCAGCAAAAATCGAGACCTGGGAATCCTGACTACAGGTGAGGGTTTTGCACTAAGTGCCCTTGTTTACAACACCCAAGGGGTCTTGTATTATCTTTTTCTTATTCATTCATTGGCTGTGTGTGTGTGTGTGTGTGTGTGTGTGTGTGTGTGGTTTGTACGCGTGTGTGTGTGCATGAGCGCACATGTGGAAGAAGCTTCGCTAAGTGCTAGAAAATTTAAAGATACATCCTTAGCCCCTGAGTGCTGATGTTATGTGCAGCAGTCCTCTATTGTGGGACTGGGAAATAGTACATCTAAATTCTCCATTGGAGAGTGGGAAAATAGAAAAGACTTTATGTATATTTATAGGAAGAAAATGACTTTGGTCTGGAGGAGTCAAAGAATGCTTTATAGGGCAGGCAAAGCATAAATAGATGTTTCACAGAAAGAAAAAAAAGGAGATTCCACATAATAAGAACAGTCTACGTATGGCTCTGAAAATAAGAAAGAGTAGGCATGTTTGAAAAATAACTAATAACTCCATACGTTAGATTATTGGGTTAAGATTAGAAAAGTTATCGAGCATCAAAACATGAAAAAATGTGTGTGCTGATGTAAGGTTAGAATTAATGCTATAGGTGTTACAGTTCTATGAACAGGTTTGAAAAAAAGGAGTGACATGATATTTTAGCTTTAAAAATAATTATGACTTGAATTACACATGGAAATTAAAAATAAGCCTGAGTGAAGGAATTAAAAAGGCAGAAACTCCAAACACAAGAAGTGCTATAGAGAAGACATCAGACAAGAATTGTCAACTGCATTTTGGAAGAGGAAAAGCCGAAAGAAAGAAGTAGCTGACTGAGCACAGTAGAGAAAGTTAATAAAACCTAAAAGCCTAATACAGCCTAAGAAAAGGAAGCCAAGAAGAAGCAAGATGAGTAGCTCTTAAGAACTTTAGAAAGGTCAGGAATTAATGGTCCCTGTGCTTATGAAGACGATGGAAATGGGTAGAACAAAAAAGTTCAAAGAATTTGTTGAAAGTTTGCAAAGGTTCTAGACATTTTCCTATGCCCCACTGCCAGGTGAATATCTCTCCTGTGTCCTGGTAGAAAGCATGATCTTAGCATTCTGACATGCTGAATAACCAGGGTTCTGGACTCAGTGATACTAGCGGGCTAGATAAAATGAGATTAAGTGAAAGTTCATATTCTGAAGGGCGAGACTTGGAAACCTTTCCTTAGCTCCAAGAATATACTCTGAGAGGAGACTGGCAAGTTCTTCTTTGGAGAAAGTGTCCAGACCTAATAGAAAACACCTACCGATGCTGATAATACTGACCCTACCAATATATAGAGGTCACCCAGTGAAATGCCTGGGTTCCACCTCATCACTTAACAGAGAAGCTCACCAGTCAGTAAGTTCTACCCATGTACAAAGGGCTTCTTTGACACCCAAATGTAAACTGGCAGCCAAGTTCTCCAGCTATATGAGGAAACCTCTAATACAAAAAATGTAAAAAGCCAAAAGCAGCTACAAATAAATGGGAAAAGATAAACCATGGAGAAAAAAAAAGGCAGAGCAAGAGAAGAAAACTGCAAAAGAACTTTCATTAATTAACAGTTAATGCATCCATAAAACAATAGGATATAATAGAAATAAAGGCCACATATGACAAGCCCTCAGCCAACATTATACTTAATGGCAAAAAACTAAAAACCTTCCCTCTGAGATCAGTAACAAGGCAAGGCTGTCTACTATCACCACTGTTATTCAATATAACATTGCAGGCCCTAACAAGTGCAGTCAGGCAAGAGAAAGACATAAAAGACATCCAAATAGAAAATAAAGAAGTCAAACTGTCGCTATTTGAGGATGACATGATTCTCTGTATAGAAAACCCTAAAGACTTCACAAGAACACTACTAAAAACAATAAGCAAATACAATAAAGTTTCTGGATACAAAATCAATATTCAAACCTCCATAGCATTCCTACACTCTAATAATGAAGTGTCAGAAAAAGTAGAAAAAATAATCCTTTTTGTAATTGCACCAAAAAGAATAAAATACCTAGGAATAAATTTAACAAAACATGTGAAGAACATGTTTACAAAAAAATGGAAAGGTAGTCCATGTTATTGGATTGGAAGAATCAACATAGTTAAAATGAACATATTGTCTAAAGCATTATACAGATTTAATGCAACCCCCAGCAAAATCCCATCAGCATTTTTTAAAGAAATAGAACAAAAAATCATTAGATTTGTATGGAAGCAGAAAAGACCCTGAATTGCCAAAGCCATCCTGAGAAAAAAGAATGAGGCTGGAGACATCACTCTGCCCGACTTCAAATTATACTACAAAGCGAAAATAATCAAAGCAGCATGGTATTGGCAGCAAAGCAAACACACGGACCAGTGGAACTGAATCAAGATTCCAGAAGTAAATCCATATTTATATGGGCAAATAATTTTCTACAAAGAAGCCAAAAGCATATAGTGGAGAAAGGAAAGCCTCTTCAATAAATGAGGCTGGGAAAATTGGAAAGCCAAATGCAAAAAAAATGAAACTACACTATTGTCTATCACCACACACCAAAATTAACTCAAAATGGATTAAGGTCCTGAAAATAAGATCAGAATCAATAAAATGCATAGAAGAAAACATAGGAACTAAACTCAAGGACTTTGGACAAGTAATAACAAATGCTGGAAAGGTTGCGGAGAAAAAGCAACCCTCATACACTGCTGGTGGGACTGTAAATTGTTACAGCCACAATGGAAAACAGTATGGAATTTCCTCAAAAAACTAAGAATTGTTTTATCATATGATCCAGCAATCCCTCTACTGAGTGTTTACCTCAAAGACTTGAAAACCTGTATCTGAAAAGATAATTTGCACAGCGATGTTCATAGCAGCATTATTCACAGTGGCCAGGATATGGAAAGAAACTGATGTGTCCTACGATAGATGATTGGCTAAAGAAGCTATGGTACATATATACAATGGAATATTACTCAATTATAAGAAGAAATAAAATACTACCATTTGCAACATGGATGGACCTCGAGATAATCATGCTAAGTGAAATAAGCCAGAAAAAGTAGAAAATCACATGATATTACTTACATGTGGGATATAAACCTAAAAGCAACAAATGAACAGGACGAACAAACAGAGACTCATGGACCATGGACAATGGATGAGTGGTTACCAGAGGGTAAGGGGTATAGGAGGAGAAGGTAGGCAGACGAGGAAAAGAGAGTCAAATATAGGGGGCAGGGGGAGCGTGAAGTGAGTAAAGGGGATCAAATATATGGTAATTGAAGGAAACTGCATGGTATTGGCAGCAAAGCAAACACACGGACCAGTGGAACTGAATCAAGATTCCAGAAGTAAATCCATATTTATATGGGCAAATAATTTTCTACAAAGAAGCCAAAAGCATATAGTGGAGAAAGGAAAGCCTCTTCAATAAATGAGGCTGGGAAAATTGGAAAGCCAAATGCAAAAAAAATGAAACTACACTATTGTCTATCACCACACACCAAAATTAACTCAAAATGGATTAAGGTCCTGAAAATAAGATCAGAATCAATAAAATGCATAGAAGAAAACATAGGAACTAAACTCAAGGACTTTGGACAAGTAATAACAAATGCTGGAAAGGTTGCGGAGAAAAAGCAACCCTCATACACTGCTGGTGGGACTGCAAATTGTTACAGCCACAATGGAAAACAGTATGGAATTTCCTCAAAAAACTAAGAATTGTTTTATCATATGATCCAGCAATCCCTCTACTGAGTGTTTACCTCAAAGACTTGAAAACCTGTATCTGAAAAGATAATTTGCACAGCGATGTTCATAGCAGCATTATTCACAGTGGCCAGGATATGGAAAGAAACTGATGTGTCCTACGATAGATGATTGGCTAAAGAAGCTATGGTACATATATACAATGGAATATTACTCAATTATAAGAAGAAATAAAATACTACCATTTGCAACATGGATGGACCTCGAGATAATCATGCTAAGTGAAATAAGCCAGAAAAAGTAGAAAATCACATGATATTACTTACATGTGGGATATAAACCTAAAAGCAACAAATGAACAGGACGAACAAACAGAGACTCATGGACCATGGACAATGGATGAGTGGTTACCAGAGGGTAAGGGGTATAGGAGGAGAAGGTAGGCAGACGAGGAAAAGAGAGTCAAATATAGGGGGCAGGGGGAGCGTGAAGTGAGTAAAGGGGATCAAATATATGGTAATTGAAGGAAACTGGGCTTTGGGTGGTAAACATGCAATAGAATATACAGATGTCAAATTATAATGTACACCTGAAAATTATATAATTGTATTAACCAATGTTACTTCCAAAAACTTAATAAAAATAAATAAATAAAATGTAGAATTGTATAATTGAGGTGAAAATTAAACAACCTTTGACTCCTTTATCACTTCTGGAGCATGCCTGCCTCTGTGATCACTGACATGCGATTTCAAGGGGCACCATTGCCTCTATTGGAATTGTAACCCTAGTCAAGAGGAAATAAACCACATTTGTAATACTGGCCTTGAAAACTCAAATCAGTGGGTGATGGTAAATGTCACACAGTAAAAGAAAAACAGAAGGATTCCATAATTTCAACAAACGTGAAAAGAAAACTTTTCTGGTGTTCATTTGGGTTCAAGAGAGACTGAGTGATCATTTTAAGATATTTGAATTTTGTCATTTTTATTCTGTTCACATTACTTTGGTTAACATGTTTGTTGTAAATACTGCTACTGAATATTTGATAATCACTCTTGTTTAGGTTGAATTGCTGCCACAGTAGACCCATAGTACTTAATTTGCTCTACTCTTAATCAGATTATTTATATTAATCATATGACCCTTTAACTCATTGGCATTAAAATTGCTAAACACTCTTAAATATGACAGGAAGACTGTTCTGTGAGTATGGATTGTGTTTATCACTAGTCAATGCTTTAGAAAATACTGAGGATATTTAAGACTAATTTTTTAAAAGGAAAGAAAAAAATGGCAAATGAATATATTTCATTTTGCCCAATATCTCATTGTATTCTCTCTTAAATGAGAAAATAAATTATTTTTGCAAAATATCCTCTATATTAATAAATGTTCTAAAATGATTTAAAGACATTTTCCTACCTCTTACAAATATGAAGAATTTATAACGAGCAATTTCATTGATTTTTGTGTTTGTTTGAAGGTGGCAGAACTAACTACAAAGCAAATTTAAGATGTATTTCCAGGTGCTTTGGTGACACAAATTTGACCCCCAAAACTCAATACTTTGTAAAGTTCTAATCAGTCAAATATAACAAATGATATAAAATAACCAGAGTTTGCAAGGACATAATAATCTGGTTTCATAATAAAGATAATGATAGTAGCACCTATCAAACACTTATAAGGGAGTAGGCCCTGTGCTAAGCATTTTGCACAACAGGATTTATTTACTCTTCCAGTAAAGTAACATAGGCAGTATAATTTCCCCTCTTTTTACCAGAAGAGGATACTGAAGCACAGCGGCTATTTAACTTGCCCAAATCTGCAATTAGTGAGTGGTAGAGGTAAGATTTGAACCTAGGCAGTTCGAATTCAAGGCCCATACCCACAACCACTCTACAGTAGAGCTATGACTGCCAATAATTTATAGGTTTTATTCTGGGATTTCATCTTCATTATTTGAAAGGTATTTCTTTAAAACAGGCTGTTTTTTAAATTTTAAAATACTTTTCATTTTTTTATGTCTTATTATAGCTATATTAAAAACTGAAAAAGGTGATAAATCAATTTCTAGTATTATTGTATTTCATTTTTATTTCTATAAAAAGAAGACAATAAAATAGTGTTTTGGACTACAGTAGAAGAAAGCATATGTGTGTGGTATGAATGGAATAAATCTTGATAAAACTATTAAATCTCACTTGATTCATTTTAGAAAAGAAGCAATACCTAATGACAATAAACAATGGAG
Organism: Cynopterus sphinx; assembly: GCA_030015415.1. Taxonomy (NCBI): domain Eukaryota; kingdom Metazoa; phylum Chordata; class Mammalia; order Chiroptera; family Pteropodidae; genus Cynopterus; species Cynopterus sphinx. The sequence goes on along the minus strand of CM057384.1, from coordinate 92,112,614 downwards.
GGAAGTTTGATGACAAGTTTAAGACAATTTTAAATGAAATTTATAACTCCATGTTTCAGACCTTTAGAGAAAAAGTATTCCAGATCAGGATGATGAATGGGTCTTTTCAGTCCTCAATTTTGTCTTTGTTACTGCCTATCATAGATTCTTTATTAGAACAATATTTCTAGACTAAAGATAAAAACAGAGACCTGCTGGATAGTAGTATTTTTATCAAATTCTATCTACTTCATATATTTAGAAAATTTTCATTAATTGAGACTTCAAGAAAATTGCCAGAATTACTGCTATGTGATTCTAAAAATTCATTCTATGACATCTTCAAATCAACCCAATCTACTTTCTTCATGTTCAATTTAGTTCTCAACATTTCAAGATAAATATTTAGTAGCTGTCAATCTTTAAAAGCAAGATGTATGTGTTCAATGTGGTTTTCATTCTCATAATTTCTACATTATTGCAAAATGAAAGATAAACCAGAAGAGAGTGAAAATGCCATCAAATAGCCTCCCTAAAAAAGTGAGGAGGGGAACCCTCAGTTGAGACTTTTGATTTTGGTGGTTCTTATGTTATTGAATCTGTCTGACAACAGTATGGATCTGACTACATGAAGATTAGGCAACAAAGGTATTTCTTCTCTTTTACTTGGAATTATGTAGCTCTGCCACATAATGTATGTTAGTTTGAAAATATTTTATTTTAAAAATGAGTTTTTTAGACAGAATACAGTAAATAAAAGTCCAATGTCTTTGTATAACTGGGCCAATTTGAGGACTTATGTAAGTTTAGTTGCAGCAAAATGTTCACTAAGTGTTCATTGGTTTAATAATTTTAGTAGCTAAGTAAAAAAAAATCTATTCCTATTTCTTATTTATGATATTTGGGAAATAAATATGCTGATAATTCTTTCACAACTCTAACATGTATTCAACAGGACCCTTTTTAAGGTTGGGACCCTATGAAGTACTGAAGCAAGCATTCACTTCTCTCACACTTGAGGTCACAAATTTTTGCAAGTCAAAAATGTTGAGCATGCCAAAAACATCATGCTGCACACTACCAAATAAAAGAACACTGTTATTCTTACAAGGAAAGGTTTGACAAGACAGGAAATAGGCAGGGTCAGAGAAGTTTACTTAATACTGAGACTTATTTAACCATCGTGAAGCCAAAATACAATGACAGTTAAAAAAATAAGCAAATAGCTGTTACACAAAACAAAACCCCATGATACATGGTCCCTACTGGAACTGATGGTTAGCTTTTTAGCAAATACAGGAAGTGGATAGCCCTCTCACAAAATTTCTAGACATCTTCCACATTTACTTTTGTCACATGCCTTTCACAGAGATAATGTAGATTAAAACAGTTTTAATCTGTGGGTAGAAATACGAACAAAGAAAAATTGGCCTTAAAATGCTGCAAAGTAGCTTCATTAAAGGGCAATCATCATAAAAGTTGCCTTCTAAAAATGGGAAGGAAGAAGAAAATGGAAGATAGGAAAAATCTAGCTGTTCATTACAATTTTCCATTTTTTGTTTAAACACAGCAGGAGGGCAAAGCTGCTGGCTTCTCTTCATCCTTGCAAATGCCAGGAGGGATTATGCAAACCCCACAACCAAATCTTACTTAAAGTTATAATCATTGTTCTCATGTAATGATTTTTGCTTGCTTTCACTCAAATATTACTGCTTTTTTCTTTTTTTCCCACCAGTTTGGAAACTCTTGGAGCCCTTGATTCATAATTGCAGATAAACCTTAAAAAAAAAAAAAAAAGAATCTATGCACTTAAAAGCAAACATCAAGTGACATCTAGTGGATGTCTGTGTATTTTTTCTAAGTAACAATATTCTTCATAATATATCATCTTAATATTGCTTATAATTTTTGTTTCTCAGATAAAGTCTCTGTTTTTTTTTTCCTAAAACAGAAAGACAGATCATCAAATAAGAAAGTTGTCATTTCTTTTCTCAAGAAAAAAAATTATCTTCCATTGGCATATAAATAACCATTTTCAAGATAAAACGTTCTAGAAATAACTCACCTGTAGCTCATGCCAAAAAGGTCATGGTATATATATCGTGGGACATAGTTGGGCAATTATCAACTATGTAGATGGTTCTTAAGAGAAGAAGATATTTCAAGGACCAAATGTCTCCTTATCTATAAATTTAAAGAGAATTATTAACTTGCTAAATCTATATTTAGTCCAATATTGTTTCTATTTTCTGTTGTAGTTTTTGGATTTGTTTTTGGTTTTCTCTTGAGAATGATGTGCGAAAACTATGCAAGTATCTAGGTCCACTTTCTATCACTTTTGGTAATGTTTGCTGGTTCCTCACAAGTTATTAAAGAACAGCGACATTCAGGGCTACACAAAAAGTAGCTGAAAATTTTACTGGGATTGGGACTGATTAACAACTGCCCAGCAATTTAATATGTCTGAAAGGCTTTGTGGAGAATAAATGCCTTTGCATTGATGTCTAGGAACCACATTTGTGAAAGAGACAGGGAAATTAGTGCCTGAGAAATTGAAAGATGGTTTTTAAATTTAGTATTTTCTTTCCTTTCAAGGAAAGGAAACTTGGAATATGCAACTGTAACCCAGATGTCAGCTGTCTGGCTGTCCCCAAGCCTTCCAGTCTGTTAGAGTCACTCTTCATTTCAATAATAAACACACATGCACACATACACAACCCTGCATGAAGCCCTCCTCTGACTTCCTACAGAAAACTAGCATCCTCTCTTTCCCCGTTTATTCCCCCTGTTATTTCAAGGACTCTTAGGAGCTCTGTTCATTAATCTCAGGTTTGCCTCAAGCTTCCTACTAAGGTTTTTGTTCTTTACCCACTCTGGCCTAAACATAAACATTGTTGCTTATAGTCCTCCTCCCAAATACCACTGACACTGAAGTGTGTGGAATCAACTTTATTGAAGTTTGGGTAATAGGAGGGAAGTGGCAGCACAGATGGCTCAGCAAACAGATTAAAGTGAATGTGCAATAATACAATGTCTGGGATTTTGTTCCAAAATAATTCACTGTGGGAATACTACTCGGCCATAAAAAAGATGAGATATTGCCATTTGTGACAATATGGATAGATCTTGAGGGTATTAAGTGACATAAATCAGAAGGAGAAGGACAAAAACCATGACTTTGCTCATATGTGGAATATAAAACACAAACTAACAAATGAATTACCAGAACTAGTGTCATAGATTCAGACACTAGAATGGTGCTTACCAGAGGGGAAGGTGGGTGGGAGGGTGGGTGAACTGTATAAAGGGAGTCAAACATGTAATAATGGAAGGAAACTAGTCTTTGGCTGGCGGACATGCAAGAGTATACAGATATCGAATTGCAATATTGTACACCTGAAATTTGTGTCATTAACCAACGTTGTCTCAATAAATGTAATAAAAAATAAAATATTTCATTGGGGGTTGTGAATGAGAGAGTAGGTGAGAATATAGAATAAACAAAACCGGCTATGAGTTGATCATTGTTGAAGCTTAGTGAGAGTACATAGGCCTCATCATATTATACATTCCACTTTTGTACATGATTGGAATTTGCACCAATATTTAAAAGAATAAGTTCCTTGGCAATCCTGATGGAGGAAATTTCTCACTGGCTTTGGTCTCTTCTCTGATTAGCCTCCTACCACCTTTGGGGACTTCCTCCAACAATTATTGAGTCTCACTGCCTCTTCTCCTTTACAGGCTGCTGCAGTAAGCCTTAGGCTCTGGGACCCACTCTAAAACCTGGTAGCCCATCAGAATAATTTGACAATTCCCTAAAAATAAATAAATCAGCTTTTACCCTAAAAGGAATTCTATTCCAGCTTTACAAAATATCCTGTTCAGGTAAAAGTAACACAACTAGCACTGCACCTGGTATAGACAGCATTTTAATATTATATTCTAATTAAAGTTCTGACAATTGATTCTAACAAAAGTTGACACAGAGAATTATATCAGGACAAAGCAGTTTAAAAGATGATAGTCTACGCCTACAAATAAATCTTGGGGTGAAAGTACAAGTCAAATGTGACAAACCAGTGATTATTTTGCCTTCTAAACAAAAGATATTCAATGTAGAGATTGTGTCATACATAAATAAAACTATATTTTAAAATAAATAATATATTTTTCTCTCTGGTACTCAACTACACTGCAGTAGCCAACCCGTCGGCAGCCATTACAGCTGTCTGATCAGCGATGCACTGGAAACCTGAGGCCTCTGAACCCCCACTCCCACTTCCACCCGCCATGAACCTTGTTGAAAAGGGAGAGGGAGGTGAGAGGGCATGGAGCCAGCACAATTAACCAACTTTTCTGTTATCTCAGTCAGCACCAACTGGCAACTTGTCTGTTTTGGCCTGGAAAATGCAGGCTTTGCTTAGTGCAGCTCTGAAGTCAGCTGAGGTTAACGTTCGACCCTCTCCCCAGGCCCAAAGATGTTCTTTCTAAGAGAGGAAGTGAAGTTATGTAAGGAAAAAGATTTTTCACTTCAAAATACATAGGGCAGTAGAATAAGATAATTCACTCTGGATCACATTATTAATGCAAAAGTAGAAACTGTGCCTATTGTCCTCTTTTAACATTTCCAAGAGGGAGGAAAGGCACTCAGATTTGGGAGTCGAGAAGAGAGAAGTAGCTGTGGCTTCTGCAGCCACCTGCCGAATGTCTCTGAGCAAGACTTGGAAAAGTGGAGGTGTTACCATGCGTTTGTGTTATTGTCCCCAAACACAGGTGAGACAATGTTAGCACTTATTTCTCCCTCTAAATTGAAAAAACACTTCCTCCCTTTCTGCCAACACCATTCTCCCTCCCACTCATCTATGGAGTCTGACAAAGTTTCCATTCCAAGGAGACCCAGTAATGATTCCAAAGAGACTGGGTAACATATTCCAACAAAAGAGCTGACGGACAGCGTGAGATGGGCATGGAGAGAAGTTTAGGCCGAAATGAATAAGGAAACATTTTAAAGCTACACTTTGAAGCTTTTATTGCCTTATCATCAGACAGCTTCTCTTCTTTAGCTGTGTATTGATTTTCTCTATGAAAAATGTTTCATTTCCTCTATGACAACTAAACACAGTCTCAGTTAACGGTGCCTTCTTTTTTCTGAACCATTTTATTCCACTTCGTCTAGAATTATCCCATACTCCCCATCTCAGAGAACCACCATACAGCGTTAGTCTTGTTAATATAGTTTTTGTATCATCACCAACAATATTGTTTCCATTCCAAATGTACAGCAGCAGAGAATTATATCATTATTTGTCATTGCTCTCGTCAAAGTGTTTTAGGAGAACTTCCAGTCTTTTGTCCTGATCTATGCTACTATTTGTCAAAACATCACCTCTGAAATTGTTGGCTTCCATAAAATGCCAGGAAAAAAATTCATGTCAAATAAAAGTTAAGCCATTATAAATCCTATTGAGGTTTCAAAATGGGGCACACTTGGGATTTTATTTTTCTCTAAGAATAATGTCTTTTCTAATACTCAAAGTGAATGAACTTATAGAAAAGTATGTCATAATATGTCTCCCGTAGCCTCTGGCACATTAAAAAATAGTCACACAAAAAAATTGTTTCTGTCCTACGTACTTGTACAGTGTGTGAGAAGGCCACCCTCATGTTTAATTTGGTGTTCATGCCTTAGTGGAAAGTCAGATAAATACCTTTGATGGGTGGAAAAGGGGGTGTTAGGCCTAGAATCAGGAACCGTGGAGTCTAGTCCTACCGCTGCTGTGGTTTGGTTGTTTAGATGACACTAAGCACACCTTAGCCTCCTTTTGTCTCAGGTAGTTCATTTTTAATCTAACAGTGTCTTAAGTCATCTTAGAAAAATTTATTACAACTTGGTTTTTGCAGTTTCTTTGTCGTTTCCATCCATCTTTCCTTTGTCATCTTCTGTGCTCATTAACTGGCTGTTTTGGCAATGGCTTCTTAACCTCCTTTTCACAGACAGTAGATTAATAGCAATATTCTCAAAGCTCTGCTCTGGTGATGTTACTTTTTGCTCCAAACTATTCTGTGGGTGGCTGCTGCTTCCTGCTGTTTAGGACTCTCCAGAGCAGACTTGCAACCTACCATTCAATACTTACCAGCAATTGCCTACACATCCTTCATACTCTATTTGAACTTTGGTTTTGTTATTTTCTGAACATGCCTGTTTTATTTGTATTTTCAAGGCATATCACATATTGTGCAGATTTCTATATTTGTCTAGAATATAGATGATAACCTTCTATATAGTTACTAGATGATAAACATCTAGATGGGTAACCCTCCTGAGCATAATTACTACCATTTATAGACAAAATTTTTTTCCCATGGATTGTGTGAGATACTTTACATCCATCATCTCTAGATTTTCTAATAAAGCAAGATGGATATTATTATCTTTATTTTTCATGTGGGAAGAGAGTCAGAAGTGGTTAAATGATGTCATCCACAGGGCAAAAGAGCAAGCACACAACAGCTCATGTCTTATTTGTTTCATCTATATCATCTTTAAAAAAAAAACCCAAAAAACACTAAATTGAATGAATGATAATGCCAGCACTTGCCCAACACATGTAGCTTGCTAGCTAGGCAAATATAAGCATGAATGAATGAACGATGCTGAATTTACACCTAAAACACAATTAATTCACTTTAGATAACTGTCACCAGGTGGCAGTAGTTTACCACATCCATGCAGTCTCAAGATTCAAAAAAGCAGAGTAGGAGAGCTGGCAGGGACCCTGGAGATTATCTGATGCACTCCCCTTATTTTATGATGAGAAAATTGAGAACACATAAGGTTATTTTATATATTCAAGATATTTTAGTTAATAAAAGAGCAGAATTTAAACTAGGATCTAATACTCCTAAAGCTAGTACTTTTCCATTATACCACCTTGTATAGTTTTTCTTCAAAATTTATAATTTATTGCCATGCTCATCCCATATTTTCAATATAAAAAATATTCATTAAAATAGCAAGTGATAAAAATTAAACAAATATTTTCTCAAAAAATGTAAGCTCTTTTTTTAAACCAAGTAATAGAGTTTTCATTTTTCAAAGTGTTAAAAAATAGATAATGCAAAAAGAAAAAAAATACCAGCAATTCCAAAGGCCAGAGATAATTGTTATTTTGTTATTCTGGTATATATTCTCCCAGAGGTTTCTTTGCTCACCTGTAAAGCCCGTTTAAAAAAATTAGAGTCAAACCAAGACATAATTTAGTAACTTGTTAATCAAATTAACTTTAAATTTTCTCTTTAATGTTAAATTTTCTTCATAATCTTACTTCCATACATAGTTATTAGACATTTTCTTTAAGAGACTTTCTGGATCATTTAAAATATTGCCAATTTAACCATTTTTAGTTGCTAATAAGAGACACCATTTTTAACATATTTTTTTACTTCAGATACTTTTTGAGATTCCTTCACTGAAAATTTCAGTTTCATTCATATATACATTTTTTCTCATTCTCCTTAAAGTATGGAAAAGAGAAATGTCAAAAAAACTGTATCTAATCCATCTTCAAATGGAGATATGTCTTTTTATCAAGATATTTTATTTTCACTTTTGAGAAGTTATTCCTCCCCACCTCACCTCTCTTCTTTAGAATGATAACACCATAGTAGAGGGTATTTCTCAGCTGAAAAGATCAAGTCAGTTACATAAAATAGTAACCGAAAATAAGCAGAAGGTAAAATGGCTTTAAATGCCTGATCAAAGATCACATTATCTTTAGTAGAATGATTTCATGCCTCTTAGCATGGGTTTTGTCAAGCATTCTTTATATAGGAATGCTCTCTGAATCTATAAATATTACTACTACCACTGTCATTGAATTTTGGCCCATATGATTTCTATCCTTTTGTCATCAGCAGTTCTTGTGACTAACAGTCTATCACCATTACCTTATGGGTAAGCAGTAGAAGTTAACAGTAGGACAAGCTGGGGGGTAGAGATAAGTACAAACTTAGTATTTTCCTAACAGGGACAACTGCTGGAGTTGAAGATGCACGGGAAAAGAAGAGCAAACGAGAAATAAAAACAAGGGTGACAAAGCAAGAGGGTTGGGATAGATATGTTGGGAATGCCCTATATGACAACTTGGACTCAATACTCATGGAATTATGTCAGTATGTCCAAGGTCCATTAATCCCAAACTGATATATTCTCTTCATAAAACTCCAGATTCCTGTATATCTTAGTCCTCTAGCCTTTCATTATTCTTTCATTGGTAAGACAGATGAATCCGAGGAAATGATCACTTGCTGTCTTCTGCCAGGTGGAATAAAAATGGTCATGTGGAGGAAACACTGTGAAACCCAAATCTTAGGTTTTGGCCCTGCTATCCAGATAGGCCAATTGTTTCAGTATCAGTATGTGGCTTCCTCTGCAGATCGCCACCAAAATAAGTTAACTGATGGAGCATCAGATTAGTTTATGGGAGTCACCCTGATGATTTCTCTTCTGATGTATACACAGTACCGAGGACAGGAGTGGATAATGGGCATCATTACTGATGCAGAACTGAAGGAAGAGGAAAACTGTCTGGTTTCCACCAGGGAAGTTACTAAACTGGCACAGTGGTAATTATTCAATTTGCACTTAAGCTGAAAATCAAAACATGCAGCTCTACACGTGCAAATGCTTCTGGTTGGCCATCAGTAAAAAACTGGTTTCCCTTCAAGTGGGGAGAACTTGTCTTTATAAAGGGATGCTCCTCGGTCTCCCTTTGCTACCAGCTGAATTTAGCTGAAATGAATTCAGGAACCAAGCCTTACTAGCATAGTTTTCACCTTCTAGAAAACCAGACTATTTAGGTGCTCCTATTTTGTAGTTATCCACTATACCATGTACTTTTGTTTTATATACTTTCTGAATGTTGTATGTTACAATAAAGTAAAAATACTATATTTAAACTTTGCATAAATAACAGAAAATTAGTATTCAATAATTCCAGCCCAATGGCCTGTATCGTACTCTTCCATATGGCAGTTTTTGCTTTTTTCATTAAACTTGCTGTTTTAGGGACATTCCACGAATCTGCCTTATGCCACTGTAAAGGAAAAACTCAGCTAGCTTTTCCTTCCTATGCAAGGAAAAACACAGTTCTTCCCTACTATATCTTTCTTCTCTGAGTCTCCTTTACTATTCACATAAAACATTTCACTTCTGGTTACAGAAGTGTGTGGAGGCTTTTCCCCATACAAAGCAATTCTGCAATACCAGCTGGGAATCCTATGATTTAACTCTGTTCTGGCCCTGTCTACATGAAGGTATCATCAAATGCCACAGGTTAAGGTTAAGGGCTCAGTGCTTTAAGACCCCACCAATGCCCACTTCAGAAACCAATCGCAAGCCCAAATGCTTCTGACCAACCAGGTTCCTAAGGCCCTATACTGGGTTCAATTAATTTGCTAGTAGCTCAGAGAAGTCAGGGAGATACTTAGGTTTACCAGTTTATTAAAGAATATAATGAAGCATAAGATGGATATCTAGATGGAAGAGGAGGACAAGGCATGTGGGAAGGAGCGCAGCTTCCATGTCCTCTTGGTGCACCACTCTTCCAGCACCTCCACGTGTTCACCAACCCAGGTCTCCCAATCTTTTACGGAGGCTTCATCACACAGGCAGGATCAATCATTGTTTCCAGCCCTTCTCCCAAGATTGTGGTGCAAGGCTGAAAATTCTAAACTTCTAATCATGGTGGTTTTAGTGCTTAACTTTCATCCAGGAGCCCACCCAGTCACATTAGAACAAATGACACTCCTATCACCCAGAAAATTGCAGGGGTTTCAGGAGCTCTTGGTCAGGAACAGAGGTCAAAAGCCAATACCAGAACAAGAAAGCTCCTAGCGTTATCACTTAGGAAATAACAAGGGTTTTAGCAGCTTTATTCCAGGAACCAGGAGCAGAGACTAAAATACATGTACTACTGTCTCACAGAAAACATCGGGTCATTATTTGACAAACCTAATTCCCCTAGTCTTTAAGATTTAAAAATATCTATTGTATCCCAGGGACATGCTCCTAAACCTTCTCCCCACCCCATTCTTATTTGCAGCACATACACTTCTCCAAAAAAAACAAAACCCTTAGGTCTTTCATCTATCTCCCATATTAACTTCGAGTAGCTTCAGATCTGAGCATCTTCCCCTAAGTATGTCCCCAGATGGAAACACCAGGTATGAACTAGAGGACTTTCATTAACCATCTTTTCCATCCTTTTTCCCACTTGAAAGATTGAAGATACTACAAACATGGGTTTTGAAGCAATAGGACCCAAGCTTTAACAGATATTAGCTGAAATGTTAAACAAATTGCTAAATGTCTCCGAGCTCATTTTTGTCATCTATAGTGTTGTATCTACTTGCCCACAGGTATGCCATGAGAAAACAGTTTGTACCAGTGCTTAATACAGAGGACTTTCAAGTGGGAACATTAGTCAGCTAGGACCATATCTCTTGTTAGTCCACATCACACTACTTGTTCTTGTTACTATGTATAGTCAGGGTTCAGAAAACAGAATCTACTCTAGTTTAGCAAGGAAGAATTTAAATTTTATTGAACTGCAGAAATAATCTGTACCATGAACCAGTATACACATAAATATATAATTCAAATAATCTTCACATTTACTCATGTGACGTTTTTCTATTCAATTTTTTAAAATGCTAGTTATGTATGACCCAATTAGTTTATTTCATGACCAATGAATCGTGATCCGCAGATGGAAACTACTACATTGCAGGGTATTAAATGGCCTAGAGAATCTCTGGAAGGACAGAAGAAATAAACTGTAGCCCGTGCTTCCAGGAACTGAGTGACCAAGAATGTCCAGTTCCAAAAGCACACTGTCTGTTATGACCCACACTCACAAAAGCAATGCCTCATGAGTCCCACACTAGACGGTGCATTTAACTGACAAAGCCAAAGTGATACCCAAAGCCCTGGTGCAAACTGGTCTGGGAAATAAAGGAAAGCACACCTACTAATCCATAGAATCAGCCCAGTATCTGCAGTGAAATACTGCTTAAATATATTTACTTAAAAGTATGCGGGATGGACAAACCTAGTGGTCTAAGTATACATCACTACACCTATTTTATCTTAATTGCATATTTTCTTGAATAAGGCTATTATTGCTACTTTAGTGAGAGAAACCCACATAATTACAATTTATTTAATGTAATGAAACTCATAGAAACCAACTGGAAATGTCCATGTTATATTTCCTTTCACAAACATACTATACTCAGTCAATCTAGGGTCTATCAAAAGGATGATTTAAAAAAAATAAATAAATAAACTGAGGATTCTCTTCTTCCTACCTCACGAAAAAATCTTAACATTAAAAACTATTTTTAAACCAATGAAGAGAATAACGAACTTTAACTTCTTTTTATTATCTTTTAGTTTGTTTTATGTAATAATTTATATTTGTGAAAGAATTCAAATTTATTGATTAAAAGTTTTTGCTTAAGATTTATAAAGCAACTGAAAGACAAACTGTTGAAGAGGTAGCATTTAGTAAATTAAATACAGTTTGGGGAAGGGGACTTTCAACTATGTACATTTGACTGAAAAATTATTTGTATTAGGCTACCACGCAGATTTATAATAAAATGTAGAAAAACACAAGAGCAAAGTTTTGTGATCCCAACAGAATACCCTTTCCTCTCATGAGAACCAGATTTTTTTTAGAAGCTAAAGCTATTAATGTTTACAAAAGTGCAAAACAACAATACAAAACAAAAACTTTATTTTCTAAGAAAAAGAAAAAGGTTTCCTCATTTACTGTTCTAGCATAAATTTTAATTCATTCCAGTGGAACCAAAACCTCCTGAACCCCTTTCAGTGTCATCTAACACCTGAAAAGACATAAAGGTGGTAAGCCATATAGTTAATTTCACATCATTTTTCAGTTCTCCCCAGCTCCTAATCAGTTAAGACTTTTATTATACTGTATTCTTATTATAACATCCTTTAAAATAGATTACAATAAATAATTTTTATAAGCTCTTGTAAATTTAATTATTGGATAATTTTCAAAAAGCTAAAATAGAATTCACAGGATATTTAAGTGAGTTGTCATCTAAAGTAATGCTACATGACAGCTATGAAAATCATTTCAAAAATTCTAAAACTGAGGTTTTAATGTTATTTAAAATACGACTAGTCATATACGCTACTATTTAGTTAGAAATACCACATTAAATCCTCAAAATTTTATTTTTCCTTCCCTGAAGATGTTATATTATGCATTTCTTACTCAGTTTTTATGATACTTACTTGAACTTCTTCGATTTCTGGATAAAAAATCCGTTCGCAAATGAGCTGTGCAATTCGGTCACCCTTTTTGACTTCAAAGGAAAAAACAAAACAGTTTATTACTGATATTTTGTTTATTACTGATAGTTCATTATTGACATATTTATGAATACATTCTCAACATCCTGCCTTGTACAATGAGAATTAGTTAGCATGTGTTAGACATACATAACTCAGAAAACTCACTGCTTTAATGACTGTATGTTTAACGTACCTTCAAACTTTTCTTTGCCAAAATTAAAGAGTACAACACCAATATCTCCTCTATAATCTTCATCTATAACACCAGCTGGAGAAAAGAAAAATATCATTATCTTGGTTTATGATACCAAAACACCAATGTTATAGGATGACCTCAAAACCACGTATGTAGCTGAGATTTTTATCCTCACAACTGAATAAGTGAATCTTGCACTGGTACTATGCAAAGCCTCCAAAAAAAAAAAAAAAAAAAGATACTACTAAAATGCAAATAAGAAGAATTTAGAAAATATTTCAAATTTTCCCACCTGTCACCCTTACAAATGGTGACCATTTCCTACTCTTCAGGGAATAGGCACTTAGCAGCTTGGATGAGTTGTCCTGAATTGCTCTCTCCAAACCCACTGTCTCTACCTGCTGCACAGCTGCCAAAAAGACTAGAAGAAAATTATGAATTGGGCTTTAAAGGCTTTTCCTAGTAGCAGCTTCCCACTAATATCTAGAATGAAATTGACTGAGTCATAAATAAAAATGTCAAAGCGCCTGAAGATATGCAGAGGAATAAGCGCTGACACTGTTAAGCAGCAGTCTAGCAAATATCAGAACTTTCCATTCTTATAACAAAAACAGACCTGAACCTTGTAGCTCAGTCTTCTGCTTTTAAACTGAGCCACCAAACCTGCTTTGAGCATGAAGATATCAGCACAGAAGCTTAACAGTGAGTACAGTTTTACATAGAACTGTCTATAATTGGTATCTATTTTGAGACTATAAACACAGGGCATCAAATCTTTACAGGAGAGAAACTTAAGCAACGGCCTGGCCTTGGCCCAGAGAGGTTTATTTACCAAACTTATTTAAAACGTTTTCAAAAAACACCAAGTATAGATGATACAGATACATTGGGCCTTCTCATTTCATTTTTTAAAATATTGAGACATAATTCACAATTCAACATTTTTTAGTGTATTCAGACTTGTATAATCATCATCACAATCAATTTTAGAACATTTCATCACCCCAAAGAGAAACCCCCTACCTATTAGCAATCACTTCCCCTTCCCACTGCCAATTTCCTTTAATACGTTTCCCTCAGTTTGTAAAATAGATAGAATTCATGTGAACCTAAATAGATGTAATTTCATGTAACATCTTATTAATACCCACTTCCTAAAAGTAACAAACAAAAACCTCTTATCAAGGGAAAAAGGAAATAAAATAATAAGGAATTTAGCTCAATGGGTACTAATGCTGGTTGGCGAGACTCATTCTTTGACGGTCAGCTGAAAAAAATTATTTTTAGAACAAGGGTAAACATTCCCTTCCAATTTTCTCATATAGAAAAAAGCAAATTAAAAAAAAAAGTCTCACCATAGGAAATACACTCAGAAAAAATTTTTTAGATTTTTCCAACCAATTACAGAAATTTAAATGAACTCCTGTGCTTTATGAATGAGTTACTAGGGGTAAGTAAAATTGGATTTAAGCACTTAAGTTTCCTGACACAAAACTTTTAAGAGTTTAAATTAAAAAATATATGAAATTTTTAACAGTGAGAAGGGTGAGTACAAAAAAGGCTGAAAGGCAGCAGAGGTGGTTCTTATCATGTCCAGACTGAAGGAAACAGTCTGTTCCTTTCTAGTTGTAGAGCAATGAAACTTTGACTAATTCAAAGAATACTGAAACCTGGTTTCCTTTTCCACTGCTAGTGGACTGTTAACTTAGTCCTTAATATTTACAGACAGAATTGATAAAGATGGGATCAGCTCTTTTTTATATTACCTACATGCAGAAAGTTTTGGCTGCAGGAACAATGTAGATCAGATTTAATGTAGAAACCCCTCAATAGAACGTTACTTGTGCCAGAACAAAAGTACACAGAAAGGCCATGGAATTTCCATCTCTGTGCCGCAAGGTTTAGAGTATAGGCTAATTCTCATTTATCTAGATTGCATTAAATAAAGATAATGTGGACTGACTTTTTCTGAACTCTTTTGTTCTCTACTTTATTAGAACATTTTTAGATTACCCAAATGTACAAATATTTTTTATGGTAAAAGCTAATAATATTCCCCCATCCTCCCTCAGGTTGCCAATATTACAATAATATATTTTAAATATTACTTTCCTTTTTTCCACTTAAAATACAAGCATCCTTTGAGATTAATATATATAAATCTTTTTTTTTTAGATCCAAGATATGGAAATACAGTACTATTATTTATGTGTATCTCTTACATATTATCACAAATTCAGGTTGCTTTCACATTTTTACTATAACAAAGCAGCCATCCTTTATATATATCTTTGTGTATTAGTGCTTTTTATCTTCATCAAATAGTTTCCAAAATACACTTTCTAGGGTCAAAGGGTGTGTACATTAGAAATTTTAATAGACATTACTAGACATTTTGCAAAAAATGTGTAGCAATTCAAACTTTTATCAGAGATATTTAAGAATGCCCTTTTCCAAAGTTCTTACAGTACCAAATGGTAGTAATCTCTTTAATTCAAGTCCATTTGATGAGTAAAACGTGGTATCTCATGGTGTTACTTTGCATTTCCCTGGTGACTAAGCTGGACTTTCTTCCTCTGTATGTTTGTTGCACACTTGCATGTCCTATTCTCTATTGTGATGGGGTTTTTTGTCTTCTACATTATGTGTTTTAAATCTGTTTAGGTATTTTTTTTCATGACTTGCAAGTATTTATTTTTCTACACTATGTTATCTTCTACCATACAAAAACACTCCCTTTTTTGTAAAGGTCTTTGCTATAAATCTGTAAAGTTGTTCTATCATATTCAAATGGTTGGGTGTCTTGAACCCTGCAACGCCAGATGATCTACCAAGACTTTATGCTTGGCACACAGACATGGGGAAAGCCTTCAGCTAACTAAAAGAAATTAAGTCATTGGAAGTCAATTAAAATGTATGGCAGAAAAAAAAGCCTCCAATTAACACTTTATTTTTAACATGATGGCCAACAGTATAAAAAATCCAATAGTTTCAAGTTCATTTATTACTGAAAGGTGATTTGGCCTTCAAGAAAAACCAAGACTTATTCTTTTTTTATATAAGGTACATAAGCATCAGGGAGATTTCTCTTCATGAGAAAGCAGAGAGTATTTTCAAGTTATCACTGGAAAAATCATGCACTGGAACTGGCAGAGTGATTAACTGACTTTAGGCAAGTTTTACTGTGTCAAGACTTTGGCATGTCATTTGTTGGAAACCTTTTTCAGTGAAAACTATCCACACCTACCAGATGTGAATTCTGAACAGAATCCTGCATACTCAACTTTTCCCTTTGACCCTTATTTACAGCGTGGGATTTCTAACAACATCTCTTCTGAAATAAAAACTGTGGCCAACTATGATAAATTTGTGCCTAAGAGACATTTTTAAGATACTCTGCATCCAAGAACACACCACAATGTGATTTTATAAATAATACCACACCAACCACCAGGAAAACTAACTTTCCAATTCTTTTACATGAATATTTTTCAGAGCGTTGTTTTGAACAGAGCAAAAATTAGTAACAGTTGGGAAAAACAATTTTCCACAAAAAAAAAAAAATCTGTGAAGACCCTAGGGAACAGGAAATATAACTTACAGGATCTAATTAGTATGTGCCAAGCAGTGTTAGATGCCTTACATACATCATTTAATTGTCCTACCCTTCACGGGCAGGCACACCGTTTTCATCTCACATGTGATAATCAAGCTTAGAAAAGTTAAATAACTAGCTAGTTAGTGACAAAGCTAAGACCCAAATCCAGCTGTTACTTCAGAGCTCAAGTTCCTTTCACAAGCCTTTGAAATTTAAGAAAATATAGTCTTTTATATCCGTAAGCTATAGTCCTACATTATCATACTTGACCTTATAGAAGTATTTTCGAAAATCAAGCGTAACTGAGCCCAGGCAATCCTCAGCCCAAATGGGCTGACCGTCACTGTTGTGTCAAACTCAGCCCCTCTAGTCCCTAAGAAACACTTCTGGGCTCCTGTCTTGCCCTACAGCACCACCTAGGGATACCATGGGGAGACTAAGGGCAGGCAATAGCTAAAGCAAGGACAGGCCTCATTCTGCAAACTTAACCCCTGCAGTGCAAGTAACAGTGAGCTAATTCAGGACAGTGCTTGGTTGATGGAGCAGTGGGGCAAAGTGATCTGCATCATTTAATTGCAGTGGAAAGAAATTGGAATCAGGTGGATGGAGATTCTAGTTTTTAGCGTGTCACCTTGGGCTCATCTCTGAGCCCATTTCTCATGTTAAAAAGTAGCTTTGTAAAAATGGCAGGAGGCGGAAAATCTAGCACATCCACTTATCCAGAGGGCCAAGATGTCTTGTTAGTGAATTAAGCACTTACTCTCTATCAATGGGGATAAAGAAGTTTCAGGACATGGGGATCCCATCAATGGGGTCTGTACTCCAGTGATGGGGTAAGAAGGGAGCCATATCAGAAAGGTGAGAATTTCCTTCTTACAGTTAAGGGGCAGTTAGAGATTTTACAAATGGGTGGCCAGCAGAGGAAACTGGGGGTTCTTCATGAAAGGGATCCTGTGAGGGAGTTGTTAACTTTGGGAGACATGAGCCACTGAGGACTTGCTTGGCAAGAAATATAGGTAGGGAAGCACAATGTCCTCTCTTGACTAGATAAAGATTCTTCTTATATTTTGCCAAACACGGATGCCTCTTACAGATGTAAGAAAATATTCTGAAGCCAATATAATTGCGTAAATGACAAAAGCTTTTCCTTCTCTTATAACAAACTTTCTTCTAAGAATAAGGTCATTTCTGGACTAAATGCAATTATCACTAAACCAAGGCAAAAATCCTATTTGTCAGATAGTCTAGTTAGCCTATTAATAAAATAACACGCATTTCACCATAATGGTCATTTAAAAATTAGACGTACTCAAACAGCATTTGAAACTATCATAATTGTCTATTATTCAGATAAAAATTTCTAAAAGGCAAGATAGAACATGTATATTACCTCCTACATCTATGAAGTGTTTTGCAGCCAAGCCAGAACGTGGAGCTAAAAAACAAAAAAAAAAAGGAGAAATTCACTATTTAAAGAGGGAAGGGCAATATTGGATATAATTGACACAATTTAAGCATGTTACTCTCATCTCTCATAACACATTCATCTTAGTTTTAGCAGGTGGTTCTGAGTTAAAGAATATATTTATCATACTGTATTACCAAACTAGAAAAGTTTAGATAAATCTGACAAGGTTTAATCTGAAGCCATCTTAAGCCAGTTGCACACAACTGCAGTCAATTGAGGATCTGTGGTGGTGCAGCTGTAGACTGCTGCAATGAAATGAAAGTTGATCAAGTGGGTACAACCACAGACAACTCTGTGAAGAAATCGGCCACAAAATGAGGACGGCAGCTGGTAGGAACATGAAACTGAAGAAGAGGACTTCTGTTTTAAGATGGGAGTTCTGAGCATGTTGCAGTGTAACTGGGAAGAAGGCAAGCAGAGAGAAAAGGGTGGTGGGCAGGGTCGTACATAAACTGGATCAAAGAGCAGCAGAACTTAGCCTAGGACTGGGGACTCTTTCCTACTCATGATTCAGATGCCAAGAGACATACCTGTATGAAACAAATAAATCAGAGTAAGATAAAAGGTTTAAAATTAGTCAAGCAAAATGCCAAAAACTAAACCTTAAGAACTCAATTTCACTATGCTTTTCATTCTTACTATTCTTTTTATTCTTAATAAACATAAAAAGCTAAGTTTATACCTTATCCTTGCTGATTTGAGCCTCAGACCTACCATTAATTATCCTATCTTCTAATATTTTATTCCAGAATAACTTAAATCAGAAAACTTTGTCAATAAACACTGCTGCCCCTTCTTGCCTTTTCTTTTATCTCATACTACCTCCTGATTCCCCACCCCACCCCCTAGAATACACTGAAAATGCAGTCAATGCTGACAAAAAGAGATAAAAAAGAGAACTCATCTCAATTTTCTTTTAAGGCTGAAGTATTAGTTCTCTCAGTCATGGCTAACAAGGTAGTGGTAGTCTAGCCACTACTTTCCACTCCTTGCAGGTGAAGGGTAAGTTTCATTTGCTCTGTTTACTCTCAAGTTAGTCAGAAATTATGCTCTTGAAAAGAACTTTTAAATCTCTTTCCAGTGACAACTGACTCACTCCAGAAAAGTCAAACTATTGACTTGTACTCCATTTTGCCCTAGCTCTTCCTGCTATGAAGTGCTTCCATCTAGTCCATTGAAGAGTATGCCTTACCCCAAAACACCACATACAGAAAAACCCAAGGGGGAAAAGGCTAAGTGGCCTCGTATACACTGGGACTGCTGAGGTTAGTTTTACTCTCATGAAGAATGCCATGTGCCATTATACTAAGCCTGTCTTTACCTTCCTACATATATATATTAGCCATTCTCATCACCACCTTCACAAAGAAATCTGACTTCATAAGCAACCTGGACCTTAAAGGGGAAGTTAGCGTTAACGCTGATAAAAGTACCAGTTAAAAATCACCTATTTGCAGTTTTTCTCACAATGAGTAGCTATTTGGGCCAATGTGAGCCTCTTGAAAGATTAAGGAAGCAGAAAAAGACCACAGAGACAAAAGGAGATACAGGCATACCTCGTTTTATTGTACCTTGCTTTATTGTGTGTCATAGTTACTGCCCCACCCCCCGCTTTTTTACAAATAGAACCTCCAACAGCAAAAAGATTACAACTTGCTGAAGGCACAGATGGTTAGCATTTTCTTAGCAATAAAACATTTTTAAATTAAGGTATGTACATTTTTTTAGACATAATGCTGTTACACTTAACAAACCACAGTATAGTGTAAACATAACTTTTATATGCACTGGGAACCCAAAATTCATGACTTGCTTTATTGCAATATTTACTTCACTGCAGTGGTTTGAAAGTGAACACACACTATATCTCTGAGGTATGCCTGTATGTAAATAAAAGTTTTCAAAGGTTGTATTTGCCATCGCAGATGCCACCTCTTTATTTTATGACAGAATAAGCAATAGCCCTTCTCTTATACTCCAAATGAAACTAAGATAAAAGGGAATGACAAATAATTACCTATGTCTTAAATCACTTACCTACTCTTCCATAGCACCCAGAAGGAAGAGCTATCTGAATGTCTGTTTTCACGAGTGTTTTCTCCATAGGTGGTACTGTGTAATCATAGGCACTAAGAAAATATAGGAAAAAAAGTAACTGGTATTTAGATATAATAATTCTCCATGAATTTTTCTGATGAGAGGTGACAACATGTAAATAAATGAATTCTCTGAACAATTTGGTTGGGAAATTGAGGTAATTCTTTAGCAGAAGGCAGAAAAGATAGACTTTTAAAAGGTATATACTTCAGTAACAGTATGAAAAGAGGAAGAGAGAAGAAAGAAGAGTAATAGCTAATATTTATTACGACTTACTAAGCCCCAGGCACAGTTCTAACTGCTTTGTATAACTCATGTCCTCACAACAATCCTCTAGCAATTACAGAAAATATACAGAAGTGGGTAGAGAGCTGTGTTGCATCTGTTCTGCTCATCTTGGTAGTGTACTAAGCTGTGCCCATGGATTTCACTGGCTGAAGGAGAGGTGACCACTGTGAACAGCCCTGGAGATTGACACCGTTGAGGAACGGATTCTCTAAGGTCCACCCAGAAAATGCTGCTATTGTTGCTGACTGTGGCCCCCTCATTAATAGAAATTTAAGAGATCTTGCAATAAGCAGGGCTGGAATTTACTTTGAATACCTTAATTAAGGCTGGTAAAAGCAGTACTGTGTCTACTTCTTTCAAAAGAATTTCTTCTCTTCATTGTTAAACCCTCATTTATTAAAGATAAGTTATATTCATGTTTTTTTTCAATATGTACAGTCACCTTTTATTAGGAGGATGCTTAAAGTACCTTAAATCAGTCTTTCCTATGACTCACAGAACTGCCCAGACATGTAGTTAAACTACTACATTCTTTCTATTCTTGAAAATTAAGTGAATGAATTATATCTTTCAGCTGCAAGACTATATACCTCACTTTTCTTTTCTCCCTTACTATCATCACACTTCCCTTCCCTCATACTTATAACTTAGATCAGTAGTTTTAACATCAGAATTACCTGGAATGATTTAAAATACATCCTAAGGATTTAGTCATATAATAAATATCCCCTACCTCCAATATCACTTTTCAACTACCTTCATGGTTATAAGAATTGGGTACAGTAGTCAACAGTAAAAAAGCACTGAGTTCAGGGTCAAAAATCCTATTAATTTCGCACCTTTGAGCTATCAATTCAGCTCCTTACAAACTCATCGTAAAAAGTAACATGTCTACTTCAGGATTGTTGCGAGAATTTAAAAAAAATATGGGAAAGTTTTTAGTATAAGTAAAAAGTCTACAAATGAAAAGATGGTAGTATTACCAACATGCCTGCTTTTTGTATTTGGACCCTTTCTTAAATTTCCAGTCCTTAGATCGAACTTAAATAAGAATATGTGAAATTTTATTAAGCCTTTATTAAGCAGTCTTCCTTAATCCTTCTTAGGTATTTTCATAATCAGAGTCTATGCTCCCACCATGGCTTTTCTTTTGGGCATGGCATCATGTTCAGGTCTTGAAAGCCAAGGTGAGCCTTATTAGTCTCTATCTTCCATGTGGAGAGGGTACAATGAATGGCATTTACTGATATTTACCCTTCTACACTTTTTGCCCAAATAACTATTGAATTTATGCTTGAGGAAAGCTGAAATTTTCAACGTAAAAAAGGGCGGAAACCTACGTATATGCAAAAAAAAGTGATCTTTTAAGTGACTGCTTCAAGCTGCGGTAGCAGAGGGCCTGAACAGAAGAAGTTAAGGCGACTGAGAACTCTAAAATCCGAGAACTGGGTCTACTCTGCGGGGGCAGGGATGGCAGGGACAGAGGGCGGCCTCATCGCCCGGCTCAGCCTCCCTCGCGGGCGTGGGCGGCCGGCAGTCGCCACTCACCTGTAGAGGTCATAGCCCGCGGCCCGCGCAGACCCCTTGGTCGGAGCGGTGGCGTGCTCCGAGAGCCGGACGAAGCGGAGCCGTATGGCGCCGTCCTCCGCAGGCCGGGCCCGCTTGCTGGGGGAGATGGTGGGCAACTCTTCAGAGGAGGGCATGGCAGACAGAAAGCGGGAAAGAGGTAGGAGAAAGAAAGAAAGAAAAGGGGTAGAATGAGGCCGGCCGGTGGGAAACTCACTGTTTTAAACTTCCCGCCAGCAACTCCCCGCCCCGCCCACGCCTCCTGGTGGACGAGCCCACCGTTTGAAGGAGGGGGGACAAAATTCAAATTGTGGGGCTGGAATCGCTCTTCCGACAGCAGATTTGAGACTAGAAGCCACCGACCTTCTTTAAACTTTCCAAACTTAGCACACGGGCCCAACGCAGGAGCACAGATCCGTGGCCTGCCCCGCACACAGCAGAAAACCAACCCTCCACCCCCACGGGAAGGTCCGAATGGACTCGCTCTCGCGCCTTAGGCCTGCGCGCCCTCCCGCCTCCCCAGCCAATCAAAGCGGGAAGAGCCGCGTGGCTCCTGCGGATCCGCCGGCCTCCGCCCGGTCCCGCCGCCAGGGGCGGGGCACCCCGCCCGCCTCCCATCCTCCCCACGCCTTAAGGAGCCTGGGGCCCCGGCGTTACTGGAGCCTTGGCCTCCTCTGCTCAGTCTGCGAGCGCCGGTCGGCGGCCGTGGCGCCCCCAGCAGCGCGGCACCCCGCGGGGCGGCATGGAGGTCACGGAGGGGCGGGCCCGGCCCCGCCAGGGCCGCCATCGGGACACTCGGCCGTGCGCCGCGCGCGCCTTTAAACACTGAGCGAAGCGAAGACGGAAGGAAGCGGCTGAGCGCAGGGCGCGGGCCCAGGGGAGTCATCCGCCCCGAGCTCAGGCGCTCGTGGGCTGTTCCGCCCCGGCAGGCGCGCGCCGGATCTACACCCGGAAGACGCGCGTCCCGGGAAGTGACCCCGGAAGCAGTAACCGCCTCCTTCCGAGAGGCGCTCGGAGGCGTCGAATCAGCCGCCCGACCTGGCGCAGGCCCTGGGCAGGAAGCGGCGCCGCCTCTGGCTGTCTCTGCCTCATTCATATCCTCATGTTCTTCTGGCCCCCTGTTCAAAAGACTTAACAGCGAGGCCCGGGTGCGCGGGTTCAGCGCATCCGCCGACTTACCTAGGGCGGCGCCGCCCGCGGCCATGTCTCCCCAGGCCCGCAAAGCAGAGGAACCGCACGACAGTGCCGGTGGCGCTGCGCCCCGCGCTGTCGGCAAGGCAGCGAGGATGCAAGATGGTGTCCTGTTACTCTTAAAGGGGGCAGGAGCTTAAGGATCAGTGGGAAAGACACCTCGGTTGAAATCCGAACGCTGTTCGGGTGACCCCACAGCAGCACAGAAGGGGACCCGTGGCCGTAAGCAAAACCAGTGCCTTGGGCCAGGCTATTGTTGCTTACAGTGGGGATGAGCAAATCACTTTCTATATAATTGTAAAATTGGATTTTCTACAAGTATCTGCAGTTATCTCCGGAACTGAGGTAAAAAAAACCCTGAAAGTCGAATTGTAATGCAATTTGTCAAAATAAAGACAAACTATAGAAGGGCAGTTTTAGGGGAAAAAAGGTTAGGTATTGTGGAAGTTTTCAGACTTCTTGCTGTGTCCTTCCTTACAGGCCTCACCTTTTCAGTTTCCTTTACAGGTTCCTCTTCAACTTTGGAATTCCTCTGGATGAGGAGGTTATGAATTATACTCTGTCTGCATTCTCCTCCCATAGCTTTAAATATTACACGTGCCCTGCAGACTCCCCAAATTCATACCTAGAGCAACAAAATCTTCACTCTCCTATTTCTCCAACCTCAGCGAGGGTCATCATCCCACTCACCTCTAGTGCTTCTGGCTACAGTGGCTCTGGACCAGTTTCTAGACTCACCAGACTTTCCTGCTTGGGAGTCTGTTCACATCCTTAGTTTATGCTTCATATGTTTCAAGTCTCAGATCATCTCAGGCCTTCCAGGACAAACAACTGAAGTAGCTTCCCTGTGTTCCTTTCACCATTTTCTATCACAGTAATTAGGTTTTTGGGTTTTTTTTTTCTTTTCACTTGTCACTTATTTGTACTTCTTTTGTGCATTTATTTTTTGTTCACTATTTGCTCTAGTAGACATAAGCTCTATGAGTGCTATGTCCCCATGTCTTCATTCACCAGCATATTCCTGGGGCCTAGTTTAGTGCCTAGCTCAGAACGGTGCTTGATAAATATTTGTTATATGAATGAATGATAGAGATAGCATTGCCTATTCCATTAGGTCCTTGTATATGATCACTTCTCAAAGTCTTGATTTTTTTCATTTAATTTTTAATCAAATATTAAATGGAAAGTTCCAGAAATAAACAGTTTATAAGTTTTAAATTGTGGGCTGTTCTGAATGACGTAAGGAAATCACGATGTTCTGAGGAGGTGAATTATCCCTTTATCCAGCATTTTCAGGCTTTATGCTCTCCAGCTGATAGTTACTTAGTAGCCATCTTGGTTATTAGATCCACTGGCATGGTTATCGCAGTGCTTACGTTCAGGTAATCCTTATTTTCTTAATAATGGCCCCAAAGCCCAAGAGTAGTGATGATGGCAATTTGGATATGCCAAAGAGAAGCTGTAAAAAGCTTCCCTTATGTGAAAAAGTGAAAGTTTTTGAAAAATTTTAGGAAAGAAAAAAATCATATGCTGAAGTTACTAAGATCTATGGTAAGAATGAATCTTATGGATCGGAAATAGTGAAGAATCCTTGCTAGTTTTGCTGTTGCACCATGAATTGCAAAAGTTATGGCCACAGTCAATGATAAGTGCTTAGTTATGACAGAAAAGGCATCAAGTTTGTGGGCAGAAGACATGAACGGAAAACAAGTTCCAACATGTTGTGACAGAAAGCATTGAGCCTAAATGACTTCAGCAAGGGATCTCCTGAAGTGAGTGACACCAAGCCATTTACCATAAGCAAGGGATGGTTTCACAGATTCAAAAATAGAGTTGGACAGAAAAATAAAAATTACTGGAAAGGCAGCATCTACTGATAAACTGTTGCCACATTTCTGGCAAAGTTGAAAAAGTCGATGATAGAGAATGGGTAGAATGGATATTATCCAAAGCAAGTCTTCAATTGTCATGAAACCAGGCTCTTCTGGAAGAAGTTGCCCAGTAGAACCTATTGTAATTAAAGTGCAAAGGAGGCACCAGGGCATAAAACATTGCAAGGACAGATTAACTCTGATGCTATGTGGCAACACTGCAGGGCATGTGATAAAGCCAGGGGTAGTGTACAGAGTAAAGAACTTACACCCTCTCAAAAACAAAAATTATCTGCCTGTGCTGTGGCAACATAGTAAGAAAACATGGGTGACAGCCATCTTATTTACATTACTATTCCACAAATGCATTCATTACAAAAAGGATGAGTACAGTACAATATTTTGAGAGAAATCGTTGGACCACATTCACGTAACTTATTGTTATAATTCTATTTTATTATTGTTAATTTCTTACTGTACCTAATTTACATTAAACTTTATCATAGGTATGTATGAATAGGAAAAAACAGTATATATATATAGGGTTCAGTACTCTGCAGTTTACTGTAGGTATCCACTGGGGAACCTGGAATGTGTTTACCTCTGAGAAGTGATTTCTCTCTCTCCTTTTAATAAAAACTTATGTGGCGATTATGCCAGTTGTATTCTAAGTGTTTTTAAATCACAACAACCAGAGGAAACAAGTGTTATTATTATCTCCATTTCACAGATGGGGATACTGAAGTACAGAGACGTTAAATAATTTGACCAAGATCACACAACTCGCAAACAGCAATAAGGCCAGAATTCAACTTCAGGTAGTCTGGCTTCAGAGTCTTTGCACTTAGCCACTCTGTCCTGTAGGTTTATATGCGCCCTACTGAGACTGTGGTAACTCTTAACACTGACCATGCTGCTGGCTGTGTCCCCCAGGTCTGGGAAAGATATGTGTAGTAAATTAACCAGGCATCCTTAGTTTCACAGCTTCCATGCCCTCCATGCTGGAACACTTCGTCACTAGGCCACACTGGGTTTTCCTCCCACCGCATTGTCCTCTTCTCAGTCTCCTTTATGGCTTCACTTCTCAGCCTCTCTTTCTGTTCACGATAAAAAGCCTGGGAGTCTTGCCCCCCCCCCACCCCTCTCAGATCTTCCCTTATCTAAAAATAGTCTCCTCCTATGTACCACCTAATGCTTTACTCTATTTGATTTTTCTTCAAAGCATGTACTGCTACATGAAATTACATATTTATTTCACTTCTTTGCTTTCTCCTCTAGCACGTAAGCTCCATGATGGACTTAAACTATTTTAACTTGGGTTCTTTTTATATGCTCTGTCTTTCTTTTGCCATTTTTTGCCTTCTTTAAATTTTATTATTTTAATTTTAATTAGTTTGATTATTGTCATTTTTCATTTTTCCCTCTGCTAATTGAGAAGTTTTAGTCTTTGCTTCTGTTGTTTTAGATAAATGAAAACACGCATGCTAAATTCATTGGTGGCTAAAATCTAAAAATTATCTTTCTCCCAGATAACACAAAAACTTGAGAAAGAAAGCTTTTACTCCATTAACCCTTCTTTTGACATATATACAATTATTGTCTAGTATTTTAAGCATATCTTTTTTTTGAATCTCAGTAAGGATTATTATCATCACTCCTTTTTGCCGTCATTTAAAGAAATGCTTACCCAGACTTTTATTGCTTTCTTTGCTTAACTTTCTGCATCTCAAACTTCCATCTGGGATCACTATTCTTTTGCCCAGAGTCTCTATGAAGAGGTTTCTCCAATAGGTAAATTTTCTCTTTTTGCCAGTTTGAATGAAACTCTCGAACTCTTGCTCAGGGGGAATGCATTTTTTCACAATCATTCAGGAATGGAAGAGGTGAGAACATTAATGGAAAATTATTATAATTCCCCATAATGGCACAATTCTACTGTGTTTGAATTTAGAACATTCCAATATGGGCTAGAATATCTCATTTATGATGCCACAGTTCTCCTTTGCTAAAGATATATGTAAGCCAATAAATGACAGAAGCCATACTTTGGGTTCTGTTGCCAAAATTCAGAAGTTCTCCTTTTTTTCAAACCCAGAGATTTTGTTTATACCACAGATTAAGCACCAGAGTAAAGCTGAGGGTGAGTGAGATATATGCCTATCTTTTGTAAAAGGGTAATTGAAATAAGGGATATAGGAAAGAAGAACAAATATATAGGCAGATCAATTTTGGTAAAAAGTACATATGTATGTTGACTATCTGAAAGTTCATTCTTTCAAAATTGTTTGGTCCAGAATACCATCTGGATATCTCTTGGAATATATTGTTCCCCTAGGAGTATCCATAGCCCAATTTAAAAACACTAAATCATCATATAACTTGTGAAACTCACAGATATGTTTCCTGCCAGGCTCTTGGGAAGAACACCAAGATCAAACACATGCTTTCATAAGAGCAGCACGTGAATCTTAAGCATATAAGTAAGTCATGAGATGGACACTGAGTTAAATGGCAGATAAATATGTAAGGAGCTAGCTGATAGTAAACAAAGCAAGCATTTATTGCTACAAAAGTGCTTTGAACTAATTCACAAATTACTGCCTTATTATCCTACAGAAGTTTAAGAAGATCGAAATAGTTAGCATACAAACTCAGAATTACAGTTCTCACTAACACACTGAATGCCCAATCTCTTAACATAATCATGATGAAAATCTAACTCTGAATTATGCCAGTGTGTGTAGAAGTAGAAGGAGATGAAATTTCTGTAATTGCAGCCCAGAGAAGGACTATTATTTCATTTTAAAGTATCATTGAGTTTTCAGGAAGTAAAGAAAATAAAAGCAGAAGGCTTATGAGCCAGGGTACACATGAGAATCAACTGGAAAGCTTGGCCAAAAGTACATGTCCAAATCTCACTACAAACTAGCTGCTAGAATCTGCAAGGTGATTCTTGCTGACCACCCCTGGTTAAGAACCACTGCTTTAGGGAATTTATTTCTAGGATATCTGTTTGGGCCAAGACATGCTGGAAACAATTCTTTTACATTTAACCATTATTATGAGCTTTTCCAAAACCTGTGTACTCTGGACTGTTTGATAGAGACTTCATTACTTAAATACAGAGGGAGGCCCAAGTCCTTCATTCTTAGCAATAAATTTATAGTATAATTTTACTCAGAATAATTGCATACCAGGCAGAATTTGGAATCTTTGCTTGTTCCTTGGTTAAGCCTAATGGATGCTATTAAAGCAAGTTACAAAATGTGTCCTACCAACAGTTAAGTAGGATCAAAAGTCTGAAACTTACTGTAGAAAACAAAGTGAAATTTTGAGCAATAAGAAACTTAATATATTTGACAGCTTTAATTACAAGAGTAGACAAAGAGGAGAGTGTTAGGGGAAGGCAGATTGTATGGACTAAACTGGAAAGCTATTCAAGACCTAAGTCAGTGCTAGACTTTCGCTGTCTCTCCTGGCTTGCATGATCTCTTTTGAATCATGTCTCCCTCTTTTATTCTGAAGAGCATATGATTGAAAAATTGGCCTTGTAATTATTATAATGTAACTATCCTTAATGACTAGTTCCTGAATCAGAGGCTAGTTGTATGATCCGGTGTTTTTGAGGTTAATTGTATGATCCACTCTGGCCAAAGTAGCAGAACTGATTTTACTCCAGCACACCAACTGTTTCTATCACTAGGGCATCATAACCTGAAAACGTTGTGAGACTTTGTAAACTTCTTAGTACATTCCTATTGTTAAACAAGTTTGGTGATAAAATCCGTGGAAAACTTTCTTGAGCAGTCTCTTCAAGCAATCTTTTCTGGTGATCTTCAGCAATATTCACTAACCTACCAGCCTGACCTTTGGCAGGTCCAGAGGAGGCACCTCAGATCTTCTGATGGTCAGAGGATCTTAGTTTGAAAAAATTGCTCATTTGTAGGCTCTTGAATAGGGAAGTCAAATGAATAGAGTGATATTTGACAAGAGTTTATGAAATAAGAGTTTCCAAGATAACCCAGAGACTAACTAGAGAGAGTGGAGAAATTGGAAATTTTTCATGGTGCTAATCCAAGCTAGATGTGATGAAGTTTTCTGTTGTTTATTTCTATAACAAATGACCACATCATATCACCTTAGTGGCTTAAACAATACAAATTTATTACCTTATAGTTCTTTAGGTCAGAAATCTGACATAGGTCCCACTTAGCTAAAATCAAGGTGTTAGCTAGAACGTAATTCTTTCTA
This sequence comes from Cynopterus sphinx, assembly GCA_030015415.1. NCBI lineage: Eukaryota > Metazoa > Chordata > Mammalia > Chiroptera > Pteropodidae > Cynopterus > Cynopterus sphinx. The sequence continues at coordinate 92,083,715 of CM057384.1, read as the reverse complement.
GAGGCTCTAAGGAAGAACCCAATTCCTTGCCTTTTGCAACTTCTGGAGGCTGAACATATTCCCTGTCTTGTGACCACCATCTACCATCTTCAAAGACAGCAACAGAAGGTTGAGTCCTTCTTTGCTGCCATCTCTCTGGTTCTCTGATCGCAGATGAGAAAGGTTCTCCCCCTTTAAGATCTTATGTGATTAGGTTGGGTCCACCCAAATAATCCAGGATTATCTCTAGCTCAAGATCAATAATCTTAATCACACCTGCAAAGTCTCTTTTGCTATATAAGTAATATTCATAGGTTCAGTTGATTAAGACGTGAATGTCTTTGAGGGGCCATTATGTCTAACATAAACTCCTAGAATAGATATTTCAACCAATCAATAGGACTTTCCTGTTAGCTGGGTTGATGGCCCATAAAGTCAATTTGGTATGGGAATGGGATGGAAGAGGTGAAAGAAAGTATTGAGATCAAGCATTAGCCATTTGGGTAATTTCACCCATTTCAGCCATTCTAAGACATATGAAGATCTGTCTGTCGTCTATCTTTAAGAGGAAAACCATAAAGCCATGAAATAATGGAAGCTTCTAGATTTAGGATCAACAAGACTTACAAAAACAGGTCTGTTCCTGAATATTCCCAGGGCGAGCTTATTTTCTCATCTTTCCTGAGAGCACTAGTGCCTCTCCCATGGGCTCCCAGTTGTGAGAACCACCTGCCATTTTCTGTTTCTCTTTCCTCTTATGGGTCCCATCTTGCTCAGGCCCACTTCCTGAATGGAGCAAATGGGCCAAGGAGCAGGGTATAGAAAATGATTGTAAAAATAGAAGATGGTGAATGGCCAACAGACATGTGAAAAGATGCTCAACTTTACTAGCTATTAGGGAAGTACAAATCAGAGCCACAACGAGATATCACTTCACACCTGTTAAAATGGCTGTGATCAACAGGACAAGTAATAATGAATGTTGGAGAGGTTGTGGGTAAACAGGAACCCTCAAACACTGCTAGTTGGAATGTAAATTGATACAGCCACTGTGGAAAACAGTATGGAGATTCTTCAAAATATTAAGAATAGAATTACCATATGACCCAGCAATTCCTCTTCTGGGTATCTACCCCCAAAATTTGAAAACATTTATACATAAATATATATGCACCCCAATGTTCATAGCAGCATTATTCACAATGACCAAGACACAGAAACAACTGAAGTGCCCTTAGGTAGATTGGATAAAGAAGATGTGGTACATACATACATTTGAAACCCATGTAATTTTATTAACCAATGTCATACCAATATATTTAATTTTTTAAAAAATTCAGGTTTACAAAGACAAAAAATAAAAAAGAAACAGAAGATAATGTTGGGGCACACTAGAATTGATATGTGAGTGGAGACCCAACTGGGAGTTGATTTCGGTGTAGGCTAGTGTTTGAGCAATCACTCAGAACAGAATGCAAGCACAAGAGCCTTTGGGTTCTGTTGAGGGTGACTCTAGGAGAAAAGATGCTTAGTTAAAGACACTACCTCAGAAAATTTTGATCTCTTTATTTCTCATTTATGTTGGTTGTACCCGAGTTCCTCCATGACATTGAACAATTAATTGTATAATTTTTCTGTTGATAGCATACAATTTTTCTAAATTAAAAAAAAAAGAAGACAGGAATGAAAGGGTTATGCTTTTTATCCATGTCTCTGTGAACAAACCAAGTAATTACCTTAACTCAAATGGCTGCTGAAACTCTCCGCATTTTGATGTGCACACTGTTACTCTTGTTACTAAATCTCTGCATACTTCCTGGGAAGTTAATCCCGAATTAGGAAAACTGATTAAAATAAAAATGGGCCAAGTTCCTGATTTTTATATTCATAGATACAAAATTTCTGTGAGGATATGTGCAATGCAAATTGAATTACCTTCCAGAGTAATAACAACAACAACAACAACAACAACAACAAAAAACGGAAACTGAAACAATGGTAAAATATGGGTATTCAAGCAGAGAAATGTGTAAATTAGGTTTGCTGTGGTTTCAGTTGATTGTGATTTAATTCTGCCCGTCAAACAACCTTTACTTGCTAAGCTACACAAACTCAATTCTCTTCAGTCTAATGTAGATATTAACCATTTTTCATGTAGTAACATTTCTTCAAATTGTACACTTTTAACAAGAGGTTTTTCACTGAACTTTGAAGACAGCATTATTAGTCCTTATAAGTGTTTTAATCACTGTCTTTCTGATTGCCTTTAGGAGAAAAGAGCAGTTGTAAATGTTCAAAGAAAAGTCAAAAAGGTGAAAAGCCATTGTTTTTGTGCCTATAGGCACAGGCAAAGTGAAATTAGCATTAAGGAAATAATGTAGAAAATTCAAGTCTCCACATTAAAAAATGAATTGGATTAATTATAATGTCTTTGTTACATAGCTTTCTTTTTTTTCCCTCCAGACCCACTCCCTGTTCCTGTCTACCCTGCTTTCTGTCCAAGATGCTGAACTGTGTGGACCTCCCCAATCAGCATTCTTGTCCTCTGGTTTGCATTTGGGTTTGAGAATAGACAGCCCCAGCAGGAGGTCAGGGAGAGAGAAGGGTAAAGTTAAGGTCTCTCTGGATGGCCATGTCCCTCCACTGAAGACCACTATTCTCGTCAAGGTTGCCCTTTCTTCCAGACCCTGGAAACTGCTTTCTCCACCTTTCCCTTCAGGTTTGCCACTGATATAAGCTTGAGGGTACAGTGTACTTTTGTGGTCTCGGTTTCCCATATCTTGCCCATAACTTTAGAAATACCCTCTTTAGTAAACATTATTCAAATTATCTGAATTGGACTGTGCTGTTTTATATTACAACCCTTACAAAAACAGAATCCAGTTCATTTAGTCTTATATCTAAATTCCCACATTCTGGGGCCACCATCATCTCTTACCCAGACTACTAAAGTGATCTTCCTACTTCTTCTTTTTATGGATCAAAAACTTTTAAAAGTTTCCCATCACAAATATAGTAAAATCCAAATTCCTTACCATGGCTCAAAGATCTGTATGATCAGGCTCTTATTCAACTTCACTTTGAGTCACACTCATCTCCTAGGTACTAGGGCACGCCAAGTTCTCTTTTGCCTATTGTTCGCTTTGCCTGGTCACTTCTGCTCCTTGCTCTTCATATGGTTAGCAATGTCAAAAACAAAAACCAAATAGGTAAGGAGATAGATTTTATTCAGGCTATTGCAATAGGGAAAGCAACCCACATCTCAAGATTAGAGTGTGTAGCTTCCTACGGTTGCTGTAACAAATTACCACAAAATAAGTGGTTTAAAACAATAGAAAATTATTCTCTTATAATAAGGCCAGAATTCCAAAACGAATCTTAATGGCTAAAATTAAGGTATTAGCAGGGTTGTGCTACTACTAGAGGGTCTAGGCAAAAGACTGTTTTGTGGCTTTTTCCCACATCTACAGCCAAATTCCTTGGCTCATGGTTCCTTCCTCTATCTTCAGAACCAGTAGTATAGTACCTTCTCTCTGCCTCTGCTTCTCTCTGCTTCCATCTCTTGGCTGCCTTCTCTTCTGTCTATAGGCAAATCTCCTTCTTTCTTCTTACAAGATACTTATATTTGGATTCTACCCTGATAATCCAGGATAATAGCCCCATTTCAAGCTCTTCAATTACATCAGCAAAAGCCCCCTTTCCATATAAGGTAACATTCATAGATTCCAAGGATTGGGACCAGTATATCTTTCAGGGGCCATTATTCAGCCAAACACAATGTGTCTCAGCAGGGTGGTTTTACCTTAGATTTTTATAGGGAGAAGCAGGCAAGATACAGGTGAGGTTATTTACACTTGGAATTATTTTTCAACCACCAAAAGATGTTTTAATGGAACAGGAAATGTTTATTTCTATGTCCAGCTAGTTTTAAGGAGAAAAACAATTCTAATCTTTGCTGATTACTCATTAGACAAAGAGCAAAGTTAGAGGGTCTACCTCTGACCTTGTCAGCAGATTCAGACAAAAAAAGAATGGTCAGATTTTGGCCTTGCCATAGGTAAACATGGGAGTCCTCTACAAGTCTTATGGGAGTCATGAGAAAGAATGGAAAGAAAGTTTTATTTAAACCATGTAGGGAATGGTGGTTTACTACAGTTAGCTGTTTTCTAGAACACAAAGGGTGGAGATTAGAAAAAAAAGAAAGCTTTGGGGAGATTTTTTTAACCATCATTGCTTCCCAAGAGTGTAGGGCTCAATAACTCATTGTTAGTACCTTCTTTTCAAATATTTTTTCATAGATATACTCCCTGAATGCCCTGAGTACTGCCCTTTCCATGATTCTGCCATAGTTTCCTCTTTATTTCTTTCACAGTATTTTTAATAATTCATAATTATTTTGTTTACCTGTTTACTTATCTATCTAGGCCATAAACATGGCTGTCTTATATCTTAAGAGCTTAGAATAATGTATCTTTACATTCTTAGAGTCTGGCACATTTTTATTGAATTGATAAAAGAAACAATACCAGACGGCCAATAAACTCTTGAGAAACTGTCCAGTAATCATCTCATTGGTAGTGAAATATATGAGGATAATAACAACGAGATAAACAAGAGAGTCAAAAATTCTAAGCAGGAGAACCCACATGTTCAGAGACACACAGAAGTGTGTGTGGAATGTGAGGCATGCCCAGTGTGGGGTTTGGGTTTGAACTAGTGGGGTGAAGTTCCATAGATAGTCGGAGACTAGCCCCCAGAAGAGATTAGGCTTTATACTTCCTATTCCCCTCAGTGATCTGCTTCATTCATTCTTTTGACAAATATTTGTTGAATGCACACCATGTGGTAGGCACTGGTCTAGACTTTGGGGACATAGCAGGAAACAGACCAGCCAGACAAAACTTAGTCTGACAGTAGACAGAATAAATGATTAAAATAAATAGTATTAAGGAAAAAAGCAAAGTAGAAGAGTGAGATGTGGAATGTAAGCTTGTGATTTATAAAGAATGGCCAAAGAAGGCCTCCCTGAGAATATGCTGTCTGCCAGGTGTGGGGATGAGGTGGGAGCAGCAAGGGGGTGTTTAACTGAACTTGAAGGATGTGATATGTGGGGGAAAGGCATTCCAGGCAGAGGGCACAGCAAATATCAAGGTCCCAAGGTGCAAACTCACCTGTAAAAAAGCTGATGTGGTCTAAACAGAGTGCTGGGGGTTGAGGGGTACACAGTTGTAGGAAATGAGATCCCAGAAGTGAGGGAGGAGGACTACTATTATAGGGCCTTGTACGCTTTTATAAGGACAGTGAGTTTTCCACTGAGCGAAATGGTAAAGCCATTGGAAGATTTTATAAGAGTAGGGACTTGTTTTATTTTATGTAAATAGATTTTAATTCATTTAAAGGATTGCTTGTGCTGCTATGCTGAAATGAGACAGGAAAGAATCAACGCCTGTTGCAGTGATCCAGGTGAGAAATGATCTGGGAGGTAGCAATGGAGATGGTGAGAAGTGATTAGATTGTGGGTATCTTCTCAAGTCAATAGGATTTGCTGATAGGTTGGATGTGAGGTGAGGGGAAAAAGTCAAGGATGACTCCAAGATTTATGGCAAGGATAAGGTTGCCATTTATTGAGAGTTAGAAGAGTGCTAAAAATGCTGTCTTGGAAAGGAAGATCAAGAGCTCTGTTTTGGAGACATAAAATCCAAAGTGCACAAGTAATAGTTTTTTAAAAAATAGAATTCATTTTGTAAATGTACCTGTGAGATTAGGGAATCATAGAACTGGTGATTGTATCTCTCCAATATGCTGGTTGCATTAGCAGCTGGAGTAGTTTAACATCTTTCAAGACCTGATATTGCTTACCACTCTGAACTTCTCAACTTCCCTGAGAATATTTCTACCACTTCTTTGTTGGGAGAGGTACAACAGGAAAATCAGAAAATCCAAGTACTTAATTGTTTTGAAGTAATAACTGAGATGTCTGTATATGAAATATTCATTTCCTGATCTCTCAGGCATAAAAGAATAGATGAACTCCATTCGGAAGCTCAGGAAAGCCACCAGCTTTGGGGAAAGAGCAATGTCAGAATAGAGGCCTGTGCTTTGGCCCCCAGGGATCTGGAGCTGAGTCCCACAGCTTGGTAGTTACTCGTGTCTTTCTCTAAAAAGTCCACTGCTTAACTTTGGCCCCAAACAACCCTCTGTTGAGAGATGTTTCAGGCTGAGGAAGAAAGTAAAGGCTCCTTGCTCCAGATGTCATTGCTTGTCACCTTCACTGAAGCAATGACATTCATTACCTGGATATTGGTTCAACCTCTGAGTTCTTTTACATTCTTCATCTTCAACTACCCAACCTGAAAATACACTCTATAAGTCTTATGCAAGAGCGCCATGCACACTGCTTCACCGAAGAGTCATTCCATGTAAATTAATTTTCCAGATAACTGAAGCTTAGCATTCCATCCTTTGATGTCAACCACATGAGGAGGAATTTTTCTGAGAATAAACTGCACATATTCTTGCTTTCTTAAACAGAGAGCATGGTACAAAATTGAACTCTTCTGCCATTAGGCTGCCCTCTCACAAAGTGATGATGTCCTCAGGCTCTAGGGCAGTATGTAGAGTCTGTGCCTCCTACACTTATGATCTTGGACTAATGAGTTTTTGAGGCTTGTATTTGCATTTTAAAAAATGTTTTTAATGTTTTGCTGCATCATCTCTGCTGTCACTTATTGCTAGTTACTGCTTATTTAACATGCTGGAAAACACAGACTGGAAAACCATGTAACCAGAACTGTGAACAAATATTCTGTCTGAGAACTCTGTGTTACTAGTAGAGGACCTCTGAGGTCTTATTTAGTTTTAATGTATTATTATGGTTCTAGATTTCCTGGAACATGGGCATGAATAACTGTGCATAGTGGAATATTTACTTGGATACATCACAGGCCATTTTTAACTTATTATCTGATTTCCAGCTTGAATCTTAGTATTTGAGATATTACCTTTAGACATGTAAGCTAGCTTTTGTGGTAAGCAGAGTTCTAAGATGGTCCCCATGTTTTCTGCCCTGGTCATGTTCATACCTTTTGAATCTCCTCCCCTAAACCTGGGCAGGGCCTACAAGTATGATGGGATACCACTCCAACAAGGAGTTTACCTTAAATGTTTGGCAAATGTGAAAGGATTTTGAATATGTAATTAAAATCTCTAATCAGTTGACTGTAAGTGAAACAAAAGGGAGATTGACCCCAGTAGGCCTGACTTACTCTGGAAAGCCCTTTAAAAGAGGGTCTAGAGGTTAAGAGGTTTTCTCTCTTGCTGGCCTTGAAGAAGCAAACTTCCATGAGTTCTAGAGCAGTAAGCACATTAATTTGGCCCAAACCATGTGAATTTGGAAGAGGATGCTGAGCCTCAGATGAGACCACAGCCCTTGCCTGCAATGTTGTGAAACCCTGAGCAAGGAACCCAGGTAAGCTACATCTGTACTCTCAACTAATGGAAACCGTGAGATAATAAATAGGTATTGTTTTAACCTGATAAGTTTGTTTAATTTATTATGCAGTAATAGTAAATATGACCTCCTATTTGGATTTTGTGTTTAAAAGAGCAAAAGAATGCATTTCACCTTCAGTGAAGGCATGAGTTCACTCAAACTTAATCACGTTGTTATAATAATGACCCCGTCCTACTATGGATAGTATCAATTCTGAGTTTTATTCAGCTCAGGAGATAAAGTGTTGGAACTTGTTAAGATTATATTAATTATTCCTGAGCTTCAGAAAATAAAATATGCAGGGCTGTCAGGGTAGATCCAATCTAACATTTCATTATCACTTTTTTCACTTAGGAGAGAATCATAAATTTTAAAACAAATCTCTTATTTTTTAAAAATCAAAACCCAAATACTAAATATATCAGTAGGTATGTGGTGGGAGTCAACTTTTTTTTTAAGTGCTTACTTATTTTATAAATAAGTGCAACAGAATATAATGATGGTATATCTTACATTTTTTAGTGCTTTATAAAACTTTTTAAAGTTTATTACATGTGGCTTTCACAATATCTGTCACTTCAAACATAAATTAATAGTTACACACAGCCTCTCAGGCAAGTATTTTATTTACTTATGAATTTAATTTTAAAAATATTTTTGAGTAATTATTATGAGTATATGGTAAAAATTAAATCTTTCTCTCCCACTTGTTCCTTATTAATCATGTTTCCTCTCCAGAGTCAACCCTTAGCAGTTTCTTATGCATTCTTTTAGAGGTATTCTATGCAGTTAAATATAAATATTCAAATATATATAAATATTCAAATCATAACTACTCCTCACTAATGTGATTAATTAAGTTAACTGGTTTCCTAACAATGGATCTGTATTCCGAGAATATCTGTATTCCTGATTATGGTTGATGTTTGAATACACTGATGAAACCAAGTTGCTAGTACTTTATATTGGATTTTTTCCATAATTATTCATACAAAACAGTGATACATACTTTTCAGTTTTTGTAGTGTGTCATGTTTTGGCATTGAGTTTATGCTAGCTTTGCGAATATCTGAAGAAGGGAAAGTAATTGTTTTATTTTGTTCTGTTCAACAATAATTTAAATACAATGGTAATTACCTTTTCTTTAAAAGTTTAAAAGAAGCTAACCCAAAAAAATCCTTTTGGTTGATACCGTTCTGGAGCTAATTCTTTGACAATCTTTGTGTTTTATTCTGCAGTACTACATTCTACAAGGTATTTTATTTTTTGTATTAATTTTATTAATATATTTTATTAAAACTTGGTATATTTTATTGGAATTTTAAGATATACGAGTCTAGAGTTTAAAAGGGTATTCTTCTCCAAAGTAGTTCCCATTGTCTCTAGCTCATTTGTAAATTTGTTTATTTTTATTTTATCTTTTGACATTTTTTCTTCCTTTTTAAGCAATAGCAACAAACAAAACTTGAGTTTATCAGTTGTACTGCTTTTATTTTTTTCTGAAAATATTAATGTCTAACACTTAGTTAAGTTATTTGCCATAGAGAGCTAAGCCAGGTACTGTGCTCGGCTGTTAATGAACATGATCTCATTTTCTTGCAACAGCTCTGAAGAGCAGATTTTTAAAATAATCTTCATGTTACGAATAAGAAAATGGATTCTTCAGTAGTCTAAGGAATGATCCCTCCACTAGTAAGAGAAGAAACTGAGATTCAACTTCTGTCTCTATGATTTCAGAACCTCATTTTTCAATTTTACTTCCCTGTTTTTCTTTCTTAAGCTCTTTTTCATGCTTTCCTTTAGTTACTTACTTTTTACAGTTTCTAATTTTCTAACTTTTTAAAATAGAATGTTAACTCTCATTTTTCTTATTTATTAATAAATCTGCTTAAGGTATAAATCTACCTCTGAGTATTGCTTTATCAGCATAAAATGCATTTTGTTATGTGAAATTCTTAATGTCTTTTTTGCTAGAGTCTAAAATTGCATTACTTATTTCTTTTTGACCTGAGTTATTTAGAAAGATTTTCTTTTTCAATGAGTAAGGTTTTTGATGTTGCTCTTTATATATTTGAAAGTAATGTTAGTTTTATTGCATTGTGATAAAATATGGTATTTATTATTTCTACATTTTGAAGTTTATTGAGTTATCTGATACATAATATCTTTTTATAAACACCATAGATTCCTAAAACATGGTATATTCTCTGTGAGGAAGTATTATTTATTATACCTATTAAATCCATTTTTTGGTGTATTTTGAATTCTCTTAATTTTGATCTGTCAAAGGTGATGATATAGGTGAGCTGTTTCCTAAGAAAATTGACTTTCTGTGATTCCTTGTTTCCAACAATTCTTGTATCATTTATGTCAATACCATGCTATTTGTTTATATAAAGTGCCACTATTATTATAGCTATGTTGTGGCTATGCATATTTTATAAATATAAAATGACACTCTCCTGTTCTTCCGAATTCTATTAGTCTTATATTTTGGAATATTGCCACCTCTATACTTTTTGTTTGAATGTTTCTATATATTTTTGTTTATTCTTTTGTTTTTAGCCTTTTTTATATATAATTTAGAATATGATCCTAGCAGATAGAAAAGTTTGATTTTATATTTTAAATTAAATATGATATTCTTTGAGATAAACACATTAATAGTTTCTGTTTTTTATCCTGTATGTGTGATCATCTATTCTATTGTATAATTCTAACATATTTTATAATTTATTTTTTTTTAATGAGAATTTCTTTTACTTTTTTTGGATTTTTTTCTTGTTTTTATCTCCTTTATGTATTGGAATTTACATACATTTTTAATTCCTTTAGAAGACACATTTAAGCTATTTTTAAAAAATCATACTCAAACCTATAATTTTCCAAATTACTAATGCCAGTAACAAAATAATGTATGTTGGTTTTCCCTTGTAAGGAATGCTGCATCACTAGAACTCTTAGTGGCAGTGAAGTCCTATTGTGTGGAAAATTGGAGACATCTACTTTGAGTAGGACTCTGAGTAGAATCAATTTTACTTCTGTTTTTCTTTTCTATATGAACAAAAATTATATTTGATATAAAATTCTATACCATTATAAGCCCTAAAAAGGTATCTCAATTAATGTAACAAAAATCCTAAGTGATAGAATGTTATGTCCTAATTTAAATGGCAGAGATTTTTCTTCCTTAATGGGATCTAAAATAATGGTGTGTTTAGAATGATGTCACAGATGAGATGAAATCTTATACGCTGTTTGAAAACATTTTTTCTGCACAAGAAAGAAAACTGAATTGTTGTTTTCAACATCAGAAATTCTAAAAGAGATAAGATTGACTGACATGCCCTTGTTGTGAAGAGGTTTCACCTATAGACCAGGGCTGGCACGGTGAGGGAGAGTGGTGGCCCTGTGGGAGTGCCTGGGTCAGATGCTGGGGCCTGGAGCACAGGTTTGACCTCTTGGCTGTTTCTGCATCTGATGGGGATGCTATGATCTGTCAGCAACTGGGACATCTTAAAACCTAAGTGAGTGACACCCAAAGAGAAATTTCTTCTCTTTTCCCCTTGTGGAGTCCAGACAGATCTCATCCTATGTTGGCATGTCCTTTAAATCTCTGCAGAGGAAAGCATTAGAAATATCTGTGTGAACTGGCTCTAAGTGACCTGCGTGATGACATCTAGCTAGCAAGGTCCCTGTGGGTGCTAAGTCTTGTACACCACACTGAAAACAAACAGATGTGGCTGGTCTTTTGTGATTGGCACAGAGACCTCCACCATACCACCTGGAATTTTACAATCTCATTTAATCTTAGCTAGAGGATTTCAACTTGAAATGCCAGTTTAGTACCACAGCAGCCTAGGAGCAGTGAGACCCAGGGACAGGATTGTTCATCTCTGCAAGTTTTTTTCTTTATATTAGGAGAAGTTATGCACTGAGGGTTGATTCTCTCTTTGGCTCATCCTCTATGGCAGGCAGATATCTTTCTGGTGCTTTTAAGGTCATCCATGAAATTCCCCACTGCAACACCCATGTCTGCTTCGAGTGCCCACTAAGCATACTGTTTGACCTTGCTGGGTAGTCATTTGTGAATACTCTCAGTATCCAGCAAAAGAGACCCCACTTGCTGCTGCACTCTCCTACCTCTGGCTTCTCACCTCCAGCTGCATACTGAGGGGAGGGGTTAGTGGAATTCTACCAGGGTCTCCTGCAATGATTTCCTGTGATATTTTTTTCCCTCAGAAACATTGGTTGCAAGCTGACCTTTGATAGCTTCCTTCAATCTCTCTCAAGTAAACTGTATTTTTTAAAAAAATGTTTTATATGGATGGCATCCTTCCTTAGGTTGCTACTGTGATACAGTAGCCTTCAGAAAAATAAACAACTAGTTTAAGGTCAAACCACTAACAAATGGTGAGATCAGGATTTGAACTCAGGCCAGTCTAAAGGTGTATGTGGCTGTGGGTGTGTGTGTTTACCAGTACTTTATATGGTCCCTGTTATTGGCATGGTGATGTCCCACCTACAGACATCACTTGGTTAATGAAGAATTTACTGTCTCAGCAGATGGGAATGTGGTCAGCAGTAAGACTTCAGCCTTCAGGCTCTTCAGGGATGCTGCAGCTGTGGAGAGCTGTGTCACCCAAGTTCATACCACCTCTTGGGCAGCTCACAACCAATGACTGATCAATGTGGGAGAATAAAGTTCTGGCCCTCTCAGCTCTGTTTAAGACTACTCTGAAGTCACTTTCCCTCCCCAGAGCATCTCATGGGGTCTGCAGAGACTGCCCTTGGGCCTGCATCACAGCTCACCTTTTCTTCTACCCTTCGTGCTTTGTCCCCTTCCCTTCCACTCGTGTTGATCCCACGGGCACGCCTTAATAAATATGCTCTGTGCTAAACTCTCTCTCAGGCTGTTTCCCAGGGAACCCAAGCTGCAACAGCCTCTCAAGAAACAAGAGCCAGACTTTCCTGTTACCAAGGTCAGATTACTTCTTACCTTTCCCAGAGACCCTCCCAAGTGTTTCAGAGGAAGTCAGCCCTGGGTGCCCTTCCTCTGGTCACCATGCCTACACATTTGGATTTCAGGTATGTAGGGCTCAAGAGAGGGTCAGATTTGGAATGGAGATAGCCCTCCACTTAAGCTTTGCCAACTGTTTCCCTTTTCCTCCCTCTCATTCTTCTGAGCTGGGTCTTGCTTGGAAGTCCTAATCTTAAATCCCAGTTCTAGACAACTTTCAGAAGAGGCAACTGATAGCAATTTTCAGGCTCACCTCTTCTACACAATTGTGCTGTGATCTTTGTGACGAAAAATAAAAACATGACCCAGGCCAAAGCAAATGAATTTCAGTGCTTTAATTTCAGGTTCATCGTTTCCCTTATATGTTATCATTAGAATAAACAGTTAAAACATGTCAGGAAATAAAAAATCAAGTCGTCCATCAGAAAATGAAATTTTGTTGGTTTTTCAGTGTGATTAAGTATTATAGGAATACTAACAAAAATGGAAAAATCAATACTTATATAATCCAGATTTTGTAAGTTTCTTCATATTTTAATTATTTTTAAAATTTATGCAATAGCTATATAAAGTAAGTAAGTAAGTATGATTCAGAATATATTTCTTTATGATGGCTTGAAAATTTGTGGTAGTTGGTTTTCAATTACTAAACATCTATAAAGATTTCATTTGTGCTAACCAGTTAATTAGAAAAAATATGTGAAGTAGTACTACGATGGAAATTCCAAAATATTCGATAGGGAGAGAAGTTAATGTATTAAGAATGGAATATATTTCATTTAATTAAAATATATGTTGCCATCTAATCCAACTAATATACTTTTCATCAGCAGCAAATTAAAGCAGTATATTATCAATGATTGCTCAGATCACTCTAAGTATATAATCTGGGTTACATAAAATAACCTTATTTAGGTAACTGCTTTAAACATTTTATAGACTTGAGTACTTCTTGAAGTTTTCAGTTATTGATTTTCAAATCTTCTTTGTAGGTATAAGCTTCTCAGAAGGGAGTGCTTAATCAGGTTTCCTGCCCAGTTGGTCTTTTCCTTTGATAACCACCCATGTTACTCTGCCAGCCTGTCAATAAGCATTTAATGAGAACCTGCTGTGGGGCTGAGGCCCCTACTGGGGCTTGGAAGCAAACAAAAGATTAGGTTTGCCTGGAGAAGCTTACAATCAAGTTGGTGGTTTTCTTGAGCACAAGTCAGCATGGGTCTGCTTAATTTTCTTGTTTATCAACAGCAATGACTAAGATGTTTTCCTAGAGGTGGCATTGGCTTTGACACACCCCTTAAGCTGATAGAAAAAAACAGCTCCTATTAACTAATGAAAAAATATTAACAAAGTTGATATAGAATCCCAATAGGATAGTATCCAGAGGTTTTCACAGCCATAGGTCAGATTTACAATATAAAGTACTGGAATGTTTCTTGAATTCTTCATGTTTTAAGAGTAGAAAGTCAGGACGTTCTTGTGATTTCCTCTAACAAGTAACACAGGAGGGAGGTTTTTCGTGAGGATTTCCAACCACGCCATGTATAACCAATCTGATATAGATCCTTTTCTTGCCACGGGAAGGCTCCTGACAGGATGGAAGAAAAACAGAAGACAAAAATGACAATTATGTCATTCTGAGCTATCGAACAAGCAGCGGTCTGAAACTTCTGTACTCCTCTCCTCAAAGATGAAAGCACAGAAATTATTTTGAATATTGATAATATAACACTGATGTATTTCTCAGATAATACAAATATCCAGAAAAAAATTCAGAAAATTAGAGACAAAACACAACTATAAATTTTTATTCCTCCTTAAATACAAAATGTGATAAACCAATACTTCTTTTTATGGCAGAATAATTTTTTCCCAATAGTTTAAAGCTCTTCTATTTGGGAGAAATCTCAAAAATCATTTATTTGAACCACCCAATTCTGGAGATGGTTCTACATCTTCAATGAATAGTCCTCCAGTCTAGATTCTGGTTGAAGACATATTATCTTTGCACATATGAGTCAGTTCATAAGGTATAAATGTGAAATAATTGGAGATTTTCTTAATTAGCTATCAGTCTTTAGGTAAACAAAGTATTGTAGGGAGGCGACAAGAGAATTAAAATGTTAAATCAAGCTACTTTCACAGACTGCAATATGCTGATCAGCTCTGCAGCCAGGTCAGGAGGACACCTGCAGAACAAAGGAAAATTTCTGCTGGGATTGCTAACCACGCATTTCCTACACCTGTGAAAGGGGAAACAGCAAAAACAAAACAAAACAAAACACCAGAGTCTTTAAGTAGCACTCTACACAAAATCAAGTCATTCATTCTCTATGACTAAAACCATAGGAAACATATGGAATAAAGGCTGGGAACTTCCAGCGAGGCTTTCATGCTACATGTTCTTACCTTTTCACCCTACACATATACTCTTCCCCTTCCCCTTCCTCACTGTACGTCCATATCAAAGGAAACGGGTAAACAAAGTCTTCAGACTGCAACTCACAGGAACTAAAGAAGGATCTATAAACTCATTCCCGAAACACTCAAGGTCCCTCTTACTGCCTTTACTCCCTTTTTTTTTCTCGGCCTCTCTCACTGTCTTTCCTCTCGGTACTCTTTCTCTCTGTCACTGTCCTAGTCTCTCTTAGGCACTCTCACTTTCTGCCTCTGGGAGGAGACCATGCTCTGTCTATGGAGTGTTGCTCCTTTTCTCATAAACTTTCCTTTTGAGCCTGACTTTGGTATGTGTTGAATTCTTTCTACACTTTCTGCCAAAGAACACTCTTATCATGGTTTGGGGCATGGTCTCCCCCCAACTCAAAAATTTGCCTCGTTCTGCATAAAAAGAATATTTTCAGCAGATGTACCCCTAACATTTTAGGGGGTGGAAGAGCAAAGAGTGAAAATGAAAAAGCCCCACTGCCTTTTCCCTCCCACCTTAGCCTTCGCCAACATGGCAAGGAGCCTTGTGAACATGCTATGGACTCCATACCTCAGAGCACCTACTCATGGAAGGGACCTGTGGGCATCCGAGACTGCCTTGGGGCCTGTTGAGCATGCAATGCCAGGGTCAGACTGCTGGACCAGGGTCTGGAGGGGCAGCTGGGGTTCTTTCTAGTGGGAAGCTGCCTTGCCTGGCCCTGTGGGTTGGGCATGTCTGAAGGAAAGTGCAAGTGGGACTTCTAAAGCCCATGGGCCCCAGGTTTCAAGGTCTCAAGGTGGCATTTATTTTCCTTCATTGTCCAAAATCTCACACATTCCAATTTTTTTTTTAATTTTCCACCTGAATAGTTGTGAGCTTTTAAATTGATTAACCCATTGAGATTTCACTGTAACATTCTTCAGTGTCTGTAGTGTACTTACAGAACTATGAGATTAGCAGCTCGTGAGTGCTCCTGTAAGAGTTCATTCAGTCGAACTTGGCGGTAGCTCTGTGGATGACATTCAGATTTTGTTGAGGACAGTTTTCCCAGAATTATGAATAAGAATTTATCTTCTTACCTCAAATTATGGACAAGTAGAAAAATCTCATTTAAAAAAAAATACTATGATTATTTCATTTGGGTTTGGAAATTCACAGTTTTTTTAAAACACGAGAAATTTAGAAATGTGAAGTATAAGACCAGGTTGTCATTATGCTAATGTGGCTTATTAAATTCTAGGGGAGAAAACAAGCAAACAACATGGATAACAGTAAAAAGAAGATGAGGATGTCCGACTCTGGGGACAAGGTTTTGATACCAATTTGATATTCTAAGAATATAGGTTATATCCTAGTCTACCTTTCTTTAGCTCAAATTTTTTTTTATCAGAGTAGGAGACTAAAGAGTCACTGAAAGACTCACTTGGAAATATAACTACATTAACTATTTTACAGTGATGAGAGGGTAATATTATATTTCACTATTTCTTAATGGAATCCAAAGAAATACAATAATATTGCAGATCTGTGATTTGCTCAATTATATGAAAAGTCTTTGTTAGAACTAAGCAGTTGATTACACACCGTTTATGATTCTTAGCTCAGTAATTTTCCCACTAAATTTAAAAGTCTTTTAGTATTTCTTGCTCTAATGTAGTTTATTTAAGTTCTGTAGTTTAGAGGTTCTTGTGATTCTTTTTTTGAAAGTCCAATCCAATTTGGATGTCACTTTTCTACTTTATTCTTACGTCTCTGCTCTGTTCATCATTCTCATTATCACAACTTCAGTTCAGGCCAGATGGGGATAAATCTCCATCTTACTGGGTTCTCATTTTATATCCATCCAACTTTCAAACCTATTATTCTAATTACACATTTTCTCAAATCCCTACGTTACTTTTCATAGCTATCTTTCTCGGGTTAAAAATCTTTGTTATTGCGTCAAATTGTGACAATCTATCTTTATCCACTTTGCATAGATATTGACTTGACTTAAATTGTTTTAGACTGATAGGTCTGTCTCCTGTTCCATAAAATTAAATCTGAAAGGAGACTTCACAAAATGCATCAATAACCTGTTCTTTTAACTTTCAAAAAGAATCGATTTTGTATTAAAAAATAATGTTTTCTAAGTCCTTTTATCCAGTAATACAATTGAAAAGCACTTGGAAAATGCAGAAACTCTGGACTTTAAATAATGAAATTCTATAATAGATTTATTACTTCTTGATCTTCAAATCAACCAGTGTTTTCTTTTTCAGCTAGTTAGACAGCCAAGTAAAAATTCAGGAAGACAAGTCTTTACCTTTTCCTTGACTGCTTCCAGTTCTACATCTGTAATTTTCCATGGAGTTTCTCTCTTTAATTTCTCAGCAGTTGTTAAATCTTTGCAGCTTTCGTGAAGACGATATGGTTCTATCATCTCTTCAAAGACTTTCCAGCTGAAATTGGAATTTATAAAGGAGGCCTCACAGTGGGAAACTAACTCATTATTTCACAGATACTTCACCTTTGATTGGTTCTGCTGGCTACAGAATCAGACCTGAAAGTCATGCAAATCTTTTAAGAGTATCTTTGCAGGGGACAAACCATGGCTGTAGTACTGCCTCCCTATACAAGGAAAGGCCTTAACATGTTTGAGGATTGTTAACTTCTCAGGCATTATAGATCATCAATATAAACACACATACACATAGGTAGTAATTATTCTCCAAATACATTTTCTGCATAGTAGAGTCAAAGACAGTTGTAATGTAGACACTTAGCCCATAAACGAATTAATATAGAAGCTAAACTTGGAAGTTGGGTAGGGCTGCCCTCCTTACCTTCAGCCCGCATAGCAACTCCCATTCTTGGTAGGAGACTGTGGGTGGGTGGGAGAAAAGCAAGGGTGCCCATATTTTAATGGCTATAGAACAATTTAAATGTTTGTTGCAAATTATTCAGCCTTTGTCCTTTTGGTGTTGCTGCCTGAGCTTTTCAAATGACAATTTTTCAGGTGAATGTTAGAAGAACAAAAAACAATAATATTTTAATGTCCAAAAATCTGAGGTCATCAAAGAGGAATTAATAAAAAATTATTTAGTAGAAAACTAGGAACAATGTGTCAGCACTGTGGGACATTTAAAAACTTGCTAAAAGATCTCATTCTTGTCTTTTATAAGAATCTCATAGAATATGTATTTTAAAATAATAGCACAAAACAAAACTTACAATTTATGAGAGTAATTGTCTTTACTCTGCTTCTATAAGATGATCACAAAATAAACAATATTTTTTGGTTTTATGTTATGTAGAATCCTTATAATTTAGTGACTTTGGAATGAGTGATAATTAGATTCACGTGCTGTTAGACTAAGAAATTAAAACAGGAAGCCATGAGTTCGATATCATTAGTTAGTGATTTAGGATTTGCAGATCTAAGTGCATAGATTACAAAGGAGTAGTATGTCCATACTAGTATGCCTTTGTTAAGGAATTGAAGAGATACTTAATGCAGTAGATTTCAGACACTCTGACTTATTTAGAACAGTAGACAGGGAGGAATGAGACTGATATGCCCTATTATTCTTTCAACCACACAATATTTTTATTTGCTGTTTGTTTCAACAATGCTGTGCCTTCAGGGACCTTTGACAGCAATCAGTGCCAAAGTGCTGGCCTAGGAGAGAAGAACCTGAGTTTTCTTCCAGCTCTTCCATTTTCCTTCTTGACCTGGATAATCTTCCTTATAAAAGGAGGGAAACAGTGGCTGCTCAGAACTGGCACGAGGAATGGTATGAGGGTCAGTATGATGATTTGGGTGATGGTGCTATGAAAAGAGTGCAGTGCCTGTAAGCGCAATGCATTCATTTTATTGCACAGCCACTGGACTGAGGTTATCAGTGAAGAGGCTCTCTGTTTAAGCTCCATATATACTAATTTTGATCAAGATAAGAGTTTTCTTTGCATCTTTGCCCAGGTGCTTATTAGAATGACCAGTTCAAAAGTAGTTTCCTAAGAAATAGAAGATGGAGTGGAGGTTGCTGGTTGTCTCCCTGGCATTTATACTGTCCTTCCCCATTGTAACGTGTTTGGGTAGGACTCCATTCCCAGCATCAGCCAATCAGCACAATTCTATCCTGCCAGAGTGATTGGGCAGGGTGGGCACATAACCCAGGCAAACTTAACCAATAAGGACTTAGCATTTCACTGACTATGGTGAGGGGCCTAGTGGCTTAGACTGGTGTAAACTGAATGAAGCTCATGACCTGAATTCCATGACAGGGAAAGAGAAAACTTTCCTACTGAACATAAATGGGCAAATATGTAGTACTCGTTGCCATGGGCGGTCATCCTATTTTTATAAGCAAAATCAAGTTTGATGATTTTAGAATGAAAGGTACAGTAGAGAGAATGGAAGAGAATTAGTCCTTCATGATAAAATTAACCTTCTAGATCAGTCTTTGCCTGAAAGCCAAAATATAGTTGGATTTTTTAGTTATGCTTTCCAATAATTTCTATTATTTAAGTCACTATGAGTTTTCTGCTACTTGCAAATGAAACATGCTAAATGACACAGAAAATAATGGGGCTCTATTTGCCCATTTATTTTCTCTGAACTCTTACTGACCCTTGTCTATGTTCATCTTTGATTTCTTCATCCTAAGCGTTATCCCTAACCTGGCATTTTCCATCTCCTATCTAGGTGATCCAAAGGTAGCTCAAGATTTTTGTTTTGAGTCTTATTAAATGTGATTTTTTGTATGAGTATTTTTATTGACTCTAGAATAGGTCAAGCATCACATGCTATTAAATGAGAATTAATTTAATTAAATGAGAATTAATATAAATGAGAATTAATTCAATTAAAAGAATTAACTTTTAGCTTCCTTGTCTTCCTCATCCTTGTTCCTCATAATAACAAAGTTTCAAATGTTTTTAATTGCATAAAAATGTCCTCCTATTCATATAAAATTTATTTTCTCAAATTAATGTACTAGTTGTTTTTGTGACCACCCTAGCATCTTTAAACTAAATTATCCAGTTAATTGCTTCTAGTTTTTCTTTGATTTCTATATAAAGATTATTGTCTTTTTGGCCTATGACTTTTAATTTAGTCCATACAATAAAAAATGAAATTTAACCACAAGGGCTTTTTAGTTTCTCCTTGCTCAATTATTTTTTCATTAACTTGGCTTTTGTACTCTCTTTCTACCATGTTTATGGATAATGTTCCCATGATAAAATGTCTTCAGCAAGACTTACTGATGTTTTATGGGTTGTTAAAAGATTTATTAAAGGCAATTTATGGGCATTTAAGGTTAGTCTCCAACATGGAAATCATTGACAAACTATTTTTGAGATTGTGTGTTACCAAGTGACCATGAAAAAACAGTGATCAAGACAGTTGTTAATGGTAGATAAAGGCTGCCCAGCCAAGAAGTCCCATATAGGAGCTAAAACTGTGCCAGTGCTCTAAGCGTTAGGCCCTGGTCCCAGGGATACATCAGCCCAGAGGAAGAGTTCTCTTTCTCTAATTGAACTGCTCAAAGAAGTTGCCTTTTCAAAATTATCACAAAGGGACCAAATGTGCTACCAGTAGCTGTCTAAGAGATTTACTGAATGACCTTCCTCTGTTCTAAAATTTATTTTCAAATATTGGGACAGCCATTGCCAACATCAGATATGTGGTTATTTTATAATGAAATTTAGCTTCAGGTATAGCAGAGGATAAAGAGAGAAGGATGGCACTTCCAGCACACCTTCTCCTGATGGCCTTTTGTCTTCACACCAAGGTTCATTAACTGCAATAATTCTTTTACTCCAGTAAGAATGGATTTTTCCCCTACATCTTCCTTAAGACCTTGAAGTATTAGAGAGAAAAATCTCCAAAATCATGAAAACTAATTCATTTTTTTTTCCTGAGAAAGGGAAGTAGATCTCTTCATAGAAGAATGATGAGAATATTTAAGAAACACAAAATTAAAATGATATCTAAAAGGATATGGACAACTGAAATGTCCTACAATAGATATTTGGATAAAGAAGATGTCGTACGTATATACAATGGAATATTACTCAGCCACAAGAAGAGATGAAATACTGCCATTTGTGACGACATAGATGGACCTTGAGATAACCATGCTAAGTGAAATAAGCCAGACAGAAAAAGTTGAAAACCACATGATATCACTTATATATGGGATACAAGCCAAAAAGCAACAAACAAATAGGACAAACAGAGACTCATGGACATGGATAATAGACTAGTGGTTACCAGACTGTGGGCGGGGAGGGGAGAGGTAGACAGGGTACAAGGAATCAAATATGTGGTGACAGAAAGAAATCTACCTATGGGTGGTGAACACATGATGCAGTATATTATACTTTACTGTTGAATTGTACACTTGAAACTTACTGGATTTAGTTAACCAATGTCACCATAATAAAAAAAAATGGTAATTAAAAGAATAAAAAATAAAATGGTGTCTAAAATCAAATTTAGATACTAAGACCAAAGCACAAATGCCTGGGTCCTTTGTTTCTTCCTACTGTCCATAGAGTTTGCTCCCAGATAAGAAGAAACCATGGCACAAAGGTCAGGAGTAGTAAGATGAAGAGTGTCAGGACTATGATAAGTGCTCAAAGAATGAGGAGGCATGGTCAGTTGAAGATGTACATCGACATTCTTCTCAGTGACAGGACAGAAAGGATGGGATGCAGTGGGTGACTATGGCAGCTGGGCAAAGACTAACATGAAAGAAAGATAAGGAAACTAGGCCTTGGGTAGAGAAAGCCATGTTGATGGGTAAAGAGGCAAGGGACATAGGAACAAATTAATCAGCAAGCACAGACAGTTCTTTGCTGCTGATAATACAAATAACAGTAAGAAGAATTTGGCTATAAGAAGTAGATGACTGATTAGTACCAAGGACTGAGTCAGGGCTTATAGAAAAATCCAAAGTCAACAGTAAATGGCCCTATACCTGCAGAGCATTGTCAAGCTCTGGCCTATTGCTAAATGTCATGTACCAGGGCATCATCATTGGACCTGCTGTGTTCTGAAGGAGAATGCATTTCCACCAATTAGCGTCATAAGATGAACTCATTTGATCACATCATTGCAAATGTCAAGAGGCAAAGACTTAGGAATTGAAATTCTCCAAATGAAATGTGGAAGGCTACCAAAGATTATTGCATGACAATGATCATATCAGAATGTGAACTTCATTTGCCAAGAAGAATTATAAATCTGCTCTTAATTTTTCTTAAGTATTTATAACTGTAGGGATATAGGATTGCAAAGCATTATGGTATATATGATGTGAGGAAATATTATATAGTAATAACCTACATCGACCCTGGTGAATATAGCTTTCTTATCACAGTTAAGGTGTTTTTTAAAACCATTTTCACTGACCCATAGCCTTGGAGGAATCATGAATACCATCAAACAGCATGAAGTTCAAGGTTGTTGTCTGGTAAATAAGAATGCATCCTAAATCTGGATGACTTTCAGTTAGTTATTCAGCTCATAAAGGATAACAATGACTTAAAATCAGGGAAGAGCAAGAAGACTTAAGTGTGGAATGGCAACCGGAAGAGAACTGCAGGAGAAATGATGGTCAACAGAACTGAGATGAGGTCCAGCAGTCCAGCAAGGACATAGCCACACTGAGACCTTTGTGACTCTCTAATCTTTGGAGGCCCCATTCCATGCCAAATCAAATGTATAAAACTGCATCCAGATGCAACAGTAAACATGATTTTGGACAGTAAACAATTGAGAACATTTTGTAATTGTTAACTTATCGACTAAGTAGTTCACTTAATTTACAATCAGCTATAATTTCCAGACAATCTTCTTGTACCTCAGGGAACTCCTGGGGAGATATAACCTACAAATTGTTTTTGATATCATGGACTTGACAAATTTAGCAATTAATGAGGGTTCAAATGATGTCATATTCTGAAGACAATTAATCAATTGTTTAAATTTTGTCATTTTTAAAATTTAGAGCCAATATATTTTCTTGCCAGGCTTCAAATAGTTTTATAGCTCTTCTTTGGGGGCCCTTATAGACTCTAAGTTTTGAATCCTTAGTGCCTAACAGCTAAAATGGCCCTGAGGGCTGGCACTGTCATTGTGTCAAGAAGACACAGGCTGTTTCCACCTCTTCTCCACCAGAGCTCCCCTTTTAGGATGCTGCACCAGTAACTTTAAATAATGAAAACTTGCCCTGACTGCTCAGGTAAGAATTATCTGAATTTTTACTTCTTGCTACTCTTGGCACCATAGACACCAAGAACACGAAGGGCAATTCTAAAATGCTAACTAAACTGCATTTCAACAATTCTCCCTCTCAAGCTCATCTTCAACATAAAACCATTTCCTTCCATTAGAAATACTTAATAGTGCTATGTCATGGTTATTTGAAGTCCCTTTTTATTATATCCTATCAGGAAGACACAGCAGTAAATATATAACATTTTACCCTTTGATAATCAAGACAAAAGATGATGAGAAAGTATCACAGATGAACAACAGACCTTGTTAAATGTTTCATACCTTTCTTTGTTTGGCTTAATGTTGATGTCACCAATGATATGGATGTCTGCAAATTTTATCCTAAATTTGCTCAGGAGAGAAGCCATTCTGAAAATATAAAAGAGAAAAACTCTCTGTCATTGCATATTTAACTATTTTCAATCAAAAAGTTTTGTGTTTAAGATATGAAAAAGCAATCATGTCTTATTTCAGCTTAGCTTTCAGACAAAGACTTGGGTTAGTGTTTGATTTTCATCACAGCACTTGATGGATATATTAAGTGTGGCTAAGCTATTCCGCTGAAGGCGAAGAAATTCTTACAGGTACAGACACTGGAAATAGCAGACCCAGCTCTGGATTCTTCTTTCAGGGAAGATAATGAATGTAGAGCTGATTAAGCTTCTTTATCATTTGAAAAAAAGAACAAGTTTCAATACTTATTGACTATTATCTTGCCATAACATTTATAGTTTACTGGCAAAGCACTGACAAACTTATAATTATTATATATATCATTATATATTAGATATTTTTCCCCTGGCAACTGAAAATTCTGATATAATTTCAAAATTGCAAGGACAGTGCAAAGAAATCCTAGATTCAACAATTGTTTATATTCTGTCCCATTTGACTCATTATTTTCTTTTTCTCTCTTTACATATGTCTACATCTATATACATCTTTCTTTTCTTTCTTCTTTTTTTGCTTGCTTCTTGCTTTCTGTTTACCTGCCCACCTACCTACCAATTTGCCATTTTAAGTAAATCGCAGATATCGGGTCTTCTTTACCTCTCAATACTTCAGTGGGTATTTTCTAAGAACAAGGGCATTCTCCTACGTAACAGAATACAATTTTTAAAATCTGGAAATTTAACATTGGTATCATACTATCATCTAATCCATCAATCACTTGCAAATTTCATCAGTTGTCCCAATAAGATGCTGGAGGCTTTAAGAAAGTATAATTGTTATAGACATCCAGTTTGTTTACATTTTAATAGATGATTTTCTTTAAGAGGAATTAAATATATAATGACCTCCTAAAAAGGAGGAGAAGGTATGAAGAAAAATCACTGCATAAAAGCCCGTCCTTGTTTTGTGATTTCTGGGAGTAGTTTCTGGGAAGGGAGCAGACATGCATTGTGACTGTTGCAAGGTCCTGTAGCTTGTTGGTGGCAGGGCCTTGCCTAGGATCAGGTGCAGTCACGCAGTTCTCTTTTAAGTGAGCTGTGTTAGAATGACTGCTGGGAATTAATGAGTTTGAATCTCCCAGAAGAAACTTTTGGACACTGATTCCTTCAGGTTCCTTTTTTCTCGGATAGCACTTACTAGTCAGAACACAATGAACATAATACAAGATGGACTCGAGATGAGGCTGCTGTGCCAAACTCCTTTTTGAAAGCATTTGTGGCAGGGGATAAAAGGACTTGGAGACAGCGATTAGAAAACTTACACAGACAATTTATTGACCAGAAAATGAAGTAAACATGACACCTATTACAGTGGGGTTGCCTTTAAATCTGTTGTACTTCAAAGACACAACATTCTTAAAATTAAAGCATTAGAACAACAAACATCCAAAATGTTCTAACATGTGAGAGATAAGTTACTTACGCTATTTTTTCTTCCTCAATGCGGTTAATCTTCCCTCCAACATAGATTCTTAATTTACAGTCTTTCCATTTTTTTCTGAGAGTCAAGATATAGGGGATAAGGAGTGTTAACCCTGAAAAAAGAAAAGAGTAAATTATGACAGAAAAGATGAGTAGATCTAACCATAAGGAAAGGAATGGCTTTACGTCTTTTTCATTCCCCACATTTATAGCTTCTTAATAATTTAAAGTCTTTGGAGAACACAGAAATGTTATTCTTTAACTGGTAAAGTGTTTTCATATACCTTCCTATGCTGTTTGTTAAATTTATCAACACAGAAATTCTGCTCCCTAGTGTATATTCTGGACATTTTTACCTCCATCATCAAATAACCACCAAACATCAATTGTGCCTTTTCCTTGCTTCTTTTTAAATTGGGTGCTGGCTTCCACCAGTTTTTGGTTGAACTCTCCCACATGCATGGACTGGATTGCATTAATGCTGCTGTCTTTAATGAAAGAGAAAATAGTATAGTCATTAGTCTTTTGAGGAAAGAAACAAAATAACTTTCTAATAAACCTAGTCAGGAAAATAGAGGAAAGGCCATGAATTTGTAAGTATTCTTTACACTTACACATACATAGAGAGCTCTAGTCTCTGAAAAAGAAAAAGTTGAATCCCATAGAGTTTAGATCACCTTCAATAGTTCAAAAATTTGATATTGGTTTTCTGATTACAGTTTCCATTATAAAGTAGTGGATTATTTTCAGGTCCTTAGTAAACTGTCTCAAGAGTAGAGTTGTTATCTAAATATGTAACAATGCTAACCTATCTGAAAAAAAAAATCTCGATTCTTCCAAATTTTAGATATGCCAATTTAATTATATTTTTATTCGGACTTGAAAGTAGAACATGTGATCGTTTTTCTGGAGATAAGCCATAGAATCAGAAGTATTCCTTTGTTAGACGATTCATTCACTTGAGTGCAATTTTGGTGTAAATTCCATGAAAGTCTGGATTGTAAAGGTGTCTAAGGACCATGAGCATCTCGACTTTCTATGGCCCTCCTCGGCTTTCTTTTCAAGGAGTCTTGTAAAGCTAAAGTAAAGCCATTTGAGCTATTCGAATCTCGGTGAATGTGATGAAAAAGCCAGGAAATATGGAAAGAAAAATTCTTTTACTTGAGTTATAATTAAGGGTGCACATAAAATACTTAAAAAAAAATTTTTTTTTAAATGCAATTTCCAACCTAACATGGATACAATGAAAGTGTACCAGGGAATTAGGCCAGTATTTGAATTGGATCATCCTTACTCCTATTGCCAGTAGGGGTTTCTTTGCTACACTGTATATATTATTTCTCATTTCCACCTCTTTGAAAGTTGTGACTTTATTGCTTATTTCAAAGAGATGGTGTCAGTGTAGTGCTTAGAGGAGAGCCGACAGCCGCTTGGAGCTTCCTCTCTGATCTAAGAGGTTCTAAAGATGCTTTGTTCTGTCTTTTGCTGTTCCCATGTTTTGGGCCTGCCTATTCTGAAGCAATTATCTTATATTGTTTCTATTTCCCTGGGCCTGCTGAGGGAGAAAGTAAATACATTTATGAAATGGACCCAACTTTGCACCCACATGCACATCAAAGCGTTCAGTAGACTCAAGTATGAGTGTCTGGAGGCAGAGTTAGTCCAGATCCAGAACTCAAAAAAGTCGTTAACCCATGAAAGCCCAGAGCAGTGAAAGGACCTCCTGTACAGCTGGATCTGAAATTTCAGGTCTTGGAAATAAAACACAACGGTATTTTACTTTTCTGAACAATGAAACATGTTGACGTTCGGAGGAGTACATTTTCCCCAAGAATACTGTGATGCAGAAACAGGCTTGCAGAAAAAATAACAAGTCCTTCTTTCATTAATAAGAACATTAATTCTTCCCTCCTCCCCATCAGCTAAAGAATAGTATTAGGCTATGATTTCTGAATTTTTCATTGCTTTTTCAGATTGTACCATTGAATAGACCAGATTCAATGGATGGTTAACTCTTCTCACAAATAAACCAAATAATTGGAAAGGAAAGAAGATAGTAGTTATTCTAATATTTACACCTTGAAAATCTCAATGTACCCAGTTTTAGATTTAGACATTTTGTTTTCTAAGAAAATGTCATTTTAAGGGTGACAGTACATAGCTGGCTTTCCTACTAGCCCATGGAATATCCAGGTACCCAAGGGTACCTCTAGTGTTTGAAGGGGAAGTGTTCATATTTTCCATCATTCTATGTAAATATATAAAAATATTATATACAGGTGAAATTTCTTGTTGGGCCATAGTAAGAAAACACGCAAACAAACCCAAATCTTTTCCAGGGTAGAAGATAGCCTCTTTGAAAGGTTGGATCCTGTCAACTAGACTAGAAGCCTACGAAGTCTCGGTTTGGATATTGCTGTTTGACTTGGAGACGCTCCCAGAGAAATTATCTTTCTTGGGCCTCACACCAGTTCATGACCAGCGATGTTAAGATGCTGATGCAGGACAGAAATAAATGTTAACATTCTAATTTTCTACCAGAAGAGGTCACTGTGGACCTCATTAAACTCAAAACTGCAGTTTCTTCTGGAAAGAGCGATTAAAAAAAATATCAGATGTTTGAATAACCTGTTTATAAAATTTATAACAAGATTTCTCATTTTTTGGTCCTCTCAGTGGCTTTGTACCACTCAGTCAAAATCTGAAGGTAATTAGTATCAATGGATTTCCAAATCCAGAATTCTGGTTTGGACAAAGATGTCTTTTTGAAACTGAGTTCTAGTTGGATTCCTCATTCACCTGTATTAATCAACTTTCAAATCCCTGAAATATCTTCGAGGTGTGTGTGTGTGTGTGTGTGTGTGTGTGTGTGTGTGTGTGTGTGTGTGGCGGGAGGATACAGATAAGCCTATTGGCTATTAAATTTTTATTCCCTTTTCATTGTAACTAAGAAATTTCTATTCTAGGACATGCATTCTGATCCCAAACAAAACATTATTTTAAAATAAAGATTTTACAGTAAGATGTTACAAAAGGCTTAACAATGTTGGTAAGTGACAATGGCTTCTACCTTTCACTCATACTACCTCCTCAAAAAAAAAAAAAATGTCTTTCAGTCCTCACTCAATGTCCCCAACATCTTAGATGCTTACTTCTGACCTTTACAGAAACTCAAGTAGTGGCTCATACGGTAATATTTCTTGTAAATTTTAAAAGTACTTACCTTGTTTAGAATTTGGCTTAGTAATATTCAGCTTGCCAGCTTTTTTAAACAAGCCTCGGATGCCTCCGCTTCCTTCTTCACATTCATTATCTTTGATAGTGGCTTCCAGAGCCAGCCTCTCCTGTTCTAATTTCTCTAATTCATCTAATGACAGAAGACAAAATTACTCGCTTAACTCAGAGTGGCAACATTTTTAGGAACACTTATACAGTATTTGAATATTAAAAATGGTATATGTGAAATAAAATGATTATAATAAGATTTTTTCTGAACTATTATTAAAAAGTAATATATATTAGTAAATTACATTCAGAAAGTAGTAACTAGCCCAGAAAAGTATCTCTATGTGTTAAGTCACTGGATTTTTATTTGTAAGGGCAAGTAAGGCTATTTAATTCTATCTTTATTCATTTCTAACAAAAACCAAAAAGCAAGATCCACTGTGCATAAGGTCTTACACACTGAAAACCACTGATTTGCCGACCTAAGCTACTGGTGACCCAGTGTTACATGTGTTACAAGAGAAAGTGACAAAATTACAGAAGTGTACATATCAGGCACACAACAATGCCTCCTGAATCGAAACAAAACTAGCGAATAAGAATTAAGATAACCAAATCTTGTAGTAAACTCTATGGGCTCTGAATATAAATTACAGTGAAAAATAGCCACCAACAATTTTTCCCCATCAGCAAAATACTTCTGGTGTGAGTGACTAAAGTGAAAGAAATAAAAGCTGAGGTTTCTGTTAGAGTTCAAATTGCTGAAAAGGGTCTCATGACACTTGAGTCTGGAATAAGCATCGAACTGTGTAAAATTTCCCATCCAGGGTTTAGACCCACTATCCAAACTTTGATGTTATATCTGGCTGACATTTATCTTTTTTGGACTCTGATTGTGACGAAAAATGTCTAGCTGCTATGTAATGTGCTGCATCTTTCTCTGACTTCAGCCTGCATTGGATCAGGGTAAATAAAGACTTTAAAAAGCAGTCAGAT
Source organism: Cynopterus sphinx (assembly GCA_030015415.1). Classification (NCBI taxonomy): domain Eukaryota; kingdom Metazoa; phylum Chordata; class Mammalia; order Chiroptera; family Pteropodidae; genus Cynopterus; species Cynopterus sphinx. The sequence continues at coordinate 92,054,438 of CM057384.1, read as the reverse complement.
GACAGTGCTAGAGACTGATGGGCATTCTGGCTTACAGTGGGCAAGGTGGCCCTCTCGTCAGATCCCCTCATCTTCTTGCCTGCTGAGAACAGAGCCTTAGAAAATGAGCAATGTTCTGAGGCAGAGAGTGGAAAAGCTAGATTCAGTGTTACAAAACACTGGTAGGGCTTCTGTAAATGTCAGCCCTCAGAGCCTGTCGCCTTATCTATCTGGGAAGCAAAGCTATACAAACTCTAGATTTATCAATTATGTACTAACTAAATCTGTCAGGACAGTCACATCCCTAGACAGTGCTGTTATTCAGCTACATAGAATTGTCTGGCCCCTTTCCAGGTTTTAGCAATTAATCTTTTGCCAGTGGCATGAGATTTAAGGTCAAATCACCCATGTGATTTCCCCAAAGCTTCAAAGGTTCTCAAGATCAGCAGCTATAGAAAATCTGAGAAATTAGACTGAGTTGCTTACCCCTGACTTTTGAAAGGGGAACCCAAGCTGTATCTCACTGGGGGTCATGACCGATTATAGCTCTGCCGCTGGCTTTATGTGACATTAAGCAAATCATTGACTTTTTCTATGCCTCTGATTTCCTATCTGTGAAATGGAAAATTATAACCCTTCACATTCCCTAGCATCACAGAAAAAAAAAAAAAACACAACAGTTCTTGCACAGTGCTTTGGAGCCCCTTAAAGAATAAAACAACATTTTAAAGTACTTTTTATATAGGCAGTGTATTTATTCAACTCCTGGAAATGGGCTTAGTTGTGTAAAGTAAACTGAGTATTTTGAAAAGCCTGGAAGTTGTCCTAGCATTTACTATTTATTACATACCCTTAGGGTGCCTGAGATATTATTCCTTCCCAGGCAACTCTAAGATAGTTACTATGATCATCCTCGGTTTACTGATAAAGCAGTTGAAGCTCAGAAAGGTTAAGTAACTTGTCTGATGTCATTCAGCAAGTGATAGGGTTCAAATACAAAGAGGTCTGCTTGACTCCAAATCCCACAGGCTTCCCACTTGGAAGACCTTTTGCTTTTGGCTTATGAATATATCAGAGTTGTCTTGTTAACCTCCAACTCTTCATTATCAGAGGAACCTAAACACTCTCAGGCACATAGTATAATGCTAAGTTAGTTCCACCAAACTATGGCCCCCCAAAATGTCAATTTAAAGGGAGGACCTTACATATGGCAGGATATCCAGAGCAACAACATTGGCAATATCCCAGCCCTGGGTGATAGTGCCCCAGCTATTATCTACATTTTGGGGTGCTGCAGGGGGCAGCTGTGGGGTTATTGCTATTTGTAGTCATCCTGAAGGTGTATATTTGTGAGCTTCTTTGGGGGCAACTGCAAGGGCCACAGTGGAGAGAGGGTTTCTTCACTTTTCATTTGGCTGACTCCAGTGATTAGCCCTAGTTGCCATGTTCTTTGTCCTCTAGTTTGGACAAAGGAGAAAAAAAAGATAAATCCTCCTTTGTAACAGAGTCAGCTGGCTGAGGGCACTGGGAGCTGCTCCAACAATTTACTTGAAGGTATGTACACAGACCATCCTGGCCAGAGCAAACTGCAAAATCCCCAGCCCGAGAGATAAAATCAGACTTTGCTTGAATGAATCAGATTCGGCAGGTCTCTCAAAGACAAGAGAGACAGAGACTGACAGTCTGTTCCAAAGGCTAAAATCTGCCTGGTTAGCCATCTTTGATTTTCAGATCCACACAGTGGTATGATCACTTGCACAGTAATTTTGCACATTCTCATTAGGGTTAATTCTTAATTATTCACTTTGTAGGTGATCTAAGGCCTCCTTCTGTGCACTTTCTCCTTTTCTCATTTCAGCCTTAAGTAAAAGTGATGTTTTGATGCTCTGTACTAAATTATTTCTCTGATGTACTGCTTGCCTCTGTTTGCATAGAAAACCAAGAGCAGACTTTGTCAAAATACTTTTTCACCAGTATTACTGGCTAGCTGACCATTAGGGACAAGGCAGGTGAGCCAAAGTAGAATAAATGGATAGATATAAACTGATTTCCATGACGCTGACAATAAACTACTCATTTCACCACTGCTACCACCACCACCATCCCCACTACATTTGTGGTCTTCAGGATTCACAAAGTCCTTTCCATATAGCTTCTTATTTGATTCCAACACCAATACTGGGAGGCAGGTAGAACTAATAATAGTCTCCCCATTTTAATGTAAAGGAAACTTAGGCTCAGACAGTTCAGTGATTTGTCTAAGGTTCCACAGCTGATGACCCAAGTCTTCTGCTTTCAGTTCTAGTGTTCATCCCTCTTTACCATCCTTTGGTGATATGCTCCGACTGCCAATAGTGCCCATTGAAAGAACACGTAGTCTGCACTTACTGAACAAACCATCCTCAAATTTCCCAATCAGAGAAATTTAAATAATGCTCTACATTTCTGTAATACTCTGCTTTGATCTTTAATCTGGTAACTACAACCATGAGACATGGAATTGAGTTTTAAGTTACATGTCTATTTTACCCCCACTAGACTACAAACGCCTGGAGGATAACTTATGTTGTATTTTATTACCATCATTTACTGAGAGTTTATTCTGTGCCAAGTACAATGCCAAACACTTGGCATCTACCATATCTTTTAATGCAAAATAATAAATCTGTAAGATAGGTATTATAATTATCCTAATTCAAAAGCATAAAAAATGAAACACAGAGAGGATGAGTACTTTGACTAAGGTTATATATCCCCAAAGTGTCAATTTGAGATTTGAACTCAGGTCTGTCTGATTTCAAAGCCTATGCTTAGACTGTCTATACTCCCTCCCAAGTTCTTGATTGGGTCCATACCTCCCTGCTGGTGTCTACCACCATAATAAGTACCAAGAATAGTTTGTTGAAATAAATGGAAAGGTCAGGGCTATTAACATGGTTCAATACATATGAAAGCATTGTCTCTATAAAGGAGGAAAAACGAGTAAATAGTTGTCAGGGATGGAATGTGTGTGTGTGAGCAGGAGGAGGTACAAAAGGCAATGCTTAAAAGAAATAGAGTTAATGCCGTATGCTGAGGTATGAAAATAAGGGTTTATTGGGGCTTATGGTACAAACCAGGCTGGAATGTGACAGAAGGTAAAACAGGAGGGATTAATCTGAAGAATGAGAGATAAGAAAAAGGGGTTCTTTCCTGGGAAAGGGCCACCACCTGGGCATCAGGTGAGAGTTTTAATCTTCTATGTTAGATAATTCCATAGTCTATCGTGATTTACAGGGCCAAAATGCTAGAGAGCGAGAGAGAGTAAAACCCTGTCCTTCTCTTATTCCAAGATTAAGAGACTTGCTGTGTTTCTAATGATGTATTAAAAAGTTTAGACTTTAGGTTTTCTTGTTTGAGGGGGCTTCTAAACAATTCTTCGTACATACCCCCAAACTGTTTTCATAGTAAGAACAAAGAGTGCATCCTGAGCGGTATTATCATGCAAATGACAAAACCACTTGACTACTCTATTTTCGAGTGCTTTATAAATTGATTGTATGGTAACCTACTGGAGTGACCATATTTTGAAACTGAATTCAGTTGCCAAGATTGCCTCGAATGTCCTATCCTGTCTTTTTTTTTTTTTTTTTTTTTTTACAAAAGGTGTCTCAGAAATAGACAGGAGTCTACACATTACAATTCATTTTGAATCTTAAGGATTCAAAAGGAGAGAGAATTGTAAATTATCTGACAACAGAAGGGAAAGCAGGGAACCCATGGAGTAATTGCATCCCTCCCATTTCACAGCATCTTTTTTTCTTTATTAATTATTAAATTATGCTTTTTTCCTTGGTCAATCAACTCAAGGCTATAAATGCTCACATGAATCAACAAGCCATACAGGCCAGGTGAAGTCTAGTTGAAGGCAGGAAGCAATCCTGCAATGGTCACCTTCCAATCAAGTAATTATTTACTACACTTCCATCTGTCTTTATTTTGCTAAGCCACTTCATCAGACACAGCAGAATCACCATTCTCTGAGATGGTCATAAATCGTGCAGTACTTACATGAAACACTTGACTGCAATAAATGGCAAATCACATTTCATCACTTTATTACTACCAGTATAATTTGGACTCTTTGTTGAAGTTGGCAAACTTGCTAAATACCCCTGCAAATTGAATAATGTGAAATATTGTGTTTTTTGTGTTGTCGGGCAATAAATTAATTTATTAAGAGAAACTATCAGCCATCTGTATTAGATGAGTTGCCGCAGTATACAAGTTAGAATGTTATGAGCATTGATCTTATTTATATAAAAAGTTATTCTCCTCACATAAGCCTGTGACACAGTATAGAAATAATTGTCATTAGCTGGTAAATTACCTTTAAAGCTGATTTCTATTCACTGCTTTATTAACTACAGTATATGGGCACTCTGAATTGCTAATATTTTCTTTAAATTATAATCTGTGATGACACTGTGGTGCCAGTGTTAGAAAAGCTAGAATGACAATCATTAACTTAGTGTAATGTAATACTTAAGATTTATCAGGCTCTTATTAAGCCCTATAGTACACTATAATTAATGAAACACAAGCTTATTTCTTTTGATTCAAAATCTAATATGAGGGCTGTTTCACAAATTGCATAAACTTCAAAACACTGCATGGAAATGTGGCGTAAAGTTAATTTCTATCATTATGCTGTTGTCTTTCTGCATGTTCTTCATGTATTTGTGCAACATTGTTTTTTGTTTACCCTAGATAATTGGTGCTTATAATTATTTTATTAGCATGCAACTATATTTTCCCTTTCTTGACTATGAAGCAGAAATATTTCAAACATCAAAGTTGATATAAATCAGATACATCCCTCGGGAATTTAAAAGGGAATGCAGTTCACTGCCAGGATTCTTTCAGAAATACTACAGAATCTGCTTCTGTATTGAACTAAATTGATGGTGCATTTTGGTGGAGGGAGCAGTGAGGGGTGGGAGCAATGTTTTTCAGCTACATCGCATCTTTCAGCTTGAAGAGATCAACATAACACACAAAGCAAATATGTAATCTAAATACAAATTGTATTTTGTATCCTCACTGGTTAGATGAAAAACATTACAGCACAAAAGGCAGACAAAATATAGAAAGTTAGCAACAGAATGGGTCTCTTATATTAGGTTCTTATAATTGTTCTCAGTGTTGTGTCTTACAATAGACAAGCAGCTCTTATGTTGGGTTTTTAAAGGGAATAGGTGGAGATAGCCTTGTTCCATTCCCAGATTTTACCACTGTTTCTCATTATGTAAGTCATGGTCTTCTCTAGCTTTAAAAGGTAGACTCACGCTTCGAACGGACATATGCTCAAATCTCAGCTCTACCCATACTAGCCTTGTGAATCTTGGGTAAGCCTCAATTTCACTAGTTGTAAAATGAGGACAATGATAGTACTTTCTTCATAGGGTAGTTGGGATGATAAATTTTATAATATATGTGAACTTGAAACATAGTACATGGCACATAATAGGTACTCAAAATGTTAGCTCCTGTTGCTACTAATGTATTAGGCCCTACTAGGAAAGAATATAAATTAATCATGAACACTGAGAGAGAATTAGTATACCTGGTCTATAAATACAAAAAGGTCAACAGAAAGAGAAAAGTAACATAGAAAAGGAAGACTGTTGACACCAAAGATAACCTTTATGCTACAATTTTGTACAGGATGGGCTGTACTCTCAATTTTATTTTTTAAAGCTCTTCATTTATAATTATACAGTCTACATATCAGATAGTGGCCCTCTATCTTATGCAAACACGTGATTTCTAGTTTCTTCCTTTTTTCTCTTCCTTCTTCACAGTACACTAGAATGGTTTGCTTCAGAAAATTCACCTAATCCACTTATGTTCCTTTCTGTCATGATGGAAACAATCTGAAATGGCCAGAGAGAGTCTGGACCAATCCAGTACCAGGGATCTCAAATCCCTCATAAGTTTTTCCTTGCTGCTGACCTTACTCCACAAAACTCTGGTCCTCCTCTACACTGGAAACCAAGTGCTGCAAGAGAAAAACTGAACAACTAGAGAAATTTCTCCAACTTCACAAAGAGAATTGAAACTATTGTGCCAATCTACCCCAATTTACCACTCCACTCTTACAAAACCAAATACCTCATCATCGATCCTCACCAATCTTGCTCTAAATTTACAAGATGAAGCAGTTTTCTTCTGCTTCAGGCCAACTCTTCCATCCATGCCCATTTCTTACTTCTTCCTGTTCCTCCAGGTTCTTACTCCATGGGTCATATTTTTTTTTCCCCTACCTTCATTTTCAATCTTTCCCACTCTCTTGGGCTCCTTTTCTCAGTCTGAAAACATGCCTTTCTCTCCCATTCTAAGGTCTAGAGGTCTCCCTAACTTTAAGCTTGTTCCTCTTCTCAGCAACCAAACTTCTCAAAATGGTTGGCCACATCCACATCTCTGCTTCACCATCTCATACTGTCTCCTCAGCACACTGCAATCTGGATTCTGTCAACAGTGCTCTACAGCAATATGCTCACTAAGATTATCTGTGCTGCATCAATTATACTTCATTCAAAATCATTTTGGTATTTTCTGCTGTATTTGACAAAACTGATGGTTTTCCTGATTTTAAGCTCTCTGTTCTCATGGTTTTTATGACACCACAGACTTCTGGTTCATTATCTTTCTGGGATCTCCTTCCCTGCTCCTTCTTTGGGGTCTTTTCCTGTGACTTAGGGCACACCTCTACACATATTCTTTGGGTTATGTTTTTCAGTGTCCCAGTTTCAATTTTTGCCTTAACTACACTGTCTCATATTATTTTGGTAGGTCTACTAGAGCACATACCACAGACTTGGTGGCTTAAGAAGTAACTTTATTTTCTCACAGTTCTGGAAACTAGAGGTCCAAAACCAAGGTGCTGGCAGGGTTAGTTTCTCTCCTTGGCTTGTAGGTGGCCAACGTCCCCCTTTCCTCTCTGTTTGTCTGTATCTTAATCTCCTCTTTTTATAAGAACATCAGTCATATTGGATTAGGGGCCACCCTACTAATTACCCCATTTTACCTTATTTATCTCTTTGCAGGCCCAATCTCCAAATACAGTTACATCTGAGGTTAGGGCTTCAAAATGTGAATTCTGGAGGGGATATAATTTGACCCATAATTTTTCCTACATCTACATCTCCAACTCACATTTCTCCTTTTAGACCAGGACCATCTAACTGCTTATTGGATGTTTCCAGCAGAATTTCCCATAGGAAATTGCTTAAAACTGAAGCAGGCATCTCTTCATTAAACCTACTCTTCCTCTTGTATTTCTCATTTCCATTAGTAGGTCATCACTAATTTAGTCAGCCAAGTAATCTTTTTTCACTTCTCCCTCTCCCATATTCTACACATCCAACCAACATCCAAATGCTACTCTTTGTACCTCCAAAGTACTTCTGTCCTTTTTTCTCAGTCTATAGCTCTAGTTCAGGCTATTGCGTCCTCTAGCCTTGATGATTATAAAAATCTTTTTGATTTGTTTCCCTGTTTCAATTCTAATTCTCGCTGAGTCCATGCCCACTGTAGCTGAAAAAGTATCTAAAACCTAAATTTGATTATATTACTCTCTCATTTAAATCTCTTCAATGTTTCCTCATTTTCAGAATATGGTCCAATTTTTTTTTAATATGGCGAATGAAGGCTTTTAAAATGAAGCTTTTGTATCAGCAACCTCGTTATTTCACCATTGTCTGCTTCATACTTTTCACTCTAGTAATACTAATCTGCTTTTGGTTGCCCATATATTGCATTTCTCCATATTCCTATGTCCTCATGTCCTCACACCTTTGCTAATGCTTTTCTCTTTGCCAACAATGCTATTGCCCAAACTCTCATTTTTCTCTTCCCCAACATAATTTAGTAAACTCCTATGTATCCACTAGATCTCAAATCAAAGGTAATTTCCTCCAGAAAGCCTTCTTGAAGTTAGATGTCCCTCCTCTCTTTCTCATCATACCTATGACATTAATAGTATTCACATTTCTATTACTAGGCTATGAGTCTATTGAGGACATAGACAGACTCTTATTAGTCTTGGTCTACCCAGAACTGACACCTACACCACAGCTGCTACATAAGAGGTCACCCTAGAATATCCTTTGTTTTAGTGTCATATAATCAGTGGGTTCTATTGTGAAATTCAGCTAAAGTGGTAAGTTGTGGATTAGTATCCTGTTTTAATATTTCAGTGAATTTTTAGATGTGTTGTTTATTATATACACAGGAGGGTATGTTTAAGCTCTAAGACTCAGCAAGTATAGTTTACCCTTAAACAACCTGGGTTTGAACTGCTCTGGTCATTTGAACTGTGAGGTTCAGTTGAACTGTGGCCAATTGAACTATAAAGGTCAACTGAAAAAAATCCTGCATAAATGGACCTGCAACACTCTATAGTGAAAAAGCAGAGTCACTAATCTGAATTAGTGTTTTTGCCTCTAAGTTAGATTAGTGATTCATGGCATGATACATTCGGGCTCATTTACATGTTAACTGTAAACTAGTTCATAGACTTAAAAACAAATACATGGTTTTCTGAGGAAAGAATTAATCTTCATTTTCTGAAACATCTTGCAGAAATTAATTCGACTAGTTAATTTACTCAAGGTGTTTATTTTCAATGATGCTGCCTTTGTGGTTTTGTGGATTATTCTATATTTCTGGATAGCAGGACAAAGGCCACTTGTTTTAGTATTGGGGAAAACACTGGGAAGTGTACAAAGCTGAGGCCAGCACAACAATAATGTAAGCTCCGTTGTTAGGAGGTTTTGTCTGTACTGTACACTGCTCTATCCCCAGCACATAGAGCTCTGTGCCAGGCACGGAGTAGGGAGCTTAATAAACACCTGTTGGTTAAGTAAAGAAAGTACATACCTTGCACCTGAAGAACCTGAGAGATGTCAAATCCTTGACTGATTCTGACTATGACCACACCAATCTCAAAATCAAACGCATCACTGAAAGTGGAAGCAAACTGGTTAGTGATTTAAATGGTTCCTTTAATCCTCAAGCCTTAGACTAATATTATACGTGTTTATGGGATTTTAACGTAATTAAGAAAATTCACTTCAGAATAGTACCAAGGGCTGATGGTTTTCTGTTTGTCTGTCCTCCCTTTATGCATTTTAAAAAATGTTTTGTGAGTGAAGGTATTTAAGGCAACTAACTCATTTACTCTGGAACCAATTTATTCAAATAATACTATCAACTGGAAATTTGATTAAGAATTTCTTACATACTTTTAAAAGTTGATTGTTTTCTGATGTAAACAAAACAATCACCTAAATATTTAGAGTGGAGAGTTTCTAGGCTGCTGAAATTAAAATCCCAGTTAAAAATGTCTTCAGTTCCTCTACTATTGACTTTCGACAGACCATTTGAAGCAAGGCTTTTTCGTGGCAACCTTATGCTGTTGAAGTTGGCTGTTGTGTCTTCTCTAAACCCAGCCCAAAGAAATTAGATTATCCAGAAGGAAAAGAAAGGCTCTCTTCCTTTTATCTCTGTTCTTATAAAATATTTTTTCTCTGCCTCTAAATGTGGGGCAAACTAATTAGAACTTTGAGTGCATTTTAAAACTTTATCTTTAGGAATTTTTTTTTTTTGATTCAATCTTCTATGGATCTGAAGCCCTGACTCTTTTTGTTGTGTTATCCTCCCCCAGAAACAATGAAGTTTGTGATTATCTCACTATATGCCAACAAGTTTTCAATAGCCAAAGTAATCTTGAATTTTCAAATAATGATATAAATAAGTTCAGTATAATATGAATATCCATTCAAAATTCAAATCATATTTTATTTTCACTTAACAAAATAAATCTGTTCTAGCAAAAATTGCTGCAAAATAAATTCCCAATACATTTAGTTTCTAATTGTCCTTGATTATAAAAGAAGATTACAATGTGTTCCACAAAATATTTGAATTCTGTGCTAGGCAGAATCATTTTGGACCCACAAAGACATTCACATTATAATCCTCTGAACCTGTGAACTAGTTACTTTATGTGGCAAAAGGGACTATGAAGATATGATTAAGTTGAGGACTTTGAGATGGGGAGATTATCTAAATAGGCCCAGTGTAATCACCAGGGTCCTTAACAGTGAAATTGGGAGGCAGGAGAGGAGGCCTGAGTGATAAGATGTGAGGTCTTGACCCTTCAAGGGCTTTGAAGACAGAGGAAAGGGCCTGAGAGCAGTGGGCAGCCTCTGGACTCTTGAAGAAGCAAGGCCAAGAATTCTTTCCTAGATCCTCCAGAAAGGAACATAGCCCTGCCCACACCTTAATTTTAGCCCAACGAGATAGCATCAGACTTTTAATCCACACAACTGTAAGCTAATAAATTTGTATGGTTTTAAACCACTAAGTTTGAGGTAATTTTGTTAATGCAACCAACAAAAGCTAATACGTGTTCTAATTAAAACTAAACCATACTTAAGAATATTATATATAAAATATTCAAAGAAAAACTGTAAAGTACTATACTACTATAATAGGATCTTTATGATAATGATAGTAGTGCTTCATTTTACGTCAAAAAAAAAAAAAAAGAAAACACACACACACAAAAGCTAGAACGGGAAATACCATACACTATCATTGTGTGATTGTCTTCCTTTTATAATGACCCCACTACTATGATAGTGAAGTCATTTAACTTTACCAAGTCAGATAAGTTTTACATTAGTACAAATTTGAGCCACCTTGATATTAAACTTTATTACCAAGAAAACCAGTTATTAATTCTCCTTAGCTTAATATTACTAGGTTTGATTATTTTGGTTTCTTTAAATTTTTAGAAAATTTCTAGGATGTTTGAGATGGTAGGGAGGTTGGAAGATGATCCCAGGTAATTTTGTGTTAAATAATGGACGCTGTGATGGAAGATTTACATTTTATTTTGTTCCCAAACATGAAGATGAAATTTCTTTCCCTTCCACTCCCTTTTTTCCCAAAGGTAAAGATGAAATTTTACTAAAAAATCTGGATAGAAGAGAGCAGGTCTAATTCACTTCCAAGAAGTTCTGGTCAGCAACTGATTGTGATTCGAAACATATCAAAATTCTGTTTGCTGAGCCTGGCAAAATTCTGACCCTGATCACCTGGTTTAGCCTTTACCTACTGAATTTAGAGCACCAGCAGGATGGCATCCAGGCTTTGTATATTTGGGGAACACAATTCAGGAGAATGCATTTAATGTATAGATTTCCATGGTAGGAAGACTAAGTGAATTTCTGTTTGGTCAGTAATGCATATAATTTCAAAAGATGAAAATTATTTTCTTATGCTTCTTTTCAGTAGAATTAATATTAGAATGCTTTTGTTATGTTGCCTAAATCTCCCCCAAATGATGATAAATTGGTGCTCATTTTAGCAGAGACCTGGTATAAGAAGCACTGAATATATGTTTGTTTCGATGGGTGAGGATTTTTTCTTGTATATTATGGACTTTTAAGTGCAGCCAGACCTCTCAGGGCATGTTCCCTACTGTATGATATAAAATCAGAGTGAAGCTAGACCCTGGTCCCAGGATATCTTCCATTTTCAGAGCTGTTGACACAGAAGATGGCTTTGCGCATAGCTATATTGTACCCCCTTGAAATGAATCTGGTTAAATATTTTCAAGCCTGGAAGAAAGGCTCAGTTTTCTAGAATGGTCACTGATGACACCCTGTGCTTTTAGTAAGTGTAGAATTTGTCTTCTCTTATGCAAGGGAAGGAACCAAATGAGGTAATACATTGGGTACACACACACACACACACACACACACACACACACTTCTGGAGGCAGTACAACATGTGGTCAGGAGTTTAAACTTTGAATTTGGATGGTCCTGGGCTGAAATTGTAGTTCTGTCACTTAAACGACCCTGTCATTTTCTGCACCTTCTTACTTAATTTTTATATCTGTGTCATTACTTATAAAATAGGAACAGCAGTAGTACTTACTTCAGAGTCTTCTTGTGAGTATTAAATGGGTAACTTGAGTTAAGGACGCTAGCTGGTGCCTACTCGTGCTTTGACTATCATGGTTACCTTTATCCCAAGACTTGTAATATTTAGGTATCAGATATTATGTACCATTTAAAATCCACTTTCTGTGTATAAACCAATACTGCTACATGGCAGAGGCAGCTAGCATATGGGGCCGTCATGTCAACAATGAGAGATCTGAGGCTTTGGGGTAGTGATTGCCTGGCCCAAGACCCAGAAGAGGACAATGACTGAAGAGAGCATACCAGCCAATTTAAGATGTTTTGAATTGTCCTTTGCTTTTAATCTTATAAATATATTTTAAGGTTGTAACTTTTAAAGTTTACCTTTATCTTCGACACCAAATTTCCCTTACCCCCCCACCCCTCCAACACTATGATTCCCTCAAGTTCTATCATTGGTAGTGTAGTGTTTTTTGTTTGTTTGTTTGTTTTTTTCACTTTGGTAAAGAAGTCAGCGTACCAAGGGAATTTCCTCTTCTCAGGCAATTTAATCTACTATAACAGTGTCAGTTATGTACTTCTCTGGTTAGTGCTTTATAAACAAGAACACTTCTTAAAAACGATCACTTACTGTATGATTCCCACGTAGTTTTCAATCTCTGTCGGGGGAGCTTTCCTCCATTTTTTCTTATAGCCAATCACCAGAGTGTTTGGTTTCATTCTTCCTAAGCCTGAGGCCTAAACAGAGGAGATAAACACGTGGGCAATCCTTACCATACCAGAAAACTACCACTGCAAATGAAAAATAATGTCCTAAAGAGCACTGAAATAATGTTCTGATGATTCTGAAGATTAGATTAAATTTTAGTGCATGTCCTTCATGCCCATACCCAAGCATAAAATAGAAAGATTAGTTCTAAATCATCTCAGCCATAAATGGATTTTAGATGACAGAAATGTAGCTTTTCTAAATTAGCAGTCATTTGCATTTTTTGACACTAAAATGGTTCAATAATTTAAAATCAAGTGAGGGTCAGCTTAACTGTTGCTATGTGTACTGTAACTTAGTGGATCAAAGCTCATTTCTACCTGTTATGTTCATGTCATAAGTAGTAAAATCCATGTTTGGGAAATTCTTATATGTGAGGATCACTACATATATTATTTATTGAAGAGTAACTGAGCTAAGTTTCCACAACCTCATGCTCTTATATGACAGAGTCATTATTAGCCATCTTCCATATCAGAAGTTTCATTCCTTCCATTAAATAACAGGATACGGTTTCCAATTAGTTAAATCTAAACTAGCGATTTATTGAGTGCCTATTAATTGCAAAGTAGTATGTTAGGGGCAGTAGTGGAGCATGTTCTTTGTCCTTAAGGAGTTTAGAGGAAAGAAGATCTAAACGAATAATTATAATCGAGTGCTAATTCAGTAGAAACTCATCTAGAAGCATAAAGGAAGAAATGCCTTGTATTCCAGCTGAGGATTCATGAGGAGGTGGTATTTGTTTTGAATCTTGAAGGTTTGTTAGATGTTGTCAAGGAAAGATAAGAATAGCAGTGGGAGTAAAGGAAGGACATTCTGGGTCATAGAAACTGTGAAACAAATGATCAAAGCAGAACATTTTAGATGGGAAACTAGCAAATAGAAGGAGATAGGCATGGATGGAGGGCTCCTAAAATAAACTTTGCCTCCATCACATTTGTTGTATTGTACTTAGAAATGTACAGTTTACATAATAGCTCATTTGGCCCTTGGAAGATACATGGCAACATGGATGTAATCTTTTCTATGACCATGGTTTTGGGATGTGGTCATTCATACCATAATTTCTTAGATAAAAAGGCTTTATTCAAAATGGTATAATTGTTAGTGCCTCCCTTTATAATCACTCTGTCCTGCCCTTTTTGTGACCCCTTTGTGCTCCACTTTTTTTTTTTTTTGGATGAAACTCATGTGCACAAGCTTTATGCATTGTCAATTCTTTTTAACAATTTATTCTGGATTAACATATGACTTCTTTCCCATACTTATGTCTTTTCTCTCACTGCTCTTATTCTATGTCTGCCCTCCATTTCTAAGCTGAATTTTTTATTATTTTTCTGATCTTCTGTGATAATTTTACATTAAATGTGTAAATTTCCCAACATATTGAACCAAAGAGATACTGAAAAGTTAACTCACTACTGAAAGAAAAATCAACATCTTTCAATGACATTTATTTCCATGGTTTAGCAAATTAACAGATGAAAAGTGGCTCATTGAGTATAATAAGACTTTCAGAAATGGTTTCCCTGCAAGTGCAGCTACTTTGTAAATGTTCTTCAGGGATGTTAGAGACATGCATGCATCAGATACTCCTCATCTCTAAAATACTACAATTTAATCAATGTATTTTTTCTTTCTGGCCTGCATAAGCTTCAGAGGTATCTGGATGCAGTCTTGAATTTTGACACTCCTCTATATGGCAACTTTGAAAGCTAAATGCATCATCTGGTATATGTAGAAGCAGGGCTATTCAACCAAATTAAAGTCAAAATGATTAGAAAGCCAAACTCTACAATTTCTAAGGGGCTCTTAGATTATTGTTTTAAGAAAACTCTAACACAAATTATGAAGCTCAGAACCAGGGAAAGGTTCTATGTAATAATTATAGAATGGGAGGGAAAAGGAAAGGATAAGTGAGACAAGATGAAAGAACTGTGGGCTCTGGTGTTGAACCACAGAGATTATCACAATTTATTCAACATTCTGGAAATAATTTAGGATAGGGAGATTTTCCATCCAGATCTCCATGCATTTATTTAGTCTAGCAGCTGCCCTGACTTGAGCATTGGTACCCATGCAGTATGAGCAAAAATAATAGTTTGAAGTTTTAATAAGATCTTGAATGTTGTCAACCATCAGAACAAATTTGCATTTCAATAAACACGGGGACAGAATGTATGCTGTTGGCCAAAGGCAACCTCATTTTCATTTCCAGTGTATCACTCATAGTTCATTGTAACAGAGCCTCTCTGCTTGTTTTAGCTTTGCCTATACCCAGGAATTCAAAATGACTTTCTTAACCATCTGCATTGATCTCTGACTCTGGACTGCCTAAGCAGAACCATTCGCTTTGGGAGCTTCATTAACATGGAGCGCTAATTGTCTTTTGCCTCTGTATTCGTTTCCTCGATGCCAGCCTTACCTGAAGGAGACTTCGGACACCATCCCTGAAACAATCTGCTGCCACTGCAGCATAAAAAGCCTTGATTTTGTTCTGTATAAGCCAGGCCTGCTTTTTCGCCATGCCACTGTTCATCTCTTTAACACACAGCTTGCGCGGTCCCTGTGTGACACAATGAAATATTGGTTAGAAGCTCTGCTATTTCATACCACACTGCTGTTGTTGTCTAAAGGACAAAAATAGCTGGCAATACCCCATTGAGTTAAGAAATGGGAAAGGCAAAAACACCTCACTAAATGGGGTTCATGCAGATTCAGCCTTTGGGAGAAGATCTGTGCTGCTCACATTATTCACTTTCCACCCAGAATGTCTAAATGTGTTAATACCTGCTTAATCAACTGCCTCATGCTGAATAAAAGAAAGATCTGAGGGCACCATGGCACATGAGGAAAATACTAAAAATGTGACTAAAGCAGTTCGGGAAAAATACACAGTCAACCTTTCACTTAATAGCGAGAGCCACTTTTGAGAACACCAAGGAAATCTTAGAGCCTGATTGCAAGAAATGGACTGTGCTATTGGGAACCAGAGCATGGTGAGTTCCAAATCCTGCCATGGACTACCACATCCTGACAATTCTATTTGGCCCATCCCTGCTTTCTGTGTGTGGTAAGGATAACCTTGCACTACTTTTCCATGTGTAATGTTGACATACTCCCGCTTAAGTAAATCAACATTTCCCATTCACTTGATGAATTTGGTGGGAATTAAGCTTCACATTCCTCTGGCATGGGAAGAATAGATGTGATTAAGAGAGAAGGAAGCAGGTGTTGTAGTGGTAGATGAGATGAGGCATTTTATAATTTCAAGATTTGAGTTCCGGCAACTTAACTTTTAACTAAATTTTTTTTCTTGTTTCTCCTACCTTAAAGGTCCAAGCTAGCTCTTTTCCTTGTATGTTTCAAATCAATTCAAAAGGTATTATCTACCATGTGCTGACATGGTACATATCTACTATTTCCCTGGAATATTCTTTCAATTCATGATGAGATTTGGAATTTTGTCAAATTATCTTAGATTTCTTACAGTTTGTCTGGAACCTTGATAAAATGCAGTGTGGAGGTCTGGAACAGGGCTAAGATTCTGCATTTCTAACAACTCCCGATGACACGATGCTGCTAATTCTCAGACAACACTTGGAGACAGTCTTAGGGGGTCTTAAATTGGAGAGAAGGGGCTTTGGATGTGTGAAAAAGATACCCGGCTTTGCAGTCAGATAGAACCGGTTTCAAATCTAAGCTTGGCCACTTTGGAGGTAATTGATGATCCCTGAGCTTTGATATGTTATTCTGAAAAAAGGGATAAAATCTTATCCTGCAAGATTGTTTAAAGTAGTCATGATAAAGTGCCTGGAATATAGTAGTTCCTTATCTAAAGTTGACTTTTATTATCTTAACTGAGTGCTCACAATCTTCTTGAAGCCCTGGACCTAGTTCCACCTCTGTGTTTGCTCTATAGAAGAGCCAAAAGTGGACTGAACTGGGAATCGGAATGTTGGGTTTAGGTCTGGCTTTCACACTGACTAGCGGTGCTTTGGGTATGCCATTTGTCCTCTCATAACATGGGTTATACATTTATAAGAATGAGGAAATTTTCTAGATCGTCACTGCGGGACAATAGCACTTATGCACATGCTGCTGTTCAGCATCTGAAGTGGCTGGTTGACATTGTGATGTGCTGGAAATATGAAATACATACTGAATTTTGAATCCTTAGTACAAAAAAAGTAAAACATATCATTAATAATTTTATATTGATTGCACATTCAAATTAATAATATTCTAGATAGATTACATTAAATAAAATGTATTATTATGTATTTATGTGTTTCTTTTTACTTTTTGATTGGCCACTAGAAAATTCTAAGTTACACTCATGGCGTAAATTTCTATTGCACAGCAGTAGATGATCTCTGGGGTCCCTTCCATTTTGATGCTGTTTTTAAATTGTATCAGATTCTTTATGTACTTATTTTTTCTAGGATATTTTCTAGAACATGGTAACGTTTCAAAACAGTTTGGATGACTTACATTAAAGTTAAAAATAAGAAATTTCAATGAAGATGAAGAAGGTAAATATAAAAAAAGGGTAGTTATTACCAGACTTAGCCTAAAGAAAGATATGTCATTACGGGTTGAATTTTATTTAGGATTTCTAGACTGTTGATGCGCTTTGAACTATTAGTCTTTCTTGGGTATTCTAGATTCCATCAATCACAAAAGTAAGAAGGAATATTTTATTCTAGTAGCTCAATGGTAACAGTAGCCATGAAATAAAAGAAAAACAACAGCTAGGAAAGGTATTGAGCTATCAATATACTGAGTTGTACCACAATGACTGTGAACCCCTGGGAAATTGGCATTTATTTAAATAAATGCAGTGTAACATCTGTCTATTTGTAATACAAAAATCCAGATTAAACATTAATTGTGACAGAGAGATTTACTTTAATGCCTAAATTTGCCATATTGAGAAGTCATAAAAATATTTCATGCAAAATCTCTCCTGGCTAAAAATGATTATAATATCTTTTTAGCACACTTATTGATGTGAGGCAAGGCTGCAATACAAATGTAGTAAGGGAAAAGCAAACTAACAAAGAGGAAATACATAATGAAAAATAATTATTCAACATTCAAATATGTCATAGTCACAAAAAATAAATTTTACCATCCAATTAAAATATTATAGAGATCAGCTCAGTCAGGATCCAAAATATGAGAGCATAAATTAGTTCAGAATTTGAACAATAAAGCTCTAAAAATCTTGAATATATTATAACTTTGACATTGATTGAGAAAGGGGTAAAGAAATTATAATTATTTAGTCTGGAGAAGTTGATGTGGCACTACTTTAAATAAAGAACATTATGAAAAAAATTCGCAAAGGAATTTCAACATCATTAGGATTACATAGAAGAATTTTGGCCAAGTGCAGTGTTCTTTCCAACTTTTATTTTTCAAAACACTAAGAGTCCTATTGCTCTGCTTTAGATTTTATTGCTGCTCTGGTTGGAACTATGATAAAGAGAGTTTTTCCCATTCTGATTTGTTCAAAGTTCATCTCTCCATGCATTCTAGTGCCTATTTGTAGGTCATTTCATTTTTTCTGTATTTGGTCGTGTCACTATTTTATTAACATTACGACAGAGACTCACTGACTAAAGGAGAATAGATGCATCTAGAAAAGAATGCATTTTTCTCTTAGTGGATGTGAAAGTTGGGATTAGGAAAAGGCTGAAGATAGATGTGAGAATTTTAGTTTTCCCTGCATTATCTATGCTTGAACTGCTCTCCATGCCATAAAGTTAAGAGTTGATTGTATTTCTTGAGTTTTCTTAAAAGCTTCTTTGAATTCAAGGAGAGTTTTAGGTTTTGTTAAGCCATTTTCTGTATTTTCACACACACACACACACACACACACACACACACACACACACGCACGCACGCACACACACACACACACACAGAAAAAAACTAGTAACTGAAATTTTATTAAAAGGGGATCAATATGAGAGAGCTGGTCAAAAAAAATTCTTTTATTTTCCTTTACAATGAGAGAAGACAGGAAAATCGAGGTTTAAAGAATACTGGAGAGAAAAAAAAACATTAATTGAAATAAATTTTCATCTTGGTACACATATGTGAAGTGACTAGAAGAATACCACTAAGGCTCATATAACATTTCCTTTGGAAAAGGAGAGAGCTGTGGGACTAAATGGTTATAAAGGGGACTTTGGCTTGATTTGTAAGGGTTTATTTTCTTTTAGAAGTGAATGGAAGCAATGATGACAAAATAGGTAAAAGTTGTTTATTAGGAGATAAGTATGTCACTAATTTATTATATGGTAATTCAATAGAGAAAAATATACATTATTTTAAGTTACCAAGCTGGATTCCTTAAAAAGAATCCACAGATTTGTCCTGTTGAAAGACCCCTCATCTGAAATCTTTAGGTTGAGTAGAAGAAAAGTGAGAGAGTGAAAGAGGCTCTGATGGTGTGATAGTTGGATAGTTAGAAGGCTACACTGTAGGTGATAGTGTAATAATAACTCTCTTATTTCAGTTTCAGCAGCTTTGAGGGCTATGACATCTAGCCTTTAAAAATGCATCTGTTGCAGGAAATGGCAGTTGTAGCTCTGAATTTGCTCCTTCCTTATATCATAACAATTACTTCAAGCTAGCACTTCAAATAACTGAAGGCCACCAGGAGGACAAAGTACAGAGCCTGCTATCCTTTGATTAATCCAATGGGAGTCGTATTTCACTGTTCCATCATGATCAAGCTTCTGGATATCTAAAAAGTCCAAGATCCATACAGTGTTTGGACCTGGTCTCTTTCAGAGAAAGTGCCTTAGATTTCTATTGAAGAGCTTATATTTTTGAAATGAAAGTGGTGACTACATAATGATAATGATAATGACAATATCAATAATAACAACTAAAATTAACTGAGCTTTTACTATTTGACAGACACTGAACTGAGCACTAGAAAACTAACCTTACATAATTCTCACAACAACCCTGTCACATAGGTGTTATCATTATTCCCATTTGTAACTGAGAAAATTGTGGCATAGGGAGACTAAACTATGTGCCTAATGACTACAGCTAATAGATGGCAAAACAGTGATTCAGATCTTGACTATGTGCCTCCAAAAGCAGATGAGCGCCAACTTCCTAGAATTAAAAATTAAATCGTCATCCTTTAACAACTCCATTACTAATTTAACCTTTTCCAGAAGGTTAGCCTAACCACCAACCACTGTGTTTTGGGTAAACAAATTATAATTGTATGTTGACTTTCCCCACATCCCCTTCCATCTGTTTCTTTGCAAATATGATTGACTGAATATGAAGCTGAAAAATGCTGACAGCATCTGCAGGCCCAGAAGCGCACAGAAAGGAACTAATTGAAAAAAACGTTAACTAATGAAATTACTGTTTTCAGTCCCCAAGATAACCTTGGCACCTGGGAGTAAGACTCTTGGGCCTTACTCAGAGAGATCAGCACAGTGATGTATAATGTGGTCCAATGTGCATGTGAAACAACTGGGACTGTTGGAGGCACAGACTTAAATATCTACTTCACATGAAATGATCCTGTAGAATCATACTCTTTTATTATAGTTAAAATAGCAAAGGGTTAATTAAAAGCAATATCTTTTGTCTCTATAAAAAGACCTTTTCTCCCTTGCCAATATAGGACTGTTTATACTCTCAGTTCATTTCTCCTATCTTAAAGGTATTCTACTGCCTGCTAAACTAAGTTTTCTCTAAATTGCTAGAGAAGAAAAACACCCTGAACTGCTTATTTCATCACAACCCACTGCTGTATTATATTGGCCAAAATGAAATCCACTAATCCAGGACACCAAAGTTGATAAGATGAGAAAAGGGCCCCTGATAAAATTTTTAAAAATCCTCTGGAGTCACAGTTGGTCATTACTTAACCTGCCAATCTTATGTAGTCAAAAGGATTCCCTCCATCCCCTGCAGGATAATTTCCCTGAGTTATACTGTTGGAGTTACTATGATATAAGCACTGAGAGAGAAGAGAATATGACCAGCTGGCTTTATATAGCATTTAGAGTATCACCAAGTGTAAAAAGATGCTAAAGTGTTAGTCATGATTATGTGTGGGAAATTAACCCCTGGGTGATGGCACAGTTGGCTGGCTCCAGGGTTACACAGTTTCCAAATGGCCCTATTCCCTGGCAGGTACTAGACATTTAAGTAGTTGTACCTGATTCTGATAGTACTCTCTAGATACGAGTCTGCAAAGGTTTTCTCCTTATGATATACTACAGAGCAAAATCAGGTGGCCTGGAATGAAATCCTGGCTTTGTCACTTTCTTGATATGTAACCCTGGGTAATAACTTAATTTTCACAAGTCTCCCTTTTCTAACATGTAAAATGAGAACAAGCCTTCTCCTTTTTCTTTTTGCCTCACTGGGCTGTTGTGTAGATCAAATAAAAACTGTAGGAAAATGCTTTGAAAAATAGGTAAGTACTATAAAAATACATTGAAGTAGCTGAGGATTTTGAGCGATAAGAGAGAAATCGACTGACAGACTGACAGTCAGAGGGACAGAGAGAGGGAGATGGCTGGGGGAGAGAGAGAGAGGTAGACTGGTTTTAAAGCTTTCTCCTCGCTTTAAAGATTGGTGATCAGTCAATAATTATGGCAACATTTTTAGTGTCTATTTTTGATATCTCCTGGGAAAAATCACCAATAAGTTATTAGTCTATCACATGCCTCTTGAATAAAAAGGAACTAATTTAGTCCTGAATGTGTATCTAAGACATGGAAAACTTGGTTTAATTCCCCAGATCTCTATAGTGTTATCAAAGTTATATAAATATTTAAACTAAATTCTATGTGCTGTTCTTTAAGGCCATTATGTCTGGTTCTCTCCTCATCAGTTAATCTGTATAATAGCACTCTCTGGCTCATTTCAACCTTTTATATTTCTGTGGACAGTTATCACCCCAAATGCATTCATTTTATTTACTTATTTCTGAGCCAGTTCTTCTTCTTCTTCTTTTTTTTTTGACTCAAAGGCCATCATTTGGAAATATTTATTACTTTCAGTTGGTCTCCTATGAAATTGAAAACTCATTTTATCCACTCATTTAAATTCAGGATCATGAGTCCTTGCTAGTCTTTGCTATATGAATCAAGGAAAAGGGCTCTTGTCCAAACTGCCTTGCCATTCTCCTATCATTCCATGTACCCATTGGCTCACCTAAAACAATACAAGGTGAACTAGAGAAAAAAGCCCTTTCCTGGGATGAAGCAGCTCTTACCACAAAGACTTCACAGCAGATGCAAAGGCCACTGTTCTTGGTAAAGGCATGAGTTATGTCCAAGAGAGCAGGTCTGGTCATGGGTGCCCCTGTTAAGACAATGCACTGGGGCCTGGAAGTGAAGAAAAGAAAATGTGAAAACTGATCATCTAAGAAGCCTATGGACTCAGATCCAACCCAGTGGAAACAGTAGGAACAGAACATTTGACAAAATGGGACAAATATAATGAGTCCCCTAAATATTTTTGTGTTTCTCACCAGAAGTCTTAAATCATCCAGCCTGCCCATCTTGCTATCTTTGTATTTTTTAGTCTAGCTAGTGTCAGCAAAAATGTGAAGTAAGGAATAGGTGGTCTTGGGTTTACCCTGTCTTTTTCTTCTGGACACTGTTCTTATCCCAGATTCCAACAGTGCCTGAGTTTCTTCAACCAGTATTTTCATGCTCTTTTCCTTCATCCTCCTTACAAAGAGCTTAAAGTATTACCTCTTCCTCAGAAAATTCAGTAAGCCCAAAAGCCTTAAGCTGAATGGAGACAGCACCAATGATTAGGCTGCAGGGATTTGGGGACATCTTCCTGAAATCACATCATTTAAATCAACTTCTATCCCCACTCATGGAAGGTGATCCTTGGTACTATGAGTGTTTATAGTTGAGGATGGGCATAGCTCGGAGTGGAAAAGGAGAAGCGCTTATTAACAGGAGGTGCTGTCATGACCGCCTGGTCTTAGAATATACCCATAAAGTGTATAACTACTGTAGTACATTTGTCCCCTGTAAAGATCAACACTAACATGACTGAGAAGCCAATTTTACCTGAAATTTTTCACATGGTCTTCCACTGTGGTTAATTCTAGAGCATTGTCTAAAGCACTCACATAGGAAAGAGCCTGTGTGGAGGAGCCCCAGTTCACATCTGTAGATGAAGGAGGATATGACATAAAAAGTATTGACCTTCCATCTCTATACTGTGAATAATTTTTCTAAATAATTTTTAAATTCTGTATTTACATTTGGCATATAATTTTAGTTTTTGGTGTACAACAGAGAGATTAGACATTTAGAACTTATGAAATGATCACCCCAATAAATCTAATACCCATCTGACACCATACATAGTTATTACAATATTGACTATATTCCTTATGCTATGCTTTACATCCCTGTGACTATTTCGTAACTATCAATTTGTATTTCTTAATCCCTTACCCTTTTTCACCCATTCCCCCAACCCCCTTCTCATCTGGAAACCATCAAAATGTTTCCTGTATCTATGAGTT
This sequence comes from Cynopterus sphinx, assembly GCA_030015415.1. Lineage (NCBI taxonomy): Eukaryota > Metazoa > Chordata > Mammalia > Chiroptera > Pteropodidae > Cynopterus > Cynopterus sphinx. The sequence goes on along the minus strand of CM057384.1, from coordinate 92,031,157 downwards.
TGTTTCTGTTTGTTTGCTTGTTTGTTTTGTTCTTTAGATTCCACATGTAAGTGAAATCCTGTGGCATTTGTCTTCCTCTGTCTGACTTACTCTGCTCAGCACAATATCATGTAGGTCCACACATATTGTTGCAGATGTCAAGATTTCATTATTTTTTTTTATGGTTGAGTAATATTCCGTTGTATAAATGTACCACCTCTTCTGTACTCATTCATCCATTGATGGGCACCTCCAGATCTTGGCTATTATAAATAATGCTGCAATGAACATATGGATGCACATGTCCCTTTGAAAAAGTGTTTTGGGTTTTTCGGGTAAATACCTAGAAGTGGAATTACTAGGCCTTTCTTTGTCTCTTGTTATAGCCTTTGTTTTAAAGTTTACTTTGTCTAATATAAGTATCATTACCCCAGCATATTTTGTTCATTGCCATTTTAATGAAATCTTTTCCCATCCCTTTCTGTCTCTGTGCATCTTTTGATCTGAAATGAGTCCCTTGTAGGCAGCTTATGTGGGGGTCTTATTTCCTTATCTATTCAGAGGCCCCTTAAACTAGCCTCATTTTTTTTTTTTTTTGGATTTTTTTTCTTGCTGCTGTTCTGATTACTTTCTGCTATCTTATCTTTTAGACCACTAGTTCAATCCTCTGCTTTGTCTAATCTATGGTCGATCCTCCAATGTGTTCTTAATTTTAGTTACTGTATTCTTTATTTCTGACTGGTTCTTTCTTTATGTTTTTTATCTCCAGTTTTATGTTTTCTAACTCATTAAAATTCTCACTGAGTTTATCTATTCTTCCCCTAAGTTCACTGAGCAGACTTTTAACCAGTGTTTTGAACTATGCATCTGTCTCCATTTTTAGTTCTTTTTCTTTCTAGAGCTTTGTTCTATTCTTTCATTTGGGACATATCTCTTTGTCTCCCCATTTTGGCTGCCTCCCTGTGTTTGTTTCTATATATTACAGAGCTGCTATGTCTCCTGGTCTGAGGAGCATGGTCATATGTAATAGGTGTCTCGTGGGCCGCAGTGGCAGTTTCCCTGGTCACCTGAGTCAGTGTTTCATGTGTGTCCCTTGTGTAAGTTGTGTGTGCTTTCCTTGTAGTGGAGACTTGGTTTCTGTTTGCACATCAGTAGTTGGGACTGAAACTCAGGTTGATTGGTTGTGAAGACTGGCCAGTGACTACAGTGGTTATGTCAGTCATGAGTGACTAAAAGGAGCATTGTGCCCTTCTATGAACACTTTTTGAATTCTTAGAAGTGAGACCTCCTTTTTTTTCCAGCTAAGGATCAGACTTTAAAGTTGCAGCCCAGAAATCTTGTTTTGTGGAGAACCTGTGTGATAACCACATCCTAGGCAATAGATGGGAAAATGGCTATCCCCTGAATAAATTTAAGGGGTCTTCACAAATTCTCAAGCTGAAAAGAAAAGAAGCATTCTTAAACACAGATAACATGCAGCAATCTTTAGATTTTGAATAGTGAAACTGAATAGCTAAAAAATTCTTACTTTTGGGTGTCCATGAAGAAGATCAATCTTTATTAAGCATTTTAGTTTGATCTTTTAGGATTTAATCATGATAAGGGAGGTAAGCACTACTATCCCTTGCCTTTTTGGGAAACCAAATTAAATATGAAATGGATTCTCTAAATTTTAAAGTAGAAAGTCCCTGATGGGAATGTACAGATTTACTCCAGATGTAGACAGAACCATATCCCCAGTTTCTCTTGAAAGAATTGGAGAAAATGGTGAGAGATCACTATTTCTAGATAAAGAAGATTAATATTAATTTTTAGCTAGGCTAGGCATTTAGCATACCTTAAGTTATTTTATTCTTATAAAAACCCTGCTAGTTAATTTGAAATTTATTTGGAAAAAAACCCTTGAATTATTCCTCACATCACAAACAAAAATTAACTCAATGGGCATTAAACATAAATTAAAAATCTAAAGCATTAAAACTTCTAGTAGTTTGTGACCTTGGATTAAAGTATAATATCTTAGATTAGAAGCAAAAAACCATACCATAAGAGAAAAAAACTGATAAATTAGAATTTATAGAAATTAAAAATGTTTACTTTTCCAACTGCATGAAAATGAAAAGATGAATCACAAACCTGTAGGTAATATTTGCAAAACATATACTGCTAAAGGATTTGCATCCAGAATTTATAAAGAACTCTTGCAACTTAATAATAAATTTAAAAAACTCAAAAAATGGGCAAAACATTTAAAGAGACACTTGACTGAGGAAGATATATGGATGGCAAATAATATGTTCAACATTATGAGTCATTGGGAAAATGCAAACCAAGCCACTGTAAGAAAGTACTCTACATCTATTAGAATATTTGTGTATTCTTTTAAATCCACTGACAATACTAAGTGCTGAGAAGAATGTGGAGAAACTAAAACTTTCATTTATTGCAAGTAGAAATGAAAAACAATACTGCTACTGTGGAAAGCAATTTGGTAGTTTAATTTCTTATAAAATTATATATATACTTAAATAATCAAAAACCCCACTCCTAGAACAATGAAAACATTGGTCCACATAAAGTTCTGTGTGTAAATGTTTATAGCAGCTTTATATATGAACACCCCGAGCTGGAAACAACCTGAAGGTCTGTCAACTAGGGAATATTTTTTTAAAAAAAATCTGAGATATATTTATACAACTGAATACTTCCCAGCAACAAAAAAGAACCAACTACTTATACATGCAACAACATGGATGAATCTAAAGGAATCATGTTAAGTGACAAGAAGCATACACGAAGGCTACATACTATATGATTCTATATAATATGTTGGAAAAGGCAATGCTATAGGGACAGAAATCAGTAAAGTAGTTGTCTGGGGCTAAGTTTGAGGGAAGAGATTGACTACAGAAGAGTGTAAAAGATCTTATAGTGATGATGGAAATGTTCTCTGTCTTGATCATGGTGGTGGTTACAAAACTGTGTAAGTTTGTTAAAATTTATAGACTATTCATCTAAAAGGGATGACTTTTACCATATGTAAATTATATCTGATGCTAAAAATACATGAAGTATTACAGATAAACAACAAAGAAACCCCTCGAAGGTAGTTACTATCTTCTGTTTTACTTGCTGAGTAAGGGTAAGAGGAATATGTGGGTGGCTTGGGGTCCTAAGATCTAACCTCTCAGCACCTCACTCTGTGGTCTATGGCCTCTCCCATCTGTGGTCCATCCATTTCTCTCCTCTCAAAAATTCATTCATATCACTCCCATGTTGTTTATTATAATTTGTTATAGTTAAGTCCAGTTTCCTTATCTATAAAATAGTTCTAATAATACTTAACATATAGCATTATTCTGAGATTTAAATGAGAGCATGATAATAGGTGATCAACAAGGTTAACTTATTTGTATTGTATTGTATTGTATTATATTGTATTATTAATATCCATCACACACATGGCACACCTAAATTCACAGAAGCTGCTCAACAACTTTTTGTTGAATGAATGGGTAGTTAGAGGTTGCTTTGGAACCTTCCTCTTACAGTCCTTCTTATCTTACCTGGTTTTTTGTAGGTCACATAGATATAGAGGAAGAACTCAATGACATAGGTGATGACAGCTGCCCACCAGTTGATGACAAACATGACTGCACAGCACAAAATAGCTCCAAAAAGAGATACCCACATATTGTAAATTCCATATGCAGGTCTCCATCCTGTAAGTAAAAAAAAAAAAAAAAAGTATGTGCACAAAAAACTCTATCACACTACTGTCTATTATTAGAATATGGGTAATGTGTTTTTGCCTAGCATAAAAATCAGAACTTTTAGGTCAGGTTTCTAACTCTGTTAATAGTTTTCTGTGACCTTGGATCCGTAGCCTATGAAGGTGTAATTATACCAAATAAGGATGCTGTAAAACATAGAAAATGTGTCACTTATGGCCCCTCCACACTTCCCTCATGCCCCTGATTATCTTCCTAAATTACAAAACCTCAAACATCTAGTATATATGCCATTAGGAGTTGAAAAGAGACAGGAGGGATGGAAAAAATGGGGTCTGGCAGGGAGGGGTGAGAAGAACTTCTCGGTGGTCCAAAAAGGAAAAGTTTAAGACAATGATTGGGTTTATTGTTCCCATAGAAAAGGCAAAGATTCATTAAAAGTTAATCTACTAACTTTCTGCCAGCTGTTTCTTTACTCTAAGAGGACAATGCTTACTCTTTCAGAAATAATAATCTATGGGAAAAGAGGAAGAAATTTTCATGCAAGTCTTTTTAGACCTGCTGCATTAATATCTTATGCATTTGCAATATAAAATTCTTGTTGATTAATATATGCATAGGGTTTCCCATGTTTTATTAGTTCCCTGAAATTAAAGAAGTTGAGAGGCAGTATGGCCAGGATGGAGAAGCTCTGATTTGAAGGACACATTTGGTCTGTGGGTGAAGTACACTTTAAATTTTGAGTTGCCAAAACCACAGAGCTTTCGCTTTCAGTCTTCTAGAGCAATTTCCTGAATGGCCACCAGATGGAAACAGCACTTCAAGAACATCCCTGGAAATGCCTTTATTTTTCTCTGGGTCTGGCTGTGTGTGTGTGTGTGTGTGTGTGTGTGTGTGTGTGTGTGTGTGTGTGTGTGTGTGTGTGAGAGAGAGAGAGAGAGAGAGAGAGAAGAAGAAGGAGAAGGAGGAGGAGGAGGAGGAGGAGGAGAGTGAAGAAGAAGAAGAAGAAGAAGAAGAAGAAGAAGAAGAAGAAGAAGAAGAAGAAAGAGAAAGAAGAAGAAGAGAAAGAAGAAGAAGAGAAAGAAGAAGAAGAGAAAGAAGAAGAAAGAGAAGAAGAAAGGTGGAAGGGGAAGGGGAGGAGGAGGAGGAGGAGGAGGAGGGAGAATCTCATTTCTTATTTTATGCATTTGTGGACCCACGTGCCCCCTGCTATTTTCTATTTTTCCTCTCTCTTTTTCTCTTTTCATTTCTCCCTCCTTTCTTTTCACCCTTTCCCCTGCCCACCTCTATTACTTCACATTGCTTTTCAAAAATGAACATAACATGGCATAAAGGAACACACTTTTATAATTTGTTGTATTCTCTGACCTAGAACCTTCTGTTTTGCTTAAAAGAAGATAATAAAACATAAATAAAAAGTCCTCAGTAGCTTCTGGAGCCCAGCTGCCTTAGGTGGATGAAGGCCCCCCTTCTATCTACATTTTTTTTTTAATTGGCAGCAGCTTTCCCAAAGGAGGGTCAATTGTCGCAGATCCTAAAAAAGTGGAAATGTGTTTATATCTCTGATGAAGAACTTTCTTAAGTTGTTAATGACAAGACTCTAATCTGGTGGAAAGGCACAAGAAATTCTATTGGCCAGTGGAAGCAAAGGAGAGGTGAGAGGTGACTGGGTAGGGAAAAGTTCTTTGGTGTGAAATTTTGTACCGTGTTAAACCACAACCTGAGAGTGCAGGATGTCGGCAGCTTCAGTGTGAATCTGCATTGACTACGCTCAGCAGGTAATTATGGGAGCTACTCAACCTTCGCTTCTGCACCATGGGCAGGCAACAAATTGATAGTAAGGAAGTTTCAAATACATACATTTATTCCACTTCTGTGGTCACTTTCACCCTAGAAATAAATAGTGGTGTTTTTCTACTGCTGAAATAAATGTGGTTTCTCTTGCAATGAATAATTTATTGCCGCAGGAGAAAATTGACTTTACGGTTGGTCAAAAAGGCCATTGCTCAAATGATTCTTTTTCTATTTCAGAAGCCATCCCCCAACTTACCAAAATAAAGTGGATTACATTGCCCACTAGGATATAAGGAAACACAGAAACACAAATTAAGCACTTTTCACTGACATTTGTTTTTATCGAGACTGCTAGTTTAGGCTTATTTAGTTTTGGAAAGGCAGCTTACCTGGAGATTTGGCATAGGAGGCATGGAAGCAGGAGAAATTAATAAGAGCATATGAGGCCAGGAAAAAGTTGGAGATGATGGGAGCAATGGTGTTCAGTTCCGCTGTGAACAAAGCAGAAGTGAGCATGTGCATAGGAGTGATGAGAACAGGGGCTGAACAGCTGTTATAGCCTGGAAAGTTGACTTTATTTGAAAATCGAACAAATAGCTAGCATCTGTCAAAATTTAAGAAGTTAGTAATTTTTCTTTGGGGTTGCATTCATTTAAAAAATCTATTCTTAGCCAGAGTTCCTTTCCAATAAAGTAAAAAGCAAGAAAACCTACCAGTCAGAAAACAGGCAAACAAGACCTCTACCTGAAAAGTATCTGAGTGAAAATGGGTGGAGGGTTCTGGTATTGGGTAAATGATAAACTTCCCAGCATCTATTCCGGAGGCACCAAATTCTGTGTTCTCTATCTGCTATGCATACAATCAAAAGGCTCTGCAGGGTGACAGATAAGTTAAATACCAGTGCACCAGAAATGCCTACGTGGAAATCTCTCTGCATATACCCGATTTGCTCTCTCTTTTAGAATTCTTGTTAGTCATTTGCACTTTTCTACATCTCTAGAGAGTTCTACCTCTCAAAATCTGTCAAAAATGTTTTAACTCAGTAGCTAAGTACCCAGCTGGTTTAATCCCAGCTGAATTGATCTATGGGTGAAGTAGAATATATAAGAAATAATTTAGAGATAGTCCTATTTCTCTGAAGGTCAGACTCCGATCAACCTCAGTGATGCAAATGCAGGTGGCAGCTGGGTGTGATTCTGGAACATGGAGGCCAGAAAGGAAGTAGGTAAAATTAACTGCCACAATGCTGGTACCGTGCAGCTAACCTATGTTGTTCTGAAAGAGTGATTTTTAAGGATATTATTTTATATGTACAATTTTTTAAAACTTTGTTTATTTCATCACTTAGATGCAACATAGAGCAATGATTTGAAGTCTTAAAGCTTACGTTAATTGAAACATATATAAATAATTGCTTTTTTGTTAATTTTTTAAAAAAATATAACAAACATTGTTCCTTGTAACAAACATCTTCAACCTATGGAACTTTTATGAGGATTCATGAATTACAGTCACTTCTGGAGTTTATGTGATGAGGAGGAAGTCTCATTATTGGGCACCATATGGTGCCGAGGAAGACTCCGCCTGTCTATGCCTAGTTAAGATTGTCCTTGCCTTTTGCTTTTTTCCTTCTCATAGGCTCACCAGCAAAGGTGCTGCCTTAAAGAACAGTGAGGAATGTGCTGACTACATTGATGCACATACCTCTCTAAGATTACGTAGCTGTTTCTATATTAGTTAAGGAGATAGATGCGGAGATTAAAGTCTAGGTAAATGGTCCTCAAACATTAGTGGTCTATGAATCTCTTGAGGAACTGTAAATTGCAGATTCCTTATTGCCAGAGATCTCGCTTCTAACTCTGGGGTCGTGCCTGAAAAATCTGCACTGTAACAAATCCCCAGATGATTTCGATTCTGACACAGGTGGTTGACAGCCCACATTTTGAGAATAGACGCTTCAACTCTTCTGCTAGCTGCCAGGCCAGGAGATCTAAAGACAGGTGGCAGCTGGGATTAGGCAACATCAGGCAGAGTAGAGGAAGCATTAAGTTACATTTGGTTGGGTAGATTTCCAACATTTAGATTCAAAGAAGAGATTGAAGTTAAAAGTCTACCTCAAGTCTTCAAAGGCCCTCTACATAAGGATTTCTCATTTCCTTCTTAGGCAGACTCTGATATTCCCAAATGGAATATTAAACATAAAACAGGTAATTTCTCAAGCTAAAATGAAAACCTGTGAGTAATCAGAAGAATTATTTGGCTTTCAATAACATCAAGAAAACTACAAACCAATAAGAATGAACGCCATGGCTATAACAAACGTGAGGATGTATCCTCTCAGTGGTTCATTGTTTTTCCCATATCCTTTTGCAAAGAACTGCAGGGCTTTGTAGATGTTGTCCTTGCACAGAGCCTAATGAGAAAGGAGAGAAGAAATTTGTCATTTATATCTATGCACAGTCATTTTCCCTAGGTGATTCAAACAAGAAGATTTGGAGAAAGATGAAGTGATACACGATATGAGGCACAAGTTAACACTGCAGTTTATCATTCTCTATATTATTTGAATCGATCTTGACTATGTGGCAGACATAGCGTTTGAGCCAGATGCAAACATTAAACTGTTTCATAAAATGATGGAAAATGATTGCTGGTGAGAATGAATATTTCAGCTTGATCCATGTTCAGTGGGAACAGCAGTAGGAAGAAGCACATCCTCTTGTGCCTATATCACCTGGAACACTTTGGGAGCGCTGACGAGGGAGGCCAGGGCCGAGGACAGCGTTGCAGAAAAGATGCCAGCAGTGATGAGGGGGCCAAACCCTGACACCATGCTCATGACCTTGAGAAGAGAGGTTCAAGTGAGAAGATTCATCCAACAGACATTAAAAAAGCCAAATTTTTATGCAAAAACTTCCCTTTCCTCTTTCTGTAATTTGGAATCTCCTTTATAAGCTAATTGCTTCTAACCAGATCTTTTTCCCCATTTTATTCTCAAGTTCTTAATTGTTTTTGGCAAAACAAACATGACTTCATTATTTATAAAACTAATAATAAATGCATAATACATCCAAAAGATACTGGAAAGATTAAAGAAGAAAGATTTCAAGGATTTTGACATTTCTCCCCTTTCGCCTTTGTGGGCACATGTTTCTTTCATGATGGGAAATTCAATCCCACAAAAAGCAGTATTTTAATAAGGTTTGGGGAGAAACTCAGCTGTTTTTAACAGTCTTTCTAAAGGCATTAACCTTTCTTGTTCTCACTGCGTGTAGAGGCTTTTCAAACCTTTGCTTTTTCCTGTGTTCATTAAACATAATTTTAGATCTGAGCCATGATGAGATTCTATCCATTTAAGTCATATTTTGAAATAATGACTTCAGCTGCGTTAATTTCTCTTTGTTGGCTATGAAAATAGCGGAACGAAGCCTTCACGACAAATTTGCTTCTCTCTCTGCTCACCAATCATTCAGACAAATTAATACATTTCAAGTCCTACAGTTTTCCCAACTTTCCTTGTTCCTTCCTCTTCATTCACTTCCCATTCTGTTTTTCACGATTTCCCACTTGGCCTCATCTTCCAGGGACTCCAGGACCACCACAGAAGCTCTTCCTAAACTGAAGCCCAGGCATGAAATGCATTCTAAGCGCTAACTAATCTAAGTCTCTCCTCTCCACCTTGAAATCTTGCACAGTTGATTGGAAGGTACATAATGTCAGGTGGTAGCCTTTCCCTAGTGTGACACAGTTCATACAAGTGCCTGTTTTTCCCCCCACTGCAGCAAATGTAATCACAGGGTTTTCTACCATATAATGCTTGTATGATTCCTGTCCCTCCCACACCAATTGTCCCTTGCTGAATTCAAATCCGTCAATGATTAATCAGTTGCAGAGTCAGAAGTTTCATTATATGTGATGCTCTAAAAATGAAAACAATGGCAATAAACATTAGTATAATTATCGCAGTCCAAACCTGGAAATTGTTCATCAGCCCATACTGACATGGCTCTTGTCGACATCTTGAGAAGTCATAGCCCAACCCACAGGCTGCTGAGCCATTGCAGTTGATCCCAGAAATGATGGTGTCATTCATGCTTCCAGTGGCATCTCGGACTACGCAAGCCCCTGGGAAAACAACAGTAGCTTGTCATTTCTTTACATGAAAAGTTCTGTGCCTTTGGATTTCTTCTGAAAACATGCTTAGTTTACTTTAAGTGTGAGTGGCTCCACTGGCTATCCTGTCTTCTTTGTCAATGCATCCTGGAGCATGGTACCTGGAGGTTTCCATCCTCTGAAGCCTGGGAGTGTCCTCTTTCTTTAACAGGCTGCCACTTCTACTGCCTTGAGTGGTTTCAGTCCTAGCTCTCTTGCCTCTGTAAAACAGTTGGGGGTCTGGATTCCTTTACTTTTTGATCTCTGAAAATGCACACAGTAGTGCTTTGTACATAGTATATACTCGATTCATATTTCTGGCTTAGTGCTACTGATTGGGTGTCTTTCAAACAGAAGGATTTATTTTCTGATCTATGAGCGAGTCAAGGGATACATTATTGAATTTGAGTAATTAAGAGAACTGAGCCCTAGTTTAATGAAATTCCTTGCATAATTTTAAACATTTATAATTCTACTTTATATACAATTTCATGGTTTAAATAATATTAAAATATTTGGAAATAAAATATGAAGACTTCTTATATAATATTAATGGCCAAATAATACTTCATCAAATATTTATCCCAGTCTATTTCATTATTTTTATACATTTGGTTATTTATGTTATTTCTATTATAGACATCCTATAAACATCTTTGTGCATCATTTCCCCCCCTTTATTTCAAAGTATTTCTCTAGCATAGTTTCCCAGAAATGCAGTTACAATGTTTTTAAAGATCTTTGACATACCTTTTAAACACTGACATTTCCTATGAATTTTTCCAACTGTAATTTCTGCCATTATGTATTTGAAAATATTATTGAAATATATGAACATAGGTGTGAAATATATATAAATTTTTCTGAACTACCTGAAGGATATTTTACAAACTAATGTCACCTATTTAAACTCGTCATTTTGCTTTTTAAGCTCCAGCCCTGGTGAGTTCTCATTTTTTGCTGGTAACTATACAAGAGGTCTCAGTGACAGCTACTAATGAGCACCCTCAATTTTAGACACAAATTTATATTTTTTTACATCTCAGAAAGACTTGAAAATCATGAAATCTTCAAGTTAAAAGAACCACTTAAAACAATCAGTGTAAAAAAATTTTTAATATAGCCCTAAGAGGTTTTGGTTATCAAGAAAAACTATGCACTCCAGACTTTACCTGTTTGCATTGTTAATTTATATTGAGCTGACTTTTCTAAGTCATGTATTTTAATTTCTGCATAATAGAACTTTCCAAACATCCATGAAGTCAAGCCATGAGCCATTATTACACAAAGGACTGGTCATGGGCCTATCACTATCCTTCCATCTTGGGAAAGTATAAAAACAGATTTTTCTACTCCCAGGATAAAAACTAAAAGAATCTTTGAAATCAGGCCTGTAACTTTATTCATTCCTTCATTTTTACTTTGTGTGAGAAAGAAAATCATTTGGGAAATTAAAATTTAAGTGATTTCAATGTTATTTAAGAATATGTTGATTTACTAAAGCATTGGAATAAAATCTCTTCACATGTAACTAAACTTGGAAATGCCACAACAATACAGTTAACAACCTTAACCGGTTTTCACAATTAAGAAGCAATGAGCGATACAAGAATTTAGGTTCTTTTGCTTTTCTCTTTGAAAACCAACTCAAGGTATACATACTTTATAGTAAACAAGAGGATAACTGGGATGTGCCTTTTGGTAAAATGGTCACCTCAGCTTCCGCAGTGGTTCAGCTTGGAGCTGTATTTCTGAGTATGTGCAGAAAAAAATTTTTTTTCTTTGATTGTTCTACATTTATTCCTTTCCTATAATGACACAAGCAGGAGGTGACCAACCCCCAGCCTGAAGGAGGTATGGCTATAGGTAGCAGGTGGAACAAGAGTGAGCATGAGACTAGCAGGAGTACTGTGGAGGCTGGTCACTCATTCTGCTGGTCTTATTCTGGTTTCCTGCCTGGTAGTGACAGTGACATTTACATATTACGGACTACAACTCAAGGAGGAGACGCAGTCATCAATTCTCCATCTATCATACTTTCTTAAGGCTTTCATTGTTATTGTTGTTGTTTTTTGTTTTGTTTTGTTTTGTTTCGGGCTTCTTTCCTCTTGTTTAGTTCCCCATCTGCCTTACCAGGTCAAGGGAGGAAGGGGCTGGAAATGGTGGCTTTCTTGGCAGTGGGATTATCATCTAAAGTAGCAAATTGGGATCTTTTTGTGTTAGGTAAAATGGCAATCTGATTACCTCTACTCTAGTCCTAACTCAGAGACACCCATGTTACATGTAGGTTAATTGTATTCAAGCCCCTAGAGCACCTAAGAAGAGAACTAAAATTGTTGCCTTTTTAAAAACATTTTATTTATGTTTCATTGAAAGCCAACTAGACATAAAGATCTACTGGGACCCTTGTAAATGTGGCATTCTGATACCAGACTTAAACATCTTACCTACACAAATAGCAACTCCTATGTAGGCAACGGTGGTAATGAAAATGGCCAGCATGGTTCCTCTGGGGATGGCATCTTGGGGATCCTTTGAAAAAACAATGTGGAGGTACAAGGAGACAGGGTAGAATAAGAAACAGAGATCACTTGGAGTTATTCCTGTCTTTTCAAACTTCTAAGCCACCCTTCCTGAGGCAAGTTCTAAAGAAGAGATCAAGCAAGTGGCAAAATGGTGCACTTAAGTACTTTTGAGACAAAAGTGAAATGCTTGTAGTGACTAATGAAATCTGTAGAATTTTCCACTGAATAAAAGAGATCTCTAATTGTCCAGGAGGGAGTTTTTAAAGAAAAGTACACTAGTTAGTTCACTCGCTAACACCTCTCTCTCTCTCCTTTATCTCTTGTGAATTTCATGCAGATTTACTAAACTTTAAATTATTAGGAGACATATACAACCATACCTGGCACATTGACAATATCTCTCTGTGTGTATTTGTTTTGAACTGAGCTTAAGCTTGCCTTAAAAAAAATCACTTTGGAGCAAAAAGAATGATCTGCTAAATTTTCCAATTCTTCAAATTTCCCATTTGGAACCTAGTTCAAGAATGACTGCAATGGGAGATATTTAATTTCCATAAGTGGGAATGAAGAGGCAAACTTAAGCTTATACCAGAAAGTGGGCTTTTTTCTTGCTTATAAATGTATATAAATTCACTGAGCTGAACTCATATCATATACAATATACCACTTTATATCCTATTTGTGGGGCTAAATCATATTGTAATAAATTCCAAGCCATATAATTTCTAAATAATCAAATTCAGCTTAATAGGAATTATGAAAAATTTTAATGTAATCATTGCTTATACAGGACAGTGCCTGACATATAGTCAGAGTCAATAAATATTGAACTGGGGGAAGCGCAGTCTCAGTAGGCATTAGTTCTCCCATCAGAGGACATGAGACTTGTCAATACAAATAAGCAATCAATGCAGTGAAAGTGTGAGGTTTTTTTGTTTGTTTGTTTTACCTTAAGTCTGCTAATCAACTCAATTGGAAAGGTGAACTCATGGTGAATGTAGACTCAACCCAACAGCTGAAAATGATAACTAAACCAAGTAAATTTGTCCCTGCATGGGAGTAAGCCATGTCCATGGAGTCACTCTGTAATCACTAATTCCTTCCTACTCTTTTAGGAATATTTTCACACATGGTTATACATACATACATACATACATACATACATACATACATACATACATACGTACATACATATATATACATACCCAGCCTCTTTCTTCCAAGCTATTGTCTTTAAAAGTGAATGTGGCAAGTGTGTAAAATAGAGTAGTACTTAGAAGGAAAAAGACAATCATGATCCCACTCAATCTCCTAATTCATGTTACGTATTGATCAAGGATTTCTTGAGATCTGAATGAAATGTGAAGCACTTATTTAAGTGGGAAGAAAGGAAATATATGTAAGGATAAGAGATGTGAAGATGGAAGGCAGTCTTGTACCTAGAATACAAAAACTTAGTTTTTTTTAGAACTATCTGCTTACTCCCAGAGTACCTAGAGCACATAGAAGATCCTTTATAAATATGTTTATTAATATATCGATGAAAATATTTTGCTTTCGTGCCTCGCTCTGCACATAAAACAATTTTCATCAGCTGTACTTTTCTCTGTGCCTCTTAATACTGCATGCCATCTGTCCCAAACCTCCCTGTCTTCAACGTTGTATTGATGAGCTCTTATACATCCCTTCAAATATGAATTGAGTGTCTCCTCCTCTGTAAGTCTTCCCTTACTTCTTTGGAGATAAGCAATTACTGTTTCTTCTTTCCCTTGCACTTGAGCTGTTTTTTGCTTCTTATGTCTCAGTTATAGTAGACCATGACCTGTTTATAGGAAGGACTGACCAATTTTTGCCTCCCCAGTGCCTGGTGTAAAAAGACACTCAGTAGGTGCTGGCTGAGTCAAACTGACTTCTATACATCTAACTCTAAATTATCTTTAAGGAATCTAAGAAAAGCACAATATTCTTTAAATTAAATGTATGCTTATAGTTTGCAGAAATTTAAATCAGTGACAACTAATACCTTCCTGAATCTGAGAAACTGGAAGATCAACATCCATAACTAAATTTCATTAAACAGTGATACTACTTGAATCATTTTGAACAAATTACTTATTTCTTCTGAACCTTAGTCTAATCTTTTCTTAGGCTCAAGAATTTACCATGGCACTGTGGTCCTTAATATAACAAATCTAAATGCCTTTGTTCATTCATTTGATAAATATCTATTTAAGTGTTACTAGATCCAAGGATACAGAAATGAATAAAACCAAAGGCAAAGTTCCGATTTTCACAGTTAAAACACTTCTCACTCAGGTCCCTCCAACAGCTGTTTTTCTGTGTCCTATAAGATTATCCAGCTTCACAAGGGCTTCTCCACTTGAACTGTGAGAGATTTTTTACTGTTTCCAGTTTCCCCATGCCTGATTGTTCTTTTGTCCTTTCTTGTAATAACTTTTTCACAAATAGTCAGTACTTAGCCTTTGTTTTCGGTTCACACTCAAAGCTTAATTTCCTTGAAGAAATAATCCTTAACTTAATTATTTGTTCATTATTTTTATTTCACAATCTATTTGGACAATCTATATGGTTTTCATTTATTTATATCTCGTGATGGCTCCTGTAAACATTTCTGTCTTCCAAAGTAGATTATAAATTTATTGAGGTAAAACCTGTGTCTTTCACTTTTTTATGTGTGTTGTAGACACTGCTTATTATTTTAAAATATACATTCTCACTTTCCTTCTTTTAATACCAGAATCCCCTAAAATTATATCTAGGCATATGGCTGCTCAGCTAGAGACTACATTTCTCAGCCTTTTTTTGCAACAAGGTAAGGTCTCAGACTAAATTCTGGCCAATGGAATGTCAGTAAAAACAATATATGCAAGGTCAAGGAATTATTTATCTTCTACTTCCCCTTATTTCCTTTTCCTAAGGATTAGACTGTGATCTTGGAAGTAATAAGTCATCTTGGACCTTGAGGGCAAACACCAAGGGAATGGTAAAACAAATGAGGTTTTCTGGGTTCCTGGGCTACTTTTGGGTGTGATCTTTTTTATTCCACTAGATGGTCACAAGCTTGAATTTTTATGCACTAGAAAAACAAACTTCTATCTTGTTTAGGTCACTGTTACTGGTCTTATATAAAACATTCAAATCAATATCCTAACTAATACAACGCTCCTTACAGTACTTAACATAGAATAATAGGAGCAAGTGCTAGTAACACCTATCGAGTGAGTGAATGTATCTCTGAATTTAATGATATAAGTGTTCAGTAATAAAGAATTTTTTTTATTTCTTGAATGTTCTGTGTTCTTGTTCACTGTGTTTAAAAGGAAAAGGGTAGTTCTGATATCTTTCACTGAACTATGTTTATTTTGTTGCAAATGTGACATGCTGTCATTATATTCTGCCCTTCTGATGCCACTGAATAAGACTTTTGGAAGAACTATCTGATATAAGATAGTTTGGCATTAAAATCTGGCATAAAAAGAGAATTTTTAAGTAACCAGGAAACAATAGAAATCTTATAGTTTTGAAATCTGTAGAAAAGCATGGTCATTGTCGAGTTCTTGTTTTGCTCAACAACTGTACCACCACACACAGTACTACAAAAGTAGAGAAAACAACATACCTCCAAATCTCCAGAGATGTTGGCACCTGCAAGAATCCCAGTTGCTGCTGGGAAAAAAATGGCAAAGACAGAGAAGAAGCCTTCACCTTTTGTGAAGCGTGGCCCAAAGTTTTCTGCAAATATTGATGCTGCAACAGAAATAACGAGAAAATTATCATTTAAACTTTCTTCATAGAGGAGGAGATAAAATTACCTTTGGCTTCTATAGCCTTAAATTCAAATAGGCTCCTATAATCTAAACAGAATGCACTCAAATATGTTGGTGTACTTCTGATAAACCTTATGCTAATATTTGTCAAAGTTCAAAAAATATATCTCAAGGTTTTAGAGCTCTAGAAAAGAACTCTGAAAAATCAACAAATTTTGTGCCAGTGGAGGCCCAGGCCACCTGACTTCTTTAAATTTGGAAGATTAAAAAGAGAAAATGGAGAATTCTCTCGTGATCATACTGGCAGACTCACAGATATACTACACACGTACACTGTCCTATATACATACAACTACATTATCACATGCATAAATACCTTAACCAACACATTGTTTTTCTATGCTTTTTTTTTTAATTGCAGGAGAACCTTGTGGATGAGTCTATCTTACAAATTTTGCTACTAATAGTCTAACTTCTACACTCCTTGCTCCCAGAGATTGAATCCTAAATCTTTATACCACATTCTCATATATGGGAGAATAATACTGTGAAGAGATTTGGTCATAAAATAATACTACTGGTTGTCATCAAATTACTTAAATAATACTGGTTGTCATCAAATTACTTAAATGAAAAAAAATTTAGATAAAAAAAAGAAAGAAAAAGGTGGTAAGAAAAAGAAGAGAGAAAAAATGTGAACAAAAGAATCCTGAATAACAAAAAAATTAGAAAAAAAAATTTATACCATCAGAAAAAATACAACAGGTAATGGAAGAAGGGAAAAGAATAGAAAAAAATGTTAATTAACATGCATGCAAAGCAGACAATACAATCTTTACAAAAAAAAAAAGAATCAGAAAGAGGTGATGTGATACAAAAAGGAAATGAATACTGACAAGTGAGTAAATAAAGAGAAATATACTCTTTAAATCTCAGCAGTGGATTCTTGAGTAAGCTAGAGTGGAAAGTTAGGAAAGAGAGGATGGGTGGAGTAGAACAGGGGAGAGAAGTCAAATTTCAAGCTCACTGACATTATTGCAGGATGTTACACTAAGGTACTTCTACAGACTTTTATGCATGAAAACCTGACAGTGATGCTTAACTAAGCAACACTTTAAAAAAAGCAAGAAGCAAAAATGTCTAGGAGGAAAATATGGCACTGTTTGGTTTTAGTGCTCTCAGTGGTTGAACAACTGATGTGAGCTTTCTTCACTTTCCTTGCAAGTGCACTCCGTTCCTACTCTTTTGACAGCAAGAACAATTTGTTTAATGCTTTGTTTTCAAAACACGTTTACATTCACTATCTTAAAAATCTCCTCAAGAAATTATTATGATCATGCTAAGCCTACCAGGAAAATCTGAAACCCAAACACGTTAGGTGACTTGTCTAGCTGGGAAGCAGTAGGGTTGCTCTCACTCGAACTCTCCTGAATCGAACCTCAGGTTCTTCCCTGGCTCACACTGGAAATCCAAGGCTGGTGTGGAGGTTTCAGGAATGGTGATGGGGGCAAGCAATGGGGAGCCATTGATTGCAGAGCAACTTATTTGTCACACATACCTTGGTAATTAAAGAAACCTCTGGACTTCTTCTCATTGTTGGACGGAATGACAGTCCCAATGAAGAAGTTTGCAATAGCAATAAGAAGAATGATCAGAAGGATCACTTGAGCCTGAGATGGCAAAGTAAAAAGAAACCAAATTAGATTTATTTAATAAATTTTACATAATTACAAAAGTTACGTGTTTACTGAAGAAAGACTGATTACTCCATTAAGATTCTACTACCCAGATTAGGAATGGCATCTTAATAAGCCTTATTTGATGCAAGCGTAAATGTTGCATTTTTCATGAGAGCACGTGCTTGGGAACTTGACATTACAAAAACATTCCAAGTACTAAATAGGTAACTAACTGCAGGGTCCTTAGAATATAGACAGAGACCAAAGTTTTAACACTGAGAGAGTTTATTTCTTTTTCAGGCATAGCAGCATGGATTCCTTCATTTCTCAGTACTAATTGCAGGAGTATTGAGAACACAGAATGACTCAAAAATTGTCCGGACATTTAGTGCATTTGATGTTGGGCTGCCAATGTGTGCCCAGCAAAAGTGGTATGCAATGCTGACCAAACTGTCTTTATTCAATTCTCCATATATTTTGTGGTGTTTTTTGGGTGCTTAGCTTCCCCTATGTTGTTAAGAAAGCACTTCTCCTACTCTTTGCATAATTATTTCCTTCCTCTCATTTTTAATTCTTAGCTACCTCCTTAGATAGGCCTTTCTTGACCACTGAATCTAAATAATAATAGCTAATGTTCACTGAGGGCTTACAATATAATAGATGCAGATTTAACTTTACCAGTATTCTTTCAGATGAATAATACCATCAGGAACCATATGAAACAGGTAATATTATTATCATGATTTTAAAGATAAAGATACTGAGGCACAGATAGGTTAAAAAATTTACTAAAGGTCATTATAGATTTAAACCAGGTTCAAGTCCAGACATCCTAATGGCAGAGCTAGAACTTTAAATTCTACCCTGTACTTCCATGAAACTACATTACCTCCCTTGGGGAATAAAGTCATCAAAAGTAGATTCTCCATTATTTTCTTTCTCAGAGTCCTGTTTATTTTCTTCATAGCACTTTTACAATTTACTGTTTTACATTTACTTATTTATCAACTTGATTACCACTCATATCCTCATAGACCATATGTTCAAGTAGGGTAGAACTTGTATGTGCCTGTTTTATTCACAACTAAATATCTAGTGCCTAGCACAATGCCCAGCACATGTGAGCACTTAATCAATTTTTGTTTAATGTGTGAATGCATAATCCATAAGAGAGGGCCATGTAGAAATGTTTCCTATTGCCTTTTATAAGTGGAAGCCTTTGGCCATCTTTCCACTTCCGGGGACCACTTGAGACCTAGTTACTACATCTCCAGGCACATAGTATCAGTTTCAATTGTCCCAGTCACTATAGAGAGTTACAAAGCAGACAAAAGACATGCTCCCCATCATTCAGAAATTTACTAGTTATTTTACTACTAGTTAAATCTAGATATTCTTTAATTCCATGGCTTATAATGTCTTCAAATTTGCTGTTGAAGTACTGGGTTTTAGAGGAGAATGATAGTTTCTGCATCTATCACCTCCCAACACACTTGCTATTTCTTTTGAGTTTCAGCACCCACAGCCACCTTGAAAGGGAATAACTGAGAGAGACAGGCTTCTAGCATGTACCTTTGTTACGATCATAAGGGGTTTGTGTTTGATGATGGCAGTGGCCTTGGTGGTTTTGTCACTGCGATGATAACATAAAGAAGGACAAAGCACAGGTCTGATCATGTGACACATGTGCTGTGTGTGAGTCATGACTGCTTGGACCTCGTGCTTTGAGGGCTTGGTGTGCCACCTAGCATGATCCTGCAACTTTTCCATACCAGGTAATAACAACAGTTCTTTTTGAGTATGAGGTTTCTTCTATCCCCGCAATTTGTTTAGAACCTGACCAATAGTTGTCGATGACCTCATTTTGAGAAACTCACCTTTGCTTCCCATTCCATTCCAGCTACTGAAATTCCTAAAAGAATGACTACTGTGATGGAGCCTATTATCCGGATGTCATTGGTTGGATCTACCATCATTGAATCACTCTCCTGGAAAAAAAAATTTACAAACATGGTTAGAGATGGAGCTTTTTAAAAATATTTTATTTTATTATTAGTTTCAAGAATACAGTATATTGGTTAGACATTTATATAGTTTATAAAACAATCCCTCTAATTGCTCCTTCTCTCCTCTGGCCTTCTACCTAGTCATTACATTAATGCTAACTGCATTCCCTCTGCTGTGCTCCCCAACCCCGTGACCATCTATCAACTACTAATTTATACTCCTTTAACCCTTCACTCCATTCTCCCAGCCTCCTCACCTCCCTCCTTCCTGGCTGCAGATGGAACGTTTTTCACCCCCTGTATGCCTAACTGTAGCATTTAATAGTAAGAAGTGTTACTGTGAATGTCTGGGGACATGTAGGATAATAGAAAAATGAAATACTCATAAATTTGAGGAAATGAAGCAACTAACATAATTTTCTCCTATGATAATAAGCCTCTGATAGCCAAGATTAGGAGTTGGAAATATTAGAGATTCATTCTAGTCAAAGCTTTTGAAGCTATTGTAGCACCAAGTAAAAGTATGTGTCCATACACATATCACATTTTGTTTTAGAATAATGACGAGTTATTTTTGTGTGTCAGAGAAATCATAGAGGAACAAAAATGGGTGGATTCCAATATGAATATTGGAAAACAAAGGCTATTCAATTAAAGAACAAACTACACAAACCAGATAATGCATCTCTTTAAGATAACATACCTTACGAACTATGTAATCCACTCATTTATTCATCTAATTTTTAAATGAAGATATGGTTACCAATTGAATTCAGTGAATCCTATCACTATTACAAAGGGAAGACTACAGAAGTTAGTTTGTGTACCAGCTAATTTACATGCTCAGATACAAACCATCTAGATTGGGCACCTAAACTAGAAAACATCTAGTTTTCGCAGTGAGTTATTCTAATGTTTGAACTTTCTTTCCCTTTGGAAATCTATAACCATAATAGAAACAGTAGTGCCCCCTTATCCGCTGTTTCACTTTCTAAGGTTTGTGTTACTCATGGTCAATAGTGGTTCAAAATATTAAATACAAAATCTGAGAAATAAATAATTCAGAAGTTTTAAATTTAGTCCCATTCCGAGTAGAGTGATGAAATCTTGTACTGTTCTACTCTGTCCTGCCCAGGATATAAATTTTCCTTTTGTCCAGCGTGTCCACACTGTATATGTTACCCACCTGTTAGTCACTTAGTAGCCTTCTAAGTTATGAGGTCAACTGTCATGGTGTCACAGTGCTTGTGTTCAAGTAATTCTTATTTTACTTAATAATGGCCCCAGAGCACAAGAATAGTTGTGCTGGCAATTTAGATATACCAAAGAGAAACCATAAAGTGCTTCCCTTAAGTGAATATTTAAGTATGGTACAATAAGTTATTTTGAGAGTGAGAGAGACCACATTCATGTAACTTTTCTTATAATATATTGATATAATTGTTTTTTATTAATAGTTATTGCCAATAATATCTTACTGGGCTTAATCTGTAAATTAAAGTTTGTCATAGGTATGTGTGTATAGGAAAAAACAAAAAAAAAACCCATAAATATGTAGTGTTCAGTACTATCTGCAGTTTCAGGCATCTACTGGCGGTCTTGGAGCTTATCTCTTGTGGATAAGGTGCAATTATAGAATTGTGGCTGATAATAATACTCATTATTTATCTGTTTTGTATTTCATATAAATAATTTTATTTGTACCACGTTTCTATGGAACACATAGAATAGTATTATTAGTCCATATTATGGATTTGGAAAACAAGGTTCAGATGAATAGAGCAAGTGGTCCAAAATCTCTCAGCTGGTAAACATGAGAGCCAGGATTCCAAGCCATTTCTAATGCCAAGCCTAAGGCTCTTTCAGCTTCTACATTCTGCAGAATAAATCTATTGCCTCTCATCTTGTCATAATGATATCCCCCAGTGCCCTGAAAAAAAAATTAAATCAAATTATTTGCTTGGCTGAAGAAAAGCTTTTACTTACCTTAAGAAGGTCTACCACGGTCTCAGCAAATCCTACCACATACATAGCAACAGCCACTGCATTGGCAAAAGCAAAGATCAAGCCTATAGACCCACCGAACTCGGGACCTAAGCTTCTGGAAATAAGATAGTAAGCCCCACCTAAAATAAGAAATGAACATGCTTTACATTGAGGAACTGTGAAATGTTAATTATTCTAATAAAAATATTACAAATTTCTAATAATTTTAAGAATCTTGTATAACCTTAAGGAATAACTTAGCCCTTGTTCATTCTCTGTATATAATCTACAATAGAACTTTCCTGACTTAATAAAATTCAATTTATTGAAACCTAATTATATAAATACTACAAATAAGAATATCACAAACTTTACAAAAAAATATAAGAAAAAACTTTGTTTAGTAAAAAAAAAAAAATCACCGGAGAGTTCAAACCAAAAAAGTAAAAAAAAATTTTATATCTTAAATTTCCAGAAGTAGGCAGGCCTAGACAGAAAATGAAGTGGGTGAAGTTTATCATTGTTATACTAACTTCTTTTCTGGTATAATTTTCTGATACATATTTGCTATGTAATAAAAGGTATCTGTATAGTGCTATATATTATCCACTCCTTGGTTATTGTCAAATACCTATTTGTATATGAAGGTGGCAAATAGGAAGAAAAGAGAGGGAGAGCTTGGAACGATTATCTCTCCCCTGGACCTTGAAAAGGTAGAAGCACATGGTGTGTGCTTCTGTGAACATAAAGAAGTGAGCTGGACCAATTAACCACCTAGAGGATACTGAGAGTAGATTGATGAAGGTAAAAAAGGCTAGACGTTGAGAGGCCTAGATGTTGAGAAGAAAACTAGATGTTTCCTTTGTCCATATTACATTAAATAAATGAGCTAGCCAGTTACTTAGAGTTGATCAAAATAGAGATAGGCAGGAACTGTGAAAGGAGGTGTGCTATGGGTAGGATGGCATTTTTAGAAGGTCTTGGATAGGGAGACCTGGATAAGGTACCTGAGCAGAGATCCGAGGAACCAAAGCAGAGAGTGGGGAAGAAAGGAAGTTTGAACAATGACAAACTTTACACACTTTATTTTCTGCTTAGACCTGCTTGTCCCTAGATGATCTAAAAGAAACTATTCATGTTGTTTGTTTTTATTTTTTTTTAAGCCTCTTCTCAAGGCTATTGGCCAATGGGAGCATAGTGTTGTAGGGAACTTTGAGGACTTACTAAACAGAAAGTATCAACAGTGTCAGCTGGGGTACTGAAAGAGACCTGAGAGAGAGACAGCAGGACTTGTTCAAGGCGTAAAGACACCTTTCTAGACACCTGGTCATTCTCTATTTTATAAGCATATTTAATCACGGAAAATAGGTCAAAAAAAGTCTTTTCTGGAGATCCCTTAATTTTAGTTGAGAAGAATTTTGCCTTACTTCTTAAATTTTGGGTTATTTTGTTTTGTTTTAGGGCTTTGGGGACTAATTATCAATACACAGTTCTTACTTCCAATATTAAACCGACTCTAAACATAACTACATAACTCGAGCTTGTGGTCATAAGTAAATGAATGGGCTCACCTCCTCTTACAACTCCATTTGTGCAAATAGCAGACATAGAAATACCTGTGAGTGTTGTCACTACCACACTCAGGCCAATGACGATCACTCCGAGACCTGCAAAATCCCCCAAGAAAAGTGGTTCTAGACATCACCAGTGCTTCGGAAGACAGCAGTCTGAATCTTGTCACAGAAGGATCAGTCTCTCCATGAAAAACCTGAAATGTTCTAAAAGATCTCATTCCACGGACTAGGAAGCACCTGAAATGTACTAAACTTTAAAACTGAGGCCATGTCCAGCGGTCATTTTCCAAGAAACACCAAAGAGAGGAGTACAGACTAGCCTGAAAAATAAAACATTTACCCAAGGAATGTGAAAATCTGGAAACCATAACCTGCAATATGCCAGAGAAATTTATTAGAAAAGAGACCACAGCTGACCAAAGTAGTCCAGGACTGTACTCACAGTACCTTACGTTTTCTTCTGCATCAGCTCACCCAAAGCGTTAGCCAGGCTTCAAGAACAATGGGCTATGTTCTTATTCTCATCAAAAAGAAATATATAAAAAAATATTTTTGCCTACCAGTAGCAAGTGATGAGACCATTAGATATCTTAGAAATTTTACCTCCACGAACAAACCCGTTAGTTGCTATTGCTGAAGTTGACAACCCCGTAATAGAAGTTACCATGGTGGAAAGAAGAATTATGAGAACTCCAAGACCTGTCAGCAATGAAAAGATAAAAGATATTGCATTTTACTTTTCTTCCTTGGATTTCTCATTGCCACAAACTATACTGCCTTTAATTTAAGTCTTCACGTCCAATCCTTGAGCCTCAACGTAGTTGCTCTGTGCTAAGGAGAAACTGGTTTTCCTGGCATAAAGATCAAGTCAGAGAACTGCTCATTATGATGAAGTGAAAACTTCTAAAACGCAGCCCTGGAAAATAAAAGTTGACTCATGATGGTGTCCTGGGAGAGAAACTACCTTGGCTGTGAAAAGAGAAAACATGACATTTGACCTTCTCTCTTGCTTGAAAGGAACCTGAATGAGAAAGTTGGAGGTTTGACAAAGGTTAAGTCCTTCCCCATTCGTCTTGCATCTCTCTTGCCTGGAAGGGAGTGGGGGTGGAAAACCAATTTGGATTACCTTTGAAAACACTCCAGAAAGGTCAGTGGTGAACTATTTGAGTCTGTGTTGCCTTTACCTTACAAATGACTGTGCGGGTCACAAGTTTAATTACCTCCTCTGACATATCCATTTGTGGCAATAGCAGAGGTGGATAAACCAGTGATAGTGGTCACTGTCACGGCTAAGCCGATGATAATCACACCAAGACCTCAGTTGAGAGAGGAAAAATAAAGGCAATTAATCAGTGGAACAATTGATTAGATCGTTTACATAAAAACCAGAAAGTCTAGGGTATCACCAAAGGACCACATTTGAGTTAACAAGTTGGCCTGAAATCCCCACAGACTAAGGGCTCAGCTTTGAAGGTTTTTTTTGCCTAGGGTAGTATAAATTCTAGAGCTAAGATGTGCATAAGCAGCTGTACATGACTGAGCAACAACGGCTGGTCAAAATTTGATGTGAACCCAATTTTTGATGAAGTTCTAGATATTTATAAACATAATAATTGGTCTAAGCAATACCGAGCTGTTAATATAACTAAAGAGTAAATGTTCATCTTTCCAGGTAACTATCTTTTGATATACATTAGGTTGTGTAGAAGTGGAAAGTTATATACAACGTATCAAATCATTCATCTGGCAGATAAGTGGAAAGAATCTAAATGAACAACTTTCACTAATTGGCTCATGACCTCTGTCAAGTTACTTATTTTTTGAGCCAAAAGTGGCAATGAAATTAAAAAGAATGTGTGTGTAAAGTGACTAGCACAAGGCATAATGCACAGATCACAGTACCGAATCAGTGGCACTGCTTTTCGATGATCTCCACAACAGTTAAAATAGCTATTGTTTATTAAAAACTTACTACATATCCAGCCATGTGTTAGGTATCATGAGAAATGAAAGGAACAAATAAAATGAAATGAAAAAAGCTGCCTTCAAGGATCTTATGCTGCAGAAGGTCAATGATTAGGAGAAAGAGAAAGGGGTAAACCAAAATTCGAAGGAAGGCAAGGCTGCCTTTGGCTTCAGGAAATACATAGCCAGGAGGATAAAGAAGAGCAGCAGAATATGCTACCTCAAAATATGCCACTTTAGCATAAAGATTATTTTGAGCTAAAGGCAATTGAGAAGAAGCAGATACTTAGCCGTTTTTTGCCTAAAAACAGGACATCAGTTTGTAAAGATGTATCCCCTTTCTCTTATATCAGGAAGGACAGAAGTTAAATCTCCAGTAACAATTCTAGAACCTTAGCAGCTAGAGATGGTACCAGAGGAACCTACCTAACAAACTTTGCTTATCTTCCGTTAGTTCCCATATATATTTGCCTTTCTACAATTTGCCACACTGGAAACTGAGTTCTTTTCCTTTGTCTTGTCACTTCTCTAAAAATGTGTCATTCTTTTGTTAAGAAATGACACATTTCTTTTGTAAATGTGTCATTCTTTTGCTATATAAGCCCAACTCAAATGAACTTTTTGAGTTACTCATTGCTGTCATCCCATATGTATGCACACTGCACATGTTAATAAAACTTCTGATTGTGTTTCTCTTATTAATCTGTCTTTTGTCAGCCTAATTTACAGGGCTTTAGCCAATGAGCCTACCGTGGGTAGTGGGAAAACAGTTTTTCCTCTCCTACAATATTCTCCTCAATGGAGGTCAACACAGAATTCAGGGAGAAGTTGTGGGGCTGAAATCACCCTGGCTCCAGCCAGAATGTTCTTGCCTATGGCTGTTTGATATGCTCTCCTGCATAAAATGGATGTTTCATAATTGTTGTTGGCAGGCTCTCTTGTTTCAAGGATGATTAGAACAGTGGGCCAAGAGAGGCTGTGATCTCTCTATCCATGTCCTGGGAGAAGGGAAAGTGGAGAGATTAAGGATAGAAATGTGGATAAGGTACAGGAGGCTGGCTCTTTTGATCCTCCCAGCTATATCTTGGCTCTAGCAGAAGTCTCTAGTTTATTTTACAGCTTAAGTGCAATAGGAAGAGGCTAACTGTAGACACAACGTGCAGACTTGGACCATATTGCCTCGGCCCCTGTAGACTCTTAAAAGTTTGGTGTAGTAAGAAATAGATGCCCTAAATTCTTCATTTCTGTTGCAGGGATCCTGAGATGCGTATCATAACATTATATGTGGGTTTAGTTTTTTGTACCCTCAAAGGTGATTTCTTTTATTTTTTGCACATGATTTTGCTCTTGCCTTTGTTTTGAGAAAGTTTAATATCAAATATTTATCTCACCCCAGCAACTGCACAGGACCATATACTTTGCATTAAAGGACATTTAACCTACTCTGACTTTATTACTTCTCTACTCTTATTTTCCCCTTGCCTCTACTTTTCTAACAATTTTTAATTCATCCTTTTGCATTGTATATATTTCTGTAAACCATATGAAAGCCTGGAACAAAATCTTACACATTTAAACAGTGAGGGATTTGCTTTTCTTTCCCAATCAAACATAAAATCCCAGGGTAAAGGCAGCTTAGATAACATTTAATTCACAATTTTCTCAAAGTGTGGTCCTTAAAACACACACTTCAGGAAATATCCAGGGTACTCATTAAAAATGCCCAGACTTACTGAGTTTGCCTCTTTCAAAGTGAATCCTTGGATTCTGCAGGTTTGTAACTTAACTTCCCCTGTAAATCTTTTGTATCCCACAGTATGAAGACCATTGCACTACCTTAAGCTTATTCAATTTACATTTGCTTATTCAGAAAGGTTCTTTATCATTATTTTCAAAGAATTATTTGGGAAACAATCTAACTTCCTAATTTTTAGATGAGAAAATAAAATTCAAGGAGTATTAATGACTTGCTTCAGGTCACATCTCCTTTTCACATCCATCTTCTCTGCCTGATGGTTAAATTTATCAGAAATCATCTTGCCCAGCCAAAGTCTCCAAGACAGAGTAAAACAACTATATGAGTTATTGGCTCATGCTACCATTTGCTTTTGGTAGAATGCCAAGATAGCCAAAACTCATGGCCTCGGAATGGTTACTTAAGAGCTATAGCTACTGTTGTTCCTGACTCCAGCTTTCTTCTGGCTTTGTTCCCAGGGTCTGGGCTTACAGTATATTCAGGTTTCTTTCCCAAACTATTGTTTCTTTTCTTACCCAATAAATGGTACCCAAATGGGACCCAGATGGTGACTTAATCAACTCATTTAGCTTTAAGTTAACAGCAAAGGAAAGTAAAATTGAGTAAGGAAGGTAATAAGTTTCTGCTATTCACTAAAGTCTATAGTCTAAGAATTAAAAGAAAAAAAATTCCATTAAAAATTATTGAACATCCATTTAGATAGAACTCTACCACAGTAGAATTGAACTACTTAAATAACTTAAATAAAAGGTTCTTATTAAAACAATACTGACGCCCGAAAGTGCAATAAACAAGTTTAGCAGAAGATAGGATTCTTCATACTTTACAACTTTGCAATAAACATTAAACTGGATTAACTGTGAAGAGTAATGTAAGATCTGATTAAAGTTCAGATTATGGCCCAAACATATGGATGTTAAATAAATTGCATTAAAAAGAATTACTCTTGCCCTTGGCTACACTCGCACCTCTAAACAAAGTAATGTCTCTTGATGATCTCAATAAGTTACTAAACTGCCCTTAAAAACCTAATTTTGCATGAAACCCTGAAGCAAAACTTGGCAATATTAAAATGCAGATTTTCCGTGGAACTGCATATACTTATTTTGGACCCTGAGGCTGTAAGCCTTCATTTGATATGCATCATAAAGCCAGCAAGCAGCCCTTTGTCAGGAACCCAGCAGTTGCCAAACATGAAACATGGAAAAGCTATGGGAACTGGTACCAGTGTTTCAGTTTATAACTTAGTTCTTTCTTTTTCAGGGTTAGTCTGCTGGTGATTTTGAACAGCGTTTTGAGGAGCAAAGACAATAAATAAGGAACAAGCACCTTGTGAGTGTGAATCAAGATACATTCTGGAATGGTATGTGAAAGCACATCTTAAACTCTGTCTATGTTCTTGATGTTAATGATTTATAAATCTTCCCCCAAGTGGATCTATAATATATTTTCCATATGTAGAATAGAACATCATTAATTTTTATCACATTAAATCAGTACTTATGATAAAATTTAAATAAAAATTTCATATAAATTTTATTAATATTCTCTTAATAAAAAAAGATTTGCTGCAGGAAATAATACCTCAAATGGAACATAATATTTAAAACATTAAATAATCACAATAATTTCAACATCATTTCCATTTAGAAAAATTAGCAATAGTTATATACAATTCCTCAGTCATTTTATCTATTATTTTAAGCAATACTTTATTAAACTTTATTTTCTTACTGTGGATATCTGAAAGTAACACAGTTATTTTCTTTGGAAAATTTTCAACAATTCAGCATTTTTATTAGTCAGGTCACATTTTCACCAGTTTTCACACAAGTTATTTTTAGTTAATGAAGTTTTGCCAATAATTATAAGAGGGATACTATGATAAATGTCAATATCTCCAAATACTGATACTGTTATTTAAAATGAATGTGTCTGTATATACCTGTACATCTAAAACTCCACAAAAAGATAGGAATATCTCCTTAAGCATTTATCTGGTTGGCAAGCTGGAAAATTCCAGTCTCCCAGGAGTAAACGCTTCACCTTTCCTCTCTGACAAACATTGTCTAAGAGGCAAAGTTTGAAAGCCCAAGTGCAGATTATTTCTGTGACCTTCATCTCACATTCAGCATTAATGGTGAAAACAAATTGCTTATTGAGTTTATAATGTACACAGAAAATTATGTAGGAGAGGAAAAATGCTTACCAATTCCAGCTTCTCCAACAATCCAAGAGAGGCGAATGAAGAGCATGACGCCCCAGATATTCAGCATGCATCTTACCTGTGGACGGAAGGAGCATTGAAAGAGATGAGAAATGATAGAAGGCAAAACTCAGGTCTTTGTAACTCTGGTGTTCAGGCCTTGTCAACCACTCAGTCTACTAGTGTTGGGTCATTTTCATGTATAAACATAAGAGCTTTCTCACCAGCACACCTTTCACCCATCCAAACTTCACAGCACCAGATTTTTCTTCTTCTTTGTTTTCAGCTTGTTCTTCTCCAGGCATCCTGTCACCATTAGCAACTCTGTCAGCTGAACCGGGGGCCACCGCCACATTCTGCATTTTTACAGATAGCAAAAACACAATACATGGTCAGCAAACACATGGCTGTATAAAACTTGCAGAGGCAAATCAAAACAATTGACATAAAACTTTAGACAAATAAAAAACTTTAGTCATTTTAATAAGATCTTTAATATTTGCCATGGGAAGCTGATGGCTTCGTTTTGTGAGTAATTTTAGGCACCAAGACTGCAGGGGTGGTGAAGGAATCCGGGCAGTTCTACTGGTGAGAATATTACCTTAGGGCAAATGGCCAGATTTTGATTTGTTTAGAACACAGAAAAAACAAAAGAAGAAGAAGGTATATAAAAAAGGGAAGAAAGTATGTTGATAGTGTATGAGGGTGTTTGAGAAGGCTTGGTTAGAAAGTTAACCTTCCTCACTAATGCAGAGTACCTGGCTTTCTTTCCATTGTTCTCTTTGGGTTTCATTTTATTCATCTGAAATAATAATGATAAAACTTCTCTACTCACATCAGAATATCTTTTTTCACATCAGTGCTTTCTTAAAAAAATAAAAAGGTTAAAGATATTGTATAACTAACTACAAGAATGCTATCTCTGTAGAGAAAACTTTTTTAGATTTGCCTGAGAACTGTTGGATGTGCTATTAGTATTGTACAGAAGGAAAGAAGTCTCACAATTAGCAAGATAGGTTGAGAAGAAATAAGAAGTAGTATAAAAAATGTTAGAACCTTATTTTGTTTTTCTCCTCCCTGTGGCCTAATTTTGAAAAAGACCTTTTTTTTTTTTTGTCAGTGAAATAGTCTCTGAATTCAATGGGAGGCGAACTGGCTCTGTTTCTCTCAAAAAACAACTCTCTAATTTCTCCTTTCGGTATGACTTTTATTAATTTTAGATGCATCCACTTAATTTAGCCTATCTGGCATTTACTTGGCTCTTTAATTAGACTACATCCAACTGAGCTCCCCAAAAGCAATCTTTTCCAGTAAGGGTTTTGTACGGGTTTTGAGACAACTGGGGAGGCTTCTTACATTCAGCACTTAATTACCATTATTAAAGAACAACTTTATCTTATTTAAATGGTCTAAACTGGTTTAAGCATAGAATGATGTGTTCTGACACTACTTGCTCAGAGATCTCCAACAAGGGCATTTTTTTCCTCTCTAAAATGGGACTAATGTGAAATAACTATTTGGTATTGATTATAAGGCCTTATTTGGGGACAAAGTTCTTGTCCTTGCCATGCTCTAGGATTTTTGCTTTTGGGGCTTTGGTGTACCACTATTCTACCACTATAAACTGATCCTAATTTGGGCTGTTTACTCCAACTGACTTTGACTTCTTGTCTCTTTCTTCCGACATGTTCTACTTCTCTCTGCAAGTAAGTGGTTCTCCCAACTTTGTTCCCCCATGACTTTTTTTGTGACACTTAGGTAACCAATGCAATACAATGCAATGAGTCACTGTATTTCAACTAAATTGGAGGAAGATGGTGGTATGGGTTACTTCTCCTCAATTCCAATCAGATTGTCATACAGCAGGCCATCAATAAACAGCATCAAATCCAAAGCGTGGACTTGAAGGCCACCTGATGACTATCACTTAGGAGCGATAACCTAGTTTCTTATCCGTTCTTGCCTCCTATTTCTTTTCTCTTCCTTCCCTCTTGGGTATTTCATTTCTCACTGTTTCCTTTGTGCAGTTCACATTAAAAAAGGGAGAGAAAGGAAATGAATCCCAAACAAAATTATTTTATTATCTTCCAACAGCATTGAGAAAAAAAGTTAAATGACAGAGGGAACAAATTAAAAGTTAAAATTTAGTTCTGAATTACCTGAGCTATGTCTTACTCTTAAGCATCTTCAGTTCCCATTTGCACAGATAATTGGTAGCTGACATCATATGTTCATATCAATGTAAGATATGGATAAAACTCGCAGAGCAGAACCTGGTGCTCTATACCAGGCACAAATGTGAGTTATGTTTGTAACACACAGTTTATCAGTAGCAATACTTTTTAAAAACTAAGAAGAAATTAGTGAAATAACATGGGTCCAGATATAGACCCTTAAATTTAAAAAATATATTTAATTTCTGTAGAGTATCATATTTCTAATATTCACAATGTAAATATTCATTAGCAGTCGTGGCAATCCACCTTGTAGGAGAAATCTAAATAATAGACTGTCTTAATAATGTATTTTACTTAATAGAATCTATGTAAAATATTATTTGAACATATAATAAATATAGAAATATTAATGATAGATTACATTTTTTTACATGTCTCTGAAATCCAGTGTGTATTTTATTCTGACAGCATGTTTCAATACAGACAGACACATTTCAAGTACTCAGTAGCTGTATGTGACTGGTGGATACCATGTTGGATAACACATGTCTATATAATACAGCTAATTACAGATGTATGAAACATTTGAAGTTGTTCTCCAGTCAATTAAAAATCTACTTTTTTTCTGTAAGGATTCTACCTTCATAAGGTAGCTGAGTGGGTCAAATGTAAGTTTCATTTTCTACATCTGGAAAATCAAAGAGAACAGGAAATTGAGGTGTGTTAAAATTGAAGAGATTATTTAGTTAGGAGATTCATTTATTTGACTTAATTTGAGAAAAATGTTTTACATTGTCAATATTCCAGTTAATCAAGATCCCATGGCCAGGTTAAGAAGTACAAATTGTCAACTATAAAAATGATTACAGGGATGTAAAGTACAGCATAGGGAATATAGTCAATAATATTGTGATAACTGTGTATGGTGTCAGATGGGTACTAGACTTATCAGGGTGATCACTTCATAAGGTATATCAATATCCAATCACTATTTTGTACATTGAAACTAATATAATACTGTATGTCAACTGTAATTGAAAAATAAATTAATTTTTAAAAATTTTATTTAAATGTTAATATGCTTAAAGAACAAAAAGATCCCACGGCCAGAGACCATGAGCAGTTATTCATTTAGGGAGAAAGGAATTTCCTTTCCTGGATTAATTGGGGATCCCATGAGACAAAACCTTAATCATTTACTTTTTAAAAACAGTCTTGGGAATAAAACCCATGTTTTATGATTAAACCTGAACTTGAAGGTTTGGTCCAGGAAATTGCTCTGCTCTCTTGTGAACTCTGATGGTAACTGTGACCCTTAGATCTGGATTAATGAGAATAACAAAGACTGTAAAAACACATTTTACAAAGTTGGCCAAAGGATGTACAGATTATTTAAGATTTCCCCTTAAATGAACATTTCTATATGATAAATGCCCTTCTAGTCAGAGTTTAATAGTTTAATTTATCTCTAGAACATCATAATAGAAAGCAAAAAGAATATTCTATAAGGGCATGCCAGGGAAATCATCATATATGGAAATTAGTAAAGCAATAATTTTCTGAATTATGCAAAAATAGAGCCATTGTAGGATGTTCAACCTACCCTTAGGTAAATATGTTCAACCTGTTAGGGTTTCAAAGTTTTAAATATTTATACCTTAGAGGAGAAAAAACCCTCAAATGTATATTTTTTCTATTGATTGTAAAGGTCTGATAGTAAATTTATAAGTACAGAATCCAATCCATTTCCATTGCTCACTCTCATGCAGGAGCTGAAAAACGGCTGCAACATATAAGCTAGTAGACTTGAAATCTAGTTTTGGCTAGGCAATTAATTTGAGGTGTCTTCCAGCAAGTTACTTAACCTTACCAGGATACTGAAAATGAGGAAAAATCCAGTGGGTTTTCTGAAAACCTTACTTTGAAATGGTTTACTCTAAGGCAAAATCATTTTCCCATGTCTGCTGTCTTCTTCTAACATGCCTCCTTTATAAAGCCCAAACAGCAATTATAAGGTCAACTCATCATCAAAGCACTGAACAAGACTCAAGGTGGAGGGTTTATGGGGGTTCCATGGCTGTGAGCTGAAACCAGTTGCTAGCAGACTCTCTCTGCTGCTTCATGTTCTTGGGACCAAAGTCTCAAAGACTAAAAGTTTTATGATTATTGCCTGAAACCAGTTTTTCTCTTTTTACTGTGAATTAATTTGTTTGTTCATACTCTGTTACCATAAATGATGACCCACAACCTTTCATAAGAGCATTTTAAATTGCATAGCTTTAGGGAATGATTATTTATTTACTAAGAGTTTTACCTGTGCATTAAGTATTCAGAGAAGGTTAAACAAAGTGTATTGACGAAAGAGAGAGAGAGAGAAAGAAAGAGAGAGAAAAAGAGAAAAGGAAGGAAGGAAGGAAGGAAGGAAGGAAGGAAGGAAGGAAGGAAGGGAACCATCTTATAAAAAATTTTGCTCCCTCCCCAATATTAATAAACTAGTAAAGCTTCAATCACATGAATGCTTGTTAACTTGACTGTGTGTCCTTTATTGCTACCTATAAGAATGCCACTTGACTTACAAAATAAAATTTTAGAGAGTACAGATCATATCTCTTTAACTCACATTATACAGCAGCTTTTGTGAATAAATGGCTAATCAATACTTTTCACTATAATGGTAAAAATTGAGACTTACAATGAATTTTGTAGGGGAAGCAAGATGATCTCTTGCACAGTCCCCAAAATAAGAAAGGAGCTGGACTCTCCCGCTCAGCCCATCATGACTAAAGTGCAGTTTCATCTTTGTGTCTGAGTTCCACAATTTTCTACAACTATCGAATGAGCTGAAGCAAACTGCTACAGGAGAGTAGGCTGAGGATAACATATAGTAATAAAGAGCATGGACTCTTTACCATGTAGACATAGTTTCAACTAATTAGTCATATGAACTTTGCTTCTTGACCTCAGAAGCTTGAGTTCTCTAAGTCATTGTCTTCTCTTATAAAAGATACATAGAATTTTACAAACCTTTCACCATTTATAAAATATTAATAATAATAGTACGTAACTTAAAAAGCTGTGATAAGGACTGAGTGAGAATGTGTCAAGTGTGAACACTGTGTCTGATACATAAAAAATCTCAGTAAAAAATGTGTTATTCAATGTCAGAGTCAGTCTTAATGCTTTTATTCATAAATTACTTTTAGTTGCTGATAACCTAATGATCCAAATGTGTTGTCATTCTATTGTTTTTGTTTTGGATCAGTTTTTAAACAACTGGCTTCCTTAAGAATAATATTTCCATTTTAATGTTTATAGTTATTTTATACTTTTCATAGACAATTTCAGTGACATAAGACTTTGATAGAAAGGCTATGTATTTCCCTGATTCCCTTATAACTATATTTTCCTGAAATGTTAACAACAATGGTGGTTAGTAAAACTGAAAAGTAGTTCCATTGTGGTTAGCCTTGTGGTTTGGAATGAAAAGGCAGCCATAAGTATTATGCTGTATACTAAAAGTGGAATTATTTTTACAAAGTAAAAATACCAGATTATTCTTTGCCAGGTGTATAGTAACTGTTTTGATACAGAAAGATCTCCAAAGTATATTGTTTAGTGAAAACCCCAGAGTTCAAGACATGTGTAAAATAATTCCAACACATATTTGAAAAGAAAAACACAGACAGAAAATTAGATAGGAATAAATATATGTTTGTATAGGCACAGAAAACCTCTGGAGGGATTTATAAGAAACTCTCCATAATGATTATCCTGGAGAGAATAAAGATTTACATTAGATGAGATATTTAATATAAATAAATAAATATATCTATATTTAGTACTTGTTAAATATTATATCAGTTTAGTCCTTGTTAAGTATTGTACCTGTGTATATTTTACTTTAAAAATAAAAATAGGCTAGTATAAGATTATCATTATCATTAACAAACATTTATTGAATTTCTACCAATTGTAGGTAATGTGCTGGACTTTATATGGATATAAACTAATTTTCACAAGTATCTTGCAAGATCAGTTGAAGTTCTGTAGCTTGTATAATACTGTAGAATGAGTAAGGGATGGAGTAATTTTATTTCTGCTTTTAACTAGAGTTTTCAGAATTCCTTAATTCAGAGCTACCAGTATAGGCATTTAGCTTTTTACTACATTGAAAATGAAAATGATTTCTTCAACTATGATCTCAAATCATTGGGATGAAAAATTCTGTCAATACCTATCACTCCTAGAGTTTCACTTAAGATAGAGACTTAATCTCTTTCAAACTTTTTAAAAATTTTACCTCTTAGGACAAACTTGTCATGTAATTTTTTTCTGATTGGGAAGTTTCTGACTGGCAAAATTTACACAAAATCCAACTGGCTTCTGACTAAATATGTTCTGCCGTTTAGTATGAATGTCCCATTCCTATATGGCTTTTTAAAGCAATATAATTATGGATACAAAAAATATCACCAAACTTTTACTATGTCAATTACTTTCCACTTTTAAATTAAAACAAAACAAAACAAAAAAAACACTATCATTTACAATTTTTGTGTACAAAATCTGTACTATATCTGAGTATTATTATATAATCTTTGTTCTATTAATCATTTCTGGTTGTGATTTAAGAAGCTATCATAAAAGCGTTAAGGGCCACAAGGAGGTAGCAACATAGCTATATTACATTTCAGGTCTTTATCTTTACTTGGGAGTATGGAGTGAGGAAAAACAGGGGAAATAGTAAAAGCAAATTCACTGGCAAGGAAGACAGAGATGAATTGAATAAGGCCCTGACTGTTAATGTCTACAATCAAAGGATAGCATGGAAATAAGACATGTGGAGAGACAGACTTGTCCTTAACACGTAAGGGACACTAGAATGGTCCTGGCTATAGGAATGTGCCCATTGTAGATTCTGTGGTTTTATTTGAATTATGCTCCCAGTTCAAGAATGTGGATCCTTCTGTATGATTTACCCAAGATGAAGTACCCTAGATAAGTAAGGGTCAAGTTCATAAAAAGGGCAACTTATTACTATATCATTCAAAATGATTATTCAGGGCATCGAACTTAATTTTTAATTCATTTAATTTACCATTTTTTCTATATCTAAGAAAAAAGTGCTTTAGATCAAAGTTAAGTCCTTAAGTCTCATTTTATCTTTTCAAAAAGAATATGATATTTCAACACCTATCAAATCTGCCAAATGAAGTTATTACATTCCTATTTTATGGCCATTTAGATGACTTTCTGACAATGTTGCCTCATAGTTTTCCTCTCCTTGTTTAAAGATTTACATGTCATGGCTTTAGAAATTGTAAATAAGCTACCCTTCTCTCTTTAGAATATTGGTCCTAAGAACAATGTGAGTTTACTCCATTTCCTTTTTAATGGAGTTAAAATTTTATTTTCTTTTGTTGTAAGTTGGGGAAGGGGGTGAATGAGAATATTTAAATTTTGGTCACAATTTTATGAAAGATGCAGCTTTAAGAATTATCACATGTAATGAGGTAGAGTATAGTGAAATAGAATTTCAGGTCTTTTTAAGGAAGATTTTGGCTCATTTTACTTCTTCAGAATGAATTGAAATCTCTTTAATAAAGACTTAAATCTTTCTTTCCCTCCCACATCTTAGAAACTCCTTGCACCCCCTTTGCTCAGCCTTCTTTTCCTTCTTTCTTTTTGCCTTCTCCTTTTACTTCCTTCAAATAGAAAAGGAAAGTGACAGCTCAGTCTGAATTCAGGAGCTTCAAATTGCTCCTTTCTCAAAAATTTTCATGAAGACTGTGATTTTTTCTGGCATTGCCACATTGCTTACTTCTTTTGATTAAAGTATCAGATATTTCAGATAGAATATAAATATTATGTCTACAAAGAGACCAGATGTGTAGAAAAGTATTGGCATTATAGTATATAGGACAAGTAGAGTTTGGTGGGAAGAAGGGATAACAGTACAGAATTCAGAGCGTGTGTTCCTCCTCAGAAAGTTTCTCTATCTCTGGTGGTAGGACCCAGTCTCAGAGACCCTAACAGCCAATGGAAACAAGTTTTGGAGATAGGTTTTCTTATGAAAAGAAGGATGAACTTAGACTAAAAGAAAATTTTCACCTTTATTAACATCTTTCATGAAAGCAATATTTTTAGAATCCCTGGAGTGAGTAATCATTTAATAAACAATTACTAGATGAATGAGTGAATATGAAAAAAATTATTTCAATCATTTTTTTTCCTTATCTCAAAACTTGGGCAAGAGTAAACTGCATTTGGATATGTGGCAGCTAATTATTCTTCTTAGCAAGTAATTATATCCATAAAAAATGATATTCATTCCCAACTGTGTTCCAGAAAAACAGGAAGATAAAGCGCATCAACATATTTTAGAGCAAGTTATTGAAGAAGAAACTACTAAGCTTATAAACGATTTGCTGCAAGATTAGAAAAAGTGCTGCCTCATGTTTCTGGCAGATTTGGAACCTTGGCTATATTCCTTAAATAATAAAAAGTATAGCTACATCTGCTGCTTCTGTACTTAAATTTAATTTAGTTACTTTTATATGCTTAAGTGCACTCAGGAGCCTCAGGCAAAGCTTTGAAGAGGAGGGCATAAAATGCTGAATATTATAAATCTCTTCTGTCTCTTTAAAGAATATAAAAAATATCCAAGTGCACTAAAGGCTGGCACCACACTATTAACTACAGCAAGCACCAGTGATTTTTTTAATAACTGTTGTAGAGGCATTGATACTAAGGTGAAACCAGCTTAGTGTTCAGTTTGACATGTTTAACCACGTGTGAATTGAGTAGACTACAATTCTAAACAAGATAGGACATATTGCCTAACTTTCAGAGTCAATTCTCTAGTTCTCTGTCCTCAGTAAACATTTGTGACATATTTGTGTATTTTCTGTTTATTAGGAACTAGGGATAGTCATATAAGTAAGATGCATGGTTTGGAATAGACCCCTTCATTGGATGTTTTTGTATTCAGAGCAGGCAGCCAGCCACCTGAAGGAGGAAGCCGGGTACCTGTTTGTGCCCTTAAACTTACCTTTGAAAGTTGCT
Source organism: Cynopterus sphinx (assembly GCA_030015415.1). Lineage (NCBI taxonomy): Eukaryota > Metazoa > Chordata > Mammalia > Chiroptera > Pteropodidae > Cynopterus > Cynopterus sphinx. The sequence goes on along the minus strand of CM057384.1, from coordinate 91,992,774 downwards.
CGTGAATCTCGAGCAGGCTGGGTCGTTTGACCTTGGGCCCACTGACGCTGCCGGTGTTGCGATAGTACTCGATCTTGGGAACAGCATCCATGGTGTTGTGGCCAAAGGTTTGTAGGTAGTATGTGTTTGTGTGAGAATCATAAGCATGAAAACTGGCATCTGATTTAGCTGTTTCTCCATTTTGAAGGAAATCGTTGTAGCACTCCTGTTTCCCAGGCCTGAAGCTGATTCTGAATCTGTTCTGGGCTTCACCCCCAAAAGAGGTTTCCTCATAATGTGGCGGGTCAGGATTGTTATCCGCTGCTGCACTGCTCTCATGACTCTCATTTATGACATTAACTTGAAAGCGATTGGTATTACTGGGCACTGAATCCAGAAATACATTGGAAGAGTTGTTCAGTGACATCTTTCAAACTGGATTTTTTTGGGGGATCGGGGGGAGGATTAAGCTATCTATTTTATGATTGTTTGTTTGTTTTTTATCTATATATTTTCTTCTCAAAATAAACACCAATGTGTTTACATTAGAAAGCTCTTGGTTTTTGTTCTAGAAGAACTCAATAAGTAGATTCTTGATGTATTGTTTCTTATACAATCTTCACATTGTTCTTCAAAGCTGTCATTGAAAAAGAAAATTAAACTTGTTTCAAGTAAAAAAATATATTTAACTAGGAATAGGGGTGTGAGAAAAAGTTTTCTGTCACAAGACGTACAGTTTCAAATTCATTTCATTAAAAATTACCTGTCCAGTCACCTTAATCACCTGAGCAATTAAATCCCATAATAAATAACTGAGGACTTGTTTTGGCAAAAAGAATTTCCATGAAAATGTTACCTGTGTTTGTAATATTTGCTTGGATTCTGTGCAGTTGTAATCAATATGACTTGATTTGAAAAGACATAACTACTGACTTAGTATAGTAAGAGCTAATGAGAATATTCTTAGCCTGAAACACAGTTTCTTGACTGTACTGAATGTTAAAACTGTGAAGTATTTTATGACTGATATGTATATATTATATACATAATATATATTATATATACTATATAATAAACAAAATTTAAAAATATTTCTAAAACTTCTAAAAATATATAATCTTATTAATTTATAAAATACATCCTGTCAAAATGATGTCTCTGAAAATTCTCAGATCTTTTGTGAGCTTTCAAAATTTTTGACTTGCTCATAAATTTGTTTTACAAATGCTTTTATAAAATCTTTAAAATAGCGTGAGTATTCAAGGTAAGGAAATAAATCACAGTCCTCAATAAAGTCATACGCTATATTTAGATAAAATAATCATGCTCTACTGATTCTCGATGATATATTTTCAGTCTTCATTGAGAAGTTTACTTTTGATTGTCAGTTAAACAGATCATATAATCATTTTCACAATCCATGTTATAACTTCATGTTAGAACATTCTTTTACTAGAATATTATCTCTTTATTTATACCTTAAAATTTGACTCTTCAAAGAAAGTTCCAGAAAAATAAATACAAACAAAACTTGTCTCTTTCTTAAAATTATTAAAGCTATTACTCTGAATTAAAAACAACAACAACAACAACAACAACAAAAGCCTTAACTTCAACCCTCAAATAGAATAACCTTTCCTGGAGAAATTATAAGTAAATCTGTTGTCTCTTTAGCTTTTATAGAATATCCCAGTTCTCTTCATAAGCCTTGATATCTTCGCCTTTACACCACTCCTCAGAATCTACTTTGTGACATAATGTTAATTGTAATTTTCCCCTTACCAGAAATGTTTAACTTACCACCTATGAACCTTCTTCTCAGGAAGCATAACCTGCTTTGGCATCACCCAGGCATATATGGGGCACTAAGCTTTCAGCTCAGAACCTGGGCTGCTTCTCATTGGTTAGCATCTTTCTTGAAAGAGATGAATGAGCAATGATTGGCCTGGAATAATACTGTAATTCCCACCCAGTCATTAGCTCTGAGGAACCTTAAGTACTACATCAACTAGTAACTAGTAGTAAACCATTAATCCTTTTAGGCAGGAAGTCAAATAAAGTTTCTTTAATTCATAAGGGGAGAGAGAGACTGTTTGGAACTAAATAAATTGAACAACATCGTCTTATTTCACACGATTCTTAGTGAGCTCCTATTGTTCAGCATGTGCTGCAAAATATAGTCCTCTAGGGATAATTGTTATATTTTGTAACTAGAAAATGGATTTTTGAGATTATTTTAACTTGCTTATAGTGCATACTACCTTGACTCTTCTCTGCATGGGAAGTGAGCAGATTGAGAGTAAAATTAATGATTTATTGAAAACATTTCTACCTAGTGGGAAAATAGTTTTAAGAAATCAGACTGTGAATAAGTTTCTCAGTAGCACTGCTAAATGATCTTTTTGTCTCCCTCTGGAAAAACATTTCTATCAAATCCAATTTTTGAGTTTTGTTGAGGAATAGGTTTTGCTCAAATCTGTGAGGTGGTGATTATTAAGACAGCACAAACAATTTCTCCATTCAGGTTCTGTTATAATTTTCAATTGGGATGACTGAATGAGTCCTCCTAGTGTTTTATAAGGAACTATCCAAGAGCGTTCCAGTTGCCTGAGCAGCATGGTTGTGGTATAGTACAGTGATTAAGTAAATCTCTGGAGTCAGAGTGCTCAATTTCCATCCTGGTCCTGCCACTTCCCATCTGTGTGATCTCTGGCAAGTTGCTCAGTCTCTCTCTGGCCTTAATTTTTTTTTAATCTGTAAAATACAGTTGTGGATAATAATGGTACCTACCTTATTGTAGAGTTATTGTGAGTCAATTTGTGTATAGGGTTTAGAACAGCACCCTTTTATACTTAGTTTATGCTTAGCACTTTCTTTCGCTATTTTAGCAGTATTTACAATTTAACTTTTACTTAGTCACGTCTGGGTGAATCATTACCGACTGGGATATGTACTGTGCCTATTAAAATAGGGAGAACAGTAGGTTGGTGAGCAGATTCTAGACTGTAGAAAGGGGTCTGGAGATATCTACACAAAACCCCTTAGATGCTCTTAGTCAGGGAAGTGTCATGTTAATCAGTAGGCTAATGTCATGGGCTTTCTCAGAAAGAGATAGAATTACAAGTCGCTACCTACAACTCCTTCTGTACTTAAAGGCCACTGGTTCTAGGCATTTGTCTCTTTTCTACAAAAAGTTCTGACTCCTCATATGAAGGGTAGTCAGTCATGTGAATTAAGTCACATTTCAGATTCAGCTGGGAGGGGGTGGTTATTTAAATTAGCTGAGATGAGGCTGGGACCCAAAACAAGTCCTATTCGTTGTCCCTAAATGAATTGAATTTCATCATCTTATTTTACATGATTCTTAGTGACCCTCTGTTGTTCAGTGTGTGCTGCAAAATATAATTGCTATACTTTGTAACTAGAAAATGTATTGGAGATTGTTTTAACTTGCTTATAGACAGGAGCTGTGGGATTACTTGCAGTTACTTCTGCCATCTCTCATCTCCCTTTCCTTCAAGTGTTCCTTCAACGTTGTCCTCTTTCTAGAGCCTACCCATTTCTTATTTTCTTTTTATTATTTTTTTGGGGGGCAGTTAGAGAATGGACATTTACTATATTTTGTGTCCCAGGTATGGTGCTAGGCAGGTTTTTTGTTGCTATTGTTTGTTTTTGGTTTTAGTAAAATACACTTAATATAAAATTTACCATCCTAACCATTTTTAAGTGTAGGGTTCAGTGATATTAAATACATTTACATTGTCGTGCAACAATCACCACCATCCATCCCCATAAATCTTTTCATCTTGTAAAACAAATTCTTTATCTCTCAAACAATAACTTCCTGTTCTTCTCACCCCCATCGTGGCAACCAACATTATATTTTGTTTTTATGATTTTGACTACTCTATGTACCTCATGTAAGTTGAATTATACAGTATTTTCCTTTTTGTGACTAGCTTATTTCACTTTGCAGTGTCCTTAGGTTCATCCATGTTACAGAATATTACATTCATATTACAGAATCTCCTTCCTTTTAAAGCTGAATAATATTCCTCTGTATGTATATACCACAATAATTTATCCGATGGATACTTAGATTGCTTCCAATTTTAGCTGCTGTGAATAATGCTGCTCTGAAATAGGTGTACAAATATCTCTTTGAGATCCTGTTTTAAATTCTTTCAGATATACCCAGAAGTAGACAAGGTGATAGTTAATAGAGAGAGGGCTGTTGGGGAATGGGTGAAAAGTCCAAGGGAAGTAAAAGGTACAGATTTTCACTTATAAAATAAATAAGTCATGGGGATGTAATGTACAGCACAGGGAATATAGTCAATAGTATTATAATAACTTTGTTTGATGACAGATGGTTTCTAGAGATACTGTAGTGATCACATCATAAAGTATATAAATGAAGAATCACTATTAGCACACTTGAAACTAACATAATATTATATATGACTATAATTAAAAAGTTGAATCACCATATGACCTATTTATTTATTAACTTTTTTAAAAAATAGAATTACCATATAACCTATTTATTTATTTCTTAACCTCTTTACTCTACCAAAGACTCAATGCCTTTGATAGTGGTCAATTTCCTTTTCCCTTGCTGACTGACTGCTTGACTATGATGTAGTGTGAATTTGTTTTAATCTTGGCCTTACATCAAGCAGACATTTTTATTCCAAGCCTTTAATCTCTGTGAAATGAAATTCTTCGTTCTCTATTAAAAGGATTCAAACATTCTGGAGCAGATAGGAGATGGTTTGGGGAATATGGCTAAAATTACACCATCCATAAAACTAACCTTGAAAGGTAAACCCAATTTGGGTATTTCAGATAGATGTGTGAAGTAGCAAGAGGAAACTGTATGGAGGTATACTCCTTATTTATCTTTCTTCTTGTCCTCCCTGACAGGGTTCTTGGGAAAGAGCAGCTAGGGGATAATCTGACTATGACATTTGACATCTATTCCTAGAAGGCTTAGCATTTCAGGAAATCTCTATATTACATTTACTATAACCAGCCTTGTATATATTTCATATTGTTCCTTGTTCTAAAAATATAAATGCAGAACTCTTTTTTTCCCTCTCTCCAAAAAAAGTCTAAGGTGCCCTATAGGCCATGAATATATCTAATGGATGAAGACACTTTTGGTTAAAAGAATATTTCTCTTTAGAAGGATTGCAATAATATTATGGTGAAGTTGATTATATCTGGAAAAGCTTGTGGATGTTAAACTTTTAGAAATAGTGCTCATACTTCATGAAGTTTCTTGTTTTTTGGTCTTGGGGTTTTTCTTTCTTTTTTTTCTTTTTGAAATAAAGATCTGGTCTTGTTATGTTCTAGTCACCAAAATGAAGGATCTTGGTGGGTGACTCTCCTGGGAGAAAATGGAGCACCTGGTACTTGGAAATATGTCTTAGTGAGTGCTTTAAAGCCCTGGGTCACAAAGGAGATGCCTAGTGTCCTGGTATGTACAACTTTCAGTGCGCCCAGCTGATACGGCTCAATGAGGTGTGTTCTTGGATCACATTACTAAGAGGCTACAAGATGTTCCAGCAGACACTTCAGTATCTACTGGGGTTCAAAGAGTGTTATTGAGATATGCGTTTGTTCCAGAAGATCCAGAGCCAATACAGACATGTTCTAAATCTACTAGGAGATAGAAGGTATCAGGGAACCTCACTGAGACAGCTAGTTTTAGAGTGCCATAGAACTGAGCAGCAACTATATTTATGAGATATGTAGGAGAGTTGAAGACAGTGTCAGTATGTTTACAAACAAGGACTCAGACATTAGATTGCTCAAGTCCAATTTCTAATGCAACAACTCTCTAGCTTGGTGACCTTGGGAAGTTAGTCTCTTTCAACTTCCATTATTCATCTATGAAATTTATGTATAAAATGGAAATAGTGGTACTGAAATCAAAGGATTAATATAAGTATCAAATCATACAATAAATGGAAAACACCTAATTTAATGTTAACTCACAGTAAATATTAATCATTTTTTGTTGTTTGATAGTTCTGTGTTCTTAAGACAGAATTATTTTTGTATTTATTTATTTCCTGCTATTCCTTCATTCAGTGATCAGAGAGAGGCAGAATTTTGTGGTGGGGAAAAATTTAAGAATTATATAATTCTATCTTTTCACTTATCAAATAAAGACTGGAGAGGTTAAATAATTTACAATAAACCATAGCTTCTTAAGGTTTGAGAACCTCTATTATCATTACCAATAAGGTATATTTAAAATGGATTTTATGGTTTTCAATTTGCTTTCACATTCATTATAAGTCACTTGGTCCCCTCAACATTCCTGTGAGATATTCAGGATGGGTTTCTTTATCGTTGTTTTGCAGATGTGGAAACTAAATCCCACTTAGGTAACTTTCTAGGTCATAAAGCTTGTTCTTGGCTGGGCCAACTTTGGAAATCAAATATCTGAGTTTAGGCTCTTAAACTAAAAATGTTTTCATGACATCATAAGTCCTTGTTCATGTCAGACATCTGGGTTTCCAGCATGCATGTAGAGTTCATAGGACACTCGGATTAAAAGGGACATTTAAAATCCTCTAGTTAGCTCCCTCACTGAAGTCCACAGAAATTGGATGACCTAACCAAGTTGCATAGCTCTAAAGGTGGCAGGGCAGAGACTGGATTTCTTGTTTCCAGAAAAGCTTTCTTTCTGCTAGATTATTTTGGACACTCCATTTTTTGCACTGTTTATAAAAAAGAAATAAGAGAAAGTATATGTACAAAACAGGTCTGGTTTGGATCCCAAGCTCAAGGGGTTTATTTGCAAGAGATTCTAGAAGCATAATAACCAGAATGGTCAGGGCATTGTGAGATTTGGGGCCCTTTAGAGCCTGTGGTTACTTGTAGAATTTGTGTGTTAGTTTTGTGAGATTTTTTCCAGCTGTGAACATTTTTTGACCAATGGCTATTATTATAGCTATTAAGAAAATCATATTCATTTTATTATTTGGACTGAAGGTCTCTTATTTTTAAGATACCCAATTCTTTAACGTTAGGGGGCTGGAGTTGGGAATGAGTAGAGGCTGTCTGGGTGTTGCAGAAAGGCAGAAGCAGTAAGCTTCACAGTTCATTAGCACAAAAAGGAAACAGAAATTTAAGGGAGATGGTTGAAATAAGAACAGAGATGGTATATGTGGCTGGAGTGCTCCTTCTACTCTATTCATTAGAAACCTCAATATGAGGGACAGAGGAAAGTGAGAAAACCTAACAATGTTTAGCATTTACATGGCATGGTGGATAATTAACCACACATTTTAATTGAATTCATTAGTTTATTAGTGAATGAAATAAGCCCCTTTCTTGCACACTCAAGGTAATTACAAGTATATCCATCATGTGTCCCAATAGCATAACACTAAAAACCGTAAAGCTGGTGCTGTCATGCTAGTGCATATTCAAATGTCCCTTTATCAAACTCTTCTACTTCATCTTCCCATGTAGAGGACGGCATGCTACTGTATGGGTCTAGAAGGATTTTAAAGCATCTGATAATAAGAAGTCCTAAGAAAATACACAAAATTCCGACAAAAGCAAAGCCAGTTTTTTGCTCCAGAGTCAATGAGAAAGCTGATACTTCGTTGACACTCATCTTAGCTGAAGAATTGCCACAGTAGGTACTACTCATTATTCACTGTCACATCATTGTGGTCCTTCAGAATTCCGGCTGGAGTCACCTCTTGGCCTAGATACAAAATGGGAATCAGTTTAGTGGTATTAGGCAGGTATTTGTTTTATAAAATATGGCATTTTTCAAACCCTCTTAACTCACAAACGTTTGAAAACATCAGATACAAATCGGAATCAAATGAGCACTGAGATGCTATTTTTATTATAGTAATTACAGAATTGCTATTTTTATTATAGTGATTACAGAATTGCCTTTGTGGATACATAAAACTGTACCTATATACACTAAATATAAAATCAAATATGAAGGTAAATTTTGAAATAATTAATCCGAAAAGCTTTTAATCAAAAGCATTGAGAAGTGGTTAAGTCACTGCTTCTTTGATCCAAATTGTCATCTAATTTCCCCATGTGTAGATAACACCATAAATAATTATAGGAGGTGAGCTGGTTAAATTCTCTAAAGTCCATGTTTCAAGCTCTGTGTCCAGTGTTATTTTGTCTGGTACAGATTCTAACCCTTTTAATGTCTTCTCTCTTTTTCATCCCTTAGCTTTTAGATTTATGTTTTTATATTTTCTTTTCTACTGCTAATCTATACATTAAATGTCAATTTCTCAAAGAAAAAACTGTGTTTTTTAAATTTTGTTTGTAAGGGCAGTGCCCAATATATCAGCTTGCAAATAACAAGCAGCAGTAGTTGTGGACCATTAGCCATCTCTCCACCACCTCCATTAGCTTTCAGAACACCCTAAATAAACATAAAATTCAAATTAAACAATGTATTTTCTATGAAAATATAGCTTCAAGACAAACTCCTCAGTCCCCTGCCAATCAGATTCTCACTCATAAGCTACCATATCGAGATTCTAAAACTATAACAAAAGTATTGAGAAGGTGTGTGCTGAAGCAGAAAAAAAAATCCCATTGATGTCTAATGCTAATAAAAATTAGAATTAGTTAATTAATCAATGGTTATTAACTCACAACCACCCTTTCTGAAAGGACTGTTACAAAATAGCTTGCCATCCAATAACTGAGAATGATAGATAATCGTATTTTCATTTTTGTCGTCATTTTGTTTCATTTTTTATGTTTTGTTATTGTATCTTCTGATAATTCTAAAGAACTATGTTTATTAAAACGACTGGTCCTTCAGATTTTTTTGAATGAAAGGTGAGGAGTGAAGAAGGGGAGTAGTTAATAAGAATAAGCCTTTAGCTTTCAGAACTTTTAACCAATATAACAGTTAATGTCAAATGATATTTTATTTTATAATGGCTTAGATTATGCAGGAGCTTTATTTTCAAACCTTAAGTGTCAGAAATATTCAGTACATCTGGGGTATGCTGGCTAGTTGACTTTTTTTTTTTTAATAAAAGGAAAAAGTACTGTTTTAAACTCCTTTGTTGAATTTCTTTCCACCAAATTATTTTTCTGTCCCCCCAAAATATGGTATAGTTAATATACTTTCTTATTTTTTTAAAATTAGGATCACTTCAGTGGCTCAGAGTGATTTTTCTGAAGATTGAATTCTTGTTGTATAATTTATCCTGTAGAAGACATAGGAAACTGGACTGAATATCTAATGACCTTGGGACCTATTAAGAAATTTTTTTCTGACTAAATCTCTAATTTTATTGCTTTTGTCAATCAAAAGCCTTTGGTTGAGATCCATATACTGTTTAATGGGTGAAGAAACTAAAAAGCAGGATGTTTTTACTTGAGATTCTGGACCAAACATTTGTCGAGTTTAACTGACTGATTCAACCAAGTAACTGGTTTAAGAGCCATACCATTAGAATATTTCAGGGGATATGTGGGTGAGAGGAGGTAATAAAAGTGGTTTATTGGTGGTCACTGTGGTGTGCCCAGCAGATGCCCTTCAGTGAAGGATTTGTTGCTAGCAGTTGGAAGTGCTGCCAGCAGATAGTCTTCAACTGCTGGGCCAAGGTCAGGCCACTTCCTAGTGCAGATCGTTTTCAATGACTGATGTGAGAGTAAAAAGGCCTGGCCATCTTGATTCAAAGAGGCACAACTCTGAAGAACCATTCTAGCTCTAGAGTTCTACATAGGGTAAACTGAGGCTGTCATTGGTTCCAAATCACAGCTCAACTTCTGCCCATTCCTGTATCACTACCCACTCTTTCACAGGGGCTGAGTCCAAGGACCTACTTAATAAACATACTACTTACTATTCTTTCTCAGAGTCTGGTTTCTGAGAATCCTGACCTGCAACAACTGGGGATCTGTACATTTTCAACTAGTTCATTTTACCGTTATGTAGAAATAGCCTAAATTGAGTAAAGTTATGATATCAGCTAAATTTACTTATGTGTTTTTAAAAATCATAATGTAGATAATGACACAGAGTGATAGCTGATGATTAGAAAAGTTAAGTCTTCGTAAGTTGTCTCTTAGCCAGTGATTAATCCACTTGAGCCTGTTATTCTTATTAAAATCCAACTGACTAATTAAACAAACAAGAGGTATTTTCTAGCTGTAGCAGTAAGACACCCAAGTCATTTGTCATGGTTAAATTAAAACAAGCTATCTTCCTAGTTAGAGATATTTTATATTGTAATTTGTCTAACATATATCATATATGCTTTGTTCTTGGAGTCTTAGACAATCTGTGAATTGAGGTATTTATCATTTGAATGGAAAATAACTACTTCTTAAGTAGTGGCTACAGTTCCTGGTATAATGTAGGTATTCAATAAATATTTGAATTAAATTAAACTAAATTTATTAAAGAATATAATTTTTGATAAATAAAGTTTTGGTTTTAAAAAATCTAAGTTTGAAATGAATTCAGTGTTGCTGGTTTTTTTTCTTTTAATCAGATTGATGAATATAGCATCCGTCAAATGATTCACATATTTTGTAGTATTCAAAGGTAGAGAAAGCAGATCTTTCTTTAAAACCTCATAGGATGCCTTTTAGAGTTTGAAGAAAGATATGTAGCCGTCATATTATTTTGGTGTTAACCACCATGAAATTGAGTTAAAATTTGTATTCAGTTGCAGTGACTTTGGTTAGCTTAAGATCTCTAGTATAAATATTACTTCTTCCTCTGTTGCTGCCCAATTTATTAATTGACTGCTCCAGTTACCCTTAGTTAAGAAGGGTAAGATACTTTAAAGATATTTAGCTAAGATATTTCAATGGATTTTAGAATCAGGTAAGGGGACAATAAATGAATGTGCAGAACCACTGTTAGTAAATAATTAAAATCATCATTTTTTATTCTATCTTGGGGGGAATAGACAGATGGTTATTTCATGGCTTTAAGCATAATTTATAAACTCTCTTTGGTTCTTTATTGTTGGTACAAATATAGAAGAAATTCAGTATGCCTAGGACTAACGCTGAGAAGTGACCGAACACTTTAGGGATACCGTCGGAAAGTATGTAAAAAGCTGAATAAGCTTAAGATAGCATATGTTAATGAACATAGGAATACTGCTTTAATCATTGAAAAATATATATTGAATATGTGCTATGTATCAGACTGTTCTTGGTGCTAGAGTATAGTGGTAAACTAGATAATACTGTATGCCTGCTGTAATGAGTGTTAGATCCTGGTGGTGGAGACAAAATTATTTTAAAAATTATCTATCTAGCTATCTAATCTATCATCTTTCTCTGTATATTAGGTTATCATAAATGTTATGAAATAAAGCAAAGCAAGTTAAGAGGAAAGAGAATAATGGTAGATAAAGGGCACTCGTGTAATTAAAGAAGTCAGAAAAGTCCTTCATACAGAGATAACATTTAACCTCCAACATGAATGACATCCAGAAGGGAGCTGCCATGAAAATATCTGGAGGAGGAACATTAAGTTTGAGAAAACAAAACAGCCATTGCAAAGTCTTTGAGGTGGGAGGATTTCATACACAATATGTTCAGATGAAGAAATTGACTAATGAAGAATTAAACTCCCTGCTTATGCAAGCTAGTTTAATGGTATCAGATGACAAAGAAAAAGCAGACCTGCTTAATATACTTCTGTATTTTTAATCAATGGAAAATGAATGGTCTTTAGACATGGCCAAAAAAACAAACAAACAAAAAAACACCAAACAAACAAACAATAAAAGGAACAAGAATGTAGTAGAATATTGTTTAGCCACATTAGATGAGTTAAAATTCCCAGAATAAGATGATTTATTACTTGCATCTACAGAAACCTTTCAAAGCCTTTGAGAAATATTTGACCATGACAATGCTACCAGAAAGTATGGATGGGGACGAATGTCTCAATTTTCAGAAAGAGAAATGGGAAATTGTGAAAATTAAATGTTGGTAACTTGGAATTAATTTTTGTCACAAGTCCATAATTAATTACTTAATAGGTAATTTGCAGCATTTAAGAAGTCACTAAATGTTAACATGAATTTAATAAGATGTAATGCCAAATTTGCTTCCTTTTTGGAAAATTTACTGCAAAGAAGAAGAATCAGGGAAATAGTATGGATATTGTTTAATGATTTTAGCAATTCATTTAACGGTTTCCCATTATATCTTTTTAGGGAAGGTGGTGAGATATATCTGGATGATGATATTTTTATGTGGATTCATATTTCTCTGGCATGCCCTAATAAATATTGGTTTCTATGATCAGGGACAGCTCTCCAATGTAGTTTCACAGAAATCTAACTCTTTATATTGTTTTCACTGTTTTTCAATGTGGCTAGTTTGATGAAAGATGTTAAAGTTATGATTATTAAATTTGGCACAAAGCTAGTCTGAAAACTATATGATGGCTCACAGAATGAAGATTCAAGACAATTCTGATTATTGAAATTTTGGATTGAAACCAGAACATAAAATTAAATGAAAACCTTCAAATATTCTGTACTTAAGTGGGAAGAAGTGAGATACGGCAACCCCATATCGAGGAAACAACTTGGAAGTTATTGTGAAATATGAAAGTTGCATTAATCAGAAGTCAATATGAGCCAAAGATGTGAGGTGTTTACTTGAAAAAGCAAATGCATTCTTAGATTGAATGGGGTGAAATGATAGAAAGTAATAACATCGTTATTACTCATTGGTCAGGCTATATGTAAAGTAGTATGTAGTCATTAAACTTCTATGAGAAAATACTCATTGAATTGCTCCTATGTTCTAATAGACATGGACCTCTCCTCTTAAAGAGATTACAACTTGTAAGGGAGAGGATTCATGAACAAACAAGAATAAAAAAGTGTAGACTTCTACAGAGGAGACAAATATGTACTTAACACATGCTGTGTGCCAAACACTACTTTATATATGTTATTTTATTTAATTTCTATAACAACAATACAGGGTTGATATTATCTTCAACTTCTTGATGGAAAAAGGTATTCAAAGAGGATAAACAAATTTAGAAGGAATAGAGATTTTCACTCATTTAGAGATGAGACAAGGATTATTGTTTTTTAAGAGATTGTATTTGAGCTGCATCTTGAAATGCAGAGATTTTGGGTACATGGAGAAGGAAACAGTATGACAATAAATTTGGAGACAGAAAAGTGCTTGATTTGTTCAGAGGACAGTGAGCAATTGGCCCAAGCCAAGGAGAGTATGAAAAACAAAACATTGAAAAGTTAGGTTGAAGCTAAAATGTGAAATATCTTAACTGTTGGGTTGACTTTGAAATTTATTTGCATAAAGACTAGGTGATTTGATGATGAGACTGAAGTATAGATTTCAGGGAGCTAGCATCATGAAAAAGAAATGGTCCGAGTGAGAAGCATTGAGGGCCTGGATTAGGAAGCAGATATTTATAAAGATATGAAGGTTAGGATTTGGCAACTAACTGATGGACTGTAGTGGTTCATGAAGAGAGAAGCATCAAAGATGACTCCATTCCATTAAACCTGGACAAATGTAAAAATAGTGCCTTCATTGACCAAAATACATTTAGAAAGTAAATGGAAAGTTTTGTTCTGGACTGAGTGAATTAGTGGTACTGATACCTGGTATATAATAGACACTTTAACAGGCAGTCTTATTTTATTTTATTATTTAATTTAATTTTAATTTAATTTAATTTTATTTTTTCTCCCTCTTTAATTCTTCCCTTCTACCCCTGGCCTATGGATGCTGCTGTTTCTCCTTAAGAACTGGATTTCTGAAGGCTGGTCATCCTCTCCCACATGCTTGCAGTGTATACTCAGGGTATGGTCCCTGCAGTATGGTCCGTGGCTCCACCTGGGGTGCAAAACCAGGACCTTCTGGGTGTAAAGTAGACGTGCTAACATCTACACTATGGAGCCACCCTCTTTAACAGGCAGTTTTAAATAAATTAATCCAGATCATTTTCTCCAGCATAAAATTGCTAGTGGGGAGAATATTATTGTCAAATAAAGTTTGTGTAGAAGAATGCGTCTAAGATGGAGAGAGTCCATTAGAAACATCAAAACTTCACAGATCAAAATTTAAGAGATGAGAAGAACTGCTGAAATTTGCCAGGAAAAGGGAAGATCAAGAAGACCATAGTCACATTCAAATGTTTGAAGCGTTATCCTGTAAGAAGCAAGATCTACTTGTTCTGAATTGACCCAGAAGGCAATTTTGTTGTAATTCCATTAAGGTTCTATGTGTCGGTACTAGAGAGGATTGAAGATGGAAGAAGTCTAGCAATGAGCCTCAATGAATGTTTCTATTACAAAGAGAAAATAGGATCTGCTAGTTGAGTTGTATATGAAGTAATCAGAGTAATCAGAGACATGAGTAAATGTGTAGTAAGAAGTTCTTATCCAGAACAAAGAAGGCTACAGTTTCTAATAGGTGTGGGTAAACTGTCAAATTCTGCAGTGGTAATGGGTACAACACTCTGAAAAACAGGGATTTAGGTTTGCCATTCAGAAATTTTTTATCATTTAAAAAAATTCAGTTGAATGTCCAGGAAAGACATTAAATTGAAAACGGTTTAGGAATAATGAGTAGAAAGAACATGGAATCAGGTAGTAAATAAAATGACAGAAAAGAAATTTTACTTGCACAACAGTTAATAGTACAGAAGTTTGAATCATTAGGTTAGCTACTTTTAATAATAAAGTTGTAACTATATATTCAGTTTTTAAAAGTAGAGACAAGTAAATTCATTTGAGGTTTAAAGAACTATGATATTTTCATTTTTAATAGAAACTTTGGGTTGAGAAAGAGCAGATGTTTTATTAACATCTTAAAAGGAAGGACTTAGACTTTTATATTAATCTTAAAATTCTACCTAATACTAAAAATAAAAACAAAATGCAGGTCAATGAGAACAACAGAAAGAGTAGTTTTCAAGGTTGAAGAAAGTCTGGCTATTGCTGCAGCCTGTGTCTACATAAGCAAATAAGTAAAAAGTTAAGCAATTGCCTAACAATACGTTCCGCAAACAGATGCTCTAGGTAACTTAAACCATATATGTAGCAGTTGAAATACCAGTATTTTAGGCCTAAATTTTTCAAACATTTGTACAGACTTTCAATTTTACTTGCTCTGTGCAGTAAGCAATTTCTCTCATTTCAACACCAAGTCTAATGTTTTTGGGAATATATTGCTAAGTTTGCTGAGCTTTGCACCTTTCTATTGATATGGACTATGATATAATGTTAATAACAAAATATTGTTAGGAAAAACTATGTCTTCAGTTACAATACTGATTTCTTCATGATTAATAAGTATCCAAAACTACTCAACAACTGTGGGTGAAAGATATATTTTCAATTTCTCTAATCTCTGGAAGAAATAAGAAAGCAAAAAGAATCAGCAGATTCTTTCTGCACAACAGACATCTTAATGCTTGCCTCAGAGGGAAAACGTCATCTTAATTTGTTGTTTACTGGGAAATAGAAAATGAAAGAAAAATGAGAGAAACTTAGACCATAAAGCTACAAAACCATTAATAAGTAAACCCTTATGAGAAAACAAATAGTTGAAAAAAAATGACATTTCCAACAAAGAACTGAATGTAAAATCATGTGGTAAAGTTATTTTAAATACTTTACATCATACACAAAAAAGAATGATCAGCATTGTATAGTTTAAATATCAGAGTCTATATGTGTTATGACTAAAGTATTTATAATACTACTGCAAATGATAAGATATTGCCTGCAGCCATATTCACTGGAATAAATGTTTAGATACTTTAGAAATGATTAATTGAGCTAAAAGCACATAATTTCTTTCAAGGAAATTGTAAGAAACTGGGATCTCTAGGTCCTGACAAGTCATAGGATTGGGTCAAGGGTATACCTGTATGTACCAAAAGGATGAAATTTCACTGAGTTGTTCTGTAGTTATTAACACATAAATAAAATCTTCTATGACAGGTCTTACAAGTCATACCATTGTAAGTAGTCAAAAAAAAAATAACAGTATTTTTATACCTGATACACAGTTTTTCATCAACATGAATGCTGTATTTGATATATGTTTTCTCTATGAAATAAGTTTACTGACTGGAGATATAGAAATTAACTTTTCGGAAATATAATAATTTAATTTGCATGCAGCAATGATCAACTGCAGAACCAATATTAAAAAGTAAGTGTTCACTTAAAAAAGAACCTACTGTATTTTATTTTAATCAACAGGCTTTTTTTCCTATTTATGTATCTGTTAATGATATTCTAAACAGTAAGTCTGAAATAACAACTATTATAGTGAAATATGGTGTTCTGGGTGAAAAGTATTTTGGTATTGATCATTAGATATAATAATCTCTAATGCTAATAAAATGGACATTTAAAATTTTATGGAATGAGATATATAAGAAAACCCCTAAGCTTAAAAAATAATAAATCTTCCCCCACACACATACACACTTCCCATCATATATCAAGGTTATTAAATCTCATGAAAAGTAAAGAGGGAAAAGAAACATTATTGAGGCCACATATACACAGAGCTAGTTAATCATTAGGAATGGAATGTGTTGGAATCAAAGAAAAACCTTAAATCACAAACCCAGGTGTCTTCATCATGATGAAGTGCATAAATTTCAGGCCTTCTCAGGAATGCGACAACTTGATCTGCCAGAATCCACCCCTCAACCTTTTGGATTTCAACCTTAAGGGAATTTCCTTCTTAAGAGTATCTTTGGATGACTCCTGAAGGACTGACATTCGTTCCTTTCAAAGCTCTGAAAACCTTGTCTGAAAATTTTCAAGATGTCTCACTGGAGAAACCTAGACTGTCATTACCATTCTGCCCTGTTTTTCTCCAGTTCCCTTTGGACATATGAAACTGAAGCAGCATGGAAACATCCTACAAAACATTATGGGAGAAGCATCAGCAAACTGACAGCACACACACAACACATCCTCTTTTGTTTGTTTGTTTGTTGTTGTTGTTGTTGTTGTTATTTCTTTTTGGCAGCAGCAGCAGTGGCGGCGGCAGCAGCAGCAGCAGCAGCAGCAGCAGCAGCAGCAGCAGCAGCAGCAGTGACAGCTGCTGGAAGCATTAGGGCTCTTTCTCCTTCCCCCCACCTCCTTTCCAGCTTCCCAGTCTCAGAAATACAAGAGAATGTGGATAGTCTTTTTTATCTGGACGTGCAATGGAACCCTGTCAGTTAAATGCAGAGGGAAGGGAGAGAAAGTTACTTCGCAGGCAGGGTTGTCTCACCTTCCATGCTTGTTGCCATGGAGATGAAATCCAGCGAGTAGACTTAAGTGTTGGCGGATTTGTCTGTGGTCGCTGATCGGTTCAGTAATAATGTAAAAGGCGTGTCCTGGGAACCTGCGTGGAGGCACAGGACGGTGGTTAGCGCTTTCCTGGCCTACGTGTGTAAATGTCTGTATCTGCCGGTGAGCGGCAGAGGACGTGGGCGCCCGCGAATTACGTGTGCGCGCGCGAGTGTATTTGCAAGGAAATGTGCATGAATTTCTTCGATGTAGCAGTGTGTAAACATTTGCGCGCTTGCGTGCTCGTGTATGTGAGGACATCTGACTGTGTGTGTGTGAGACAGAGACGAGGTGGGAAATGGGGGTGGAGGAGGGAATCGGCTACAGCAGCAACAGGCTCTATCTATTTCTCAGTTTTGCCAAAAAGAAGAAAATATAAATAAAAAAGGTAGAGGCTCATTTTCACTCAGATCACAACCTGCACATTAGCAATTGAAGGTCACCTCCAATTTCGTTTCCTAAGGCACTGGGAGTTTAATTAATTTATTGTTAAAATCCTTGTTTTTCTCTCCTCGCTGCATCAGCAGCTGTGCCGCGGGCAATGTGACCGCAGAAGGAGACGTTAAATTCTTACTTAAGTCTTCTCAGTCGATACAGGAAAGACTAGAGTGAAAGGTTTAACTGGGGACAGTAAGCGGCATCTGGAGTTATTTTTCCCTGCTGCTCCTTTTCTTCTCTACGCAAATCCAACCGCATCCCTTCCCTGCCTTCCAAGGAGGTGCCTAGGCGCTGTCCGTAGTGCTGAAATATTGCGTTGGAAGACCTAGCTCACATACACACGGGCGGGAACGCTCTGATAAAAACTGGTAGGTGTTGTTCCAAGACATATTTTCTAAACAGTGTTGAATGTATGGAATCCAAGTTTATACTACACTGAAGGCGAAACGGAAAACAAAAATATCTTCCCTCATCCTTACTTGGGGTTTTGTCTTTCTCCAAACTCAGTTATAAGGTTCCAATCCTATTCATGTTTGAATACTATAGCCAGAACCTACAAGTTGCAAACACCTGTAGATTCCCTAAAAACGTAATTATTGGTCTTATGAATTATTCAATTGTCAGAGATTGGGGAAAGTGTAAATACAAAATTGGGTCATCCTTCATGTAAGAAATACTGAAAACACATAAGGTAAATGTGTGTCATAGTTCAATAATAAAGTGAAGACAAACTTTATGATCGGAGTTTTACTAATTTAGAAAATTTCAAAAATGAACACTAAATGGCATTCATACAGGACTGCTAAAAAAAAAAAGGTCATTCTTTTTCATTTAAAACTAATAAACACCCTATAATATAGGTGAATTAACTGCCCACTGGGGGAAAAAAAGTAGAAATATCTTCTTTCATTGACATGATCATAGCCATGGTATCACCAATTTTTTTTTTAAAAGCTTACAAATGTCCATATTCTTTTTCAGTACTGGGTGCTAGAACAGTACTCAATTTTAATGTGCAAATGAATCCCCTGGAGATCTTGCGAAAATGCACATTCTCAGTGAGTAAATGTGAGTTTGGGTCTCAGGTGCTGCATTTCTAACACTATGCCAGATGATACTAGATAGAAGTTGTTAGTTTCAGGACCACACTCCAAGTAGCAAGGTGCTAGAGATATTGTATTGTGGCAATGCAGTCACTCAGAGTATGGGAAAGGAGGTCATTTTTTTCCACCTATTATTCTATGTATGTTTTTAGAGGGTTGCAAGAATATTCTATTCAAATAAGTTTAGGGGTTAACCATTTTGTTTGCACAATATTAACAAACTGTTTATAAATTTCATCATTTGATTTCAAGTTTGACATTTTCTGGACATGTGCTGTAGTTTACTCTTCTCTGTTCCCATTCTATGATCTACAATCACCCAGTTAAAGGAAGTGAGACTAAGTTACATGATTCTGCTATTAATATATGGGCCTTACTTCAAGAATTTATCACAATGGAAAACTGATGTGTCATTTTATGACTTTAAATATGGTTCCGTAGTAAAAGTTCATGACACTGATTTAAGAATTCTGGATGTTGGAGACATAATTCTTATCCAGTTTAGAAAGTGGGTTAGGGTCATTGTTTCACAGATTATTTGAATGAATGCTCATCTATCATGTCATTAACTTAATACACATATACTTAGATTTTGAAGCTTCCTCTTGATGTTTTTCTGGAGTTTTAAAAAAAATCTATACCTATATCACTTGATACAATGCTTTTAGTTAATGCTTTTGAATTGATGCCAAAGGAAAGTTTTGACTATAAATTGGGTTCCCTGGTGTTAGTTGGTGTATGACCTTGACCCCTTTCAAACTATATGAACAAGGATGATGCCCTTAAAAGTCTGCAAAATGGCTCATTCAGGAAAGCATAATGGATTAAAAATCCATTATGTTCCTTCCACTTCTTTTGTTAGATGCTGGGATACAAAGATAGATGAGGTTTTGGTCTCTGTCCTTGATGAGATACATTGCAAAACAACTTGACAAGTTCTACAGATGCACAGAGATTAATAATTTACATTTTATTCTGTTACTAAAGAAGTAATGAAGAATAGAATAAAACCTAGAATACCTGTTATTTTGTGTTCTTGCCAATGTCTGCTGCCCAACTTTTATTTTTAAAAAATTGAGGAAAGATATGACATATTTTAATGCTTTTCTAAAGAGCATGTGTTTAACATATACTTCTGGAGCGTCTATGATTTATTTTTTAGAGTAATTCAGATTATAAGAAAGGTAAATATAAGGTTGACATTACTTAGACCTCCTCTAAATAGAATTACCTTTACTATGCTTTGACATTACATTTTTAGCTTATACACAAACATTCTATATAAAACAACTTTTGGCTTACACAACCTGCTTTAAGTCTGATATAGGGCTGTTACTAAAGACTTGACCGATACATCACTTAGTGTTTCCTATCTAACATCCTTCCAAAATACCATTTCATGAACTGAACTCACACACCCCTCCTCCTTGCTTAAACCATCCTGGGATAAGTGATGTTTTCTCTTTTCATGTGGAATGTATATCATGTAACTGATCACATTTGCTTTTTCTTTTAGTTACCAGTGACATCAGAATTAAATTAAAAGTTACAAATGAGTAACTATATAAGACTTTAAGGCCCTTGTATTTGTGTTTTTTTCCTCCACCACCTTGACTGCTGCAATTTTGTTTTCTCAAGTATTTATATATTATTTTATTTTTAATGATCTGTTTTAATATATGTCCTCATAAAATCATAAATGAAGCAAATAAATAAAAAACGAGTAAATGAATACATTCATTTCTCTACTTTTGGCCAAACTAGTTGACTTCTGGGTGAGTATATATGGTTGTTTTATAAATTTGTTTTTATAGAAAAAATGATCATATACTTAACCATGAAAAGTATAACTGATTGACTAAATAGTAAATGTTAAGCTATCAGAAGAAAATTTTAATTTATATAACTACATATATGATTTATTTCTAAACATTTTGCTTCCTCTTTCTAATTCTATACACTATAAATAGTATCTCTGATGTGACTAGGACTTTTCAGTATGTCACAGAGTAAAAGTGTTAATTATCTACCTTGTTAGATGCCATGGTAACTATAGAAATTTAAAGATCATGACAGCTCTACTCTAATGAATATCCTCTAGAAAGAGAATGTCACAAAGGAACTGTAAGCAAGAATTTCCTCTAACAAGTCAGCTCAGGATTCTTCTCAAAGAAAATTTTTGCTTGCTATTAATTCTTATTACCCTCGCTCCAGTTGACTTTTTGCTCTCAAGTTTTCTATAGTGGAAGATCATCTCTTGAACTTACTAAACAAACATGTTACCTTCAGATTTTCATGGAAATGTACATCTTGCCTGGCTGAAGTTTGATTATTCTTTCTGAGCTAAAGTGTTTTAATGTGTCTGTGCCTTTTTTATTTGAAAAGTTGCTATTTAGTCAAACATTGTTGAATATTACAACTTTCAAATGCAAAATCTTAAAAAGCAATTTAAAAATGTAAATTACTTTAGTTATAAACATTAAAAAAGCAACCCAATGCATATTTGGCTTTAGATGGTCTTAGATATTTAGCTATATCCAGAGTCACCTGCTTATTTTTTTAAAAATGCATTCCTACTAATTTTGAGTGTCATTCATAGCTACCCATAGTTTTTTTTTCTTACATATGTTGTTTTAATCCTTTTGGAGGATTAAGAATAATTTTGAAATTCAAAAAAGAAATATATGCCCTCTACCTAAAAATACATATATGCAAATAATTTTGCTCACAACTCAGGGCATTCATGGGCCTGGCAGTCCATTTCTATAATCCCAAAACAAGGAAAGATTTCAAAATTTCTGCTATTAATGAACGATCCATGTTCTCATTCTCAGGTTTACAACTAAATATTGATCAGCTTAAAATCCTGTATTTTTTTTTACCACTCCTATTTCTTTCCCTCAATTTTCTTGGAGATCAGAGGAAGTCATTTTCCCATCTGATCTCTAGAAAATAACCAAAACTGAATATACTGAAGTAGAATTAGAGAGTACAGTAATAAAATAATTAGATTTGATTAGAAAATGGCTTTGTGGGATTTTTATCAACAGTAAAGAAATTATCTAAGTAAGTGGACTCATAAGAGAATTGAGTATGATGATGCTTCAGTGTCGATAACAACGTAATGCTGGTCTATTTGAGTCCCATTGAAAATGAGTTATTATGTTTTGTTGAATAACTTTTCTTCCAAGAAAATTGCACTAAATGTTTTAATTCAGAGTAATCTATGAATTTTTATTTAATTTTTTTTAAATGTACTGATTATAAGGCTTCAATTGATTCATTTAAAGTGTACTTCAAGCCCTCCACTATATTTACTGTTAAATCTAACGAGTATTATAGGGTACCTGGGCACAACGTCCACAAATGTGTGAGCCATAACTACAGTATAATATATTTAATTGGCTTAAGTTATTTTTCTGGGTTAAAGAAACAGAAACAAAAGCAGTTCATTCTGCTACAGTCTGTTTCTGTAATATGAGTCAGGAATGTCAAAAAAAGTGAAAATTAATTGATTTATACATGATTTTCTCTAGTATATTAATGCTTTGAGTACCAAGTAAAAGCAGCTTAATTCTAAGTTCACTCACACAGCTGAAAGCAATAAGCTGTGGAGGAAAGCTGTCCTATATATAATGTCCATTCACTCCTTCATCCTTTTGGCTCAATTTGGCCATATGCTCTGTCTTGAAATGCATATTGAACTGTTCTTTCTGATCTTTGTGCATTTTCCCTTATTTCCATAATTTAACCTTTTCTTATACTTTTACATTATTCTTTCTTAACTAATTTTTTGCAAAGTTTTAGATGTATTATAATGTATATTTTTAACTTGTATTTTTTAACTGTGCTAGTATTCTCAGTAGGTTTGTAAATATTTTGTAGTGCTCTGCTTGTGAAGTTGCATGAGTTTTACATTGAATCTTTCCCCAGTATGATTTTTTCTCTAAATCTTGCCAGTTATTTTTCTAATTGCATAAACTTTATTTTTTAGAGCAGCTTTAGATTACAGAAAAATTGTACAGCAACTTCCTATATACCTCCTGCTCTTTTACACCACAATTTCATCTATTATTAACATCTTTTGTTAGTATGGTGCATTTTTTTTACAATTGTTGAACCAATATTGTTATTAACTAAAGTCTATAGTTTGAGTTCACTCTTCATGTTGTATAGTTCCATGGATTTTTACAAATACATAATGTCGTGTATCCACCATTGTATATCAAAACAGAATGGTTTTGTTTCCCTAAATATCCTGTGTTCCACTTATTCGTTCCTCCCCTTTCCCTATTCCTCTGGTGAACCCCTGGAAACTATATATATATTTTTTACCACCTCTATAATTCTGTCTTTTCCAAAATGTGTGTATAGAGTCATACAGACTTTGTTACCTACTTAGACTGGCTTTTTTCACTTAGTAGTTTGCATTTAATGTTCCTCCATGACTTTTCATGGCTTGATAACTCACTATTTTAATTGCTACTACTGTCCCATTGCATGGATATACTACAGTTTGTTTAGCCATTTACCTATTGAAGGATATCTTGGTTGTTTCCAGTTTTTGGAAATTATGAATAAAGATGCTATAAACATTCATGTGCAAGTTTTGGTGTGAACATAAGTTTTCAACTAATTTTGGTAAATAACTAAGAGGTAATTGCTGTATTGACTGTTAAGAATATGCTAAGCTTTGTGAGAAACTATCATACTGTCTGCCAAAGTGCTGTACCATTTTGCATTCCTACCAGCAATGAATGAGAGCTCCTGTTGTTTCACATTCCTCCTCAGCATTTGGTGCTGTCAATGTTTTGGATTTTAGCCATTCTAATAGCTATGTAGTGGTATTTCATTGTTCTTTTCATTTTCAATTCTCCAATGACATATAATATTGAACATTTTATGCTTGTTATTCACCTGTATATCTTTTTTGGTGAAGTATCTATTCAGATCTTTCCTAATTTTTAATTTGGTTGTTTCCTTATCATTGAGTTTTAAGAGTTCTTTGTGTACTTTTTATATATGTCCTTTATCACATATGTGTTTTGCAGAGATTTTATCTCATTGGGTCTTGTCTTTTCATTTTCTTAAGTTGCCAATTATTTTTAATGCCTAATTTTGTAAAACATAAGGATTTCTTTTTAGGAAAACATGCATTACTAAGAAGAAACACTTATGTATTTGATATAAGCTTTCTAAAACTCATCAAGATATAAAACTCACACCTCTCATATTTTAAGCAAAACTAGACTGAACAAGTGATTAGTAAGATACAAAGTCGCTTTCGGTAACTATAGAAAACAATTAGAAAGGCCTATATAGAGGCTTTTATGAGCCTAGTTTGTCAGAAGCAATGATTTTTCAGTAGTATACAAATATGATTCACTTTCTATGGTGTATTGCAAAATAGTAGGCTGAAATGATTTCATGTCATTACATTTCAATTCACAAACTGTTTAAACATGCTAAAATATATGCATATGTGCATAAATATATACACAGATACGTATATAAACAAACTTGATTAGGTCTATTCCCATGGTTTTCATGTCTTATTTTATTCAATGGTCAGCCAAGAAAAGAAATAAAACTTTGAATTAAGTCTAACAGTATAGATATTTCATGCATTATTTAGTGCACAAAGAAAGACTTAGGGGTTTACACAAGAATTAGTAGTGCTGGGGGAGCAAGTCTCAGAATTTTCTTACTCCCAGAAACAGCTGGCATAACATCTCATCACATCAGCCATTTGCTGATATCTACAAGGTTACTGCTGCTGAGATGATTTCTCCTTCCTTCTCTTCCTCCTTTTAAAAATTTCACAGTGCTTCTTATTGGTAGAATTCAAGTTGGAATACTGCTGGCAACAGTGTGAGAAATGTCTCATACAAGGGAGAACTTAGAAGGGCAAACACAAAGGAAACAATCACCATATTCATTTGCTCTTTCATTTATTAATTCGTTGTGTCTGTTAGATTTAGGAACGTCTATACCTCTAAATAAAATTAAGTATATAAAAACATGTGTAACATATATTATTTTTTTGAATCTGTTAACAAAAGAGCCATTCTTCCAGTCAAAAGTCAGTTCCTCCTGAAAGGTCCTCAAAACATTTCTGCTTATATGTTACTGGCCAGGACATAGTCATGTGGCCTTGCATAGCTGCAAGTGTGCCTAGAAAATGTGAACTTTTAGCATAAAAGTCACCTTAAGTAAATTTATATTATTAGATAAGAAGAGGAATATAGATTGTGTGAGTTATCTCTATTTTCACCATTTATAGGATATCTTCAAATATACAGGACAGCATATCGATGAAACCTTATTATTCATCACTGTAAAAAATCTATTTTTTCTTCTAAATGCTGTAATTGAAAATTGAGAATGATATTGCTAAAGTGGGTAATTATATTAAAAACAATATTTGCTATGAAGCAATCATTTTCATTAATACAGTAGTCCCCCATTTTCCTGTTTTGTTTTCCAGTTTCAGTACCTGTGGTCAACCACGGTCTGAGAATATTAAATGAACAATACATTTAATATTTATTTATAAATAAACATTCATAAATATTTATGAATACACAATTCATAAGTTTAAATTGTGTACCATTCTGAGTAGTATGATAAAATCTTGCTCTATCCTGCCCAGAAAGTGAATCATCCCTTGTCCGGCATATCCTAATCATATCATCTGTCCTCCACCTGCCCTTAGCCATCTCAGTTATCAGATCGACTGTCTTGA
This sequence comes from Cynopterus sphinx, assembly GCA_030015415.1. NCBI lineage: Eukaryota > Metazoa > Chordata > Mammalia > Chiroptera > Pteropodidae > Cynopterus > Cynopterus sphinx. Next base: position 91,967,161 of record CM057384.1, on the reverse strand, counting down.
TATAGCACTGCTTGTGTTCAAGTAACCTTTATTTTACTCAGTGATGATCCTAAAACCACATAAATTTTATCACAGCATATTGTTATAACTGTTCTATTTTATTATTAGTTATCATTGCTCCTCTCCTACTGTGCCTCATTTATAAATTAAACTTTATCATAGGTAGGTATATACATTTAGGAAAACACACATGTACATGTGTATCAAGTTCGCTACTAGCTGTGGTTTTGGGTACCCACTGTGGGCTTAGAATGTGTTCCTGTGAATAGGGGGAACTACTATAGTTTTTGAGTTAGGATACCAAACTTAAAATAGTTAAAATATTACCATAAAATATGCATTGCTTTGGACAGAGAAAGCTCAATTCATGAAATTATTAAGGATGATTGTAATTATGCACATAGGAAGGGAAGTAGAGCAGAGTTCTTGAAACTTGCTCTGTTGATTCTCCTTTTAGTGGAATTACTTGGGTGAGATTGAAAAAAATTTAAATGAAGAATTTAATTTGAAAATATAAATTAAGTGATTTAAATTAAGAAATTAGAAAGTGAATAAAAATTGAGACTCGAATATTTTGGAATTAAAGGAATCGATAGACTTTAAAGAAAAAAAGTATATCCTGATATTTCTTACAAAAACCAAAAGTAAATCTCTTGTTGGACAATAACCTTAGCATTATAAACTTGAAAAATGAAATAATTACCTAGGGAATTCAAGCAAAACCCTTGATACTATCTGAATTATTTGAATAATCTAGGTGAAAGCAGAATTTCTGCCTGGATTATTCAGATAATTGTCTTAATTCTAGACTCCACTTGTCTGATAGAGATCTTTCTTTGGGATGTATTTTTAGAATGCTAAATGCTAAAAAATAGATTCCTAAATTAAGCAGAGCAATGTAGAGAGAAAAAAATGGTAAATAGATGACTGTCAGTATAAAACTATACTTTCCTTTCTAGTGACAATAACCAATATTCACTTTTTCATCACAGAATAAACTTCTATGATGAAAAAGGAAACTACACATGAATTTCAAATATAACCTATAGTATAAGTTATAAATTCCTTTTTAAGGTTTAATTCTCTAAAGTTTGGAAACTGAATAGCTACAAATCCAGCCATTTAATTTTATAAAGCCAAGCAAATTGACTTAAAAATTGTAGTATACTTGTTCAACTTCATTTTTTTGGTTTTTGCTTCTAATTCTTTAAAAAATATATTTTTAAATTACAGTTGAAATGCAATATTATATTAGTTTCAGGTATACAACAACATTGTGATTAGAGATTTATATAATTTCGGAAGTGATTGCCCCACTAAATCCAGGACCTCTTTCTCTTTCTCTCTCTCTCTTTCTCTCTCTCTCTCTCTCTCTCTCTTTCTCTCTCTCTCTCTCTCTCTCTCACACACACACACACGTAAACACATATATTTCAATTTGTAAGAAAAAAACTAGTTATGTGAAGTTGTACTAGTAATACACTTAGTGCAACTGTAAAGCAAGACATACGTAATGGGAATGATGAGAAGGTAAAAACTGAAACATTACTTAAGATTTTTACAGTATATATATAAGGACTAAAGAAAAGTAGGGGAAGCAAAAGAGGAAAATACAGAAATGGAACATAGCAATAGGATGTTAATAACAATTTTCTTTTTATTCTTTGAAGATTTAGCTAAGTTCAATATTATAGCAAAAGGAAAAAAAGATTATAGAGCAATCAGATGGAGCGGTAAGAATTAATCATGTCTCTTCAGAAGCTGCCCCAATTCTCTCCACCTTTTAAGATTCAGCTCTTCTATGAAGCTCTCATGGATCCCCCTGTAAGAATCATCCTCTACCCTTTATGCATTTACAGGATCAGGACTACAGGACAGTGAGTAAGGCTTTTGTCTTAGGCACAAAATTTAAAAAGGGCCACAAAGCTCCATGATCAAGACAAAAAACTTTTTTTAATTAGAAACATTTTCAATTATAGATCACATCAATATTGTTTCAGATATACATCATAGTGATTAGACATTTAAATAGCTTATGAACTGATCTCCCTGATAAGTTTAGTGCCTCTGTGACATCACACATAATTATTATATTATTGACTATATTTCCTATGCTGTACTTTATATCCCCATAACTAGTTTGTAACTGCCAATTTGTATTTCTTAATCCCTTTAGTTTTTTCACTCAGCCCTCCAAACTCCTTCCCACTTGGAAACCATTTGTTCTCTGTATCTGAGTTTGTTTCTGTCTTATTGTTTATTTAGTTATTTTTTAGAGTCCACATTTAAGTGAAATCAGAAGGTAAATATCTATGTCCAACTCATTTTCTCTGACTCATTCACTTAGCCTAATACCCTCTAGGTCCAACCATGTTGTCACAAATGGTAAGATTTTATTCCTTTTATGGCTGAGTAATATTCCTTGCATATTTGTACCACATCTTCTTTATCCGATCGTCTTTCTTAATTATTGTAAATAATACTGCAATTAATACAGGGAAGCACCTGTTTGTTTGAATTAGCGTTTTGGATTTCTTTGTATAAATGCCCAGAAATGGATTGCTCGGTCATAAGGTAGTTTTTTTTTTAGTTTTTTTGAGGAACCTCTATACTGTTTTCCATGGTGGCTGCACCAATTTGCAACTCTGCTAATAGTTCATGAGGGTTCCCTTTTCTTCACAGCCTCACTGACACTTGTTTGTTGATTTACTGATGATAGCCATTTTGACAGGTATGAGGTGATATCTCCTTGTGGTTTTAATTTGCATTTCTCTGATGAGTAATGACATTTTGAGCACAAGATAAATATTTCAATGGAATATTTTAATTACCATACTACAGCATTCAGACTGGTCTCTTGTTTTGTAAATAATTTTTTAATTACACTTTTATCTTCATTACAGCACTCAAAAAATTTTTTTTATAAATGTACTTTCCCAACAGGTCCATACTAATTTTTGTATTTCTCATGCACCTACTACTCCATTTTAAAAATAAAGACCTCTTAAAAAATATTAAATTGAATCTTTTGAAGGACTTTGCAAGAATCCTTCTTTACTAGGGACTGCAGGGTTAAGTTTTTATCATTAGATTCAACTATAGTAAAAAGATAACAGAGAATGATGAATGTTTTCAAAGTACTTATAATTCTGTTCTTGGGAAAGGCACCTGACTTCTCTTTGACTAAAACCCTGCCCAGCCTGGAGAGATAGGGAATTGTAATACCACTTTATATTCATATAGCACTTTGCCCTACACAAAGTGCTTTCTTTTAATCCTCACCTTAATCCTGCAAGGTAAGTATTGTTATCCTTATTTATTATGGAGAGATTGAAAATTTAAGTGACTTGCCCAAGGAATTACAGGCAGAACGTGGCAGAACTGGGGTTCTGTGTTTTCTGTGTCTAATCCCCATGCCCTTCTGCTTCTCCAAACACTAAATTTTAGGACTAAGGAGAAACAATTTGTGTAGCAATCACAATAGCATGTGTTGTGTTCATGAAACAATGTCAGTAGCACCTTACATAGTATTGTACCAGGTGTACTCATTAGGATTAAAATTGTTCTGATTTTTGTGTATGTTGGATTAAGTAGCTCAACTCTTCTAGCGTGGAATTGAATGTTTTATACTTAAGGGCAGAAACCTACATACTGAAATATCAAATAACACAGGGATTGATGAAATTATGTAATACTTGAATGTGTTTCTAACTACAACTTTACCACTAATGTTTGTGATATTCTGCAAAGCATGGAAACCATACGTTTGTATCCTTATGAAAAGAAACTTTTGTGAAGTTCCTTGAACTTTCAGCTCATAAATGTTATTTCAGTGTGAAATTATAGTACTCAAGAGTTGGGAGTTCATGGATTTCTTTTTCATATGTAGGGGGAAAATCTATAACTATAGATTTTAAAACTCCACATGGTAATTAAATTTGAGAGCCTATAACCGCTTCAAATATAATTTTCATCAGCATATAATAAACACATAACCAAAACCCAAAATGCCCATTATTAGCCAATCTAGTAGAAGATTTCTTATAGAAATTATAGATTCTCTCCATTGATTGTCGCCTGGAGAATTAAAAAACTTAATTCTTCTCTTTATAAGCAGATAGCTGAGTCCTAAGGAAAGCCTAATTATCGAAAACAGCCGGAACTGAAAAGAAATTCGAAGCCATTCATTTTGGTAAACTCCAACCAGTCATCGATAACTATTTATTGAATGTCCACAGGGGGTGCCTAGGCATTCGAGAGGCAAATGGTTTCTTTGCATTGTTCAAAGGATTTTTAACGGGAGCCTAAGATGTGCAGAAAGAAGTCTGTAAAGATGCAAAGCGGTGGCCGCTTCTCTAATTTAAACTGCTTCCACAGGGGATGAATTGAACAGTCTGGGTTGCAGAGCTTTAGAGGTTTCTCAACACCCAGAGCCGGCTTTTGTAAGCGAAGACCCCATTAGGTGCCCAGCGACCGGCCGGCTGGGGGGCGGAACAAGACCCCACGGGGGGACGGGCTCCGGACAAGCCGAGCGCCCCTCGCCCCGGAGCGAGCCTGCGGCCGCGGTGGCCCCGTCCCGCCACGCTCTGCCTCCCCGCCCCTCCCCCACCCGACGCGCCCACCCCCAGCCCCGGGCTCACACCCTCTCCCCGTCGCCGGGCCCCGACTGGTTCTCGCGAGATCCGGGCGGCAGCGCTCGGGGCCTTTTCAAACCGGGATCCGTTACCGCTTCCCCGGCCGCCGCCATTGTCGCGCTCGGAGCCCCTCGGCGCAGGCGGCCGGCGGGATGGCGGACGCCGACCAGGCGGAGGGGGCCTGCGCCGCCCGCGACGACAGCCCGCGTCGGCAGCCCGCGGAGCTGCCGGGCGAGCCGCGGCGAGAGCCGCACCCGCCCGAGCCGGAGCGGCAGCCTCCTCAGCACAGCGGCAGCTCCAACGGCGTGAAAATGTATTGTCTTTTCCTGCTGGGGTCTCAGCGAGGGAGGGGGGCACGGCGGCCGGTGGGGCGGGAGGCCAGGCCGGGCCTCGGCGGGGGAGGATGCCCCCGGGCGGCGGGCGGCGGGCGGCGCGAGGAGCAGGTGCAGCCGGCCGCTCCCAGGCCCCGCGCGCCTGCCCGCCCGCCCCGGGCCAGGGGGGCCGCGGCGCCGACCACGAGGCCGGCGCCCCCTCGGCCTGCGTTTCTGGCCCGAGACCGACTTCGGTTGCAGACCCTTTCTTTGAGCCACGCTCGGTGGCCGCCACGCTTTGCTGGGAAACGGCCCCCCTTGTAGAGGCCCGGACTGAGTGAGTGAGTGTTCATCACTAGGGAGTCTCTAAGGGTGACATCACCGGCCCTGTCCTCCGAACCACCGAGGACGTTTGCCAAAGGAGCCTCTCCCGCCGGCCTCCCCGGGCCTCCTCCCGAGGGTCGGCCGTTCAGTGCTCGGTGGTTGTTGCCTCCTCGCGTCTGCGTCCGCTTCTGATCGGGTACCCAGAGGAAGTGTAATAATGAGACCGACCCCGTCGCGTTGACCCTTGAAATAGGAAGAGGCGCTTTGAGAACGAACGTGCCTGGCTTCCTTCCTTCCCCCCTCCCCGACTCCCAGATGCTTGTCAGCCCCGCGGGCTACGTCGAAAACAAGCCGCAGTGTGGGGTGGTAGGCTCTGCATTGTGGCAGAATGGTCAAGCCGCTTTCCGTGGAAGGAAGGCCGCCACCTTTAAGATTCTAGTTGTCATCAGTCCCTAGAAAGAATTCAGTTGACTACATAATGATTTCTTCGTTAGCATACAGAAATGTTATGCTCCTCTTCTTCGTTACGTGGGAGGATATGAATTCAGGCATTTGTTTGCGTGTGACCAGCTCTTTATAAATCTGCACTCAAAAGTAGGTTGCTGTTGAACGAAAAACATCGTTTTCCTTCTCTCAGTTATGCCTCCGAGTGGCAAGCAGCGAACATTTGCTCCCACTAAAATAGACGAGGGAAATGTTCTTTACTTGTGCGATAACAATGTTTGAGACTGTGATAAATCTTGACCCTTCTGTGTAACCGTTGATTGCAGACAAGGTGGCTATCGCTGCTTGGATGTGACACTTGCTCTCAATTGGGTTTGAATAGGATCGGCGGGTATCTTCAGGCAAAATAGAGGTGCAGGTATAAGAGATTGCACCCCAGTGGAGTTTGTTCTGAGGTGGAAAGTGGCGTGCCTCAGTAACTGAGGAACCAAAGTGGGGTGATGCACTTTCTACTCTGCCTGCCATAGTGTGGGCCTTCAGGAATTTGGCATCATGAATGCGAATGAAAATCAGTGAAGCGATACATTGTAAATATGTGCTTTTAAAAAAATACCTGCCACCCTTTTCTCCTGAACAAAAAAATACAGTCATGAATTACAGAGAGAAGCCCTACTGTACTTGAATATGATCGGTTTAATAGTGTCCGTACAGGTAAAGCTGGTATCTAAACCTCCATCAGATCTAAAAGTCTCTGATCCCTTTTAAGGTCTCATGTGGTTTAGCTAGACTGGAGAGAAAGGTAGAAAAAGAATTCCTTTAACTTCTTACTGAGGAAAAGGAAAATATAAGGTGAAGAAATTAAGAAATGTTATAAGTAAATACAAATGTAGATTCTTTCCACATTGCTTGGAATTCATCTCTCTCCTGTCTCTTCCTAGAAGTTGAGTGAAGAGGCCACTTTACTCTCAGGGATTTCTTATACTGTCTCTTCCATAAGAACATATAATGGTTCAGCATTGATCACTCACTCTGAATTATTAGGGACATTTACCTGTATCAGCCTAACAAGCTTTTTTTCACCCTGTGAACCAACTTTAGTGGTTAACAACCCAACATGTAGACTTCAGTTGATTTCCATGTACTTTAATGGTAAGAATTAATTGAGGTGATAAAAATTATAAAATATTGTCTTAAAATATATGTTGCTTAGAAGTCAACACAATGTCTTTGCTGTCAAGATTGAAATGACTTTCTGAGGTTAATCCATAGTCATTAAGGGTAGAGGCCATTATGTTACTCATCTGTATATCCCCAAGGCCTTATGCTTATAAAGGCCCAATAAATATTTTTAAGAAGTGCAGATATGAACTTTTATGATCATGAAACTCATATACAGAGGATGAATTAGTGTGTTTATATCCTGTGACAAGAAATTAAAGATGTTTCCGTAGGTATAGTCTTTTTCTTTGTTACAAAATGGTATATTAGCTCTCAAGTGAATTGAAGAAAAAAATAGAAAAAATATTTATATATTTATCATATTAGGAATAAAGAATGGAACTGGGCTTAGTTTTGCATCTCATACTATAGCGTTATGCCTTTAATATTAAAACTTTTCTTATTTGATGTTCAGTATTTTTCAGAATTTTATAATTTGGGTAGGCGTAATTTAATTTTATGAGTAGATAACATTTTTGAGATTTAGAATAGTCACAGTCTTTATGTCAAGTACATTAAGAGGAAGATTTGCCTAAATGAGTAGTTTGGAAATTATAATTTTGGATATAGTGCCAGTATTTTTACTTTATATTATGTAGTATCATTTCTGTAAGAGTTTTCATGTATATTTTCACTATCTCTTCCATAGTGTATTTGGACAGAGAAAGAGTTCCGATATTGAGTAATTATGGCTTAGTATCTTAATCAGACTGTACTTGTAGCCACTAAACTGATGTGCCTTCCATAGATTGGCCTAATTTGTATATTACAGATGAACAATTCAGTTGTGTCTTTAAGATGCTGCTGATGAGGGAAAACTTGAAGAAACTGCTCTCTCTGTTCATCTGTTGAGCGAATGTTTTAAGGAGGGTATTCTGTATAATATTACTGCTTTAAAAAATGTTGTATGATTTAATTTATATAAAGTTTAGAAAACACGAATGACAGAAGGCAGGTGAGTCATTGGGGACAAGGGAAGGGATGGGGAGGATGGTAGGGAAGGGTTTACAAAGATGCATGAAGACATTTTTGAGGGTGATAGACTCTCATTTTCTTGAGAGTGGCGATGGTTTTATAGGTGATATTACTGCTTTTTAGTGGACTTGTCAGATTGTGCTGACAGCATCTATGTAAGAATAGAAGAGTACAGTGAGTGCTTCAGAACTTTGTGCAATTTTCAAAATTGGTTTCACGCAAGAGGAAAATAGGCAGGGGAATTGGCATTTAGCTAGTGACCACACAGATGTCAGTTCACGTGAGCAGAGACTTAGTTATTTTAAAAATATTAATTGAATTCAGCCTACCATGTAAATGGGTTCTTTGGGGGATTAAAAAGAAGGGTTCTTGTATCTCCTGTACCCAGAAGCCAGAGAAAAGGCCTCTGTGCCTTTTGGCTGCTTACTGCCATTCACAGAAGTGCAACTCTGTTCAGACAGATAGGTACTTGCTAGAGTTGGACAGGTGGGACGGACAATACCAGGCTGTGCCACTTATGATGAGGGAAGATGTTTGACAGTGAATATGTCCCTTTCATGGTCTGAAAAAGTGGCAAAGCAAGTTTGGCTCTAGTGTCTCTTGATTTTAGCAGTTTTTCTGGCAGATAGGAGTACCATCTGTACTCAGATGAGTATGGGTTCTCAGTTGACTGTTGCTCATTCAAGAATTAATATTTATTGACCACGTGTTATGTGTAGTCACCATACTAGATGCTGCTAATACCAGCCCAGGTAGTTTTTTTTTTTTTAATAGAGTTTTACATACTTTGTTTATGGTTGTGTTGTTACCTGCTCAGAAAAGTAGTGTCTAAAAAGTTCAATATATCATGGAATAAGCAACTAGCAAATGATATGTATGTAGAGCGCAGCCATGTATAAGTAGGTTCCCACAGTTGGTTGGCTTAGAAGATATTTTAAAGCCAGCATTATGAAACCTGGTTGGTTGTCAGAATAATCCAGGAATCTTTAAAAGATTTAGATTCCTGAATGTCATTTCCAGAGATTTTAATTAGTATTTGTTTGTAAAAGTTTGCTTTAAAAATCAGAGTTTTAGTTTAAAATTCAGTAGCGTAATAATGATTTAAAATAAATCTATTGTTATTCTGTAAAAATGGATTTCTTTTGAAAAGTAAATTGCATTTTTAAAATACTCAGCCTTTTATCTATAGGATTTACTTTAAGTTTTATATTCTACAGATGGTTGATAGATAGCATATAGTTGTATTGTGATTACAGTTTTATAAATTAAATATTTTTCAGTTAGGGCCTCATTAAAATGTAGATTTATAAAATTCTGGTTTGCATTACATTTAAGCATTGCTTCTTTCTTCCCATTATAAGTAATACTCCTAATAAAAATGACATGATTCTATGAAGTACTCTGTCCTAGTTTGTAGATTAAAACAGAAAATGATGAGCATGAACATATTAGAATGGCTTATCAATTTTCTATATTGATCAAAACTGAAAATAAAAAATGTCATAAGCATCATGGGAGTGTATACAAATATAGGTATAACAGTATTTTAACTATGTTTTTAAGCAATGGAGGAGAAAAGTTCTGGGAAGAAACTTAGCCTTTAAGAGATGAACTTTTTCAGGGTATCCTTTTGTAAATTAGATTTTTTAGAGTTCTGTATTAAAGGTGGCAGTTTTACATATTGCAGGAATAAAATCACCAATTTCTCCCTTTTGTTAGGTTCTAATAACATTTATTAAGCATTATGTTGAGAAAAACTGGATGATTGCTTCGATGCTGCAACTATTTAATATGGAACAAAAGGATTGTGAAATGAGAAATTTTGTTAATATCCCCAAATACTTGCTTTGAAATGGCATTGGGTAATTTCAAAGCCAGCAGTATAACACTACAGTTGCTTTGTACTAACTTAGTGGAAAGTTTTGTGAAGTGATAATTATTGAATATTTAATATGTACTCATTATAAGAAGCGTGACTGAGGTTTTCTCCTTGTTGTTTTTAATTCATAGGGAGAATGATGAATCAATGAAAGAAGAGAAATCAGAATTTAAAGAAAAATCTACAGGAAATAAGAAGGCCAGTAGATTTCATCCTTATTCAAAAGACAAGAATTCCGGCACTGGAGAAAAGAAGGGTCCAAATCGGAACAGAGTTTTCATTAGCAACATTCCATATGACATGAAATGGCAAGCTATTAAAGATCTAATGAGAGAAAAAGGTAACCATCTCTGATAAACCCACTGTTGGATAATCATGTAGAAGGGGGAAGGAACTAAACAATTTTTTTTTACTCCTTTGAACCACACAGACTCAAAAAATTGATTTTTGTTTATTTCTTGACACATGCATTAATATTTTCCTCTTCTTTCACTTGACACAATTTCATTACAAGGTAGTATGGATAAATGAAGTTTTTTTTTGTTTGTTTTTTTTGTTTGTTATTTCAGTGGGATAGTAGCGAGCCAGCATATGCATGCCACCAAGAATTTTCTTAAAGTGATTGCTTTGTTTAGTTGAAGTTTTTATAGATTTTTAAAGGACTGTTGTATTAGCTAAGCAATATATTTAGCTGTTAAAGTATGAATAATAAGGTTTGATTATTTTTTTTTTTCCAAAAGCTGTTTTTTTGTTATCTTGGCGGAGCCTGGAATCTGGCTGTAGAATTCATTTTGTTTGCATTGTCATGAATGCCATGATGCTGTCTCTGCAGTTCTATATTAAAATTGTGTGACTGCTGTTGCAGTTTTGTTTTTAGAATAACCTGAAAACCTTTATTTTATATACATGGTTGGTTTTGGGGAAAACTAATTTTCATAATTGATCTTGTAAAAGTTAGTTTTGTTATCTCTTGAAAAATTGAGTTTCAACAGTCCAAACTATGTACTTGGCTTTGAGGCTGATCTAATAAATTTTAAAAAATTGCATTGGTGTATCTGTTGTAAGGTGACAACTATTTGATGGTTTTATTCATTGACTTTATTTAGAAAGTGTGTGGCTTGCTGTGAAGCATGACTTGTAAATTTAGTTTACTGATGGCAAACATGATTGAAGACATTCAGGTAGGAAGTCACCTTAAAACAGCTGTTGTGTGTAGGCGACTAAAGGTATTTGAAAAGTGCTAATGTTGATGTTTTTAATATGATAGGCTAAGGGATCATTTGTATGTATATGTGCATTTGTTCACCAACTATATCATGCTGGCCAAAATATGATCTGTAGCATGAATTAGGTTAATATGGTTGTTAGCTTTTTTTAGAGAATGTGGACATTTCTGAAAATCAGTTAAATTTACATAGCCATTGACAGGAGGTATGTTGGTCTGGTTTTGATTGTTGGTGAATAATAGGTGCTTTTCTGTAGAGTTGTGCACAGGTGTGCAGTAAAGCAAGATATTGGTGTTTAAATGTATTGTTTCTTGGTATCTTCCTTTTGTATGTCTTATGTAGTTGGTGAGGTTACATACGTGGAGCTCTTTAAGGATGCGGAAGGAAAATCAAGGGTAAGTGCTGTGGGCAGTAATCTGCTCGAGGTTTAAAAGTTCCTCAGCAGTTTACTTTTTGTATAATACTTGTACCAGTTTTTGGAAACTTAAGTTTCATTTTGTTTTACTTTATTATGCAAGATTTGAGGCTTTATACTAGCAAGTCTGACACTTATACAAATCAAACTAGCTGCCTGGAAGGGTTGGGTTTTGAAAATAATCATAAAGGGCATTCACTTTTCTAATGCTCTAAGGTAATGCTTCTTTTTATCCAATAGATTTTAATGTAGGATTTTTTTTTGTTGTGTTTTGATGTTTTCAATGATATTTAAGTCATCGAATTGATAATATTCCCTAAGAGTTCTTTGAGAGGCCTATAAACTTAAAGGTGTTAATTCAAAATGTATGTTTGAAATTTATACTGAAAAACTTGATCTGGTAGCCTGCAGGACTACGTAAGAAGCAGTGCTCTGACCAATTCGTATGAATGACATTGATGAATAAATTGATATAGAAAGAGTTGGGTGACAGTCAATTTTGATTTTTAGCAACTAGAAAATATACTGAAAAGTACAGTGGAAAGCTCTTAAGAATGTTTAATTATATTAGTGAAAACCAGTTGAGTATATGAAAAATAAGAACTTTGTCATTACCTTTAGTGGTACTTTGAACAGTAACAATGGCAAAGAATCATTTGAAAAAGGAGACTACAAATTTGTTTCTTTAGAATAGGATACTTTTCACATAGTTAAAACTGGCTGTTAAATTATGTGCAGCCAGTTTTCTCTAAGAACTTTGTTAAAAGTGAGATTAATAATTTCTACTTTGATTTTAATAAAAACATACATTAAAAACTATTTGTGCACAGTACATCTTTTGAAAAGATATGTGATTTTGTAAGGCTAGGTATATTGGAACCTAGCCTAGTCAATTATTTCTTTACATTACTTTTGATTGAATTTATGCAATGAAATTCATGAGTTTTAACTTAATGAAGAGTAAAAGTAGAAGTATGCTTCAAGCGTGTTAGGCTAGATCCTGCTATCTTAAATATATATATTTAAAAATTTACAGAAAATTTGTGGTTACTTGACTATTCTTGAGGTGTAAGACAAAAAAGAATGACTATTATTGATTGCATAAAACTTAAATGTTAGACTGTACCGTTAACTTCATCTACTGATCTGAAACCTTTTTTCTTTTGCATATATTGACAAATCTACCTGGATATAGGGTTGTGGGTAAGAAGTTTTTTTTAAATCTCAACTCAAATTTAAACTTCAGATTGGAAAAAAAAAAACCTTTGTACATAAAAATGTCCTATAAATTTTTTTCCCCAATAAGGGTGGTTGAATTCAAAGATGAAGAATTTGTAAAGAAAGCACTAGAAACTATGAACAAATATGATCTTAGTGGAAGACCCCTAAATATTAAAGAGGTAAGATGGCTTATATTGAATAATTTTAATGTTTTAATATAAAGACTGACTGACTTTGGATTTTCATCTTTGGTAATGTATTTGACTACAACATTTTTTAAAGCATAGATGCATATTAAAGCATATTTTGATGATAGTTTTGCTTGTACATGAAAATCTATGTGTCCGTAAACAGTTATCCTATATATTTGATTTGTTCCAAGTTATTATAAGCAGAAATATATGATTTAAAAAAATTTCAGAACCCAGAAAATTTAAAGATGACCTATTTTAGGTGCTGACCTTATTAGTATATACATTTTCAATTTTTAGATTGTGTTGTTTAAATATAGAAATATAGTAGTTGTTCTTATAGTTGATGAAAAAGGTTTGCTTCATAATGCAAATACCTTATGGATTTGAATAGAATTGATCTTCACTTAATAAAATTAACCTGAAACTGTGCCAGATTAGAATTTAAGAAAAGTTACAGGTCTGTTAGCAAAATTTATAACTGAAAGTTGGAAACTCCTAAAATGGAGATATTCCCTTTGTATGGAATAGTTGTAGTATAAATATGTTGTTAAAAGAAAGATCAGAATATACTTAAAAAACTATTAACAGTTAAGTATAGTTGACCTTAGACATGATTAGCTTGAGTTGTCATTTTCATGACTTCCTTTAGCTTGATATTGTTAATCTCCACAGTTTGATCACAGATCAGTTATGTGTATACCCTTGCTTTAAAAGTTTCTTTTAAAAAAGGGTAGAGGGAGTTAACTTTGGGACCCTAAAGAGTCTCCATAAGGGCAGATGTGAATCATTGATAATAGTACAGTACTGTCCCTTACAATGCAATTTATTTAGTATAGTAGTGATTTGGTTCCAGCTCTGTCACTTTCTAGCTCTAAGTAGGCATGTTACATATTCTCTAAACCTTAGTAATTAAAATAGTTCTGCAGATAATACTTACCTAATAGGGTGTTTATGAGGATTAAATGAGATATATAGTAAAGAATTCAGTCTGTGGCATAAGGGAAATCTGTGTGACCCAGAGGTAATTACTTAACCTCTCTATTTCTTTTTCTTATCAGTAAAATGGGAATAATAATAGAACCTGATAGTGTTATAAGGACTCAGAGTTACGATATATAACATTTAATAAATGTTAGCTATATCTTATAGTTGTGGTATTATGTAAAGCACTTAGTATAGTGCTCAAAATATTGTTAACTATGTAATAACTGTTAGCAGTAATTATGATTGTTGTTATTCCTGCCCAAGGTAGGAATGTTACTGGTCATTGTTCTCCTCTTCCTGAGTGTGAGGTGATATTGCAGTAGTTCCCCCTTATCTGCAGGAGGTACATTCCAAGACATTCCAGTAGATTCCTGAAACCTCAGATAGTATAGAAGTTATGTATACTACGTTTTTTTCCTATACATACATACCTTTTCACATAAAGGAAGCACTGAACAGCTTCTTGACTTCTCTTTGGCATATTCTAAGGGTTACTTAAACACAAACATTATTATAACCATGATAGTCGATCTGATAACTGAGGTAGCTAAGTGACTAATGGGTGAGCCGTCTATACAGTGTGGATACAGTGGACAAAGGGATGATTCACATTCTAGGGTGGACTGTGTGAGACAGCATGAGATTTCATTGTACTACTTAGAACAGCATGCAGTTTTAAACTTATGAATTGTTTATTTCTGGAATTTTCCATTTAATATTTTCAGACCTTAGTTGATCTTGGGTAACTGAAGCCAAGGAAAGCAAAACCATGAATAAGCAGGGACTACTTACTATAGCTTAAAATGAAAGGATATGCTAACAATAAATATAAGTATCGCAAATCCCTTCATTCAAGTCAGCTTCTGAATTCCTCTAATCTTATTTGAGTAGTGTTTTTTTTGTTTTGTTTTTTTGTTTTGTTTTGTTTTGTTTTTTGTTTTTTTTTACCGAGAAGTGGAGAATTGGTAGAGAAAGTTTAGACTTTTGTTGGCCTGTGACAGCCATTTATTTAGTGGTTTTTATGTGGAAGCCAGTACCAGTGTTCAAAAATGTGTTGCTGTCCTAAATGATTTCCCATTAGAGGGGCATTTGTAGAATAACCACCCTTATCAGAAATTATTATTTTGAGGATTATGGTTTGTTGTTTTATGATGTTTCTTATTCTTTGAGAGACAAGTATTATAGATTCTCAGTGTTTTTATGTTTAATTGGAAAAAGTTCATTGGATACTAAAGGCCATGTCATTTGTGTCCTTTTAAGTTTTAGCACATTGTTTATCCTTCGTAATAAATCAGAGACCCAAAAATAGAGTCATGTGATCTAAGCTGGTATAGGAAATTTCCATTTTTAAGTTTTTTTAAGAGGAAAAATGGTTGCGTTTGGCCTTACTAAATGAAAAGTTTATTTCAAATGTTCCTTTACAGATATTAGAATTGCACTTTTTCATTTAATTAAATGAAGGTTAGTAGCAGTTATAAACTTATTATAAGCTCTCTAATAGCAATACCAGGCAGTGACTGGTGGGATAAGGGGAAAAGAATAAAAACTGTTATACAGTAGGTATTTTGTGTTGTATACATTGTTATGTGTTACGTATTATATATGTTTACATATATATGTTATATAGAGTGGACAAATGAAAGCATGGTAATATGCTTTAATAATGTTAAGAGAAGAACAAACAACCTATTTTAATAGTTCACAAAGCCTGTTCTGCTGTGTCCTTTTCTTTCCGGCTTAGGAAACCACTGTCCTAAATTTTGTATTTGTGCAAGTTTTTGAAACCTTAGGTCCGAAGGTTTTATTATTTATTAACTTAAAGTTTTTTAGCATTCTTTTAAAGATTTATTTTTTTACTTCTGTATTTCTTTTTATTTCTTCACGGTGAAGAAATATATCGGACGCCAGAATACTTTTATTCTTGCATTCACTTTTTCACTTTCTAGTCCCCCAGCCTTCCTAGAGATTTATTAAAGTCACCAAATTTTCTTTTTATTAGTATTTCCAGACAGGCCATCAGAGTCGAGTCAATGATTACATAGATCATAATCATTTAGTATTGTAGGTGATAGTCTATTAATGTGTTTGTGATTTTTTGTTTAGTTTTGCATTCTGCCTAGTGAGATGAGTGAGAAGTATGTTTAAACTTACCTTTTTTTTGTTTTGTTTAAAGGTAGACTATTTCTCTTATAAAATTAATGAACTAAAAATAAAAACAGAGTTTAGTATCATTCTTCATTTGGACACAGCTTTTCTTTGTCCCCTTTCCCGCCCTCATCTGAGATCGTAATCATATTGAGGAAAGAAAGTTGGACGGTGGATTGGATAATTCTGTTTTGTTCAGGAATGAAATTTATACATTATCATAGTTCCTCTCTACCCCAGTATTCCTGGGTTTTAAAGCAATCTGTTCTGTGGTTGAAAAGCTTTTAATTAGTCTCAATTTGGCATTGCTTTGGCCATCCAGTGGTGACAATTCACCATTACTGCATTTTGGAAAGAGTTACAGTAAGTATTTTGTTCCTCTTCGAGTTAAACGTATTATGTGTGTGTACCATATACTTGTACATCAGTACAAGGACAAAATTAAACTAATTTCAAGTTCTTAAGTGACTTTAGTGATTGGAAAGAGGTATTTAATTGACATCCCTGGAGACTGTAATCTTTTGTCTGTCCACAGGTTTTTATGGGACTGAATTCTTTGGATGAGAAAAAAGCTTGCTCTTCAAGAGGGCCAATAATTTGAGTGAGATGGGATAGCTGCTGTAGAATTTGAAGTTGTTGTTTTAATATATAGTCTTACTGATGTGTACCTAGTGGCATTTAATGTTCAATGTGTGTTATAGGATCCTGATGGAGAAAATGCTCGTAGGGCATTACAACGAACAGGAGGATCATTTCCAGGAGGACATGTACCCGATATGGGATCAGGGTTGATGAATTTACCACCTTCCATTCTCAATAATCCAAACATTCCTCCTGAGGTTATCAGTAATTTGCAGGCTGGTAGACTTGGTTCCACAATTTTTGTTGCTAATGTAAGTTTAAGCTTTAGTCTAAAGTTTTGTCATTCAGATATTCAGTTCTTCTAACTATGAGATTATTTAATTAGATGAATGGGTTATAGATTTATAGAACATTTTGCTTATTTTTAATTAAAATAAGCCAAATTATTATAAATTTAAACCCAATTTAAGTCTCTCTATGTAAGATTAGAATATAAATAAATATTTAGATTAACAAAAAAAGAACTGTGGAATTTATAAACATGAGCAGTTCTTGAAATTATTTACTTTATGTGAATTTTGTTTATATTGGTGAGTTTCTTTAGCTTTGATATTTGATATTTGTGAATGTGCATGTTGCAGTTGGTTTGTCATTTGTTCTCAGCTTTCGAAAGTCAGTGATAACAATTTTCAAAATCTGAATTTCTCTCAGTAAAAATAAATACAAGTTTCAAATGTACAAAACAAGATTGAATAGTTGAGAGACTGTTTGGGGAATTTAAAAAAAATTAAGGATCAGGAACAACCTAAGTGTTGCTTAACTGATTTTAAACAACTTAAGATGTTTTTATTTGAATATTATTGATATACTGTTTAACAAGAATTATAGCTCTTCATAGTTTTGAGAGTTTAGAAAAGATTTCTTTGTATTTATAAATGGGGAGAAGGGTTTATTAGGTGTGTAACTTCATATAATTTTATGTTAAGCTTGACTTCAAAGTTGGTTGGAAGAAGCTAAAGGAAGTGTTCAGCATAGCTGGAACTGTAAAGCGGGCAGATATTAAAGAAGACAAAGATGGCAAGAGCAGAGGAATGGGCACAGTCACTTTTGAACAAGCAATTGAAGCAGTTCAAGCAATTTGTATCCTGATTGATACTTTAGCATTATTGAATAAGATTGAAGAAGCTTGATACCATTTTGTGGGAGTCCTGCCTGGCTTAGAAGTGTGTATTAGACTTTAGTCTCCAGCACTTAAAACCTTTTCTATGTCCAAGTACTAAAGTCACTCTTAAAACTTGAATTAGCCATATTGTACAGGCCTACTATGAACTTTTTTCTTCTTTCTCTTCCTGCCACAACTGATTACATGTATACATGCTCTTGAAAGCTGTGTAATCCATTATAAATTAATACAGTTGCTTTAAATCAAGCCTTATTAATTCTTTTTTAGTGGTTGAATTAAAAGGTTACGTTTTATTTATAAAATTGAACTATAAAGCAAAGAATTAGATTTTTGAGTACATGGAAGAGACTAATGCAAATAAGTAAAATTATTATTAAAGATGTTGATTAAAATATTAAAGATAGTCTGACTAAATAAGGTTATTAAAAATGTGTTTGCATTTAAGTATAATTTTATAGTTGTCTTAACTGGCTTTCCTTGACTGAACCAACAGCTATGTTCAATGGGCAATTTTTGTTTGATAGACCTATGCATGTGAAAATGGTGAGTTCTTATATATCACTTCACTCCTCCAAACTTTTCAAATATTTTATCTGCTCTCCTCTACATTATAGATCTTTCTAGTTTTATATTAACATTATAATCAACTTTTTTGCAATTAGGATGACAAGTCTGTCCCTCATGAAGACTACCGTTCACATGACAGTAAAACACCACAATTACCACGTAAGTGTAATTATAAGCTGTTATTGGAAACAATACAGACTGTTCATTTGTTGCTTTTAGGTTTTTATCCCACATATAAGAAATATCATGTGATTTTCAGCTTTTTCTGTCCTCTGTTTTCTAATGTAAGTAGTTATGACTATGAATTTAGCCACTGTATTCAGGTTTTGTTATGTAGTATTTTTATTGCGATTTAACTTTTTTGTTAAATGACATTATGATTTCTTCTTAAGCCATGTATTTTTGAATTTCCACATGTATGGGTTTTTATTTTTCTTATTAATTTCTAACTTAACAGTGTGACCAGAGAAGATGGTCTTTGTGATTGTGATTCTTTGGAATTAATTTGGATTTTACATTATAGTCTAATATGAGGCATATTTTTATAAATATTCTAGGTGTGCTTAGTGAATGCAGTGTTATGTATATGTCCAGTAAGTCAAGTTTTTAAATCATTTGATCGTCTGTCTCTCCTAATAATTTTGTCTGTGTTCTTGATTACTGAGAGATGCGTGTGGTAAAATCTCACACTAGGATGGTGGATTTGTCTATTTTTCTTTGTTTTTACTTTAAATATTTTAAAGCTAAATTAGTAGGTGCATCCATGTTTAGAAAAGATATGTTTTCCTAATGAATCAAAATTTTTTTATCATTATAGAGAGAATTTTTTTTTTAGTAACTACTTTTAAGTCTTTTGTCTAATATTGACATAGATATAACAGCTTTGTTTATTCACATTTTTTATTTATTTGGATTACTTCCCGTTATTTTGTGTTTTATTTTTCTGCTTCTTATAAATAAATTTTTTTCTCCTATCTTGCTTTCTCTTTTAGTGGTTATTCTAGATATTTTACTATGTTTGTATAAATCTGAAGTCAATATAATTATTCTTTTACTCAATAGTAGAGTGACCTTTGAATATTTTAATTTTAATCACTTTTCTACTGATTTATGTATTGTCGTTGCTCAGCGTTTTAGTTCTATATTGAATCGGGCTTTATTATTATTTACCACTTTTTGTCTTATTATTTTGCTGCTTTCATAGACCTTGGCACTGTTTTTTTTCCCCTGAAGCCTGTATTTTAAAAGCTTTCTCATTGAGGATCTGTTGCTAGTAAATTCTCTCAATTTCGGTATTTTATAAATGCATTTAAAGATAGTTTCACTGTTTATATAGTTTAAGGTTGGTATTTATTTTCTCTTAGTGCTTTGAAAATATTCCACTGTCTTCTGGCTTCCATTGTTGCTATTAAGTCAACTATCAATTGAATTGTCCTTTTTTTATAGATTAGCTATGGGCTTCATGTAGCTGTTTTTAAGATATTTGTCTTTGGTATGAAATTTTACCACAGTGTGGTGTGGATTAAATTTATTGGGCTTTCATGATCTGATAATTCATTAAAAAAAATAAACTGGAAAATTTTTATCACATGTGACTTTGAGTATTTCCCCGTCTCCCATTATAGGGCTGTCTTTTCTCACTTCACCAAGTTTACCTTGTCACTCAGGGTGTCATCTTTCAAGATCCTGGCTTTATGCAGGGGCTCCCAATTTACTTTTCCACTCTTAAAACTCGTTTATTTAGATAAAAAATAAACCCTCTATTACATATATACTTATGTTCTTTTGAGATTTACATTTTTATACACTTCTCAATTGAGGTATGATATGAACTCATAGACTTTGATAGAATCTGTTTAGTTATGTTAATCATAATTAACCTCCTGTTTTTTCCTTTCTCCCTCCCTCCCTTCACTCAAATTATTATGACTTAGCAAGTGGGAGCCCTCTCATTTTGTATGCCTCTGGTATTCTCACTTTTTGGTAAAAATAGGATATTCTGGATCCATGCAGATTTTCTTGTTCTAAGACATGGGATTGACCTACTTTCAAGAGTCCTAGTTTCTTTTAGTGGACAGTGATAACAGATGACGATATGAGTGCTAGGTATAGACATGAGATTGTTGATATGCTATTGCTTTCGGTTGGACCATTTTGAGGGACTGAGCTGAAAAAAGATACTTCCTTTACCAGGTCAAATTGATTTTTCCGATTTAATACAACATGCTTCTGTACTCTACTTTAAAAAAATATACATATGTATAGTATAAGATTTTCTCAGCCCCTAATTGCTACAGCGACTAGCAAGAACTTTAAAAGTAGAATAAAAGAGTTCCTACTCAAATATTAATTAACTCTGTCTTTAATGTCATCTGATTATCTTCTTAAAGTCTATTTTTAATGAATTTAGTTTATTTTAAGGGAAGTAGTAAAAAAATACTGAATTTAGAAATAGAAAACTTAAATTTTACACTTAATCAACATAGCTAAATGGCATTGTACAAGTAACATAAGGTCTCAGAAATTTCCTCAACTATGGATAATAGATGTGAAAATACTTAAAGTACCACTGAAATATAAATAAATACTTATATTGATTAGGTATATGTGACATTTGCTTTATTCAATATTATGTTTTCATAGTAGTTGACTTTTTTTGTTTTATTTGAACCATTTAAAAGTAATTTCTAGATTTTAAGTGGTTTTTCAAATTTGAGCAAGATTCTCATTTTCAAATATGTATGCCATTTATAAGGTGATATAATATTGAGAATTGGTATATCATTAGTCCTTTTCAGTATGTTTTTAATAGGGATATAAAATGGACCTGCTTCATAAAACACTTATTTTTAAATGGTTTCAGTGTGCTGCATTCTATTAAAAACAAGAACCAGTGTTCTCATTTACAAATTTGCAAATTTTAGAGATACTACTACTGGCATGTAGTTTTTTAAAAAAATTTAGTTGCATGTAGCTTTTTTAAAAAAAATTGGGCTGGTAATATTATTCTTAATTGTGTTTCAGGTGGTCTTGGGGGCATTGGAATGGGACTTGGTCCAGGAGGACAGCCTATTAGTGCCAGCCAGTTGAACATAGGTGGTGTAATGGGAAATTTAGGTCCAAGTGGTGAGTATTCCAACTTTCTAATTTATTTTTCAATGATATGTTTGCTAGATCATATAACTCATATTTACTCATTTGTAATAATGTTTAAAGGACTGTAATTTATAGTTGGATATTTAGGATGTCTCTTTAGTCTAAAAGAGGAATGAAATCTTAAGAGAGCAGAGAACATGAAAGAGGGTGGGCAGTTGGCAGGAGGGTTTCTCTGAGGCTAGCTGTGTTGTAACTAGCCTTTTAGTGCTGTGGATTTTAAAGTGGCTTTAAGGCAGAGGAGAATGTTCAACATCGTAACTTGTGTATCATGGATGTACATTATTTGTGGAATGACTGAAAGGATACCATATCATAAACAATTTAAATTTGTATATTTGGCTAGGAAGGTAGCTTTTCCGATAGCTATTTGGCTCTTTACCTGGACTAACTTAGTTTATTTTGAAGACAGGTTTTTAAACATTTTTATTTCAATACCCTTTTATACTCTTATAATTTCTTAAGGAGTCCAAAGTACTTTTGTTTATGTTATTATATTTATCAATATTTATTAGATTAGAAATTAAAACATTTACGTATTTAAAAAATAATAAACTCTTTGTGTGTTAACATAAATACAATTTTTAAGAAAATAAACGCTTTTCTAACACCAAAGAATGAGTGAGAAAAGTGGCGTTCTTCAACCTTTTTGTTAATCTCTTTAATGTCTAGCTTAATGCAAGACTGCCATGCCATTACATCTTTTGCATTCAGTTTGTTACATTATTAGACATCATGTAGTTTCCGGAAAATTCTACATTATACTCATGAGAGAAAGAGTAAAACAGTTAAATAACATCTTAGTATTATTTGATGAATTAAATAGTTTTGACCTACTGGACCCTCAAGGGTCCCCAGACCATACTTTGCAAACCGTTATTTTAATTGATAGACTAATAAATGGGATCATATTCCTATTTTTTTGAGATGCTACAGCTACACTTTAAATTATGAGGGTAGTTATGATAATCATTCTGATCCAAACAGATATTTTCTTTCTTATTCTTAGACCTCTACCCTCCTAAACACATACTATTTTTATTTAATTTTTTACTGCTCCCTTAGCTACCATTTCAGAGGAGTGCTTAGTTTCTGACCTGATCCCTAAATCTGGTTTAGTGATAACTTGTGTATTTGAGCTGGCGGGGGGGTGGGTAGAGGGGAGCAGTGATAGAGATATTTCTTTGTTCTGCCAAAACAAAAAGAAAGGAATGAATATCTTCCTAGATATTCTCTAACTGAATGTGAGTATGACCAGTGAATTCTGTTTTCTTGTCTAATAAATATTCAAAGAGGCCTTTTTGAATACTCATGAATAGACTTCTGCTATGGCATAACACTTTAAACCATCCCACCTGTGTCCTGCGGCTTCTCTAGTGTTTCATTGTGACTAAACCAGTGGTGTCTCTTTTGCTGTACTGCGTTGTCATTCTTTGGTCATGCAAATAAGATTTACTGAAAGTACATACTGTGTATTTTATTTGAGGTATGGGAATGGATGGTCCAGGTTTTGGAGGAATGAATAGAATTGGAGGAGGTATGTATAAGCATTTGTTTTTTGTATGTATCCACCACCATTTTTAGTAAATTAGGAACTGTTTTGAGAATTTTAAGAGAGAAAAAGTCATGGTTATTGTTGACTCACATCCTCAAGGCTGTTTGCTAGCAGAAATTGAGCCTGGTACCTATTTAAGGGATATGGAAGGTGATTTGTAAAGTGTCTCTTTCTGCTATGCAACTAACAGTCAAACCTCAAAATTAATCTTTATTCCATAGGAATTGGTTTTGGTGGTCTGGAAGCAGTGAATAGCATGGGAGGATTTGGAGGAGTTGGCCGAATGGGAGGTAGGTAAATGTATGTAGTGGGATGTGTATGCTACATTTAGTTTAACCTATTATTAAAATGTTCCCCCCTCCCCCACTTAGGAATGGATACTGTAGATGTTTTCAGAGGGCCTATGTGGGCACTAGGGAATAGGGACAGGTATGGTAAAATGGAATGTGACATGTGAGGTAAGTTGGGTAAATCACAGACCTCTTCTGTATTTGTGACTTTTACTATATTTTTAGTTTAGTCTCAGTATGTTCCTAAATGGATTACTGCATAGTGATATATTTGGAAAAGAGTTAATTTATTGTATAATCTTTTCAGAGCTATACCGTGGTGCAATGACTAGTAGCGTGGAGAGAGATTTTGGACGTGGTGATATTGGACTAAATCGAGGCTTTGGAGATTCCTTTGGTAGACTTGGTAGGCTGGCTGCATAGTTCTCCTTTTATTTCTGTGGGTTATATTTTTCAAAGTTTGTTCCTATTTTTATGTGAAAGATTGGAAATTTATAATGTTTTACATAATTTATGTTTTACACTAGAAGAAAAAATCAAATCACTAGGGATTTTAATGTACTAGCTCTCCTTTTCAGTATCTTACATATTTGAATTCTATTTATAGAAGACTATACTTTTCAGGTACTATACATCTATCTTCTGAGAGTATAGTACCTTGGGAATTTAAAGTATGATTATTTAAATTAATTAGTATATTATCTTTCCATCCTTGTTTAGGCAGTGCAATGATTGGAGGGTTTGCAGGAAGATTAGGAGCTTCTAACATGGGGCCAGTAGGATCTGGAATAAGTAGGTTTAAATTTTACTAGAATTTATTTAGTAATAATTGAGTGCTTACAAGGACTTTGCAAGAGTAGTTATTGTAGTATAGTAATATTTCATTCTTATATGTTAACATGTCATAATTAAGGAAATTTTGATAGTTATTTTTTTCTGTTTGATTACTGAAATTTCTAAACTAACTTTGAATTTAATTCCTTTGATATTTCTAAACTAACACTGGAGTTTGTATTAACTATAAGCCAATCCAAGAATCTCCTTTCCAACTAACGAATCTGGGCATTTCTCTGATCATCTGTCAGGAACAACTTTTGCATTAGCATAAACTTTGTTTCCTTGCTTATTCTCTACAACTGCTATTGGTAACTAGCTTATTCATCTGCAAACACTTTTTTTTTTTTTTTTTGGTCGTTTGGTAGAGTGAAGCGAATTTCCCCAGATAAAATAACACTTCTAAAGAGACCTCCTGAGGTTAAGGGCTAAGGTTGAAACAGATGCTTATGTCCTCTCCTTTCTTGTGGTAGAATCAAGAGTAGTTGCAACACGGGAATGCCATCTATTTCCACTACCACATTTTAGGCCTTATATTAAGACTTAACTTTGGCTTAGCTTTTGACCTCTCTTACTTACAGAACCATGTCTCTATGAGCTTTCCATACTTTATTGACTTCTTTTAATTAATTGAAATCTCACAAATAGGAAACACAGCCTATTTGAACTGTTCTACGAGTGAATTCAAAATCTTGTCAGCTCAAGGTAACTATTTCCATTGTACCTTGCTTCTCATGTTACTCCTCCTTTTCATCATCTTTTCAGCCTTGGCCGTTTTCCTATGAAGGTTAACTTCCCTTCCTTCCCATTTTCACCTCAGTGTTTATATTTCTGTTTCCCTATTATATTTGTTATTCACGGAAAGCTAATTTGAGGGTGATGTTAATTTTCCATATTTCTTTGTGTGAGGATTTTAGATGTGAGAAAAAAGGAAAACTTTTGAGAATAAGTAGTATTGGAATAAAGGGAACTCAATACATAAAAATGAAGTGGATATGAGCTATGAGCTAAATTCTCAAGCTGCAGCTAAAGGGATGTGACTCCATTTTTTGTTGCTACCTCCACAAGTTTTGTACGATATTGAGATTAAAAGTTATGTGTTTATGTGGTATTGAAAAACGGATTGATACAAAAAGAGAAATTATATGTGAAACATAAGATACTGAGGTGAAAAGTAAGCTAGGAAAAGAATATTGTGTAGCAGAGTATGATGAGAGCAACAGTTGATGTGTTGGAGTTGTAATAATTTGAAGTGGCCCCATAAATCTTTGTTCTAGCAATTATTAAGCTTGGTGTATTAGAAAATAAAAATGAGGATTAAAAACTGCTACAACATTAATGGATAAAGTAATTGGTAGAAAATTTATATAATTTATATATGTTTTGTGATCAGTATCATTTTATAAAAGTATATGTTTATAATATATTATCGAGTGGCTAAAATTAACAGATTTAGTTATCTATTAACATTCAACTAACCAAATGTATACCAAATTAAATTCTATTCTTGGAAAGAATGTTATATGGCCTGTATGAAAATAATTTTATGCTTACATAATATCTAATTACATAAATGGATTAATTTTTCTCTCTCGAAAATAATTCTCTCCTTCCTCTTTCTCTCCTTTTTCCTCTTTCTTCTGTTTTTAAAACAAAAACACCAAACTCCCAAATCCTCCCTTCCCTTTCTGAAAATCCAGGTGGTGGAATGGGTGGCGTGAACAGTGTGACTGGAGGAATGGGGATGGGACTGGATCGGATGAGTTCCAGCTTTGATAGAATGGGACCAGGTATAGGAGCTATCCTGGAAAGGAGCATCGATATGGATCGAGGATTTTTATCGGGTCCGATGGGAAGCGGAATAAGAGAGAGAATAGGCTCCAAAGGCAACCAGATATTTGTCAGAAATGTAAGCAAATAAATGTAAAAGATACTTAAAATTATTTTTTGCCTTATATCTCTGTTACTAATACCTTTTTTCATTCTAGCTGCCTTTTGACTTGACTTGGCAGAAACTAAAAGAGAAATTCAGTCAGTGTGGTAAGTATGCCAATGACTGCAGTTATATTCATAGTGATTATGGAGGAAAAATTGATTTTAAATTTTTAAACACTGTGGTTCGACCTTTACTCCTAGGCAGTATAACAGGTCTAATTTCACTTCATGTAAACAAATTATTTTGCTGTGCTCTTACTTAGAGCAGTGCAAATTACTACTAACATGATTTAGAGTAGAACCTGTCATTGTCTCCTGTGGATAAAGGAAAAGCTTGGTTTTTTACCTTATTTTTGAAAGGTTAATTTATCATGATTACTCACATTTTAAAAGATTACTTTTTCTTGTGGGAATACTAATGAATGGTAAATTTATTTCCTTGTTTATAGTATAGTGCAGCACGTTGTCATCATGACCCAATGAAATGCTATGACATCCAAATGGCATGGCGTTAATAACTGTCCTTTTCTATACAGTCCATTGTCTACACAGCACAGGAAATTTACCTAATAGCATAGAACCCACTGCTGGAACTCCTTAGATGTAGGTACATTTTGGTGATTCTTTTAATTATTTTATAAACTGTTGGCTATAACGATACTGCCTATACAACTTTAATATGTTCATTAGCTCTGCAGAAGATTAGATGGTTTAGTACTTCGAAAAGGTGGCCTTTTTTGTGATGATGCTCTAGGGAATTAGGTTGAATGAAACAAAGTAATAGATTAGGAAGTCTGATAGTATTTTTATGCCATTGGGTGGTGTTCCCAGAGACTGTGAGCATAATAGTAAGTTATATAGGTGGTTTATAATGATGAAAGGGATGAAAGGGCTAAAAATTCAGCCTTTAAGAGTTACTGGAAAGTTAAGAGTATTTGGAGTATATCTTTAATTTTTTAAGATCATGACGGGGTAAGTTTCGTTCTCCCACAAAAGTAGCCTTTGTGGTGATCGCTTGTCATTAAAGTGGTCACAATGGAATCTGTTATCTACCATGTTTTCAGAATACTTTATACCTAACTCTGTTGCAATAATCTGTTCACCTGTTTTCTTCTCTCCTAGATGGAGGCTCTTGAGGGCAAGAATTGTCATCTTTTTATCCTAGCACTTTTCATTGCCTCGGTACATATAGTAGGAGTTTATTAAATGTTTTTAAGTGAGTCAACATTCTGAGCAGATCTTCATTTATTCAGTTATTAAATCTACAAATACTGTATTTTTGGCAGTTTGTTGACATTAGAATTCAAAATTTGAACAAAGTAAGGTATTACCTTTGCCCTCAACATATAGTGTGAATCTGTGTGTAGTGTACTGTTGGTTTCTTTTGTTGATCATCTTTTTTATTATATTTTATTCAAAGATGGGGAACTAAACTTTTTTTCTTGATAAAAAGTTGTTGAAAATGAGTCAGCTAGTAAACAGTCACCACTAAGAGAAAGCAGAATTATAAAGTTGTTTTGAGGTTTTGGTAGTCTTTGTAGGTGTAAGAAGATCTACCTGCATGAATAAGCAGCATCTGGCCATGAATCCTATAGATGGTAGAAGAATGAACATATTAGATGTTTAGTGAAATATAACAAATGAAGAGCAGTGGCAGCAAGTATAGATAATTTTTATTGTTGTAGTTTCAGTGAAAAAAAATCTCCAAATGAGATATGACATTATTTTAAAAAGTAGAAATGAAACATGAGAAAGAACAAAGTGGGGCAAACAAATGGCATCAATGAAAATGTGACCAGTACTGAATTGACAGTTCTTTATCCTGTGTAGGCAGATTTCCTTTGATGTCAGATATAGGTAAGGAAAACTTGAGATCTTTTGGCGAGCTTCATGTTGGACTGGCCTTGTTTTGACCGAAGGATGTCAGCGGTTCAAAGATATTTTCTAAAAGTAAAAAAATAGAATCCAAATCTACATTTAAAAAATGTGTACAAAATTTTAGCCAATAAAAAAAGTGGTTATTATTCTTTACTTTGTTATTTTAGCTGTATTCTTATGTCCCTTTTTGATTAGTCTATTGTTATATGAGAATAACGATTTTTGTTTTTCTTCTCAACTCTAATTATAAAAGCTTCTGACTTAGATTTATATTGAGGTAATTCCATACTTAAATAATTCCCTACCATCTTTCTATTTTTAATCTTGAACTGCACTGATGGGAAAGAAAATAAGTTATGGTGATACAGAATTAACTGACCAGCCTTTGACAACTATGAAAATCATCTGGTTTGTATGAATTGAATGATCCATTTTTCTATCACATCACTTTGTTTTTAAATTTAAGAGTTTTTCTTTCTGAGTATGAAAAATTTATTTTTAACCTTCTCCAGGCCAACAATAGCCTCTATCTCAGTAAAAGGCTGTATTTTGTTTTTTCCCCTTGAGCCACAGGTGAATAAGTATATTTTCTTGCTTGCTTCTTACTAAGAGTCTAGTGCTGCTCTGTGCAGACTTTATCTGTGAGTCAGTGGGCCACCAGCAAGCCCTCTGCTTATTAAATTTCTTAGTGGTTAATTGTCCTTGATGGGGCAATTACAAGGGCTGAGAAAATAATTGTTTTATGGGTTATATTACCCCCAACACAGCATTTCCTTGGCCTTTCAAATTCAGGGAAAAAAAATGTTTTCACATTCTCAAATATAAAAAGATGAAAAATAAGTGAAGATAATAAAATCTTTTTATTCTTCCTTATATAATTTCTCAGAGACATGCATTTTTAAGAAAGCTGAGTAAAAGTAACCCATTCAGAGTTGGATCTCACATTATTTCAGGTTGTGCTAATGAAGTTAAATAGGCATAGTCTTTCAAATTTGCTCCATTTTTGTGTTTACTCTGTAGCTGTATTTTGACTCTCTGGCTTAGTATGATGCAGGGCCATAACATCGTAGAACTGTAGTGCCCGGTCTTTATTTCTGCTATAAACTATGTAAACAAATATAACTTTGTTCCACAGATTTCCATTATGTAGTTTTCAACATGAGTATGCTTATTAATTGCATAGAAAATGGAAACATGATATTTTATTTACTGAAAGCACATGCTACTTCAAGCATGACTAGTAGACTTTGACTCAAGAAAAACTGAACAGTAAAAATAATTCAGTAACAGTAAAAAATAATATATGAAGAACATTTATTGACGAAGTCACTTTTTTATCTGTAATGAAAGGATAAAACTTTTTTGTCCCTTATGTCAAAATTGTTTTTTGTAGAATCTCTGACTTCGCTTTTTTTCTCCTCTGGTTATGTTACAGGTTCACTTTAGAAATACATTTCATTGAACCATGTATTTATATTTGTATGCATGCATTCATGCATGTTTATTTTGGTCTAATTTTAGATATGCTTTTATATAAGATTTCCCAAATATACACTACGAAGTTAATAGGCTGGGTTAAATAAAGTAGAAAGCTTTCTTTTACTGTAGGTTAAGTCATTTTTAGGACTAGTATATATGTAACAGCTGTATGTTTGATTATTTTGTGGTACTGATTTCTCATTGCATACTATTTTGTCCTATGCTGTTGCTAAAATAGCAGTCCTATTTTTTTCTTGGAATCATACAAGATCAGTAGATATTTAAATCATTTAAGAAAGTCCTCAGAGCATGTAAAAAGCCAGAGAGGTCTGATTTTGATCAATTATTCAAAACTAATTTTTTTCTCATTTATTTTTAGAAAATATCTCAATTGATGTTTTTATGGGATTAAGAAAAAACTTAGAAAACATACAACTCTTTCTGGTTTATGCCTATTGGGAGTTTTGGGGCAGTCTAATTATGAAACAAGTATCTATAGGCCATTTTTGTATGGCTTGAGTGTCCAAACTGTAAAAAAGATTCAGCTGTCATAACTGAGAGACTTTGTCAGCTAGAAAAGCCTTGAGATCATTGTGAAGTCAACAGTTTGGGGGTCTGAGTGATGATTCCTAAACACAGAATTTAAGAGGTAAAAAAGAGAAACTTGTCCTGAAATATTGAGACAGATTTTTCAGAAGATAATTACATATTTTCTTTTGAAGTTTTGAAAATTTCTTGTTTGAGGGGAACCATACTGTTGCTAATAAACCTATCATGGGATAATTAGGTTAAGAAAAAGTCTGTAAATTTTTAGGTAAAATTAGACTGAAGGCAAACATGTAACTTTAAAAGCCCTTAAATTCTCCATAATCTCCTTTGAAATCATCGTGAAGTGCTTCCGTTTACCAAGGTTTGCTTCTTTAATTAAACTTGCTTTTTCTTTTTTTAGATCCCAGCTTTTAAGATATTGAGAGGACTAGAAGTTGCTTAAAAGTTTTTTTCTTTTTTAAAATAAATTTTCCAGTTTCATTTTATGTTTTTTAGAAAGTGTGATTCCTCTGTGTGTGTGTGTCAATTGTAGGATAAACATTGTTTGTATCTACTTAAACCATTGTAATATAATTTCTCTGGGGATTAGTCTGTTTTATGATTTTGATAACACAGTTAAAGACTGCGTGGCTTGGATTAATTATAAGATCATGGTTTTGGCTCAACATGACATTATTAACTTGGACCATTTAATTAGTTTTGAGTGAATGAGTGATTGATTTACCAGTTATTTTTTTAAAAATTGATTTATGAGGGGATAGGTAATGGATGAAAATACAAAAGTAGAAAAGTAACCCAGAAAGAATGTTGTAGGTAAGAAATCAGTCAGATCAGTATTTAAAAAGGAAAAAAAAAAAACTTATTCATGAATGAGCTAAAAACTGTTCCCATTACCTGGAAAGAGCTTGTGGAATTTTTTGCTAAGCACTTCACTTTTACCTTCCCCCTTTTTCCTTTCTTATCCCTTTATAGAACTAAATATGTCTGGCTTTCTGATTTTGTTGTCAAACTAAAATTATCCTGTAGTAATCTGGCAACTATACTGTTCAAGGGGAGGGCAATGTTATAGTAAGTAGTCACACACCTGTGCTCTCTGGTGGCCTAGTGGTTAAGATTCAGTAGTCACGCACTTCACGTCTAAACTTGTGTAGATTGGGTGATCATACATCCTTATTTGCCTGGGGATAGTCTCACTTTATATATGTTATTTATGTATAATTATTAATAACCCTCTCTTTTACTCTTTCAACTGTTCTGGTGTGGGTGATGGATTTTTATGGCCACTTTGTATTTTGAAAAATGATAACTGCTATATATTTCAAATTTCAGTCTCCACAGTCAGCAGTGATATTAACTGTATGTTGAACAGTTGTGAGGTTTTCCTTCTCTTCCTGGAATCTCTCCTTTGAGATTCTTTTTGTCCTCTTACCGTCACTGTTTTTGCCTTTATTAATTTAAATTTGCAGTATCTCTTCCATACCTATTTTCATAACATTCGGTGCTACCCTTATGCTTGGAGTTCAAATTCTGATATTGAGTAAATGACTTTGGCATTGTGGTTGAAAAGCAGAATTAGTGGAGCCATTTGTCACCTGATAAAAATTAAAATTCTAGGCAGTTGCAACTATTTTCAAGGATGGAGTTGAAATGGAGGATAGAAGGAAAGGAAGAGGAGATTGGGTAGAAAGTAACAATTTTGTCTAAAAATAAACTTTGTTTAAATTTGTTATTGGGCTTGACTTGGTGGCATTCTGTTGTAGCTATAAAATTCACTTTGGAAACTTAAAATTTAACAAAAAAATTTATTTTAATAAAATATTAAATCCTAAACAAATTTATTTTGATTCCAATTTTGTATATTCTTACCTGTATGTATTTATTACTTTATATGAAATACATTATATTCAGAATGTAAAATGCAAACAATGCTTATAAGATACATTATATTTACATCACTAATATTAATGTTTCTCTAACATTAACATTAGGTCAAGTTGCTTACCATTTTATTACCTGTGAGAAATTTCAAAACTGTGTAGTGAAATACTGACCCTGTTTAAACTGATTAGTAATTCTATAATTTCTCTTTTACAGGTCATGTAATGTTTGCAGAAATAAAAATGGAGAATGGAAAGTCTAAAGGCTGTGGAACAGTTAGATTTGACTCCCCAGAATCAGCTGAAAAAGCCTGCAGAATAATGAATGGCATAAAAATCAGTGGCAGAGAAATCGATGTTCGCTTGGATCGTAATGCATAATTTCAAACCACGGTTGGAACATTCTTACATACGTTTTGCTGAATCTCCTAGTGAAAGTCATTTTTAATTAATACTGTATGCTTACAAAAGCTGTAAAAATGAACTTTAAAACTCCCACCAGCTTTTAACAGTATAGTGTTAAACATACTGTGATTTTTGTTAATCTCTAGTTTGGGTTTTTAAAGACAGCGAGTCTGGTCATTCAGTTTAAATGAATGGTTATACTGTTTTTAATGAAATAAGCCATTTTCTTGTTATTTTCCATACTACTTAGTGGGATTTGTTTGTTCAAGTTTCTCTAGCTTTTATCAACTTATAAGGTAAAACATAGATGGTTTTTTCAAAACTTCTGTTTTATATATGTAATTGGCCTTGAAAAGAAAGGATTCAGACAAATTAGGTTGTGATTTTGGTTGATTTTAAATTACTTTTTTTTTTTTTTTTGGTGATAAAGAATTACTGTAAGTTTTAGAGTCTAAAATTCAGGTTATTTTTTATTTGGCTAACATGAAGAAATGGAATTTTCTTTCTCTGCCCTTACCTGTCATTGACGTTTCCTACATAACACTATTAATATTAGCCTCCACAGCCCCTTATTTTGTTATTTCCAATAATTCCAAGTTCATATAGAATTGATAATGTAGCAAGCCCCAAGTATAATATTAGGCAGACTACTCCTAACTTTCTGTCTAACTTCCAGCCATTGAAGTGAACTGCTAAAAAAAGAAAAATAATTGAAATGTTGAGAGAGATGGTTATGTAAGTAAGTCCTCTGCTGTTCACTTCTATAGGAGTTGATGTATTTATAAATGCAGTTTTAATAAACCACGGAACACCTAGGCACAGCATATCAAACACATTAGATCCCACGATGTTAGACATAGCCATATCTCCTTTGCCTGCAAAAAAAAAAAGTACATTGTTAAAGTGTGCATATCAATACTGTATTTTATTAATAAGTTTCACAAGAAAAAACACTGGATACATACTTTGTTTGATGGTTTTGGAAAATTGTTGTAGAACAAAAGTCTTCCTGAATTTGTATTTTTAATTTTAGGAGGTTAGTATTTAAAGTATTAACGTTTATTTAATAATTATTTTTATTTATTAAACCATTTTTCAATGATTTATAGATTACTTATTGCTTTTCATTCTAATTTAACATGTTTAATTACAGTTTAGTGCACATTTCAGATGAATATTATTTAGGGAATTAGATTTAGTAAAACTAATTAAATACTAAATCCTTCCTCCTGAACTATGCCTTTTTTTCTTCAAAATACGTTACTGAAGATATAAATATTTCAAAAAGATACCTGTGCTTATTGTATTTCAGCCAGGCTTGAAGAATGGACATTGCAGGTTAAGGGACCTACTTCTTACCTTTTCTTGCAACCAGCACACTTGCAATTGTGTCTGGTATGCTTGTTCCTGCAGCTAATAAAGTAAGGCCCATTACTGTATCTGGAATTTCCAGTGTTTCTCCTGTAATAAACATAGATACTATGTTACAAATCTTATAATAGTCACTAACCATTCTCTGCACATATTTCAGATATTTCCTTCCTGAACAAAAAGAAAATAGGCACATTTAGATTTCAGGACCAACATGTACTTAGAATTTAGCTAGCAAAATATTCGAATAATATTGGTAAATTGGGGACATGGGAAGCAAAGATTTTTAAGGACAGATATTTAACAGACAAAATTTCTCTACCTGGTATGCTTACAGAAGTTTTGAATGTCCACTGTTATATCATTGAGGCTGTTACTTGATATATGCTAATGGGATTGGTTATTTTCTCTCTTTTTTTAAAGCATTTTCTTCAGGTGGTCAGTGTTAAGCAAATTATAGCTATTTTAAAACTGTAAATGTGTTAACGTGGTATACATTTTTTAAGTTCTACTTTAGTGATGTACCTTAATTTAGTATTTTCTTTGGGAAAGCACCATAAATCTTAGGAAAACAAAATAGGGTTCTTCTTGAGTTTTTCTAACATTATAGTCCCAACTTATTAATGCTTCTGTTAAACTTGATGTCAGTTCAACATTTTTCAGAAATGTATTCAATCTAGGAAACAAAACCAGTGGGAAGTTAAAAAAAATTCATGTAACTGCTCTTTTAATGTTGTAATTGAAAATTTTCTTTTTCTCTTTCTTAAAATGTCAGTTAAGAAACTTTAAGTAGCTTATTTATTGCATGCTTATATATTGATACTGGTATTGGAATTGGTTAATTTTTGTTATTGGTTAGCCACAGTTCATATGTACATAAATAACATTAATGTTTGTCATCTTGGGGGCTGTTTTGTGATCTATTACTTGATTTTGTTGTTTTTCTAATGTCAAATATGTTCTAGCTGAGAAAGTTTGGAGAGATTTACTATGCAAGCTAATTGGACTTCTTCATTTTCCTCATTAAAAAAAGAAAAATATTCTGCTTTTTGCTAGCATACTCTTCTAAGGTCACATTAATTTGAGAAAAGTCAGAGGTCGACAAACTTTTTTTGTAAAGGGCCAGATAGTAATTAATTTAGGCTTTACAGGCTCTGTGGTCTTTGTTGCAGTTATTCAACTCTGCTAATGTAGTATGAAAACATCCATAGATAACATGTAAATAGATGGGCCTGATCAGCAAAAACAGGAGATCTAGTGATTTGGGCACACAAGAGCAGTAATTTGCTCACCTCTGATACGAGTCCAGAGGTTACCCTTTGGGGAGAAATTTCTGAATTTCTTGTTCTATGTTTGTATTCAGTTTTTCCTTCTGGACTAGGAGTTCTGTGAGACTGGAGCTGATTATGGCCAAGCACTGGTAGTTAAATATTAACCATGAAGGTAGTAGAAACCTAAAGTGAAACCTAATTTTATATTCTTTTTACTCATTTTTTAGAATGTTTGTATTGCCATATTAAACAACAACATAAGATATAATTCAGTTAAACAGTGAGCACCCATCTTTTTCCCAAAATACGGGCATCTTGCTATATTTTTGTTAGGGAATTGAATTCAGTATAAAGAGCATATTATGGACCTCATGCAATGTGAATTAATTATTAGCATATTAGAAAGACATCTTGTGAATCCAATTTCATTTATAAGGTGATCCCTTGACTTGTACTTCTGGGCTATATAATGGTGAAAATATAGTTGGTGTGTAATATGCAGTTCACAAAACCTTAATGATTCGTATATTAATATTTAATTCTTTTGTAAAAAGCACCAGTCTTTGCTGAAAAAAATTTAGCTAGACTACCTTTAGCGAATATACACAGTTCTTATATGAAACTGATTATTTTCTTTTTAAATTGTGCTCTTGCACTTAAGATACATACCAGTTATGGTGACCATCCAAACCAGGATATATGTAAATGCAGATATCCACAATGCTGACATGAGAAAAGTTATCACAAAATACTTTTTCCAAAACTTTCTTCTACAATCTGGTGTGGTTAGAAAAAGTAATGTAATAATAGGAAGGGATAGTACCCAAAATATTCTTTTTAAATCTGCTTCAGGCATTTTGAAAACACTTGGTGGATCTGTTGAGGAAAAATTAAATGATTTTAAGTTTTCTCAGATGGCCAGTTAAGTTAGAAATGTCCATTTAGAAAGCTATATTGAAATAAATTAGCTGTATCAGTTTTTAGGAGGCTATTTAAAACATTTGAGTACCTCATTACTGATATTACTGGCAAAAGGAAACTAATTGAGACTTTAGGGCAGACTGTAAAATGTGATGCTCAGCATTTTTTGATTTTGTCTTCAGTCAGTCACTAAATATGTTAGAGATAATGTTTCTGAAGTGTCAGTTAAACATCTCTCTTGGTTTTCTAACAGTGTGGATGGTCTTTAATAATATTTTTGCTTGTGGGATTAACCTGGTTTATACCTTAGCTACTCTAGTCTCCACTCCCCAATATGCTGATAGCCTGCCTTATATATCAGATAATTCATACTTACGTATTATAAAATAACCGGAGCATAATCTTTTTATTAAGTTGAATATTTCATTCTAATTCTCATTGTGAGTTGGAAGAGCTTGTTTCATTTCTTTTCCTTGCTAAATTTAGAATTCACCACAATTCTTAGAAAAGAAACTTTAAGAAAATAGAAACTAATATAGAATCTACAATGTAATTTATAAAACTGGACTATCTTTTTTCAGTTTGTTTTATGAAGTAAGTGAAAGACAATATATTGGATAAACATGGGAATTCAGTTTAAAATTGTTTAAAATTTGTATGCATTTACAGAATAATGTTCCATATATTAGATCAAATTACAACTAATGTTAGTAAATAACTCACAAAGAAAATTTGCCAAGCCTCAGCCAATGGATTGTTAAGTAATATTAGATATAATTTTAGTGTAATAAAAAGTTTTGGACTGACTTTTTTGAGTTTCTTGTTTAAAATTTAACTTAGAGATGTATGTATACCTCTTGTACCTGAAAGACAAACTATAATTTTTGTAAGAAGGAAAGTGATATTTTAATTTTTTTAGTTAGTAAATTAGAATCTAAGTTCTCTTCCTAATGTACTAAATTAAATTTAGACTCTGTTTTATATAACCATTTTATAAAAGTAATCCATAAATTTATATTTCTGGACATAGCTTAATTTCGCCTTCCACTAAATGTATTTACCTGAATGTTTTGCTGCTGCTTCAAATGACATGTTTAAAACTCAACTGTGTACTTTTTTCTTTTTCTCCACATAAACCCTTTTTCCTAAATTCCTAGTTTTTGTAAGTGGTGTTCCCATTTTCTTAGACGTGATCAATCAAAGCTTCAGAATTGTTCTCCTCCCTTTTCTGGTCTCATGTATAGTTTTTCAACTGCCTAGTCTTGGCGATGCTATCTCTGTACTGTCTCCCATCTATTCTCTTTCATTTCCACTGCCTTTGCTTTGTCTGGGCACATTAGCTGTTTAGTAGCCTCTTACAGACTTCCTTGTCTTTTATCCCATATTTCAATTCTAATAATTTACCTGCTCACAAACCTATGAAGACTTTCACACAAGCATTTAAGTTTCTTCCTAACCTATTTCTTTCTATCCACCTTTCCTCTGCTTTCTCACTGTGCTCAGTTATGCTAGTACTTGAACAGACCTTTTGCTTATTTCCTAGGTGTCAACCATAGAATATACTTTACTCTTACTTCTGCATCATTTACCTAATAACTGCTTTAGCAGCCATTACTGTTGGCTATAAATTAGGTCATCAGTTAAAATTGTATGCATTCAACAAGGCTCAGTTTAAATTCTCCCTTCTCTGATAATCTTTCCTGTCTAACCATCCTCATCAAAGTTTATATAATCTATCCCATTTAGGAAACACAATTACACTTTATCTCTTTCTGTAAGTACTTAAACCTTCATATTTGAGCTATTTTGTTATTTTCTATAATACTGGAAGCTTCTTAAGGATATGGACTGCCTCTTCATCATCTCTTAATCTCCAGTGTTTTTTACTATATGGTACTTGCTGACTTGAAATGAGGTTAAGTTTCACTAGTGAATAGACTTAATAGTGGGCAGGATGTGGTTATTACCTTCAGAAACCTGATTAAGACCATGTAAGCTTATAGAAAGCTGGGAGTAGCCAGAATCTTCATGAAATATTCCACTATCAGTTCTTGATTGCCGACGGATGAATGGTTGACCCTCATCTTCCCATCCCATCAGTGGCTGTTGTTCACTTCTCTCTTCCATAGCTTTGGCGAGACGGGTACAGCAAGGGCTGCATTTCTTTATAATATATTGGTTAATTTTAATGTCAAAACATAGCACCAAAACATATAATCCATATATCAAAAGCAGTAAAATTCCTTCATACCTGTAAATTAGAGAAATTTGTGCTTTTTAATTAAAAATGAAAGTTATTTGAGAATTAATAGCTTTGGGGCAATAAATGCTTAATTCTTAATGCAGCAGTAGAACAGTCAAATATTTCTAGTTATATTTTGATTTTGTAGCTGTGTCCAGACTTGGTTACAGTGTTATGTTAAATTTATTGATAAAATCTTGACACTGTCCTTTCTATATTTCCAAAAAACGAATTGTAAATTCTTCTTCATTTATAGATTCCTTCCAAACGGCATAAAAATGCTTTGAAAATAATTGTGTATTTTCAAAATTAAAGTGAAATTAATAGGTAGTGATGAGCATTCCTCATCTCAGTTCATTGGCAGGATACATTCCCCAAATAGATAATAATTTAAAAAGAATATAGCTTGTTAGTTCATTTCAGCTGTGTCTATTCAGACTTCCTGGTGTAGGAATTTTGTATAAAATATTCAGAATATGTTAGGCTTTGGGGCTTTTCAGTTTTTTGTTTTTTGTGGGGTTTTTTTTGTTTTTTTTTTTTTTTTTTTTTTTGATTCTAATGTAACTGAATTCACAAGAAAACAAGGAGATGTTCTCAAAAATAAAATTATATTTTAGGCTCTGAGTACTATTTTCTTCCACTCCAGTTTCCTATTTAAAGAATTGTGATGACCTAATACCATCACATTTGAACCTCGCATTTATTTTTTATAGGTAGTGAATGTGCTCCAGCTGGAAGCACAGAGTTCTTGATTTCCCCAGTGGAGGGATGTGATCACAGTCATTGTTCCCTTACAGACAGCTCCTGAGTCCCAGAAAGATCACTACTATAGCCAGTATTCTTTCTTTGGGAGACAGACTGATCTCAGAATGATTTCATTTAGAAATTTTGCTCCCTGCTAGATTTCAAGTTTCCTGATAGCAGCACTGCTAAGTTGTACTCCAGAGGATGCTCTTTACATTGTTTTCTATTTTTCTGGTGTCCTTTGGCATTGTGTAAGGCACAACTTCTGTGGCTGTATGTTTTACATTTCTTAATGCCTTATGATTCCTAGCATAGGGATAAACATCAAATAGATACCTGTTGCATATTAACTGAAAAAATTATCTGTTCACTAAGTCACCTGCTTTTTAATTTCATTGGGATATAGGGCACATGGAGATTACAAAGCAAACAATTTTTTAACATTGAAACCTAAATATTGTTGATTCTTAGAGGAAGAAGGCTGTAGTTCTTGCTAAGTAAATCTCAGAGAGAAAGTTGGAGGAACTTAAAGGAACTTCTTTTACTTCATCATCTCCAATCTTCTGACCATGACCTCTTCTAACTGAGGCAAGGTGAACAATAACCCAGTAGATGAAAAAGCCAACTGGCAAGACTTTAATGAGCAAAAGAAGTTGGGAGACTTTTTTGTTTGGTCACTGGGGAGAAGAAAAGATTCTGTTATCCAGTGGTTAATAAGGAGACTGACCTGACTAAAAAGAAATTGCAAGGAAGGGAGGAGAACCCAATCAGCAATTATGACGAACTTGAGCTCAGAGACCCACTAGAAGTGGTGGAGTGGTACATAACTGAGATATGACTGAATACTTCTGAAAAAAGTGTTACTAAACTATCAGAATTTCAGAAAATCATCTCTGTAATTGTGTTTTACATAAGAATAACAAATATTTCCAGCTTACCAGTAAACTTGGTTGTCAAATATTATGCCAAGAACTGCCGCTACACTAATTGCATATGCTGCACAGTCTCTGAATAGAGGCCAACACGATAGCGTTGAAACCTGTAAAATAATAATTTACTGTTTCCATTACACTGTAACTTCAAGTACATGGTCAGTATAATACTAAAATTGTTTGTATATTTGTAGCTAAATATTGTTATCTTTTGCATATTGCTTAGAGAAAAAGGAATTTTGAGCAAAATTGTTTCTAAATCTCTGAATTTCATAAATTTGACCAAGAGCTATTTGTGGGTTAGCTTAAAATTGAATACATGTTGTTTTTTCTACTGATTAATAAATTTGATTGAACACATTACTATTGCCTTGTTTGTTCCATTCTATAAAACAGTTCTTATAATTTGTCAAGACAATAAATTTTGTTGAATAAAGTTTGCTTACCACATTAGATAGTAAGCCACAGGCTGCACAGATGCCAAGGAGATTATAAATTGCAGATCCAAGAATGGTGCTGATGCCAATATCTCCCTTTGTGATAAATACACCTATGAGGAAGATAATAGGCAAGTTAGTGTTGACTTGAAATAGATAAAATCACATTGA
The DNA here is from genome assembly GCA_030015415.1 of Cynopterus sphinx. Lineage (NCBI taxonomy): Eukaryota > Metazoa > Chordata > Mammalia > Chiroptera > Pteropodidae > Cynopterus > Cynopterus sphinx. The sequence continues at coordinate 91,926,815 of CM057384.1, read as the reverse complement.
GATAGTAAAAAATATAAAGAGAAATATTTACCTAAGAAAGCAGTAACTAATTCAGGAGCTGAACTGCCAGCTGCCATGAAAGTTGCACCTGCCACATCCTGAGACAATCCAAGGGCTGAAGACAGACAAGATTGTTAGGCCTACTAAAGTGACAAGGGAAAGAGTTATGTCTTTAAATTCAGTAGATACTCAAAGCCATAGCTTCACAGAAAAGCATTAATATTGACTTCGACTGGAGAAGTAAAACATGCAGGTTAAGAAATAGAGGAATCCAGTATCTTAAGATTTCATTTCTTAATAATTCTGTAGAAAGGGAGATAAGGCTGCAAGAATATTGAAACTACTGCAACTCAGTATTCTGAGTGCCAAGATGGGATCTTTTGGGACCCAGAAAAGATTCCTTTCTAGCCGTAGGGCTTGTAGGTGCGTAGCAACAGCATGACTGAAAAGGACACCGTCAGCAGTGTTCTAGTAGGACCTGAGAAAGCTTAATTCAGGAGTCAATCCAACTTGACAGTGAATGTTGGTAGTTTTTAACATTTATAAATAAAGCTGCTTCAAGTTGTATATTCACAAATCGGCAATTCAACCTTGTCTAAATACAAATGAGGAATTTGGTTAAAAACAAGATTGACTTGTATAATTACAGTCGATTGATTTAAAACATGGAACCATTAAAACTACTTTGGAGCAGGAAAGATAAGAAAATACTATTTAAATTGTATCCCCAGATTTACAAACATGCAGATCCATTATTCTCAGTGATTGATAGGATGAGGGTCTTAAAGACATTTTTGGCCCTTTCAATTTTAGAGCTAAGGGACCTACTATGGGAAGGAAAGAAAGCCACGTTGGAGAAACTACCTTGCTTTGGGAGACCGAGACAGTTTCATCAGAAATCCCCAAACGGGCTTTACTGGGAGACTAAAAAATAGCTGATAGAGGTAGCATACTGGGCGTTATTTACCCTAGGCCACAAAGTTAGTGCTAAAGTTAGGATTAAAATTCTGATTTCCAAGGCTCTTGATAGCAATTCTTTGCTGATGTTTATTGTTTACCCATTGATTCTTGGCACTTCAGTCTTCCTGGTACCCCCCAAATTCTGGTGCACCTGGTTGAGTGTCACCTGTGGTAAATATTTTCTTACACTGACCTGTGGGGACTATAACTTGCTTCTCATTCTCGGGTCCATCCCATGTTCTACTTTGCTGGGACATCTGCCTTTGACTTTACTGTTTTTTGTTTTGTTTTGTTTTGTTTTGTTGTTGTTGTTTTCTCAGCATAGCAGATTGTATTTTACAATTGTGGGCTACGGTATGCCTGTCCACATGATTTCTCCAGAACTTCTACATTCCCTATAAAAAAAGGTGAAGTTTATGTTTATATCTTCTCCTGGGCCTAGATGACTAATTCATGACTAATGCTTTGATGAACAGACTGTAGCAGAGCCATAATATTTACAAGGCTAAGACATAAGAGGTGGTAAGTCTTCCTCACCTTATTATTCTAGGGGTATTTGTTTTAGAGTCTTAAGCCACCATTAAAAAGTCTGGCTACCTTGAAAACCTTCATACTGGAGAGACCTCAAAAAGACCCATATAGAAATAGAGATGCCTGAGGAATGTCTGCTGTTTCATCCCCCATATTTTGAATCTCCTCATCCCAGGCACCAACATGTGAGGGAGGGAGCTTTCCGATGACCCAGTCCTTTCTTCCAACCATTACTGCATGAGAGACCTCAAGTACCACCTAGCTGAGCTGAGTAAACTCCAAAAACTGTGAGGTAATAAAATGATAGTTGTTCTAAGCCACTAGTTTTGGGGTGATTTGTTAAGCAGCCACAGATAATAGTTGCATTTACTGACAACCGACTGTGCCAGATGCTTTGTTATGTGCTAGGAAATATGGCAGTAATGAAACACAAAGGTTCCTGTTCTTGTGGAGCCTTAATTCTAGTAAGAGGAAATAGGATAAGGAAAATATATCCTATGTTAGAAGAAACAAAGAGGAAAAGCATGGGGAGGGAATATAAAATGTCATGGAGGAAGAATTGTAATTTTAGATTGGGTGATTGGAAAGGACTTCACTGAGACAGTAACTGAACAAAAACTTCAAAGTAAGGGAGTTAGGCATGCATCTTCCTGGGGTAAGAATAGTCTAGGCCAAAGGAGTGAATGCAAAGGTTCTGAGGTGGAGGCTAGCCTGTGTCCGAGAAACAGAGGAAGGGTCAGAATGTCTGGACTAGTGTGAAGGGAGAATGGTGGTATATGGTAAGGTTAAAGGCAATAGGTGGCCAGAACATGTAAAGCCTGTGGATCCTAGTAAGAACTTTGACTTTTATTCTGAAAGATATAGTGCTTGGAAATCCATCCACATACTGTTTGCTGATGATACCAGCCCCAGTCATCTTTTATATCCCTGTGGGATTATTGGGTCTCAAAGGCCCAATTAGCTATAGTCTGAGCTGTTTTGCCACCTGTTAGGCCTTTCCTTGTGAAAAGTCCTCAGGATAGTTGATGATCTATTCCAGACACTTTATCCTACTCCTCACTTTTGGCTTTTGGTCATGTCACTTGATAATCTACCTGCAGTGACTAATGAAGGGAGAGAAGTAATGATTTATGTAGCTTATATTTCATAGTATTTCTTTTATTGGTTAGACTGAGATTTATATATGTATGTGTGTGTATATATTGATTTGGTTAATATATAGTATATATAATTATATGTAATTTACATATAATTTATATATATATATGATGTGTAGTAAGACTGATTGACCATAAATCTTAAAATAGAATAAGATAAAGCATATTGCTCTGTGATTAACTCTTTTTTCATTTTAGATGTGGAGCAAATAATATCTTACATTCATGGTACATAATTTATTACTCTCATGTACATAATAATCTCCACTGTCCTCACATATGAGTGGTGGTATTTCCAATTTTCAGATAAAGAAACAGGACCAGGAGGTAAAGTAACTCAAAGTTACATGGATAGTAAAGATCTTAAATATAAGGAGTTAAACATAAACCTTGAGTATATTGGTTCTAAGTCCAGTGCTATTTCAATTTCTCCACAGAAACCCAATATAACAATGGCACTTAGGCAGGTCTATTATAACATGGTGGGTGATTGAATTATTTTCTTCCCTGTCTCATGGCACTGCATGTTACTGCCCCCATTTCATTTCTTCTTTGGGGGAGGTTTTTCAACTTATTCCAGAGAGTATGTAAATTTAGTCATATTGGATATGATTGTGAATTCTCACCTAAAATTGGGGCTAAATAATATGTGGAGGAAATTGAAAACGAACAACATGCTTTATCTTGAATTAACTGTCCAAACTTGGTGCAACTGAAGAGTGAACGACTAATCTTCCTTTAATGCCAGCTGAAGACTGCTTCATTAGAGAAATGCAATCTCAAGCACGATCTATTGAATTGTTGCCAGGTAGGAGAATAGGTGGCCCCTTCTAACACTTTCACTATTAAAAGGCAGTAAAAGTAAAGCTTGTGAGGGGCTCTCATTGAGTTATGTAAAGAAAAAACATATCAATGGTTGTGTAAAACTTCAAAGATATTTTAACAAGTTATATCTTAAGGTTCTAAGCATATTTTTTAAAATGGTTTATATTCCTGAACTTTAGAATAGACTAGCTTTGTCTTCACTGACCTTTGGGTAGCATTTCTCTCTGCTATAGTTTATTATTAAAGATAAATTGTTCCGGGTTTCTTCTGCACTCCTCCCCCACCCCGAACCCCAGAACTATTACTTTCTTTCCTCTCCATTACTCTAAAGGGATAATCCCATTTCCTTCAAGATATTGTAGAAATGTTCAAGTTGAATTTGCTTTGTAATTTAGGTATCATTACATTTTTTTTATATATATATATAAAATGCAACTTCATGGTAATGAACTAAAACTCATCAGACTTTTCCTTAAGCGTGTTCTCTTCTGGGATGCCATGTTGGAAAGTTTATAACAGGTTTTGAAAACCCACTTCTGGAAATATAACATAGTTGGAAGAGTTTTAAACTAAAATGAAGACCTGGCTTCTGCCCCTGCCAGTACTTTAACATGAGACCCTAGCAAGTCATTCAGACAAGGCTTATAGTTTGCCACCTGTAAAATGAAGGGTTGGGCTACACAATTATCGTTTTTTTTTTACTCAAAACATAGAGTATGAACTCTATGCCTTAAGACTCTACCACTTTTTTATGTTAAATATTTTTTTTATAATAAAAAGATGACATTATTGAAAGTTTAGAGGATGAAGGGAAAAATAGAGGTAGCGAATCAGTTATGCTCTCATGATTAGATTTTAATCACTGCTATCATTTTAATGTATTCCCAGTTCTTTTCACATTTGCACATTTTAATAGAGTCACAAGCATAAGCTATATACAGCTTGGTATCCTCTGGCACAATTTTAAAAAAGTCCTCAATGATAGCAAATTTTCGTGCTTGGTGAATGGATTTGAGTTTTAGAAGCAATCAAAAGTCATTTAGACCCACGTCTTGTGACCAGAGTGAGTAATCATGCTGAGTAATTCTATTTAGGATCGAAAATGAATTGTGACAGCAATCCAAAGTTTTTGCCAAAGTCGTCTGACATTTATTTAGAAGATATTTCTAGAAATGTTTTGGGTGAGTTAGCATCAGAATAAATGACTGCTTCTTCATGCACAACTGCATGTATATGCTCTGTGAGGTTTTTAACAATAAATAAAAACATTTGAGTACTTCACAGTTGCCAGCTCATATTTTGTCTGAACTATAATGGAATAAATCCGGAAATCCTGTATAATGCTTTTAAATGCTTGGTTCTTCCACTGAAAAAGGACTCTCCCAACCCCCAATCTAACAGTTGTAATATTACAATGAATTTCCACTTGCCTTAAGCCTATCACATAAAGTATGTGCATAACATTTTATCTCCAAATCTCACCATTACCTGAGTTTTGGCTCCATAATATGCCCAATGTCACAGAGTTAGTAACTGTAGAGGTAGGATAGGTACCTAGATTTTTTTTTTTCACTTCAAAATCTGCTCTTTTGGTCATCCATGTAGGTAAACTGAAGAGATTAATAACATAACTTTATAATTATTTTTATCATCATCATTGCCTGTTCCAGCAATAGCATCTTGATAATATTCAGGTGCCTTGGCACTTATTTAGATCTATATATCTGGAGTAGATTTAGATACAATCCAAGAGGACCACAATTGGAATCAAAGAGAAAAGAAAAACAAAGACGATAAAAATGCTCTTAAGAGGAGGATGAGTGACTGTGTGGCAGGAAAAAAACACTATTCTTAGGTATTTTGCTCTTTGGGAAGGCTTTGCCTCTGTAAATTTCATGAGGATTAAGAATCAAACAATCCCTGGAACTGTAGGCTGTCCAAATGCCATCCTCACAGGATTATTTGACACCCTTTCAATTTTATCAATTTAGAACCAAATCTACCTGGAATTCAATCTTGTATTTCTTTCTTATTGTCTATTTCTGAAACATGAAGTAGACCATGGGCAAATATTAGTTCTAAGCAGAGTGAATAAAAATAAATTTTTAACAGAAAGTATTGAATCTGTTTCTCCATACCTTAAGACTATTCTCACTTAAGACATGTTATACCTCAAAAGTATGGTGTGGGGATTAGAATTTCTAACTGAATAGTATATACTAGTGTAGCAAGGTTTTCATAGTTAGCTCATGAGAACTTTGGGCTATACAAGTGCCTAATCTTAAGGGATTCCCTGTTTTCCAGGTGGATAGCTTGAAAAAAGGTAAAAAAAGGTTTCTCTGAACAGTGAAACCTTTATGTGTATATACACACACACATATAAAATGAATCAAATATTTGGAGATTCCCTTTACATATAAAAAAAGACATGTAAAAGATTGGCTTTATGCTAAACTTTTGTGTTTCTAAAAATGAAGTGGCTATAAGTTAATGTAGCTTATATCTTTATACAATATTAATTTATAGTTAAATTGAATATACTTTAAAAATACCACTTTCAAACAATAAAGGATTGCTAAAGATAGAATAAAACAGGATGGATTTTAATGTAAAAGAAATAAAAGGAACTCTAAACAGAATATCCCAGAGATGCTTAAGGTGCGGTTTAAAGTTGCTGCATGGATTATTAGATCAAATAAAAGAACGAGTTTCATAAATTTACTTCCTAACTTGTGAAGTAGTACTTGCTTTTATTTGTCTTAAACTTGGTTTTGAAGCTCTCACAGATGTGCCCTAGATTTGGTATGTGCCCCAAACATATTCATAGTCACCATGACTTTCTTCACTCCCATCCTTCTTGAGTGAAGAATTCTAATCTCTGTAGTCTGTTCTTATGTAATAATGAACTTAGTGAATGTTTGCTGTGTGCTAGGTCCTTGTGAAAGCACTTGTACTTCCTCATGGACTTGGCACACAGCGCTATGAACTCAGAGCTCTAGTTACCCTTGCTGCACAGCTGATAGCTCGGGCAGAGACATTCAACACTTTACCCCAAGTCAAATCTAATAAATGGTGGGGCTGGGATTTGAGCCTAGGCTGTGTCAGGTTTTAAGGTGGATACTTTCAACCATCGCCCAGTAGCAGTATGGCACTATAGCCTAAAATGGCATTCTTCCCCTCCAGCACCTCCAAGGATTGGAGCAAGGATTGTCATAGACCATTCAGCAGGTATTCGATAGAGATGTAGAACAAAATAGCAAAAGCCCCAAGCAGACAATACTGGATATGAGTACAAGGTCATGTAAGTAAATTCACAAAAGAAGCATGGGAATTTTAGACAAAGTTTCATAAATCAGGCTTTACAAAAATGAGCAGAGACCACAGAGGCTTCCCTTCCTTCCTTGTTGTCATTTGGAGTTTTCTGTTCCTTCCTTCCTTCTTTCCTTCCTTCCTTCCTTCCTTCCTTCCTTCCTTCCTTCCTTCCTTCCTTCCTTCCTTCCTTCCTTCCTTCCTTCCTTTCTTTCTTTCTTTCTTTCTTTCTTTCTTTCTTTCTTTCTTTTTCTTTCTTTCTTTCTTTGTCTCTCTCTGTCTCCCTCTCTCTGTCTCTGTCTCTGCCTCACACACACACACAGACACACAACAGACACACACAGACACACCTACTCCTAAGAGTGTCTACCCAAGTCTAGAGAAGCACAAGTGGTGGGAATGAGGGAGCTCTCCATAGGTTTTTTTTCATTATCATTATCTCTAGCTCCCTTAGCTCTCACTTGTCTCAGATAATATTCTTCCTCTGGTAACATCTTTTAACCCCTTTACCTGAATTCCCTAATCTATTTCCCACCACAGAAACCAGGTCTTATCGCCCAAGGTAAATGCTCTGGGCAGCTAGAGTATGATTTTCATTCCCTCTATAATGTGGATTAATTTTACTTCAGCCCTCTCTGTTTAAAGAAACACCCTTAGCCTCTTTTCCTATAGAAACTAAATGGGTGAAAAAAGAAGATAAAATTAGAGGAAGAGGGTATAACAACAGCATTTTCTCATATTGGTTCTACACTGTTAAGATGACCGTACAATGTCTCAGTTTGTCTGATAGGGGTATGTGTTCACTTTTCCACTGCTGACAGAAGGTTGTGGGGGGAGGAGAGGTTGAGAGAGTTGCATGATCATTAGTAGAACAAGAATGGAAAGGTGGTGGCAATTCTAGGGGAAACTGCCAGGCCAACATATATAGCTATAGAATTTGCCTGGGCTATGGCCTGGTCAGGGTGTCAGCAAGAGGCTCTGCCATCTACCTCCTTTGTTCTCTGCACAGAGGTTTCAGTCCTAAGCTGCTTCTTATTTTCACCTTGCTGAAGCCTCTTCTGCTGGCTAAATGAAGAAAAGGTAATGGGGTGAAAGGGCTGGGTTAAGCCAGGGGCCTGTCAATACTACCACTGTGTTCTAGGCTGGGATTCAGAACATGTACTCTGAGGAAAGTCATTGCATCATACCTGATGATTTGATTCCACAGTGCTGTACTATGTACGTCTTCCATACATCAGATGTACATAAGATCTCGTGTACATCTTAGATAAAATGTGTAAGTCTCAGGGTTTTTTTATTTCACGTGTTTATTAGTTTTCAATACTTAATAGGTTGCCAAAAGTCTAAACTGATTTTTTAAAGTGAATTATTTTATTTTGTAGTAAATTTTCTCCATAGGTACAATGAGTATATTCTGTTTTTTTATTTGTCAGAATTTTCAGTGCCTTTGGGAGGAGAACGTCTTTTAAGATTATTCAAATGGAACAGGAAACAACCATATTATGGCAGCTAATCTCAAACAAGGATGTGCAAAATTATGTCTTATGAGAACATTCTTTGGTTTTGACATTAGAGAGAACAAAGCTATGCTGTGTACTGTGTAGTCTTGAGGAATTAGCCTCTGTTTTCTCACCAGTAAAACCAATTTAATAGTCCCTACTTTATAGGGGTTTTGTGAAGACTAAATGAGATCACATATATTTAATTCAAAACCATGCTTCATTTTCTATAATTGTTTTACGGTAGCTAACAAATAAATAAATAATAACACTCAATTACATTGGGGAATACTTCAGTAAACTGTTTTGAGGATAATATTTATTAGTGGACAAAATGGGTAAAACTATTCTAAATCATTGCTCAATAAAGAACTATGGGGAAATGTAAAGCATTTGCAGACTTTTCTATGGATGTAAACCAATTCCAGGGAGATCGTTTTTCACTGCTAATGTCCTAATTTGGAAGAGACCATGCTAGACCTTGAGAAGAGAAATGACAGAGTTAATTTATAGGTATTTGGAAATGAATTGAGCTAGCACTATTTCTATCTTATTTTGTTGCCAGTATTTTCCATACTCAAGAGCAGGGTCAATATTTAGCAGCTGAAGAAGATTTGGCAGTGGCAGAGCATCCATCAATCACACATTCAGAATAGCTACTCTATTTCAGAGCAAAGAGCAATGCACTTGAGAAATGCATGTTTTTGATGATCTTTCAAAGTAATTCCACAGGTGGTGTGGTGAAAGTGATTATTATAGATATTCTATGAAGTCATTTAATGAAGATTTTTTTTGTAATAGCAATCTAAACTTTAATGCAGTAGTTTCTTTTTGTAGGGCTAGAAAAGTTATTTATTTACCATTCCCAAAAGAAATTTTTATAAGCAAAATCTTTGATGGATTTATTCTTCAAACATTGCTTGGAAATGTGAAGGCAAAAAATTTTTTAAAGTGATTATTTTATTTTCCAGAAAGAGAAAGATTCTAGGTGAGATATAATACCTTGAATTTTAAGTATCTTAGATTTATGTAATTACATAAGTTATTTGTTTCTTCTAATTAAAAGTACGGTACTGCCACAAGGATGAATGAATAGATTACTACAACAGAACTGAGAGTATAGAAACAGATTATATATATATATATATATATATATATATATATATATATATATATATATAAATTGATCACCTTTTAAAATAGCGCTGTATTCTATAGCAAAAAAATTCTTATGGGAAGAAATAAATGTAAAAATAGCTATAAGTAAAAGAAAGCATGACAATTTTTCTGACTTAGGGATAAAAAAAGAATCTACATATAAAACCAAAAGAAGAGTCATTAAGAAAACTATAAATTTACTTAAAATATGTAAATTTCAATGTGATAAACACAAAAAATAAAATGCAATCCATCATGAAAAAACATAGGATATAAAACATTTTTTTAAAAAGGTTGATATCCTCATATTTTTAAAAATGTCTTGGAAATCAGTAAGAAAAAGACACATAGCCCCTCCCCCACAATTAGAACATGGGCAATAAAACATAAAAGCAAAACTGTAAATTTCAATAAACATAAAATGTTCAACTTCACAAATAAGATAAATGCAAATTTTATAAAATGAGGTTTCATTTTAAAGCAATTACCATGTTTTACTGGAATGGAAGCTACCATACTCTGGACATTTAAGTTGGTACACCTTTTGTGAAAAGCTTTTGGCAATGTTTAAGTTAAAGCTTAAATATGCATAGCTTTGCATCTTTATCAAGAAATGATCAGAGAAGTTTGCAAAGACTTTATACAATTAGGGCCATGACATTACTTAGAACAAAAAAAAAAATTAAAATCAAATGTCTAATGTGTTTAGTAATTTTAAGAATTATAAATTTCCACTCTGTGCCTACTCTGTATAAAAAACAGTTTTAGGTGCTGAAATCACTTACAGAATTATAAACTCTTCTACCATTAAAAATTATCTTTTTGAAGAGTAATAATGTGGGAAAATGTGCACAATAAAATATAAGACAAAAAAAAAAAAGGCCTCAAATTATATCTATAGCAAGATCCAAAAGACTGACGGGAAATATACCAAATGATAACTGTAGAAATGCAAGTGATTTATTTTTCTTCTATTTTTTTTATATTTCATCAATCTAAGTAAAAATATCATATTAAAGTAGTTTAATCTCCATGAAAGAAAAATATCAGTAACAATGTCAGACGTTAATGTAAAAATGTACATATTTACATTTACTTATGTTAAATAATAATAGTTATAATAAACTTATGGTGACTTACTCTATAATTTGTTTCATTAAACAAATATGTGTTGGGTTCCATTGTTATTGCCAGCTTTTGTTTTCGGTAATAAAAATACTGTTATATTGCAGTGAACAAGAGAGAAAAGAACTTGACTTTCAGTTCAGCAGAGGTGGGGGATGGGGCCATGGGAAGAGGAGACTTCATGTTCATGCTCTTTCCCTCTGTGAAGAAATGCTAGCTCTGTGTGTGGTGGGGCAGCAAGGGCAAGGGATGCTGTTTCTGTGCAGCAGGAAACCTAACCCTTAATTTTGATCTTTTCTAAAGTGAGCATGCTCAAATAATTAAACTAACCAAGCTGAAGACAGAGACTGGAAATGCGGGCATTTCTGCTTATATGGAATAAAACATCACTGATATTCTGATTTTGGGGACTAGGGCACCAAGGAAAGGTCTATGCTCAGAATTCTGCGGTGTCCATCACTGAAGTGATAGAACTGATGGGCTTGAACTGGTGGATTTCATGTTCAGAAACCAGTAACTGAGCTTAATTTCTAGTAGCCCGACTTCTGCGACCAGTTGAGATGAACAGAATTTCAAAGGCAGCTATTTCAGACAGACATATGTGTGTGTGGTACAACGATTCTGGAAGGTTTCAGGGGAGATTTCCAGCCACTTACATTCACTGATGATTTCCAAGGAAGGTAAGAAGTACTCGTCACAGACAATAGACACGGCCATGAACATGTAAAGGATAATTAGGAAGTAGATTACAATGCCTCCATCTGCACGCTCCTGTTTCGTGAAAAACCCTTCAGGAAACTCCGATGAGGGAGAAATAACACACTGGGAGCTGTTTCCTGGTAAGGAAAAAGAGGTGAATGTTTGAAGGATGTTGAAGTCGCACATTCCAAGCCCATAAAGAGAAATTACTTAAAGCTGTAAGTGAGGGATTTCCGGGTGAAATTTTTAGAACCCTCGTGTAAATGTATAAAGCACTTTTGAATATGATATAGTTTTAGGTCCTTAGAAGATTAGTCTTTGGGACCCCAAAGAGGTGTTTTAATGAAATAAGCTGATGGCAGTGGAAGAATTAAAAAAAAGAAAAAAGAAAATCATGAAATCATTCTTCCTTGTCTGCTTCATTTCTAAAAGGGAATTTTTAATCGCTCTTCTTCCTCAAGTAGAAACTATCTCTGATTATAAAGATTTCTAATATCTGTACCATTTCATTTTCCCATTTCAGAGCCGAAGTTGTCCATAGACATGTAAAGAATCATTGACTGTTGGCAGAGAGAATTTCTAAGGTCAAAGATTTTTTTTCCATCTTGTCTCCAACAATAAAAACTAGAGGCTTTCCTGCTTTGTGATGTCTGTGAGTTATTTCAGACCTATCTTTGAGGACTTATTTGAGAGATCAAAAGTGCTTCATATCCTTCCAAATGCTAAAAATCAGACCCAGTACAAATGGAAGCAAAAGCCAAAGTGAGTCAAGTAAAATTTCCCTCTTTGTTCTTTCATCCACATGTGGCAGCAGCAGCAGCAGCAACAGCAGCTGTAGGTAGCTGACTCCAGTCTCCACCTACCTGTGGCCCTTGGGAGACGCTGGGGCAGGGAGGCACCTGGGGGAGGTAGGTGTGCTGTAGCCCAGAGGATGCCAAGGAGCAGGGTTCTTCTTGTCCACCGTGGATTCCCTTTTGTCTGCATTTCTGCTGCACTCTTACTGCAGCGGGCAGCTTCGGAAAGGGAGGAAAGGAGGATTAAGCTGAATCATGTGAGGAGTCTCCTTCCTGGCCACTGCCCTGCCCAGGGCACATTTCAGCAAGGCCAGCACAGGAAGGCGGGTGATTGGAGCCAGCCAAGCTTCTCTGATCAGGAGGCTGGAGGAGGTAGGGAGGAGAGCAGACTATCCTTGTCTACAGCTTCTCCCTGGCCCACAGTCCCTGAGGGTAGATCCAAGAAACGCGGCTTTATGGAATGGTTTTAATTCATGCCCCATGCTGGCTCTGCTCTTGTCTTTCTCTAGATTTGTAAGAATTCAAGTTTTGCAACTGCCTCCACTTCTCTCACTCCGGCTCTTGCTTCTAGAAGTTTTGGGGGCATATGTTATGTAAATTCCTTGGCTGGCTTGGTACTAAATGTTTCTATTTTGGCTTTTTATCTTGATCTGCAATTAGGGCTAGAGGCAGGATGGTCACTTAGAAGGCTACTGCAATAATCTAGTGGAGAAATGAGGGTGCCTTGAACCAAAGCAGTGGCAGTAGATGGAGAGGAATCAACAGCTTAGAGAACTATTCAGGAGACAGAATATTTGGTCTTTAATTAGCTGTGCTCTCTGCAGAGGCTGTTATCTAAAATGCAAATTTGACAAGGCAGGAAGTGTTTAAATATAGACCGCTATCTTCCCTGCGCTACCATTTACAGGACTTGCCAAGGTGTTAGAACTTGTGGCACTATTGCAACATGTAGCTAATATCCCAGGCTCTGGAGCCAGACCACTTGGTTTGGGTCCTATCATTGCTATTTACTAGCTGTATGACCTTGGGCATTATTTAACCTCTATGTTCCTTGGTTTCAGTATCTGTAAAATGGGAATATTATAGTACCATCTCTATTTGTGTTGTGAAGATTGCTTAAATTAATGCAAGTAATCCACTTAGAACAGCCTCTGCCACGTGATCAGTGTTAACTTTCGATCATTGACCTATATTATTATTATTTATTATCATTACTATTACTATTATTATTATTGTTGTTGTTGTTGTTGTTGTTGTAGTACTCTTGAGTGAGATAGAAGATTCTTGGCCTTAAAGGAAATTTGTAGTTTTGCAACTCGCATGGTTCCTTTGCTTTGCAGAAAAAGCCTATACTTTTCTAGTTTAAGATTTAGAAACTTTTTTTTTTTTCTGGAAAAAAGTAAGTGCTTCTGGGTGTTTGTGATCTTGGGTTGGTAAACATTTTTAAACCTCCTTTAGTTTTGCTGGGAATTGGTACCCATTATAAACCTCTCTGAAGCTGTCATTTAAAGGAACTGGCTATCCAGATATGTAGTGTGGTTATGAGGCTGGGATGATGAGTCACCAAAGTGTAGCCCACTAGCAGAGCAGATTCTCAGCAAGAAGAGTTCCGGCTGCTGACACCCGCAGGAGGAGGCCCCGTCTTCAGTGCCAGCAGTGGCTAAAACAAGGGAAGAGGCCATTTACTTTTGTGCTGAGTGGAAATGTCTCATGAGCCTTCTCTAAAATGCAATAGTTCAGCCAGTTAATAAAACTAATGTTATAAACAAACAAAATAGCATAAAAACTCAAATACACAATGAATACTTCCAATGCATGATGCTAATTTGGGAAACAGAGCAAGTATCTGAAGACATAAGCCAGTTACAATGGGACCTGAGTGTCTTGCAAATAGTAGGTCCTTAATAAACATTTGTGATTGATTGCACTGTAATGATTCTTAAAAATGCATTTCGAGAACAAACATGTACTTACTCTGAACAAACTGTATAATAAAATATTATTAATGTATGATATATGATGGATAATAACAAACTGTATAATAGATTTACCAAAAAGAGAATTTAGGAGGCTAATTAGATTTGCTTTGTATGTTTATTCTTTATTTTGCAAAAGGTCTTTAAAAAGTTTTTCGATGGAAAATAAACCACATAAAGGAAGCACACACAAAATAAAGGTATAGTTTATTATAATATGTTATTATTGTTATTTTATTTTTATAATATAATGGACTACCTTGTAAACATCTCAGGTCAAGAAAAAGAACTTTTCCAGCTACCCAAGAAATCCATTTCATGTGACTCAGTCTCAACTCCTTTTCTCTGAAAGTAACCCCAGGCCCTGACTTGTAATTACTTTTGTGTGTGTGTGTGTGTGTGTGTGTGTGTGTGTGTGTGTGTGTGTGTGTGTGGTGTGTTTACTAGTTCATCACCTATTCCTAATTGCATGCATCCTTAGGATAACATAGCTTAGCCTTTTTAAAAAAGTTGTTTAAGTTTCCCCTCCTTCCTTTCTTTTTGTTTTTTTCCTTAAAATTTATCTGTTGAAAAACCCCAGGGCATTTGATCTGTAGGGCTTCCCAGATTTTTTGGTTGTGTTCTATATTATAGCTCAATATGGTCCTCTGTTTTATGTATTTTTGTTAATTGGCAGCTGGATGCAGAGGTTTGATCAGACTCATTTCTGCCCCTTTGGCAAGACTGCAGGCGGTGGTGTGATTTTCCTCAGAAGCACACAGTATCTGCTTGTCTCTCTCTTTGTGACATTAGCAGCCTTTCATGCTCATCACCTAAATTCATTTGTTCTTTACAGGTTGCAAAACGGTGGCATCCTAATTCTGTAATTCTTCCTTATTTATTACTTGAGGTATTTTACAATTAGCTGATTTTTGGGGGTACCCAGAGATACCAGTTTATATAGAAAAGACAAAATACATGCTTGATTTTTTTCTTTTATCAGTTTTCAAGGTAATTAATTTTTTCTTTTCTTCCAAATATAACCAATGAGATTTAAAAAATTATTATGAATTAATGTACTTAAATGTATTTGATGGGTTTCACTTGCAATTATTATCCTTTTTGAAGCTCAAATAGTCTCATCTTCCGCTGATGGGAGCTTCTTCAGGTTGTCTTCTGAGAGCCTATGACATGATCTTAATAATTTTTGATAGCTTTCTCACCACCTGATATAAAAAGATGTTCCAGGCTCTTCTTATACATGAAACCGGCCACTTATCTAAAATACCTCTTAGTTTTTTAATTGGAAAGTGTATCAAGACCTTTGCTAAGGATGCCCATTGCTTCTGGGTTGCTTTCACTGTCTGAAGAGATGCTATTTTGAACCTTTGTTTTTATTCTTATAGTAACTTTGTGTGGGATTTGGCCTCCACAGCTTTCTTTTCCTTGCTTTATGTGAAATTATTTTTTTCCTGAAGTTTTAGAATAAGGTGTTGTTCAGTAAAGTTTCAAATCTCTATTCATTGGTGCCATCCTGTAAGAGGTCCCCGGTTGATCAGTTTTGAGAGTTTGTATATGTTAAGACTTATTGCGGCTCCTGGTACTCACCTGCTATTGGACTGACTGAGCCAAACTGTTTGTAGTATGGTGGCCCTGCTGTGCTTCAGCAATTACCTGATGTTATTTTGGGATCCCCTGTTCTCATGTAGGCAATATTCCCTATGCCTTTCCTATGCTTTCTCCTGCATAGAAGCTGATACCATGCATACATTTAGTGTTGTGAGGATGGTCTGTTCCCACTTATTTGTGTTTGTATTTGACACACTTTTATTTTAAATGCTATCCATGAGTCTTTGGTTTGCTATCTGGTTGTTTTCCTGTTTCTAAGTGGAGATTTGGAAAGATTAAAGAACCATGCCACTCCTGTCTCTATCTTGAAAATATTTTTTTGTTTCAACCAAAAGGATTTAGAGTTTTACTTTTTAACAGGAAAGTTTTTTTAGTACATTGAACACATGGTTTACTTTACAAAGATTCTATTTACATTCAACCAATGGGAAATTCATCTATTACGTAAAGTTGCATACAGTTAAATTGTTAGGTAAGTTCATGCTGAGCGAACAAAACAAAACTATGAAACTATTGAATGTTTGATCTTGGAAAAATCACTTCACTGGCTTCCTTGTTCTCATTTGTAAAATGAAAGGACTGGGCTAGATATGATTCTAAGATATTGTCTCAATTTCTCTCCTTACTAGCACTTGCTAGTATTAAACATTATTAAACTTTGAGTGGTAGAATTAAAATAAATGAACAAAGAATTTCCAGAACAAGCCATCTCTTGAAATAGCCAAGTAAGCTAACCCATTTAAAATGAGTGTAAATGTGGTTTTAAAGCAAATTATGGATTTGGTAATCATTTTTATTTTAAGAAACAAAACTATCAGAATTATCTTTAGCAATTCCTTTCTCATTGACCAATGTCAGGTTAACAGCCTTCTCCAAGATACTTGGACCTCTACTGAGTTAGACAGCACCTATTATGCTTTAGAATCAAAGCTAACAGATACATGTTTACTAAACATGAAGTCTTCAAGTGCATCATTCAGTGCAGTTATCCACCAACCCTCGAGAACAGACGAGTCGTTCTCGTTGGCTGCTCACCAGAAGAAACTGGTGGCTTTTAAAATTCTTATTTGGCACTTGCCCAGGCCAACTGAATCGAAATCCATGGGGGAGGCTCAGAATGGATAGTTACAAAAATTTTTCAGGTGATTTTAGGAAAGTTGAGAACTACTGGGATGGCTATTGCTATCCGCATTTCATAGATGATAGATTGAGCAATTGCCTAAGATGTAAAGTTACATAGTTCTGCATTAACTGGCAGAGCCAAGATGTAGACAAAGGTTTGTCTAATGCCAAAATGCACGAACATCCCTACCTGCTAAGCTGAGTTAACTCCTCACAATGTAATTTCATGAGGGTAAAATCATGTCTAACTTCTTATTGCACTTCTAGTGTTCAACACAGGGCTGTCTGGGTACATGGTGAGAATCTCATAACTATTGTTGAATGAATAAATAAATGAAATAAATAAGAAATTCCACAATAACTTTTCTTTGACAACATCCACACACACCTCCCCCCTTCCAAATACACAAGCTCTTTTATAAATTGGTCCTTTGTCCCATCAAAATGCCCTCTGCTCCCGTCTAAGCATTTGTCTGAAGTGTCTCCTTATTGAATGGCTCAATCAGCTCTCCAGCTCCACCTGCTGATGCTTCAAACATTGTTGGGATTTCCAACTTCCTGTTGAAGGGAAAACGGGGAAATCTACTATTAGGAGCTCTGTGAAATCTGTCATTTGGAAAGTTGTTTGATTCTCCTCTGAGGAATGAGAGCTAGGAATGTTGGCCACCCTCAGCCTTGTATTATCTCACCCCCAACCCTAAATGAAAGGTTTCATAGGCTGCCTCTGCTACTGTGCAGAGGAAGGAAAAAGATGGCTGAAGCTGTTCCCATGCTCTAACTCTAACAGCTTGTCAATGTTATATTTTTATTTTTAACTTTTTACTAGATGATCATGTAATATATACGTGTGTAACGTATATACAAGCTACACATTTGGAAAAGTGCACATATTTTGCCACTGGCTTTTACAATTTAAACACGCAGAGTTGAGACTGGCGGGTTAACACTTAATAAAGTGAGGGATTGATTGTTCCCACGCTGAGAACAACCTGGGAAGGCAGGGGTGGAGTGAGTGTTGAATGTGAATGGATGCATCGCTAAAGGGAGCCGTAAGTGTCTCAACTGCTGCTGTCCCATGAGTGGCCTTTGCTCAGGGTACTTGCAGGGGAGAGTAGCCTGAGAAACTTCATGACTTGGAGCTTTCAGCTCATTCTACCAGCTCTGTCATATTTTGTTTCTTGCCATCATCTCAGGAGTTGCTGGCAGGAGCCTCAGCCATGGCTGTGAGTCGAGCAGCGTATTCCATTCAATGGTTAACATATTCCCAAGGTAGCTGCGAGCTTTTCTTCACCCTCATCCTTAGTGAGTTTACCAGAGAAAATCAAGGTCGAGCCCTGGTTTAGAATATGACCGACTGACCATTTCCAATTTGCAGCCACTTCAGTTTAGTCTCATTCACAGCTGTGTGGGTTCAAGTCAGTGAAAATTGTTTAAAAGTTTTTCAATTTCCAAAAAGGCCTTCTTGGTCTTCTCAAAAAAAAATTTTTTTTTTTGTTTTACTGGTGGACATATCTCAATTCTCTGAGTACTGAGAGGGAGTTCACGTTTTGCAAATCAAACACTGTATAAAATAAAAACATTTTAGAGTGGAAATAATTTTAAAATTAGTTAAACCTTGGTTATATCTCTTCTTCTTTATGTTTTTCTGAAACTCAATACAAGGGGATAATACCACATGCTTTTGAGGCTGTGTGATTATAGGCCTAGAATATAAATATTCATCCCTTTTCCCTCTGCATTGTAACTCTATGTGATCACATTTTTTGTTACCAGAACTTGGCAGAGAGGCTTAGCTCTCAGTGAAATTGAATGCATTGGGCAGCCCATCATCTGAGGAAAAGATGAATAGATCAGGGATTTTTATTAGCTATATTTACAAAAAATGAAATTTTCCTTTCAGACTGCTTTTTGATATTGTTCCTCTCACTTCATTTGTGCTAGCCTTACTTCATCTTTGTTCTAAGAGTTCAAATAAAAGTCTTCCCTGAGTGTTTCCATACTTAGTGGTTTGCTGAGTGATCTGGAAAAGGGCCTGCCTCAGTCTGGCTTTGTCATTTTCTCCTCCAACTCTATTTCATTGAGGTGTTCTGAGGGGATGGCAAGTGAGACAAGAAGTGGGGGAGCTCTGACTCAAACATGCTGGAGTGTGGAGATTTATTTTCTTTACTTTAATATAATAAACCCCCTCAGGGTCTGACTTAGCATCATCATTTTTCCTTAGTCTGCTGTGTGAAGGCTGCCAAACCTACGTGGGGAGATTGATGCCTCCTTTACTCTGAATGATAGGGACAGAGGCATTCATCAGGGATTCTTCAGAATTTGCTGGGCTTAGAATTTCTCCCTGAGGTTTGGAACTAAGAGCCCTAGAGCTCATAAGAACTGAACATAAGAGAATCTGGTCCTGAAGAGAGAAAGACAGTAAGTGCTTCGTAATTCTCTCCATGCTGGGATAGGCTATTCTAATTGCTTCACGTGCTCTGAAGTCCTTCCTTAGCAAGCAGGGATGGAGGTTGTCACAGCTCTGTTCTAGTGGTGGTGGTGGAGGTGGTGTGGAGCTGGAGGAGAAGTAGGGACCTTGACCAGAAAAACTGACGACGGCAACGCAAAGAGCTTAGTGCACCTCACATGGCCATGCAGCCCACGCTGTTGTTGGGGCTGTGATGGTGGTCACTCTTTGTAAATCAATCTCTGAAGGCATGTTCTGCATACTTTCCTGACAAAGAGGCCCTTGCTTTCTGGATTGCCAGGCTACTCAGTCTGTCCTATCTTTAGCCAGATAGTCCCAAGGAACTAAAACTGTATGACTTTGTTCTAGAACCCAAGGACATGCATATCTCACTTTTAGCCCTTCCCTTCATCTTTTTCCAGTTCTTCCTCAAACTGGAAGGTCACTATGGGAGACATGTACCAGTTCCTCCCAGATCTCTCTCAAGGGAGGACCCATTGCCCCAGCACGGGGGGTACTGTAAGTAGATAGATGGTCTCTAGCTCACAGGCCCTAGGGACTGCCTGAGTTGCAGAGAGCTGCTTCACCTGAGATAGCCCTGTCTTAGGGCAGCCCACGTCTAAGCAAGGTGGGAACTTAGAAGCCCAGACACTCCAGCCTGATTCTGACAGCTCTGATGAGCAATGTTCATTTCAGAGCTCCCCGCTGGCTTGGCTGAGGCTTCTTTGGCCCTGCCTCGAAGTTCAACTTCTACTTCCAAAGCCTGCTTTCTCCCTTTTTCCTCACAGGTGCTGAGCCCAGTAAACATCTCACACTCTAAAACTTCTTCTCAGTAACAGATTCAATGCACCCTACCTGTGAGAAGTTCTAGCCTGCTTGGTAGCTTGGTAGAGTTCTATGCACAGAACTCCACATGACTCTTGATATTTGATTGTAGATTTGGGAAAAAACTTTTTTCCTCCAATAGATCTTGTCTTTGAAAACTGTTATCATGGATAGAATAAACGAATGAAATCTGAACTTGAAGTGGAGGAATGACTGCTTTGTTCTAGGCTGTGTCTACCCTTTCGGTGAAGGAATGAATACTGTTGATTCCATGAGTGGGTAGCCATAAGACAAGAGAAAAAAAAAAGATTTGGAAAGTATTTCTTAAACATTATCTCATGTATATACACATATATGTTACAGAGCTTTGTAAACTCTAGAGCACGAGGCAGCCCCTGGTGGTTATTGCTCTTTTGACAGAAAAGCACTGTCCTTTCTGCCATGTTGCAGTCCATTGAACAACCGGGCTGGCCTTGTTGTAATCCCTTCCTCAGCCACCTCTGTGCTTCCAGGTACCTCAGGAGGCTGTTTCGACAGGACAAAGCAGTGGCTAGAATGGTAGAAATGGCTTTAATCTAGTTAGACTATTTTAATTTCAGCCCCTGTCATTTTTGTGTAGCATAGTTTCTGCCCTCCTTTTATCAGGTGCGAATTTCGTGGCTCTGGAGGATCCTTCTAATCCAGAGACTTTCCGCCTGGATGCAAAGAGAATGATAGATTCATTTTCAAAGGGTACCTCTTTTTCTGTGCCTTCCGTGCTTATCTTTTGAATGTGAGTGTGCAGCCATCGATTTGTACTGTACGGGGACTCCTGTCACTGGAAGGTGTGGCCAAAGGACTGGCAGCTTTGGATTCTCTTCTGAAAGAATTTAGTTGCAACATTTAGCATTCGCTCAGCACCCTGTTATCAGACAGCTTCCTCTGTGGAGGGCTCACAATGAGATATAGGAAGGTAGCTGCCATGTGAGTGGAGTTCCCCCTCTGACTGTACTTTGTGGAGTTTAGGTTGTTAGGTGCCTGGGACACTGAACTCCACAGGGCTCAGAAGTCCTAGCCAGGTCTCGGGATTCTTTCTTTCTTTAAGTCTCATGGTTTTCTTAAAAGGAAAGCATAAAATCATTTGGCACCTCCACATGGTAGAGTAAATGTTCCCTAGAAAAAAGAGTATCAATAATAATAATAATTTTAAAAAGTTTTTTAAGCATCTGTTATGAGTCATGCATTGTCCTATATTCTAAGACTTTAAGGTATTATTATATTTAATTCTTAACAATAACTCTCAGAGAAAATTGCTACTAATATTTCCGTTTTTTACAGGAAACAGGTATCCATTCTGATTCAGTCTCTCACTGTTTATAAGGAGTTGCTGACGATGTATTTTTTTTTTTCAGTTTTTTCATAACTATTCACTGAGCATATGTCATATGTCAGGTGCAATGTCAGCACTGGGGGATAAAGTGCTGAACAAAATAGCCACAGTCTCAGCTCTGTGGAAAGATGGTCAGAGCACGTGGTTTCTGAGAGGCAATAGCTACATATCAGGTTTTTTTTTTTTTTTTGTTTTTTTTTTTGCTAAGGAATAAACCTGAAATCCTCTGCTTGCTGCCTAGTTTCTCTTAAAGGCTCAGTTGTGAGAAACTAAGTTTCTGAAAAGTTTCTACAGGACATATTATATAAAGACTCATTTTCCTTCTGAGTACTCGATCTTAGAAAATGACTCCCTGGTTGTTATTTTCGACTCCTACTTCTCCTATTCCCTACCTCATCTATCAATCACAGCGTCCAGATAGCTTTTTATTCTAAACATCTCTTGGATCAACACACTCTTCTCCATATCCATTGCTACTGCCATCTGTTGCTCTGGGTTCTATAATAGTCTCCTGACAAGGGTACCATCTCTTTGCCACTCTACATCCCACTGTCCTTCCAACACTTGTGTGTCAACTGGACAGTCGCATATAGAGGTACACAGCTCAAAGGTGCAGCTTGGTGAATGCAGAGAAGCCAGCAAATGAGTTTCATAAAGAGGGTCACTGAAGTAGGAGGGAAACCAGAGGAACGTGGTGTTGCTGGGGAAGAAGTTGGGTGGTTTCAGGGAAGGACTGATTGGAGGCTGAGGTGAAATATAAAACATTCCATTATATTAGCCAGCACAGAGATCATGGATGACCTTAACAGAGATGTTTCACTGGGCAGAAGTAAAATTGAAGTTAATTATGTAAAGGAAAAAACAGAATAATTTTTCTTTTTTGTATGTGAAAGAGACATTGAATTAGCAGCTGGAGGGAATTATTGAGTGGGGGATTTGGTGTTTCGTTTGTTTTTACCAGGAAAAAAGCTTTATCATGTTTTTGCATTGATGGGAAGGATCCAGTAACAAGCAAGAGACTGAAAATGCAGTCTTATAAATCTTATAAAAAATCATGTTTAGCTCACATTTGAAGAAGGTTTCAGGAGAGAGACTGCAAAGGGTATAAATAATCATTATGAGACTGGAAAAGCTAATTTACTAGGGAGACATAAGAGGGGAGCTGAGTGTTCAGGCTTTTGCTCATGAATTTAAAATAAAACTGGTTAGCTATATTGTGTGTGTGTGTGTGTGTGTGTGTGTGTGTGTGTGTGTGTGTGTGTTTTCCTCCAGTAATATTCTATTTTTTAAATGAAAGTGTGGATAAAACCCAGCCTCGGTTTTATTCCAGACAAGTGTTACAGAAGAGAGAGGTATAAAGGAGGAGAGCAAATTTCCACGGAGGTGATTATAATTATAGCGTATGTGATCTAAGTGAATAAAAAGGAAATTGAAAAAAAAAAAGAAGTGACTGGAGGACAATGAGAATGTGGTTGATAGTTTGGAGATATCAGTAAGGTTAAAGAATTATGTCGGTCGGCTTAAGCTAGTGGAAGAGGTCCTGGTTAGTGAAATAGATGTGGAGGTGATGCTGATTGTAATAATACCAAGGTAGTAATAAGACTAGATCGGGTATAATAAATGGGAAAAAAAAGCAGCTGAAGATGAGAAGGTCATGGAGCTGAAAATCTGTTTAGATGTCATCTCACTTTGCACACATCTCAGGGTTTTGTAGTTGTTTCATCTCTCCACGACTATGCTATTCTCTGAAGGAAGGGACTATATTTTTCTCACCACTCCTTCTTCCCTAATTCCCAGCACAGTCCCTGATGCATAAAATACTCAACATACATCTACTGAATGAGCAAATAGGTCTATTTTAAAAACTTTAAGTTATTCCTGAATCTAGGAGTGCACCTTGGGACACCACTTCTCTTGAGCTGCCTTGGATGCTATAAGAAGCATTCCTGTTTAATTCTCCATGATATTTAATATAGAGGGATACTTAAGAAGTAATTCATTTCCTCCTATAGCAGTCTCTTCATTAGAATCCACAGGGAAATTTTTCTAAGATTTCATTACTAGGAAGACCCGTGACTCCCTTAAGTGAACTGATGCTTTGTGAATCTCATAAGGAAATATGTTTTCCTCTTTGCTTTACCCATTTCAGCCAGATTGGTGGCTCAGGTTCAGCTTTAGCAATTATGAAGAAAAATATGGTATTTATTTCTTAGGAATAATTTTGCTTTATTTGATTATCTTTCCCTGATTACCTCATCCCTGTAATTTTGTCTCATGTTTTTTTTTCTTTTCTAGAATCTTTCTTGAATATTTAATTTTAAAATGTCTTTCCCCAAGGTTTACTGGTTGAAATTCTTTTTAAACACCCCTTTAATTGGTAAAAGTTTCTGGAAGTCATGTGAAAAGCAAGGCTATTATTTTATAAACTATGATAGGAAAGATTCATCAGACTATGATCACTTACCAATAATACAAAGTTTTGAGGATTTATAAAGCTAATCTTCTTGGGTTAAACTTAGAATTTCTACAACATATAATGCAAAATATGTCACTTATTTTGGGTTTGATAGTGGGAACAAAAATTGCTTACAAAAAGTAAACATATTTCTCAATTAAATAAAAAAACTTTCTGGGCCTTTATTAATTAAATTTTTGAGCATATACTTGCTTAATCTAGTAATTTAAGAAGTGTAAAAAGAACTAAATCATGACTAAGGACACTGGGAGCCTTATAAGCAGTACAAATGCAAAAATAAAGCAGAGACATATAGACAGAGGCCACTTTAGAATGAAAAGAATGATTGAAATTAGAAAACAATAAAACTATAGGACTAACCATATAGGAATACTGGACACAAAAACCTACAGGCTGTAAATAAAATGAAAGAGGGAAAAAAAGAGAAAATGTGTTACTGCTCTACAATACATGATATCCGAGAGTCATTAAATACATTGAGTAAGTACTAAATTAAATACTGTCATTATGGGAACGTTGATTCCAGAACACTAGTTCACACACACTATATTTTACAAGAGTTGTTTTCCACAGATAGAAATGCCAAACCTGCAGGACAGAGGACGATACACGGGTACAGCTCCGCAAAGGCACATACATCAGTGGGGCTGAGACCAGACCACTGCGTGTAATTTAGTTAGAGGCAGCTGCCTGCTTCTTTCTCTAAAGTTGGATCACTGGTCTCATTAAGTAATGTATATGAGAAGAATGAGATTGTTAATGGTGTTTGCCATGAAATATGTGAATAAGTAAATGAAATACATTAACATTGTATAAATAACTGTACAAATATTTCAGACTGGTATGTTTTGTTGGCACAGCTGATTTTACATATTTTCGTAAGCTACCTCAAATACTTTTTTGGGAGAAGCTGGACTGTTCATTAAAGAATGTAAAATAAGACTACGTAAAGTCATATTTTTACTATTGAATTTACTATTGAAAAAAATGACTTGGGATGGAACGTCTATTATTAATATCATTAGAACCACTAGCTGTCACTCCTTGCGTGCTTCTAAAATGCTAAGCAATATGCTAAACACTTTTTGTGCCTTATTTAATCCCCATAGCAATTTGATGACAGATACAATCACTGTTCCCATTCATGCAATTAGCAAATATTTATTGGGTTCCTAATTAATGTGCTGGCAACTTTTCTAGAGTGAATGAGACAAAAACCTTGCTTTCTTGGTGCTTCCATGGTAATGGAGGACAATGAACACATAATCTAACAGAATATTGATAGTAATAAATGCTAGGAGGAATGTACGTTTAGACAAAGGGATAGAGAATAACAGAAAGTACCATTTTAGACAGAGCGGTCTGGGAGGGCCTCTCTGAGGAGATGACATTGGAGAAGAGACTAGGATACAGTAGGAGAGGGAGTCATATATAAAAGAGGTAACAAAATCTCAAAAAAACTAAGTGACTTGCCAAGTCCACACAGATATAATGTGGCAGAGCTGGAATTTAAATCCAGGGGTATCAAACTCTGGAACCTTCACTTTTCACCATTATACTTCAATGCCTCAATATTCTAGGCTAATCAACTGCAGGCCTAGAGGGCAGTTTTAAAGGTACAATCTTAGCTTCTGGAATTCCAGCTTCCCAAGTCAGGGCTTGCCACTCGCGGATGCTCAGTGGCTGTCCTGGTATGGTCGCTGCAGCGTGGCTAGACTGCAATGTCATGGCAACAAGATAAACATGTCTTTGATTAACACCAATTTGAAAAACAGCTGGAAATCTGTGAAAATAGTGGGAGAGGAGTGTCTTTGGAAACTGTGTTGTGCAGTGATAGCACTTCTAAAGTGCTGCTTGATGATGAACCTGCAGGATGTTCACATCACTTGAGGGTAATTCACATTGTGTCCTTAGCCTGAGTCCTACATCCTACATGATAAAGTTGATAGTAGTGGAAACACAGTTCCCTTCTTTAATGTCTTCTCATTTATTTTCTCTGTCATGCTACAGTTGCTGCTAGGAGGGAATGAAAAGACCGTACCATTTATACTTACTATTGTCCAACTAGAATTCATGTAACTTTTCCTTCTCTTCCTTGCTACCGTCAATATGGGTGACGAATAGTTGCTGGCTGATCCCATGGCACTGTGTATAGACTGTGTTTAAGCACCTTATCTACCAGTCCAGGAATGACAGCTAGTAGTAGGTGTTTGTTCATAAGAAAGAGAGAAGAATATGCTACTGAGAGGAACCTGGGTCTGGGATAAGCCCCAGAAGAAATCCTGGCCCCTAGATGTACAAAACAGCATTCTTCAAGTTGATCCAGATTTGAGTGAATCTCTGAATGTTTTGGAGACATCACAGATGGACCTGGAAGAATTATAATGTGTTTATTCATTTGCTCCTTTGCACATTTATCAAATACTTATTAAGCACTTTTCATAGGTACTTTGCTGTTCTTAACTCAGGAGATCAGAGAGCACATGGTCTTATGGGAGAGATGGACATGAATAAGATCTTTATATTTTTATTTGTTTATTTTTATTTTTTAAATTAAGTTTATTGGTGTAACATTGGTTAATATAATCATATAATTTTCAGGTATACATTATCATTTGACATCTGTATATTCTATTGTGTGAACACCACCCAGAGTCCAGTTTCCTTCAGCTACCATATATTTGATCCCCTTTACCCACTTCACCCTCCTTCAACCCCCCTATATTTGACCATCTGTACCCCAACTACCTTCCCCCTCCTCCCCCACCCTACAAGTAACCACTACTCTGTAGTCCTCTGGTAACCACTAGTCTATAGTCCATGTCCATGAGTCTCTGTTTGTTTGTCCTGCTCATTTGTTGCTTTCAGGTTTATATCTCACATATAAGTGATACCATGTGATTTTCAACTTTTTCTGTCTGGTTTATTTAACTTAGCATGATTATCTCAAGTTCCATCCATGTTGTCGCAAATGGCAGTATTTTATCTCTTCTCATGGCTGAGTAATACTCCACTGTATATATGTACCACAGCTTCTTTAGCTTGTCATCTACCGTAAGGCACTTCCGTTGTTTCCATGTCCTGGCCACTGTGAATAATGCTATTATGAACATTGATGTGCAAATATCTTTGTAGATATGAATTTTTAAATCTTTGGGGTAAATACCCAGTAGAGTGATTACTGGGTAATCAATTCTTAGTTTTGGTAGATCAATTCTTAGTTTTTTGAGGAACCTCAATACCATTTTCCATAGTGGCTGTACCAATTTGCAGTCCCACCAGCAGTGTATGAGGGTTCCTTTTTCTCCACATCCTCTCCAGCATTTGTTATTACTTGTCCTGTTGATTATAGCCATTCTAACGGGTGTGAGGTAGTATCTCATTGTAGTTTTGATTTGTATTTCTTTAACAGCTAGTGATGTAGAGCATCTTTTTATATATTTGTTGGCCATTTGTATGTCCTCTAGGGAGAAATGTCTGTTCAGGTCCTCCGCCCATTTTTGGTTGGATCTTTTTGTTGTTGTTATTGAGTCATATGAGTTCTTTGTATATTTTGGATATTTGGTGCTTATTAGAGGTGTTGCTTGCAAATATATTTTCCCATTCAGATGGTTGTCTCTTTTTCTTGATGATTTCTTTTGCTGAGCAGAAGCTTTTTAGTTTGATGTAGTCTCATTTATTTATTTTTGCTTTTGCTTCCCTTGCCTTTGAGGTCAAATTCATAAAATCGTCTTTAAGTTCAATATCCTTGAGTTTAGTTCCTATGTTTTCTTCTATGCATTTTATTGATTCTGGTCCTATATTCTGATCTGTAATCCATTTTGAATTAATTTTGGTGTGTGATAGACAACGGTCTAGATTCATTCTTTTGCAGTTGGCTTTCCAGTTTCAAAATATTTGCATTCAATATTATTGGTGGTAGAAAAGAGGCATAAACAGGGTGATGTGAAGAAAACTTTTGGGGGGGATCCAAAAAAGCCTCACGGAGAATGTGCTACTGGGAGTGAAGTGTGATGAATGAGTAGAATTTGCCAGGGAAGGAAAGAATGAAAGGTAATAATCTAAAACAGAGGGGCTAATGTTTCCAAAGATATAAAATTTACAAGTGGCCTGGCTAGCTCAGGAAACAGCATGGGGACATGCAATATCATGTAGGGAACTGGGGGAGGGATGACTGGAGAAAAGGTTGGACAAACCAATGGCCTTCTGTTCTCATCCATGGAGCATGGGCCTTTTTGTCTCCCTCTGTGAAATGGAACCATAGGTTTTGGGAACAGAAAGGACCTTAGGGAGCATCTAGTTGACAAGAAACCTGAGATCAGATGGTGACTGGATTAAACTAAATATTTAAAAATAGAATATAACTTAGGAGTTCTTACCAAATGAGAATCTCCTGAGGATTTTTGTTTTGATTGAATACCTACATATTATCAATGTCAACATTTTGTTTCTTAGCTGTACTCTTGCGTACCAGTGATGGACATTGTGTTATAAAATCTTCAGATTTTTGCAGCCACAGCCATTGGGTCTGTCAGTAAGCTTACTACACAGCATTAAGGTAAATGCTTTGAACATTCACCCACACTATGCAGGTGAGAGTATAAATTGAAACAGGTCTTCCAAAAGGCAATTTGGCAATGTACATCACAATAACCTATGAAATCTGAACAGCTTTGACCTCTAATTCCTTTTTAAAGAATTTGTGCTATGGGAAAGGCCAGAAATACATCTACACTATATTTATTCATTGTAGTATTGTAGTATTGTTTATAACATAAAAAAAGCTAGATAACTCACATTTTCTCATAAAACAATTATGGTACAATGGAGTGCTCTGTAAATGCTAAAATGATTAAATAACAGCTATTTGTTTATAAGGAATATATTCCTAAGGGAAAAAATAGTTTACAAAATAATGTACAATAACCTTAATCTTATAAAAATTTAGATATATAGTCTACATATGTATTGTATGAAAAAGTCTGGAAAAATAAATAGAAAGATTTTAATAGTAGTTATTAATGGGTGGTAGAATGATAAGTAATCCTTAATTTCCACTGTTGGCTTATCTGTATAATTTCTAGGTTTTTCTGTTTTGTTTAACAATAAACATGTATTACTTGATTACTTGTGCAAAATTTATTATGAAGTTCTATGTACACTGGCTGGTTGCCTGTTCACCACACTTGTTTCAGATTCTTTTATTGTTCCATTCAGGACTGTGTGGCCACCAACTAAGGAATAAGAAAATGAAAAAGTTTGGGGACCATATATTATGGCTGGAAAACTTCTGTCTTATGTAGGCCGTGCCTGTGATAGGAAAGATAAGCTAGACTTATCTCCACTTCTTTACAGAAAGCACACATCTTATGATTAATCATGGCTGGCCAACTTCCAGAATTTCCATTTCCTTAGTAACTGAGCAGTGTAATAAATTTGATAAAAGCATTTGCTATTTTTCAAATCATCTATGCTATGCAGGAGTTGCCTGGATTCTTTTTCAAAAACTGTGCGATGTTCATATTCTGCACATATAGATGGAAATAATCTGGGGTTAGGCGGTCTTCTTTGGGAGATGTGCTTACTTAGTTTTGCCCACTTATTTTGACTCTGGTATCTGACTGTGCATCACCCAAATCTAGTGCCTATTTCTAGCACTTTTAAAAAGACTTTTGTCCCTTAGATTTTATGAAAATGATAAATATGTTATAGGGAGTGAATTGAAACACCATTCACTGTCCTCATGCACAGATTCCAAGCTGCAAAGGAAAGATACACAATGTATTCTGCCCCTTTCTTTTTTTCCTCCTCACTAAGGAACTCAGAGATAATCTTTCACTAGATGAGTTTTGGTTCAAACTAGTTCCTTTTCTGCCTCAGTTTGCTCTTATCTGAAAAGTTCCCATCTGCCCTGGATATCTGCATCTTGCTTATGCCTTTATTTCAGAGACTTTGTTTGTGGTAGAATAAAAGATCAAGATATTAATTGGACTGAGATATTCCATTTTTCTTCCTCCAGTTTTAGATGGGAAGCAAAGTTGTTTGCATTTCTTTATCCTGGAATCTTTTGTGGGGAAGAGAAGAGAAGCTGCAAGAGGGCAAAAGCCCCTCTAGTGTGTTATGAAGTCTTGAGCTCACTATAGAGATGGAGTTGAGTGTTCTGGAGAAGAGTGGTACAGAGAGAGAGCAGCTTCAAGGCCAAGGTAAGAACAAGGGAGTCTCAGATATTTAGAAGGGTATGGAGACCAGCTGGTCAAGAGAGCTGGTCTAGTAACTCACACCCTACTCTCAGCCGTGCTCTAGAGGGGAAAGACTTCTGAGGGTAAAGGCCACTGGAGTGCCTGGGCAAGATGGGCAGAGGCCCTCTGCTTTAGGGCAGTCAGGCTTCAAGAGACCATGTGGCCATAAACCTTGACGATGTCAAAAGAAACCACTACAGAAAAGAAGACCTGCCTTATTTTCCAGGTTCCTTAACAATCTTTCAAATACTGGAGGCTGGAATAAAGTCTGAGAGGCCATGTATCTCCAGTGCTGAATGACATGAGTTTTGAGGCATTCTTGAGTTGATGAAAACAAAACAAAACAAAACAATACGTTGTTTCTGGCTCTGATGTCACCAGGTCTGAGACTATTAGACACATTTTTCCAAAGACCTTGTTTTTCTTTGATATTCCCCAAATTCTGCCTATGGTTCATATAGACATCTGAGTATTGTGGTGCTAAGAAGAGATTGATTGGACTGTTGCTTTCTTTTTAGAAGGATTAATAATTTGAGAGCCAGAAGCTGAATTTTTAAGGGTTGTGGTTATTAATGGGATATGAAAAGCTTTTGCGTGGGAAAAGCCACTTCCAGTTTAGAGCTAAGAATAGATAACCCATTTTGTAGCTTCATAAGATTTTCTATATCACATTATTAAACATCATCATTCCTCCATACACGGCAGCTCCAGTTATAATTGTTTCTCTATGCCTAGGAGCAGGTAATCCATTTTTAGTTGCACTATTAAAAACTATGCCATTGATTATTCTTTGGTTTGTGTCATGGTTTCTGAGGCTATAAGTTAGGATCTCTAACAATTGTTGCTTATGCATTAAATGGGGCTATCAGTGCAGGCTGGAGCAATAGGAGGACACAACATGGAAATGAACATGGACTACAGGCTGCAGATGAGAAACACAAGCAGGAGCCCTGACCTCAGGTTTCTGAGAGCTCAGTGGAAAAGCTGGAACATAGTCACCAACACCTGTAACACATGAAGAACCTTAAAATAAGGCAGGAATTAATACAGGGTAGATTCAAATTACAACGCATTATGGACATGTAAAGAAGGGAGAGTTTATTCCTGGATGGACATATTCATAGAGAGATCTTGAATGATGCATGGGATTTGGATAGGTAGAAAGCAAAAGGTAATTCATATTTTGATGAAGTATTGCAACTAAAACCTGTGGATTTGATTTTTAAGATAACCTACAAGCAACTCAGTCCTCCACATTTTTTCATTATATCTTAAGCCTGAGTTGGAGGCTTGGATAGATTAGAAAATGGTAAAATCATGTTGCACATCTTTTTAGAAAAGTTTTAATTCATTCTATTTTCTTTTTTTTCCTTTTCATTCCTTTAACTGAAGATTTAACTGAGCTGATGGTGCAAGCTCAGCATTCTCCAGAGGTCAGGAATGACTAGGACGAAGTTAGGTTTGAGGCCTCACTTACTCCTTGGATTCTGCTCCAGCCCTGACCATTCTGTCTGTGCTTACGAGGGGTATCAGAGCAGAAAAGAGTCTATGTCTCCAGGCTGTTCAGCTATAAGTTTCTGAATATCTAATATGGGAAAAGCCTAAAGCAGAATGAGGCAGTGAAATGTGAAGAATATGATTATCGGTATAAGTGTGGTCTCCACAGATAGATCAGATCTTAAATAGGTAAGTGGCAAAATGGAGAATCTGGATAGAAAAGCTTCCAGATGCAATAACACCAGTTTTGTCTGTTGTATTACGATATAATTATAATAGCTAGTACTTATCCAACACTCACTTGCTGCCAAACTTTTGACATGCATTGTCTTATTTACTCCACATAATTACCCCATGAGAGAGATGCAACTGTTATCCCTATTTTACAAATGAGGAGACTTAGGCAGAAAACTTAAGACAATTGGTCAAGGTTATTAGCTCGTAAGCATTAAAGTCTGGCTGCAGAGCCCCAAAGTGTAATTCTTATGCCACACTGACTGTCTGATTTCAGGGGAGCAGAGCAGGGCATGTACAGGGAATTTCTTTAGTGCTCCCAGTATTCCAGTGGGTAATGGAGATGTTGCTGAGTTTACTCGCATCAGCAGAGATAATTTAATGAGCCATATTAAAACAAAGCAATGGTTGTACTCACAGAATTCATGTCTCTCATTTCCTCAGATATTTTCTCTTTTATCTCCTGCCATCAGTAGGGTGGTGGCTAAACAGTGGCATTTTAAAAAAGCATCAATAATGAATTAAAATAGCTTTTTGATGGAAAAACTATTGATAGCCTATAAAAGTACAACATTCTTAATAACTTGTGTGGAGTTGACTGAAGACAGCAAATGAAACACATTTGCAGCACGTTGTATTTTGTTAGTTTAGTTTCTGAAAAATAAATAAGCCAATAAACTCTACTATTGAAGATTTCTGGCTGTGTGTATTGAGTTACAGGACTGCAATATTGATTCGCCAATCAGGAAACATGAGTTTGCATCCCTAAATGTGCCTTTGCTTTTCAGACACATATTTGTATAATTCTTCAGCTTCCTGTAGGAGGAGTGATTTTGAACGTATGTCCTATATTCCAGGGGTCCTTGGGCCGTGGACAAGTTCTGGTCCATGGCTTGTTAGGAACTGGGCTGCACAGCAGGAGGTGAGCAGTAGATGAGTGAATGAGTGAAGCTTCATCTGTATTTGCAGCCGCTCCCCAGCACTAGTATCACTGCCTCCGCTCCACCTTGGATCATCAGGCATTAGAGTCTCATAGGAGCACCAGTCCCTGGTGCCAAAAGGGTTGGGGACCTCTGCCTCACATTTTTATCTCCAATGAAGCTGGTGCAAGTACATTGGAATTAGTAGGAATTTTAAACTTGTACAGTGCTAGATTTGGCATGCACTATTCTCTAAGACCCCAGTACAATGAGTTTGTTAAAGGCATACATAATCTTAAAACTCATTTATGTTTTGGTGACAAGGTAATGCATGCATAAAATACAAAATGCAAAAGGCATTAATCATATATACTGAAAAATAATAGTCCTTCCAAACCCATCCCCTAACCTCAGCAACTACTGTTTTCCCTCTTTCTGTGTCATATGGAAATCTTGATTCAGATATTTAATATGAGAATATGTTAACCTGGCTAAAAAAGCAAAGAATTAAACTTTCACCTTTAAAGAAGTCATCAAATAATACTCATGCTATGCATCATTGTACTCCTCACTGCCTTTCTAAAACCAGTTCTTTCTTTACCAAATCTCTGATGCTCACCCATTAGGGATGAGATAAGGGAGAAGGAGCAAAGTGTACTGTGGAGCTCAGGAAAGAGCAAGGATGGTGAGAAGTCAAAGCTGGGTAGGACAAGCTATGGGGTGAGAATCAGAATTGTATGTTGTGCAGATTAATTTTTAAAATCCAATTTTTATAGCTCAGATTAGCTGCTTCATAATGTCATGTTTTATGTAAGCAAAGCTTTAGTGACAACTCTCAGCCGAGCTTGGAATCTGATTAGGACATTTTGTTGTCTAAGATGATAAAACAGCAGTTCATGACTGAGCTCTGATGATGCATAAGCATTGAAGGCATTACATATGTTCCAGTCTTCATCACAATTAGGGCTGAGCTGCACCCCCACTTTAAGCAACATGAACACGAAGAGGGTAGGAGGTTGTTGTAGGATGGGCTCTCCAAATTCACTGAAGCTCTTCTGTGTCCAGAGGCTATAAATGCTTTTAAATACTTGTTCTTGCTTAGCCCCTCCCTCCCGCGAACAAAACAAAACAGTGTGCCATGACTTCTAGTTCTGTTTTCTTACAGTGTAGTGTAGTGGAAGTAAAGAAATGTGAGATCGCATTTTCCAGCAGGACAAGAGAAGATGGAAGTACAGAGTACACAAAGGGGAAGAGTATGAGCCAAGGCAAGTGGGACTGATGGCCCTGTGTGTTGGTGTAATGGACAGTATAGTGGAATGGTTAGAGTGTGGGTGGGGAGCATGGAATGACCCATTTCTCTAGAGGAAGCTTGGGCCTGGATGATGCATGTCTTTGTTTGAAATGGGGAGACTTGGGCCATTTGATTCAGTAGAAGGATGTGGTCAGAGTTAAGAATGACATTTTTGGTCACAGTGTGCAGGGTGGCTTGAAGAGAGACGTTAGAGTTGTCTGTTTCTACCATGCTTACTGGCTAGCAATTCTAAGTGTAAATGCACCAAGAACCCGGGAACATACTTATAGAAAATCCTTTATTATCTCTCACCAGAGACATAAGGCAATTTAATGACAATTGTTTTTCTAGATGTTGGACTTCTTTAGACATGTATCTAGCCATCTGGCTGAATATTTGCCCAATATCTGGTTTCATTACCATCTTTTTTGGGGTTGGAATGCAGATACTTTGGTATTTTCCATTATGTCTCAGTTGTTCATGTTTTTCAGATCCCTGAGTTAAGAACTTAGTTAAGCTCTATGATTGGGCAAGTCAAGATCATCAGTTTACAGGTAGATTTGTCATATTTCAGATAGGCTGGAAACTACTTGGGCAATAATGTCAGAACAACAGCAATGACAAGGGCCAAGGTGAGACTGACAACACTGAAGCCTGTGATGCAGCAAACTCACTCCTTACTGCTGTCCTGGTGCAACTCAGTCCCACCCAGTAGGACACATGAGAATGGTGCCCAATGGCACACTTTTGAATTGTTCCTTCATGGAGAGTACAAGTGGGTGATATAGAATAATGAGCAATGAGGAGAAATAGTAAGAGAACATAGAATTTCAAGCGGTGCAACACAAATTTAAAAGATGAATGAGAAGTTATAAGAGCAGGTCAAGATGGCATGCAGCAATCAGAACTTGTGTGACCCATTCAACTGGATGTTTGCAGTCAGTTGTGCTAATGACCTATTGTGTGCCTGTTACATGAGACAGAGATGGAAGAAATAAGATGCACTTTCTGCCCTGAAGTACCTTTCCATCTTTGGAGGAAACAGACATATACTCAAGTAATTATAAGCTGAGACAGAATAAAATAAGTATAAAAAAAGTGCTGTGGAATTATGGATAAAAATATCTAAGACTGTTAAGGAAAATAGATATACTTGAGAATGGGGTAACAATTTAGTAAAGTCTTGAGAAAGAAATAAATGAATAATTGAAGAGGAAAGAAGAAAGTTCTAAGCAAAGAAAGAGAATAAACAAAAGCCTCAGGACCCTGACATGAACGTTACGATTTTGGATGTTCAGTGTTCAATTTGAAGGTGTATGGAGGAGTGCAGTGGGAAAGAGGTTGGAAAGGTGATCTGAGGGATGGACTAGGGAGAGTGTTCATTACTGAACCAAGCAAGTTAGACTTTATCCTGGAGGCTAGGAAGGGGCCATGCAGGATTTTGAGGAGGAGGAAGATGAGGTGTGAGAAAAAGCAGTGATGGGCAAATGATGAAGCCAAAGTGGTTGTATGAGTAGGGCCACTGGCAGGGACCATGTCTCATTTATTTTCTTGATAATACTGAAAATAATTAATGTTTATTGCTTTTATTGTCAGGCTCTGTTTTAAGATCTTCCTGTTGTTTAATATTCACAGCAATCTTTTACGGTGGGGAGAAATAAAATAACTAGTGTAAGATCACATAGCTAGAGAGATAGAACCAGAATTCATATCTAGATCACTGGGCTCCAGAAACCATACTCTTACCCTCAGAGATTTAGTGCTCAGCCCAGTAAGTGTTTATTGAATCAATAAACACTTGAATAAATGGAAACTTTTGGCATTAAGCCCCATAGTCAAAAAGAGTCTAATATCAAATATAACAATTATATCTGAGAACTATGTGTTCAATCTGAAATATCTGAAGAATGAGGGCCAGGCTATGCTAGAAGTCTGGGAGTTGTGTAGCCTCTGCTCTCTGATGAGTAAGAAAAGGGAAATAAAATTGGAGTCCTCCAAGATCATGAGGCCTTGTTCACAATTCAGTAACTTCAAGTAAATGTAGATTGTACTGGGTTGAACAGTATCCAACTCCCAAATTCATGTTCATCCAGAAGCTCAGAACAAAACCTTATTTGGAAATAGATTCTTTGCAGATGTAATTAGATCAGATGAGGTCATATTGGATTTGGGTGGGCCTTAAATCTGATGACGGATGTCTTTATAAGAAGAGATGAGGACACACAGAGATTGTATCAGTCAGGGTTCTCCAGAGAAACAGAACCAATAATAAATGTGTGTTCAGGACCCAGCTTGTGAGGAACAGAGACAAGGCCTGTATCAGTCCAGGTGAAGTAAAGAAGAAATACTGTTGCTCAAAAATGTTTCCAAACCTGGAATGAAGTGTGTTGTGAAATATGAAAGCATACTCAATTGATTAATCAATAAACAGTCATTTATTGAAGACCTATTTTGTCTCCAGTGCTGAGCCACACACTGCGGGGAGCACGAGAGCACCATGCCCTGCTTCCCCAACCCCCACCCCACCCCACCCCCAGCCCAGAGAAGAAAAGACTGAGGGATGAGAAATAACAGGATGACAAACAAGGAGGAATGAATTGTTTGGGCTAGATCATATCAGTGGTTTCCAGTTCTAGCCGCACATTAGAACCCCTAGAGAGCTTTTAAAAAATATAGATGCCTATTAGAAAGTTCATAGCAGCATCACTTATAAGAGCTCCAAACTGGAAACTATCCAAATGCACATCAACAGCAGTATGGATAAATAATTATAGATTCCCCATGTAATGGAGTGGTACCACATACCAATGGGAATGAAAGATCTACAACTACATGCAATGATGGAAATAAATCTCTTTGGTATAATGTCCAGTGAGAGAAACCAGATAAAAATGTGTCAAACTTAAATGTACCATTGTAAAGTCAGATATTAACGATAAAGAAAACTTGGTGCAGGGTATACAGAAACTCTATACTACCTACACTTTTTCTGTAAATCTAAACTGTTCTAAAATCTAAAAGTGTTCTAAAATATAAAAAAGTCATACTGTATGATTTCATTTATGTCAAATACAAAATGTCCTGTGCTATTAGAAGTCAGGAAGGTATTTACCCTGAAAGGAATAGTGTCTGGAAGGGCAAAAGGGGACTCTAGGGTGCTGGTCATACTATGTTTTGATCTGTGTGCTCGTTACAGGGGCTGTTTTACTATGAAAATTTATCCAGCTGAACAGTTAGGTGCACTTTCTGTATGTAATATTTTGTTCCAATAAAAAGTTTAAAGCTAGTCTGATGTCTAATTCTACCTGGACTAACTAAATCAGATTTCTTGGAGGAGGGCCTAGGAAATAGTATTTTTTGAAAGCTCCCTAGATTATTTTAACGTTTGCCCTTGACTGGGAATCACTGATATTTGTCCTGCGGGCAGTGAGAGGAGCCAGAAACCAGCAGAGACTAAAGCTCTGAGTTCAAGCTTCAAAGAGATCTTGGAGCCTCAAGGCTGGGAGGGATCAATGAGGCCCACAGGACTCCACAATAAACAAGCATTTCCAGCCCAGAAAACATTCAATTTCCAATTCTCATTTTTCCATTTTTCTGGGGGTGGCCATTTTCGCCTAGACCCTTGATCTCTCATCTTAAATGCTCTTGTCATATATTGGGCCCTTAGGTTCAAGAGCTGTGACCAGGGTCTCACCAGGCTTCATGTAAATGGAATTAGAAAGAAATTAGTCTCATGTATCCAAAACTCTGCTTTAACTGATTTATACTCTTTTGTGTGTGTTTCTACTCCAGCTCCAGCAAGTCCTTGAGAAAGCGTGCTTGAAATAAATGACCAGTGAAACAAGCCTCAGCATGTAGGTTGGATCACAGAAGCACTCCCTGTAGTATTAGTGATCAACTGCTAAGACAATATGTTTAAGTGGGTAAAATTGGGGAAAGGACACTTCTTGGGGGCAAGGATGGATGGATCCCCAGCTTAGAGTAAAATTTATCTTGAGTGTGTGTCACAGTTTATGACTATTTTTTTGTCCAGACAGTCTCATTGATTCACTGATAGGTATCATATGGGACAGAGGAGCTATAGCATATCCACTAAGAGCATCTGTGAACTTCTCATTGTTGTTTTCATTCTGATAGCTTTTACTCCTTTGGGCTCATTCTAGGTGACAATAACAGCTGGCTTTTATTGAATGCTTACATTATTCCAGGCACTTTGCCAAGCCCTTTCCATGAATTATCTCATTTAATCCTCACTTCAATCTTATGAATCCCTATTGAACAGATAAGAAAACTGATACCTTAGGATTTATAACTTAGCAAAGGCCCCACCAGCTGTCAGAGACAGAGCCAGTTATGTCAAAGCAGTTGACTTCCAGACCACTCTTTAACTGCGGTGTCATATGGCTTATGGCTGTCTTGAAAAGTTGGGATAATATGACCCTGTAACAATCTGTCCTCAAAGCTTTTCTCTCCTCTCCTTTCCAACCCAGATTCATCCCACTCCACCCCAGTTCTCTCAATTTGTCATCTTGTCCTTTCTCCTTCCCCTTCTGGCTTCCTTTTTCCATCTTCTGATACTCATTCTGAAGAGCTGTTTCTCCCTCGCCCCCACTTCTCATCTCTGGAAGAGTGGATGATGAATTAAATCATGCTATGACATTTGGGATAGGTGCATGCTTACCAAGTGAGTGTTTAAAAAGTTGATGCAAACTAGCTCAGGGCTCAGCAAACTACACCTACTAGCCAGATCCTATTTTGGTAAATAAAGAAGTTATACAAGAATACAGCCCTGCCCCTTTGTGTATTTATTATTCATGGCTACTCTGGTAGTTACAACAGCGATAACATGGACCACAAAGACTATTTGCTGTCTGGGCCTTACAGAGAAACTCCACCCACCCCTGAGTTACCTCATGCAGAGGCTCTAGTCAGAACTAGGTGCACAGGCACTCAAGAAATGCCAATTGCCTCTTCCGCAGGTTTCAGGTAGTGAATTCTGGGCAGACATTCTGAAATCACCTCACGTGGGTCACTCCTGCCTCTGCTCATTCATTGTGGGCATGGAAGCTGCAATCCTTGCTGAATATTCATTTTGGCAAGTGAAAGAGCAACAAGTGTGAGTGTAAGAGTGCAAGTATGTGTGTTGAGTGTGTGTGTGTATGCATTGGGAGGTGGGAACCTGGGGGCTGAGAGTTAAATCAGAGAAACAGAGGAATGTGTTATTAATTTCGCAGAGAGTATTTCCTGGTATGCAGCCAGAAGGGAAGCCCCAGCTGGGGTGGGAGCACCCCAGGTTTGGGAGTATCATCTCTGTGCCTGGAGCGGTAGGCTGGACTGCAGGAGTGATGCCACAGGCACAGGACAGATCTGTCTCCTGACAGCTGTTTCCTTCACCAGATAAAAGAAGAGACGGAATGTCTCATTCAAAATATGTTTAAAATATCAAAAACTGAGATTAGTCTTGAAGTACCTCGAGTTACCTGGAGGGTTTACTTCTTTACTATACTTTTTCTAAGGACCATTTTTCATCATGCAATTTTTGTTTTCCACTGGTTAATGGCCAGGGTGATGTGGGGTTGTTGGAGACACAATCAAATGGGTAGGCTGCAAAGATACTGCTTCTGGATTCATTCCAGAAACCCACTAAATGCAGCTGTTATTCCTCTATGAGTTCCACTTTCTTTAATTTGGGGGAAGAAGGGGTCTTGCATTTAGAGATAACTCCCTGCCTCCCCCTCCCCCCGAAACTGTATTTCTCTTCCTAGGGACACCCAGGTATTGGGATCTAATATTTTCTCCTAAAGTACTTAGAAAGGTCTTACCTCTTAATAGGTCCCATATGACTTGAAATCTCACATTGTACCTATTAGCGCTCTAAATAAGATCAAGCCTCTGTAAGTTCGTACAGTGATGGAGATGGAAGTTAATAAGAATTTGATCCTGTTGTCTTAGCTTGGCTTCCTTAGAAGGCAGGCTTGTGAACAACCCAGGCTGGGAGCAAGGCCTGAGGGGAGTGAGGCGGGAAGGAGGTGGGGTGAGGGTGGTTGTAGAGCCAGCCTCTCTGAGATAGACTGCTTCATCTCACGAG
The DNA here is from genome assembly GCA_030015415.1 of Cynopterus sphinx. NCBI lineage: Eukaryota > Metazoa > Chordata > Mammalia > Chiroptera > Pteropodidae > Cynopterus > Cynopterus sphinx. Next base: position 91,886,667 of record CM057384.1, on the reverse strand, counting down.
ACTATTTTCCTAGTCATAGATGTGGCCATTTTGTCAGCACCCTGCCCATGTCCCTTAGTACTTCCTGTTTTCATGATAGCATCTTCTGTAGGTCTTTGCTTGAGGCTCTCTGTGGCGGCAGGAGCATGCCTGGTCTGTATACCAGAGAGTTCACATCCCTGGGAGTTGAGAGTTGGTGGCTAAATACTCCAGTGTCACTTGATTGTATGAGCCAGCTATGAAACCTGTGCTGTGCTTCTGGTGGCACAGAACCCCATTATCCACTGCAACAACTTCTTATTCCCACACCCTTTGTTGGCTTTCTTCTGCTCCCTGTCACTCCCCCACTTCCTTATCATCTCTTCCTTTGATCATCTCTAAATTCTTATCTCAGCATCGCTTCTGGGAGAACACAACTGAAGACAACACAGAGGCTCTCAAGAAGGTGAGAGGTTCACTTACAGGCACGCAGTGGGGGCTGCCGTACCTCACCTGTGTAGCTGCTCCAGAAGCCAGGGAAGGCTGAGAGGATCTGAGGTGGTGTGTGTAGGTGTCTGATGGGTGTCTGCTACACCTGGCAAGAGGGATTACAGTTCCCTGTTTTTAAGCAGGCCCTGAGGAAGTATTTACCTTGTGCAGAGACCGTGCTGAGCACTACATGTGGATCAATGCATTTACGCCTCACCATTGAGAAGCAGGAACTATTTTACAAATGAGAAATCTGAAGCTCAGAATAATGAAGTAACCTGCCTACAGTAATACAAAAAAAAAAGGACAGAAGCAGAACTTGAACCCAAGGCAATCTACATCCAGAGCCTGTGCCTATTAGTTAATGATTCACGTTGGTGCATCTTAACCTTTACTATTTGTAGGTTTACCATGACTCAATTTAATTTTAGGGGACAGAACCTTTCAAGCATCCTGTTCCATCGATTTTTACCTGACTCAGTTTCTTAGTTGAGTATGTGAGTGTGACAGTGTGAGTGTTAGAGTGTGAGTGTGTGTGTTGAGTGTGTGTGTGATGCACTGGGTGGTGAACGCCTGGGAGCTGGGAGTTAAATTATAGAGACCCATTTCCCTGAAGTATTTCCAAAGAAATAACCTCCTACCCTTTGTAATCAAAGTAGAAGCTGGGTCTGAATCTTACATCCGGGTTTGGGTCCTTTTCCAGGACCACAGGCTGTTTCTAAATTAGACTCTAACTTACTGGCCATCAAATAACACAAAGCAAAACAACTTCTTGATGAGTTAAGTGTAAATGAGTCAGAGGCAGAGAGATTAAATTTTCCCTCAAATACACATGGGTTAAAAAAATTATAGTCTCCTGAGAGGCTGGCCCCTGAGGATTGAGTTTTTGCCAAGTCAGCACATTGAAGAAAGTCTGTGACTCTGCCAAATCCCAAGCACCACTGGTTGCCTTGGCTTAGCTTCTTGCTGGACCCAACAGGAATCTATCTTTCTAAATCCTTGCTGTCTGTCAGAACTGAAAGCCCATTTCTGGGCAAATGCTTCATTGTGATAATTTGCACTACCTCCTTGCAGACTCAGAGACTTTTCATTTTTTACATTAATTCTTATGATGTATTTCAACTAGTTTCTTTTCCTCCTCTGTCTCTCTCCTGCCTGTCCACCATCTCTCTGCTGACAGATTCAAAACAGGAGCTGCAACAAGACTTTCTTTCCTGGAGTCTAGCCCCAAACCTCTCTCTGCTTCTGGCAGTATATTTCTTACAGATGCAGAGCAGGCAGGAGAAATAACAGCATCATAGAAAATGGAAGCAAATATAGACTGTGCATCATTGTTTCTTCTGTCCATGTCCCTTTGGGTTACAGTAAAATCATATTTGGGGACAATTTTTTGCTCATTTACTTAAACAAAGAAATCACTGTGAATAGCATTGCTCCTCCAATTACACTTTTAAGAACACAACAATCAGAGAAGGATTAGAGGATCTGGAATATCTAGATACTTCCCATCCCAAGGTTTGGGGTAAAAATGTGCCCCCCATTGAGAGTGGCTATAAAAGTGCAGGTGCAGGAGGGCCATCGAGGTATCTCCAAATATCGGTGGCAGAAGGCAGTGGGATAACATTTATAAGGGAAACACAGATTGGTTGATGTGAAAACTGAGCACATCCAAGACAAGCTTGCTTGGATTTGCTCAACTGCAGGCAATTCTAGTTCCAAGGTGGGTGAAATGAACAATCCAGAGCCAGGAAAATAAATCTCTTCTCTTTGCATGTTAATACCAGTGGATACTGTTTCCTAAAACTGAGCCACTGACTCCTTCATCTGCTGTGGGCTTTAATGAGCACTCAGAGTATAGTGGTCTCTCTCAAGCTTTCTTTAGAGGATCCAGACGATGCTTCAGCACTGCACTGGAAGAAAGAACTATGTCATCCCCACCTGCAACATTCCAGGGGCTTGTCCATTAGGGCAGTTTTTGTTCTATGGATCCCAGGAGGCAGTTGGAACTGAATGTGGAACAGAGTCCAGAGAACATGCACATCAACCTGTCAAATGTTCTGCTGGGCTGGTGGCATACGCTGGTGTAGAATTGGGCCCATTTAATGGCCTGTATACAGCTCATGAAAGGATTCTAAAGTGCAGCCTGCTCTGACACTGAGCTAGCTGCATGCGTGGAAGCCTTAAGAAAGTTGAACAGCAGATGGAAAACTCCATCGAACCTTTTATTGGCCATATGTCACTTTTGAGTGTTGGCCAACAAACTAAATTTGCAGCTAATATATAATGATTTAAACAGCAAAAAGAGCAGCTGCACTTTGATTTCTGATGCCTTTCCTCCAGGCTTCACCAGCTTGCTGGTTTCTTGAGCTGCTTTATTTAACCTTGTGTGTCTCTCCAAACATTCACTAGGTGGCACCACCTTCGGAGCTACATCCGGCTTAGTTGGTGATCTCTGCCTTTTCTTCCTCTCGGCCTGAGTTTTCTACTTCTTTGTGATTATTATTATTATTATTATTATTTTAATTGTTAAGAAAATCCAAAAAGCACAAGGTTTGAGTAGTTTTATACTTCTGCCTGCTCAGCTCTTTCTCTTTTTTTCAAATCCCTCTTGGACACGGGGCCGCATGAGTTCTCTTTTGGGGTGCTTGGGCTGGAACTTCTGCTCAGCCTGCAGGGCTCGGCCTTGGAGTAGACTGTGGGAAGGCAGCTCATTCTGATTTATGAAGACATGATCTGGGATGGTGCTCCTCTGGAAAAATTCAGCCCTCTTACTGTCAGAATCTTCTAGAAGAAAATGATTGATATCAAGAATAAAGAGAACAGGACACTTCTTGGCTTTCTAGTCTCTTTCTGGCTCTTCTATCCAATGCATTTGGAATGCCAAGTCTCTACTCCCAGCTGCCATGCACATGCTAGCTGGCTTAGTGCTGGAAGCCTGTTGAAGAAGAGACTCCTTGTTACAAAGTAAGAGTTACATAGTTGTTTCTTTCCTAGAAACTGTCAGGAAAGAAGTGGGAGAACAATATGAATTTAAACTTGCACTCTTGCCAACCACTAACTCAATAACTCAATTTAGAAATATATGATTGCTGAAGTTGTGCAATCATAAAATGGCTCTGTAGTTGTAGCTCTAACAAACTCCAACTCAGGTCTCTGTATATTAATTCCTGCAAACTCAGCCACCTCTCTAATGTTATTCAAAAGACTTTGAACAGCATTGCGAATAAAAATTATAACAGAAAACATCAAACTCAGTGATTTCTATAACATCTGGAGCAAAGCACATCACATGGGGAGTAAAATTCACATTCATCATGGGTATTTGGGTTTGTTTTCTGTTTTTACAAAGAGAGGAAATAAGAAATATATTTCCTGTAAGGATTTTTCGTTATCTCTTCCTGTGCTAACCTGGACACCTCACAGAAGAATTATAGCCATGGTTTCTGTATTTATAGGAGTTGGTTCTCTTTATAGATCTGATTAAGATTTTGTCTTGTAGCAACTTCACTTTGGGGAATTTATCCTTCAGATAGAACTGCTATAAAATGTGTACACGATTAACCATGCTGACATTATTTTATGAAAGCAGGATACTGGAAACAACCCAAATGTTCATCAATAGAGAACAGACTAAATTATAATATATTGTCACACCAGAATGCAGCTGTATAAAATAACCAAGGTGCTCTCTGCACACAGAAATGGACAGAGCTCCAGGACATTTATTAGTAAGTCGGGTACAGAACACAGTATGATGCATTACACTTTCATCCATGTAGTACTTTTATACACATAAAGACACTTTGGAAGGCTACATAAGAAAGTAGGCTGATGAGACAGCAAGAAGAGGTCCTATAGGAAGAAAGAAACCACTATTTCTTAACCTCTTGGAATCTGGATTTGTATCCACTGTTCTGAAGGAACTTTTCTTTACTGGTTCATGTATAATGTCCTACATGCCAAACTCTCGCCTGCCTTGATGTCACTGTCCTCATTCACCATACTCTCCTCTGGAATGGGGTAACTCTAGTGCAGTACAATCAGAATTTGTGTTTGAGAATGTCACTTAAACTTTATGACCCTCAGCAGATAAGGGGAGAAGGAAGACATGTTTCTGATTTCCTACTATCTTTGCAGAAATATCTCTTTTGATCATTAAAATGGCCCTATGAGATAGGTACTATTTTACAGATGAGGAAATTGGGGCTCAGAGAGCTTAACTGACTTACCCTTAAGCTTAGGTAATGGGATCAAGACTTGAACCTGAGATGACTAGTCTCATGTAAATTTATGAGAGCGTGTTGTGAATGAGAAATACAGCAGTGTCAGTCACTTCTTTTTTTCTCTGCTCACTGACTTTCCGCCAGACAATTTCTTCCACTACTCTGGCTGCTCATTTCCTGACTCCTTTACTGGCTCTTCTTCACCTCAAACAAGATCATCTTTAAGGTCTTGCCCTCGCCCTCCTCCCTCCAGCTAACCGAGTTCCCCTCACCCCCAGCACGCCTCTCTGGAAGATTTTGACTCTCACTCTAAATGTTTACCTTTCAATTATTTTCACTAAATGATGGACATTTCCACTTAGACATCTTGCTGGAACGCGAGGAGCCAATATTTCCCAAATCAAAGATATCGTCTTTCTGCTCACAATCTTGTTCTTCTTTTTGTTTCCCTTTTCTGATTATATTATGCCCTAAACTTCCCCTCCCTTGACCCCAAAACCTTAGAGAAGGCTTTGATTCCTTTTTTTCTCCCTTGCTCCCAGTTTTCAGTAAGCAAAACTTCTGCTCCTTTGACTTCTACGGCTTTCATACAACTCAGTCGCTCATATCTTTCCTGAGAGTGCTCTCTTAACTGACCACCCCATGTAAAGCTTAGTTCTTCTCATTATGTGGCAAATAGCCTTTATACAATATGGCACACATACTAAGGTCTATGTGAGGAAAACCTTCAAAGGACATGCACACAAAGATTTCATAAATAAAAGACCAGGAGCACAAGTTATTATAAAGCTGCTAATTCTCCCTAAATTTTCTATAAATGTAATTTATAAATGTATTAGATTTAATTTATAAATGTAATTTATAAATTTCAGGGACTCACTGAAAATGCCAACAAGGCTTTTCATGTTTTTCTGACAAGCGGATTTGAAAGTTTTTATGAAAAAATAATTATGCTAGAATATTCCAGGAAAATTCTGAAAAGGAGAAATAAAGAGATAACTAATCTTAAAAGATATTAAAATTATTATAAATTCATAGTAATTGCTATAGGTTAATCTCTGTGCATGAGTAAACAAACAGTTCAATAGACATAACAGAATCAGAAACTGGCCTCAATACTTTTATGAGGATTTAACATTTGATAAAGGTTGCATATCTTATCAGTGGGGAAAACATTTACAATTCAATAAATGGTGTTGGGACAATTCAGTGGCCATCTGGAAAATAATAAAGTTGTATTTCTCCTAACCTCTTTATACCAGATTAAGTGCCAGATGGACTATCAACATGAAAATTAAACTATCAAGTTTCTAGGAAAAAATAGAAAAAAAATTTTTTAATGATCTTAGAGTAGAGAAGAACTTTCTGAACATGACAAAATTCAGGAGCCATAAAAGAAGAGATTGCTGCATCTGTCTCTAAAAATCAAATGTTTTTGCATGGTAGGGAACAAAGTCAAAGACAAAACATAAACAGAAAAAATATAACAAACATGTCAAAAGGCTAAATTTGTTTAAATATAAGGTACTTCCACAAATTAATAAGAAAAACATCAACACTCTAGTAGAGAAATTGGCAAAGGACATGAACAGATACAGCGGTTCCCTCTTGTCTCAGACGACACATTTCAAGATCCCCAGTGGATGCCTGAATTTGTAGATGGTACCAAACTTTCACCTTTTCACTTAAAAGAAGCACTTTACACACCTCTTTGTCCTATCTGAATTGCCAGCATCATTACTGTTGCATTTTGGGACCATTATTAAGTAGAATAAGGGTGACCTGAACATAAGCACTGCAGTACCATGACAGTCAATCTGATAACCAAGAAGCTCCTAAGTGACTAAGGGGCAGAGAGCATATATACAAGGTGGAAACACTGGACAGAGGGATGATTCACACCCTGGGTGGGAGAGAGACAGCTCACAGTTTCATTACACTACTCAAAAAGTTGTGTATTAAAACTTATACATTGTTTATTTCTGAAATTTTCCAAAGAATATTTTCAGATTGCAGTGACCATGGGTAACTAAAACTGCGGAAAACTGAAACTATGGATAAAGGGGACTACTGTAACTCACAAAAGGAAATACAACTAGTAATAAGATAGTTGAAAAGATGCCTATTTTCTCATGCAATAAGTAATGTAAATTAAAATTGCCCTTTCCCATCAAATATCCAAAGTTTCTTAAAAATTTTGACAACCTATTTTTGACCATGGAATATAGAATTTATACATATTTAAGGAATGTAAATTGATACTACCTCTAAAATGGGCAGTTTCAGAAAATTTATCAAAATTTAAAATGTGCTTGCTTTTCCACATATCAATTTCATGTTTAAGAATTTCTACTACAATTATATTTAAGCGTGTGCTTCAAGCAATATATAAGGATATTCCAAGCTTCACTGAGTATAATATCATTTCTACTATCTCAAAAAAGAAATGAAAAAATAATAAAATATGAAGACTGCCACGTTCCCCTCTACTTAAGTCCCTCTGATTGTTTCCCATCAGCTGTTGACATTTTTGTGCTCTGGCCCAGCCTACCTTTTCTGTCTTGCATCTTGCTTCTCTCTATTCTCCCTCTATTTGGCCAAATGAGCACCTTGTTTGCCCTGCACACTCCCACCTGCTCTCTTTGTGCTGATCTTGTGGCCTGCTGTGCACTTTCCCCAGCCTCTCCCCTGTTCCTAATTCAAGTGAATCCTAACTCTCTTTTATGACCTGACACATACACTACCTCTTTCAGATAACACCTTTGAACTATTACCTCTTCCCTAAATTGATAATCTCTACCTGCTCTGACTTTTGACATGACCCTTTGGCCACAGCAATTTGGGCAGTCTCTCAAATAATAGTGATATTTTGATGTTCTCCCTTTGATGCAACTGCTTAATCTAGGGACACTTTGGTATGACCTATGTAAAACACCATTAACTTACGTTTTCCCAATGTATTTTTATTATTTGTTTCTGATCACATACTCAAAAAGCAGAAAATCTCGACTCACTCCTGTGGTGTGTGTGTGTGTGTGTGTGTGTGTGTGTGTGTGTGTGTGTGTGTAACAAATAAAATAAGGGAAAAATCAATTTCCCAAAGTAGATTCCTGAGTCAAAGAATATACATATAAATTTTGACATATATTGCCAAACTCCCCTGTGGAAAGATTCATAATTCTTTCAACAACATTTATTGAGATCCTACAATATGCCAAGTATTGTGTACTAGGCACTTCGGAACAGTGGTGAGCAACACCAGATGTGGTCCCAGCCCTTGTAGAGTATGGTATAATTGCTACTAAGAAAAAATCCATAGCGTTGTTAGAGAGTGCAACAGAGAGGATTTGGCCTGGTTGGAAAGTTTAAAACTGACTGCCTGGAGGAAGTGACATTTTAGATAAAGCCTGAAGGATAAGTAGGAGTTACCTTGGACTATTAGGGATGTGAGAGCTCTTCAGCCACAGCTTGTGAAATGTGGCAGCACAATTGAAGAAGGCTGTGCAGCTGGAGTGGAAAGTGAGGGGGAGCACAGTGCAAGATAAGGCTGAAGATATGGGTAGAGAGCATGCCACAGATAGATTTGGAGGTCTTGTGAAAGATTTTTTTTTCCTGGCATCAGGGAGAGGTATAAGCAGGATTTAGTGATCATATTTGTGTTTTGTAAAGATAACCTTGGCTAATAAACATAGGCAAAAATGAATGCAGATTGACAATTTAAGAGATTATTTTAGTAGTCAAAGCTAATCTGAACTAGTAGCTTAAACTAGTCTGCATTATAGACAATACTTGCACGATAATCAAGGCATAAACGTAGGAAAGTGGATGATTTTATAATTTACCAATTAAAACCACTTTCTCAAGTGATATCACTGATTGTTTTTGTCTTCCTTAATCCAAGGTGTGTGTATATTAAGTATTTTATATAATATGTATTATGTGTATAATTTTCTTTTGATTATTAGTGATGTTGGACATCCTTTTTTAGTTCATTTGGCATATTCATTCTTTTTCTTTTAATTATCTGTACATTCCCTTTATCTACTTAGTTTTTGGGGTATATGTCCTTCTTCTGTTCCATTAAATGTCTTCATCATCTCCCCTGGTCAATGACAGTTTCTCAAATGTATGTATTTTTATTAATGATTTGAATAAACTGTTATTCTGTTGAATCAGGGCAGAGCTTAGTAAGAATTCAAGTACAAAGTCAAGGCAAACATAAAACAACTTTAAAAAAGCAAGTGATACATCTGTGGCCATGCTACCCTGAGCAAGTCCGATCCCATCTGATCTCAGAAGCTAGCTAAGCAGGGTTGGACTTGGATAGTACTTGGATGGGAGACCACCTAGAAAGACCAGGACCTGTAGGCATAAATAATAATAATAATAAAAATAAAGGATTGTAAACTGACAAGGTCCTTGTAATCTATGAGGTCAACCAAGGGTTGCTTCACCTAAAAAAAAAAAAAAAAAAAAAGCAAATGACAGCTTGTGATATAGGTTGCAAGTATTTTCCAAGGTTTTTAAATCCTTAGTTTAAGTTTGTGTGTTTGTGTGTATGTGTGTTTATTTGTGATACCATAGTAAATCAATCAATCTTTTCCTTTATTATTTCTGGCTTTGATATAATGCTTTAGAGTCACTCCAGCACAATGGATAGAACCATTAATGTGAGTTATCTTCTATTACTTTTACAACCATATACTTCCAGGGTATATCAAGTAAGATTCAAAACAGATATCCTCACCCATTTCTTATTCTCCCTGCCTTCAACTTCACCAGATGGTGCAATAAAAATCAGTAGTGAGGTGGTGCTTATGATAGAGAATCAGCAATGTCAAAAGAGTGTCACAATGTCTTGTTCTGCTCTGAACTGCTCTGACTTTGTACTTAACTTGGGTCCTGACCAAAGCTTTCCTTATATCGATGCTATTCTCTCATTGTCTCACACATACTGTTAGATCATCATGAGGTCCTTGAGGGCAGAAATCACATTTATCTCATTTTGTGTAATACACATGTAGTCTCTCCAACATAGTTTTTAATGCAGCTATTTCCATGAAGAAAGCTCAAATTCTAAACACAATGATGAAAATGCTGATTTTCTCAAAAGTTTTGTGAGGTATTTATTAGATACAAGGGTGCACCATAAATCATATAGAATGGTAATCAAATTTCTACATCAGACAGCATTTTTGTTCACTTTCTCTTCTCTACAACTTTTCTCCAATGAGAGTAAAAATTTTACTCAACAAAATAAAACTTTTTGAGTTAGTCTAATGAAGATGACTATCTTTCTCTGAATTTCGCTTAAGGGTTTTAGTTCATTTTATCATGGCTATATCTCTTGACATTTTTATCAGAAAACTTGAGCTTGACACAAGAGTCAATATGTGCTATGGGAATTAATGAACTGGGTGACTGTGCTGTTCTTTTATTGGCCTTATACAGTGACTTAGTTGGTATCTAGGAGGTAGAAAAAACTTTATTTTTCTAATTTCTCCTTGTTTTTATAGAGTCAGTTCTCTCTTGGAAACCCACCATAATTTTATGGGCTATCAGGTCAAGTTAATTATAATAAGGATCCATCTTAAATTCTTACCAAGGAGCTTAGTTACTGAAGCAGCATTTTCTTAAGTGGTCCCTTAGCACAGACCCAGAGGACAGTGTTATTGCCAAATGAACAGATGGTCTAGGTGAGTGGAAAATATGGGTATCACCTGTCTGTCCTGGGTGGCCTGCCAGAAGCAAATCCAATTGGGATAAAGCCTTTGGGCTAGAAGCCAACAGCTTCCAAATGAGAAGTTTTATCTCTTCCCTGAAGAGTGGGAAGAAAGGAGGTGAGAGGCTAATGCAATACTGAACAAAGCAGATGTGAATAATTTTGGTCCTGAAGAGCAGGAACAAACCAAACTAGAGGGGGTTGGAGAGTAGCTGCTTAGCTTCAGGTCACCTGATGCCTCACCCAGGGCTAGGTTAGGAGCTGAGCCATGAGACATTTGAATATCAGTTGAGGGCCAGGGCACAAGTTGGAGTCAAGTTCAAGTAAGGTATTGACGTCCTAAAACTTAAATTCTGCCCCGGTGGGATTATTTCCTCTCTTTCCCTCCTCTTTCATTTATTTTTTAATGGCTTCACCCTACTTCCTAGAGTAGTCTCAGTCTTAATTTACCTGAAAGGAGTTTGCATTACTTGAACTTATCTCTTATTGGTGATGTGATCCCTAGAGAAATCACTTTCTCCCTTTTAGCCTCAGTTTCCACATCGGAAAAAAATAGAAGGAAGATAATGAGCTAATTTGGGAAGAGCTGCCAGCACAGCCCCTGGTACATAGTAGGTGTTCCTGTGGTTCACCTTACGAGAGTTAAGGCTGTTTCCAGCTGTCAAGACACCTGAGATTTCCTCATTCTCTTAAGGCCTTTGGAGGGAAGATGCCTGGAGCAGCAAGGATAGTAGGAGTCTTGCTCTTTCCTGATGCCTTGCCACATTAAAGTTCTCAGCATTTAGATTTCTTGTCTATTTTGAAAGGCTCCCTGGTATCTCCTCAAATGCCAAGCCCGTGAGTTATAGCTTCTGCTGACCTCTCTGCAGGGTAGGACAATGGCTGGTGACAGCTGCGGGGACCATGGTAAAAAGCCAGCAGAATCAAAGCTGCAGCTGGGTTAATGACACCGTGCCACTGGGGTGGCTGTCTTGAGTATTATAAAAAGAAAGAAAGAAAGAAAAACAAGAAAAAAATCCCAAGCCCCAAAACAAAGACAGATGTTTTAACTTAGGAAAAGAGCATTAAGAGAGCAGTTTTGAAATTTGTTTTCCTAACAGCAAATACTTAGTTTAAAATAAACTGAAAAGACATTTATATTTACATCAAAATTAACCCAAAAAGATAAGTTAAAACCAAATCCTCTCTACTCCTCCATTTCTTTCTTCATTTCCTGTCCCATCCTTCAACACAATGAATGTCCTTTCTCTTAATTATTCCATGGAACTCAGGTAGGCTGGAACCAGTGCTATGGTGGGTGTAACCTGTAAATAGAAATTATGGAAATTCAACTCCTCAACTTGTTCTGCTAGGTGTACTTGAATCTGACCGAGGTAGACTCAGTTAATTTAAATGTGAATTTAGAGTGCTTATGACATAAAGGGAGAACAAATATCACCAGCGTTTATGGACTAATGGAAGGAGCCCAAGGCTGAGATTCAGGAGACATGGGTTATAGTTCTGAGTTGGCTCCTAATTAATGTCTGACTTTGGGAACATATCTCAACTTCCTGGGAACTTCATTCTCTACTGTTTCTTTTTTGTTTAACATTCAAAGTCTGTGCCCTGGGCAGAGCTGCTGTTTACAGTTGTGGAGGTTAGAAGCTCATTCTGTGGACAAGTTGGGGTTGAAATACAGCCTCTGTTCCCCTTGCCATTACTCTGTCTTCCCAGAATTGGGTACTTGCTGAGGCCCTGATGATGGGCCTGGCCAAAGGCCCTACCTAAAGGAGGGCAGAGATGTTGAAAGGGGAGGCATATTTAAGGAACTGGGACCTGAAAACCCAATGATGTGTCTATGCTTGCAGGATGGTCAAAAATGACCAAGGGACAGGAGAAGTCTGTAGGAGACAATATGGAACAGTTTAGTAGAGGGAAGAGATGGTTGAGAGTCTAGGGTGGGGAAGACTGGGGAAAAGTCTGCAGAAGGCAGGAGGAGGATCCCTTCTCTGAATGTCAGAGTGATTTGAAATGCAGACCAGTCTTAGTGCAATGATAAGATGCTGAGAAACCAGACAGGGAGGACGGTGCATTCCCAACAGCCTACACAATTAGTATAGACGCTGTGTTAGGACTGGGTGCACAAATATTGGAGGCTCTGGTTCTTGGGGGTGGGATAAGAACAAGAACATGAAAATGAAACAGACTCAAAGCCTATGCTTTTAGGTAATTGAGAGCTGTGGTTTATTATGTAGCTGAACAGGGTTTGTCCCTTAGAGAGCCTACGTCCTGTAGTAAAGTACAGTTGCTTTGTCCCTGACTGAGCCTGACAGACTAGTCAGCCTCAGGTTGTGTTCTGAAGTCCTAAGGTGGAGAGATGCAGAAGACAAAGAACAGAGAAGAGGAAGGCTCAGATGGTATTAAATTTTATTAAAAATATGACCTTATACTAGGGATACCCTAAACCTGGTTTGTCTTGAGCAGTAAGATGTATTGTGACCTGGAAGACTAGGCCAGGAAATGTGAATAATTTTTTTTTTAAGTGACCACAGAGAATGAGGTTGCCAAGAGATTGTTAAATCCTAGACCTTCTTAGGAGTCTTCAGAAGGGGCAAAACTAGGTTCCTGGATGTCCAAAATGAAGGTTTGGGGCAAAGTAAAAAGAAAAAGAAGAAACCTCTTCCCAAGATACGTTCAGATCTGTGGGACCTGGGAAAAGTGGGAGAAATTATATTTGGAGAATCTGGGGGAGTGAATCAGTAGCTTCTAGTGAAAGTACTGTGGAGAGTGTGTATCTGACTTGGAACGGGGATGGCAGAGACAGTTGTCTGCACTTGGAGCTCAGCCATGAAGGCTTGATTTTGTTCCATGGGACAAAAGAAGAGGCCAGCAGAAGTTGGGACCCACAGCTACCTGACTTCCATGCTGGGCTGGGCCAAGCATGATGTGGGCGCTGATGAAAACCCGTATTATGACTGTCAGTCCAGAGCGGACATTGTGGACTCTCCCAAGATGTGTAAAGAGGTTTTCTTGTTTGCTGTGTGAGCTGAGAGCCCACCTGGGTAGCAGAGGGGCAGGGAGGGGGAAGGGAAGGTGCTGAAATATCAGAGAAGAATGTAGAGCTGGTCAGCAACCCTGTTTTATCACCTGTCCGGAGTCTGAGGAAGGCAAGAGGAGCAGACACGAGGAGCCAACACTCCATGCGTTAGATGAGCGAGGCGGTGAGTGCTAGCCCTTCCCCAGGTGCGGACCTTCTTACCAAATGGGCCCCTTGTTCTTAAAGGTTCTACTTAATTCTCTGAGACTGAGACAAACCTCATGCTTCTCTACAGAATTACCCTCAACTCAGTCTTCATAAAACTCCAAAGCCTCATCCATAGTCGTGTCATCACAGCAGAGGGGCCCCGATCACCCTGTGCCTAGTGTGTCAGCCCTGCAGCCCCTGCAGGCCACACAATTCCCCATTATGTTGCTGCTACCTCAGCACCCAGCACTCATACACACTACCCGTAATCCTGACATCATTTTCTTATTTAGCAGGTGAGAAATCCAGAGTTCAGGAGATAAGTGGCCTGCCCAAGGTCACAGGGCTGGCAGTCAAGCTGACTGTTTTTCCCACTCTGCCTCGTCACCCAAATTAAGTCTATCTCCATACTCGCTCCCTGAATTGCCCTCATTTCTGCAAACTCCTGTATTGTTGTTTCACAAAAGAGAATTATGTTTCTTGTAGTTAATTCTAATACTTTCATGGACTGGTCCCTGGAATAGACACACTCACGAGAACTCACCCTTGGCAAACATTGTCAAATTAAGATTTGTAGGCCAAAAAAGAAAATCAGATAAAAAACAGTCTTATGTTTCTTTCTTTAAATCTATCATAAAACCAAAATCTCCAGTGGACCATAAATCTCTCCACGAGAATCATTAGGTTAAAAATAAACTTTAAAAATTGACTGGCAATCAACAATAACAGAAAACTTAAAACCGTCAGACTGGAGCAGTGATTATCTTATCGATCTGAAGAATTAAAGCAAAGAGAGAAAACTGGGGGATAGATGGTGATGAATGATTGATGCCCTTTGTCTGGGAACTTTGAGGCACAATGGGAGGTTAAGTTTTAGGACACCAGGAGGAGGTTACTTTCTCTCTACCCTTACCATAAAGAAGTTGGTTTCAACCGACTATATCCTAAAGCAGTATTACCAGCACCTTCTAATGTGGCCATAAGATAAAATCAAATGAAAGTGCTTTGTAAACCTTAAAAGGTGTTGCAAAAGCAAGCGGACGCTTTAGTTCTGGAGGCCAGGCTTTAGATCTTCACCACTGTTGCATCTTCAGAGACCCTGGGCTCAGTCAATATTTGTTGAATGAATGAGTCAAATATTTTACAGATAATATCCTTCTGATAAGACTCCTTCTGATTATATTCAAAGACGGCAGGTTGGCAGGGAACAGGGGACAAGGATGCTCATTTTCCTTTTATTTTTGACTTCATAACTGTCCTCAGGGACTCTGTTATATCCTATTCTGCTTGGAGGAAATCTTATAGAAAAGGAGCCTTTTTACTGAGAAAGAGAACAGAGGAGATGACATGGAAGTTGTGCAGCATAAATGAGTTGCTTTTGATATTCACTGAAACTATTTGTGTTGAGACTTAGGGGCAATGTTCTGTCACCTTGTCTGCAAAGTGTGCCCTGTTATGGACTTGGCTGCTTGGACATTTTCTTCTCTCTGTGGAGCAGGGTACTGTCATAGCTTTGAGGCACCGGATCTCAGCTGTGTACTTGGGGCTCCCAAAGCCTCCTTCTAGGGTCATGGTGGAGCAAGTCTTTCCTCTGCTGCCGGGGTTCTGCAAGGATTCTCGGTCTTATGAAGCAGCAAGCTCTTGCCCCTGCTGGCCTGGCTTCCTGCAAAGAGTGTACAGGAAAAGTGTGGCCCCCCACTAAGGCTCCTTGCCTTCTTGAGCTGTAGGAACATGTATCCTGAGACACTGCCCAACACTTCAAGGAGCTCTGATGAAAGGAGCTGATAAGTCCAATGATTAGGTTTCCCTCAGGGCTTCTGTGTGATGGAGTTTTCACCCAAACTCTGGGATAACTCCAGCCAAGTTATCAGTTTCATTTTTAGGAGCCCTTGAACAGATCTGACCTGGTCATCAGAACTATTTTGAGAAATGGCTCCATATCTTAGCAGTTCCCAGGAAGCATGAGTCATTTGGCCAAAGATTTGGGAATTCCAAGAAATTGTTTAAAATAAATTCAATAACTCCTTGAAGCCACTCTGGAACAAGGTGAGGTTATAAATACAGAAAATAATCATAATAAAGAATTGATGGTCAGTTTTGAGGGACCAGGGGAGAGTGAAAATTTCCCACAAGGCCTGCCTTTGCCCTAAGAAGAATTGATCATGAAGGACTCTGTCTGTTTCATTCTGTTGTGTTGCCTGATTAAGTAGACATTGCCTTCTCCATAGCTAGAACACTACTTTCCTTTTTCTGTTTTCTCATCCCTCCCTGGACGTGGAGAGGCAAGCAACCAACACTCAAAGGAACAACGCCAAAAACTACAAAACATTAATGGAATATTCATTCCAAATGAGATTTTTAAAGAGGCACTTTAAATGCAGCAAAGACCTAAGCATGAGCACCAGTGTTCCTGTAAGCAGAAAATAAAACCTACAAATAAAGTTTTGGTGGAAGGTGTACATTTTATTTCATTAATATTAATACTCCACATTCATATATGCAATGGCGGAGAACTTCATGAGACAATTTTGTCCTTAGAAAACAAATACCATCCTCACACCAGCCTAATAAACATTCAAAACATCATCTACACTGGGCACAGGTGTCCTGCAATTGCTGCCAGTGCTGATGTGTGTGTAGTGTGCTAGAGTTTGGATGTCATCATCATTTGTGTTCATCTTTGCTTCGCATATGGTGCTGGAATAAAATGGGCCAGTTTGTCCTGCCTCTATGTTGCAGGGGACAGGGCCTGCAGAATTTTCCTGGTAATAGACCTGTCTTCCAGCTTACCATATTTGTGGTTGGAATGATACTCCTCTCAGCCTCCCCTGATTGTTCAAAGACAGGTTAATTTTGAAGAAAGATGCTTGAGAGTCTTCTGGCTGATTCTGCTGTTTGATGCAGCCTCTGACTTACCGCTGAGCACTGGGAAGTCTTCTTAGACTCAGGGACCTCCTCTGAGCACGTACAAGGTGGTGAAACAATGTAGATACCCCATCCAGAACCAGGAGAGTTTGACTGTTTGATTAACTGGCCCTGCCTTGGGGAGAATCTGTTGGGCTACAGGAAACAAAGCTGCTTTGCTCCTTATAAAGAACTAACACTTGCTTTGTTGTTCAGCCTTCAAGTTGGCACTCCCACTATGCCCCTGAGGCATCAAGAAGTGATTTCTTTTCCATTTTACAGGCTCCCCACACAGACCTTTTTTTCCCAAGTCTAATGTTGCTCTCTTCATTCCAAAGCTTCGCAGAAGATAAACTGAGAATCATTATGAATTCTCAGTGGAATTATCTCCCTCTGCAAATTCCTTAAGGTCAGGTGATAGCAAGGCCCACAGAAAGGAACATCCAGATTAGAGACACAGGGAAGAAACCTGAGGGGAAACCAAGGATTTCAGCAGAACACCTTTTGAATGGGAAAGAATTCTAAAGACAGCCCAGAGGGAAAAACCACACAAACTGCAGCTGAGAAACCAGAAGTGTCAGGCCCAGATAAACAGGGATTGGTTTAATCTCTAGATTCTAGTTGCTTAATTCCTAGACTGTTTGCTGTCAGGTCTGTCCAATCAATTGGTTTAAGGAGATAAGAGACACATTTAGATTAAAGTCAAAAGAAAAAACAGCACATTCTTTGGTGGAAGTGTCAGTTTTTCTCAACAAATCAGCTGACAAAGAGTGCAGAGCAGAAAAGAGGTGCTGGATGGTTCCACCACTTTCCTCCTATCTGGACAAGTCACTGGAAGTCTCTGAGCCTGGGTCTCCTCACCTCTGCTGGTTAGGCATGAGGAAGAAGTGAGCGGATGTGAAGAGAGCACTGGGAAACCAGAGGCACTGCGCAAAGAGGGCTCTTCCCTCCCTTCTCACTGCTAAGCCCTTCTAATTGGCTATCTACCAATCAAAGCACTTTTATTTATTTGGGGCCTTCTCTACCTCATCCCCCTGTCCAGTAGAATTACTTATGCAGCAGAGCCAGCAATGGTCGTCTTCTCCATAGACCTGTCTTCTAGCTCACCTGCCATCTCCCCTAAGCTGGAAGTTGGATTCTGATCATGAAAAACTAGGAAGCTGTGACCTAGTTAGCACTTACTCTCACACTTTCTGGTACTGGTCCTACATCATGTGGCAAACACTTGGGCCCTTCATGTCCTGTTTAAGCCCCTTTTTCTTGTGTTGGCCCTGTTCCCTGGAACTGCTCTGTTGCCACTTTGCTCTTTCGATCATCGCTGCCCACACAGGATGTGGGTTCCCTCCCCACTGCCTTTGCTCAGGGCTTGAAACAGCCTAATGTAACCACCACCTTGGTCTGGCCGGCTCCAACGGGACTGCTGAGTGCAGCCCTCCACTCCAGGCCCTGTGACCTCACTGCCAGTGGGAGAGAATTCTGTGAGTTTTGGGTTGTAAGGCCTCATGTGATAAGGAGGTCAGGGAGAAGGCTTGAGGCCACAGACCAGCCCCAAATGGCAGACCTCCCTGAAGACAGAGAACTAGCTAAGTTGTAGCCAAGGGGCAGACATTCCTGGTGTTTCTGCTGCTGCCTCTGTACCTCCTGGGGTTCACCACACACTTATTTAAGTCTGTTGCTTGACTGGCTTTGTTACCAGTTCCAGTCTTCCTCCTCCCAGCCCTTCCCTTACTCTGTCCTCTTCTACAAAGCAGGTGAGGGTACAGAGGCTGGGATAGTGTGTGTGCTCTTTGCACCCCATCATGGTGCAGGGAAGCCCCCAAGGCTTGGAGCCATGGCTGGGGGAGGTCTGCTCTCTTCCCACACTGTCATTTCTGCAAGGGCAGGGGGCAGGCAGTGGGAAGGCACAAGGATGGTGCTACAGGCCAGGACTATTTATTAACTCCTTTTTGTACAGATTCTCTTCTTTCTCCAATAATCAAAGTCAACTTTTTGCAAGAACAAATACATGTCTTGTGTTTTAATTTATTATTTTGTTGAGCAAATATTCACTGAGAACATAATCTGCCTGGGCCCTTAGTGTAGAGCTGCTGGAAAGAAGGCTGGTAGAGTAGATGAGACAAGTCTGTGTCTGACACAGTGCCTGGGGGAGGTGTCAAGGTAGTGGTAGCACTTGGTTGGCTTTGAAGGATAAGTAGGAATGTTACCTATTAGGTGAGGAAGACCTAAGTTAGCTTGAGTAGATATAGGGAGATGGGAAGGTTCTGGTATATTTGGGAAGTGAATATTGTTTAGTTTGGCTAAAGCCTAGGGTTTCTTAAGGGAAATAGTGAGCAGAGAGTCTGGAAACGCTGGCCAAGGCAAGCCTGTGGAAAGCCTTAGAAACATGACAAGGGACTTTGACTTGGTTTGGTCATAAAGTAACCACTGGAGGCTATCCTTTGAGAGACAGATGAGTAAACATGACAACAGATAGTGCTGACAAACTACTCAGTCCCATATGCACAGACATTTGCTGCTGCTTAGCATGCATCTTGTGTGATGACTAACAGTATAGGGACAACAAAGGTGAACAATACATTGTCCTTACTCTAGTTGAGAAAGAGACTTCAAGGAGAACATATGCCAGCCCACACTGTTGTCTTAGAGAAAAAAATGAGAGATGATCGAATGTTTAATACCCTCCCATGAAGTATGGATGAGGGAAAAGAGATACAGCTTCACTAATTCCCTGGATTGTTCAATGATTTTATTTGGCTTTGTTTAATACAGGAACTATTTCTTTTGATTCTTACATGGGATATGTATCGAGTCACAGAAATGAGTAAGAGTCCCTGCACCCCATCTGCCCTGACCAGCCTCTCCTAGCTTTTGAAGGTGATCAGAGGAGCCGAAAAGAGCTACAGGCTGGAGTCAGGAAGAGGACATAAGCAGTCGAGTGGGACTGAAAGGCAGGTCTTTTGCCAGAGTCAAGGAAAGAAGTTGGGGTGAGTCTTTGTGGGAGAGGTGGCTTTTGAGCCAGACTTCGGAGAGAGTAGGAATTCAATAGGTGGACGTAGGGGAAGTGAGAGTGGCATTTCTGGTGAGAGAAACAGAAAGAGTGAAGGCACAGAGACAGAGAACAAATGACATGTATGGGGCATGTTATACGGTCTCACTCAAAAAGTCCATAGGCTGAACTTGTTTATAGCTAGGATTTCATTTTGTTTTGTTTTGTTAATGAAGTTGAGAATAACAGTTGGAAATTCACTTAAGTGGTTTGGCAGTTGTGGTTTAGCTGTTTCTAGTTGTACGATGTTCTGGGTTTTTTGTTCAGACCAGAAGACATCCTTGTTAGCTAGCCAGCTGTCAAGTGTTCTTTGATTAGGTGATTTCCTCATTCTAGCCCAGATGTCTGTTGGGCTTTGACTTTGGCAATACGGTATCTATGCAAAAGAGACTTTTATTTCCATCCAAGTATAAATCATATCATTTTCCTTATGAAATCTGTTTAGGCACATTGAAATGTGAGGACTGGACATATATGGACATATATGGAAATCACCAAGCTTCATAGAGATATTCATGGGAAGTAAAATGTTTAAGGCCAGGACCAGGCTGAAATTAGCCTTTTGCATTCTCTTACTTCATCCTTTTGGATCTTCTTTCTCTCTTAGAGTTGGTGCTTCATCAAAGAGCAACTAGAAATATTATGACAACAGTATCTTTTTCATTCTAAATAGGACTAGAAGGACCACCCAAGAGTAAAAGACACTGTTAACCAACTTAATTATCAGCAATAAATTGTCAGTAATTCTTAACTATGTTCTTTCAGTAACATTATGTGCTAGTATGATTAAAGTAAATACAAGAAGAGAAAAATTTTTTTCTTTTTGGCGAGGCATGGTAGGTGAAATGTGGTTGGAGTTGGGTTGTTGCTTAACAAAATAGAAAAGATTTTAATAAATGTATGAGAATCAAATCTTAGACACGTCTTCAAGCACGAGGTTTTAACTTGGTACCTGATTATATTGTCTTCCTATAGCTGATGTAACAAAGTACAACAAATTAGGTGGCTCAAATATAGCAAACATTTATTTTCTCACAGTTTTGGAGAACAAAAGTTTAAAATCACAGTTTCTAGGACCACATTCCAACTAAAGTCTCTCAGGGAGAATCCTTCCTTGCCTCTTCTAGTTCCTGGTGGCTCCAGGTGTTCCTTAGCTTGACACTACATAACTCTAATCTTTGCCCTCTCCTCTGTGTGTCTCTGTGTCTGAAGTCTTCCTCTGCCTTTCCATTATAAAGATGTCTATCACTGGATTTAGGGCCCACTCTAAAACCAAGATCATCTCTGAGATCCTTAGCTTAATTCCATCTGCAAAGTCTATTTTTCCAAATAAAGTCATATTTGCAAGTTTCAGGGATTAAAACATAAACACACATTGGCAGGGGTCTGGGAGAAGGAGCACCAGTCAACTTATGACACTGGAGATGCATTCTCTGTTGGCACAAGGATGTGCCCCAGGGTGTTTAAGTCCTGGTTAATTGATGGGTCACCCTAAGGACCTCAAAGCAGGGGTGGACAGGTTTCAGTGCAAGGAGGTTGTAACTAGTCTTTTTAAGTTAGCTGCATTTGGAACAAAGGAGTTATTTACTGGAGATTATAAATTTGTTTTACTAATCACAACGTGTCCTAGAAACTTATCAACAACTTTCCTGAAAGACCCCAAGGCCGAGAATTAGAGATCACCAAAGAGTTGTCCATATGGTACATTTTGTTGTTCATTTGTAACACATTTTTTGTTTCCTATTTTTTTCTTCTCTCTTAAAAATAGAAAATTTTGAATTGATCCAATTGGACATTTGAAACTCCGAAAGCTCGGAAACACTGAAATGGTATGGAAGGAAAAAGTACATTTTAAATCAAGTGCCTCTAAAATAAATGGAAGATAACCCAGTAAATAAAAGAAATCTAAGAATTTTTAAAGAATATTTAATGCCACTCCACAAGGATCAGAGTTTCTTATTTTTCACATGGGGATTTAAAGACATAGAGAAGCCACGGCCATAAATGTAAAATCAGCTCCCTAAATAATAACTTTAGGGTCCCTTTTCTCTTCCACTAGCTGAGAAACATGGCCACGCACGTATTCCTGGCCCTCTCCCCCAGTGCTTTGAGATGCTGGTAGCAAATTTCCAGGAGAGCATTGACTCACCGGAAATGTTCTCTTTTCTAAAGTAAACAGCAAGAATGAAATCATGTCAGCACCATTTGCCAATTTTATTTTTAATTGGCTAATATGCCTTTGATCACTGAAGGGGAAATAGTGAATGAGGGCTGGTGCAAGCTTAAGGACCAACATTATTACCTTGTCTGTTTGTTTAGATTATTTTCCACCATCCACTTGAGGTGCTGTTATTTGTTAGCATAATATGGTTACAGATCTATCTGCAGGGCTTAAAGGTGGTAAATGAAGCTCAGGAATGATTTAGCTGAAAGTTACTTGAGCATTCATAAAGCTGTCAGAATTACAAGAGAAAGCACATTAAGAAAACGCCAGCACTAGTTGCTATTAAATGGATTTTCAAACATTGTCATCACTGTTATCCAGTGAGGGCTGGTCTAATTTATATGCTCCTATACAAAGGGATCATGGTAGCTGCAGATTCAAAGGAAAGGAGATCATAGGAATGACATTAGGAAGAGCGATCACATGTTTTAAAACATAAATTGGGACAGAAGACTTTTCCATAATTTATTAGTTTATTTACAT
Organism: Cynopterus sphinx; assembly: GCA_030015415.1. Taxonomy (NCBI): domain Eukaryota; kingdom Metazoa; phylum Chordata; class Mammalia; order Chiroptera; family Pteropodidae; genus Cynopterus; species Cynopterus sphinx. Next base: position 91,864,395 of record CM057384.1, on the reverse strand, counting down.
CTTTAAAAGATATTCTCACGAATGTATCACATTTATAGAAAGTGATAAAATAAACTGAAAAGGCACAAACTCAACTTTTATTCATTCTACAAATATGGAGCACCATTCGTGTGCCAGACATGGTTCTAAGTGCTAAATACAATGTAGACTAAATAGACAAAATACTGGCCATAGATGACATTCAGTTCTTCCATCAACAAAGGCTTATTAAGTGGCTGCTGCATATCAGGCATGTGCTTTGGTTGATATTCTGTCAGTTCACAATGATGTACACTTGTGATTACGTACATTTGGGAAATGTTGTGTTACTGACCCTCTGACCCTGAGAATTTCTGGGAGTGCCCAGGTGTCTCCCATGAGTCACTCTTGACCATCACTTGTTGTTCTGCCCACCAAGCTACAACTCTGCAGACTTGGGCCTCAGTGTACACAGTAGCTGTTCTGAACTGAAACTTTATTCCCATTTTCATGAATGCCTCCATGTCTATACCCTCAATATGTGTGTGTGTGTGTGTGTGTGTGTGTGTGTGTGTGTGTGTTCTTGGTGCCCCTACAATGAAGCCACATGCCCTTCAGCTGGTGATCTATGTCATCACCTTCTCTGGCACGCTGAGCCTACGTTTCTTTGGCCCCAAGTGTTACAATGCTTGACTAGCCAGTTCTTTGAAATATTTTTTAAACAGAGATTACATTGCAATCTTACATCCACCTGACATGTTTGTACCTGTGTCCTCAGCTCCATGTAAATCTAAAGATGTCTGGGTGTATAAGGAGAGTGAAGGCACCTTCTTCCACTCATTGGAGGCCCCTGAGACATATTGTTACACACTCGTCTTTGAAATACATCTGTGATAACCAGATGGCCTGAGAAAATCTGAGTCAAGTGGTCTTAGGAATAAGCCACTAGGCCAAAATTGAAGGTTACAAAATTCTTGTTAGAAAAGCTAGTATTCTACGGAAATAACAGTTAAAAAAGATGGACAAGGAGTAGATTACAAAGGCAGAAACACATTTGGGTATGAGCTCTACACCCAGAAATGACATTGAAGTTCAAGTACTATAATTGGAACCATGAGAATTGACATCTAAGATGAAATTAATACACTCAGATTTTCAGGGGGAATCATTACTTATCTTTATTCTGCCATTCGAGATATGAATATTAGGGCCTGCTCTGACACAGACTCTGCATTAGGTAGTGGAGAGATAAGCATCTTAGAGTCTAAGACAAGGGGCAGAAAACTACAGCCCATGGGACATTTCCAATGACTTCCTGTTTTTGTACAGCTTGTGAGCTAACAATGGCTTGTACATTTTTAAATGGTTGGAGAAACATCAAAAATAATATTTCCTGACACTTGAAAATTACATGAATTCAAATTTCAATGTGCATAAATAAAGTATTAGTGGAACACAGCCATGCTCATTTGTTCATGTATTATGTGCAGCTGCTTTTCTGCTGCTGTGGCAGAGTTAAGTACTTGTCACAGAGACAGAAGCCTGAAATATTTACCCACCCCTGATCTAAGAGACACAAGCGCACAACTTAAGAGAGAATATGGAGGTCAAGATGTACCCAAAAGTATCCCTTGGAGCATTGAGGAGGTGATTATAAAAGAGATACAATTTTTCAGTTTCCTACGGTCACTAGAGCAAATGTATAATTAACTAAAAAGAATTTTAGATTTTTTTTTTGTTATCACCCACACAAAGAGCCAAAGGAACAACAAAAAAAAATGTTATTATATTTCCAGCTTAACTCTTTTGCTTTTTAAAAAAACTTATTTTATTAGTAGTAATAATAATATTTCAGCTTTCCCTTAGTACCAGTTTATATGCACAGGTATAAATTTTGTTTTATTACTAGTTGTCTTATATGTATTATTAAAACATTATTTGTTCAGGATATCCTGTATAGGATGGAGTTTTCAAAAAATGTTCTCTAATTTTCAAATAGTCTGAAAGTGGTGACCTAGAGCAGTCGGCAAGGCTGGATCACCGTGTGTTTCAAATGGCAAGTGTCCCAGTGAGGCCTGAGAAAGGGGTGCCCTCTGAGGGTGTCTTTTTATTAGCTTGGCCTTTTTCAAATGGGGAAGGGTAAACTTGGATACCAGCTGGTCAGGGGATACAAACTATGGCACTCAGGTGTGCCTGGTTGACCTCAGAAGCATTTTTAAGTAGCACCTCTTCCATATCTGATCCAGAAGAACTGAGCAGAAATAAAAACAGATATTTTATTGTCTCAATTTTGACTTTCTCTAGTGAAAGTAGGCTCATGATCTAATGACGAGTGGTCAAGGACACGGCCCAGTAGTCCTCTTCAACTCACAGAGAGGCAACATTACGTTGGTTGTAGGGTTAGGATGCCTGGATTTGAATCCTAGCTCTGTTATTCAATAGCTTTATGAATTTGGGATATTGAGTTAGTTTCTATGCTTCAGTGCTTATTAAATAAGGAAAACAATAGCAGCTATCTCACAGGGTTACTGAAGATTAAATAAATTAATCCACGAAAACTATTTAGTACAATGCCTGGCACATAGCTGAGTCCTTAACATTTGTCATGATGATGAAGAAGAAGATGATGATGATGATACTATTACTTTGCTGCCTTGAAGATAGCCATTCAGAGTCAAATTCTAAACACTGTGTTTAAGCTCTTGACATTTTTTTCCTGGCATTCTTCTTAAGAAGATTATTTCTCTTTGTCTCTGTCTCTCTGTCTCTCTGTCTCTCTCTTTTGAGATCCTTGTCTGAATTCTGGCCTCTTCCGTTATCTATTCTCTTTTTGTCTTACTTTAATCTTTTAAATCCTGACTATAACAATCGAGCCTATGTGCCCAGGCTCTAACTTTTCTTATCCGAGTTAGGGGGAGTGCAGTGGAGTGATCAAATACTCAGAGTGAATATCACTGAGGATCCAGTTTTTGCCTTAGAGTTTCAGTCATTTCCTCTGTAGCAGAAACAGTTGGATGGAACTGAATTCTATTCTTGCTCTGACAGTGATGAAGAGCCCATTCTCAAAAATTTATTGCTGCTTTAAATTAGCCTAGAGCTTGAGGACTGGACAGGTAACCATTCATTTACATTTAACTACCTGATACCTTCTGTCTGACTGCTTTGCTCTGGAAAACAGAGTTTGGAATCTCTGATTCTTGATTTATACAAGATATATGTTATGATTCTTCAGGTAGATGATCTTTATCCACAGTTTCCTGGAATCTTTGCTTTAAGTGTATCCTTACTAGACTCCTTATCTGTTTCCAACTGATTTGTTATTTACTCAGCTTCCTTCTTTTTTTTTTTTTTGCACTTAGCTGCTCATCTCTGAGTTTCAGAGATACTTGCCAAGGCCTGATTTAGGATTGTAATAGAGGATGAGTGAGTGTTTTATTTATCTATTTCTATGTAACAAATACCCCCACACTTGGCAGCTGGAAACAGCAAACATTTATTATCTCACATTTTCAGCGGGCCAGGAAGCTGGGAGTGGCTTATTTGGATTATTTTGACAGGATCTCTCATGATGCTGCCATCATGGTGTTAGTCAAGGATGTAGTCACATGAAATTTGATTAAGTTGGAGGATTTACTTCCAAGATTGTGAACATGACTATTTCCTGGAGATTCCATTTCCTTGCCATGTTGGTCTCTCTGCAGAGCTGTGCACACTGAACAACAACTATCTTCCTCCAGAGAGAGTGAACCATGTGAATGAGAAAGAGTGTCCAAGATGAAAGCCATGCCTTGTATACCCTAACATCAGAAGTGGCATATTATCATTTCTGTATAGTATTGGCCGTACAGATGAAGAGTGATACAGTGTGAGTAGAGAATACACAAGAGTATGGATAACAGAATGTGGATTCCTTGGGTCCTTCTTGGAGTTCAGAGGTTGACACCATATTCTGTTTTCTGATCCCTAATGATTCATGCTCCCACATGCAATATACATTTATTCCTGTACAAACCCCTTTCTACCCAAGTATCTCACTACAGCATCAGCCTGAAATTCAGAACCTTGTTATCTAAACCAGGTCCAAGAGAAGAAGACCCTCAGGTGTTGTTCTTTAAATACAACTCCTCAAGTATAGTTCCTTTCTACTTAGGAGACTGCTCCCCACAGCCAACATATGGTGGGGGGACAGGCATAGAAAAACTGCTATAGACATTTCTGTTCAAAAAGGGGCAAATGGAAAGCAGGAAAAGTTGCTAGTATTTCAAAAATAGCCATCTTGGAATCCAGCCAGTTAAATATGAGATATTCCTTGATTAGGTATTGATGCCTGGAAATAATTCACAGTTCTCAGCTCTACCTTCACAATCTCTCCAGTGAAGAAAAACCAAAGATTTAAATAAGGAGAAAACATTTTTCTTCTGATCCTTAAGCCAAGAGTAAAAAATAATTACTGTCCTGGAATGACCAGAGCATGGGGAACTGGCCATTGTCACATAGTAATGAGATTGTGGAACAGCACAAATTTTCCAAAGAGCTATTTCAGAATATTTATCAAAAGCTTTGACCCAACAATGCTACTGATAAGAAATTATCTTAAAAATGTATAAGTATATCTATATCTATATATATATATATATGCAAAGTTATATATATATTACTTTAGTGCTATACTGGTAATGAGAGTTTGTTTTAAACAAGTTTATTTCTAAAGTTCTACAATAGTGTCATTAACAACATTAATGCATATTTAAATTAACCTAAAAAGTTGTTTAGTTTTATTATTGAATGAAAATATATATATATATGTATAGTGTCACATTTTGTAAATATAGCTATAGCCATAATAACCTGGATGGCTGACACAGAATGTTAGGAATACTTATCTTTAGATGGTGAGATTATGGAAGATTTTTTTTTGTTTGTTTAACCTTATATTCTTATTTTTATACTATCCATGTGTATGTCATGTGTAATAAAACAAATTTTGTTACTTGATGTCCAAATGTTGAATAGATTTTCTTAAATCTGAAGCCTTTGGAAACAGACAACAGTAGTCACATTCTTAGCTTGGTATTTTAAATTTTTATAAAATGTGTTTTAACTTACTTTATTATTATTATTTTGGTTTCCATTTGGTTCATTTTTTTGAATTTTGACTTATTATTATTATTATTTCTTTTTTGCATGGGTCCTCTCTGTATGTTTGCTTCCTATACCTAGAAAACTTGCTCTTTCATTTGGTAAGGAAAGCAGCCAGAGAACAAAGCCACCAATGTAATTTGAGTAGGTGTGGATCAGAATGAATTAAGCCTCAGGAAATGGTTTGAGACTGTTTTTCAAGATCTTTATTTTTTTCAGTCTTTTGTATTCCAGGAAGATTGAAAGCCCAAACGGGAGAAGAAGGCTTTAGGGTTCTCAAGTTTTTAAAATGCAGGTCTCAAAGGCCTTAGTTTCCTCTGCTTGACAGAAACAGAATTGGGTGGAAAAAGCGAGCAAACCGCTTTGGCTGAGATATTATCCCTGTGGTTCCTCCCAAGTGTCTTGGGCTTTTGCTGCTTTCCTCCTCGGTCAAACACTCCTCTCTTTTTTCTCTATCTGCATGCTCCCTAAACTGCCAGTGTCCTTGAATTTGAATATCTTCTCAAAAAAAGTAGAAGGAGAGCAAAATGAGAGTTTATTTTCCAGTTTTCAGGGGCTATTTTTGGGCAAATAGCTCAAGGGCTGTGCCAAGTTTGTGCGTGTGTGTGTGTGTGTGTGTTGCTTTGTTTGGTTTATTTCTGCAAACATGCATTACCTTAATGCTATGTCTCTCTTACCCTTCTCTCCTACGCCTCCCTAAAACTGCACACTCTTCTCACCCCACAGGATTCCTAATTAGGAAGCAATGATAACAAAAAGAAGGGAAGAATGAGATACTTGGGTAGTGTTGTCATGGACAATGGATACAAAAGTGGTTGAGACATGGTCTGAACAAACAGGCAACGGGATGTCAAGATACCTACAGATATTCCTGTTTTTTTTTCTGATTTATTTATTCATTTTTTTATTCTTTCATATGTTCACCCATTCCTCAAATGTGAAGATAATTCTTTTATGTGTCAGACACTGTACCAGGCCAATAGGATAAATAGATAAAACCACTTCCAGTCCTCAAGTTACTTACAGTCTATAGCAAAGAAACCCAAATATGGATGCCCATCAGAATCACAAGGAAACTTTAGTAAGAATACAAATTTCTGGGCCTCATCTCAGACCTCCTGAATCCAAATCGTTAAGGAAAAGTTTCAGAAATTGGTATTTTAATCAAATTTCCCAGATTGTTGGAACATAATGACCCTTAACTTTTCACCTCTTCAAACCCTGTAACTTTCCATTTACCTGAAGTGAAGCTGACGAAATCCCCTATCCCATGATGCTTAGCAACCCCACTAGCGCCAAAAGAACCCGCCGGCGCCAAAAGTCCCCTCCACCCTAGTGACGGTCCAAGAGACCTATCAACACTCGCCACCCTACCACAATCCAATCAATATCCGACACAACTACTAGCCGTCCCCAACCGGATCCTCCCCCTATATAAGCTCGCTACTCCATTTAATAAATTGGAATTCCTCTCGGACTACCGCGCGTTCTGGTGATTTCTTTCACAGATAATTCTGCCCAATCAGCACTGGCTTGAGGACCAATATTAGAAAACTATTGTTAAGTGTTTTGTGATGCAAGAAAGAAAAACAATTAAGAATTGAATGACAGTATAATTGCCAGGCCAGCCAGCTCTTCCTCTCTCCTCTCCTTCTTAACATTTCTCCTTCTTAGAGAAAGCCAAGTCGACGGTGGTGTGTAACAAGTTGCTCCAAAACTTAGTGCCTTATAACATAATAGTTTGTTATTTTCACAATTCTGCAGGTTCACTGGGACCAGCTGAGTGGCTCTGTTCCACATGGTACAGCTGAGGTTACTCAAGTGGTCACATTCAGCTATAAGTTCCACTGAGGCTGGAGTGTCCAAGTTAGTTTCTTATCCTCTAAAAGTTCCTCTCCATATGGTCTCTCGTAATTCAATAATTTAGCTCAGTCCTCCTTACCACTTTTGCAGCTGACTTCCAAGAGAAAACTAGCTGATACTGAGAGTTCTTTCAAGGCCAGGGTTTAACTGCCTCAGAATATTACTTCTGCAGCATTTCATACATTCTGTTGGTCAAAGAAAGACACAGGGCCAACCCAGATTCAGGGATGGGAGAAATAGACTCACTTTTTATTGAGAAGAGCAGAAAAGAATTTCTGATCATCTTTAATCCACGTAGATTAAAAAAAAAAACCTACAGGAATTGTTATGCTGATTTATAAAGCCCACATACCCATTGACTTCACAAATGTCTTCAGACTAGGGATTTTAGATGTGGTTCTAGAAATCAATCATCTTAGACCAAGACCTTGGCTAGTTGTATAAGTGACCATAAACGAACAATAAAATTTAATAGAGATGGGTTGTAAATACAAGATGGGCCTACTTCACTGTGACTACATAAAAAGAGCTAAAGAAAAATAATGGACAAACAAGGCATGAAATGTAACATAGACTTCTTGGCAAAAAAAAAGTACAGAAATTCAAAGCATAGTGAAACCACGTCGAGAACATTGTATCCAGTTTGTGCCTTTGTGATTAAGATTCAGAGTTGTTCGGAGTAGGAATAGAAATATACTTTTTTCATTCTCCATTGTGTTCAGGGCCCTGGACTTGCTTGGGAAACCTGGCTGAGCCTGTGCTCTGGGAAATGAGTTTAGATGTGTGAAAAAAGGCGGTAGAATTCTAGGCCATCAGCCATCTCCAGACTTTGTAGAGCAAAGATTTAGGATGTAAACTATACCATATCTCTTCTGTTTTCTCTCCATTGACTACTTGGGTTACTCCGAGTAAAGCGAAAGTCCTTGCAAGAGCCTCAAAGGCCCTACCTGGTCTGGCCTTTTTCTAACTTCGATGTCTACAAATACTTCCTTTTCCCAATCTATTCCCATCGGAATTGCCTTTCTTCTGTTCCTTGGAAAGGTCAGCACACACCTGCCTCTAGGCATTTTCACTCACCTTTTCGCTGGCCCAGGTGCTCCTCTGCAGATGTCTGCACAGCTCATACCCTCACATCTCTCTCATCTCTGCCTATATTCACGCCATCACCCTACAGAAAGCAGTGAGCCCCCAAACCCTTGCTCTCGCCCATGTCCCCATTATCCTGTTTTGTTTTCCTCCCTGTACTTACTAGCATCTGACATATGTTTTTTACCTTGTTTATAGGTTTGTTTTCTCTCTTACCCACTAGCAAGCTAGCTTCAGGAAAGCAACAGCACTGTTTTGCCTTCTGTTATATCTGCAGTGGCTCTAGTGGCGTCTGGCACCTTATAGGTACCCAGTAAGTGCTTCCTGAATACATAAATGAGTCTCCTTGTGAGCCTCAGGGAACTGAATGCAAGGCTTGGGTTATACTGACCTTTCCATGAAGCTTATTGAATTGACTTGTTAGCCAGTGTGTTGCAGAGTCCATGGGTCAGGAGACCTCGGTTTAACTATCTATTCTGCCTTTAGTTTTGCCTTTAATTTCTTTGTTACTCTGGGTAAGTATTTATCTTCTCCCTGTCTCATCAGGCATCTCTCCTATAATACTCAAAATTTCAAGGAATTCTAGATGGGAAAAAGTTTTGGAAAGAAAATTATCTAATGTTGGTCTTCTATTATTTTTTGAAAGTCCTGCTTGCTGCTCAGTTCAATTCAATGTGTCCGCCTGAAGGAGAAGGACATTATCAACCCAGTCCACCATTAATGCATAAGGAAGCAAGGGTAATGTTGAGATTCTCAAAGTGGGGGCAAGGTCTAGATGGCAATATCCCAGACACTGGGAGACGTGGAATGCTTGGGCAGGGGTTTATGAGAATTTTGAATCCTTCTTCTGGTAGAAATGGTAATTATTTTCTAAGGTGTTAATGAATATAGCAAGAGCATAGGCTTCAGTATCAAAGTTCCTAAGTTTGAATTCTATTTCACCACTTATTAACTGTGAGACCACAGAGAAATTACTTAATCTTTCTACATTCTATTTTGTCTTCTGTAAAGTGGGGAATTTTGAAACTATTACCTTGCTGGGTTATTATGCAGATTAGATAACATGTTTCATGAGAAGTGGCTAGAACATACATCTGCATTTTTATCATTATCATCATTATTGTTATTATCAGGAATAGTAGTAGAGTAGTAATAGTAGTTCCACATCTACCATTTAGTAACTTAAATCCTGAGTCTCACTTTCCATTCAATAAAATAGGATGGTAATCTACATAACAAGGCTGTTAACCCAACCTTGCTTTGGAAACCAGATGTCAGTGTATGGCAGAAAACTTTATTTATAAGTGTGTAAGCTTTAACCTGATGACATTTATTACTTAATGTTAAGATTGAACTACTGTCACCAGACCCAGGAACCCAGCTCCATCTTTCCTTGCTCACTGAACACATACGATGGCCTCTCAGCCATGGCTTTGGCCCCACCCTCTCTAGTCTCTCCAGAGGTGCAGAGTCAGATCATCCTCCAATATTTAGAAGACCCAGGACCTCAGTCCTAGATGCAGGGTAAACACAGGCCTTTCTCTTGTTAGATCTACACTAGGAACTCTAGAATCCACGATGGAAGGACATACTTTAAGAACTACCACTGCAGAGCCATTCAAGGGCTGTCAAAACTGTCAACAAAGAAGGCTGTCAAGTTTCCTTCCCTGACATTTTTAAAAATAAGTCTTGCCTGAAGATGGAGTCTGAATTATATACCTCTCAATATCACATCTCATTAGGATTCCATGTCACTTCCTGAGTTTGTTTGGCCCCTCTTTTGGAAAGTAAGGCCCTTCAGGAATTAAACATCTGAGGGACCTGGGCATTCATTATCTGAGCATTAATTCTGAAGGCAGATCAGGGGATTCTGCAATTTTAAATCATTTTGGTACATGGTCATTTGATTATTATCCAATTGAAGGAATTAGAAAGAGATCTTTGAACTCCATTTTTGTTCACATCCCTATTCTTAGGTTTTCTATATATAAAGGTCTTTGATTAATTTGCTGTAAGGATGTGTTGTTGAATTTCTTTGTAGGCAAGTCTGTGCCCTCTGTAAAACAGAGAGTGCCTTGGAAGCTAAAAACCTGTCTTGTCCTTTTGTGTCTCTCACTGAGTATAAGTAGTACAAAGTCAATGTATTGTTGTTTTTAATAAACAAAATTTCAGAAGAATTAGTCAATTGATCATGACCAAATTTGAAATTGCCACTAAAAAATTTCAGCATGCGTCTTGGGTTTGCTTTGTGGTTTTCTGTCATCTGGAAACAAAATAACTGACAAACATTTTCAAGTAGAATTTTCTGATAATTCTGAATTAATTTTAATGAAATTAAGTACATTTATAGAGCATGCAGAAATCATTTCAGCATGTGAGTTTTATCTACAGAGGATAGAATGAGACTCTTTTTTCAGGCCACTCAGAAAAGGAGACAGAAGATCCTTAGTCATGTTAGCAGTGAAAGTAGGAATGAAATTCATGTTATGGTCCTGTACCCTGTGCTTTGTCACCTGGTTAAAATAGAAACGTCTGGCAAAAATTGACTTAATATCGATCCATTTTTCTGGGCCAGGAATTTCTTGAAAGAGGGTGGTAGATTGAAGTCATGAGATTTGAATCGTGATTCTGACTTTATTGAATACTGTAGAGCTCAGTTTCTGTGTGGGTGTATGGGGGTGGAGTGGAGAGGAGAAGCTCTCGAGTTGTAGGACTTGATGCTGGGTTTCTGGTAACTCATCCACCAGAGGTGGAAATAGCAGGGAACTTTATGTCTCTGACTGAATTCCTTGAGACGAGAGCATATCAAAGTGCCTAATGCATGAAAAGTGGCAAGGAGTGTTTATTGCCTTGTGGGTTCATGGCTAAGAGTCATGTTGGTTTGGGCACTGGCTGTGAGGACAGGCTGAAACGGGTCTTTTTCTCTGAACTGCTGCTCATTAACTTTATCACTTCATATGTATTAACATTTCTAAATGTCATTCTTATTTACATTTCATTGGAAAATGGAAATAAAAATAGTGCCCACGTTATACCATTGTTGAAAGGACTGAAATGATGTGGTATAGAAGTTAATGTAATAAGTACCTGATGCATAGGAACAGCTAAAAATTATTATAGTAGGGTGGGAGTGTTGGGTGGAGGTGATGATAACCATGGTGATTAACCGAAAGGGACAAGGACTTCAGTTTCCTATCAGTCTCTTTGACTGACCAGAGGATTAAATGAATTAATTTTTGTAGAGAGTTTTCAGAATACCTGGCACATGGCAGATGTTATTAAAGCGTTAATTTTTTAAAGAACAACAGGTCAGTAACTTTCCCAACACTTTCCAATATAGATTAAGCTTCTGCTACATGAAGCTGGATGAGAAGGAACGCTTTTGAGACTTTTTCTGGGCACTGTTGTTCAGTTTCGCGATCAAGAAGGAACAATTGTTCCCTCCTGGATGTGCTGTCATCTCTAAAGACAACAGGTGTTCTGTCAGAAAACACCAAACACTTCTTTTGTTTCCTCTTTCCTTATGCTCCCCTTTCTTCTGTGTTCTTCCCCCACCCCTTGGTTTGTATTCAGGTTACTTTCCCTCTGCTGTGATCTTCCCTCTCACATCTGCTCCTATCCCTCCTTTCCTGTAGGCCGCATGAGTCATGAGGGCCACTCTGACAGAGGTGCAACTGTTCTTTGGCAATCAAAGCGCTTTTCATGCCCTGCTCCAAGTCATACGGTAATGCTGCAAATGCCAGCTCAAATGCCAGCCAAAAGCCGGACCCCCTTTCATCTCTCCCTTTTGAAGAAATTCTTTGTCCCATGAATACTATCTTGAGACAGAGTATATTTTAACCCATTTGTCTTCCTTTCCTTTCTCATTTCTTATGAACTGAATGGAAAGTTGGTATCTTCAAGAAAATTTGCTCAGCTGAGGGAGACTCCCATGATACTCCACCCTTTGCTTGGGTTAGAAATGAGGTAACCTCCCTGAAATGTGGGGTTGTCGCATGCACCAGATTGTTCAGGAGGCCTCATCTGTCCAGATTTCACTGACACTTCACAGGTAACTCATGGAGTTACTCAAAAGATTATGGACTTGTCTTTAGAAATCAAATGAGTTTTCTCATTTGAAATTTGTGAATTTAAATTAGATTTACCACGTCAGATTTTTTTGTTTTAAATGTGTGAAACTGGTTTGCTGTGAACCACTAGGCATACCCCAGGCTCAAAAGTTATTTAGACAGTGTGTTGGATTCTGAGAATAATCCCAGAGCTTTCATCAAGAGCTCCCCTCCTCACATTAGGAAACACCTGAAAATGAGGTCAAGATTCCTTCTAAGTTCCATCATTAAACTAATTATTTTTAGCTATTGTTGTTTATATTCAGTCTTAAAAGGCCTAACATAGATGCAATAATGTGGAAGGAATCAATAATTCTGGAACTGAGCTGATACATTTTCAAGAGGAGATCCTGGTCAGATACTCCCAGGATAAATAGGAAGAACTTGAAGGATGGATGGTTTGGTCTTTAGTCTTATTCTAGTTTTAACAAGCTCCTTCTTCATTTCTTTCCTTCTTATTTTCCTTCCTTCCTTCCTTCCTTCCTTCCTTCCTTCCTTCCTTCCTTCCTTCCTTGTGTCTCAACAACCTTTGGAGAAACAATAGACCATTTCTTCTTTCCCACATCTGACTCCCACCCAGGATGAGAATTGGTATGGGGCATACTTTAACATTTATAAGTGCTCTGTGAAATAGTGTTATCCTAATTCTTCAAATGAAGAAACAGAGGCTCAAAAGAATCAAGTAACTTAACCAAGTATGGAAGACTGTAGTTTTAAAATATGATTACAGCAAACCACTCTCCCATCTGGAGGTGAAGTCCACCTTCTCTGCCCTTTAAACTTGGTGGGCCTTTGTGTTACAGGTAGAATTTCATGCAGGTGATGCCACATGACTTCTCAGGTTAGGTCAATAAAATGTGGTATATTTTACCTAGCACTTCCTCTCTCTCTTTAGGAATGCTTACATCCTAAGCCCAGATACCATGTTGTTAGAAAGCTCAGGCTACATGTCAATATTTTGGACAATAACCCTGGCTAAGATCCCAGTCCACAACAGGACCAACTGTCAAGCCTTCCAGTGATGCCAGCCTCCAGCCTCAAGCCATCTCAGCTTATGCTGAGTGGAGCAGAGATAAGCTGACCTTCCTAAGGTTTGCCAAAGTTGCAGATACATAAGGAAAACTAATATTGTTATTCTAAGAAACTAAATCTTAGGGTGCTGCGTTATATAGCAATGAAACCAAAATACTAAGTTTGTATAGCTAGTCTGTGAATGCTCTAGGATTCAAACTTAAATCTATATGACTTTAGACTGGTTCCACTGTCCTAGATCCTTATTCTCCCAAGCCTTACTCTTTGAATAATTCTTCTCCATAATTTTCTTTCAGCCCGTGACCCAAAGCCATTCTGCCTCTGCTTGTTGTGTGCTCATTGCTACTTAGCCCCTAATCAACATATGTACTCATTATTGTATGGAAACCCAAATATCAGCATACACAATTGAGGTAGAGACCCATCTTATACACTCAGGAAACTTACCATATTAGATTGTGGCTTTCATTAATGTTTCTAAGGACATTATAAGAAGTCTTCACAATAGCTAGAGTTACGTAGTAAATAAGTGCATGGTTTCTGAAAACTGAACATCTGAGAACAAACTCTATCTCTTTAGCTTACCAGCCATTGGACCTCAGGCAGTTGAACTTCTCCATGTTCTAGTGTTCTCAGCTATAAAATGGGACTAACAGAAGTTCCTTCCTCATAAAGTTGTTACAACGAATTAATGAAATAAGTAATCAAATCTCTAGAATAGCACTTGGCTTACTTATTAGTTCTTGGTAAATATAACTTATTTATGGGCCACCCATAATTTAGAACCATATTTCATCACACACCTTTGTCTACTCAGGTTGTTGGACAGGGAAAAATGTTCATTTCTCCTGTCGTCTGTTTCCCCCATGGTTTTGTGTAACCCACTTTTGTTCGATGAGGAAGGTGGGCAAATCTTACTGAGTGGGGAGGTCTCCCCTCCGGGCTGGCCAGAGGCTTTGGCATTCAAGGTTCAGCCTTGCTTCCTTCTTAGCTACATCAGCTGATCTGCCTAACTCCTCACAGGTAAAGCAACTGCCCTAAAATAGTACCACCTGCATGGACATTAAGAACCTGGCAGCTTGATCATCTTCTGCCCTTGATCGCAAAGGGGATTTGACTTTGGGGTCCATTGAATTAATTTATAATTCTAATAAAATGACTTGGATTTTCCACCTTCATAATTAACATTCTGTTCAGTTTCTTTTGCTTGAAGAAAAACAGGTAGGTGCAACAAGCAATATATATTTAGAAGTGCCATTTGCTGAAACTAGCCAAGTGTCAGAAATTGTAGGAAACATATAATTACCCAGTCTGTTTCATGGCTGAGGAGCCCTAGTGATGTGATGGTGAAATTAGTTTTATGATATTATTTCTGGCTTCAGTTTAGGAGAATCTAGGAACCCCAGGAGGCACACAAACTCTACCATTTCTGTATTTTTAGGACCTGTCCTTGCTATGTGGAAATAAATGCGATATTAACACGAAATACAAATTGAAAAGCTTCCCTTGGCCCTTTGAGTACTGCCTGGCTTTTTATGTCGTTACCGATTTCTATCAGTTGTCTGTCATTCTCTTGAAGTCTTTGCTGTCTCGGTGTGCAATTTAGATGCTTAATGCCCCTTCTGTGAAGCTCATTCCCTTGGGGTTGGTGTTAATGAGGTCCCAAGAAGCAGCGCTGCATTTCACAGTACAATTTCAGCTGCCCAGAGAGATGGATGATATGAAACAGGTGAAAGGGCTCCCTCAAGTCAGCTTGGAGAACAAGACCACCAGGAGGTCTGAGTGAAATGCAATCAGGTGGTACTACGGCATAGGGGAGGGGGAAGTGATCACGCTGACAGGAAAACAAATTGAATGGAAAAGAAAATCAGAAGACAAATGCCAGTTTTCAAAATGGGGTTTGGGAACGAAGGGGTACTGCATTGGATCAAACAGAGACTCCATACTACAATGGTCTTCTAATATTCTAGGGGAGGTTTCTATCTGACATTGGACAGGGTCTTGATTAAGGGGCCTCCTGAAGAAAGAAACTTTCCTCTGTAGCTTTTGGGTGCCACGATTAATCTCAGTTCTGAAACTGGCCCTCATCTGGGTGGTTAAAAAAAAAAAAAAACCTCGTAGATTATGTCTCCTTCCTT
Source organism: Cynopterus sphinx (assembly GCA_030015415.1). Classification (NCBI taxonomy): domain Eukaryota; kingdom Metazoa; phylum Chordata; class Mammalia; order Chiroptera; family Pteropodidae; genus Cynopterus; species Cynopterus sphinx. Next base: position 91,849,070 of record CM057384.1, on the reverse strand, counting down.
CTGTCAGTTTGCACTTAATGGCAGCTCTTTGAGGATGCGCACTCTCTCTCTCTCTCTCTCTCTCTCTCTCTCTCTCTCTCTCTCTCTCTCACACACACACACACACACACACACACACACACACGCACGCACGCACGCACACACACAGAAATCCAAGAACTGGAGGAAGTTTTAGATGTAGGTGACCTTGTTATTTTCCTAAAAGTAAAAATTTCACTGTCTAAAAGGTACATAGCATATCTGAGGGTCCTTTGAAACATTTTGCCTCTCTGCCTCCATGTTCTATGCATTTCTAAGCAGGGAGACTTCAGGCAACTTCAGGGAAAGGAAAACCCAGCACATACTTTTAAGTTTTAGCCAGTGAAGTTCTTCTCTGTGGGCAGTGCTAAAGTCAGTGATTTCCCATTTGATTCAAGTATGGCCTAATGACTAGGAGATTTAGACAACCTTAAATAAATCCTGGCTGCTCCATTTACTTAGCTTGGGACCTTAAGGCATTTTCATTTACCTTTTGGAGATTTGGTTTCCTCAACTAAAAAATGGAGATATTTAACATTATGCGATGGCGCTATAAGGATTAATGAGATAATATATTTAACTGTATAGCATAGTGCTTGCCGAGTAACAAATGCTCAAAAATTGTTACCAATTTATTACAACAACAAGAAGAACCGCCTGAGCTATTGGCTGTGGTGGCATATATGAAAGAGCGGTTTAGGAGGTAAAATCTGAGATTATGCACTACTAGCAACAAAAAGACATTAAAGAATGAGCTTCCCCCAAAGTGACCTAATTTGGAATATGAGGCTTTGTTCTTACAGAACGGCATCTCATGAGTGGGTTTACATTAACTCACTTATTTTATAAGATACCATGTGACTGGTTGTGTTACATAACTTATCTTTTCAAAATGCCTATAAAGGGAGGGTGGGCAGTGGGCGAAGTGGATTTTGTTTCTATGTTAGAAATGAGGACCCCAGAGAAGTGCATCCTGTACATGGCATTTGGACCTGAATTGCAGTCTTATGTACCGCAGCAGTTAGAGCTGCCTGCTTAGCTGGAGGATGGTGCCGGGACTTTTGACAGTGGAGAGGAGAAAGAGGTTATGCTCTGATGTAATGGTCCCTGGGATTGAGACATGGCATCTGTAGTCGGCTATCAGTCCCTCGATTCTGCAAACTGAGTTGTTTCTATGTTCATGCCATACGGATGTAACAAACTGTTGGCGAGAAGTGTATTTAACCACAGTGCTGCTCTTTGACATTTCATTCATTCATCACTCATTCATTCATCTAATGAATACTCTTTTATGCCAGGGATTGGCATCTCCCATTTCCTTATGAAGTCTGCATCCCCCTGGCCCTGTGTGCTGCATCCTAATGTCCCTTCCTCTAGTTGCTTCCCTGTATAAACCTCAGCCAGAAACCCAGCTTATCATCTCCTGTATAAATCCTTCAAAGGTTTCTCCCAGAGTGACAGCCAAATTCTTAGCGAGATGTAAAAGGCCTTTCCCAATCTGATCTCTCCCTACCTAGACATACCTCCCGCTGTGCCCATCCTTTCTTGCTGCTGCTTCGGGGACACTGACTGGCGCGTCTTTCAGCCCTGCATGTCCCTTCCCACTTCCGAGCCTTTACCGTATCCTCACTGGGCCTGTCTTTTCCCTGGCCTGACAGCCGGAAAAATGCCTGTGTTTCCTTCCAGGTTTCTTTTAAATGCTTCCCTGCACCCCCTTTCTGGAAGCCTTCCTTTTCTTTAGCATTTCGATGCAATTCTGATTATATTCTCCATAAGCATCCTACTTGGAATGTTCCTTCAGTGTTGAACTAAGCATGCTGGACCGTAGTTATTTGCATATATATGTCTATCTTTCACATTAGAAAGACAATCCTCCTCCCCTGCCCCCGCCGCCCAAGGTCACAGCTATGTCTTCAGTACTTCAGCAAGACTTGTGGGATGAATTAGATCAATCTATCTATTTATGGTAGTTGTATATGAGAACCAGTGCCATGAAGATATTCTCTTTGAAAATTTCTGTGTTTTCCAGAATGTTCTCTGGTGATTTGTGTGTATGTCATGAATAATTTCCAGTTATAGGTAGTGAGGATGCTGGCTTCAGTGTCACTCCATCCTATCCAAGTCATAGGGTGCCCGCCGGTGAGTCAGAGAAATGACTAAGATTTCTAATTATAGTATAGCAACTTCAGAATCCAGAAATCAGATCTTAAAGGGCAGCTGACCAGAAAGGTTGTAGGGATTTGGAACTCCGATGTGTCCTCTCAGCATGAAACAGGTACAAATAGGAAGATGAAGCAAAGAGAGGTCAGGCAGGATTAGCAAGCGAGAACAGGAAAGAAAAAGGAATAGGATGAGAGGGGAACAGAGGGCCAGCCTTACGTAGACAAAGCATTGTGCAATGGGCACGTCACTGAAGCTTCACTTCATAGCAGCAAGTTGAGCTTTTAGATCTGATCAGTAGACCTTCTACTTCCCCTCTTCCTCTCTCCTTCCCATGGGAAGGAACTTCATCATTATGTCACTGTCACTTTATCTTTTTCCCCCTCTTTTAAGTAGACTTAATTTTTAGAGCTGTTTTAAGTTCACAGCACAACTGAGCGAAAAGGTACAGAGATTTCCCAAATACTCCCTGCCCTTATACATGCAGAGTCTCTCCAGTATCAAGATCCCGAGCCAGAGCGGTACATTTGTTACACTGGATGAACCTATATTTCCACATCATTATCACCTAAAGTTCATAGTTTACTTTAGGGTTCACTCTTAGTACTGTATGTTCTATGGGTTTGAACAGATGCAATGACATGTAGCCACCATTATAGGATCATACAGAATAGCTCCACTGCTGTACAAATCCTCTGTGCTCTGTCTACTCACCCCTCCCTTTCCTCTAACCTCTGGCAACCACCAATCTTTTTACTGTCTCCATAGTTTGGCGTTTTCCAAAATGTCATATCGTTGAAATCATATAGACTTTTCAAAATGGCTTTGAAACTTAACAATATGCATTTACATTTTCTCTATGTCTTTTTGTGGCTTGGTAGCTCATTTCTTTTCAGCACTGAATAATATTCCATTGTTAAGAGGTACCACAGTTTATTTATCCACTCAGTTACTGAAGGGCACCTTGATTGCTTCCAAGTTTTGGCAATTATGAATAAAGCTGATATAAACTTCTGTGTGCAGGTTTTTTTGTGGATGTAAATTTTCAACTCATTTGGGTAAACACCAAGGAGCACGATTTCTGGATTTGATGCTAAAAGTATGTTTAGTTTAGTAAGAAACAGCCAAACTGCCTTCTAAAGTGGCTGTGCCATTTTGCATTCACACCAGCGATGTATGATAATTCCTGCAGTGCCACATCCTCATCAGCATTTGGTGGTGTCAGTGTTTCAGATTTTGGTGGGTAGTAATATCTCATTGTTGTTTTAATTTGCATTTCTCTCATGACAGATGATGTGGAGAATCTTGTCATATGCTTATTTTCCATCTGTGTATCTTCTTTGGTGAGGTGTATGTTCAGGACGTTTGCCTATTAATCAGGTTGCTTGTGTTCTTATTGAGTTTTAAGAGTTGTTTGTAAATTTTGGATAATAGTCATTTATCAGATATGCCTTTTGCAAATATTTTAAATATTTTCTCCCAGTGTGTGGCTTGTCTTCTCATTTTCTTGATAGTGTCTTTTGCAGAGCAGAAGTTTTTAATTTTAATGAAATCCAATTTATCAGTTATTTCTTTCACGGATTGTGCCTTTGGTGTTGTATCTAAAAAGCCATCATCATGCCCAAGGTCTTCCAGAATTTTTTCCTATATTTTATGGGAGTTTTACAGATTCACATTTTATATTTAGGTCTGTGATCCATTGCAAGTTGATTTTTGAAAAGCATGTAAAGTCAATGTCTAGATTTAGTTTTTCTTTATTATCTTACATTTGTGTGAATATTTTATCATTAAAAAAACAAAAGTGGAAGTTTGTAATGGTTCTTTGTTGTTTCATTTTGCAATGTTTACTTTTACTGTTTATCAACTCCAATTTATACTTGTCTCAAATCTGAGTAGGTTTAGCGTTCCTTTGCTTTTCCCCACTTCCTACCACTTTTGACACATTAGATTAAATTTCAGCCCTGGGACAATCTGTCAAAGTAACAGGAAATGTCTCTTGCTGTGACACATTTGCCATTGGCTGAAGTTTAGAAACCAGGTGGGTATTAGTTCTTACACGGAGCAATTTCTCCCCATCAAAGAGGCAGAATTACTGAATCAGCTCAGCCCTAACCTTTGTTTCCTATGGATGAGTTTCCCTAATATAAACAAAATCTTTTGATAAATATGCTTAACAATTTGCAGAATTCTTGAGAAACAATTTCTGCACAGGGAAGAGAATCAAATCTAAATATAGCTGTGCTTTCATGATACTGAAATTGTATGCGGATGATTTTAATATGGTTATCAGCACCCTGAATAGACTTGAGACAGGGTGATAAGAGAAGGAGGCAAAGCATATTTCTCAGAGAGGCTCATAGTGCACTCTGATTCTCACAGCTATCTCTAGAGGAGAGAGTCCCCGGCTCAATTTCTCATTAAATGTGAAAGATAAACAGTAGCTCACAGTTGCACTGACTCATCACTCTGAGCCTGTGATGGGGGAAGGGAACTCACCTCTCTCAACTTCATGCTCTCATGCCTTTGCTATTCTGTTGAAGGAAAAATCAATACCTAACACAGAGAACAAATCTTGCATCGCCAGAGACAGCACTTCCCTTGTGCCCACCTAAAGAAGATATCTCCTGCAGGCCCTGGCCAAAAACTGTAATGGCTGCTGCCAGCCCACGCATTTTCTCTGCAGGAAGGGATCATTTTTGCATTAGGGTCCATACTAGGTAGCTCCTCTTTCCATTTCCCCTCAAAGCCACGTATCCCTCTCCTTCTTGAACTGAAATCCCTCCCCGGTGGATCGCCTTAGTATTCATTCCAAATCAGCGCAGAGGTCCAGGATGAAGCCTAGAATGGAGGGGCAGCATCCCACGTTTTTAAAGTTAACATTCCTTCTTTCCTTTTGTGTTCCCTTTTGGAGGAATGGTGAATCTGGGCCACAGACACCTGAGACAGGCTTTTCAAGGTGCTGTGGGAAGTCGTATAATTTGCTTTGAATTTTAAGGCACCTATTTCAGAGATGAGAAAGCTGCCTGAGCAAGAAAGCAGTGTGGCACTTAAGAGGCGCTATAACCTTCAAAAAGCTGCTGGCTTCCCAGGCCTGTGTTGATCAATAAGTCCCTTTTCATTTTTCAAATATTTTTTAAAACATTACTTTTCATTTTATGTATTGATGTATGTTATCTTGTACATAAATTATATTATATATATAATTTCAAACTCAACTAGCAAAGAAAACTTCATGGCTTTGCATAGCAGTCAATAAAATGATCACTTTAAAGCAGGGGTCCCCAACCCCTGGTACAGGTCCGTGGCCTGTTAGGAACTGGATTGAACAGTGGAGGTGAGCTTCCAACCAGTGAGCGAAGCTTCCACTGTATTTGCAGCCGCTAGCATCACTAGCATCACCACTCCTGCTCCACCGCAGATCTTCAGGCATGAGATTCTCATAGGAGCACTGGTCCCTGGGGCCAAAAAGGTTGGGAACCACTGTGGCTTAAAGGATCTGCCAATGAATATTTAAGCACCTTTCTCCTTAGGACTAAGCTAATATTAACCATAATTATGGTTATAGTAATAAAAACAACAATCACGGGTTGAATATGTTCTACGTCTAGACATAGTGCTTAGAACTTTATTCATTTTTTTCTTATTTTGTTCTTACAACAGTTTTGGTTAAGAGACAACATTCCCTGTAGGAGTCAGACAATAAAAAAACAAAGAAAAAAAAACCCAGAAAGGCCTTAAAATCAACACCTACAGTTTTTAAGCCATCTGTGTTATTAGAGTGTGCTGTCCAACCCCTTTGGAACATGATGTAGGGTCTGCAGTTATGAAATCAACCTGAAGATTGGTTGCCTATTTTAAAATTTCATTTGTAGGTTCAATTGTAAAGATTAATATTAACAACAATGCTAATAATAAAAGGAACCTTCTATTGAGCACCTAAAATTCACAAGGCACCGTTTTAACTGCCTGGCATAAGTAGGTCATTTCAACCCTTTGAAATGGGTACTGTTGTGTCCATTTGTAGATGAGGAAACAGATTCAGAAAGGATAGATAATTTGCCAAAGCCCCTCAGCTGCTAAGTGGCAGAATCAAGGTCAGAACCAAACTAGCCTGACCCCAAAGTGCTGCCTGGGTGATTTACAAAGGGTTGTGTTGGCAGGGTGTGAGCCCATCATGAAATAACTGCTGTGTAGGTGTGGGGGGCAAGCCGTGAGAACTGGGGAAAGGGTGAGGAAGCCTCGAGGGGCTGAAGTCTTTTCCCCCTGGATTATACTTCCTGCATCCTTCGTCCTTTGGTAGCGATGACCTCCATGCCACTGTATTTACAATGGAAAGGAGCTCTACCTGCAGGGAGGAAGAGGTGAAATTCATGAGCTTGGTCAGAGGCCGTCACTTGATGACCAGTTTTACACACTTCTAGGAAATTGTCTCTCCATTCTGCTGATGTCCACAGCAACTGTATGATACAATGTCATCTTGACATACTGGCCACAGCTGATTCATCTATAGCTGGGCCCTCATACCAAGCTGGGCCAGTCATGGTTTCTTCCTTGGGAATTTTGAATTGGGACTCAGAGATTCCAGCCTTATGGGGAGCTGTGTGTGACCTGGGAAGCTGAGAAAGTTGACATGCAGCAAGGAAGAGTGATGTGAGCATACTGAAATGTATAGAAAGGAAAGACTCGGAGCAGCAGTTGCAAAGACATTCCAGTTACAGGTTGTGGTCTATTCCTGAGGCCCAACTGTGTCCCTGCCCTGTGGTTCAACGAGACCATATATAAAAAATTAAACACAGTATGGCATATTTTCATTTTTGTGTCACTTAACTCAGTAGATTTCTGTCATTGGCAGCCAAAGATTCTTAACTCTGGAATGTTTAAAGGCCCAGTCATAGGTTAGATGAGATCCCTTAAGCGGTGAGGGAGGGGTGTGGTGGTGATGATGATGTCTGCGATAAAAAAGCCAAAAAAAAAAAAAATGACTGCATCCTCGCCTTGAATTATGTGGCATGAAGCAGTGAACCTTACACAACTGAGGACAGGCCATGAATCTTGGCTCAAGTGGAGGATAACTAGCAAAGCCAACTTACTCCACTTAAATTTGGCAAAAACTTTGTTTGTATGTAAAGCATCGTCTTTCTGCTTGCAGCTCCTCTCTACCTAGGCCAGAGGCATGTAACCAGGGAGCTAACAGGCTCACGCTGCAACAGACACACTGATGTCCTTTCTACTTGTCCCTCTGCCCTCCTTCCAGGCCAAATCGCCCTGACATTCTCTGATTCAGCCCCTGTGACCACAAGCTTCCCTCTTTCAGTATGGATTGTAACTCTGTCACGGAGGTAAAGAAAAATCGAGGAACTGAATCAGGTGGCATTCTTACAAAATCTTACTCTGCTTTAATAGGTAAAAAAAAAAAAAAGTGTATTTGTAAGAAGTGCCTGAGAAATGTTATACTAGACTGATGAAAGGAGAAAATCTAGCGTCTCAGGTATTTTTCTAAATAAGAGTATTTAGAGCTTTGTTACCTTTTTCTTTCTCCTTGGAAGCTCCTTGGTCTTTCTGATAAAAGTTCCTGTGATTCCTAAGCAGAATATCTCCTCTTACCTTTGTGGTTCCAGGTCATCTTGGTGACGATATGCTTTCAATTGTGTTCATGAGAAATTTGTCATGTATAAGTCACTGCACATATTTTATGCCTCAACAAAAAAGAAATATGCATAGACATCATTGCGCTTGATTGAGTCCTTATGCATACATCCTGAAAGTGTTTATATGAGGCATTATGAACAATTAATGATTTACTCATCTGAGTTCCAACAATGTGTCGCATATTACCTGGAGTTGATGAAGGGCAGCATAGAAGTACATAACATGATTAGTTTTTTAGGGAAGGAATGATAAGATTAGAAGCATAACCTAGCCCTGGTGAAATACTCATTCTCCAATAAGCTGCTTGCAGTTCAAATTGCAGTGGCAAAGAGGCTTTTGGTCCTCACTCACATTAATCTTTTAAGCAGAAAAGAAGCCTGAAAACTCATACATCTCCAAAGGGAGGGGCTACCTGGGACGTGCACTGTAAGCATCTTAAGAATCACAGTGGGTTTCAAATCTGAAGATGCACCCAGCAGCCTCTCTGGGTGACCTTTTGCCCAGGCTCTGAGTGGCATGGGGTGGGTTGGGGCTGGGTAGGAGGCTTTGTTTGGCTCCAGCAGGCACTTCATCAGGAAAGGATGAGACATACATCTCTTGACTGATGGGCTGTTAGAGGTTTAAAACATTTGCCTTGGGTGACCTTAGGGAAAAACACCATCCTTTCTGGCTTAATGGGAATTAAATTTTCGATTACTCTGGAGGAAGGAGAAGCATCAGCTCTAAGCATGCTTATTTGTGGAAAGTAAAATGAAATTAAACACTCCAGCAGAAGGAATCTTAGCAGCTCACTGATCCCAGGGCATCGCCCCTTGCCGCTCAACAGCAGTGAAAATTAGATTTGAGAGTAACAAATATTTTAAATGGAGTGTCCTGAATCCATCTAACCATGTTTTTTTTTTATTCTGAGAGAATAACTATATTAATTTGTATATCCTGGGAAAGAAATGAAGCATTTTAATATTTTTTTCTCCCTTCAGGGAGAGTGCTGTAAATCTCTTGAGTAATGGAAGAAGAATTTAACATAGGAATGCATGGGCCTTCGGATGGGTAGCATTTTGTGATTTGCCATATACATGCATATGGAAGATCCTCTCTTGGTCATGGGAGGTTTAAATAAAAAGTGAACATTCTTGGAATGAAAGAAAGTCTAACTATTTTCATAAAAGTGAAAACCTTGGTGGTCCTTCCCTTCTGTTTAAAAAGGACAAGAGATAAAGTGTGTGTGTGTGTGTGTGTGTGTGTGTGTGTGTGTGTGTGTGTGTGTGTTTCGTTAGAGTGTGGGCAAGCTATCTTGGTTATATATCACAAAGTCTGTGATCTATTATATAAATGTAGGGAACTTAAGTCTATTTAAAGCCTGGAACCAAGAGTTGTAAAATGATCATGTCATCTTTGGGAGCTTCTATGAATATGCCAAATCCCTCTGAGTTTTCTGTGATTCAAATTTAATTATTCTTGTTGAAAGTTGAGTTGTGACAGGGAAGCATGACTTCAGTGCTTCTGAATATTCCTCAGAACCTTTGTTTGAGAATTTCTAAGAATGGATGAAGGAAAGCAAGACAAACAATTTCTATTTCTGGTTAAGGGTTGAGTAGGCAGAGGTGATCAGATGAGCAAGTTTGATATTTCAGTAACCAAGCAAGAGTTTACAAAAAAGGGGAGGGTACAAAAGAACCGCCCGACCCACCTGCCACTTACACACCCATGCACTGGCTCATACCATACTATATGTCTCTTTGGCTGTCTTCATCACTGAAGGACGACTGCAGGGGTGTGAAGACATGACCTCCCCCTCTTCCCTCAAAGCTGGGAAGGGGGAGAGAAATAGCCCATATCAAGACACGTTAGGCAACAGTCCTTTATACCATTTAATTTATTGAATAGCTGTAAAATTTCTTATCTTAAAATAATTTTTGAACTAGGAATCAGAATGAAGAAAGTTTTCTTAGACTGCACTAGGAAAGGAATGTTCCAGGTTGGAACATTAATAATAATGATATTATCATTTTTTGATTACCTGCTATGTGCCAGACACTCAGCGGAGAACTGTAATTCTCACAACAATCCTGCAAGATAGGTTTCTGACTCTTTCTATTTCACAGAAGAAAAAATTAACCCAAGAGAAGTTAAGCAATTAATTTTTCAGAGTTACACATGAGGCATATCTTGGTCAACAGTTGGCTTGGCTCTTAGTACCACTGGTGAAGGGTATGGTTGTTTTAAAATGATAAACTTAGGATGTAGAGTAATCATGCTACTACTGATATGTTTTTAAGATTAGAACTAGGTAACAGGGAAGAAGAAAGAATGAAGGAAAGGGGGGGATAGGAGGAAGAGGAAAAGGAGAGGAGAAGACAAAAAAGGGGTAGGAGGAGAAGATGAAAACCACAATGGTGTCCTATTCCAGACACACTTACACTGAAAAATGATTCATTGTTTATCTAAAATTCAAATTTAACTAGATGTTCTATATTTTATACGGCAACACCAACTGTGTTCCAAACAAACTAGAGGTTAAGCATTTTCCAGGTATAATAATCTCATTTAAGCTGCACAGTACTCCTATCAAGTAAGGAATATTGTCTTTTGTTTTTAGATGAGGAAAATGAGACTCAGTGAGGTAGAAAGACTTAACCAAAGTCACATAGCTGGTGAGTGATGGAGCCAGGGTAAGAACTCAGGCAGAGCTCACACATCGGCGCGCTAGAAAAAGAACAGAAAAATAAGCAAAGAAAACAAATCCAGGCTGGGATATTTTGAAACAATTTAACTTAAGCGATAGTACAAGAAAAGTGAAGGCAATTAGCAAAACCCATGTTCTCTGAAGATTTGTCATCAACTACTTTTTTGTTGGCAAGTAACTTCCTTTGGGGAGCTCTGTTTAATTTGTAATCCCAGAACTTTGACAAAGTAGATACTCTCTCTATCCCATGTTGGTGGAGAAAATTAAAAATCTTCATCTATTCTGGGTAGAGAAATGAAACGTTTGTGGTAAATCTCATAAAAATGTGCCCTGGAGATGAAAAATTGCATTCAAACTTTGTCCATTTATATTAATTATGAGAAAGGACAGTGTAAGCAGGAAAAAATAAGAATTATGAAAGATTTCTAAGTGCTGCTTGCTTAGAGAGACACTGATAAACTAGAATGTATCTGGACTTGGGACACCAGGCTGCTGCTGCTGCTGCTGGTGCCGCTGTTAGTTGTGGAAAGAGGATGTGCTTAGCATAGGCTAAAGGTCTCTCATAATCATTAGAAAAGAGTAAGGGGCTGGGAGCAGTTAGCTGGAAATAGACAACTCAGGAGAAATATAACAGCTACCTACACTATGGGAAAGGCTATCAGTTCTGATTTCTAGTGGCTAGAATTCTGTTACTGAAGAAGATGGAACTAGACCAATAAGTAAAGTTTTGTAGTTAGGTTGATACTTAACAAAGATCTTTTTCTAAAAACCAGAGTGGTCCAATGGTAGGATAGGTGACCCCTAGAAATAGCTGAATCCTCTTATACTGGAGACTTCGACCTACACCTGGATGCTGGGTTATCTGGAATATTGTAAGGAGAATTTCTGAACCAAGTAAACAGTTTGGCCAGGCACATGTACATGCTTGTACACATACACATAACTATGTATGTATTTAGGAAATTATTCTTTGATCACAAATGAAAGTTGAAAAAATAAAGTCTCTCAAGTCTGTCATTTCGAGTTCCTACCAAAATGCCATCCTATTCCTGGGCCATTCTTCTCTTCCCTAGATTGCTGTCCAAACCTTCTAATTGGTCTTGCTGCTTCTAACCTTTCCTCTTCATAATCAATTTTTTACAGAACCTCCAGTGTCTTATTTTCTAAATTTCAGTATGTTAATTTTATTCCCTTCCTTAAAAACCTTTGGAGGGTCCCTTTATCTACAGGGAATACACTGGAGGTGACAGCATGGCCTGCAAGTCTGGCATAGCTATGGTTTCTGCTGCTCAAGTTCCTTTAACAGCCGTGTTGCTTTATGCCTCCTTTCTTCAGACACATTATTTCACCTTGTGAACACTCTTCTGACCCTCAGAATCTAACTCAAGTGTTATCTTCTTTGGGGCACCTTTCCTGGAGGTCTTCACAACTCCTTTTGGTAGGTAGCTCCACAAGGCTCACCTCTCTTGTGTGCGTCTATTACCTGTCTGCATCTCCTGCCATCTCACAAAAGCAGGATCTGGGCCTGGAGATCTGCCCAACCACACTAAGGACGCAGAGCCTGATACAAAAGAGATGCTTATAAATCAGACAATACCATTAAAATGAAACCTTTGGGAAACGATAAGATCCACACCTACCCCAACATTTATGAGGTTCAGAGCCAGAGTACAAATGGAAGCCCACATACCAGATGTCTAAACATTTAAAAATTATAAATCAAGCTAACAAACTGTTCTGTAAAATATGTTCTATCTTCCTGCCTTGATGAATTTATGCTCATCATGATAAAACCAAATATGTGTAAAGCTCTGTATTTTTGATGACTGAAAGTCGGCAAAACACCAAAGACGACTGAATTTCATTATTAACGCACATGTCTGAGAATTCTCTTGATGAGTTGGTGACATTTGCATGAGAATAAAATGAAGACATACATAATTCATAAATTATTATGTATTTACTCCATTAAATTTTTCTCTTTAACTTCAGCAAAAACCACTAATTATGTAATTTTCATGGGATTTGGGTTTTAGTCAGTGATCACCTAAAGAATTAGAACTGTAATAGTATTCAAGAGATGCAAATTCAAATGTATTTTCATAAAAAGATAAATTAACATTAAAGTTAAAATATAAAATTATTTTTACATACAGTTTTTAAAACTTTAAATAAAATCATTAAATATAGTTAATATTTTAAAATTGACATTTTAGAAAATAAAAATATTAGACGTTTTACAAAATAAAACTATTTACATTTCTAGCATCTAATGTTCATCCAGGTGATAATGTAAAACCTCAGAATCACAGTTCATGCCTGATGTGTATCTATATTTAAATGCAATATGAGCTACTTTATATTACAACATAGTACTCAATTGCCATGTGCAACTGTTGTAAATACCTTGAGTCCACGTGGAATTATAAACTGGAAGATGAAGAGAAACATGAAAAATGACTCAGTGCTTCTCTTCAAACTGGAAAATATACTTCATTATGGATAATTCCCATGCACTTATGCTGTCTCTGAGAGAGGATTTGGCAAGGTAATAAACTTGTATTTTTGCCACCCTAAGCACAAGTCCTCTCCATACCCAGTAGCTGTGTCTGCCTCCAGTGATGGAGAAGTGGTAAAAGTCACAAACCTTCATGGCTGCGGGGACAGTTGCTCTTTAAGGACTTAGGGCAAGAGATTTAAAATAGTGTTTTCTTGGGACCGGAAGGGCAGAGCAGATGTTTAAAGCTCTGGGCAGTGCTGGTCAGTGCTAAGTGCCAGATCTTGAGTGCCAAAGGTGCTCCTGTGTTCTTTAAACACATTTGTTTACTTATTTTTGCATGTTCTCTAATCCATGCAGGACCCTCTAAAGTGTAAGTTATAGAGCACAGGCCCCCTTTGCCCTAGTCTAAAGGGCATGTTGATCAAAATTATTATGTATGTGCATTTAAAATCGTTTGGTCTCTTTCATATTTAAAGTATTATTTGCAATCTTGTTTTTTACTTCAAATTCATAACCTCAAGACCTAAGGACCTGGTAATCAGGGCTCTGGAGTAGAAATAAAGAAATGTGGTTTTGAATTCTCACACTTGGCACTAATTCGCTCTATGAATTTGGGCATATTTGAGACTGAGTTTTCTATCATGAAACTGGGAAAATGAGGGCAGTTGTTAGATTAAAGCAAAAGTAAGTGGAAAGCTTTTGTAACTAAAAAGCAGTTCATAAAATAAGGTATTTATTTTCTATACATGTGTATTAATTTTCTAGGCCTACTTTATAATGAAGTACTACAAACTGGGAGGCTTAAACAACAGAAATTTATTTCCTTATGGTTCTAGAAGCTAGAAGTCCAAGATCTAGATATAAACAACGTTGGTTTCTTCCCAAGAGCCTCTCTCATTGGCTCATAGATGGCTTTTTTCTTCCAATGTCTTCAGATGGCCTTTCTTCTGTGTGTGCCTGTGTTCTCATCTCCTCTTTCTATGAGGACACCTCATTTAACCTAATTACCTCTTTAAAGACCCTGTCTCCAAATACAGTCGTGTTCCAAAGTATTGGAGATTAGGATTTCAACAATTCAGCCCTCAACAAGCTCTATCTCTTCTTTTTAAGTGAATTTCAGATTCCATTTCCAGTATTCTAATTTCAGTGTAACAACTTCACTTAATGGCAAATCACTATGCTTATCTGGAAAATAGCTCCTGTTGAGCACAGCTATGGGAAATGTGGGGAAAAAGTCACCCAAACATCAGTTGATTCAAAAAGCCATAAACACCTTTCTGGAGTGAACAAGCTGTCTGAACATGACAGAATGTTGGACCTGACAGGATTTGTAACATGCTTCTGTTGCTTCTGTGGGGTTGGATATTTCCCCAAAATGTGTATAGAGAAGAACTTCGGCTCCCTACGGTTAGGCAGGTTGTAGGGAAGGCATTCCTGTTCTGCTATGAGCTGGGGCATGGAGGTAACACAGTGGGTGAGTCTGAGCAAGTGTTCAGGGGCCTCAGAGCACAGGAGGGTCCTGGTATGGCCTCTGTGGCTGTGTGAGCAGCAGGCATGGTCTGTCCTTTGTCCTCTACACCCAATTCTCCCATGCCACTTGCAAAGAAATAAATGGAAGTCTTAGAGTCAGTGGAGTTCTTGACTAATGGGGAACAGTTTTACTTTTCAGCGGATTCTTAAACATCTAAGCAACACCCAGGAATGAACAGAGAGTTGTTGTTCTTCGGTTTCTTAGAATCTAGGTGTATATACAAAAACACTTTTCTATTTTTTATGGAAGTGACCAATTGTCTTCAGACTTTTAAACCTGAGAAAGAATGGCAACCATTCTTTTGCACGGTGTTAGATGCACTCAAACTTTTTTGTGGTCTTCCAAAAGATAGCTGAAAAGGTGCAGTGTTCCGTAACCTGCCAAAGCCTGTATGAACACACCAGGCCAAAAACTGCGAGACATTTTCTGATCTATGCTTCCAATCTCTACTCTTCTCCTTTACCTTGGGGCTTCATTTTTTAGGGCACAGTTTGTTCTTTGAAAAGTCACTTAGCAAGAGTTGCTCTCCCAGCAGTGAAGGCTCCTCCCTCACTCCTACCAGCTGGCTCACCTCACCAGGAGAGTCCTTGGGTCTTGAGGACAAGGACAAGAACTAACAAGGAAGAATATTCTGAAGAAAAATTATATTCAGCAAGCCTAAGGTAATGACTCTAGCTGACAAGACCGCAGGCCATAACTTTGGTACAACCCTTAAACACGTCAAAGGCTGGAGGAAGATGCACAATGTTTGCTGCTTTTGCTCACTATTTGTGTTTTCTCCTGTTTCCCACATTTGTGGGTACTCATGTGGAGGCAAACATCTTGCTGCTTCTGAACCGGAGAGGTCATTGGGGAGGAGGAGTTAAGGCTTGGAAAAGTTTCTTAAGGAGGTAAGGAAGGATATGTGGAGAGCATGAAAGTGTGAGTAGCTTGGAATGAGGACTAAAGGGATTAAAATGTATTTTTTAAAAATCAAAGTATGTAAGTGAAAAAAGAAACAGAAAGAGTAGTGCAAGAAAGCAAGGACAAGTCAGGCCTCCTACAGATTTGGTCAATGACAGATGGCTGACTGGGATGAGAATCTTAACCCATGGATGACTTTGGTGATACTACTCAGGAGAAGCATGAAGAAACCCTGTGCTCAGGGTCTAATAACTTCTTCTTGCTCTGGTATTGCATAGTTGTATAACTTGAGTAAATCATATAGCATCCTTGAACTTCAGTCATCTCAAGTGTAAAGATTCACCAATAATATCTAATTATAATATTGTAAGGATCAAATGAGATGGTACAAGTGAAAGCATTTTCTAAACTGTAAGAACCATCTAATGTGAGATATTATTGCATACCAGCTGACTCTTATTATTCACATGAACAAAACCAGAGGATGGTCAGAAACTACAGCATTCTTTAAAGAAGTGCGTTTTCATTGCTTCCTACTTTATAGTAATTTGCCCTATGTTAACAAGCAAGCTTAGTGGAAGACCTTGGAATCTTCTGCTGTGGTGTGGGAGTAGATATTGGAGGGTTTACTTAAAAAAATGCAAATCTTCATGCTTTATAAGTTCTTATAATGCTTCCTAGACTAGCCTAAGGGATAGAGATACAAATATTCTGGTAATAATACGAGGCGTTTATCATCACACCAATTCACTTGACCCGGAAAGATGGTTTCACTCTTGGTTATCCTACTTAGACAATAGAGCTCATTTGGGTAGAAATGTACTTTTGTAGTCTGTGGATTTTGAGAAGATAAAGGAGATAGTACAATGTGAAGGGTTTGTGAATTACAGAGTGTTAAAGACAAGTGTTAATGCTAAGGGTACATTTATGCTGTAGTTCTCAGAGGCAGCTTGTTGTAGTGAAAACAAATGGAATCTCAGATAAGAAGAGCTGAGTTCAAGTCCTGACTCCATTACTGTCTATTTTTGTGACGTTGGGCAAATTAGTGAACATGTCAGCACCCTGGCTGTGTTATCTGAAAAAGGTAGAAAATATGGAAAGTATCCAACTTACCACTGCACCGGATGGGGTGGGGGCAAAATGCATGACAATGGGCTTTGCAAACTATAAAGTGATAAACTACTGCGCCTATTTGACTGTGAAGCAGTGGACCATCTATTTTCCCTCCCTGTTGTCCATGTCCTGTTTCATGTGGGAAGATTGAATGGTCTTTCTGCACAGGGTCTGCAGCTAGGTTATCTGTGTCTGACCCCCACTGAGTTCTGGTTGCTGATTCAACAGTCATCACCTTTAAAATCCACGGTGCCTTTTTAGACTAACAGACTATGAAGAAGCAAAAAGCATAATACCCCAGAATGGAGCCCCAGGTCTGTGCTGTACTTCTAATAAAGGTGATCTCTGGTAATCTTTAGTTTTGAATACCTCCATTGTGTACTTTCCATCATTTTTATGATGAGAAAGATGTCATCTGTGTAGCATCTGCAGAGCTCTGGTTGAGAAGTGAGTTGGTTTAAAGCATTTCATTTCAGATTACTCATGAAGATTTCAGTGGCACTGTTCCTTCGTTCCACCTGGCAGTCAATTTTCTTCATGACCACAATAGCATGAGTGTCATCTTTTAAGCCTAAATACTGCAATTTAAAAGTCCCCTGAACCTGAACAAAAACATTTGTTTTCTTTAAAGTGTGAGCTTTTCTACTGCCTGGCCTAAATTACTTTTATGTGTTTTGAAATGCAGTTTATGTGAGCCAGTCACAGCGTATGCTTCTCTTCCCTCTGCTTCCTTAGGACCCAAGTGGCCCATCAGTTCAAGTACACAAGACAAGCAGAGACTTGATTTGACTGACAGCTTGTAGGAACTCCTGGTCCAACATTTTAAGTGAGATAGAGTTGGGATTTAGTATACTGTCTTGCTATCTGTAGAAAATCTGTCCTTACACGGCCAGGAGTTTTCAGTCACCTGAGGAAAGGTGACATCTTCCAATACTTACATTGCATTGTCAACACATTTTCTCTTTTTGGCTAGTGCCAACTGGCAAGCATTTTTTATCTGGTGAGACGTGACTGACATTTTTGTTTTGCGTGGAATAGCCACTCTCTTTGAAACACATGGATTTTTTTCTTTTTTCTTTTGTAAATGAAAATTGTTAGGGTGACATTGGTTAAAAAATCAATTAAGTTTCGAATGTACAATTCATCAATACACCATGTGTATATTGCATGTGTGCTCACCAACCAAATTTAAATTTCCTTCCATCACCAAATATTTGACGCCCTCTCTCCCCCTTTCTACCTCTCCCATTCCCCGCTTCCCTCTGGCAATCACTAATTCACTGTCTCTGTCCATGAGTCTCTGTTTGTTTGTTGCTTTCAGTTTTCTATTCCACATATGAGTGAAATCATATGGTTCTGAACCTTTTCTGTCTGACTTATTTTACTTAGCATGGTAATCTCAAGATCTACCCACATTGCCTCAAGTGGCAGTATGTCATCTCTTCTTATGGCCTAGTAATATTTTGTTATGTAGACATACCATATCTTCTTTATCCAGTCTCCTATTGTAGGACACTTCATTTGCTTCTATGTCCCAGGCATCATGAATAATGCTGCTATGAACATCAGGGTGCAGGATGTTTTTTTTTAATACTAAATTTTTAGGGTATTGATTACAGATATACATATGTGGTCTTAATTTAATAATATTAATGAGATGAGCATGATTCTTTACTGTTGGGAAGCAAAGTCTTATGGAAAGGGTTCTGGTTCTAAAGTCAGAAGATCTGGGCTTGAACCCTGGCTATCTTACTAATTAGCTAGATGACCTTGGGCAAGACATTTAACTTTTGTAAGTTTAATTTCTTGCCTTATGAGGTAGGAAATAATAAGAATTGTTGGGATTTCAAATGAGCTAATGAATGTGATTGTGGAGTGATATGTATGTGAAAGATTATCGTCAAGAATCTTCATTCATATAGCTGCTGGGAGTTATAAGGTACATTTTGTTTTTTGGGGGGTTTGACTAATTTCATATGGTCCTTGCTCTTATAATTTCAGAGAATAGTACAAATTCTTAGGGCTTCACATCAATTTTTGAACGGTGTCAGTGTTTGATGGCGAAGAGGAAAAAGAGAAGAATTCCTCAAGGAGGAAATTTTTCCTCAGCTGAATGATCTCTTTCTAAAATTCCTCCAGTCCTAAAAGCCTGTTATGATAGAATTCTAGCACTAACAATTATAATCAGTCTCGGAACTTGTGGAACTTAGACATTATTCCACGTTTTCACACCACAAAGAGAGAGAGCATTTAGGGAACAGGTGACACTGTGCCCAGGGCTTGACATATAACAGTTGCTTGTTTGCTTCAATTGACTGATTGCTTCATCTTGCCTCTCCTCAGGTCTTTGTGTCAATCCAGTTTAACTGATACTAAAATAAATAGGAGCCTAAATGCTATGCAAGATGCAAATAATACAGAACTCATCCATTTCTGTTTTCAGGAGTTTATAATCTTGTTAACCCCTTCTTCTTTGGTGCTGCCTCTATGTTATCTATATTCATGTTAATATGTGCATCTATGTCTGTGTCTGTATTTTGTTCAGACTCACAGTGGAAGGGGACTGTATCTATGAGTTCCTTAAAGAAAGAGTCCCAGTGCTTCCAGCATCCCATCCACCAGGAAGCAGGTCTGGCTGTCCAGAGATTAGGCCTGGGGAAGATGGAAATCTGTAATCAGTATACCCAGAACAAAAATAAGATTTTCTGTGTACATTTGGTTCAGGAGTGAATTGGTTGAAAGCAGGACAGTGTTTGGGATCAGAGATCACTCCTGTGTAAAGGTCTTCACAGTCGTAGGCTCCAACCTCAGCAGCTGCTGGCAAACTGGAGACCACAGCGCCTCTGATTCCACTATATACAGGAAGGTCAAACTCAGCTCCTGATGAAGTTATACTAATAACTAGTATTGCCATGGGTCCATGAAAACTTCTGCCTTGCTCATGCCATCATTCACTCATTTATTCATTTGTTCATTCAACATACATTTATTGAATGTCTACTACGTACCAAAAATTGTTCAAAATACTGATGTGAGAATGGTGAACAAAAACACAATATCTTTGTTAATATGGAGTTTACAATGTATAGTGAAAGAAAAACGTGGATGGAAGTTATCTATGCAATGGGCGTATACACCTATGGCAAATACTATAAAGGGAGGCACCTGACCTGGAGGGAGAGATCAGGGAAGATCTGTAGGAGGTATGAAGGATAACAAGCAAAACGGGCCTGTGAGCACATTCCAGGGAGAGGAAATACTACACAGCAAGGCCCCCCACTCTGATCTGAAAGAAGGCAGTGTCTGGAGTACTGAGAGTAGGAAAAGCAAAGATAGCACGTGATTGGGGTAGGGGGAGGCCCTTTGTAGATCAGGGTCAGGGTTTTAGACTTTAAGCCTATAAGCAATGAGAAGACAAAAGAGTTTTCAGCAAGTGGGTGATGTGGTCAGATTTGTGTTTTGAAACCTACTCTTCCTGCTCCTTTGAGAGGAATGGGGAGGAGGAGAGGCCTGACTAGGTACAGGGACTCTAGAAAGGTTATTGTCTCAGTCTAGGAAAGAGAGAGTAGCAGCCTTGGACTAGGGTGGTGGCCATGGAGGAAGGAAGGTGGAGGTCCTGAGACATTACAAAGTGAGGCCTTGGAGAAGGCTCATTTATGAAGGGAGACAGAAGAGAAGTAGTCAGAGGTATGTCCAGGTGGGTCAGGAAGGCCAGGAATGAAGGCATGACCCAGGGCTGGGGGAGGCAAAATTGGCAGACAGCAAGGAGAGGGTGGCAGGAAGGTTTTTGTTTAATTCTGTTCCTTCTGCTTATGAACACTGCTCTAAGCCTGATTTGCCCAATTTGTTTTCAGCTGTCAACAATTTTGTTAACTGTGAGGGATCACTCAACTCCTGGGGTCCATTTTTGGGTTTTGATACATGAGAGAGGACACTGGTTTTATTCCTTCAGATCTAAGTTTCCACCCACTCTTCTGGAATGTGGCTTCTATGACCTTATACAATCTTCCCCCATCCCCCCTTTCTCCTCAGTAACTTTCATGGATGACCCAGCAGAGTTTAGTTAGCCTGAGGTTGCTTCAAGCCTTTCTAATTTTCAGCTCAGTGGCCATTCTCCCCTCAGGCATTTAGTTGGGCTTGTTCCTGGTTCAATGGTCTCACCTGATCCTGGAGGTCCCTTGACGAATTGTGAGTGTGGGGAGCACACTGAAAACTGCTTTCATGTTTTTTTTTTTTTTTCATCCAACTGAGGTGTAGCAGAATGCCACCCCACCCCAGCCCACGGAAGTTACAAATTGTTATTTAGTGCCAAGTGGCCAATAGCAATGGTACATATTACCTTTATTGTATAAAGGAGAGATTGGTATTAGAGGGCTAAAAAAAATCTTGATATTTTCTGGGGATTTGGTATAAAGAAACTATTTTTTTTTTATGTAAACTTTGCTACTCCTAACTTGTATGTCCATTCATCTATCCATCCAATTAATGAAAAAATAACAAATTTCTTTAGCCATTTCTACCTGCCAGGAATAGTTTTGAGGATGAGGAATGGGGAAAATGTTAATGAATGTGACCCGTTCTGTCAGTGCTCCTCAAATTTTTCTTCGAAGTACCCCAAATGGTCAAGAAGACTGAAGGAAAATGAAGAGATAAGTCTTGGCTTGAGATGCTGCCGCTGGTGGTTGTGGCAGCATAGTTTAAATTGTCTTGCCATAATCTCCCATGAAATTTGTTTGAGGGCTTTTGTTTTAGTTTAAAATTTTATGTACATTTTCACTTGGCTCTGTAATGTATTCATATTTGTTTAAATATTAAAATGTCCTCCAACCTAAAAAGAGAATTATTGGTTCAGTTCAGTGTATCTGTGCCAAGACCCTTGGCACACACCTGTGCACCCCCAGATATGAGTATCTCAAGAAAGATGAGGAAGAAGGCTCAAATACTGGTGGGAAAGACAGTCATATATAGACATGATAATAATATTATGGAGAAGAGAGAAAATCTTAGAAGCAGACATTAAAACTGAAGAAAATTTACATATTTTTGAGGGGGTGAGGGAGACATTCTGGGGGACGAAAAGTGCTTTTGTAAGTGAATGGAGGTTTGAAATAAAATGGCTTGTTAAGCACACAAGTTGCAAGAGCATAGAGCTCGTGGAGAAGGAAGAAGCTGGGAGAGTGGATTGCAGCCAGACTAAAAGGGCATTGAATGTCACACGAAGATTCTGAAACAAATCCAGAACCACTGATTCTGTAGGCAATAAGAAGCATCTCGAGTTATTCTTAGGTGGGTTTGTAACCTAGAAATATCGTGGAGTAAGACTCAGCCATACACTGTTAGAGTGGGAGCACAGTTCAGAAGGCATCAATTCGAGGATTCCCTTCACTCTCTGACCTTCGAAATGTGCAGTGGAAGTGGGGGTGGGACAGTCCACCTCTTTCTGATTCTGATTGTGTCTGGATTGGGGCCTGGAAAATTGTAGGCTCAAATATTTCATTTTAGATATGAAGGCAATTCGCCAGGTACTCACTGACCTGGGATCCTTTCATAGTGAACGCGAGGAGAGATGGAAGCCTAGAGAGGTGCGACCACTTCCCCAATGTCACCCTGCTAATTATTGGCTAAACTGGGACTCAAGCACAGTCATCCTGCTCTCTAGTCACATGTTGCTCCCATTAGCCCAAGCTGGGAACTTTGACCTCAGTCAGAGTTTCTCTGTTCACTTTCTCTCTTGTGCATTTCTCTGTAACCGAAGGCATGTGGGAGGACAGAGTTGTTTTGCAAGGCACTGGAAGTTTTGTGACCTGGCCAAGGTCAGTTTAGCATTCTTATTAACATACTGTACATAATGGACATCTAAAAGTCTGAGGTCATAAATATTTTAATGTAGCCGTGCCATGTCACTGTTTCTTTGAGACCCGCACTTCAATTTTTATTTACTTTTATATGTTGCTGGCGAAGGGCCACAAACTTTTCCATCAACAGAAATGGCTGCTGATTGAAGCGATTCACTTTCTCCCCCAGTGCTAAAGAGAGACCCATTCCCCAGCGCAGGTGTTTTTAGATCTAGATGGGCTGTTGGATGACACAGTGGGGAATACACTTAGTAAAGCAATGTCATAAATTGGCCTGGTGTCGGCTTCCTGATTTAATGCTTTGCTCTATTTGGTCATGAATTATATATTCTTTTCCAGATTGATCAATTCTCCCACTGATAAAGGGATAGTGTTCTACCCAGTGGATTTGGCCCCTGACCTAAGGAATATACTGATGCATCAAAAATTCCCTGAGCTGACAACCCGGATGATCTCTGGAGACTGTAAATCTGCAAAGGCAGCGAGCGGGCAGTCAGGCCTGTGTGATGGAGCTCTCCCCGCACTAAGTGTGCATCGACTACCATGATGGTGGAGCAATTCTTTGTCTGCTTTTTATCCAATGTAATTTGCAAATTGATTATTCTTCTTTGGAAGTCTTTCTTAATTAAATAGTAACTGCAATTATTACCCACGGATGAAAGGGACATTTTAGTGTCTTAGCAGTAGAGAGCCTTAGCTCAGTGTATTTTCATTTGTTGAAGTGCCCACTGTGGACTATTGTGTGCAAAACTCCACTGGATGGTTCCTTCTAGAAGATGAGACAATACTCCTTGCCCACAAAGCGCTAGAATAAAGTGAGTTAATAATAATGCCTTATGACAGAATATATATAGAATGCATTTGCTTTTTAATGCACTTATTTCAAACATTATCCCATTCTGTTTCACACTATGTACAGCAAATGACTGTAGTTTCCATTTGTTAGAGGAGGAAACTGAGAAAAACAATTTAGGGGTTTGCCCAAGTTCATATGGAAAAGTGAGACACAAGACTAGAATATAGGTGACCTGCCTCTTTGTCTTCTCTCCATGTTGAGTTAGGCGCAAATGTGTTCATTCAACACCACTTTAAAAATACCAGCTGTGACTGGTCCCAGGGAGGATGGGTAGAAGAGCCACGAGTGAACACTTCTAAGGAAATCGGCTTTCCAACCAGGCCAGTATTTCTAAATCTTGGATAGGTGTGTCAGACACTTTTGAGAAGCTTGGTAAAAAGAGCAGTTACCTGGGCCACAGCCTTGGGGTTTAATAAGTCTGGGGTATGTCTCAGTTTATCATTTCAAAAGTTCTTGAGATAAATCTGATGGCTAGTCAGGGTGGAGACCACAGAACTAGATTTTTATTTTACTCAGTGTCGCACAAGGAAAGGCAAAACTAGTGTCTCCTGGATGAAGCTTTTTTGGCTTAAACCAGGTCAACCTGACAGGCTGGAAAAAAGAAAGCTTACTCTCCCGTTATCCGCATGAGACCTTTCTCTCCTTCTGTTCTTCCTTTTTTACTTCTTCCCTTCCTGCTATACATTTTAAATCATCCCTTTCCGTTATAATCCTACTCATCCTGCAAGACCCAGCTCACATGCTACCTTTTCTATAATATCTTTGATTTCCTCTCTCAGAGTGACTCTCTCCTTCCTCTATGTTCATTAACACTGTGCACCTCTGTGTTTTTTTCTCAGCCATTGTCTCTAGGGTATATTTCTGCTTTGGGGATAGATTTCTTGTTCATCTTTTCCCCTCTCAGTAGCTAAAACAGAGCCTAACACATTAGAAGTGACCACCAGTGTTTTTTTTTTTTTTTGTGGAGTTCAATTGCCTTACGGAATGGCTACTACTTCTGAGCCTACTCAAAACTAATTAATAAATGTATCAGTTTGAACTTAAAATATATATGCTCACCAATAACTTCTATCTTTTGACAACTTAAAAAAGTAAATTAAAAAAAAAGCAAAACAAAATATTTGAAGAGGAAATAATTGCCACTTTCACTGACGAGTCTATTCCCTGTCCATTAGTAAGTTAATTCAGATCAAAGAGGGAATTAGACCTATATGTATGAACAGAGATTGTCCCACACAACAACCCCCAACTGCTAAATCCTGGGTACTTTTCACAGGCAGCACTTAATGCTATTCTCCCTATACTTTAGGGTTGACCTTGGCCTAAACTCCTCCACATCAGGAAGAGAAACCTATATCTGATGATCTACTCCCCGTACCCCTCCTCACCAGCTACCTCTGTAACCCAACCTAACTCCTGTGTCCTGCCTTAACCTGCAGTCCGAGGAGGCGGGCCCTGGTCAAAGGGCTGACAAAGCATCTAGCAGAGATGCAGTCAGTAGGTGGTTGCTCCAGGTGAGTGTGTACCCTTGGTTAGAAAGGCTGAAGGTCAAGTCTGGTGTTAGGAGAAAGCCCTTCTCTCCCTTCTTTGTCTCCTCTACCCTACTTCCTGTCTCTGGAGTCAGGATTTGAAGACCTTTATCTGGCTGCCTCGCTCTATGTGCAGAGTATTTCTAGCCAAGATTTTTAGGCCAAGGCCAGGAACACTCAAGGTCAACTATAGCCAGAGTTCACGTTCTTTACAAACATGACAGACATGATGTGCCTATAGGGATGATTCCTTCCACCCAGAAAAGCACCCATAGGGAAAAAGCCTCGTGATCTTGTCTGCACCTCCGGAAGTACTCTGGTGATTGGCCTGTGTGTCTCCATGTCCATCATCTCACACCTGGTAGAGTGCCTTGGCTATCAGCATGGCCCTGAATCAGGGGGTTAGGCATTGGGAGAGTCACAAAGCTTTCTATTGGAAAAACACCAACGAGTTTCAAAAAGAGAAAGTCAGCAAGGCCAGCACAATTGCTTTCAGACAGTTAAAGGGTCCTCCTGAGGAGGGAAGACTGAACTTGCCCTGTGAGATCCTGTTGGATAGAACCAGGGCAAGTCATAAATCCAGTTCCCAAATCCCTTTCCTTCTTTAGGTTCTGGCCATGATGAATGGCCCTTGGTTCAATATGCATGCAATTCTCTTTGCTGGAAAACTCTCCCTGGATAAGCTTTACTCTGCCTTTGGCTAACAGCTTTAACTTCACTTCCCCAGAGCAAGAGGGCTTCCTTAAATTTCGTAGTTCAGGTTTTTCTAAGCTGCATTGTTTTGAGCTGGATAATTCTTTGTCGTAGGGGACCTATGCACTGCAGGATATTTAGCAGCATCTTTGGCCTCAGATGCCAGCAGCATCTTCTCAGCTACAACAATAATAATAATTTTTTTAAAATCTCCAGATATTGCTAATTGTCCCTTGAGTGTTAAAATTATTCTTCCCTTCCCCAGTTCAGTTGAGAACCAGTACTCTAGAATAATGAACTCATAGTGCCCGGTGCACTCATCACATTCTAGAGTTCTTAATGCTTGTTTAAGTCTATCTCCTCCCCTGTCAGCTCCCTGATGGCAGGGATGAATTTCAATGTTCTTTGGCAATCCTTATCTTTCAAACTGTGACAAAATTAGTGAAAAAATGAACTGATTTAAAGAACTTTGTAGCTCTCAGACAGCACAGACAGCACAGCCCACCTCCCCCCCATCCCCCCAACAAAGTTATTAAATTTCCTATACTGGAGGAGTCCAAACAAGGCAACTGGCCACTTATTGAGGAAGTTGTAGAGATTTAAGTCCTGGATGGGTGATCTCAAAGGTTCCTTCTAGTTATGAGATTGTATAGAATGTGGGCTTTCAGCCAACCACCCTGCGGGTGACTAATTAAATCACAAGAAAGAGGCTAACCACTCCCTCAGAGTCAGGTGCTAAGTGTTCCCAGGAAGGGGTGATGTAGCTTGGTGAGTGACCTTTATATGGGTCAAGAGTCACATGAATATGGAATGCTTTTCCCTTCCCTTTCTCCTCTCCTCAGAGGTCATTTGACCCATATCCTCAGGGGTAGGATCATGCTTGAAAGGTTTAGAAAACATCCTTTCCCCCTAAGTCCCACACTTCACTCTATTAAGTGAAGCCAAGCAGCCTTCTGGTGTGTGTAGTGGGTGAGAAGGGGAGCCCAGCACACTTCACTGAATGGCTCAGGAGTTGCCTGGGCAGTGTTCTCCAGACTTTGAAGGTTATAGCGCATACGATTTATTGCTCTGTTTTTCTTTCCCTATAACCACTTTTCCAAGAGGGCAAAGAACAGCAAGCAGACACAAATGGATGTCCTCTAGGTGCACAGTTGAATCCAAGGGCTATGGGAAAATCAGCTAAGACTGATGCTGGCTGTATGCCTATGTGCCTGACACTGCACTGGGCACTTTCACATGCATGATCTCATTTAATCTTTATTAACCAATGAAGAAGGTGCAATTAAATCTATTTTCCAAAGAAACAACTAAAGGGGTCAGTAACAGCTGGAAAGAAACTTGGGCCTGGGGAAAAATCCATCAATACTTGCTATGCTTCCTACGTGTCCTGCCACAAGCAGAATATGAATCCTTTCACTTCAAGCTTCTGTTTCAGAGAGTGCCTGTGAGTTGGCATAGTCATGATGAAAACTCCCCTTTGACTTTGAAATACTGCTTCTTAAGATCTTGCCATGATTGACTTGATTTTATCTTTGCAAATCTCAAATCTCCTTACACATATATAGCTGAGCCTTCTTAAATGATTATACTTCTGATTGTGTGGTGAATTGCATATATGTGTTATTTTTCTCTAGAAACAAAGGCAGAGGAATAAAGAAGTATAAACCTGCAAGGACAAAGAATAAGAGAGTAAGGATCTCAACCAAAATTGAAAGATAGAAACTGGATGGATGAACAATGAATGGCCTGACATACCAGAGAAATCTAAAACCTAAATATCTGGGGGTGGGCTAGATCAGGGTGGGAGCAGAGTGGGGTACTAGAATGGCAGTTGAAAGTCAACAAGATGCAAGATAATTCCCACTGCAGAATCTCAGAAAGAATAAAAGTAGAAGTGTCAAGAGCTACTGAGTACAGAAGGAAGCAATGAAGCCACCTAGATCTTTACCATTTCCTATCTCAACTATGTGACCCCTCCTCTCTGACCTCAGCAGACAGTCTGAGTAAAGTATACCCTGCAGAATGTGAATCAGAAAAAGTTCTGTTTTAGACATGCCAGGTACAGCCAAAGCTTGGGGAGAGACAGTGGTAGAAGCAGAAGGTTAAATTAAAGTTCATACACTAAAAAGTAAGATCCCCTTAATGCCTTTTTCTGTATTGGCTTCTGGATTTCTGGAATCCAGGTTTCTACCCAGTGTCCAGGAAGGACACTGAAAAATTCTTCTCAAAGAAAATTGACAAAAGGGAAAAGACTTAACGATTTGGACATTTTGGGTATCTTCGAATAGAAGATCAGATACTCATCATTTTATAGGGTGGCCCCTAGAAGACAATCCCTGCTCATGCATATGGAATATCCATTCAGTGGTTCAGTGCCTCACTCTAGAAAGTCTTAAACTATAATATTTCTAAAACTGGATCCTTCTTTGTTACCAAACAACTTGATTGCTATTGAGACATCTTTGCACAGTTAATAATTGAATTTCTTAAACTTCTAATTGCAAAGCCTTAGTCCTTATTCCCTTACAAATTTTGGCCTCCTCCTTTACAAAGCCATCCCTCTTGTTCATCCATACCCCACCCTACTCTCTATCCTTTTCCCTAAGTGTCTGTTTTGTTTGTTTGCTTTTATCCTGACATAAATTAAAACTTGGATCCACTTATGTGAACTGACAGCTAATTCTCATTGTGAATCGCTTGACTCGTTTAGTTATTTCACTGGTATTTTTATTGTGTTAGTGTTTTTAGTGTTTCTTGTGTTTTATACCATATTTCCCCACCTTACTCTGAATGCTTTGTACCTGATCCTGGTTTCCTGGGTGTAAATAACAAGCGCTTTAAAGCTTTTTGTACTCTTGCCAGATACCATTATCTAGAAATATGTTGACATTTTGTATAAACATATGTTTCGATTTCTATAACTAAATGTATCTTTATGTGAGACTTATTATTATAACTGAATACGTCTATTAAAATATAACTTTATTTACAGGTGTGATCTATGATGTTTCTCCGTTTCTATTCACCAGGTACATGTGCCCAAGAAAAATGTGTCATTTTTTCTTAGGAATAAAATCACAGTATTTGTGAAGATTTAGTAGAGCTTAAATGAATACAAACAGTATTTACCTTATTAAGTAGATATTTTAAGTTATTTATAACAGACTAGTGTTTGTGAATGATGTTCTGAGACATTTCAAGGTGACCTCTAGCTCCAGAGCTAAAACAAATAAGAAAATGTGATAAAGGGGTGATACTTATGGATGTTTTGCAAAAGAGAGCAATGCAGTGGGTTAGAGACGGCAAAAGTTTAAAGCCAGAGACCTAGTGTCCGCAAACTCTGCATTTATTGACTGTATGATCTTGGGTGAGCTGCTTCATCTGGCAAAATAAAATATTGGTCACCTCATAGTTTATTATGGGTTATTAATGTGCATGAAAGCATAACTGTAAACTCTTAGACATATTTAAATGTTTGTACGTCCAACTTTTTGTTTTATCACCCTGTGGCTTACAGTGCCTTGGGCAAAGTACTCATTCAATAAAAATTTGTTGGATAAGAAATTAATGAATGAACTTGTGAGTCTAGGATTTTAAAATATTTTTGCTTCCCTCTGACTTGTTCGTAGACATTTATAAAATCAAAAATTTATAGTTGTTCCTAGATAATTAGATCTCTTGATTTAGTGGTACAGGTAACTAACTGCTTAGGTTTCCATGTTTATTCTGCATATGAGACACTATCTGGCAGTACTGATTATGAATAACTGTCATCCGTCTCAAAATATAAAATCATAGATTGGGGGAACTTTAGAAATAATCATGTTCTTTTCAAATATGAGGAAACTGAAGCCCAGAGGCTCTTTGAAGTAAGGGACTTTATAGAATTTTTTCCCCTTCTTCGCTCTAGGGCTAGTGGAGATTGTTGTACAATAAATATGTTTTTAAGATATATTTTTCACAGATTGTGCTAAGCACTAGGGAAATAAAAATCAACAAGACAACATATCCTTTGAGGAACCCATAGTGTAGACAGTCAGGAAAACCAGTAAGTATGCTATTAGTTACACTAATATTGTAGGATTATAGAGGCAGAAGGGAACTTCCAAGAGAAGTTTCAAAGAAGATGATCTTTACCCACTATCTTTTTCTGGGTTCCCAAGAATGTGACCCTGCGATGAGTGGGCAAGAGATTCATTAAGGAAGTATGCCTGAGAAAACTTGGAAAAGAGTGTAGAGATGAAGTGAGGATCAGGAGAAGAACCAAACAAGGGTGAAATTGCTGATCGAGTCCCATAGAGAGAGTAGGGTAGCCTGGTCCTGTGGGGGAATGCTGGGGATAAGTTAGACCTTTGAGTCTGCCCCTGTCTCAGGCAAAGGAACTGAGCTTTCGTAGTCTCACATTAGGTGATTACTGGCTAAGGGCCACAATGGATTGGGTTGAGAAGCTTTGTTGATCCCCAGACAATTTTGGCCTTTGAACTATGGGCAAACTGGCTCCAGTAGCCTATGGGCAAGCCTCTGAAGGAAGTCACAGGTGTGGGCCATTAGAAACAAAAGCATTTAGAAGTCAGAGTGTGGTACACAGAAATGATAACAGGAATCTGGGTGAAGCATCAGCAGTGTCCATTCTACCTGTGGCCTATGAGGATGATTTGAAGTGAGTGGGAAGATCATTCCAGGCATAAATTATAGCATGAACAAAGGTTCTGAAGCATGATGGCATGGGATGTGTTTAGAGGTGAGAAGATGGCTGGTAAGGCTACATTGCCTTATGCCTGATGAGAAGTAAGAAGATGAGAGGCAAGCTTAAAAAGGTAGGCTAGAGCCAGATGATGTTTCTTTCTTTCTTTCTCTTTCTTTCTTTCTTTCTTCCTTCCTTCCTTCCTTCCTTCCTTCCTTCCTTCCTTCCTTCCTTCCTTCCTTCCTTCCTTCCTTTCTTTCTTTCTTTCTTTCTTTCTTTCTTTCTTTCTTTCTCTCTCTCTTTCTCTTTCTCTTTCTCTTTCTTTCTTACTTTCTTTTTTGTAATTTGATTGCAAGAAAGAGAGATCCATTCAAGATGTTTTAAATAATATATGGACTATTTTAAGTATACATGTGCCCAGGAACTGGGCCCTAGGAAGAGCAGGTCTCAAGAAGAGAGAACTCCAGAATAAGCTGAAATGGTTGGCTTTCCTTAGAAAGCCCTGTAGACAGGGCAGGCTGTAGAAATCAGCATGTCAAGTTAGTAGCTTTGCTTCTGCATGAAGAAATTTGGAATGTATCTGATGGTGTTCATTAAACCATATTTCTATAAAGATGAAATGAAGTCTTAAATGTGACCTGGTGTCAGGTTTGGGGTAGAGTTGATTGAATACTCTGTGTTCAAAAATATTCAAAAAAGTGCTAAAAAAATATTCCAGGGATGTTATATTTGTTTTATTCCTGCATAATTTTCTCTCCCGGTATCAATTTCAACATATTAAATGATTTTGGGTGAGAAGCAAGGGTCTCCCAGGAGCTGAGTAGAAAACATAGGAAGTCCACAAGCAGTGGCAACAGTCTCTATGAACAAAGGCTCTGTTTTCGGAGAAGTCTCTCTGTTTTTAATGTGCAGGGCCACCCTGGTCATGAAAGGCATATCTGGCTGGATCCATCAAGTTCAAGGTACCCTGGGCTCTTGCTTGGGTGAAACAAAAATTTTAAAGAACTCTGCATGTGTGGTAAGCCTGCTTCATCTTGGCAACTTGGAAACAGGGAGGTGGGTGATGACCTACTTAGGCTTTTTCTTAAAAGAATGGAATTAAGGAGTACTATCATTTCTTGTTAAGAGGAGGGACCACAGAGAGAAGAGATTGTTTTGACCTAATTTTCCCCTTGCACTCAGGCTTTTAAGCTGCTGGTGCAATATTAAAAGGACCAGAGAAAGACTTTGGGAAGGAGGTGGGAAAGTAAATGTGAATGTCACACCTAGACTGCCTAGGCCTTTTTTGTGCTTCCTTATCAGTGACTCAATGCAGATACTTTCCTTCCAGAAACCAAGCGATTGTCCATGAACACCTTGAGTCTGAGACTTAAGTCTGAAAGTAACCAATCTAATTGGCCGCCATTAAACTGTATTTTTACTCCACCACCGAAAAAAGAATAAATTGCACTCAAGGAAGAGACACCTATCCTAAAAATAGATGGGAGAGACTGTCAAAACAAATTTCCACATCATTTTGTAGACTCTCTGGGATTGGGTGGCAGTGGGTTGAAGGACCTGTCTTCTTCTGATCTCATCTCAGACTACTACAACTCTATGCCTCAGTTTCCCTGTCTAAACTAGTTTCCAACATCCCTTTCAGGTCTCATATCTAATGAATACAGGGGGCCTCAACAACACAAACTGCCAAAAGAAAATTTAAGAGCATGTCAGGGAAGGAAAAAAGATAGTGAAGGTTAAATCTAGCATCAGTTATATTTCAATTTA
This sequence comes from Cynopterus sphinx, assembly GCA_030015415.1. Classification (NCBI taxonomy): domain Eukaryota; kingdom Metazoa; phylum Chordata; class Mammalia; order Chiroptera; family Pteropodidae; genus Cynopterus; species Cynopterus sphinx. The sequence continues at coordinate 91,817,126 of CM057384.1, read as the reverse complement.
CTTTGGGTGGTTTTCAGAAAGTTTCTGTAACTTCCTGTTGGAGCTGAACCTGCCTCAGGGTTAAACCAAGACCTTTTTTTTAGGTCACAGTTCCTGGCACCCTCCTTCATTTCTCAAAGAAAGTTTGAGTATGTATACACATCCATGCACACATAGTACATCCAAGCCTTGCTGAAGCATGGGATGCCATTTCTTATCTGGGAAGAAGAAAAATAGCAAACTTATAGAACTCACAAAGGTCTTTTCAAGGTTCTTGTCATTACTGTTCTAGAGTCTCTGGCTTCCTCCTGAGATGTAATTGGAAACACAGTCGGCCTCTGTCTTCTGTCTACTGACCCTCTCCTCCATCCAGCCTCTGTTTAGCCAAAGGGCACACGGTTCCTTCCTCCCAGAGGAGAAAGAAGACAATTCAGGCAGATCAACATATGACTTTGTGACCTCCATTTTATTGGGCTTTTTCCTAAGGCAGACATTTTCTCACACTGCCTTTCTCATTATTGTGTGGACTCGTGGCTATTTCTCTTTGTAACCACATACATGAGGGCTATGTCCTTTTTTAGGGAAGTGGGGGAGAAGGATAAACTGTAGAACTGTCTGTTCCATAGTACACCAAAGAGTAGGAAAACTCTAGGGGATGAAAGGATAGAGGGAAATGAATAAAGGACATGAATGGGTAGCCCAACCTCAAGTCCTGCAAGAGAACCACTCTTGAGTCATCTCCAGGGTCTAGAAGTGACTCCAGATAAGCATGCAGCATTGGAATGCTTCCTTTGGAGTTTCTTAACCATGTCTACATCTTTCCCTCATTTGAATGATACATGAGAAAAATTCTACCTCTGGGTTATTTTTATGACATAAAAATACAAAGAAAGGGAGATAGTGAGGCAAATGACCATGGCTTTATGTTCTGGATCTCTCTGGAGGTCTGAAATGCTCCTGGAATGGCCCCAGAAGATGCAAATATTAAATTACATACCCTACTCACCTGCTGCTCTAGGATTTTATTAAACTAGAGAACAAATTAGAGCTTTCTAGAAGGGTGGTGTGTGCTCAAGGGGACTTAAACACAACCTTACCTAAGATAGATTTTACTGGTAATCACTCGTATTTCCAATTCTCCTTTTTTTTCCCTGAAGATTATGAACATGAAATATTTTTTCACAACTCCCTCTGTAGGCAAATTTTCTTCTTCTAACATAGTGAGTCTTTCATCAAGCCTCACGTTAAAATAGAGGCACAACAAGATCCATACGGCCTGGAACACTGAGGCACCATACAGAGGATAACTCCCTGGAGAGTTAGTTATACCCACAGCAGACCTGTGTAGGTGACATTTTAATTTTTCTTGAATCAAGTCACTGAGATTTTGGTATTATTTGTTACTGTAGCATAATTAGCCTATCCTGACTGATGCACAGACTCAACATAAGATCGTTTCTCAAATGTACGTGTGCATCAAAACCAACTAAAGTTCTTTAAAATTCGCCCCAAAACTTCTGATCAGGTAGATCTGAGGTGAGGTCCAGAAATCTTCATTTTAATTGTGTATTAAATCACACACAGAGATTCTGGCCAATATACCTATGAATCTGCTGTTCCCAAGTACCACTTGAAGGTATGGGTTGAAGAGGTTAATTTAGATTGCTTGCTGTTGAAGTTGTGTTTTCTCCACATTATGAAGGCCTCAGTTACTTTCTTAGCCACCAAGAGAATGGAAAAATAGTAGGTGGGTTCTCTAGTGAAGGAAAAATAGGAAGAAGCAAAAGAGTGCTCATATTAATCAAGATCACAGACTCAGGAATGGTGCCTACTTCGTAAGTTTGTTCTGGGGGTTCAGGGACATAATATAATGACATATATAAATCATTTAGTCTCTTGTCTGGAACAAGAAAAGTGGTCAATAAACATAGTTTTTTTAAAAAAGAGAAAGAAAAGCCAAGTTTCAGGAAGATTTTAATTTCAATAGAAACAAACAGTTATGAATTACCTTCCTAGTGCCAGGCACAGGTAGGGACAGTGAACTATACCTGTCTCAGTTGTCACAAAGTGGAGTCCGACAGGGGGCTGAACTGAGCGCATGAAAAAATAGCCACAGTACAAAGCCCCGTGTAATGAAGGCTGTGAGAATTATAAACCTAAAGTACTATGGGAGTTCAGAGAAGGAAGAAATTTCAATTTTATTTGAATATTGACTTGCTACTGCATAGTAACGGTAATATCTTCTAAGATGGCAGTCAGGCATTACTCACAAGGGCTAATGAATCACCTCATTTAGCTGTGACAACAGCAAGGCAAAGAAATATCTTCAAGAGCCCAGAAGTTATTTTTCCAGCCTTGTCCCGGGGATATAATGTGCTTAGAAGTCATGACAAATTAGCTCCTTGTGGCATATCTACATGAGCCCTTTTATAAAAAGCAGAAGTTTGGACCTGAGATTATTGGCAAGGAAGGATGAATTCTGGCTGGGAAGAACTTTGAAAAGAAGCAGAAAGGTTTAAACTTGACTCTGGAAGCACAGAATAAGCAACTGTTCAAAAGGTGTGGACCAAATTTCCATTTAATCATCTGCCACTGCCGCACTTCAGTGTCCTCTTGGTCATTTTATACATGAAGACCAAAGGTAAAGTCACCAGACCACTGCAGAGATAAATGGAAAGAAAGTAAAAGAATAGTTAAAGAAAAAAAAAAGATAAAGAAACTATAGATGAGAGGAGAATGCAATACTATTTCTTAACTGTACTTTTCAACCATGCTAATTTTTTTCTTATTGATATTGTTTTCCAAAAGGGGTTATCCCTCAGTTTCATACTGCCACATTTCTGCTTTTATGTGCCCACATTACATTTGGCATAGACAGCCTCTGAGTTCTTTCTGTGCTTTGGGAGGAGGATGGCCATTCCTAAAGTCAGTGTGCTTAGGAGGTAGAGTCTATTAGGGCAGAAAAACGTGTCCATAAATCTAGGTAGGCCTCACATGTCTCACCTGTAAAAAGGGCGTAATGATAAGTAACCTATTGTATACAGTGAGAACTAGAAGAGTTAATGCATAAAGATCTCTCAGCACAGTGGCTAGTCCAAACCAGATTGCCAATAAAGGATAGATATTAATGAACGTCTGACACGAGGATGTTGAGGGCTGGCTGGACTGTTTGATAGGCATGGAAGTGAGTGACCAAGGGTGAATCTAAGAGAGATATGAGAGGTAGTACAGATGGGACATTGCAACAGATCGGGTAAAGGGGACAGGGAAGAATGAAGGGTCAAAGAAGACTCCAAAAATTATTGACAAATCATCTTTCTTGTTTGTTTCTTGGCATTGGGTTATTTTGATTCAAGTTGGCATTTTTCAGGTAAAATAACAGAAAGAGATCAATTAAGAATTTGATCTGATACAATAAATTTTCTGAGAAATAAGAGAATGGCTGAATGCTTACACATAGGGAAGCTGGGGAAAGTGCAGCTTTCCTTCCTCCTCCTCCTGCTTCTTCTCCATAAAAAGAGGACAATTGAAAACATAGCAGAAAATTTCACACCTAACTTTACTAGTCAGACAGCTGGATCCTTAATCATATTTCCTTCTTTAAATCCATTTTAGAAGGCAATAGGATATAAATTGGAAATAAATAAATAATCAGGTCAACTCATCCATCTTAGGAATTGAATCCTTCCTCTGCAAATGGAGGACAGACCATAATAGGGGAATGATAAGAACTGGACCTCACTTCAAAACTTCACCTGAGTGGCCAGTCCCTGGACTGGAAGTCCCTACTGTGTCATTCCCAAGGGGCCTCTGAAGTCCTGCATGTTCTATTATGCCATTACCAGGAGAGATAATGTGGCTAAGCTCACATGCTCACAGTAGCAGGTATGATTTTCCATTAGCATCCAGTCTCACTTAATAGAAGGGTAACTAGGAAATGAAAGACAGAAGTTATTGGTAATTGTAAGAAGCCTCGTCTTATTTAATGCCTTGCTACCAAGAGTGTAGTCTGGAAACCAGAAGCGTCAGCATCCCTTGGGGGCTTGGAAAAAATGCTGAGTCTCAGGACCCAATAAATCAGACTTACTGAATCAGAATGGCATTTTAACAAAACCTCCGGGTATTTGGAGGATTATTACATTTTGAGAATCACTGGCTGGAGGCAGGAGAGATTGAGTTATGGAAGGCAGAGAGATGAGACACTAAGAAAGTGGAAGTATAAAGGTCTAACTCATCATTTTGCCTAGAACTGGCTTTTCAGCAGTGTTTAGATAGCGACTCATGACAGGATCCCTTGCAAGGTAGAGGCAGCAGTAAGGTCTTTACAAAGTTCTCCGAAACCCATAAGCATCACGTCAGCTCAGCTCCAGGTGCAGAGCTGCCTGTCGACGACAGGTTTATTGAGCTCAACGCGTGCAGAGCACTCACCCTCTTCTTTTAAATTGGAAACAGATTGCAGCGCTGTAGGCGGTGTCATTGAGAAGGTGGCAATTGCCTTGTTCTATCTCCAAAGTCATCCAAAATCAAAGTGGACTCTAACAACCCCAGGCTACTCTGGCTGGACTTTCAGGCCCTCAAATAAGGTCATTTTCTAAACAAAACCCATTCTTCAGTTTTTTTTTTAATTCCTTATGTCAGTGATTTTCAAAGCATAACTCCCAGACCAGTAGCCTCATCTAGGAACTTGTCAGAAGTGTAAAATTCCCAGGTCTCACTCCAGACTTATGAAGTCAAAAACTCGGGGTGAGGCCCAGCAATCAAAAACAAGACCCTCAGGAATTTCTGATACCAGCTAAAATTTAGGAATCAGCACCTTATATCATGTAAAAAATTATAAATGGAAATGAAATTTCTTTTGGCTTATCTTTCTAGGTGATGGTAACATAGATTTTCTCCTTGGATGGCCACTGTATTTTTGCTCTGTTTCTAATAAGGAAGAAAAGTCAAGTTCACTATATTTCAAAGAGCACCTTTGCAAACAGTGTTCTCTGTTCTGTCTCACACAGAGACACACACATACATGCACATAGCCCTCTGCAAAACACTTAGAGAAAGTATCCATTTTAATGGACCAAGGACACTGTATCCCCAACCACATAGCTATTTGATCCCAAGGAGTCAGGGTGATTTGGATTTTGTGTTTTCAGGGAACATCTGATACAGAAATTCTGTAAGGTCTTATCAGGAAAGGGACATGTCCCCATCAACAAGGCTATTTTCTCTCATGCGTTTTGAAGTTCTATAGTCTTTTGGGAGGCCTGTTGGAATGATTGGAGATGTGGAAAATATTGGACTACTTTTTGCTTTATTTGTGAAGATTTTTTTTTTATCATGGCTCCCTGGAGCTATTGCATTTCCAGTCCCTTCCAAAGAAGGGGTTCAATGACCAGGTTTTGACTATTTGTGAACTTGACTTTTCTTCCTTATTAGAAATAGAACAAAAATACAATGGCCATAGGGCCTTGGATGTCGAGGTTAAGGGTAGGGGCTCTACTTTAAGAGGCATGGTGGTCTCCGTCCTGCCAAGTTCATGTCCTGTCCCCTTTCTTAGCCCCCCACGGGTGCACTATGATAAGCTCACGTTTGACCAACTGTAGAGGGCAGGCAGGAACAAGACAGGACAAGGCAGGACAGCAAGGCCAGTGGTAAAGCAGTCCTCCCTAGATCATGTGGCCATATGGCTTCTGGTTCTAGGCTATGCCTAAAAGGTAGGCTTTGAGAAACTGCCTCATGACAGAAGAAGAATGTTTAATTAGGCTGAGAAAATGTGGGTTCTAATCCCAGATCTCCTGATTCCTTTGCTATATAAGTTTAGGCAAATCACTTTAGCTCCCAGACCTCATTTTCCTCTTCTACTAAATGAGAGTGTTAATACTTTCCCTGTGTGTTACCCAGAGCTGTTTCAGGGCTTACATGAGGCCTGCCTCTGAAAGTATCTGTAACTCGGGAAGTGGTGTGCAAAGGTGAAGGGCTGGACATTCTGTATAATGCCTCCAGCTGTGTGGTCCTCGCTGCTCTGCGCCGTGAGGAGAACTCTGCCCCTCTCTCTCACGGGAGCACAGAAAATGTCATTCAATTTCCTTCTTACTATTGCATAGGCTTTTGGCAACAGGGCAGTGGTTTTTGAGCATGCCTTTGTATGTCTGGACTCAGAGCCACCCAGAGAAGCCACAAGAGGGTCCCTCACCCCCCTGCGCCCACGAGGCTCTGCTGCCAGTGCCCTCTTTCACCCAAAGCACCGAATCTGACCCTATGAAGACAGCCTCTGTTCTGTCTTCCATGAAGCTGAATAGAGTCTATTCTCCTTCTTCTATACCTTTTATCTTAAATGATTCCCAAGTGCACAATACACTTTACAGCCTGGTTCTCTGCCACTAGACAATAAAGGGTCTTTCACTGGCCAGCCCTGTTGAAATGCCACCATCTCCACTGTGCAGCTGCCAGACAGCTGTTTCGGGCTGTGCAGAAGACATCCCTCAGTTCTAGGTCATTTAGAATGTCATTCGCTGATGAGACCTCAGAAGGATAGCACCGAGGCCCTCAAGCGATAGAGAAAGGCTAGATTTTCGTAAAACACACACAACCAACTAAAACTAACCTCCCAATCAATCCTAAGAAAACCAGATTAAATCTATTAAAACGATGTTGGTTGGTTTTGCAATGAAGATCCGAACTTTGGCCCTGCCAATTTTTGTTCTATTCAAATTCACCTCTTTACTATATACAAATGGGAGTTGCATAAATAAAAGAAAATGTGAGAGTGGTAGAATAAACTTTACTTAGTCTCGTCCCCAAATAACTATGAATATTAATGTGTTTTGCCTAATTCAGTTTAACAGAGGACTTGCTATGTGCCAGAGCAGGGCTAGGAGCTGGGAAGCTAACATGAATTAGACCGTTTCTGGCCTCGGAGTCAAGCACATTCAGATGTTCACATTTCCTTTGTAAAAGGAAAGGGCCTGGAGTAATTCAAGACCTCTGCTGCTTCCTTGCAATGGACCTATCTCAGTAGACTGCAGTAGTTGGTCCCCAGTCTTTTTGGCACCAGGGACCAGTGCTCCTCAGAGAATCTGATGCCTGATGATCTGAGTTGGAGCAGAGGCGGTGATGCTAGTGCTGGGGAGCGGCTGCAGATACAGATGAAGCTTCGTTTGCTCACCCGCCCACAGTTCACCTCTTTCTGTGTGGCCCGGTTCCTAACAGGCTGTGGACAGGTACCAGTTCACCATCAGAGGGTCTGGGACCCTTGCAGTAGAGCACTAAACTAGAGCAGCTCTGGCAGCAGCCAACAGCCATTTCAGCCTGTCCTGTTCTCAGTTTCCTTCTTACTACCAAAAAGTAACCAGACAAATTCAGGGAGGTTTTCAATAATTATTGAATAAGTGACCTTATAGTCATAATTTCAGAAACGAGTGTTGGTATTTGGGTTTCTTTTCTAGTGCTAACCACATCCAAGAATAACTTTTAAAACATTTTCTTCAAAAGGATAATTCAAATTTTTATTCGGTGCAGTCTGGATTTTATTTTTTAACTGCCCAAATAAACGCTCCTTAACAGAGAGAGTTTGAGTTGTGATTATTACAACAGTCTATACATGTGGGTCTAATACAATACTTAGAAGCCCCCACAACCTTGGCTTTAATTTCTGCTACTTTTCGTGGATTTGAGCTATTTTCAAAGTCAATATGACCCTTTCACAGAATCATTCAGGAGCACAATGAGGGAAGGAAGAGGAAAATTGTGACAGCTTAAAATCTATTCAAAGACTCAAATTGTTTTTTCAGAGAACCATATAAAACCAATCATCAACAATTTGTTAAATACCAATTTCTGCCAGAGCTATGCTGAGAACTTGCCAGAAGCCTAACAGTGAGTATATGAACCATATAAGCAAAAATCCTCAGGGAGATCTGTCGAGTGAGATGAGATAATCATGGGAAATAATTTGAGAATACTCTAAGATGATATGTCATTAGGTACCAAATTTTCTGCTACGAACACGAGGGGTCAAAAGGATTCATACAGTAAGAAAAAAATATGAACTTACTGCTGTTCATTAAAGCCTTTGTGGAAGAGAAAGGAAAACCTGATCTGAAGGATTGTATTTAGTAGGTGAAGTTCAGCCAGGGAAAAGCATTAATTCAGATAGTCAAAACCAGGCAAAGCAGAGTGATAGCCTGGTAAGTGTATGTGTTGACAGACTAGGGAAAAGAAACCCTTTTGTTGAAACAGTAGTTTTTAGACATTCAGTTGACCATTGAGATGGTCCATCAATGGCCACATGCCCATCGACAGAGTGATGAGCTTGCTTCTTCAGCTCCAACTTTTCCTCAGGTCTCCACTCCTTGCCCAGGTCAATCTGTCCACTGATTCAGCTCCTCCACTGACAGGTGGTTGAGGTGCAGGTGACATGGCTCTAGAGGTAGAATTGCACATTGACTATTTCTAGATCATCTAACCCAGTGCTTCTCCCATTTTTGTGTATGTCACGATCACTCAGAGGGCGTTTTAAATCACAGATTTCTGGGTCTTAGCCCCAGAGTTTCCAATTCAGTAAGTCTTGGGGCTGGGGCGAAGCCAGAGAAGCTTGCCTATTTAATAAGTCCCAGGTGGTACCGGTGATGCTGGTCCAGGGACCTCACTTTGAGAACCAATGATTTGATACATTATCTCGGTTTACAAATGAGGCAATGGGCCTGGAGAGTTATGAGTTTAAAGAGTGTATTAGGAGGTAATTACCCACCACCCCTTCACTGCTCAGCCTGTGCCAAGTCCAGCCTAATTTCCAATTCCTGCAGGGAGAGTCTGACTTTGGTTAGATTTTAATTGTCTGAGAGTTGAGCTTCTCTAATCTCAGTGAAAGTTCTTGAATATTTAGGAACAGATCTTCCCGAAGGCAGGAGGATAAACTAGCTAACTTCGAGGCTTTTAAGGCTATGAAAATGTTACATTAATAAAATATTTTTTTCTTCAAATTAAATATTAATCTATGATGTTGTTAACTTTACGACCTGTAGGTGGCAGCGCCTTCCTTCTCTACACCGGGTAGATGCTGGATCTGTTCATTTCTTGAGGAGCTGAGAGGACTGCAAATGCGTACAGGATTAGAGACAGGCCTTCTACCCTTGCCCAGGACAGCACCTCCATGGACAGACAGCAGGACCAGATAACAGGATTTAGCATTCTGAGAACTGTATTGTCCCTGATCAACATGTGAGGGTTTCTTTTTTTTAATGTTTTATTTTCTCTTTTTTTTTTAATTGGCTACATTCTTATTCTTTGCATAAGGTTCTAAAACTTAAGATCTCAGAAGAGCCAGAAACCAGAGATCAGAGAGTGGAACTATTAAAATGCTATGAATTTACTATAAGAGAGCATTCTTCACTGGAGAGGTTTACAGCCACTAAAGCACTCTTTTATCGGTGAGTGGGAAGGGAGAAAAAGAAAAGCATAATTCTAGGAACCACATTACAGAAATGCCAAAGGGAGGTTCAAACAAGTAAGTGATTGTTCGCTAGCTACTGTCAATGATTAAACATGAACTCTCATTTCCATATGACCCAGGACTTGCAGACGACGAGTTAGTACATGATTTCCATTTCATCAGCAATCATTGAGTAGAAGATATAAAATCCACATTATGTTCAATCTTGAGGTGAAATCATATTGTAAGAAGTTGAAAGGTGCAGTTGCGAGCATCCGGCACTATTTGCTTGCACAGTCTGCCTCCCTGAGACCCCAGGGCAAGTCCATTCCCAACTCCACCCTCCCCTGAAAGCCACTGTCAAGGGGGCAGAGAAACACTCTGACCTGATGCCTTTGACCATTTCTTCTTTTGTCTCTACAAAGGGAACCATGATTTCCTGGTACTGTCTTCTCTTTTAAGTCATGCAAAGATCAATTAATTCCATTTCCATTAATTTCTTCAGTTGTCTGAACATATTATTACAAATTGAAACTTTTCTCTAAGTTACCCGCAGAACTGAGTTTCACCTCTCCTTTGGCATTCAGGGACGTAAAGTTAATTTTCACCTTATTTCTTCAGCTTCATCTTTCTCTATTTCCTACCTTCCCTGCATTTACTCTGAGCCTCACATTATTTCCAAAATGATTTTATGACTGTGCTTTTGTACATTTTGTTCCTATTCTTTTTTTGAAAATTAACTGTCATTTGGGGAAGCTTTTCCAGACTCTTCCAAACAGCACCTTGCTCTTTCTTTAATACAGCTTTTAGCACATTATGGTATAATTTGCATGTTTGTCTCTTCACACTCCCGGCTCCCTGCCTCATTTTGTTCCACCATCCACTGCAGTAGGTTGGTGCCATGATGTTAGCAACTGTCCTATTCTTCTTTATCTCCCTAAGACCTCATATAGCTGGTCAGATAGTGGACACTAAAGAGATATGTGTGGGTTTTTAATCAATGAATCCAATTCAAGATACTTTTGCTTACTCAGGAAAGCCCCTCAGTTCCAACCTTTCCCCTATTCTCTATTTCAGTGTGAACAACAAATAACTTGAGCTCAACAAGCGGCAGGATTGTATCGATGAAAAGACAGAAATGTTAAAGTAAAGTGCTTGAAAAATGATGACAAGCCTTCCACTACTACTACTACTAAAACCCAGCCTTATCAGTTTCTCCAAGTCCTTGAAAGTTGCATGAGTTTCCCTTCAGAATATTCATCTACCTTTTTGCCTGTTAGGTGAAATGACCTTTCCTCTAGCACCAGAATTCAAATAAATAAAAATGATTTCTCGTTTGTGAGTGTTATGTGTTATATTTTAGTATTAGTTTTGAAACAATGTTGTGTTCTACTTACTTTCATTGCAATATGCTATTTCTGATGCTTTGTGGGTTAGATAGGGTATTGGGGCCAAATCTGTGGTCAGCACCAACACTACAAACACAGTTTTTGGATGAAAATGAGTTTCACATTTCAGCAACTGACTTATAAATGAACTTTTTGAACATGACCTATGTTCTAATGTGAGAAATTTGGCTCTGCATACATTTGGCATTAATTTGTAAGAGTGGTCAATTCTCCCATTATGTCTCAAGTGTAGGGCAGAACATGGATTGAAGACATGTATACCTGAGAATGTCCTGGAAAATCTCTTATGATCCCAGGAAACACATGTCCTTGGCAATCCCCAGGAACATGTCCTTGTGTTTCCTGAGATAATGGGAATGAAGAGAAAAAAACTTAGGTAAACAGGAGGTAGCCCTATAGGAAAGGGTTATCCAGCCCCATGCCAAAGATGCCGGAAGGTGTCATAATATGAGTGGTGCTTGGTAATCGAATTTAGAGAATCAGTGACAATGACTGAAGAGTCTGACATGTCTTCTCACTGTGGTTAGCGCATCTAGAGGTATGGAGATAAGTGATGCAAAAGTAAAAACAAATCTTTAAAGGAGGAGCCCATTGCTCCTGTATGTAGCATGCAAACAGAGGCTCTGGTTGTTTGGGAGGTTGGAAGATTAATTTCTCCTAAAAATTTCAGATGGAGACTCTAAAAAAGTAGTGAGGCTGCCTGAAAGATGAGCATTCAGACTAGAGAGAGGAGAGAGGAGATCTCAACAGTAACACAGGGAGATAGTGAGGACCCACGGACACAACTTCTCCATAAGACCTGTTTGGAGTGGGAATTAAAATATTAAATAAGTCCCATGAGAGCACAAGTGGACAGGTTTTATCTACAGCTGCTGCAGCCAGGTGGTGTGTTTGATAGTGTGCCACAAGAAATCACCTTAAAGAACTTCAGAGTGTGCAGGAAGAGCTTTCTAGATAGCACTCATGTTAGAAATTTTTTCTTTTCATCCCAAAGTTAAGATGATTTATAACATCTTCCCACCACAGCAATGCAAAGGAGAAGGTATTTTATAGCAATTATTTTGAAGAAACATTTTCATGTTGGAGTGAAATTAACCTGGAGAATTTCAGCTCTGTGTTTATATAAAACAACAAATAGTAATCAAAATACCAAGGCAAGAGAAACACATTAAAAACAAACCCACATTCTTCGAAAGCTGACCTCTAAGCCTTGGTAAATGCATTCACAAATATTTGAATATCCATATATAATTATAAAAATATCCACGTTTTAAATTGAATATAACATATATACATATCTATATAATATATGTGGGAAGTTAAAGAGTAAAAATGAAATAAACACCAGTGAACTCATCAACCAGCTTAAGGACTATATCTGATGCTGCTGTATGTTCATCCTGCTCTGATCCCTCTGTCTGCCTCTGAGAACTAACTACTGCTTTGAATTTTGTGTTTATTATCTCTTATTTTTCTTTACAATTTTTTAGCACATTTATATCCCAAAACAGTTTAGTTTTAAACTTTATACAAGTGGAAGATTATATATATATATTTGCCTGGAACTTTTTTTCTCTCATCTTTGTACTTTGAGAATCCTCTTTTACTGCCATGTGGTATTTCATGTTAAGAATACACCACGGTTCATTTATCCACACTCTTGTGCATAGACGCTCAGGTTCTTTCCAGGTATTACAATTTCCCAAATGCCTACAGGACCACTATCGTCCGTGTTTCCTGGAGCACATGTGCAAGTGTCTCCCAAGATTCACAAAGTTGTGTAGTAGGAAGTTTACTTGTTCTACTTGACGAGGTGATGACAAATTGTTTGCCTACCGGAGTGGTTCACAGTCTCCCAGCAGTAGCATAGGATTTGCTTCCGATTGCTCTGCATTTCCTTGAACACTTCTCACTGCCAGACTTCTACATTTTTGCCACTCTGGCGGGAGCAAAAAGTTGTGGTTTTAATTTTCATTCTCCTTTTTGATGAAATTGAACATATTTCCTTATGTTTATGGCCTTACATATTTCTTCTTCCATGAAAGCCTAATTTTTATGGGGATTGTTTGTTAGTTTTACAGATTATTTAGACATTCAGCAAATTAATTCTTTGTCACTTATAATGTGTGTCAAAAGTCTTCTACTAGTTGTGAGTTGAATTTTAATTACTTTATAAAACTATATTAATATTTTCACTGTTTATTACATGCATATACATAGATAGCTCTATTTGCATGGAAACAGTAAATCCCACTGCTGCATAACAAAGTTATTTTATTTCCCAGTTCCTGGTTTGTAGTAACAGTGTTTTATACAGTTGGGTACAATAGAATCTGAATAGCTAAGGTTTTGTCTGCATCATGCACATTCTGCCTAAAGGCAAACCTTGATTGGTACTATTGGTTGTTCTGAAAGAAAAGAAAATTGGGCAAGCCACTGACCATTCCCATTTTGCTGGTAAGTAGCAGTTCTCTCTCAATTCTCAACTCTTTTGTCCTCACTCCAATCATCTTTACATGCCCCAAAAGACAGAAAATACAAGATAGAGATTTAATAGCAACAAGATTGAAAAAAAAAATGAGGATGACTAATACGTTCACATCTACCCTCTCTGCATTTGCTTAATAGTTTGTGATTTTTTCTGATACCACTTACCACATTAGGTGTATCACTTACGGTTGTTTCAGTGTATAAATGGTTTGTTTAATGTCTGTTTCTCTCACTCCATCCCAAACAATGAATCTCTCTGAATGCAGGAGTTTGTCTTTCATTGTCATAGTGCCTGCAGCACCCAGCTCAGTGCCTGATATCAAGTGGTTCTCAATTAAAATACCTGTTACATAAATTAAATAGCACATCTATGTTACTTATCCTGCTTCTTTTTGTTCTCCAGGCTTGTTATCTTATTTTGCCGTTTGAGAGGTTATACTTCCCTACATTATCTCAGATGATCACCTCTACTTTGTTAATTTAAAAAAAAAGATCTCTCATCTTTGTGGTTGAGATATATATGCTTTGATTTTCTGTCCTGTTCAACTTTTTCTCAAAAAAATCAATGGTTTGGACAATGGATTGATAGCATCTTGATCGAATGCATGTGTGCATAAAGCTGGGAGGGATAGGGATTATGATAGGTTAAATCTTTGGATATATGATCAATAAACACAAGTGTAAAATTCTTCAGCTGAGTACAAAAAAGAAACAACTGTGAATTACAGAGAAAAATTTGTGCTTCAAGGGAAAACTATGCATTATTTAGCGTACATTGTTCTGGATTATCTGATTCTGATTCTATGAAGATTCTGCACCTTTCGTTGCCTTTGAGCTATTTCACAATTATGTAAATTGTAGATAACCTATAGCAGTGCGGAATAATTCTTGTCTACAGACTTGCAAATAAATTTTGTCTTGTGGAAGTTCAGTTGACCCTGTGAATTGGCCAATTTTACATGTATTTGTAAATTCACTTCAATATGCCTTATCTTTACAAGTGTCTGGATTCTCCTTTGAACAGGTAGTAACATCTGCTTCGTTCCCTCATTAAATAATGAGTTAAATAAAATCTTTAATGTGTGTTTATTTTATATTTTTTTGATAAATCATGATTTCACTTTATTCTGAAAGTTATCCTTTAACAAAACAGAAAATGGGAAAAACTTGGGTTGATAATACCATATATGAAAAAGATTTGAAGTTTAGTCAACAATAAATTTAATATAAGTTATCAGCCTAGTATGGCTGTGGCTTTGATTATTTGGATATTAAGTGCTTTGTTTAGAATCACTATTCCAAACTGCTGGTCAGCTTTTCTTATTTTAACTCAATAACTGATTATTTTAATAATTATTGCTATAAATCATATTTTAAAATATGGTATAGTAAACTTACATATTTTTAAAAAAGAACATGTCAATGTTCTTGCTAGCTTATTCTTCTAGATGAATTACACTGTGAGTTTGTCAGAATCTATAATGTATTCACTTGGGATCTTGGTTTTGCATAAAATCTATAAATATTTGCTTAGGAATTATCATCATTACTATGTCTTTGGTCTTTCAAATAAAAAGCAATATATATATCTCCAATTATTTCTCTTATCGCTTATTTCTCCCATTAGAAGTTTTAAATTTTACTTGAATAATTTATTTATGTTTTGAATTAAATCAATATATTTTTGATCATTTCATTTGTAATAGATCTTTTTTACTGTGTCTCTAGCTATTTGTTATGGGCCTAAAAGAATAAAATTGATTGCTATGTTTATTTTTTTGTAAAAAAATATTATTAATCCTCTAAGAAAATTTATTGTTTTTTTCTCAAATAAATACCAGGAGAATTTCTAGTGCTATGTGTTTAAAAAGGGTAAAAAACTAGACATTCTTGTTTTGAGCATAGTCTTCACTCATCTTAGAGAAAACCAAGATGAGAAAAATTTTAGGTCCTTCATTTTCTTTCTGAAAGATACCTTGAGTGAAAGATATTTTACTTTTTAAAACACCCATCCCTCGATTTACGTGTTATTTTTTATGCAAGTTTTTTTTTATATGCGGTGAATATCTCCCCCGTTTACGTGGACTTTTTACATGTGGTTTCATTTTATGTGGTTCTATTGTTTTCATATCCATTATTGACAATTAATCTTTCTAGAAAACAATAGCTTAACTCAGCATACAAAGAACTAATACTTACTGCTACACAATTAATGATCTTCCTGTTCATTGGATGGCAAGTTAAAAAGCAGCATGGGTTACTACTGATGTTTTTCAGTATTAGTTTTACAAATGTTTTGCTGTAGAAGCTGAAAATTATACAAAAGAAAAATATCTTCCTTTTAAAATACTTTTACATAATGCTCCTGGTCACCTACACAATTTAGGACATTCAAATATAAAAGTTGTATATTTGCCACCAAAGACAGCTTCTTTAATCTAACCTCTAGATCACGGCATTATTTCTGCCTTTAAGATTAATTATATTAAATGGAGTTTTAACGACATTTTTAATAAACTTGAAGATAATGAATCACAGTTACAGAAGCCTGGAATAAATACATAATTTTAAGTTACATCAAGAATATTGTTTTAGCTTTGAGTGATATAAAGTCATCAGCTTTAAATGTTTGCTGGAAAGCAATATGGCCAGAAGTGGTTGTACTAGGGAATATGATTCCAACAACTGAAGAGGAATTAATTGGCATTATTAATTTATTAAATAAATTTCAAGAAGAAATGGCAATTTGAATGTAGATGATATTAGCAAATTACTGGTTGATCACAAATTAAATGATAATGAATTAATTCACTTAGTATCTGAAGCGCCTCCTGCTGATGAATACAGCAGTGACCTCGAACCACTTTCATTCACTGCAGAAAATATTTACAAAGCTCTTCAATTGGCCACAAAACTGGAAACTGCAATTCTAGGTATTGATCCAAACATCCAACAAGCCTTAAAATTTTAAAAAGACTTTTTAAAATGTTGCAACAGATATTGAAGAATTTGTGAAAACTTAGCAAAAGATGGGGTTGAAAAAAGATCATCCAAAAATATAAATACAAACAATGAGACCGAAGTAGTACTTCCAAATATTTCTAGTGATGAAGGAAGTAACTTCATGCCAATTAAAAAGAGAAGGTTGGTTGCTTTAGATTACAGTACAAACATGGACAACAAATAAAACTTATTTTGTTTTTCTAAATTTTCATTAGCACTTTTTGATGGAACTATGTGAAATAATATTTTTAAGATTTATATCGGCCTATTTCTAAAGTATATTTTTTGTACTGCTGAGACTCTTTACATAATTTTCTTCCACATTAAAAAAAAAAAAAAGAACACGTAGAATGGATAATTTGCACAAATCGAGGGACAGGTGTATTTTGGAGACAAGGCAGTTAGAAACACCAACAAAGGTTATAGGTGTTTCATGTCCATACTTGACCAAAAATAATTTACTATATGCTGTAGGTTCAGTAAATGTTTGCATGTGTAATGAAAGGCTCAGGAGTATATCTACTCAAAGATACTATTAGAAGATTTCACACTATCTCTTCAACATCTTTTTTTGAGTGTGGGTAACATGCAAAGGAGAACAAAAGTTTGAAATTGAGATTAAATAATAAATCAGAATAAAAATTTTAAAAATATTAATATGTATTCTATTTATTTTTAAATGTTCCTTTCTTCTGCTTTAGTAGTACCATCTGTCTTTAATCATCACTTTACTCAATTGATTTTGGAAGTCCTGAGTATTTTTAAAATTTCAGTTGTTTGACCTTGAGAAATTAAAAAGCCCTTCTGAGAGCCATTTCCTTATTTGTACAATGGGAATGAAAAAGTGTTTTGTCTGTCTCCCTGGGTGGTTTTTATATCAGGTAAAATGGTGAGGGCACTTTCTTTATGAGTGACTGGATGTTGAGGACCGTTTCAACTAAATTCAATAAGAATGTGTTCAATCTGTTTCATGGCCACCATGGTTGCATGTAATTACAAATGGATGTGAATATGAGTGAAATATAAAATATAGTCCCTGTCTCCTAGAGAAATGCCTCTGAAAAATTAATGCACACACAAATCTCTCAAGGTCCTGTTAAGTGGCAGATTCTGGTTTAGTTTGTTTGGGGTGGAGCCTGAGATTCTACATTTCTTTCCTTCCTTGGTTCCTTGGTTCCTTCATTCATTTGTTCATTCTTTTCTTTCTTCCTTTTTCCCTCCTTTGTTCCTATCTTTCTTCTTTCCTTCCTTCCTTCCTTCCTTCCTTCCTTCCTTCCTTCCTTCCTTCCTTTCTTTTTTCTTTGTATTATTTTTTAAATTTAGCATTATAACACTTGTTTATTGAAACCTCTTTGATTGGAGTTGCTATTAATCAGATATCCAGGCCTTTGAGGAGGAGAACATACAAAGCTCTATTGATTAGGTTACCCAGAAATCCAGCCGTTCCTAAACAACCACCACTCTTGGAATCAAGAGGATTGAAGTTCGCTCTCAACTGGGGGCATCATGTACATATGGTTATTCAGGGCTTCGTCAGGGAAACAGCTGCTGCAGCATGAGGGAGATATCAGACACAGGATAAGAATTAGGGTGTCCATGGGTATAGAGGAGCTGGGAGAGTGAAAGCTGGAAGACTACAGTGGAAGGATCAGGGCACTGGAGCAGAAATAGGAAATGAATCTTGGGCAAAAGGGCACAAAGATTTTTCCAAGAAAGGGATGGTCTAATGCTAACAACTCCCTAAGTGATGCTGATACTGGAGGTAACAAGATCCCTACAAGTCATGCACATCAGAGGCAGAAATCAGGAAAAACTAGATATCAATACATACTCAAATATACAGAAAATGGGAAAGATCGGTGTGAGCCAGAACATAGAAAAAGTTTTCATAGCCATGGAATACGGGACAAGATTGAATGTGAGATTCCTTCCCCTGCTGGTAAGGAGACAAAGCAAGCTCAGGCATGCCAAAGTCACACTGGAGAAAGAAACTGTGTGTGTTTTACAAGATCCCATGGATTTGTGCATTTCAAGATGCTTGAGATGGCTTCAGAAAAAAATACGTGAGGGCGCTTAACCAAGAAACAATGTTATGGAGTTGCTGTCAGAGCTCCAAATTATATATAAACATAGACATTAAAGTTAAGGTGGCCATGCATCCACCTAACACTTATGTGCACATGCCCTCTCACATATGATCTTATTAACAATCAGGATACTTTCTGTGCTTTCTGTAGACAAGTCACATGCTTTGTGTTTATAATATTATTAAAGACAGTATTTAGGCTTCACTAAGCACTAATTAAGCTCCCAAGACAGTCAAAAGCAATTCTTTTTCACATGCTGATTGGCTTCCTCTGGACTGAATGTTTAGGGTTTCTCACCCCCAGGAGTCATCTGCTGCAAAGCAACAAAATTGGATAAATTTATCTTCAGCATTCACTGACTCTTGTGGTGCCCCATCCCTTGGGGACTCAGAGCTGTGTGCTTCTCTCTGATAGTCCTGATCACCCTCATTCTAGTTTCCATGCTCATACCTCTTCCTACTATCAGATATGTTCCATTTCATGTTACCTCTCAGACTAAAGTTATTTCATAAATTAATACTCACACAGGGCCTACCTGAACCCCTGACCTCACTCAGAGGTCGTTACTTATTGTTGCCTGAACATACTTTCTGATTTCTGCTAGAGTGTTAGCCTTCTCCTGGACTGTCCCTTCTCTTTCTTTCTTCTTAGCTAAGCAGGTCTCACCCATCTTAAGCCCAGCTCAAATCCTGCCTACTTTGTATGAATCCCTCAGCAGGTTATTGTTTATACTATCCACTGACAAGTAATCATTTGCTTTGCTACTGTCTTTCCATTGCTATCTTCCATTGCCATTTGAAACTTACATTCAGCTCTTTAAGACTTGATATATTGGCTCCTCTGTTTCTTGAAATGGAGTTTGGATCTTATGTGTTTTTGTATATTATACGGAGATTCTTTGACTTGATGAACTTGTTCTTAGGACTTTCATGACGATCATGGTGAATATAAAAGGCCATTCATTTAAAATGCTAACTGGGGCTTTCACTGGCTTAACTGAAGAGAAGAAATCTGGATAGGATCAATAGAAGTTTTTTTGAGTCCCTCTCAAACATATCCCAAAGCTGACTTTTTCTGGAGCCTGCCCATCTTTTGTACTGGTCCTATTTCCATGGGAACTATGCCTGCAGCTGCAGTCCAGCTTTCAAAATGCCAAATAAGAAAGGATGGAGGGGGTAGTTCTTAGGGACCCCTGGCTGGCCTTGTTCCCCTTCTGTTCCCCTCCCAGTAGGAGCATAGCGTCTCTCCAAGGAGATTTGCGTGCTAAGCTAGGAAATGAAGAGTAGCTGAGGATACAGGCAAAACCCCCAAGCGGGTGCTGGAAGAGCTGTCACTCTTGTGGGGAGTCAATATCTGTGATGCATCTGGCAAGCAGGTACACCCCACTTCCACTCTCAGAACCCTCTGGCCTATGACACGACATGATGTCTGGGTCTGCCTCTCACTCTTCTTCTGGGATCCTGGAGTCCTCATCTGGATAACAAGTCTAGTCAGCTGGGACTGGTTCTCTAGTTCCCTGAGAGAGTTAGTACCCACCATTCTGTGTGGGCAGGGCAGGCTCCTTGCAGAATTCCTCCTAGGCAACAAGTAAGGATCTTTGCATTAGGGGTCCAGCACTAGCTTTAGGCTACTTTTTCTCCCTCTTCTCCATCTCCAAATGCTTCTATCATTACATCACTAAGAAAGGCAGGGCTTTAAATAGCTACTTGTGATCATTGATGTCTGACATGCTTTCAGCTCTGAGGAATCATAACTGCCACCCAAGAAAATGACTGGGTAGAAGTCAGGTTCCTTCTCTGCTTTGTTCTCTGCTGGCAGCCAAGTAGCCATCTTTCCCTGATGAGGTCAGAGTTGGTCTTTCATATTTGTAGCCACATCCTGGCTACTTGACCACAGGCTTAGCTGTTCTTTTCACTGCCCACTCCCTCATCTGAGCCTCAGAGGCTATTCCTAGAAAGATAAATGTTTGCAAATGCACCTCATAGTTCCAAAAGGAAGAAGCATGTGAGGGTCTGGATTCAAGAAATTGAGGTAAAAGATTGAGGTGAAGTCAGTCTGGAGCCAAAGAGCAGTGATCAGGTTAGGTCACCAGTTCCCTGAACCTTCAACTAGTCAAGAGGGAAAGTTTTACTTTTATGGGGGGTTCAAGGGGAGTAAGAAACTACATAAGAGAAGCCACAGGGTGAATATAGAAGACGGAGTCTATGCCTTTGGGGAGCTTACACTCCTATGAACATAGAATTGATTGATTGTTTGATTGATTATTTATTTATTGAGGGTCCACACATGCTTTCTTGAACCAAACCAGGATGCTCTGGACCTTCACCTGTGTAGAGGCTCTACTTTAAGATCTCACAACTCACATGTCTCAGTCTCCTTTATGATCTCCTATCTTACATGCAAGAAGACGAAGTAAGTGTCCAGCCTAAAGAAGCCGATGTAGAGCTTACTTGGGATGATCCGAGAGATGCTGAAAAACCTTCTCTACCCACTTCCTCCTACCTCCTTCCAAAAAAATAAAATCTAGTTTACTACTAACCACAGAACCTAAAATGGTATGTTAGGGTCTTTTGAGGGTTAAAATATCCTGTCTCTTGAACTCTTTAGTTCAAAGACAGTGTCTTATAGACAAGCCCTCTCCCCAAAAAAGGTTACTCAGAATTATTTGCATATTTTGAAAATGTAATTCTCCATATATAAATCCATCAAACAAAACAATTCCTAGTCTAGTGTAATACTTAAATGTAAAAGAACAAATAAATCCTTAAAGTACAAGAAGAATATAGACAAATATTTACTTGTTCTGGGCCAGAATAGTCTTTCTAAAGCAATGAAAGAAAATGTGAAGGAAACAACTAGTTAACTACATGATAATTTAAGAATTCAGTTTGGCAGAATAGATGATATACACTGGTAAATGTCAAATTGGGGTCTTTGTAATAAAGATGGCAAGGGACTGACATAGTGTATAAAGAGCCTTTCCAAATCAATATAGAAAACTCTAAGACCTCCACTGGCAAACTGACAAAAAAAAATATGAAAATAATTCACATATGAATAAATGTCAATTTCATTAACAATCAAAGGAATGCAAAATAAAACGGCAAGACAAGACTATTTCCATGTAAGACACATTTAAAAATCAGCCAAATGAAACTTGGATAATAGTGAGAACTCCAACTGGATGCCCTCTCCTCCCAGTAGAGCCTCCTGACTGGCTTCTCTCTAACTCATCAGCTACTAAACTTTAGCGTTTGGGGTCTTCCATTTTATTGAATGGTCTTGTCTTGCTTTGGGTGTTTGTGTTTCTAGGGTAGTCCCCAGAAGGAGGGAGCAGAGCATGAATGGGAAGTCTGAAATAACTGTCATATTTTTAGAGCTGCTCCTTTACTCAGAAGAATATTTCACACCTAACGCAGGCCAAATAACCTTCTGGTTCTCACTGATAAATTTACTAGACACTTCCAGTAGAGAATGACTATATTATAGTTTGGAAGCCATTAACTCTGGTCTTAATGAATAAATAAAGATTCCTTTGGTCCATAATCAGTCCATTAGCCCATGCCTAGCTTCACTTAGCATGACTGGGCTTCTGTATTTGGTGACTTTGATGCTGTCCTCTTTACTACTCTAAAATCTTGTCATATTAACTTTATGTTCTGTCACTTTCTTTGCTTACCACCCCATAGGTGAATTCTCACTTTTTGTACCCCCTGCCTGTATTCCTTGCTTGCTGATAAAAGACAAGACCACACTGACTATGCCCACTACAATTCACGTGCTGTACAATACCCCTTTCCTATTGATTTTCTTGAGCTCTTCCCATAATGGCTAGTGCAAACTTGTTCTAATATCTACATGGCTCCTTTAATAATAATAAATAATAATAATGATAATAATAAAAACACAACAACAACTACAACAATAGTAGTAGTAGTAGTAGTAGTAGTAGTAGTAGTAGTAGTAGTAGTAAGAAGAAGAATAGCAAATATGTACTACTATAGTACTTATATTTCAGGCTATTCTATATGTGCTTACCAATTATTAAGTCACTGAAAACTTTTAGTTACCCTGTAAGATTAGGTAAGTATTATTATCTTTTCTATTTTACAGATGAGAAAACTTAGACATGAGGATTTTATGGAAGTTTTTCAGAACCACACAGGTCAGTAGTGGTGCCAAAATTTGACATTGGATGATCTAGAGTCTGTTTCTTTACCATTCTGCTCGATCACATCTTATAGTCCCATCTCTACTCTCTCAGGAGACAATTTTGCTACCTGTATCACTGAGAAAATCAAGCGAATAAAAAGCCTGGGCTTTCTTACACACTTTCTTCTCTCATATTATGTATTTTGGTCTTCAAAACCATCCTCCTCCCTCATTTTAGTTTCAGAAAATGGTATTTACTTATCTTTCAAGAAAGGCCCTACTGCTGTGTGCTTGACCCCAACTCTTTCTGAGGACTCAGACTTTGCTCTCATCCATTCTCTGCTCATTTCCAAAAATCTCTCTCCCTAATGGATCTTTTCTTCCAAAGCCTTCAAATATGCACTGATCTCTCTCATCCTGAAAGAGCTCTGAGTCTTTATGTAGAGCAAGCCTGGAATACTTCATTTGTTTCTTTTGACTTATCAAACTTGTGTCCTTTCTTTGGGTGTTCATTGGAGGCCCCTCTGGGTTCCTTCTCTGAGCTCCAGTGCCTGTCTTGAATCTCATAACTCTGGGCTCACAGATACCCTGGGCCAAATCCATTTCTGTTGACGTTCAGGAACCTACTGTCCCAGCATGCTAATTAACTTATTTCCTTCTCTTAGAGAAGATTATGCCCCCATAGAAACAACCCATTTATCTCTCCATTAATTAATTAGCTAATTAATGGTTTTGTTAAAGCTGTTTACTGAGTACCTACTGTGTGTCAGGCTCTGTGTTCAGAATTAAGAATACAGAGCAAATATGATAGCCCTTAATTAAGGCATGCACAGATAAAAAGTAGAAAACTATTAATTGTAATATGATAACCATTTTTTTGATATACCCATATGTAATAGGCACTGTGCAAAAAACCGTTCTTATATCATTTAAACTTAATGCGAAGGAGGTATTATCCACAGTTTAAAGATGAGGCAGAGAGAGGTTAGGTAACTCACCCAAGATTATGCAAATGTAAGAACAGGAGCACCAAGCCCATTTCCATTTTTAATTCTGCTATGCTTCCTACTGTAGACATATCTATAAGATGATATGGGAATCCAGAGGCTAGATGAACCAAATCTCTGAGAGATGGTGACCCTTCCGCAAAGGTGTCTCAATGGAGCTTATACTTCATCTGTATCTTATAGAAGGAATAGAAATTTGCCCAGTGGACTGGAGGGTGAGCAGGGGAAGAAAGAATCCCTGACAGAAAGCATAGGATAGTGAAAAAAAAAAACATGATGAGAGCAAGAAGCTGCAAAAATACTTCTAAGCCTGAAATGGAGGCCATAGGAGGGAAGGCTGGAGATACGGATTGAAATGAAGCTCCTTACACAATGGCTAGCTATATCATAGACAGCCTTATATGATATGTAAAGAATGTTTAAATTGTACATTTTGTGATTCCTATAGTGCCTAGCAAAGCGATAATGCTTATGAGTTGCCCAAATAATCTTTCTTGAACCAAAATGACTTTACAAGTATATGAAATGTGAGTCAGGAGGTTTCTGAACCGGTGCCCATAACTTTCTTTTGAGCTCACTCAATGTTTAAACACCTTTCTCGACCTATTATTACATAGTTCCTGTGCCTTCCATCTTTTCAAAGAACAATTTTGTCATTTCTTGTCTAGTTTGAGCCTTTCCCTCCCTGTATAGAGGGAAGATGAGGTAATCCAAGTGACTGCTTATCCTGTTAGGAAAAAAATGCCAGGAGCACCAACTTCTGAAATAATTATTTTTCTCTTGATATCTTGTGCATCTGAAAGATATCTAGTCCAGTATTGTCTTTGAAGACCCAAATAGCTGTCATACTGGGTTGAGACAGTTTGGCGTGAAGCCAGGGCCTGTGGTTCTTCAGCAACATCCCCTCCCCCATCCCTCACTGAACAGTAGACTTAACAGCTTTCCCAGGTACAGCTTCTGCTACAAAACCCTTCAGGCTGAGGGAGAAAATAAAGTCTCCGTTCTGTGAGGATTATCCCTCATCCTCTCCATGGAAACCGTGACTTACCCAGTCTCATCTCTGTCCTCAGCATACACACCACAGCAAACTTCTGCCTTTCTTCACCTTGAATTGGACATCTGCATGCATGACACCCAGATCCTTCCATAGTGTGTTCTACATAACCCTGGTGCCACAGGAGATCAATTAAATCAGTTTCCACAGTCAGATAATGCAGGATCGGTTTTGGACTTCGCAGAGTCTTGAACATGCTAAGATGTTTCCTAAGTCTCCAAGAAGCACAACATTTTAAAAACCCATTTGATTATAGAAGATTTTTCTTTCTGAGCCAAAATTAGAATACAAAGTATTTCACGCACAAGGTTTTGGGAAATGTCGCACAATGCTATTACAGGTATATAGTAAGATGATATTACTTTAGCATGTATGAGAATGAGCCATTTCATTTCCATGGATTTTTCTGGATAATTGAAAATTAACTCTTTTTTGAATACCAGTTGGGCAACGGTGTTTTGGAATTTTGCATATGCAGTAAGATAACATTTTGAGATATTCACTATGTTTTTTCCTCTCTGCATTTCTCTTCACTTCTCTCTCCCCGTCCAAGCAGGGTCAGCCTTTTGTGGTTCATTCTGTCAGAGAAGGAGTATGACAGGGTGGAGATATGACAGAGAAGAAATATGACAAGTATGGAAGGAACCTGTTCACCTACCTAGCTTTTGCATTCTAAAAAACCAGGCTCTGAGAACAACTTAAAGGATTTGCAGAGAGGGTAAAAGAAAGAGTATTTGGGGTATAGAAATGTGGAAAAAGAAGAATAACTCTTAGGACTAAAGATAAATGCACCCTTGTGCAGAGGGAAGAGAAGGGAGATAGCAAGGAGAGAAGGAGATGATGGGCAGGAGAGGAGACAAGAGTGGTAAGGAGACAGAGACACGAACACCAGAGCCCAGAAAAAAACATTGAGTGGTATATCCAGGGAGAAGGGCCAGACATAGTTTTTCAGGAAGATCTTTGCTCTCCAAGGTTGGATCAAAGGAACAGTGAGTCAAGGCTAGGGTAGAGAACAAGGTGTGCTGACAGCAACAAATTCACCTGTGTGTGCACATGACTCTGAAACCTGATGACCAGCTTGCAAACTTACCAATATTCCAACGTAATTGACATCTTGGAACCTTTACATAACCTCAGAGTGGGGTGTAGTTGTGCCAAGAAATCTTGAGGTTAAAATGTCTCATCCACTCAATGGGATGAGACCCTCAATAAAAATAATTATGAACTGAAGAGAGTTAAATTTCTTACAAACCTTGTTTCTGTGAAGCATTATGCAATCTGTTCCAGGGTTGGGACTGGCCTCAACCAGTCAGGTCCTAAAGGTCTGATGAGCAGGGAATACATTTACCTCCATGCCGATATTGCAGGCTCAGGTGAATTTTCAGTTTTGGTGTCTGCTTTTTATATAGTTTCCTATCCTCAGCTTAGATTTCTCTTCTTGATACTTATCACAGGCATACATAGCTCTCATTCTGCCTTTTCCTCTCCAAATCTGCTCTCCTTAATGTGACTTGGCCAGGAAGCCAGATAATAAAGGTTTTTAGAATTGTATACAAATAAAGAAGAAATCTACTCTGAGAGTCAGCTCGTTTTCCTCAACCACAAAATAAGGAAACTCAAATAGATCATTGCTAAATTTCATTCCGGCTCTGACAATTTATGGTTCCTCCGTGTAAAGTATGTGAGCTTTTATGCTCCGTTTTTGGAACATCTACTTTCCGCATTTCCTGATTCCCAGCCGTGTTCTCGAGGGATGAGTTTGCTTGGTTTGTGAACTCTTGAAAAGTGACATAAATTGACTTGGTGTTTGTTGCTCAATTTACAACTCATCCAAAGAAAAAAGTGAACACTTACTGCATGCCCCAGACTGGACTCTATGGTTAGAATACAAAGATTAACACACAATCTCCTTTGCAAGGAGTTCACAAACTAGAGTATAGACTCTCAATCTCTTCCACAGTCCTGGAACCCTCTGGGAATCTGACGAAAGCCAATTACACTAGAAGCCACTTTTATTGAGCACTTACTATGTGCCAGGTTTTGTTCCAAATGCTTTGAAAGTAGCTTATCTTATCCTCAAATATCTATGAAGCTGCTGTTATTATTTGCATATACAGATGAAAAAGCAGAGACTCGGGTATGAGGACACATGGCTAATAAGTGGTGTGGGAACCAGAATTCACTCCCAGGCAGTACAGATCTAGAGCCCACAGTTTTTGTCAGGGACCGTAGTGCTTCCGAAATCAACAGCAATAAGTAAAACATGGTAACAAGAACAACAGCTTTTGAGTATCAACATGATGTGCCAGGTATCATGTTAAGCTCTCTACACTGATTATTTCACTTAATGCTAACAATATCATGAATTGTTACTTGTGTTATCTACATATTTCAGTGGCGGATCCCCTTGGTTTAAAAAGGTTAAATAACTTGTCCCAAGTTGTACATCTAATCACAAAGGGTAAAAGGGTTCAAAGTACATTTTTGGGTCAGTTTAGAAGGTTCATGAACACTTTGTCCTCTGACCAAGATGAAGAGAAAGATAAGAAATACATTGATTTGTGGTAAGTGTACTGAGAAGTTTTATGGGAATTACATAAATCATTTTGCAGCATCAGGGAAAGCTTCCCAGAAGAAGTCATACTCGAGTGGAGTTTAAAGGCTAAGTAAAAACATAGTTTGAAAGCCTTGGGAGAAGGACATTGAGCATAGAGGAAAGAGCATGTAAAAAAGGCAGAAACTGGAGATGATAATGTGATCTGAGGAACCTGAGGTGAATGTTGCTGTGCTTGAGGTCAGGGCAGGAGATGAGTGAGGCTGAGAAGTCAGGTAGGAGTCAGGTCACACAGGGTCAGGGCCTTAAGCAAAGGCATTTGAACTTTCTCTGCTCTGTGGAGAGCCACTGAGGGCTTTAAATGTGAGAGTGGTTTGTTTAAATGTGCATTGTAGACAGATGCTTCTGGCAGCAGAGTGCAGGAAAGGCTAGAAGGGGTCTCCCTGGACTAGAACTAAAAAGAAAAAGAAAAGTGAATTAGGTTATTGTGATCAAGACCAGATGTGATGAGAGCCCGAGTCTTGACACTTGTGGAAAATCACCGAATGGTGGGAGTGAATGGAAGAGTCTGGGAGACTCCTAAGCAAAGCCTGAGGCTGGGTTTCTTAGCAGCATGAGAACTAACCCAGGATAGTCAGTAAAACAACATGAAAAATGAAATGAGATGACGAAAATTGATTGACCAGGGAGATTCATGATTGATGGTCCATGATCTCCATGTAGTATATGAGGTTGAAATGGGCCTGGGAGGTTGAGATTCTCAAGTAACTAACCCCAAGTGTTATGGGTTGAATCGTGTCCCTGCCCCCAAATTTATATGTTGAAGTCTGAATCCCCACTACCTCATTTGTGACCTTATTTGTAATAGGGTTCGTAACAACATCAGATGTAATTAAGTTAGGATAAGATCATACAAGAGTAAGATGGGAGTAAGATGGGCCCCAAATCCAACATGAATGGTGTTCTTTTATGAAGGTGAAATATGGACTCAGGTATGTAGAGGGACACTGCCACGTGAACATGAAAGTAGAGTCAGGGTATTGTTTCTACAAGTCGAGGAATGCCAAAGATTGCCAGCAAACTGCCAGAAGCCAGGAAAGAGATATGGAACAGATTCTTTCGCATAGGCCCTAGAAGAAATAAAACCTGCTAAAATCTTGATTTTGGACATCTAGCCTCCAGAACTATAAGAAAATAATTTTTAGTTTAAGCCAGTGGTGGTATTTTATTACAGCAGCCCTAAGAAACTAATATACCAAGTAACCATAGATGGTCTCTATTCTGCCTTCTAAGGAGACATAGGGTTAGCAACCATCCGGATTTGTCCAGCACTGAAAGGTTTTTGAGACAAAGCATTTTCAGTGGTAAAACCAAGGAAGTCCTAGGTAAACTGTGTTGCAATGGACACTCTGAGAGAGTGAGCTGACTTAGCTGCAACCTGTAGATATGAGGTCAGAGCTGAATTTCTCAGGATAGTAGGGAATAGTGAGCAAAGCCACAAATGCCTCTTCTTCACACTTCCCACAGACAGCTCTTAAGGGCTCCTCTAAAAATGTCAGATAAGCATTTAACAAATACTGCTTTTAAGGGCCATCAATTTTGCCCTTCCTAGGAAACCCACAGTTCCTTTTGTGGCTGGGGGTGCCATCCTGGGAGATAGGGAGTGTAGAGAAGAACTGGCAGGGAAAATGGTATCTGTTTAAGGCATGCTGAGTTGAAGGAAACAATGGTAAATCCAGGGTGGAGTGTTAGTCAAACAGCCAGATAGAACCAAAAAGAAAGTCTTTCTGGGATAGGGACCTTCAAAGGAGAAAAGCTGGGAGAAGTTTCTGGGGTTCCAGAAGAAGGGCTTGCATAGGATAGAGGGCTGAGGATCACCCCAAGACATTGATAATGAAGAGACTGTAGTGAGAAGGAAAGCAGGGGAAGAGATGGGAGAGTGTCTGGGCAGGCAGAAGGAAAGCAAGACGTAGCCCGACTTATTCGATGAGGTGAAAGAGCCGGACCTGGGGAGTGCCTGTGTACATTCATACTAACACATGGATGCTATTATGCTGCCTTGCCGTGAATGACATGAAATAGGTCCCCTGATCATATTAAATTGTACCTGACTATCCCTGAGCTTCAGGAAATTGAAGTTGCCATGTGATACCAGCATTGGGTCTGCAGAACCATCCCAACATTTTCCTCTTTCTTCCATTTCCTGGCCTAGGAAAGAGTCTTAGTTTATTGATGTGTAATTTCAGGATGACTGAATAAAAATAAACCCCTTTTCAGATAGAGTGGGTTCAGAGTGTTGTTAAATCCTGCCTATCGTTTCTTGGCAATCTTGAAGTTGTTCACTTCTGGTAGAAACATATGCCCTTATGTAATAATAACAGGATAATACCTCGTGTTTGCAGAGGGCTTTATATTTATCAAATGCTTTCACATGCATTATCTCATATGATCCTTGCATACTATTGATATGAATTCTGGCGTGAATTTATACAATCCATCACTGAGTTAATTAAGAAGTTAATTTATTGACTCAGTAATAATTGAAGATTCCACCCTGTGATTTTCACAGATACTCTTTAAGGGCCCAATAAGAACTTACATTCTCATACAATAGAAATAAAAGAAACCTTTCAGGGGATTAAGAGATAATTATTTAACCCATTACTTGGGTAAAACACTGGGCTAGGCATTGTGGAAATATGCAAAGAGACTTTAGACAGCCTCTACCCTCAAGGAGCTTAGGATTTGGTAGAAAAGAGAAGATGCACGAACAAGAAGGGATGACTCAGTAAAAGATCTTATAGACCAACTGTGAGGCAGACACAGTCGGCAGGAGAGGAATGGTTGCTGTGAAACGTCCAACTGACGGGTCCACTTAGAAGGTGGAGCTGCTGCCCATGGACAGCCCGTGGGGGTGGGGCTGAAAGGCAGTAGCTTATTGCACTAAAAGTGGGAAACATTTTCAAAGAGATGAGTAGAACTTGCTTATGGGTCAGCATCATTAAAACCCAAACCAAACGAAACAAAACAAAATGACACTCCACCTCAATGAGCAACTTTTAATTTCAACTGAGTTCCCTATTTGTGAGTTAAATTTGTCCCAGTCTTTCTACTTAAAGCATGGTCCACGGACCAGCAGCATCAGCATCACCTGGGAGCTTGCAGAAATGTAATATTTCTGAATTTACTGCAGATCTACTGAATCTGAACCTGCCTTTTAATAACATCTCTTGCAGGCACATAAAAGGAAATCGGTTATTAGAAACTTGAAGCATGTCTTTACATTCAAACAACAGGGTTGAAAAAGTAATTTAACCCATCATGGTTCTAGTCAGCATAGTGCAAACTTACACACAAATTTATAACATTATTCCTATGCATTAACATGTTCTTAGAGAAATTTGTAACTGTGGAAATATCTACCTTCCCCCTTCACCACCTTCCACATGGAGGCAGAAGCTCAGTTCCCTGCTGTTGGGTTTGTATCTGGAGAAGGTATCATGGATTCGGCCGAGTTGGGGTTGGGCTTCAAGGGTATAGAGGAAAAAGCACTGGCTTTATAGACAGATGCTGATTTGAATTTACCTTGTCTCTCAGAATGTGCATCCTTCTTTATAAAATAGGGTCATAAAAATGGTGAGATTACCTACAATATAAGTTTGTGTAGTTTAAAAAGATAGATTATGCAAAGCATCTAGGAAAGCATAGTGAGAGTACTTCCCTCCATAAGCAAAAGCAAAGTTAATTTCTGCTCACAAGTAGTTTGTTGTTAGACTTTCAGTATTTCATTCAATCTCTTTGAAACTCAGCGTTTACCTGTATAATGAGGGTCCCCCTAAGATCCTTCTCAGGGTGTGACTGTTAAATGTCCCCATGTGCAAGCAGAGTGCACACAGGAACAGCTGCTGCATCACTTCACCCACCTCCATCCACTCCTGTACTTCTCAGGCCACCGCATTTCCTCTTCATGACCCTTACCATCTGTCTCTAAAACCAAGGCCTGGATGCCTAAAGGGGTCCTGGTACTATTCCTGAAGGACTGAGTTCTTCCAGACAAGATGACAAGCTGGGTGAATTCCATACCAGTCAGAAATACTAACACACCCACGATGCCAGATCTGAGGACATGGCTCCACTGGGCATCTTCGGCTACTAATATGGAGAACCTGGATGAGCTACACCCTCTTCTTGAGACATTATAATCCTACTGAGAGACAATGTAAGAAGCCCAGGGCTTACGTTGCACAAATAGGTGCCCAGCAACAAATCTTTCCGCATATGAAAACTGAAGCAAAGCCTTTTAGTCATGTGGCCTAATTTTATGGGGGACATTGCGGTAACTTGCAAATTATCAAATTATGAGGGTTTAAAAAATGTGTTAACTCAAGTTCCACTAGGCAAAATTGGCTAAGCAGCTTTGGTTTTGGCTGGGGTTTCTTGAAATAAGAGAGGGTGCTTGCTTTGTGGTTGGGACCTGCGGAGGGGAGCAATGCCAAGGTGGTTAATCTGGGTTTTGTCTTTCTTGCTGACATAAAGGTTTCACCTGAGCCATTGTATTTTTTCTGGTCCTTTTCAAGGCATAAAAGCAAAACAAAAACAAAGCCCAAAGAAAACAAAAACCATCCATTTGTTTCTTGAAGATTTATATCTGGCGGGAAAACAAGACTTTCCTGTTCCTTTGCTTGAAAGTGTTTGCTGTTTTTGCTTCTTCTGAGACTTGTCTCTCTTAGCTCTCCTCAGCCCTTGCCCATTTTTCTCATATACACCTCGCCATTCCTTCTCCTCCAACCATCCAAAACTTCTTCCTTTGGACCACGTTCTCATTCTTAAAATCAATTCACTGATGAGGAGACCATTGTAAGGTAGCCAGGTAGAACACTTCTCTAGTGGGATACCTGTCCAGTGCCAGAAAGGGCCATTAATCCCCTTTCCACTCCTCCTAAATGACTTGATTTCAACTTTCTGTCAGTGCTCTGAATTTTGAAGAAATGGTGAACCAATTTGTCTGTAAGCATTATTTATCAAGTATTTATTCTCTTGCATCCTGACATAGGAGTGGAAGAGCAGAGCTTCTCAAACATGAACACTAGAACCAGAGTAGAGGTGCTTAGACTCTAGGAGGAGCATGGCATGGGTGTGGAGAGGGGCATTGGCACAGCCTCTGGGATCTTCTGCAAAGATACAAGTTCATTCAAATCAAGTTTTATATTAGAAAACAGCGTGAATTTTCCATTCTACTCTTTAAAATATCTTTGTGTTCTTGGATAAATAATGTTTACATTACTTACTATGGACTAGAACCAAAGTTCCTGGAAGGCATTTTTTTTTTTTTTTTAGTTCATTGAAAAGACTTTCTATTTCTAGAGAGTTTCAGGCTCACAGAAAACTTAAGAGAAAAGTAATATTTCTCATATATGTCCTACCCCTACACTCGCATAGACTCACTCATCATGAATATCCCCCACCAATGTGGTAGGTACATTTGTTATAATTGATGAATCTACATTGACACATCATAATTACCCAGAGTCCATAGTTTACTCTTGGTTTTGTACATTTTATGAGTTTGGAGAAATGTATAATGATCTGTATCCAACATTATAGTATCATACAGAGTAGCTTTACTGCCTTAAATATCCTCTGTGCTTTGCCTGTTCATCACTCCACCACCAACCACTGACCTTTTTGCTATCTCCATAGTTTTACTTTTTCCAGAATGTCATATAATTGGAATTATACAGCATGTAGGGAGAAAACACAATGCATATTACTAAGTACAAGAAGCTAATAGTAATATGCATTTTGTTTTCTCCATGTCTTTTCATGGCCTTTTAGTGTTGAATAATATTCCATTGTCTGGATGTACCTCAGTTTATTTATTTACTCACCTGCTGAAGAACCACTTACTACTTCCAAGTTTTGGCAATTATGAATAAAGCTGCAAGCATTCATTTGCAGGGTTTTGTGTAGACATCACTTTTCACCTCCTTTTGATAAATAACAAGGAGTCTGATTGATGAATGAATGGGATAATAGAAGTATGTTTAGTTTAGTACAAAACTACAAAACTGTCTTCTAAAGTAGCTGTACCATTTTGCATTTCCACCAGCAATGAATTTCTGTTGCTCAATATTTTCACCAGCATTTAGTGTTATTAGTGTTCTGAATTTTGGCCACTCTCATAGGCACATAGAGGCATCTCACTTTTGTTTTAATTGACATTTCCCTGATAACACATGCATATTTATCATCTGCATTTCTTCTTTAGTGAGGTGTCTGTTAAGGTCTTTGGCCCATTTTTTAATCAGGTTGTTTTGTTATTGTTGAGTTTTAAGAGCTCTTTTTAGATTTTGGATAAAAGTCCTCTATCAGATATATCTTTTGCAAATATTTCTTCAACTCCATGGCTTATCTTCTTTTCTTGGCAGTGTTTTCGCAGAGCAGAAGTTTTTCATTTTAATGAAGTCAAGCTTATCAATTTTTTCTCCCATGGATTGTGCCTTTTGTGTACCTGAAAAGTCATTGATCTAGATTTTCTCCTACATTATATTTTATAGTTTTGCATTTTACATTTAAATCTATTTTTCATTTTGTGAAGAGTTCATTTTGCCTGTGTTAATTTTTTTTTTTTTTTTTTTTTTTGGCATGTGAATGAACAGTTGTTTCAGTGCCATCTGTTGAAAAGACTATCTTTGCTTTATTGTGTTGCCTTTGGTCCTTTGTCAAGGATCAATTGACTATATTTATGTAGGTCTATTACTGGGCTCTCTATTTTTCCATTGATCTCTTTGTCCATTCTTTTGTTAGTACCACACTGTTTTGATTACTATAGCTTCATGGTAAGTCTTGAAGATGAGTAGTGTCAGTTCTCCAACTTTGTTCTTCTCGTCTAACAGTGTGTTGTTGGATGCATTGAATCTTTTGCTTCTCCACACATTCTTCAGAATCAGCTTGGCTTGGTTAAGCTCCTGGAGCTTAAACTCACAAAAGACTGAGCCCTTTTGGAATCTTTAACTCTCAGACTGGTCCACACTAAGCCTCCAGGAATTTGTTGTGTACTTTAAAGTTTAGGTTTTCCTACTCTGCTACAGGTTCCCTCCCCACCGCTCCCAGCAAGATCCACTCCTGAGTCTCTAATCCAATAAACTATAACTCCCTTTATTCACCTGTCTCTCTAATCTTGAAGGCAGTGGCTTGACCTATGTTCTTTTCTCTCTTATGGACCAAAAGAGTTGTTGATTTTTTAGTCTGTTCAGCTTGTTATTTATTGTTGAGATGGAGTGATGACTTCTAAGTTCTTTACAGGTGGAACTGGAAACTAAGAATACCCTAGAAGATATATTTTTTAGATGTTTTGCATCCCCAACAGGCCACTGCAGGCCTAAGCAGTGTTCTGGCTCCAGTGTGAGAATATGACCCCAGGAAATATGAGCCTCATGATCATGTGGTTGTTCAGAGACATCTCAGGTTTAAAATCTTCTGTTCCATTATTCACATACATGGGCTATACTTGTAGACTCATATGAGTTGAATTTTACTTGAGGGAATAAGACCCCCATCAGCTTTTGAGACATTAGATATTTATTCTGCCTTTAAGCAGTTACTCATCTGTACAAACAAGATTATTACATGTAAAACAATGGACAATATGAAACATTACATAATACCATACTTATTTCTAAAAAGGATGAGAGATGACGATTAAGACCATTTTTAATTATTTATCATGAGTGGTGGATTATAAGTGCTGAAGGGGTTCAGAAAAAGGAAAGATTGGTGCAGAGTGGAGAGCTCAGAGCAGGGGCTGTGCTTGAGCTGAGATGAGAATAGAGCTGCTCTTGGCTTCCAGAATTGCTCCAGCAGTGGTAGTTGTCATTGAAGAAGCTGAAGGTATGGGAGAAGAGCTTCTTTTCTCAGAAGTCTTGGCCCAAGTGAACAGAGAGGCACTGCACCTTCAACTGGAGTCAGTAGATTCCTTCCTGTGGTTTGTTACAACCTCAAGTGTCCCCTAAGTGGACCATTTATCAGAGAAAGAAAGTTTTTAAAAGATTTGTGGAGTAGCTATACTCCATCTCCATTTAATCTCACTAAGGCCTCTTTTTCTTACATTGCTAACACATTTTTGACTTTTCTGAAATGATTCTTACTCTTACCTTGGAAAGCATTCTCAAAAGCTAAGTCTAGCTCAGCCAGTCTTCATTTCTTTTATGGGCCAGTTTTGTGAGGTGCCATGGAAGTTTTCTCTTAGTTGCTATCCCTAAAACAAATAACAGAGCTATCATTTGGGACCTTAAGAAGAGAAACTTCTTAACCATTATCTACTCTAGGAAGGAAGTCATTTTAGGGGAGTAGAGTCACTCTCAAGTAATAGCTGCCCACTCAGATTACTCTGAACCAAAGGGTAAATGTGAAGAAAAAAGGAACAATCAGTAACAAAGTGAAATATCTACAGTAATATTGGGCAAATGCTTAGATGATCTACTTTTTAGTTTTATCAGCACAACTTCTTCTAAGCAAAATAGTGAAGTAGATGACATACATTTCTGGACTTTCTTTCCCTGGCTTTTCCTTCATGAAGTAGCTTCCTTCCTCCCGCAACTTAAGCACCCCTTGTTCTTGTGTCTCTGTCACAGAAGAATATTTTTCATAGAGAATTCATATGCATTAGCAAATTATTATCACAATTTCAAGAGTCAATTTCATGGGATACTTGCATTTTAATAGAAATTAAAATCTCATGAAAGGAAAGGTAGGATGGGGTTCCCTGTCTTCAGTAACATCAACCTGCCCATCAGTCTGAGTAAGATAAGGGCCAGAGGCCATTCTGTGTTCCTGAGAAAGGGATCCTAATTAGATACTATACCCATACTAGCACAAGTCAAGGGAGTGTTTCCCTTTTCAGTACCTAGACTTCTTGGTCATCTTTACTTGGGCAGATCTGCTAGGGAACATTTCTTTCTCATTTTAAAGCTCTCCTCAAGTATCTAAGTGCTTAGCAGAGGATGCCACTTCTTCCAGCACTTGGCTAGTAGCAAGAACCTGTGTAGGATGGAAGCAGAAAAGACCTCTTTCAAAACAATGAGCGGTATCTGTTCACCATGTTTCATAGCCACAGGGACAAGGCCTTGTCCAATATCACACTGACATGAGATCTGAAGTGACAAAAAAAAAAAAAAAACCTTACCACTTCTACTTGACCATACTCTTTGATGAACCCTGAAATGACTCTGGCCACTCGCATGTTCAGAAAGCTCAGTTTTAAAAAATACTACATTGGAGGGTAGGGGGTGGGGTGGACCCCTCCTAACATCTTATTTTCATTAGAATACCCGAGTTGTGATATGTGTTCTTTTTGTGTGTAACTATTTCCCTCTTCCCTCCTACTGTAAAGTCTCTCATAGTTTGTGAAAACAAAGTCTGGGTAGAGTTATGTAAAATTTGTTCTACATTATGAGATACTATGGATTTTCTTGTTTGAGAGAGAAACTAAAAAGCTATTTCCCATATTATCTTTAGATTTCCTGCAGGTATTACCTTTTTTGATTCTAAGTGACGATGCCATCTGTGAGAACTTTACTATGGTTTGGTGTCCCGAGTGGCACTAAGTGGGGCTAAGAGGACAGAGAGGACCCTAGAGTGACCTACGAACCATGTGAATACCTAAGTAGTCATAAACCTGATTTCTACTCCCACCACATACTCTGTTGGGCCTGGCCGCTAACTCTAGCTTGCTACTTATTGGGACACGATAGAAAAAAAAAAAAATGGTGCAGTGACAGAAAAGTGAGAGAAAGAAAACAAGAAGAAAGATTGAAAAATGAGAAACATAGAATTGTAAATGTAGCAGGTGCTTAATGGATGCTTGCTGACAAGAGAGAGTAGAGGGTAAGAGCTGGCTGGGACTTAATCCTGAAAAATGGGAAGCAAGGAGACCAATGAAAGGGACATTTGGTGGCTAAGGAGGCTGGAGATCGGGCATAGTTTAGCAAGAAGCAGAGATTATCCAGTTAGGGTGTGTGGGGCAGGCCAGAGAACAGAAGACCAGAATTGACTACTGTTACCAGTGATAGAGACCATTTAAAAATGTATAGGGGAGCCCCTATCTTTCATGAAAGTGTAGGTTTACCCAGCACTGTGAAGTGAAGGCATTGAGCTGGGAAATCCAAGATGAAGGCAGATCACACAAGTATGTCCTAGCTCACCATTTTAATAGTAGGAAGGCTATATAGTTGATACAAAGTAAGGAATTATCCAAAGGATATTAAAAAATGTTTTAAAATTTTATGCTATAAATAGTTTTCCATTTCATTATGAATAAAAAATTCCTGTTATAATCCTTACTCATTTCCTTTTTCATTTTAGAACATATCTTTAAGAGTTAGATAAGAGATTGTGAATCTTGGTTTTGAGGTCATTTAGCTCTAAAAATTAAGTTTCTAGCTCTACCAATTTTTATGACTTTAGGAAAATTGTTAATGTCTCTAATCTCTAGTTTTCTTATCTATAAAATGGGTATCATAACATATACCTCCTATGATTGTAGAAAATTAAGTAACAATGTACTCAAGGTATCAGCAGAGACTTGATCTCCAGAAAGGGCTCACATTCAATCAATGTAGCTTTTACTGCTCACAGTCAATGTCACTAGTGGGAGAAGGCTGATGCTGATAAACATGTTTGTCAAAGACTGAGGAAGGGGGTTGTGAGAAAATGTAGTTTCCAATTAACTTTATCACTGATGGTTGGGTAACTTTGGGCCAAATGCTGTTCTTTAATGAATGGGGTGCAAAACTTATTAAGACTGACAGTCACAGCTGATAGCCAGATGTTTACATAATTCCTTCTGTTTTAGAGCAAACATATCAGAGGAAAAAGGTTGAATGATAGAATTAGGCAAATAAGTACAGTATTCTGGGAATGTCTTCTGATTAGGCAATTATTAAAAAATTAACATCTGTAAACTAATTATCTAAATGAGATAGTGTTTAGACACAAGTGAGTGGTGGAAAGAGAGAGACTGACATTGGAGTGTATGCTTTCACCAAAACTTCCATTGATTAAATTGTTCCCTACGGAACACAGAGAGTTAAATGTATCTTTCATAGCTTCTAGTATGAAAGGGCAAATCATTTCTTTTAATTGAGGAAGGATAAAATGTTTTTGCTTTCCATGTGTGTTTATGTTCTATTTTAGCATCATAATTATTTTTGCAGCTGTCAGAATTGCGCACAATCTAGTAGGAAAATAGATCCGAATCCACAATAGCCCAATACTTTCCAGAGGAACCCAGCAAATAAAAACTCTACGGTGACTGACTAAACTCATTTAAGTCACTACTTCTAAGTAAAAACCCTGGAGTGAATGGGAAAGAAGTTGTTTTATTGGAATAAAGTCATTAGTTGGTTTTTTTTTTAAAGAAACATCCTGAATCAAGGTGATTAAAACAACACAATGGATAAAACATAAAACTATGAGAGGACAATGTTTGCATAATTGAGCTTCTTATTTATGTGGGGAAGATGAGAAAGAGACCTTGCTCATTCACGTCCCAAACTAAATTCTGAAAAGGCCAAGAAGCAGAGTCACCAAAGTCATAAGTGAAGCTGGAAACAGTGTAGCTGTCCACAGGATGGAGCACGTAGTCTCTGAAGGGTTTTTATCAGCTGTATGGGTGAGAGTTCAGGAGCACTAGTAATTACATTTATTTTTAGGATTTTCAAAGTAAAGTCAGGAAGCTGAATATTAACACTTCACTTCTTTATCCACTCATTAATCCATTTATTTAGCAAATATTTATTTATAGACATTTATCAGCATTGCATGTGCCCTCAATGAGCTGCCAATCCAAAACTGCAAAGGGGAGATCAAACAGAGAAGCGATGGTAGACAGAATAATGGCATCTCCAAAGATACTTATGTCTTAATCCCCAAAACCTATAAATAACTGTTATGTTACATGGCCAGGGGGACAGGGTTTAAGGTCTGGAGATGGAAATTAGGTTGCTGATTAGCTGACCTTAAAACAGGAATATTACCTTGGATTACTTAGGTGGGCTCAATATAATCATGAATGTTCTTAAAAGATGGAAGAAGGAGGCAGAAGAATCAATGTCAGAGTGATGCCAGGTGAGAAAAAGTCAACTGGCCATTGCTAGCTTTGAAGACGTAAGGGGGCATGAGCCATAGAATCCAAGTGACTTCTAGAAACTGGAAAAGCAAGGAAACAGATTCTCTCCCACAGGCACTCTAGAAGGAATACAGTCTTGCTGACACCTTGATTTTAGCCCGGTGAGATCCGTGCTGGACTTCTGACCTCCAGAAATGCAAGAAAAAAAATTTGTGTTATTTTAAGCCACTAAGTTTGTAGTAATATCTTTTGGCAGCCATACAAAACTAATACAAATGCCAAAGCAGTAGGATAGAAAGGCACCCCAAAACAACAGCAAGGAGGGGAGCAGAATATGTCATAGTCAATATTTCTTTTGAAAATAAGTTTACAGGCACTTTCTCTGTAATTTCTTTAGAAAATTTTTCGTACTCATTGTCACCAGTTACAAGATGACAGATTCTATGGCCGATTTCTTGTATTAGTCTTTCCTCACTATTCTAGCCAGCTGCCATGGAGGCGAGGGTCATTTTCCTGACACTGCATTAAAAGGTAATGTTGATGGGTAAGGCACAATGTAAAGTGGGAAAGGACAACTTTCTTCCTCCATAATCTAACTACATTGCCTCCAAACTTAATTTTCATTCTGCTTTTTGCCAAACCATAGTCCCAGAGCTTTAATACCTGCAGATTCCTGGGGGTTAGAATAGAACAAGGGTTGTGCTGCAGACTACTGTTTCTATTACCATTTTGTGTCCTGCTGAGCCCTCCCTGCTTGGCTGCTCCGGGACCACCCACTGGGCAGAGAATATACAAGCCACCAGGGAATTCCCAGTGCCCATCTTGGAGGCAGAATGCTGCCAACGCTGATTGTTTCTGGGCATGCCATTTCTTTCCTGCCCTTTCAATATTCTTGTTATGTTACTCCTGTGATCACTGGCGATCTGTAGATAAGCACAAGATAAATTTTTGTGAAGGATTGAATTTGCTTAATTTGTTTTTTGTTGTTTATCGGTAGGGAGGAAGGAGATTGTTGCACACAATTTGTGTGCATTTATTAGAGGTTACTGGGTTAGAGTTAGCCCACTCATTCACTACCCTGGCATTGCTATGCAGGTGCTGTCAGGATTTAGCATTAAATGATTTTCTTTGTTCAGATTTGGATCACTGTCTCTGCTTGCAAATTATTTTTCACAATGACACCTTCTCTCTGTCTGTCTGTCTGTCTGTCTCTCTCTCTCTCTCTCTCTCTCTCTCACACACACACACACACACACACACACACACACACACACACACTACACACACACACAAATGAGGTTAAATGCATTTTTCCATTGTCAAATTCAGGACCCATTACTATCTCTCTCAAGTCCAGGGCTGGGATAAATCTATTTCATGTTGGTTCTTGATCATAATACAGTCATTGTGTTGTATTAAACAAAATAAATTTTTAGAGGAAGACACAGAGCCCACGTGTATGTTTTAACAGAGCATGGTTTCTCTACTTTGACTTACATTTTGGGCTGAGGAATTATTTGTGATGCAGAGCTGTCTTGAGCATTGTGGGACATTTAAAGAAGCAGCATCCCCAGCCTCTACCCTTTAGATGTCAGGAGCAATACCTCCTCTAGTCGTGACAATAAAAACTGTCTCCAGATATTGCCAAATGTTCCCTGAGGGACAAAAATCATTCCTGGGTGAGAACCATTGGAGTAGAGAGATCATATACGCCCAACTTCAAGCAACTTGTTAAGACAGCCTCAAAAATAGTGAACAGGCTCAGCTGTTCACCCAGCTGTGTAGACCACCTGTGGCCAATTACTTTGACAAGATTATTGAGTTACAGGCTTAGCCATGCGGCCTCAGCTACAGGCAACTGTATGCGCTCTGTGGGTTGGCTCCACTGGTGGGATCGGGTTACACACATTCCGCTTTGCTCAGCTCTTCAACTGCTTGAAGGCAGCTTGGTTACTTGCTAAATGATGGTGATGACAGTTGGAACTACCATATGACCACAATGTGGTTGGATGTGCTAACCAGAAATAACCATAGTCACTTTTGCCCAAGTTGTTTGCTGTTACTGGTGTTATTGTTATTATTATTTTTTTTAAGTTCCTCAACTTGGGGAATGATATAGAATTTTATTGACTTCTCCTTAAACAACTATACATTTGCCCTTTTGCTGGTTGCTACATGTCCTGATGGCATCTTAAATAGCATACACGCAAGCCCAACTTCATTATCATTCACCTCTCAAACAGCAGTTTATAAAACTTCACAATTTCTATTAGTTCTTTCTGTTACTTAGCTTCGTAATAGCACATATGTGAGGTGCTTAATTTAGTTATCTCCCTTCAAGTCTTTCAATACACAATTACAAGATTATCTTTTCTAAATTAAAGGTTGCATTAAAAACTCTATTCAAAAATATAACGTGGCTCCATTAGCTGAGTTCAAATTTTGTAGCCCAGCAATCAGTTTTCCAATATTCGCCTTCAGCCTGTATGTTTTCCTCTTTCTTTTTTAATTCCTTCCATCTATCTTTTCAATGTTATTTCCTAACCAAGCATTTTTCAAAATGTGGTCCATCATTCACCTGAAGAAGTATCAACAAATATACTTTTTTAAATGCAGATTTCTAGGCTCAGCCCCAGAATAATCTAGGGACAAAATTGGATTATCCCCTCAAAACTGAAAGATCATTTATTATTAAGACTCAGCTCAAACGAACTCCTCTCTTTAAAACATTTAGTGTTTTTCTTCTGGTACTTATCACATTCTAACTTGAAGGAAGAGCTGAGAATGGAAGATGACTATAATTTTTGTGCCAGGAATTGTTCTAGTCACTCTACATTGATTATTTCACTAAATCTTCTCTATATCATTTTTTACTTGATATATGTGGAAATCGAGGCTTAGAAAAGAAAGGTTTATTTACTTACCCATGACCACACTCAGGAAGTAGAAAAACTTTTCACTCCAAAGTCCACAGACAATATTGAGCTGTGAACTTGCTCAGACTGCACTCTGATATATGTATATTATACACTTGTCTTACATCTTTTACTGAGTAAACTCTCTGTGTACATGTCCTTGATAAAATAGCTCAGGAAATAAATCATTGGACCTTAGAATCAAACCAATCTCTGCTTGAATTCTGGCCTTGGCATTTTTGGGCTTCTGCTAGATGGAGGAATGGCCATCTGCCTCTGGTTCAGAACACAGACAGGCAATAGAAAGAAGGGATGAAGATGAGAGGTGCAAAGGGCAAGCACCTGCTGCCTTTTAAGGAATATACCTGGCAACTTCCTCTTATCTTTCTGCTTACATCCTATAACGTAGTCCTATAACCATCCTAGCTTCAAGGGAAGTTGAAGTTTATTTCTTTATTTGTGTGTCCTTGAACCCAACTGAAAATTGGAGAATAGATTTGGGGTGCTTTCTGTGCCATCCAATCTTACAATACCTTTTTCCACTTATAATACCTTGTTCTTCCTCTGGGCAGCATCCTTTTCCATCTCACAATCCCGGAGCTTAAAGTAAATCTTATTCCAGACTCTAGTGGAGAAAAGTTCTCCAGGAATAGCCAGTCAAAGATGGGGTATATGATACTAGTCAGGCCAGATACACCAAATTAGAATGAATCCTGGACTTTGCTGGAGTGACTTGCACAGAGGGGTGCCATCCCTCCCACAGTCTTGAAGCTGTGAGCATGTAGACTGAGGTCTACAGAGTCTAAAGCAGAGCTGAGAGGCAGAAGGAGAGAGAA
Source organism: Cynopterus sphinx (assembly GCA_030015415.1). Classification (NCBI taxonomy): domain Eukaryota; kingdom Metazoa; phylum Chordata; class Mammalia; order Chiroptera; family Pteropodidae; genus Cynopterus; species Cynopterus sphinx. Next base: position 91,774,089 of record CM057384.1, on the reverse strand, counting down.
AAAGAGATGGATCTTGATGACATCATTTGAAGTCCCAGATCAAGCCGTGCTTAAGGCTAGGACCTACCAATGGAAGTTTTATTTACATGTTCCAATAAATTTCTCATTTGCTTCAGCTAGTTGAAGTGGAGTTTTCTGTTCCTCATAGTGTGCTAAATAAACAGAAACTCAATAAACGGTTACTAAAAAGATTTTCATCTTTCAATTTCCCACATCATCACACTTCTTTGTACATAATAGATACTTCAGAATTAATAATGGGGAGAATAAAAGAAAAAATGAACAAATAAGTGACTGAGACTTAGGGCAACTCTGTAAAGTTATAAGAATTTCATTAGTTCTTTTTATTCCAAGTATCTTCTCTAACCATATTTACTTTTAGGCGTCACAATTATGAAAAAATAGACCAGATGCCTTGGGATATATTTTAGAGCTTTTCTCAAGACCTTGAAAAGAAATGAAAAAAGGATCTTCCTAGTTCCAGTCAGGCTGTACCTACCATATGTGAAAGTAGAACCATTCCTGAATAGTTTCCAACTAAAATTTTATTTTCACTAATCATCTGTTGCCTGTCTTGCTGGTGATGGGATGTAGTGAGGGCACCACTTCAATGTCACCAGATGGTGTCGTCATGGAGATGGATGGTTCCTGTTTAGGTCCCCTGGAAGGGAACAAGGGAAACATTTTTTCAACATGCCCTTCAGTGCAGAAAAATATGGGATTAATTCAAGCATTTGTTACTGATACCCATTTTGCTTCCAAACAGATTTTAGTATGCTTTCAAAAGATACATGTACAATAGATTTGTTAAAACCAGGATACAGTAAAAAGTGCCATACAATGAAGGGCTATTATATTTATTAATCATCAGCATTTGTATGCATAGCGACATTTATGGGAGCTTATCGTGCACATGGTTAAGTACACTGTTCTAGGCACTTAATGTCTATCAGTTCATTTAATTCTTGCAACAACTCTGTGATGTTAGCTCTTATTGTCATTTCCATTTTATGATAAAGGAACTGAGTACAAAGAGGTTTCGTGACCAGCTCTTGATCGTTCATCCGTAACAGGGACACACAACATGGTTGAGTCAGGATTTGAACCCAGCCTAATTCAGGACATGGTTTAGGCAGAGATAAGAATTGTTTTAGAGTCCATCCGCCAGGGTTTGAATCCCTGCTCTTCCACTTACTAGCTAATGATCTTGGCAAGTCACTTCACTTCTTTAGGTTTCAGGTTATTCATCTATAAAATGGGGATAATGAGACTTGCCTTTCCGGCTTGTGGGCTTGTGGTGAAGATAAAAAGACAATGTGTAATGTGTGGTAGGGTGACTGGCACAAAGTAAGTGTGAGAGACAAAACACTACATTCTGTATGTAACTTTTCATTATCTCCTTTAAATAATACTCTCACAACGTTCTAATAATGTTCTAATAATTTAATATTAAGTAAATGTTAGCATATTAGCTATGGAATCATATTTTTTCCCCTCCTCTCCAATGCATTTGCAAAGGACATCATCTGTCATTATTTCATTCTGGTGATATTGCTAAGGCTGTACCTCTATGGAAAGAGAAAACTTTAAAAATTAAGAGGAACTTTCCAGGGGTTCAACTGGACAAAAGAGAGGCATTGATAGGATGTGAAATAATAACATGGAGCAGACTGAGTGTCTGTCAATTTTCCTTACTGAGTATGCAAATCCTCAATAAAGCTCATCAAGTACAAAAGTAGGATTTAGCTGGTAAGGCCCAGCTCTCCAGCACTGTGTGTTTTTGAAATGAGCTCTTCTTTTTGTTAAGCAAATAAATAACAAACCTCCTATCTTCCTGTCCTCAGAACCATAAGAAAGAGTGACATTGTCATTCAGAGCTGCTGACACAAAGAAAAGATGGGGCACCAAAGCCAACAAGCCAATGATTATATGGAAGAATGGTCCTGTTACAGGGGAGGTTACCTCTGCCCTGAAGACACTGGCTTGTCAGTGTGCTTTTGCTTAATTACTTGAAAAATCTTAAATTCAAGCACTATGTGTGTGTTTAAGTTAAATAAACAAAACTCAGAAGGGAAAAAGAAATCATATACCTTCCGGCTTAAATTCTGTTTCTGTAAACCTCAGCTGAGAGCTGCCCATGTTGTGCCATTATGAACACTTCTGAAAGGTCAAAGGGTCAAGCACCAGTACATGGGCTCAGAATGCAGAACACCTTCCTCCTTTCTTGCAGGGAACTAGATTTTACTTTGGCTGTACAGGTCCCAAACTTGGATTACTTGTTAATCTAATAGAGTGCTTTCCTTTAGAGAAAAAAAGGTAAAAATAATTTACAGTGTAACACTTGACTTGATACTTCTACCAAAGGAAGGAGGCAGAGTCACTGGGAGCCTCCTTGAGGCTTGCAGAAACTTGCTTAGTTCAGGGTATTCCATGGTTGTTTCACCTCATTTTTCCTCTCCTGCTCCTCTCATCTACCCTTTTCCCTCTTTCATACTTGCCTTTATTTCATTTTCATTGTAAGGTAAACGGGAGACAGGCTGAGAGAAGTTTTAAAAGCATGCATTTACTGGGAGAGACCTCCGGGGCAAGGTGCTCTGGTGCCAAGAGGAGAGGGGCCAGAGAAGTTGCACCCTGGGGCGGAGGGCGTCGCTTTTATGGGGTTATGTGGGGGTAGATTTATAGGGTGGGGAATGTTAATCAAATGCTAATTGAGCCTCAGGATTAGGATGGTGGCGCCTAGGGCTTTAGGGTGGGCCCTCTTCAGGTCTGGATTCCTGGTATCAAGCTGGGGAGTCTCCAGGCAGGCATCTGGTTGGCCCTTCCCCCACAGACCTAACATTCATCATCTATCTCTCTCCTTCTCTTCTTTCTCCTTCCTTTTTGTACTCTATTTTTAATCTCTCCTTTTCTTTACTTTGGCAGTTTTCTCTGATTTTTACTATGCATCTAGAAAAAGCAACTAAGAGGTTGGGGGCGTAACCCATGCTATGACCTGAATGTGTCCTCTCAAATCAGCAGGTTGAAAACCCAACCTGTTGCCCAAAGTGATGGTATTAGAAGGTGGGCCTTTCAGGAGGTGATTAGGTCATGACAGTGGCATCCTCATGAATGGGATTAGTGTTCTTTTATAAGAGGCACCTGAGAGCTAGCTTGCCACTCCTCCTCCATGTGAGGATACAACAAATGAGAAGTCTGTGACCCAGAAGAAGGCCCTCAGCTGAACATGCTGGCTCTCAATCTTGGATTTCTAGCCTTCAGAACTGTGAGAAATAAATTTATGTTTTTAATAAGCTACCCAGTCTATCATATTTTGTTAGAGCAGCCCAAATACATTAAGGCCAACTCGAGATCCAGGTCACGCTAACCATTTACCAAGTTTGTGTTAAGCATGATGCTTACTCAGGCTAATTCCACTAGTGAGGCACACCATAGCATGTCCCTCAAGGTCAGTATTCATGGTGACAAAATAAAATGTAATGAGCTATGATTTTATTACATCTGATGACACACATGAACAAATGACTAGGAGAAAACTTCAAAAGTTCTTTTGTCTTTAAAAAGTTTAGTAAAATTCCTAAATGCAACTTGTTCTATTGCCATGCGATCTCAATTCAAAAGAAAAAATAAAATTGTGGAAAGAACATGGCGACTTTATAAACTAGAATCACTCTAAAACTCTACCCGATTTTCTTGGATTTCACTGGACCCTGCTTTTAGGACTGACAGTGTTGTTAGTAAGAGGTAATCTCAGAGACTATCCCTCGCAGAGTGAGTGATGTGTTTTTACCTCCATCATAGCAAGCTTCTGCAAAGGCCTGCTTAGCCACTTTGAGGGGCTGGGTTTTTAGTTTCAGAGAAAGGAAAATTTTAAAAGGGTTGGGCAATCTTCCGAGGTTGCACTGGCTTGCCAGAATGCTATTTCATTTCATCTTAAAAATAATATTTTGATCTCAGACCATATCATGTTTCTGCCTAAATGTTACACTTAACAAGCTTTATGCAAATTATCGTACACAATCACATACTGTTTGCAGCTGATTCCATTTTTAGCGACGTCAAAGGAAGAAGGAATCTCAGAATGGTGGGTGCATTTGATATGCCTGAGGCTGCTCCCAGAAGGTCAACTCCACGCATGCCCTCCCCACAAGCCAGCATTCCTCAGGGCTCTTCATACAGCTCGCTCCTGCATGCAAACCCTCTAGCCTCTGCCAGATTTCTCCTCCCAGTACCTGAGCCCTGCCCTCCTTCAGGTCTAGAAGGAGATGTAGATGATTCAGCATTTTGGCTGGCTTTATTCCCCATGGTTCCCCTTTCTCTCTGTGATGGAGATCTGCTAATTTGCTAGTCTTGGCAGTCAAGCTAGAGAAGGGAAAAGAAGGGTGACAACTATGGCCGCAATGTGAGTGTGAGTGTGTGAGTTTGCTGTGCGTGCGCGCGTGTGTGTGTGTATTTGTAAACCTGTATAAGTGTGTGTATTTCAAGCCACATGCTTTTTGGAATTATTTTTGCATAAAGCTACCGGGGAGGGTGAATTCCAGGCTGGGGGAAAAATGAATTCTGAGTATCAACTGTCATAGCTTATACTGGAAACATGTATGCTAACTGGAAGTTTCACTGTCTTTTTTATTTCTCTATCGTTTTACTATGAAATATTAGGTATATACAAAAGAATGAATATAATAATGAACATAAATAGTGAATGAATATAACATATATATATATCTGTATGTGTCTATATATGTATATAATATATAGCAAAAAAATAAATGAACATCCATATGCATCGCATGCAGCTTAAGAAATAAAAGACAGATAAAAAAGAAAGTTCTCAATTTTTATAATTCTCTCATTTTGTTGTACTTTGTTACACATGTAAGTATCCCAAACAAACATTATTATACCTATGTTTTTAGAATTTACATAAATGGAATACTAAATGTGGTTGTTTGCAATTTACTTTTCCACTCAATATGATTTGAGATTCATCTGTGCTCATCTGTATTGTATATATTATGAATGTAGCTGAATGTAGTATAAATGAATGAATGTGGTTCATTCTCACCACTAAGGTGCATTTTATACTATGACTACATCCCAATATATTACCCATCCTACTGTTTATAGACATCGAGCCCTTTCTAACTCCTCTTGCTAACGTGAGCAGTGTTCGTGTGAACGTTCCCCTACCTGACTCCTGGTGTCGACAGGCGTGAGTTTCTCTAGGGCATACAATATGTATGAAAGAGCAGGGTCATGGCTTAGGCCTACCATCAATTTTACTGCCTAACGCCTAACTGCTTTCCAAAGTGGCTATACAAATGTACATTCCGATCAGCGATATATAAAAGATCAGGCTGTCTTCTCTCCTTGCCAACATTTGGTGTTGCCAAAATAGAATGTTTGCCAATCTCATGTGCATAAAATAATACTTCCTTAGGATCTTAATTTGTGCTTCTCTGAATGCTAACAAGCCTAACACCTTTTCATGTTTATTGGCCAGTCACAGTTTCTTTTTCAAATTCATATGTTTTGGCTATTTTTCCTTTAGGTTTTTTTTCTCTTCTACTTGTTGGTATATAAGGCCTTTTTAAAACTACATTCTAGATACTAACACTTTGTAGTTTAACATGGGACAAATGTTTTTTACTCTTTGATAAACAGGTTTTTAATTTTAGTGCAGTCAAAATTACCAATATTTTTTGGTTACAGTTTTCTTTTTCATCTTGTTTATGGAGTCATGCCTGACATCAAGATCATAAAGATACTCTATTTTGTCTTCTAAATATTTTAAGGTTTTGTTCTCATACTTAAGTCTTTAGTATATTTGTAATTGGTTTTATATATGGCATGAGAAGGGACCTTTTGTTTTCTTCAAATGGATAATCAAGTACCTCACCACATTACTGTTTATTGCATAGTCTAAGTTTACCCCTCCCTATTCTGTCACATACCAGGCTTCCAAATATATGGGGTTCTATATTATATCATACTTTGGGATATTATTTATTATATTATATTCCATGAATCTCTTTGCTACATGTGCCAAGATCATGTACTTAAACTATTAAAGTAGTGCAGTAAGTCATGATTTTTGTAGTCTCCTTGCCTTGTTATTCTTTCTGATGAGTATAGTGACTATTCTTAAACTTTTGTTCTTCTATGTAAATTTTAGTGTCAGTTTGTCAAGTTTCACTAAGAACCCTATTGGGATTTATATTAGAATTTTATTGAATCTATAAATCATTTTGGAGAGAATGGCTGTACTTATCACACTGAGTGTTTGGATCCTTGAACGCGCTTTCTTCATTCCTCTGTCTGCCCTCCTCTTCTTTTTTTTCCTCCTTCTTTCCTTTCTCCCCTCTTCTGTCCTTTCCACCCTTATTTCCTCTCACAGGCAAACATTCTAATTTGTTTGATGTAACTCTGTTAATCTGTATGTGTTTTGGTAGCATTGCTTTTGCATGTATTTTAATTTCTAGAAATGTTGTATAATATCATTTCTTACTCTTTTCTTCTCAGTCCTGTTTTGTTTTTTTTCAGATGTATTTAAAGCACTCATTATGCACCTCTAGATAGTTCTTGCTATCTGCTGCACAGAACTCCATTGATGAAGCTGTTTGTACCTATTCACTGTCCCAGTTATAAGTACCTAGGTTGCTTTCCACTCACTCCACCATCCCTTACATACACACAAATAATGGTTCTATGAACAGCCTCATACAGGTGTGTGCAGGTGAAATTCTCTGGGGGTTTTACACTCAGAGGTAGAAATGCTGTGTCACAAAGTATGCCTATGCTTTACATGACCATATTCTGACAGACTTCTCCCCAATGGCTGCAGTGCACAGTTCCCAATCTTTCCTTTCCTATTGCATTATCTAACTTTCCAATCTCAGAGTTATAAAAGAATATACTTTGTTTAATATGCATGTTTTTTAATAATGAATGACTCTAAGTCTACTGATGTGTTTATTTGCTTTTCAGGTTTCTTTTTTTCTTTCATTTACCTGTTTATATGTAAGTGAACATTTTCCCATTAGGATTGCTGTTTTTTCTTATTGATTTATAAGACAGTCTTATGTATTCTAAATATTAATCCCTTGTCTGTTTTAGTCACTGCGAGTATCTTCTTGTATATCATATATCTATTAATTTTGTTTGCATCATCCTTTACTGAATGTTTTTTTAATTTTTAAAAATAAATACATTTATTTATTTATTTATTTATTTATTTTTCAGCATTATTGAGATATAACTGACATAAATGTTGGGTTGGTTTAAGGTATTCAATATAATGATTTGATATATAAATGTATTGCAAAATAATCACCAGAGGTTTAGTTAACACCTATCATCTTACATAATTACAAATTTCTTTCTTATGATAAAAAGTTTTAAGATTTCCTCTCATAACAACTTTCAAATATACAATATAGTATTGTTATAGTCATCTTGCTATACATGTCATCCCCAGGACTTTTTACCTTATAACTGGAAGTATGTACCTCTTGAAAACCTTCACTCATTTCCCCCACTCCCTCCTCTGGCAACCACCAATCTGTCCTGTTTCTATGAGTTTGGTTTTCTTAGATTCCATGTATAAGTGAGATGATACATTATGGTTAACTCTTAAACAACAGAGGTTTAAACTATGTGGGTCCACTTATAACACAGCTATGTTTTAATAAATATAGTTAGCCCTCCGAATCCATAAGTTTCACAACCACACATTCAACCAACTGCTGATAAAAAAACAGTATTTTTAATTCAAGGTTAAAAATTCACAAATGTGGAGGGCTGATTCTATGTGTTATTCTGTGCCATTTTATATAAGGAACTTGAGCATCTGCAGGTTTTTTATCCGCAATGGGTCCTGGAACCAATACCCCTCAGGTATCAAGGTCCACCATGGTTAAATTTTTGAGGAGTCAAACATTTTATGTGGATTTTCAACTGCAAGGGTGAGGGATGGGGGATGATGGTGTGGATGGGTCAATTCCTCCTAACACCCATGTTGTTCAAGGGTCAACTGTATTTGTCTCTCTCTCTGTGACTTATTTCACTTAACATAATGTCTCCTCTCTAGAATTAATTTAGATTCTCTTTAATGTTTTTAATAAAGTTTTTAAATTTTCTCTATGAATTCTCTAAGATGTATTCTTAGTATTTTATGTTTTTTAATATTATAAATTCTATACTTCAAAATATTTATTGTCTGTTTCTGATGGTATAAAATGTGACTGAGTTTTGTATAATAATCCCATTCAGCCATTTTTTTAGTCACAGTTACTAACAATATTCATCTGCAGATCCATTTGGGTTTTCTGTATAGAAAATCTATTATTTATATGTGTGTTGTTAATCTCTGGCAATGAACTGAATTGTGGCACCCCTCCCCCAAATGTGTGTGTTAAAGCCCAACTCCCAATATGATGCAATTTGGACATGGGGCTTTGGGGAGATAATTTGATTTAAATAAATTCAGGAGGCTGGGGTCCTTTGAATGGGATTAATACTTTTGTAAGAAGAGACCAGAGAGCTTGCTTTGTGTCTCCCACTATGCAAAAAGATGGTCATTTGCAATCTAGGAAGTGAGTAAACCATTAGCAGGAACCAAATTTGCCTAGGTCTTGATCTTGGACTTCCCAGACTTCAGATCTGTGAGAAATAAACTGTTGTTTTAGCCCCTCAGTTTATGATGTTTTGTTACTGCAGCCCGACCAGATTCATACACTTGCTTTCCATATATTTACATCTTCTTTTATCTTGCCTTACTATTCCAGCTAAGATTTCTACTACATAGTTAAATAAAAGTAGTGATAGTAGGTATATTCACTTTATTTCTGAGTTTAAATAGTATGTTTCTAATTTTTTACCATTACTGTAATTTTTAGTAGACACACTTTATCAGGTGAAGGAAGATTTCTTCAATTCCTGTTTTGCTAACATTTTCAAATTTTATCAACTGCCTTATCTGCATCTATTAAGAGAACCATATGATTTTCTTCTTTAAATATATAAATTTGTTAAATTATATGAATAGGTTTATAATATTCCAACCTTTTATTTCTTGAATAAACATATTTTATACATATTCTTGTGTTTTTTTTTTTGTTAGTTTTAATGGACTTGGTTTTTCAACTTTTGGTTTCAGTAAGATTATTGAATTATTAGTGATATTAACATGCAATCTTATTTTCTCATATTCTTATTGCTGGTTCTGATATCAAAGTTATATTTATCTTGCAAAATGAGCTGGGGAAGTATTATCTCTTTCTCTATTCTCTAGGTTGAATAAAGGTATCATCTGTTCCCTGAAAATTTGTTATAATTCATTTTTAAAATTATATTAAACCTGTTATGAGAAGATTTGAAACTACCGATTCAATTTATTTAATAGTTATAGGAATGTTCTAACTTCGTGTTTCTTCCTAAGTTTGGTAATTTATTTTTTCTAGAGATGTATTTAATTTGTCTAAGTTTTCAAATTTATTGACATTAAGTATTAACAATGTTCTTTTATTAAATTTTAATCTAATCTGTATCTGCAATCATATCCCTCTTTCATTTCTGGAATTTCTTATATGTTCATCCTTTGCTTTTTCTTGATCAGTTCCCTATAGGTTTGGTTATTTTATTAATATTTTCCAAGAACAGTATTTTGTAATTTGTTGATTCTCTCTATCAGATCTTTGTTTTCTATTTCATCTGTCATTCTCTCTATATTATTAGAGATTTTTTGATGATTTAAGAATACCTAATATTTACTGGGAGATTGGCTTACATACATATGTTATACATTATCTTATTTTGTATTTATAATAACTTTAGGAGGAAGATACTATCATTATATCTACTTTACAATTAGGAAACTCTGTGAAAGTCGTAGAGCCACTAAATTACAAAACTGGGATTCCAAGCTATGTGTGTGGTGTTATTTCTCTGTTTTCTTTGAACTGTAAAGAAATAAGACATGTTTAACTCCAGGGAATATATTACTAATGTAGGGACTTGAGGTATGGTATGAAGCCATGGAAATTTTTGTTTTATTTAATGTTGAAAGCTACAGTCAATTCCTGGCTGCTACTTTTTGTAGTATGCAAAAGATGGCATAATGAGAGAGCCTAATTATTATCTGAGTCTTAGCCAGGCTTTTTATTTCCAAATATGCTTGAGCCAAAAATTAATTGTTGAACATATAATAAGTGCTTCTTGAAAATTATCAAATTGTCTTGTGATAAATGGTAATATTCTTTTCTGAGAGTTGGTTTTGAAAAAGCTTGTGTGGAATCAGTTTTCAAAGCATATTCAAATGCTGCATCTAGTGCTCAAAACTTCAGTGTTCTGTAGATAGATAAGACCCTTGTTATTACTCTACAATGCAAATATGAGAAGTTAAAGAACTTGCTCAAGGTTACTATGCATAGTGAAAGGCAGAAGACTTCTTTAATGCAAACTTTCTGACTCCCAGCTTCATCATTGATTTTTTTATTCATATATTTTACATGTATTTATTTAAGACCCACTATATGTAAGAGACAGTGCTGATCACTATAGTGTAATAGCAAGTTGTTTAAGACACAAATATAAGACATTCACAAAAATAATTATGATAAAATGTTACAAGAGGGATTCACATTTTTTTCATATGGAAAAAAAAGAGGACGGGGAGAATTTATTTTTGAATAGAAGGAAAAAAAGATTCTGATATTTTTTACATGCAATAGAATAAAGAGAACAGAATATAAAAAAAAATCTGGATAAAAATGAGGAAAGTGGGTAGCTCAGTATATCATCATACTACCTCAACTGTGTTTAAGGTATATTCCACATTTCTATAGGCCCTACTCTTCCAGAAGATTATATCACATCATCTGTCTCTTCAAAACTGTTCTCCCCTTCTCACATAACTGATTATTTTTCTTGCTATTTCATTGAGTAATAAGAGCAATCAGAAAAGGAAAATGTATCTTCCAACACCAAATTGGTAAGACCACCACTCATTATCAATACTCTCATAACCAAGGAAAAGACTGTAAATGGAAATCGACGACCTACTTTCCCCTAAGAAAAACCATAAGGACCCATGCTATTGTGTCTCATATACTTCAATCTCTTCCAGAAGTTAAAAAAAATAGGTCACTGAAGAACACAGAAATATCTCCATATATAAGGGTCTACATCCCATAATGATCTAAAACCTTCTTATCTGCTTTCTGTCACTTATGTTCTCTCTTTGGCATAATCTTCCACTTTTTCAGGCTGAACATTCATCCCTGCATCTTATGATCTATCTAAAACCTGATTCTCTCTTTTATTTTATATTTTATCTAAATAGGTCAAGGAAATTAGATTTCAGCTACTTTCCTTGAAGACCCCTCAAGTGGTACCTTCTTTGTCTCACACGGTACCCATGCTATGGACACAAGAGATGATGATTGGTGTCCTCCTTTTTCATGGTTGTTCTCCCAGATCTCTTCAATCTTCTCTCAAACCCTCAAATACTTTGAAGCATATGGCATTAGACAAAATTACCATCTACTTTTCCTTCTTGCAGTCATTCCCTGATGTTTTTAGACATACAACTCATTGAAACTTTTAGCACTTGGCTCATTGACTTGTGGTCTATTTCTATCTCTATTCCTCTCATTCTCAGTGACTTCAACAATCATGTAAATGGTCCATTCAACAACCTGTCCTCTCAGAACCTTGACCTATTTACCTCAACTGATGTCTTCAACCAATCTACCTCAGCCACTTACTCTGATAGGTAAAATTCTAGACTTCATCATTACTTTTAACATCTCCAAATCTCAACCTTGATTTCCAGCATCCTAGTCTTTAACAATCACCTTCAGCTTTCCAACACATCCATCTCAGTACTCTAACCATAACACTTCTTTAGGAGCTCTAGCTCACTGCCTATACCTCTTTTTCCTTTATGTTGTACCTCTCTTCTCACTTTTATCCTCTTTAACTAGACTAAGTTCCATGTTCCCTTATTTCCTTGTGTACAACCTAAACATCTTTCCCCTTTCTCTCTTGACAAGAGTTACCTAGAAAAACCACAACCCTCATTAAGTGAAATTCTCTACCTCCTCTTTTCTTGCATTTGAGTGGGGTATGGCTTGGGGTAGTGGAGGGGGAAATCTATTACCACACTACATAGATTCACTCTAAATTTACAACCACAAAGCTCAAGTGGGTCCTCAGCACTGCCCAGCCAATTTTCTTGCTCTCGCTAGTGCATTCCTTTTTCTACTTTTTGAGAATATTATTCCATACCTTCTGTTTCTTCAAACCTGTTTTCCCCTTCTCACTCATAGATGATCTCACTTGTTATTTCATTGAGAAAAAAGAGCAATCAGAAGATAAACTGTATCTTGCAAAACCAAATTTGTCAATTTAATTGTATCTGTACCTCTATCTTCTGCCTCTCTCCTGGTAAGTGGGATAAGCTTTCCTAGTTCCCATCAATTGCTTATGTACAGGATGTCATCTCCTATAACTCACTGAAGAACTCTGGCCTGCCCCTTCTCTTCTGAATCATTGGTTTCCTCTTTTCTACAGGGTTACATGTATCAACAAGCAGACATGGTAGGTTATCTCTTGTTAGGGAAGAACATTCATCCTCCAGGAAATAAGCAGTAAATTATCTAATTGATGAATAAAGGAGCTCAGCTCAGCTGCTTTTTCCTCTCTTTTCTCTTAAGACTCCGCCTCTAAAGAAAGCCTGCATTTTATTCCTTTACTCCAAATTATAAGCTTTTCTAGGGTCGACTCAAACAAGGAAGGCCCACAATTGTTTAGCACTGCCAGAAACTGAGCAGGTAAGTCTGACTACCTCTCTGTAAAATACTATTGATCACAATTGACTAATTTACTGAAATCCATCTGCCTCAGTTGTTTTGTCAGTAATGAAACTAATATTTTGATCTTTGACTGCCTGTTTCCTACCTCTCAGTAGATTCAGAATGTGTGCAGATGAAGGGCATGTTATTTTATTGGCTTCTCTCAAATCCCAGCATTTCCCATACTGAAAAAGTTCCCTAGAACTTGTCTTTTTCCATCTCTCACCCTATTATTAGAAATGCCCTCTTTTAAAGCCAAACACCCCAAGTGGTTTGCTCTGACTCACTGTCAATTTGTTCTTACCTCCTCTTTCCTCTTGAGACTTTCAATCCCAATATACCACTATAACTGTTCTGTTGAGACCACTAAGTGGTTCATGACTTACCAAATTCAATGGTCGATTCTCAGCACTTGAATCACTCAACCTCTCAACCTCATTTACCCTGCTGGTTCCTCTTTCTTAAAATCTCTCTCTCTCTCTCTCTCTCTCTCTCTCTCTCTCTCTCTCTCTCCCTCTTTCTCCCTCTTTCTCTCTCTGCTTTATGAATACCAGACTCTGACTCTTGAAAACCACTGAGGTAGGTTTTTATCTTATTTAACAGGCTAGCTCACTGGCCAGTTTCTTTTCATTCTTCATTTTTTTCTCTCCCACCATCACACAATGACTTCCAAACTATCATTCTTTATTGTTCTTAACCCTCCTCCACCCCATCTTTCTCATCATCAGCAAATGATAAAGGCACTCTGTGACTTTGGTAATTATCTTTTTTTATTCCTTTTTTTTTAGAAATTGCTTTTCATCTTCATTGTTGTCACTGAAGACTATTTTTTTTCTTTTAGCTTTACCTAAAATCAGGCCCTCTTCTGAAAATGACACTTAATTTGAAACTCTTTTTCTACTTTCTGTATACCTCAGAGGGGAGTGGGAATAACTAGCACTCTTTCATTTTGTCATTACTACTTTTAAACTACTACATTTTCACTCATATGTAAACTATCCTCTTTCTTCTGGCCTCACCACTCTCATTATTCTTTATCAGACGTGAGGCTTTCACTTTCCTTAATTGGTACCAAATACTCTTTGATTTTCTTGCTTCTTTGCCAACACGCCTGTAAAACTACCTCAGGACCTTTGCTTCTGCTGGTCTTTTTTTTTTTTTTCTTGAATTGCTCTGCTGTCATATTTCTACATAGGTCTCACTTAACTTCCATTTCAGTGAGGGCTTCCCTGATACCCTTTTTTAAATTATAAACCTCCCAATTTAGTAGTCCCTGTCTTTTTTTTCATGCTTTATGTTTTCAAAACTCTTATTAACTCTGACGTAGTACATGTTTTATCCTGTTTATTTGCTTATTGTCTAGTTCCACCATTAGAATATTAGTAGGCTTCATAAGGACAGTAATTTTGTCTGTCTTGTTTCTTTAAAACAGTTCCTAGCTCATGGTAAACTTCCTGTATTTGTTTAACAAACAAATAAATGAATGAGTGATTGAATCCTTCTGAGTGAATTCGGCATACATCTAACTGGCCCTTTCCTGCTTTGCCTGGGTCTCCTAAGCTCCATGGTCATCACCTGGCTCAGTTTTAGCCACCGACTTTCACCTTGCTCCATCTTCAAATTCATGATCTCATAGTCTGCTAGTTCTCTTTGTCTTTAGATCCTTACCTCTTACTAGACACATAATCTTTAGGAAGAGAATTTAACAACATATATAAAAAAATCAAAAAAACTTTTTACCCTAAAATATTATTTATAAAAATATATTTCAAGGGACAAACATAAGAAAAAAATATGTGTAAGGATGTTCATCTCAACCTTAATTTTAATTTGAAACAAATCTAAATATTCATTAATGGAGGGTCTATAAATTATAGGGCAAGAGCCCAAATCATGATTAGATATGTAGTTATTGTTATGAAAAATGTTTATTACTTTAATAAAGGCAAAAATTCCAGGTTATGAGATAGTAGGTATATTATAATCCCATTTTTATTGCCCATGAGATAATACATGGTAAGCACCACATAAATATGTCACTTTATATAGAAGTAGATTCTCAAAAGATGACATTTTCCCCCTTTTCCCCTTCTATTAGACTCAAGTTGATGAAAGGAGAGGAATAAAGGGTGCTTGGTGAGAATTTCTAAGCTTGAAAATAAGAACATAGATCAGAAAGAAAAAGGTTAATAGGGTTGATTATGTAATAACTTGCTTATGTTCATTGAGGTAGAATTTTCATATATGCATATATAAAGCTGGGAAACATTTTCAGTTAATATGACATAATTATAGAAATATTATTCAATCAATGAGAAAATTGCTAAGTCCAAAGTAACAGATGTAAATAGACACTTTTTAGAAGAAATTATGAAGTAATATTCAAACTCACTAGATATTAAATGTCAGCTACATCTGCAATGATGTACTCTCCTCATTAAACTTGTGAATTAGTAAGATATATGTGTAACTACATACATAGTATATATGTATGAATGTGTGTGTGGAAATACAAGCATATATATACATATGTACATAAACACACTCTCTGCCCTTCTAGGTTATAAAAGTTCCATGAGGGATAAAATTATTTCTGCATGATTGACTACTGTATATCCTGAGCATCCAACTCTGTGGTTATAACTTAGTGTTTAATAAATATCTGTTGAATGCACAAATTCCAATGATGTTATGGTGAAAATAATGTTCGTTTTCCAAGTACATTTTCTTCTATTATGTCTTGCCAATCTATAAAGCCATTTTAAAATCATTAGAATATCTTTAAAATTTTTCCAGTTTCTAAGTGTAATCAAATATGTATATTGACCCAATTTTTAAAAACAATTATTTGATCCTAGTTTAATATTTTTTCTGTTCTTTCTTTAGCAATGTAACCTAAATATTGACATTATTTACATCATGTTTTAGTGAAAGTTACAAGAAAAATAACCTGCCAGAGAAAATTGCATCGTAAATGTAAAAATGTAAATCAAATAAAAATCTCAGTGTGACTCTGTGGTAAAGCCATCTATAGTATCAATTACAGTACAAAATATAACTGAAACAACAACCATCTGATTATGTAGACAATAAAACACACTTTAAAAAAATACTAAAAGTCAAGGTTTTTCTCTTTCTCTTTTTCCAAACAGGTGGGGTAAATAACAGGGCATTAGAATGAAAAACTAGTAAGATTATGGTCCTTATTCTGGGATCGAAAACTATGGAATATTTACAACACACACAATTCTTTAAGTGCTAGTCTTTTGTTTAAGCATTGACATTTGAGTGATTTTGCTTGAAAATATGCAGAGATACATTGCAGTTCAGTTGAGAATTGAAATACAGGGCTGATCTTAGAGGGAAAATTACAGAGTGGGCAATCACTCAGTAGACCCATTGTTATCACAACTCAACAGTAGAAATGTATGCCTTTGGGCAAATAAGCATCCACCTTTGAAATACTGTAAGAAAGCAAATACTCCCAAACTGTGACTTCTGGGGCATTTTTGCCATCCTAAACTTTGCATTGACCTCCCTCTTCCTTTTCACAATAAGGAAGAGAAGTGCTTCTTAACTTCCAACAACATTCAAGAATACTGGCCTTCTTGCTCACTGTTTTTGAGAAAGCAGACTACTTGTATAAGAGAGAAAATCACTGAACTAGAATTTGGGAAAACAGTCAGAATCTCAGCTCCTTCATATGTAAACTCAGACAAATCATTAAATTCTAAACCTTATTATTCTAAACCCTAGACTAAGTCATTAAATTATTAAAACTTAGATTACTCACCTATGCAATAAAACCAATAATATTAGTTCTAGATGCTTCCCAAGGGTATTATGAAATTATACTGTGGTGATGTCAGTTCAAGTAGTATGTGCATTGTATTAATCTTCTTTTTGTACCTTTCTTTACTCTTATCTATGGTATTTTAGATGTGACCTCAAAGGCAAGTTATCCTCATTTACTTTTAAGATGGAAATAAGATAGAAATCTGCTTTCTTCTTGAAAGTGTATTGAGATTATAGCATTAGAGGATGGAAAGTTTGAATTCATAGGTGAGACAGAGAAAACTAATTTGGAAATAGAAGACATCGTCCAAAGTAAGATTAAAAGGCCTTTTCTAATTGATTTTCTCTATTCTTTTCATACATCTCTCAACAATGTATTCATAATTCTCTAACTGATGTCCATAGCTTTTGTCCTCCCCAGAGCTTTGGACTTCAACTCATCTGGCCATCTTGCAGGCAACTACAGCTTAATAGGTCTCCATTTGAGCTTCTCAGTTCCTCTGGCATTTCTACCATATCCCAGTCTATGTCCACAGACATACCACTCTAGCCACTGCTCAAAGCAGAAACCTGAGAGTTATTTTGCATTTTGTCTCTCTCAACACTTATATTTCATGATTAACCAATCCTGTTAATTCTTTCTGAACTGTTTCTCTAAACATCCCCTCTTCTCTCTTCTCTTCATTGCCACTCCCCTATTTCAGATTCTCATCATCTCATATCCAGTCTATTCCATAAATACCTAACCAGATTTCTCCTACCATTCATTTTTCATCCTGTCACAATGCTCTTTCTAAAAAATACCATTCTTTTCTTTAAAGCGTTCAGGAACCCATCACTGTCTAGAAAGTCCAAACTTCTTACTATGGCCTTGAAAACACTCAAACCTCCCAGGTAGGTCTCTTCTTGGCCACTCTCTGTCCCTCCTTTCATTTGTTTCATGCTTTCACCTTCCCAGCTGTCTTCTGTCTTGCCCAAGTGCCCTGTAGACTGACCTAACTCTGCACATTTGCTCACTTTTTTTTTTCTGGGTCCACTCTTTTTCTGTCATTGCTTTAGAAAAGATCCACCTGGACTCTTCACTCTCTAACCCTAGGCTTTCACTCTTGGACATGAAAACTTTGGTTTCTCTTCCTTGTGGTTCCATAATGTGTTTATAGATTTATTCTTGGACTTACAGACTAGCACAATTGTTTATCTCTATGTTTATCTCTGTATGAGACTGTGAGTTCCCAGATGGCACATGTTTCTTATTCAGCTCCATATCTGTATCGATTGGCCAAAATGCCTGGATTATGTTAGGTGCTCAATACATGTTCGAATGATAAATGAGGGAACAAGGCATAAAGAGTTCTTGGGCAGCCCAGCCAGTGTGAGAACCTGAGTGATGTGGATAGTATGGGAAAGGGAGACAGAAAGAAGATATAAGGAAATTCTGATGGCAAACTTGATTTACTTCACAATTTTGCTTTGAAATTCATGAAGAAAGCCAAGCCTAGATTTAGAGGAAAAAAGTACAGTCCTCTTCCTTTCTTAACGCCCTGTGCAAAGTGAATTAATCCCACAGCCAGCCTCTCAGGAAGTTGCCCTCGACCCATTTGCCTTTCTAACAGATAATGATAACAGGAAGCTACAAATGGTATTCCTAGGGAGACCCCTGGGCCTTTCCCCCCTGGAAATTTGTCCCAGGATGAACTGCCAACCTGTCAGGTAAAAACAGAAGAATCTCAGCTTCTGTATTTTTTCACTCTATTCGCAACTCTCTTAGGGCCTGTGTTTCTTTCATCTCTGCACAGCTTGACACTACCTCCATTTGGCACACCATGCTCCCGCAGTCACACCTTAGTTGCAATGGCTTGAATGAGTTTCTGCCTGCTCCCTGTCCCTAGGGGAAATGTTTTTAGTTCCCTCTGATTGATGGAGAAGGCAGGGAGAATTTTGAGGGACCCAATCAAGGACACAGAGGACCAGCTGTAAATTCCCATCTAAACATGTCGATAATGAAGCCAGGCTAGAGCTGAAAGCGGGTGCTTTTCTGTGCACAGGTCTAAGTTCTGGGGTGTAGGTTTCTGTGACAGTTAGTAAGGTAACCTCAAACAGGAATTATTCAAGGACACAGGTAGTTGTTTTTCTTTTCTCATTGTAACCAGAAGAATAGAATCTTGGTTTCATGTCCCCATTAGAAAACACTCCCCCCCCCAAGATAGATAAGACCCCTTGAGTGGCCTGGGAAAGGAAACTGATATATAGCACTGAGCATCATCACACCCACGGCTTACTCAAGACTCCTCCTGCCTGCTCACACCACAGGCTGAAAGCGATAATTTATACGACTTCTGGGCACCTTCCCAGGGTGTTACACGAGAAAGCTCATCACTCTCTCTGTGATGTTGGGCTTCAGAGTTCCAGGAAACTTCACTATCACTTCTACTTTTCGTCATGCATCACCTATTGTTCAGAGATGCCCCCAAACCAAAGTAGGCCAAAGAAATATTGGCCCAAAGGCTCCTAGAGAAAAGGCAAACCACAGAGACACAGCCTGCTCACTTAGACTGATTCAAATTAGGATATGTTACAAAGAACTGAGCATATAAGGAATCTCTCTCTCTCTCTCTCTCTCTCTCTCTCTCTCTCTCTCTCTCTCTCTTCCCCCTTCCCCCCCATCTTCTCTCTCTCTCCTCAGGGTCAGACAATTAAGTCTTAGCACTGGCCTTTACTGGAATGACTTGTTCTTTTCTATAGGGTCCAAGCCCATCCCTGGACTCCATGCCAAATCTGAGCTCTTAGCAACCACTGGGGCCTTGTTAAACTAGTGTATGGTTCCTTGGATTACTTCCCAGGACCTTTTGAACACAATTCTCTCTCTAGGCCCCCTCAATCTCTCAAGTTCCTCTTCAGTACTTTCTCTCCTCTTCTCTCTCTTGGCCACTCTTAAACGCCAGCTGCAGACTTCCCGGCCACCCACCGCAGCTCATTTTGCTGGGTTTATCTCATCCTTTTCCTAATCCTCTCTCTTTTAAGCATCTCTGCCCCTTGAGGGATTCACTACCCAAGTGTATCCAATTGCTATTTCCTCACTTATTGTCCTCTTTTCTCTCAATCACCAATGACACATTATATCTACTATTATGTCTGAAGCCTGTAAAGTTAACTGTTTTTATTTACCAAGAGAATCAGAGTATATTTCCAATGAATATAAAATTAGAAAAAAATAGCAATTTTTATTTTGTTTTAATATTGGGTTTGGATTGTATTTAATCCCTTTTGAGGTGGCTTGGGAGGATGTGGGATCAGGGAACTTATTTTGGTTAGAAGCCTGGGAATTATAACACAGAAAAGTCTGTTTTCCATTATATACAGAGATAATTTAATTGATGATTAATAAAAGTTAAATAGGAATAAACCATAAATTTTCTTACAATCTTCATATGCCATAAAAAATTTTGATCAACCTCATAATGGAAATAGAGGTCTGATTATTTTATATATTTTTTCCATATTTATTGTTTTATTACTTTTTTTTTTTTAACTCAAGCTTTCTGTTTCTCGCTTTATTGTCTTGCATCACTTGTTTTCTTCTTGGCAGATATAAAGGTTGAGAGGCCATTATCAGCGGATTACGTGACTTCCATAATATCTCCCTATGGTTTTTTGTGACAGGATAGGCACTAAGAATGAAGAAATACTTTTAAAATTTCACAAACCTTCTTTCCATATAAATGTACAGTGAAAGAAGAGCAAAAGAGAGACTAATATACAAAGAATACAATGTACTCAGAGTTGCATCTACAATATTTTCTTAGAGCTTAATATAGAATATCACCTGCCTTATGATTAATTGTTTACAAGAAAGTTTCCTCTTGAAGTAGACCTTAAAGATGGTATTATAAAGATAAAGAAAAAAATATGAAACCAAGCATATTTCAAGAATGTGTGTCCTGGAGACATTCAGAGGGTAAAAATTTGTGATGATTTAAAGAATATGTTTTTTATTGGGAAAATTAATGCATGTCTACTGCAGAAAATTTTGAGATTATAGGAAAGAAAGAAAACAAAGGAAGGAAGAAAGAAAGAAAGAAAGAAAAAGAAAGAAAGAAAAAGAAAGAAAGAGAAAGAAAGAGAAGAAAGAAAGGAGTTATCCAGAATCTGTATTTCCTTAAAAGCAGGCAGAAATAACATGCTATTTCATTTTGGATTTTGCTATATTTCCTTTGATCTTTTTTCCTAAGGATGGATATATATATATATATATATATATATATATATATATATATATATTGCTTAGTTGAAATACTATTTCTAGATGGTATATACAAATTATTAATTTATTTTTTAAATTATATTTTAAAATGTTGCTTGTATCTTTTAGTGGCTACATAAAATTCTTCCATCAAATAACCATTCCTTTATTTATCTAATTACTGCACTTTCTTAAACTCTAACTTATTTCCAAAGTAGGATAACAAGCATATTTGTACATAAATCATTGTACAAAATTTCAAATTATTGTTCTTAAGGTAGATTCCTGAAGGTGTATAAACTAAGCCAAAGGGCTGGAACATTTCTAAGACTCTTGACATATTTTGACAAATTGCTTTTCTAGAGGGTAGTAACAATTTACATTCCCACAAGCAGTGTATAAATGTACCACACCTCACCTTTGCTAGGATCAAACAAGCTAATTTTCAAAATCTTTTCTAATTGGATAATTAAGAAATGGCATTCCTTTTTGGCTTTGGATTATTACTTTTTTTCTAGAGAACTTGAATGTTTTTTCACCTTTGACAGCTAGTTTAAAAAAAAAAGACTTTTTTTCTGGAAAATAGTGTGCAAACTAAGCATTTTGTTGGCCTCTCTTGTTTTGCAAGTGTTGATTATAGTTTCAATGAGTGAATAAAAAGTTCCTCCAAAGAGATATAGTATTTGTTAAAGAAGCCTGTACTGATAAAACAGGCATTAGCAGAAATATTTAAGCTTACAAAATGCCCTCTTTGGAAGACAACTAAAAGGTCCCATCTCTCCATGTGTCTTAGGTTGGATTTCCCAGAATCAGCCCCTGAGAATTCATGGAAAGTGATTAGGAAGTGTTTCCAAGAAAAGACAGCAAGGCAGCAGAAAGTGGACCTGGACAGGAAAGAGGCAAAGCAAGTGCGAGGTGTGTTAGTTGAATGGAAGGTAACTACTGCTCTGGAGTCACACCTCAGTTGCCCAATCAAGACTCTGTGTTCCTCCCCATGCCCTGTCATTGTTTAAGAAACTCAGGGAGAGAACCTGGACTTTCATAGGCAGAGTTAACCCTCCACCTTCCATGCCTGCAGGCAAAACATATTCCAGTAGCCTGAGGGCAGCCGTCTGACAAAGAGATGGAGGGTCTAGCTACTGGAAATAAAAACACACTTGTAGGTAGCTGTGCAAAAAAAAAAAAATGGTTGAGTGATCTGAGGCTCTTGGCATGCGACACTGGCAGCATCTTTCACCCCAGTTATTCTGTGACTAAATGTCCTTACCCATAACAACTCACTTGACAATTGCCTTAGGCAAAGTCAATCACTACCTGGTAAAGGTAAAGGTAAATGGACCTGTATTCGTGCTAATAGTGAGTCATAAAAGGCGGAGAAGAAGCAATAAAATAAAATCTTGTTTTTATCTGCATGTGAGGAGTGGTGAGTAACTTGACAATGCAAAAGGAAACGAATGGAAGAAAAGTCTAAGAAAGTAGAGGGGAACATGAAAAATAGGAAAAGAAAACTGATGGGGTAGAGGGAAGCCTGGGATCTGAAGGCTGCTGACTGGGAGATATATTAGGAGGCAGGGTGGCTGGAAGAATTCCAGGTATGAGAACAGAAAGGGGAATGGGCACATGCTATCCCACTGGCAATGTCAGTGTTTGGAGTTTCTTGTAGGTAATATTTTATTTGATTTTAAAAGAAAATATAATAATTACTTAAGAAATTATAATGCATATATTTGGAATATCCATGAAAAAATTTGAAAATTTTGTGTATTAAAGGTTAATATTTTATTAGGCTTACTGTAAAACATAAAATTCCTAACATGATAAATAACTGGATATAATACTGGAAAGAGAAGGAAAGGGAGAGAGGAGTTCTTGGGACTGCACACTCAATCTCCATTCCACCCTCCTTCTACGAATGAATAAATTGGAAATCTGAAAAACAAAATCTAGGAACAAAGAACACAGAACAAAACACATCTATAAACATCTGCAGGAACTCTTTGAAGCTCAAGCACTGGATGACTTCACGTCCTCCAAAGAGATGCACTTGTGTGATTTTAGAAAACAAATTTTTAAAAAGTGAGAAACACAGGATTGGCTTCTGGTTAAGAAGATTGTAGTTTTGTGCAGCAATTTTTGGAATTTATTCTCCAGCTTTCTGGATGTCAAGACACAGTGGTGGTAGCAGCAGCTTTTTTACTTTGACTCCCTAACATTTTGTGTCCCTTTTCAGTTTCCAGGCTCTAGAGCTGCTGTGGAAGGAGCCACAGCTTCAGGCTCCAATCAGTGTGGCTTTACAGCAGCCTCAGTCCTGCATTTTTCCAGAAGTCACTCCAAAGGCTCAGCCTAGAGCCTGATGATTCTTCCTTCAGTGACCATAAAAGTAGTTAATTACCCGAAGTAAAATCCTTCTTACTTACAAACCTGAGTGGTTTGGTGTTTTTTTTTTTTTTCTTTTTGAGCAGTAGTTTTTCCTTTTTTCCCCCTTCTTTCCCATTTCTCTGTTTCCTCCCTTCCTGAACAATTCAGTCCAAAAGTCCTTATGTGGGTGGGCAAGACAGGGATCCATGGGTAGAAGGACTACCTGGTGCAGGGCATTAGAATCTATGTGGGGTGAACAGAGCATCTGAAGGGAGGGCGCTGGCAGTGGTAGCTGGGTATATAGTCTACTGAAGCCACAGCAGGGTAAGGAGTGTCTGTGCAAGGAGATGTTTGCCCAGGGACATCAGAGCCTCAGCAAGATGAGGAAGGCATATGCATGTGGGAGGTAGGTGGTGCCGGATGTCAGAACCTTAGCGGGGTGAGGACATGGTCCCTGTGTGTGTGTGTGGCTGATATAGGAGGAGCCAGTGCAGAGTGAGGAAAGGATCCACGTGGAGGAGCAGCTTTGGCAGTGGCCTGATGTGGGGTGGTTGGAGCCTGAGATGATGGAGAGGACATCTGTGTGAGTGTAGGGGTGTGGGGAGATGTGCAAGGAATAGCCCCATTCGTGGTGTCAGAGGCTGAATAGGAAGGATTAAGAGGCATACATGCAACAGGGGGGAATAAATCCAGCAGCAACAGGATGTTGAATGTATACACACAGTAATATTAAGCAAAAAAGGTAACTATTTTAAAGATAATGGGAGCAAGTTTTTCATTGTCAGAGAAGGAAGTTACAAATATAAAAAGGGAGAAAACTAGAATCAATCCTATGATATTAGATTAGAATTGGAAATATTGATGTGAAGTCAGTTTTTGATAAACAGATAAATATACATATATACATTTGTATGTAAATGTGTGACACGCATATATTCCCTAGCTCTATCCATGTATCTGGAGCAGTGACAGTGACAGACACCCCAATAGCAATTAACATATTAAATGTCAAATCTTGGTAACTTACTGCCATTCTTCACTCAGAAGGATTCCTGAAGAAGTCCCAGAGTTGGGGCAGAGAAAATACATGTAATCCTGGAACATTGCATTGTGCCAGGAAGTAAGGATGTGCCTGATGAGTGAAGGGCACATGTCAAAAGGATACAGAAACTAGCCTGATCGGGCTCTTACTGACCAAATCTTGGGAGTTCAAATGACAAAATAAATAATGATTAAAATGAATTATAAGCTACTGAATATAAAAGATATCAATAACCAAATGAACACTGAAAATTTGATGAGGAATGGAATATTTATCAAGTCTCCAAGTACCTCCCTATAAAATACTTCTTAAATATAAAGACAAAAAGGGTAACTTTTTGGTGAAGAAGCTGGCAGACACCACCTTAATCAACTGATGAAGGGTAACACCACCACTGATGGGATAAATTGAAATCCTGTGCCACCTAATAGGTTGCAGTGAAAAGTACACAGAATCATTTAAGTGGCATTTGTGCCAAAATGCATGATTGAAATACAATCATGACAACTCCTAACTGAGGGATATTCTACAAAATAACTCATCTGTAATTAAAAAATGTCCAGATTATGAATGACTGAAGAAACCTTTCAGATTAAGGGACACTAAAGAGACTTAAGTAAATGCAACTTGTGATTTCAGAGTGGTTTATTTTGCCATAAAGGACACGATTGTGACAGCAGGTGAGACCTGAATGGATCTGAGAATTAGGTGATAGTAGTGTATGTACCTCTGTTACTTTCCTGGTTTTGATGGTTGTATCGAGTTACATAAGAGAAGGTCCCTGTTCCTAGGAATTGTGCACCAAATCATTCAGGAGTAACATTAACATGTTACTCTAAAATGGTTCAGAAAAAAAACATTCTTGTACTGTTCTTGCAGGTTTTCTGTCCATTTGAGGTTGTTACACACACACACACACACACACACACACACACACACACACACACACACGAATAAACAATCAAACCCCAGTCATTTAGAATGTTATATTCTAGCCTCTCACAGAAGCAAAGGTGCCGAGGCAGAGAGCTAAACAGAAGAGTTTCTTTATTTCTTGGGTAGGCGCAGTGAAGTGTTCAGAAGCCAGCATAGAGGCTTCCCAGCCAGAGGGGCTCCTTAGAGTGCCTTGGAAAGTATAACACAGCACAGAACAGGACAGTGGACGGGGCCTGTGTTTACAGCCCATCAGGCCCACTGAGTCTGACTTTGCTGGTGGTGTCAGTGAGTGTTTTGATCACTAAACTATTATGTCACACCCCAGTACACCTGAAAACAGGCTCCGCCAACCTTATTACCTCGGACATTTCCAGGTGCAGCACAGACCCCCACAGAGTTTGCTTACAATCTTGACGCAGGTTAGGTGATGTAGGTGTCTAAAACCTGATGAGAATGAGCCACAGTTGTTCCTGTTTTACTCATCCTTTCTTTGTGCATGTCCTACACTGTGAAATTGTTTGTCTTGGTCTGGTTCCCATTCTCCGCACCCCTGTGGCTCTCAGTCTCTTGCTTCCCCTCCTGCCTGCAACCTAGTCTCTGCCCTTGGTGCAATTTTGTTCTTTGTTGCTCTAGTAGCAAACTTGAATATCAGTCAGGAGCCAAGCAAAGAGACTGGTCTTCTTGCTGGAAATTCCTCCTCCTGCTAAAAGGGGTCCAACGGATCATATAGCCCAATTCTATCATTTCAAAGATGAGTAGATGGAGGCCTAGACAAGTTGTATGATGTGTCAGTGGTTACAGAACCAATTCGCAAAGTCCAGGTTTTCTGTTTCTCAGTTCAGTGTAACCACTATAGGCAATGTTGGGTTGAGAATGGTGGTGGTGGCATTAAAACAGTAAAAGTGGAAAAATAGAAAAGGATGTCTTACAGAAGGCAGAGAGTTCAAGTCCAAAGCTTATCCATGTGATCTGAAAAAGAAGAGAGTCACTAAAGAAGAATGATGTGTTTGAGGAGAATTATTTGCCATTGATTTAACACAGGGTTTCTCAACAGTGGTGCTATTGATGTTTTGGGCTGGAGAATTCTGTGTTGTAGGGGATACCTTGTGCACTGTAGGATGTTTAGCATCATGCCTGGCCTCTACCCACTAGATGCAGTAGCACCTCTCACTCATGCCTATCAAAAATGTCTCCAACATACTAAATGTCTACTGGAGTAAAAAAAAATCTCCCCTAATTAAGAACACTAGCTTAATGGGTAGGGTGGAACCAGGATGCACTGGAGAAAGGTCATTGTTAAGAGGTTACGAGGGCTTCGAATCACAGAGACATAGAAACTAGCCATTAAGATGTTGGGTTCCCAAGGGAGGCCACCTGTCTTGAATCAAGACCAAATCACACACCAGTGGTGTGGCTACTCTTAGATTCTCTAAAGTGGGGGTGGTATTAATACCTATTTTAAGGGTCGTCATAAAATAACATCTACTAAACTCTGACAAGAGGACCTGGCAAATAGGTACATGGTAAATGTTTAAAGTGTGAAAAGAAAATGAGCAAGCCTTGACTAAGGGTGCAGCAATGAGGCAAGCTCCTCAGTTATGTCAGAGTGATGTGCCTTCCAGGATATCACACAGTGCTGTGAACAAGACATCTAGACCATTCTAGGAGGTCTGTTGACTGTTGTTTTTGCTCAATAAAGATTTGGTGGCTGATGGATAAATCAGAGTTTCCACTGAAAACCTGAAACAGGTCAGCTTGTACTAAGCTTCCTGTTATACTGAAATATGTGAATCAGAGGAGGGAAATCAAGTCAGATGTCTCATTGTTTCTAATACAAAAATAGTTATAGGTGTTCGTACTTATGAAGACTGAAGGAAGAATTCACAGCAAATGTCTAGAGCTCTGGCAATTCAGGATCTTTTTCTTCTGTAATCTCTTCAGGCAATTTACCAGAAATGCAGAGCCAGAAAGGTTCCTGTGTGCCACCTGCCTTCCACTTGCCACGTAGAGCACTCTACACCTCTCATAACTCGCCACATTCACCGGCGCCCATGCAGGTGAGGGACCTTGAAACTGCAGTTTTATTAACTTCATACTAATTACAGTATGCAAAGCCCAATGACTGTGCAATAATGTTATTATAGCACTCTGTGCCTTGTTCATGGGTCTTCTAGAAATATTTTGTAGGAATGAAAATTGCCTAGTGATAGCCACAGCATGGCTGAGCTCCAGTGGCCTATACCTTCTAACTGGTGAGCATGAAGACTCTCCAGCAGTGGATATGTTAATGGGTTTCACTTGGCTGCTGTTTTCTTTCCATGTTTGTATTGTTTCCCCTGCCAGAGGTATGCACTTATTTTATTTTCCCAGCCTGGAGATTTATGATTCTCTCACCAAGGGGCCTCTCTCCCTCTCATAACCTTCTTTTAAATAATAGTAATAATCCCCTATGTTTATAATACTTTATACTTTTCAATGCAGTTTCAGACACATTAATCCACTTGTACTATTATTTTTTGCCTCAGAAGTAGCTATTGGCCCTGCATAGAATTTCTAATTTCATCCTAAAACCCAATGATCCTTCCAGTTTTGCTCTTGTAGCACTACTATATGTTGTTCAGTTCAGAAAATTCAATCTTAATTAAACCAAGTTCAGGGTGCAAGCGGAAATGACTAGCAGCGAGGGGCAGATTACTAACGCTCTATGGCACTTCTATTCTAAATTTAGACAATACCCTTAGAGTCTTCCAAATTGAATCACAACCTTATAATTAATATTTCCTGTCCTTTCTTCCTGTGTGAAATTGTCAGTCTCCGTGGCACTTCACAGTATTTGCAAGTATTTATTCTTTACAGATTGTATGTTACCATATGTGAACTGAAAATAGAAAGAGTACTTTTCTTTTTTCCTGAAGAGACAATTAAAAAATAATTCGAACAATAATTGCATATAAATATGTTAATTCTGCCACATTTTCCTAGTTTAAAATCATATTTTTAAAGCTAAAATATTTTGATGTGTGTGAATCCAAATTTATTTACAGCAATATGCATGCATGTGAACACATGATCATGAGTATAGCATGAAGTATTTTTAAAGTAACTTGCAATTTTATAGGTAATCAATATAAAAGGTAATATTCATTTTATTCGGCAGCAATATATAAATTCCGGATTAAAATTTATTAATAATTTGAAGTCTTTCCACGTTTTCTTCAACTAGATTTGAATATACAGAAAAAGAAAATTCAGTTTCAAAATAATTGAGGTTCAGTGTCAGATACCAAGAATTTTGTATTCAGCTGGGTAGCAAATATTTAATGGCTAAGGAGGCAGAGGGAGATGAAGGAAGGTAAAGGAGGAAAAAAGAAAAAGACACAAACTAGTCTAAAAACTGGCAATGCTGCATGAGGCCGGTGTGCACATACTCTTGTGTGACTATAATAAAAGTGTGTTTTATAGTTGACCTTAGTAGGATGACTCAGTGCTCACATGCACCCATCCAAAATTGCTATTGAAGGTGTATTTGATAATTGGCTTTAATAACAGTGTTGCATAATAATAACCAAGAGAAGAGTTTGACAAGCTGTGGTTTTTTCCTGTGAAAACCACATTTTGAATGAACTAACAACAGCTGAAACTATGGTGAATCTAGGGCTCTAGTAGAAGCCAAAAGCTGACTTAATTCAATTCATTTGTAGTTAAATTATCTAATTCCTGGCCAATAGCAGGTGACATTGAGCCATAGTTAAATGAACTGCATACCCTAATATCATACTTAGAGGTTTATGGTCATCTGAGATGAGATAGCCATCTCTTTGACTAGTAGGTCTCCGACTCTCTATACATCAAGGACATATGTGTATCTACCCTGGTCATTTGGCATCATGAAGCATGACTATGCCTTACAGAATTCTGAACATCTGCAGCCCTCTCCACATTACACCATTATACACCGCATACTGGTTAATGGCTTCCCAAAGTGATTCTTGATATCTCTGTAGACCATTAGCATGATCATCATTGGGAGCCCCATTGGAAACACAGTCTTGAATCCCATCTCAGCCCTCCTCCTGCACCAGAATGTGCTTTTTAACAAGATTCCCAGGTGATACAAATGCACTTTAACATTTGAGAACTATTGCTTTAAAAGGTCTGTCACATCTTCCTTTGGGTTCTGTCTTTTAAATCTGTATCACTGCTAAAGCCTCTGCACTGACCTTCCTATCCCCACTCTTACCCCACATTAAAATCTTCATGCAGCTGCCAGGTACATTTCTAAAACACAATTTAGATGGTATAGGACATGCACTTTCAGTCTCTCAAAGTCTTCCTATGGCTGTCAGAATTAAGTCCTGGCTTACTGGTCTACCCTCTGTCTACAGTTCTAGATGGACTTCTTAACATTTGCATGGGATGTGAGAATGACTTAGGCAGGAATAGTGTGGCTTCTCTAAATTAGAAGGTCAGAGGAATCATCTTGAGGAGGTCATGATTGAGCTGAGACTCGAATAACAAGAATCTACTATGCCAATAGTATGCCTCCTTATTTTTTGTAATTCATTTCTTGCATCTAGAGGAATGTGGTCACCTTGCTCTGCTCCCTTCCTCAATTTTGTATTCATTCCCCCAGATTCAATTGAAATGTCATTCCTTCCTAGAAAGTCTTTTCTGAGCAGTCCTGGTTCACATCTGGATTAGTTCCCCTGCTCTGTACTCACATGTCAGGCTGAAATGACACTGTGCAGGTTTGAGTCTCTGGAAGCAGATACTAATGCAAATATGTGTACAAGATACTTGGGATATAAGATATATATTCAGGGTCAACATTTTTGGATAGAAAATGGAGGAAGCAGAACTGGGTAGAAGACATCAAACTGTGATGAGGATCTGGTAAAACCTCAGCCAACCTAGTGAGGACATCTGGAGAGGATAGTGCCCATCAAAGTGTTCAGAATTAGGCCAAAGTGGCTGAAATTTTATAACTCTCTGATTCAATCATTGGATGTGTGTGCCCCAGACTTTGGACAAGATACCTCTTCATAACTGAAGATGACCCTGAAGGAGCTGACAGCTAAACAGCAAGTCTTCCCTGGAAGGGGAATCTAGGTGGTGTATTTCTATGTCTACCCTACATACCTACATACTCATCACATTTTATTGTTTCTCTCTAAGTAGATTTTGAACTTAACAGGAGCAACATCATTCTGTTTTTTTTTTTTTTAAACATGGAACACAGCACAGAGCATGGTACATAATAGGTATTTAGTACATGTTACTTAAATAATTAACTTCCTTTTTGAGCACTGTCCCTTCTTGCTGAGACTAAGCCTCATACTATGTGCCTCAGGGGGAAACGGCATATACTACGTTAAGCTCTCTAAGTATCTGTGCTACATTCTCTGACTATCTTTAAAGATTCTTTACATTATTTCTTCTATTCATTGACATATGCTGGCCTTTTCACTTTTTTGGTAAAGTGTAGATACCTTTCCCAGTAATCAAGCCAAGGGAAGCCTTGCAGAGAGCATGAATTTGAAATTGGTGGTCAGACTATTGATAATTTTGTTTCATCATGCTAAATTAAGAATAATGAGAGTGAAGTTAACAAAACAGACAAAGAATATGGTTACGGACTTGACTTCAAGCTAACACCAGCCTTGTATAACTTGATAGCCAGTGTTCTCCCTGCTCTTTGGACTAGTGCTGAACACTTGTCTAATGTGAGTTAATAGGTTCACCCTGCAAATCTTGAACTGGTGGTCTGAATTAGAGCAATGACTTTCAGGCCATTTATTGGGAAGGATAACATTGTTTCATTATTTTCCAAACTGCCATGGACCAATATTGTTGTAAAATGCAATAAAAATAAATTACCAAAAATTAGATTGAAAAAATGATATACAAACTACAAGACCCAAATTTTTATTATTAGATCTTACAGACATAAAATTACTTTTCAATATAAACAAGACAAACATAGCCTATTGGAATAAAGAAAAGAATTACAAAAATTATGCACATTGTTCATTGGAAATATACACAAAGGCAATTAATATAGAAAATCACTATTACACTTGTAACTTTTAGTTGTTCCATAAACATAGCTAAACAAAATTTATGGTTTCAATAGTGATTCTCCACAGTGCATACCTGTTTTGAATGAGCATTATGTATATCAATATTTAAAGTTTTTACTGAGATTACTTCTTGGTTAAGTAATTTAATCTAGGTTGTATTGACGATGACACTACTTACAGAGGATAACTTGTATTTAAACTGCCTCTATATTTTCTTTTAACAGCACTCACAGTAGAGAAACCAACATTACAGAAGTAGATGGATGAAAATGGAAGAAGATATTTTAAAAGAATTTCCATAAGCTCAAGACATTAACTTTTATCCAAAATGAAATGGGTGATGACGTATTTTCAAAATTTATCTTCAATTTGATTCAGTAGTCATTTCCAAAAATGAAAACCTTTAAAGTTGACACAATTTGAAGAGACCAAAGTTACATATTGAGGACATATGGACTGAAGAAGCTTCTCAGTCTGCAAAAAAAAAAAAAAAAAAAAAAAAAAAGCAGCCTTAGTTCTTGACCTTCACCTTTTGGCTCCTAGAAGAGACCAACATCAATGAAACTAGTGCTTGGCCTAACTTATTTTGAGTGGAGTTTTTGTTTTGTGCAACAAAAGAATTCCTTACTAAGATATTAGATGAAATTAATATACTCCCTAAAAAGACAGATTTAGAGAGACTTTCTAAGCCTCTTCTATCCACAGCTAGCTGCCCAAATCCAGCGACAAGTGATCCAGATGTGGATGACCTCCAGAAGACATTTCCAGAAGCTGGTAATGTACTTGTCTGCTTCTTTTTTTATTACACTATTGTAAGACTGTGATGCTCTAAGCCTTAGTGTACACTTGCACATGGGAATGTCCTGATCCATTCTGAATGTTGCAGAGAGAGAAGAAAGAAGCTATATTTGCCAGGTAACAAGAGACTGGAAGATCAATGGTTTTCTTTAAATCACGTTACAAGGTTTGTGAGTGTCTGTGGTGTATTGTATAAGAGAGAAATTTGCATGCTAGTAGCTCTGAGCAAGCCTGATGTCATTGACTAACAAGCATGACCAATGGCTACTTCTGCAAAAAAAAAAAAAAAAAAAAAGATGATGAAAATGTGACTGCAGGTATTAGCTAGGATTTTCTCAACAAAAGTCAAGAGACAACTCCACCTAGAAGTGGCTGGCTCAGGGAATTTGAGCTTTTTTTCTTTTTTCTTTTTTGCATATCTATGGTACTCCTACAAGCAATTTTTATAGATTTTTTTGTGGATGTTTTTGTTCACTACTCTAACTCTGTTCACCTTGCCTTTACCCGTCTGGGTGTTTGGTGTTTGCTGATGAACTTTTAAAATGATGCTTATATATTCTGGCTTTGCACAGATGTGTCTAGGGATTTTCAACATGGGGATTTCATTATGCCTCTCTTAATGACTAGATATTTATTGACTAGATTAATTAACACATTATATATTCTTAGGCACAAATACCTCTATTTTCAATGATTTAATAATTTCATGGGAGATATTGGAGTCATTCATTAGGGTATATCATTAACCTTCTGAAACACAAAATGATTCTAAACTATTATCCCTGGAAATCCATGCTAAATTAGAGCACATACGTAAAAAAAGGAAAATCAGGAATCGTTCATTTATCTGTAAATCCTAAAATCTACACAGCATGTGTGGAGGGCAATGATATTGGCTAACTCAAGACTCTGACAGTAATGAAACATGCCAACAAATCTGCACTTTAGCAGGTAAAGAATAAACAGAAACCATTAGGACCATAATTATGCGCATCAGCAAAAGACAGTCCAGTTGGACTTAAACAACAGATTTCAATTCATTTCCTGTTTTAATTCCCACGTGTATTCATTATTCATCAAATAGAGTCTTCACATCTCATAAAATTCTCAAATCTTTCACTTGGAGCATGGGAGCTGATACCATTTCCAACCTATTGACTGACATATCCACCCCAGGCTGACTATCATTCATTAAAAACAATACGTGTTTTCCTTTATGTCATCACTTTATCGAACCCCAAATCTTCATTGCTACTTCTGAGGCTAGAAGGTTAAATTGCTGATATTGCAGAAGTTACCTAACTTTTCTGAAAGTTATTCTTCATGACCTCAGGTTTGACTCTTTGAGGTAAGCCTCAAGCGTGAGCATTTTTAACACATTCTGCTTTTGAGAAGTAGGCTGCTAAAACTTGCTCGCAAAATATCACACTCAGATTACTTCTCACCAACGCCCATTTCAGTTGTTGCCAATAAGTGGGTTTTAAAGTGTCAGTTCAGAAAGCTCTCAGGAAGCTGCGTCACTTTTCATTTTGTCACTATGAAGTTAGTGAATGTGCTCAGCATTGTCTGCCCTTTGTTGTGTGGGGTGTGAGCTTTACCTAAGCTGGCATGACCACATGGGTAAACTGTCTAAGCAATTTGGGAATTAAAAATATGTATTTATATGCCTCAGACGTGCTTTATCCTGAGCTCCCATTCTCCTGATTTCTTCCTATATCAGGGTCTTGAATCTTTTCCACTCTGCCTCTTCCTTTAGATTTATGTCAAAGTATGCCACAATGACACAGCACCCAAGAAAAGGGTAATTTCTGCTTGAAGATGTAGTAGCATTTTTTAAACCCCATTATGTAAATGTATTACCCTAATACACTGATTCTTCTCTTAGACATTAGACAGCCCACTGCAAACTCAGAATAACAGGAATCCTTTAATTTGGTGGTCCCCCATCTTTTTGGCACAAAGGACCGGTGCTCCTATGAGAATCTAATGCCTGATGATCTGAGGTGGAACTGAGAGAGTGATGGGAAGCGGCTACAAATATAGATGAAATTTTGCTCCTTTGCCCACTGCTCGCCTCCTGCTGTGTGGCCTGGTACCTAACAGGCCACGGACAGTACTGGTCCTTGGCCCAGGGTTTTGGGACCCTTGTTTTAATCCATCCACTTATTAACAAAAATTTTGGAATTCCTACTATGTACCAAAAGTACAAAGATGTAGCTAAGGGCATTTCAGAGATTCAGGTCTAGGGCAAATTACATTATATTTTCTTCCAGTTTTACCCTTCCAATTCTCCACAATATTTTAATATAAACAGCATTAAACTAAAATTAATTTCTATCTTGACATGTAAAGAGAGTAACATAAAGACAACCTATAGAATGCAAAGCAAATGTGAAGATGGGGAAAGACTGATTACATTACTCAACATGTTGCTTTGGGTTTTATGAGAGAACAAAGAGAGATTCAAAGATAAAATTCAAGAATATTTGGCATCAGCTGTGGAACCACCATCTCTTATCTATAGCCTTTCAAGATCACTGTCAGGTACTCAACAGGACTTCTTCAAAGAAGGGACGAAACGAAGAAGGTGAGCACATGATATGTGTGGAATTTCAGGTTGACCTTAAAAGCAAGTGCAATTCTTCTTAGTGCAGAAGAATAGAGAGGCCATTCTTGTCCAGGGGACCACAACACACAGGGCTCACAGGGTCACAGGGTTCTGACTTGGGGCTTTAGGTCAGGTGGGCATAGGTGACAAGGGAGCTGCCTCCATCTTGTTTCTTCTGCCTCTGGGTCCCCATTTTCTCACAGCTGGACTACTGAGTCCCACACTTGTAGTCTCCCTCTTGGTCCTGTTCTTTGCTTGTTCAGATGGAGAGTGAAAGTACGTCCACAGCTATGCCCTCTTCCTTGCCCGAGGTTCTACACTTAGATTTATGATGCCATTACAGACCTGGCCCAGTCACACCTGCAGGATTCCTAACATTGTTTTGTACCAACTAATCAGATCTAGACAGACTGGTGCCCCTGGAGTGAGGCCTGCAATCAGATTTCTCCAAATTACAACTTGCCTTCTGCCCAGCTCCCTGCCCTGCTAGGGCCAGAGTTTACTATTTCTAGGCTCCAGGGCTTTATGACCGACTCTGCCTTACTCTTGGTGTTTTTTCCTCCTCCACAGGATCTTATACCCCTGAACCTGTCCCATGGCTGAGCCCCAGAGAGAGCTTTGCAGGATGGTTGTTTATCTTCCTAGATTACTCTGTTCTCTGGATTTGGGGTCACTGTCCCTTGCTAGCTTGACTGAGAACCCTATTCAGAAGCCAAATGTCATTTAAATCATGACTGAGATTGACCCTGTTTAAACACTGTTTAGAAGAGTTTGACACTGCCCTTTATCTGTTCTTTCTGGTCCAGAAGTCAGTCTCTGCTGCCCCATAATTTCCCCACTATTCATTCTGCCCTGGTGGTTGGTTATTTTGCTTCTTGAAGATTCATCATGCAGTGTACTTAAATACTATCTAGCCAAATAGCAAGACATAATTGTGTACATAGGAACAACACTAGCGGACAGTCTCAACTAATAACCTGTGATGTTAAGATATGACTTTCTATGTAACAGCAGCAGTTAACACTAGCATAATACACTACTTTGGATATATACTCACTTGGTCCTCATAATATCCTTACGGTGAATACTATTGTAATTTTCATTTTATAAGAAGGAAAACCAAGTCACAGAAAGGGTAGTTGACTTGATCAAGGTCACATAGCTAGTGAGCAGTATGGTTGAGATTGAAACCCAGACATTCTGACCTCCAAGTGCACATTTGTCACCATCATGTTGTGCTGCCTCTCTGAAGCAGAAGGCCATTTTAGGTTCACAATATAACAAGTGGTCAACTTTGGGCACTTTTTGGAACTGGTTACATAAAATATTTCTGATAAAATAAAATTACTGGAAACTGAAACTAATTTAGACTTGCACTCTCTCAACACACGCTTACATGCACATATACACATACAAACAATTTAACACAGATAGGTATTTACCTCTCAGAGCACAAATGATTGATTTGGGTGAGAATTTTGGAATAAAAATCAAACACTATAAAAAAGACATTATCATGGTATCTGGTATTTGTAAAGTTTGATAACATATTTATTTTTGTTATCATTATTAATACATCATACGTCAGTATTGCAAATTAACATACAGTCTCCCCATATTACTATCATAGATGCAGTAGCTTACTAACAAAAGAATTGGCAGAAATGTAAATATTCCCAAAAGGCTTTACATGGCAATCACCCTACGTATGCTAAAGTTTTGTCTTTCCAACATCACAATAATGTTTGGAGGTAAAATGAAATAATTGGCAAATTAAAGCCTTTGAAATGACTATTTTAATGAAATATTGAGTGAGTTCCTTAAAAATCAGATTATATTTTATACTATTACCTCTAGGCTCTTCCTAGAAATATGCCCTTTCGAAACAGCTTTGATTAACTTGAAGTAGAATATCCAATAAAGCTTATAAAATTATTTTCCAGCTCATAAGAATGAGAAACTCTCATTCTCTCATTTTTGTATCTACCCAGAGCCAGCTCAATGGGTGTGTAATTTGTGCCATCACACAGGGTCTCACACTTAGAAGGTCTATGTACTTGCTCTGCTGCCACTGTTTTGAAATTCTGATTTATGAACAGGGAACCCTGCATTTTCATTTTGCACTAGGACTCACCAGTTATTATCCACAAGGTCTAGCAGCTCCCACAGGGGGCTGAAGCTAAACTTGAAATAGGAGAATTCATAGCAAATTTCAAAAAATGCTTAGCTTCTTTGCGATTACCACATTAGACACCTAATTATGGCAAAGTGAGTTAGTGAAAAACTAAGTGAGGTTTATTTTGGAAAAAAAACACAATGTGATCGGTGTAAGAAATACCTCAGTGTGGGATGAGAGTGTTACTTCGAGAATGCCTGCACTTCTGGGATCTTGGTTGCCAAGAAGCATCTCTCAGGTTCAGCCACCCACTCTGGGACCTATGAGATGAAATTTGATGCCCGTGAGGGATGCATCTCTTTGTCTCTTGTCCTGAACAGGGCCTGCACACAACCCTCCAGCAGACTTCCACGTCATGTGTGGAGCTGCTCTTGTTTTACTGATAGTCGTTTTTAAAAACGTCTTTATTGTGATATAATTGACATGATGTAAAATTCATCCTTTTAAAGTGTACAATTCAGTGGCTTTTTTAGTATATTCACAGAGTTGTACAATCATCACCAAAGTCAATTTTTCAACACAGCTTTAAGAAATCTCTTACCTGTTAGGAGTCATTCTCCAGTCTTCCCCAAGCCACGCCCTTGGCAACTATTAATCTACTTTCTGCCTCTGTGGATTTGCCTTTTATAGGTGTGTCACATAAATAGAATCATAGAATATTTGATTTGCCTTCCTTTCTATGGCTAAATAACATTCCAATGTATAGATATACCACATTTATCCATTTTTCAGTTAATGGATATTTGGGTGGTTTCCATTCAGGATCTATTATGAATAATGCCACTATGAACATTCATACACAAGGTTTTGTGTGGATCAATATTTTCATTGTTCTTGAGTATATGCCTTGGAGTAGAATTGCTGGGTCATATTGTAAAGCCAGACATTTTCTCTGTTTCCACAGAAAGAAGACCTTTCTATCAGAATCACTAAAACCAAACTAGATATTTACTCTGAAAATTCCAAAGGGGCCAAAGTAGATAGGAGTAAAATCTTTTATATTTAGATTCAAAATTTGGACTCAGATTTGCTGGAACAGACATGGCATAAATGGCTTTAAAATTAAGTAAGTAAAACCCAGAAAGGTAACATTCCTTTACCTTCCAGCACAATTGGAATAGATAATTCAGGACTTTTACTCTACCTCTGCCAAAAATTGCATTTGGCATCTGTTCAAAATCACACTTTCTCCTGAAACACTTTAAGAGGTCTGGCTTGGGAGATACTTGTTGAAAAATATGCCAAAAATTAGCCGTGTCTCTGTGAATGTGCCTAAGACAGGTTTGGAAGAGAGAGCTTATGGTGTAAATGTGCCCCCTTCAATTCATACGTTGAAACCTAACCCTCATGGTAACAATATTAGGAGGTGAGGCCTTTAGGAGGTGATTAGTTCATGAGGCAGGGGCCTCATGAGTAGGACTAGTTCTCTTCTAAAAAATATTCCACAAATCTCTCTTTCTCTCTCCACCGTGTGAGGATACAATGAGAAGTTTGCAATGCATAAGAGGGCCCTGTAGCAGAGAACTTCCTTTTTTAAGGGAGGAGAAGTTCTGAATCTTGTTTTATGCTTCTTCAAGGCAGAAAATCTTGAGACCTTGGTGGCACCCAATCATGAGTCTAATTTTATCAGGGACACTGGGGATTGAGATTCTTATATCATCTAATAGAACACAGAAAGTCAAGCTAGCATAATGTCCAAACAAAGAGGCACTTTTAACAAGAAAGTTGCAGACATTACACATTCTCATTTCTCATTGCACTCTGCCGTCTGTCTTCTGGGAAAGAGGCATACGGATCATGGCGTAACTTGCTTAGAACAATAGGCAATTGTCATAGTCTATTAATTCTATCTGCTTCTGACGGAAAGGAAAAATGGTTACACGCTGAAGTCAGAGGGTCTCGGGCACATACAGGGACTTTCCTGAGGGTCTCCCACAAGTGCTGATGTATAATTAGAAGCATGATGTAAGAAAGAGAACCCTCTGGGTTATCAAAATCTCAGTCTCATCACTGCCTCTGTGATCCCAGCCCAATTTTTTATTAAAAACAATTTTTTTTTTTTTGGTGGTGAGTTATGTTTAGAGCTGTAGTATTAATATGGATAATGAGAAAGTAGAGGGAAACAGAGAGGGACTTTTTCTTTAAAGCAGAGTGAGATAATGTTATCAGATATACAGTGTGGAATCTCTACCTCATTTGTTCTATCTACTGTTGACCTATTCCTAAGCCAGAGAGGACAAAATTTAAATATTCTTAGATCTCTTGATAATTCCTAAATTACTGTTTTTTATTATTTAAAAATTTTGTATAATTTGGGGGTATTATTTAGATGATCTTATTCTTTATTAGATTATCCCAGGAAGTAACCCTGTTTGGGATTCAGGACTCCTGACTCTTCAACTAAATGCTCGTGTCATCTTGGGTACATTGTTCAAACTTTCTATCTATAAGAGAGAGATTAGTCTCTATTGGTGTTTTGAATATATAACATGTGGAATAAGTGTTAGGCACAAATTAGATTCATTAATCAAATAAATATGGATGATGCTGAATTTGGGTTAGTTTTTCTTTGTTGTAGGACTTCTCAGAGACCTTAACATGGAAATACACATAGCCAGGGCCTCTCCAAAAAGAGGCTAAAATATGCTGTTTTCTGAAAAAAAATTGACACAAAGTTCCTCTCCTTTGGCCCTTCTCCCATTTTAGTAGTATTTCCTGGGACTTGTATGAGCACAAACATATTTTAGTAAATGGCGTTTCTAAATACTATCTAAATTTTAACTAATGGTTATTTTGAAAGGATATCAAATTCTGCTTCTCAAGTTGCCAACCTAGAGACTTTTTTCAGAAACTTTCTACACACATTAAAAAATTCCATTCCTTTTCCTTTTTTCATTGACATAATATAAATTTGATGTCCATCATAACTGTATGAATGATTCCAATACCTTTATGTACTACATCTGAAACAAATTATTCAGGCTTTTGGGATTGCTCTATTAATTCGCTGATCAGGGAAATGTTCATGTGATTTAAGCATCAGCTCCAAAAACACTTGATCCAATGTTTCAGGCTGTTTTAAGAACTCATCTGATTGATTTTATGGCCAAGCTGATTGCTCAAAAACTTTTGAAAATGGTTCAGGAAAATAAGAATTGACTTCATACTGATTGGTTCAAGGAACACATACAGAGTATGCTAAAGTATGCTAAAGTTCCATATAAACCACCATTTTGGTGGATTACAGAGATGAAATAGGCCCATCAAGTGTAATTTCTAGTGAAAGAAATTATGAGTTATCAATTTTCTTTAGAACTTGGGTATTTGTCCTCAGAGGGTACATTGCAGGAAGAAGTCCTAGTCACAAACAGCTGTTATATCCAGGCAGTGATGACTAACCATCTATTCATTTTAATTTCTTGGGTAATTGATTTCATCTATTAGCAGTCAGCCACATGTTTATAAGACTTTCCTTCATAAAAATCTTTCCTCTTGGGTGTGATGGTCAGCTAAGCCAGTAAGCATAGTACATTTTGCCAACATCTTATATCAGTGATTCCAGACACTCCAGGGACTGGCTGTAAATACTTCCCCAAACAAGATCTACAAAGTGACTCCTACCATTTTCTGACAGAAAAGATCCTGAAATGATGTGCGTTTTGCAATTAGTTTTCTTTTATTGTACAGCACAACTTTATATCATTTACCTTGCTGTATTCACAATATCCTAAGAACATTGAAGATATCGGTTTAATATGTCATTTTAGAAGGATGAAAGCAGCTGAATCTATTTTATAGTTTGCAATAAAAAAGGTCCTTTCTGAGATGAGAGTATGATACTGATTTTTATGTGCCTTTCACATTTCAAACTTAGATTTAGTTGGACTACAAAACATTTACATTTTTCACAACCAACAAGTTTCTGTTTTGACAGATTGAATGTAAAGAGACTCCCAACTCTTTTGCTCTTTCAAAAATGTCTAAATGTTTACTATTCTCTTACCACCACCACTGTCATCTAATAATCTACATTTTGGAAAAGCAATTTGTTGTGACCCATTTGCAAACTGAAGCTAAAATGTCTTATCATATTATCATAGGGAAGAATAATTTAATTCATATTATTCTTCAAGGGACGACAAAAATCTGTTCTAAACTGACATTAAGTGTCATTTTTTGGTTCTCTGTTGCTAAAATTATATAACATTCATTTAAAATGTGTGTGATTCATGCAAAACTCATTTTATAAACTCAAATACCTATTACTTGAGACCATCCTTTACAATTATAAAACATAGTCAAAGGGAGAAAAAGAAGATGGATTCATTGTCTACGAGGTCAAAATGAGGGTTTAAAATACTTCATTTCATCCTTGAAGGTTAAAATTTGTTTCAATAAATTTAATAAGCTATAAGAATTATTTTTGTTTTAAATTTTAAAAAATTAATTATGAAAGATTTTAAATGCAGAAAATAATATAATAATAGCTATGTATGAATTATCAAAAATAAAGTTATATTAACATTTTTCTATATTTCTTCTGCCTTTTTAAAAGAAATACTATGTTATAGATACACTCAAGTGCTCTTCCATTTGTCCTCTTCCTTTCCTCTAAAATGTCAAATTGTACCTTGAAGTTGATTTGTATCACCACAATGCATATTTTGAAGTTTTACTATGTGCGTATGTTCTCAAGCAATATCTACTTTTGTTTTCTTACCTAAATGTTATACTACCCTACATCTTTTTAAAACAACTTTATTGAGATATAATTCACATAATATATAATTCATCTATCTGATGTGTACAATTTAATGATTTTTAGTATATTCATAGATATTTGCAACTATAACCACAATCAATTTTATAACATATAATTGCTTTAAAAAAGAAATCCTGTACCCTTTAGCTATTACCCTCTATTCTGCCATCAATCCTTCCCTGCCTCCAGTCACAAACAATCACTAACCTAGTTTCTGTCTCTATAGATTTGCTTACTCTGGACATTTTATGAAAATGAAATCATATAATATGTGGTCTTTTGTGACTGACTACTGTCACTCAGGATAACATTTTTAAGGTTCGTCCATGTTACAATATTCCAATATATAAATATACCACAATTTGTTTATTTATTCATCAGTTAACAGATATGTGGGTTTTTTTAAAAAACACTAGATATGTTCAAAATTTATGTTTCACAAAATGCGGACACTTTTGAGACAATGTATTATTAAAAAACAATAGTCTACAAATAATTTCTTAGACTCTGTTCTCGATCATCCTGAAGGAAAAAGTAATTAGTATGACATCAAATCTATAGAAGTTCGAGGACTGGTTGATATTCTCTCTCAATGAATGAGGAAGCTGGTTCTAGTCTTCTGTGAGTAGGTTATTATGAACAATAGTGCCACAAACATTCA
This sequence comes from Cynopterus sphinx, assembly GCA_030015415.1. Classification (NCBI taxonomy): domain Eukaryota; kingdom Metazoa; phylum Chordata; class Mammalia; order Chiroptera; family Pteropodidae; genus Cynopterus; species Cynopterus sphinx. The sequence continues at coordinate 91,731,782 of CM057384.1, read as the reverse complement.
TGTGCATGGTGTATGGACGGATGTTTTCATTTCTCTTGGATAGATCCCTAGGACACAGAATTGGTTTTTGACACATTAGCCAAGTTCATTGTAAGTGCCCTATGGTGCTGCACTCTACTAATAAATCTTGTTTTATTTCTCTCTTCTTTTGCTAATGGACAATGAGGTGGTTTGTCCTTTTTATCTTTTGCTCATCACTGTGCTACAGTGATGTCCTTATATGTGCCTTCTTATGCATACATGGAGACTTTCTAAGGAAAGACGTCCACAGGTAGAGGGTGAGCAGATCTGGAACCTTCCTATTTATTAACAAACTGTTCTCCAACATTGCTGTAAACATGTTCATATTTACCAGCAAGATATAGACATTCTTATTTCTCCACATTTTCCCCAAACTCAGTGTTATCTGACAGCAATTTTTTTACCAGTGTGACAAATGTGAATTTTTGTTTAATTAATTTGCTTCAATATTCATTTCTCTGGTTTTTAGTAAAGTGGAGCATGTTCTCATGTTTATTGGTCATTCCCATCTCCTCTGCAGTGAATTGTCTTTTCATAGCTTTTGTGTTTTTTATTGGGTTATAGTTTTTCTGTAATTAATTTGTAAGATCTCTTTTAGATATTAATTTTGTGCCTGCTAAAAAAAGACTGCAATATCTTCCCCTACTCTAGAACATATTTCCCAACTTTAAAAAGTTTTTTCAGCTTATTGAGATGTAATTAACATATACATTGTGTAAGTTTAAGATGTAGAAGGTGATGACTTGATACACTTATATATTGCACAATAATTACTACCATAGGATTAGTTATCCATCACTTCACATGATTTTCTTTTAGTCTGCATGGTAAGAACATTTAGAATTTGTTCTATCATCAACTTTCAAGTATCTAATACAGTAATGTTAGCTATAACTACCGTGATGTACATTAGATCCCCAGAACTTATTCATTTTATAACTAGAAATTTGAACCCTTTGATTGACATTTCTCCCATTCCCCTTTTCCAACCCCTTGGTAACTACTGTTCCACCCTCTATGTTTCTATGAGTTCAGTTTTTTTAAGTTTCACATAAAAGTGAGATGATACAGTGTTTGTCTTTCTCTGTCTGACTTATTTCACTTAATATAGTGCCCTCAAAGTCCATCCATGTTATCTCAGGTATTTCTCAGCTTTTAAAATGCTTTTTACTATGCATTGGTTTTAATTTTTAATATAGAATTTTCAGTGTTTTCTTTTATAACATGTATTTTGTATCTTAGTATAAAATTCTCTCCTATTATGATCTTAGTATTCTTCTGTATTTTTTTAATGCTAGATTTTGCTTTTTTCACATTTAAGTTTATTTAATAGTGTGTGTATATGTGTATGTATTCATGAAATGAGTTAAAAATATAGTTCTCTTTTTAGATATTTGACTATTTTAACATCATATATTAAGTAGACTATTTTTTCTTTGTTGTCTTAAAATGCCATGTTTTTCAAACACCAACATTGTGCGTGTGTGTGCATGCACGTGCACGTGTGTGTGTGTGTGTGTGTGTGTGTGCGTGTGTGAAAGAGAATGAGGGGGAGAGGAAAAAAAGAGGAGAGGAAGAGGGAAAGAGAGAAGAGAGAGATTCTAGGTTCTCTATTCTGCTCCATTTGTCTCTCACTATGCTAATATCATTATTTACTTTAAAGTAAGTCTTGTTATCTGAGAAAGCAAATCCTTTCTCATTCTCCTACTTTCTTGTTTATCTGTAAAATTTTTGCTATTCCCTATACATATTTAGAATCAAATTACAATTGTGAATGCACATTTGTTAAGTTCCAAAAAAAGCCTACTGGTGTTTTCATTGTAATTATATTGAATTTAGATTAATTTGGAGAAAAACGGTTAACTTTAGACTTTGTTGAGATAAGCATACAGTTTAAAATTTAGAAAGTAACCATTAAAGCAATAGAGATGAATATATAATTTCTAAATCAGTACAAAGAAAAAAATAATGAATACACAGTCTAGTAAATTGACATTTTAGCAATCATCTACAATCATCTTTTTACATGTACAATAGCATATAAAAAAGTTAAAACTTGTAAAAACATGAACAATATTCTATAAACACATAGTTTGCCATTTTACTAGCAAATTATTATTAAAATACAATTGAGGAAAAAGAGGCAAAGAAAAGATATGGTAAATTAGAAGAACAAATACTATGAAAGAAATAAAGTCAATTATATCAGTAATCATAATGATTATGAATGAACCAAATTCACCAGTTACAAATTAGAGGCTCCCAGACTAGAAGTTCCTGGCTTTATTCCAGAGTCTAGTTTACTACTTGGTTCAAAGGCCCTGTCTACCATCCCTGCACAGACTGTTACAATGCCCCTATTCCAGCCCCTCTCCTGCATCCTTGATCCATCATGTGCTTTCATCTCTTGTTTCAGTCCCACCTTTATTTCAGGTAATTTGGTGTTCCTATTTTTACTTGCAAGTTCAATGCACATTCAAACATTTTATTTTGTTATATTTTTTAAGTTTTTATAGCTGGAAGACTGTCATATTATTTTCATCTGCCATCTTGCCAAGATCAGAACTTCTCCCACAACAAGAGTTTACGGGCTTGCCTGGCTCTGTAGCAACATAGCCTATAAAGTCCACAAAATACAACATGTTCTAAATAATTCAAGTTGATGAAATGTGAGTTTGCTAAACAAAAGACATAGGATGAGTTGTGTGTATCAGTAAGGGCTCTCCAAAGAAACAGAACCAATACACTACACACACACACACACACACACACACACACACACACACACGTACACACACACGAGGAAATTTATTACAGGAATTGGCTCACACAACTACAGAGGCCAAGGAGTCCCTTGATCTGCTGTCTTTGAGCTGGAGAACCAAGAAAGCCAGTGGTGTAATTAGGTTCAAATCTGAAGGCCTGAGAATCGGGCCACCAATGGTCTAAGTTAGAGTCTGAAGGCCCAAGAACACATCCAAGGACAGGAGAAAATGAATGCCCCAGCTCAAGCAAAGGGAGCACATTCACCCTTTTCCTGCCTTTTGCTCTATTCAGGACTTCAACAGATGGGATGCTGCCCACTGACATGGGTGGGGGCAATCTTTAACTCAGCCAGTCAAGGGAAATGTTAATCTCTTCTGAAAACATCTCAGGGTCATGCCCTGAAATGATATTTTACCAGCTCTTTGGGCATCCCTCAGTATAGTCAAATTGACACATGAAATTAACCATCACAGCATGATTCACCATTTCTATAAATTATTTTTAAAACTGTGCTGTGCAGTAGAAAGTATAATTATTGTTTAGTGAAACAGACACAAGAAATTCTTTTTTTTATGGCTTCAGTAGCCAAGAAAAATCATCCAAACAGTGTGATATGGGATATATAAAGTATGAGATTTATATATTGAAAACACTAATATTGATCGGCTCTCTCATTCCCATCAGTATGAGATATGCCTCCCATCACTAAGTATTCTGATATTTATTTTGAAAGTATAATATAAAAAATATAATATAGAGAATACACTCTCTATTGAGATTTATTTTATCTGCCATCACAGTGATAATGGGCTGTGGCTGTGTCAGCATTGTGCCACACCCTAAATTGTTGGTTCAGGAAAAGGTGACCATCTAGAGGAAAACATGGATATGTACTCTGTGGACCTTAATAGTACAGAGGAGTCCTTCTGCTGGGAGAGATTCACACATCATAGTTTAGAAAAACTGGAGACTCATCCATCCAGTAACCAGAGGTATTCAATGGAGGGAGGGGAGCATATTATTTTCTAGACACTTTAAAGAAAAAGAAATTCTGAAAATAAGGTGATCTCATCAAAATAATGTCTTCGAAACACCAAATATTTCAGTGTGAAAAACTAAATCTAGAGAAGAAAATAATATAATAATATGTATGTATTTTTGTTCTTGATCATTTTACATATTCTTAGATATTCATCTTTTGAGCACTGGAACCAGATAATATAAATAAGTGAGCAACTTTTACTTTTATTCTTACCCTTGGCAGAGAGGGCTGTACTCCTAAAAGATTCCATGGAATACTAGAGAAATGGAGGTTATTTGTCTTTTGAAGCTGAGCCAGTTATGTTAGTTACATACCCAACAGCCATTTGCTCTTCTTTGCCAGGACTTCTTGTTCTATAAGTCATAATTGTCCCTACTGTTTAAGACAAGTGAAGTAGGATTTTCTGTTATATTTCATGGTGTTCTATTATAGCCCAAATCATTGTAATTGATACAATAGCAATCTATAAGAGTCTTGGTTTACTTACCACTCAGCTGGCCCTTATGTGATTTAGAGGCCAGGAGCAGAAAAGATTTGAAAGAACCAGCTTCCCATACAGCCTCATGGGGAAGGGATAATGGATGTGAAATGAGGAGGCTGTATGGTGTGACATCAAGACTATTTCTAGAATTCCATCTGAGGTGCAGAAACTCCATTACCCACTTCAATAGAACCTTCTAACACTGCTGGAGTTATTCACCAACTGATGGTTCCTCATTTAATTAGTAATGGGGCTCTTGCCTGCATCAACAGTACAAAATTCTGGGGTTTTTTTTGTTTTGTTCTGTTTTTAAATTTTCTCCTGAGGTACAAACACTGTCCAAGATGCTTGACTCTACAGGAAGGAAGGAGGAACATGGAAATCTGTTTATTTGGCACCTTTGCCCCATAGAAATAGAGGAGTCACAGAGGCTGAGCTGCTTGTTTTGCAATTAAAAATGGTGGGGTAGACTTTCTCCAACTCTTCCCAAGTGAATACAATAGTTCTAAGCAGTGGATGCCAGATAAAGAATCTTATCTTTTGTTTTATTTTGTTGGTTATTTTCCCTTAAAATTGGGAACAGTGGTGACCAAGGATCTCAGGCTTCCAACTGTCAAGTTGTCCTAGACGCACTGAGGCAGGTCTGAATTCCAGTGCAGCAGAGGAAATTCTATGTGAGGATGAAGAACTTGCTCCAGAATTCTCCTACTAGGAAGTCCATACTCTGAAAATTCATACAAAATAGAAAAATACCCCAAGAGCACCATCCTTCCTACTTCTCCCTCCAACCAGTCTAATGACAATCCCAATATGCCTTGTCATCATGACTGTAATGCATCTAGTTTTACAAAGATATGTCTTAACTATTTGGTAGGAAAGACGTATGGGAGGGGGGAGAAGGAATATGCTTGAGCCTAGGAATATGTTTCATATTTTTATGGAAATTAAGGAAAAGCAGTGCTCCCTTGCTGCTGCTTCTGTCCCCTAACTTTCCACCTGTGTGCACTTCTGGGCTGCTCAATCTGATACTCTCTATATTGCTGGATTAGAGCAAGGCGGGAGGGGCCAAGAGGGAGGCTAGTTTCTCATCTGTTATGATTTTCCTCCGTTGATAACTTGTTTGGACTATGACAAGGAGAAAAGTGTAAAAACAGGTCTCTGTTTTCAGCTTTCCTTTTGTGTCTGCATTAATCAACTGCCCTGTGCTATAGTCATAACTTGCTGGAGTACAACAAAATACTTGGGATTTAGGAATCAAACAAAAAGATAATTACCCAGAAATCAGATTTAAATCTGCAGTGACTAAAGTTGCTTTGTGGGAAAAATAGAAGTGTTAAGAAGCTTTTTCTTTTAAGATTACTGAACAGTTGTAGGCAACACAGATAGGTTTGGGGCTGTTTGCATTGAGTGGTATCAAACATTACATGTGGAAACAGGTTATGCTTACTTGATTTCAAAGCTCTTGCAATTGCTTAGAAAATTAAGAATAATTCTCCACTCTGACTTGGAAGAATTTGTGCTTTTCTTATTAATTGTCAAGGCTTAAAATAATACAGTCTCTTCTTTTTGTGGATCTCAAATGTCACCCCCATATCAGAAAAACGACGAGACAAATGTGATATGGGAACTCAGTGCAGGCAAAAATTACAATGCACGTCACACTGTCATTTTACAAAGTGACTTTTTAAAATAGAAAATAAATAAATAAAGCCAGTGAAACCCCATAGTGACATGTTAATGCCTCAACCTGGAACAATAAAGCTCTGTTAAAAACACTTGCCATTAGCCACCATCTGCTGTCAGCAATTGGGGGTAATCTTTATGTCCTCTTGACAGTTTTGCCTCATTCCTTAGCCCCATGATGAAGCAAAAATTCCAGTGGATAAAACGGTTAGGAGTAAGAGTCTACAGCTTTTCAGAGCTCTGAGTTTGGTGACTAATGTTTGATAATCTGTTCAGAGTTTTCAAGACTGCATATTGAACTGAAGAAAATTTGCGAGCTCTATTCCCTTCTCTACTCACAATATTCTGTTCCTGTCAGCATTTTCTGCACAAATCAGAGGTAACATAGGCTCTCTGACCTTGACATATTTGTTAATCTAGGGAAATAAGAAAATTACTTTCTTATTTTGTTCTGAACAATGAGAACAGCTGTGTGCCACAATGAGATTTTCTTGATCAGAATTCCTCAGTGCACCTGCATTTTTCTTAAATTAAAGCTTGTACTTTTAGACTACTCAGTACATGTAATTCTTGTTCACACCAAAAGTAAACACTTTCCCTATGTAGTGCTGTGGGTTAAGAAATCTTAAAAAAATAAAAAAATAAAAAAACATCAGCAAGATAAATGGCAAAGTCATGTGCTTCTACAATTTAGCAAAGAATTCTAGTGCAGATAGAGGTGCAGAGCAAAGGGAAAAAATGCTATTAAGATTTTGAGTGCATTGAGATCACTATTTTTCATCTTTCAGATATAATCTTACTTTATACAAGGATTGTGATTAGAGAAAGGAATGCAGAGTAGGTAGAATGTCTGAATGACACATGCTTTTTGGCTTTTATTCTCTACAAAGTTTTTTCCTATCTAGCTTTCTGTGATGGCACAGAGCCATAAAATGCACTTTGATTTTCCAGAATAGTTCTCCAATTTTTGGACTTCTTTGAGACAAAGTTTCTGCATTCTTTTGCAAACCTACTTGTTACAGTAGAGGAGATGGACCATAGGCATAAAGACAGTCATAGGGCAGAGGTTTCTTCAATAGTCTCCAACCCCAAGGGTTGTGGCATCTGATCCACTGCAGTCATGGTTATTAGGGTTGTTGGGGCCAAGGAAACTCCCCCATGCATAACTCTTTTAGTTCTTCTGGCTGGTCAAATAATTTAAATGACATACAGTAGACTAACAGGAGAAAATAAAATTTTAATATGTTTACAAAGGTAATTCACATGTGTATTAAAATTCCAAAGATAGTGAGGCAAAGTGAATATTTATGTCATTTCTGACTAAGGAGGGGAAGGCAGGCAATCCATCCGTAGATAAGAAAGAGCAGACATTTGGTAAATGAATTCTCCCAGGGCCATCCCAAAATAATGACACACAAAGGGGAATCTATAAAACACATTTTTGCTTGGATTCTCCCTGTCTACCATATTTAATTCATATGTGCTAAGATGAATATGGTAAAGTGAATATGCTAAGGTTCCCTTTTTGAAGCAGGTCTTTCTATCTGAATATCTTTAAGCAGGCAAGAACGAGGTAACAAACTCCCTGAGTTCATAGAGCTTTAATTGTTTTCAGCTCAAAGTAATCTGTATGCCAGGGTGGCACATTATGGAGACACTTGCTTATGATCCCAACAGAGTCACATTTTTACTTCATTTTTGGCTTCTGTCTCCTGGGGTGCATGGAAAAGGAAAATGGGATGTGGGGGAGGGGGCAGTAGAGAATGGGAAGGAAATAGAGGGGTGGACCTAGGCCAGCCTATCACACGTACTATCTTTCATCTACACTTTTGAAATTTCCTTATGCCTAATCTGTAGATAGTATTCTTTGCCTTAATCTTTGAGGACCTTATGGTCCACTTTCCATTTAAACCAGTAATAATAGTGGCAGTGTCACTTCAAATCCATTCCAAGGCACTCATGTGCTGTTGGGAAGAAGCTGCTATAGAAACACAAGGGGCAAAATCTCTTTTCTTTTTTCCCCCTCTTTCTTATTTTTTTAAAATATGAGACTGACCATGGACCTCATCCAGATCAAAAATGCCACACTATACCTATCTGCAGGCAGCCTGGAGTACTCTTGACCAGCACACTGAAGAGTAAGAACCACTGTTCTCAAAATTTATGTTCTGCCATAATGAGCATTTTGCATAGATACAAGCTTAACTGTTCAAAAATTTTCTTTATCTAGTTGTGTCATTTATGGTTTTATTGTTGTTGCTGTTGTTGTTTGTTTGTTTGTTTAGGCAGCATGGAGAACACAAACTCAGAATAACTTTAATAATGGGGGTCTATTGCAATCCTTATGATATACTCATTTGTCCTCATGGAGAATAAGAATGGTAGCTTGACACTGTTTGAAATATTGCTCAGACTCAAAGAACACATCATCTTCATGAAGATAGTAATCATAATTCCCAACAGATGTGATCAGGTTAGTTCTCATCATTCAGTATCAAACACCCTACTTAATCAGAGATTTACCTCATGGCTAGATGGCTTTGCACATGTTCAGACCAGTTATTGTTTTCATCAAATTTATCATCGTCGTTGTCTCTGACCCTTACATAGGCCCTGTTCTACACATTTTACACACATAAACTCAATTTAATTATATCAACAATTATATGAGGTAGACGCTATTATTATTCTCATTTTATAGATAAGGAAACTGAGATACAGAAAGGTAAAGTTACTTGACCAAGGTCACCCAGCTAGTGATTAGAGGAGCCAGAATGCTGACTCAGGTCCATGCTATTAATTGATAGCACATTCACTTATTTTTGCTGACCATGACTTATTCCTGATTCAATCAGATAGGCTGATTAAGGTGATCATGCTGCACTGTGTCCTGGAGGCCCCTTGCTGTGTCAGTTAAATCCCTTTAATTGTCGCATCAGGAGGAGGTTCTTGGATCCTTTAGGAAGAACTGGGTCAGCCACATTAGGGCTGTGGGGAAAGACTGTTTTTCAACTGGTAAGAAAGAAGCATTTTAATATTTTAATGATGAGTTATCCCTAGTGGCACTTCTGAATATGTATGCATACTTGCAACACTCAAATACTGTTTCCTTTTCCTTAACTAAAAGCCCGTTTTTTCTCTAACCAAAACTAAGGCACCAGTTATACTACCTGCTTTCCAACATATACACACATATTCCACCATTTCAGCAATGTACCATTTGCACTATTTATTTTAGAATCACACAATATCTCTACATGGGATATCTTTGGAGCCTGTATCTGAAATTGGATAAGATGAAATTAGTTCCGATTGCAATGTTTACATGCATAACTCACTTTCAAAGATTATTATTATAAAGGAAGAATACATTCTGAGGGCCAGAGAGTAAATCTCTTTGCATTTAACAATTACAAGTCCGTTAACAGTGTGAAAGAGTCTAGCTATACTCCAAGTAGAGTCCAAGTGAAATTATGTAAGGATCGAATATAGAAATTACTTACAAAAAGTTTATATAATAAAATTGGCAATCGTTTAATGAATGAGTAAGGCATATACAGATGTAAAGCTGAAAAAAACTACCCAACATTTTAAATACTTGTACTGCCTGAAATATCTTACTGAATGTAAATAACCCACCCTAAGGGGGAAGCTCACTGCTTTAGAAGTAATGCCCATTGAAAAGAAATTCTGATTTCAGGTCCAATGTTGTAATCATCTTTTGCATACAAAGTCCATGTTATGGGTGAGCGAATTGACCTATTTCACCCAGATATAAGCCAATAACAGTCTTTTCCCTTCCCCATTAAACTCTGATGAGCTATTGTAAATCAGACAAGGTAAAACAATTCTTTTTATGCTTTCTATGTTTCATAATCTGACAAAAAATAACAACCACCACAACCATCCAGGGCAGTCAAAGCCCTATCTTTAGTTGCTTCCCCTTCACCTATCAGAAAGGATGCATTAGGAGATTCTATGAGGTCCTGCAACAGACACTATTCTGGGTCAATTCCAAGGGTCTTACAGGCAATTCTGGAGATAGTTCTAATTCTGAGAAGACAGTTTTAAGGAAGTAAGGAGGCAAATCTCATGGACAGGCTACCATCTTGAGATGCATCAGAGCCAATTAACAAAAAAAAAAAAAAAAAAAGGAAAAAAAGCCTCCTCCCCCTTTTTAATTGTAATAACAGGCTGAACGGAATGCTTTGAAAATGCCTCCAATGATTAAACCACAGTGCAATGAAAGGTAGCTTTTTTTTTAACCTGGTTTCAAAATTGAGGCTTTTAATCCTCGAATGTCTGTTTTTGTCTGTTTGTTTTCAGTTCTCCATGAATAGGTGACAGGCAGCAGTCAGTTGTCAAAGTTGCCAGGTGGAAATTGGATTGAACTAATTTGACATGGCAGCTCTTCTCATATTTCAAACCTTGAGATTTTTTATGTTGTCCTTAAATTATTTGCTCAGAAAGACTTATGTTTTCTTCTCTGATAGCTTGGTACCTTACACCAATTTTAAGTCTTAGAAAAAGTAAGTGAAATTTATAGTGTTGAAAATGGCCCCTTTGTGACAATAGCACTGCTCAGTTTGATATCTACTCAGGTTGAGAGCATTCCCTTAGCCTTGAACATGCCCGTTCTTCATAAACCATTTCTAGAGAATGGGAATGTGGCCCAACCCAATATTAAAATCCCAGTTATAAGCTGATAAGGAGGATTCATTATAATTATAGGGCTCCCGAGCTTCAGGTTAAAATATAATTCCTTGACTTTGAAGTACAAAGTTCACTCTGGTTTGACATATTCCATTCTGTGGGGCCATTTTCTTCTCTTTTGAGTAGAACTGCAGTGTTTTAAGTGAAGAAAATAATGGTAATGGAGGTAGATCGAGGTCCAAGAAAAATCTCGTCATAACTTCTGAACATTCCACTGCCATCCCAAAGCAATTTGAAATGATTTCTATGATAATGTAGGTCCTGCAACAGACACTATTCTGGGTCAATTCTGTTGGCCATGATCCAATTAATTCGAGGGGCTTTCTTCTCCTTAACACCTATAAGTTGTTCAATAAAATGATCTGAGAAAACTTTCCGGTGAGATATTTGTACTGCATTATATCTAGCTTTGTCAAACCTTTGTCTACGTATTTGTGTTGATTCATGAATCTTTAAAAGGTTTCCTATCTTAATGAGCTCATTCTACAGATGGAAAGACTGAGGGCTCTGAGAGAGAAAGTGATTCACCTAAGATCCCAATGTAAGAAAGTAAAAGAGCTGGAATTAGACGTCAACATTCCCAGTACTTATCTAACTGAATTCATTATCACCTATGTCTTGTGATGCAATATCAATACTTAACAAAAATTAAGTTATAGTAGCGATTTCCAACCCACTGAATAGGAAAAGGATCTGGAAGATAAATATCCATGCGAGAGGACATAGAAGAATCTAGGCAGAAAACAGGTTCAATTTAACTTTGTCCTCCAAGCTCACATATATACCTTTTTTCAATAATTGATTTTTATATACCAGGCACAATTTTACATTCAACATGAGACAGAAGTAGACTGTGTTTCTAATTTAAGGCTAACCCAAAGTAAGCTACTATTAGAATTGTATTGGGAAGGGAACTGAAAATGTGTGTTTAAAGTTACCCATAACATACTCATTGCTTGTTTCAGATGCCTCATGTCTTAAGTCTGTTCATGATTCAGGACCCTCTAAGCCATAGACACACCGTCATGCATCAAGAATAAAACTGAAGCCTAATTTTATTTTTTTACAACAGTTAAGTAGAATCTTATCTTATTTTTTAATGTATAATTCAGATCTTATTTACCAGACATCTTATGTAATAGGGAAATTTAATGTTTTAGCTTTGAATTAAGGTAAAATATACATACAGGAAAGTGAATATAAGTGGTTTGATAAATCATCACAAACTAAACACATTCATGTAAGCAACACTTAGATCCAAAAAAAGCACATTACTAGCATCCCCTCAGTCCTTTTTTTCAGTCACTAACAATCCTCACCTCTCCCCGATCCCGAGTAACCACTCTACTGCCTTCTAATCACATACACTACAAACATACTGCTGTTTTGTACTTGTAAATGGAATGATGCCATGTATACTTTTTAGGATCTTACATCTTTTGCTCAATCATTGGCTTGTGAGGATAAACCATACTGTTGCATGCATTTGTAATTGTTCATCCATGGTGCAACTATATCACAAAATGCATTTAATCATTCTATTCCTGTTGGGTATCTCAGTATTCATCCTAAAGATTTTTATTGTTTTGAATACCTTGCAGAAAATATTAACTCAAAGGTAATAAACTCACCTTTTAGAAGCGTGCATATTTTATTGAAGGAAATACTAGCTCACACCATGAAATTATTTTCCAAAATCTGGTTTATGTTTTCCTGTCTGTGTGTGTGCCTTTGAATTTACTGTCCTTTCAACCAACAGTTTCCAGTGAGACTTTCGGTGGCTAGAACCTCAGCCTGGCAGTAGGGAGCCTTAACACTGCACGTTCCAATCAAAATAAATGGCTGAATTATTATGACATTAGTAAACAGGTCATTCATTTCCCATGTCTTTGCTTCTCACCTTGAGCTGGCTAGCCAAGGCTTCTCGAAAGTCCCAACTTGTCTGACCTGCTACCAGCTATAGTCCATTTTAAGCTCTCCTGCATAAAATTCAATCTTGTCAAAAGGAAGACACCTGCTCCCAGCAGGAGAGTCACTCACCAGCTGCCAAGTCCTTTGTTGTAGTGTCTAGAAACAAAATGATCTTTCCATCTGAAATGTGTCTGCCGCCATGACTGCCAGCCTTGGATTGACTGCCAACTTCTGATACCGGAATTAGGCAAAGAAACATTGGAGGAGGGCTTTGGGCCATGGATTTAATGAGTTCTTGACATTGTTATTTTAAAGCTAATTTTCTCTAAAGGAGGATTATTTACTTCCTGGGTGACTTCGCAAACTATGCTTATTTCTAGGTTTGGTTTCTTCTTTTTGTGACACCAATTCTAGCTTATTTACTTCCTCTGGCTTATTTTAAATTTTTAAAAAGCCTTTTATTAATTCTCTTTTTTCTCTAAAATATTCTTCTTCATTAAAAACTAACTACTGATTGGAGTCCCAGCCTTTCTTCAAGGCAAGAGAAACCACTGCCCTGCTTCATTCCTTCCTTGACAGCATGAGATGCTGGAGGCCTCCCATGCCACCATAGACAAGGCAGCTATGTCACACAGACATAGTCTGTGGTCTTCGCGGGAGGATCCTCTTTCTAGCTGTCATTTATCCTTGTGAGTTGAGTCCCTCTGAGGGTTAATGGGATGCATATTCTCATACCAATGCCCTTCTTCCTGACTGAAAATTATCAGTGTCTCCACAATTTCCAACTGCCTGCTTTTGTGAGTCACAAGGAAGCAGAGGGCTTCTGAAAAGGTTGGCTTTCTTTCCCTCTCCACTAGATTGTACCCAGAACATAGGCAGATTTTTTAAAATTGCACAATGGAAAATGTACACTGATAGAGAGAACATTTTAATTAAACATTTAAAATATTTTTCAAGGTTGCTATTCTCTATCGAAACATCTAAAAGACCTTAGGATTTCAGCTAGGGACTATTATGTGATGTAATTGCTGTGAGTAGGGTAAAGGCCAACCAGTTTGATGTTTTTAGATATGGTATTGAGAAAAAAAAAACAAACAAAACTTAACTATCTCAAGGCATTCTGTAAATTGTAAAGCACAGCACAAATGTATCGTTATTTTAATTGACCCCAAGGAATTAAATGTTTAAAAATTGTCTAATGTCCTTGGTCTTCAGATGGAGGATAATCCTGAAAAACAGTGAGTACCCAAACTATAAAACAAAGGTCGCTTCCCTTATAGAAGCCCAGTGCTAATCTCTCCTTTTAAATTTATTTATTCAGAAAGTAAATAACCTCTCATGGGCTCCATCTTTGTCCCTTGTTTAATTAAAACAACACTAATCACCAACTAATCTAGCTCTCTCTTAACAAACTATTGTATTCTAACAAGCCTGGTTTTGTTTATTTGTTTTTCCTCCTTCGGGGAGAAAAAAAAGGATGGAAAAAGGTAGGTATTGGTTTGAGGTCAGCAAGGAGATTGGTGTAAGAAAACTAAACTACCAAGAGAATCAACTTCATTTAGCCATAAAGTGTTCCCCCCTGCAAGCTCAGGAAGGATTTCCAATTATTTACAAACAGATAACATTGTGTAGCTCCCTCAGTATTACCGATAAGTCACCAGAAAACAACTAAAATTGCCTAGCAGCCCATTAACTGTATTGCTCTGCTAAATATCCACCATAGACCTCTCTCTGTGGAATTTGCTAAGAAAACAGAGTGCAATGAGTTCCCCACCAGCGTTCTGAAAGTCATGAAATAAAAAGCAGAAAATGACACAAACCACTGATATGCAAATTATATCAATTGAAGGACTGGTTGTGTGTGTGTGTGTGTGAGAGAGACAGAGAGAGAGAGAGAGAGAGAGAGAGAGAGAGAGAGAATGAGAGAATATAAATAGATGATAAACACAATAAGAGTAAGTCAATGATAAGTCAATGTTCCAGACCTTCTAATGGTGAATAAAAGTTTTATCACAATCTGTTTAGAGACAGCTCAGCTTGGTGGTCACTTGAGAAAGGTCTTTCTTCTGCTTCAGTTTTTCAGAGTGAATAGTTATTTTTCTCATGTTAATGTAGATAAATTCCTATTGTATTATGGTACAATTGGGATGGAGCTCAGTCATGCTACACCTAATACTGAGACAAAATAAATGACTCTAATTTAGTGACGCATATTTAAAATCCTACCAAGCAACATTTTTAAAAGTTTATCTTTTATTTGCTGCTCTCCTGAGATGCTTTCTTAACAGACATTGAGAGAGGTCCATGTCACACCTATGTTTGGAAGGCTCTTGGTGTATTATAAAATAAAAATAAATGCCACAATAAAAATTATAAAAGCTGATACACATTAAATATTTGTATCTAACATATTAGCACTTTCAACATAGAAAATGCACTTTAATAAAATTGTGCTACTCCAAACATAATTAGATTTATTTTAAAATTTAAATTATTGTCATCTATAAGTATTATAATCTGATGAGACAGAAGCTTAAAATTATTTGACAACTGTCATCTTTTTCCAATCCACTTGGTTTATCTTTGTGATTACATATATAAATAACTTTATTTGCATATAACACCAGAAATCTAAATTTCGGGCTGGCATTGAATGGGAATTCTGCTCAAAAGACCTACACCCCTTTCACTCACTTGATAGGCCATCATCACCTTACTATATTTTTATCAGTTCATGATGCTGAATAAGAGGATTTTTGGAGTTGCAGAAATGTTTAAGAACCACTGAGCTATGGGGTTGGGATTGAGTGTAATGAGTCCTGATTTTCAGTTCTGACTAAATTTGCCTCCCAGAAACACCGCTTCTTCTCACATTCTATGTAAAAATGCCACCTTATTTTTATTGTATATCTCATATCATTGAGGCCACCTGAATTACTCCAGCGGATTGGGAATGTGGACTGAAAAATAATATCAACTAGGTGTTTTGTCACTAAAAACGATTTATTTGGGAAAAGGAAAAGGTTGCAACTCAGCATATGCATACATGACAAGCCACATGTGTACTTTGGCATGCATGCCAAGATGAAGGAGTATTTATAGAAGAGAAAAGGAAGTCAATGAAAGGGGAAGTTAGAACTATAGAGCTTTGTTTTAAACATAAAATTCTTCCTGTAGGGTTCTTGTGTATAGGGTTCTCATGGTTATGTAGAGTGTGAGAACTTCCATAAGCCCTATCTCTTTCTGTAGATCCTCATGACCAATTGTGTTTGCTTAAAGTTATAGGTAGTCTTTATCATGAACCCTACGGACATCTGGAGCTGTACAGTCTTAAAATCCACTTTTTAAAAAAAATTTATTTTTTACTAACCTGGTTCTTCTCTCATGATGAAACATAAGAAGCAGGCACTTGTCCCAGGAGTTCCTGCACTTTCCTTACTAGTGGGGTCTTACAGTCATCACCATGAAGGAAATAAGCCTTTCTTCTGTAGAAAAAGCTCCAGAAAACCAAGAAAAATGCCTACACATTACCATGGCTGGCAGGAATTTACCCTGGGGCATGGGTTCACCTGGGAGGTAAAGGTTGGGTAGGTGTGTCAGAACTAAACCACCCCAGAGTGGCCCCATCCTACAAACTCTGCCCCCAGCTCAACTCAGAATTCTTAGGGGCAAATCTTCCAGGAGTGAGCTGAAAGCTTAGAAATTCATGACAGATGAAAATACTATGTTGTTCCTAAGAACCTCAACTTAGGTCAGCCCTCCCGCCCCCATCTCCACCCACACTATATTTTTCATAAAGAAAGACCAATGCAGTGGGTGAAAAAATTACCTGGCCCCTACCATGGAAAAGAAGCTAGAAAGAGTCAAACAACTGAACTGGATGAGCCCTGGGAACTTTACAAGGAGGTGATTGATCCCCTGTGTGGCACTGCGAATTACACTCTTCTCTGTAACAACCAGAGGGCAAAGTACTCTGGCTACACACAACTCCAGTAAGTTAGATTCTGAGGTAGCCATCCTGGTTGGGATGAGTCTTGGCTAAATCG
This sequence comes from Cynopterus sphinx, assembly GCA_030015415.1. Taxonomy (NCBI): domain Eukaryota; kingdom Metazoa; phylum Chordata; class Mammalia; order Chiroptera; family Pteropodidae; genus Cynopterus; species Cynopterus sphinx. The sequence continues at coordinate 91,715,119 of CM057384.1, read as the reverse complement.
CATCCCTGAATGAGGACAAGAGAGTGAAAGCTATGGATAAACTATAAAACAGTACTTGTGTTAGCTGTTACTCTTATTCACAGCAACCAGCAAGTTACTAGGTGATGTCATTTGCTAATTAATCATGTCTTTTGACAGAAGGATTCCACCTCTGTTGGTGCTGTTACTATGTCAAAACAAAGCTTTCTGAACCTAGAAAAGTTACTCATTGTGCCAACATTTGTTTTGATTCTGAAGGTTACATTTCACATTACAAAGGAAGGTTTTAGGTACTGCTGAGAAATTATTTATTCCTCCCATTCTCTTCCTCTCCACTGAAAGCCTTCAAAGCCCAGTATCAATGTCACATTTATAAAGTTTTCTTCAGCCCTCCAGCCCAAATCAAGAGTTTATTTTTCTGCATTCTGTAAACTTGTAATTTGTACCTCCTTTTAGTATTTCCATCCCTTTGCCTTATGTGATAGTTGTTTCATGTTGTCTTCTCACTAGATAATGGCCTCTGGAAGAACAAGGTCAATGCTATCTCTGCTTCCCCAGAGGCTGGTATCATGGGTGGCAAATAGGAAGTGCTCACGAAATATCTACTAAATAAAAGTTTGTAGTTTTTCCTTTGGGCTCTAGATCATGTAGGCCTTTCTTTACATGACATCTTCACTTGGATGTTGCAAGGGGATTTCAAGTTTAATTTATCCAAAAACAATTTTGCACCTCCCAAATCGGTCCTGTCCCAGGGTTATCTAGCCAGTAAAAATCACAGCCATCCAGTTATACAAGTGAAAAACTGGAAATCATCTGCTTCACCTATCTCCTTATCAAATTACCATCACCAAGCCTTCTAAATGCTTTGGAATTGTTCACTTGTCTTTATTTATGTCACAACATACTGGTCCAAACTTCCATTATCTATCACCAGGATAACTTAGATGTTTTAACTGACTTCCTCCAGTCATTCCATCATAGAGCCAGAGTAATCCATATGCTAATGTGACCAGACTAGGTTTAAAGGACTCTTTCAGTGGTTTCCTTTGCTCTTAAAGACCAGAATCCTTGAAAAGGCTGTGCACAATCTGGCCTCTACCTACTTCTTTAACCTCATTCATCAATACCTTCCTGGTATTCTCTGTGAGCCAACCACACAAGACTTCTCAACATTTTTAAATGCTGCATGCTCCTTCCCATGACAGGGCTCACAGAATTTGTTTTATCCACATAGCTCTATTTCCAGACTGCCCCTCTAAGACTAGTTATTTCTATTTCTTCTTGAGATGTCAACTCAAACATTGGGACCCCATAAAGTCTTTCTTGAACCCCTTTCTGTTCTGTCTGTAATGGTACTAATTGTAGTTTGTAATTATAAATTCATTTTTATGACTCTGATTAATGTGTTTTTACCACACTGTGTTTTTGATCATCACTCTTGTAGGAATCTCTCTAGGCCCTGTGTAACATAGAAAATAAATATGCATATGTTAAGGGTTAGTAAGTGTTACTTACCAAATTATTAATCCAAAATATCTGAGCCCTAAGTCCAGCCTAGCCAAATACCTTGCTATACTACATCAAGTCGCTTCTCATTTCAAAGCAATTCCTATATATATTGTGTATTGAACAAAGTTAAGAGACACATTTTCATTGAAAATAAGTGCAGATTTCTATGTATGTGCCTTCATACATCTCTACCTAGACCCTAAATTTAAAATTATCTTGTAGTTCATAAAGAATCAAAGATAGATGACTAATAGCAGAATATTTAAAATGCTTCAGTAAACCATTAAATGAAAACTGGGAACAATATTTTGATCGATTGAGCACAACAAACAAATTGCACTGATATGCTTCTAAATTGCTATTATCATGATCTTTAGTAATTGTGTAGTATAAATTATTAGTCAATGAAACACTCAATACACCATGTTAGCTCAACAAAAATAGGCTAGGTATGATGATTAGGTGAAAGTGTGATCATTACATGAAAATGAACATGAAACTTGTATCAATTTTGTGGTTATATATGGCCATCTTGGTCCTTACATACTGCACTAATAGTTATTCCATTGCTTTAAGATTCCTTCTAAGGCATTAATACATACTTGAACTCATATTAACTTTCTACACCTAAGCCAAATAATATTATGATGGGTTAAGATTTATTTATTTTTTTAATCCACAGTCTTATTGGTTTTAATTTTCAATCACAATTTTTCTTATTGAAAATGTCCTGTAATGGTTGTGGGGGAATGGTGAAACTGTGCAGTAGGATTCTTCTTAGGATCTTGGTAGACAGACTTCAGGAAACAAAACACACATAACCAAGAAGCAAGAGGTCATAGCAAATATTTTTAAGTTGAAGAGTTGTCTTCTTTAGGCTCTGGAATATTTTTGAAGGCAAACACATCACCAGTCACAAACAAGTGTCTTTTGAGCAGTAAAACTGCAAGTTTCTCCAGGTTTTTCTCTTTGGTCTCTGAAATACTGGTTTTCTTTAACACCAATACATCTGAATATGAACTGGAAAATGTCGTATGTTTTATCCATTTTGCACTCTTCATCTGATAGTTCCCAAATTAGAATAGACCTTCAGTGAATGAAAAGTAAAAGATAGTCTTTGGTTAAAGGAGGTTTTCTGATTAGACTATGAAGTTCATTTTTGTTTGATAGCTGATCAATCTCTGACCTGCAATGTGACATCAGACGGTATTGGTGCTATGCTGCTCTTCTGAGCATTGGGGATCATTTAGAAATTGAATCTCCTAACCCAATCAATGACTGTCATTTATCTTCCAAAGGCACATTTGACTAATCAGATTGTCTCATTTTCTTCTATTCTGACTTTCAACCATGCTTCCTATTAAGATAGAGGAGAAACACAGAACTCTCCTTTCAACTTCTTTCCATACAATTAACATCAAAGAAAAATAAGTGACTCACAGTCACAGATAAAAAATTAGCCAATTATATACTGAAACTAGGACAAACAATTATGTCAATAAAATCGACTGGCACAAGAAGCCAGAACGGTAAAACCAGGATATTTGGCAGAATGTCAGACTTCTAGTCACTGCAGAATCTCACTCTCCTTCCAGTCTGTCACCCCCAACTGGACAAATGGACAATGGATAATGGAGACTTAAAACAAAGGGGTTCATGGTTCTAGTGGGGGTCATTTAGGGCCAATTTATCCAGCAAGGCTGTATGAGTTTGTGGAATGGACAAAAAGTACTTGCCTTTTTTCCCTAAGCAAACCTTCACATAGAACCATTAACTTAGCAGCCTTGGGACAGCTGAACATTATTTTTCAGACATAATTCTTTTTTCCTTGGCATATAATTTGGAGGGGAAAAGAGCCATCAGTTGAAAAATTTGAATACTTAAATCTTTGAACACTGTTTGCCAGACATTAAGAAAGAATGGTTTGATTCAAGGTCATGCCCCTATGCAATGAAACGACCAGCCAGAAGCATCACTGAGCCAGCTACTGCGCCATCTCAATAAGGCATCACTCTCTGAGTGGTCAGGGCACATGAGGCACATCCATCTGGACTTAGTAGACTGGCCATGGTGATCCAAAGTGATGGGTTCTATTGCTCCATGGTATTTTCATTCCAGTCGATTAGACACAGCTTCAATTCTGATTAGTTTACAGATGGAGATGCTCAATGAATTTCAATTTGCAGTGATATTATTATGGGGCTAGAAAGTGAGCTCTTGCTGGTTATCTGGAGCCTGTGTGGTACAGATAATAAGCTAAACCTGTTATCCCCTGTTTCTGAATCCCTCCCCAGGAGAAAGTTAGGTGCTTAGGAAAATCTATTAACTATTTAAGGCCACTTAGAATATCATTTAATGCATTAATGCTACAGTAATGCACTGATACTTTTGTAAGGGAGCAGATTGACCATTTATGTGGGAGATGGAAAAATGCCACTTGGGTTTGGCCTCTGACATCCTCCTAACCATCTCAAGTTATGCCATTTCAGAAGGGAGTAGCCCTCTACATTATTGTCAATTACAGAGCAGGGAAGTTGGCTTGCACTTACCTAAGACATAAATTTGTACTTTATAATTGTAATATTTTTCAAAGGCCCAAATGCCGAGAGTAAATTTCTAATAAACGAAAAAACAGTTTGGATGTCGTATCTGAAAGCATCACTTGCTCTTTTTACTTGTCATTGAGTATATTTCTCTCCTGTTAAGACCAGAACTGCATTGGTAATCAAATGTCCTTATCTGTCGGGAGAAGAGAGATGTATAAGTGGCACAGTGCCCCCTGTCCTGTGTCCTTTCAGATCAGACTAAATGTTTCTTCACACAGTGCAAAGGGCCAGCATGGGGCTGGGGTAGGTAACCAGCCACTGTTGCCAAACGGAATGAGGAAATAAACCATGCCTTCTGATGTCCATGTGAAGGTCTGATAACTAAACAGAGTGGTAGACTTTGGAGTGGAATAGAAACGTTTTCGAAATTTTAATTTTCATATTATATAACAGCTTCTTGACCTTATTCATAAAGCTTCAAAGATGAGATTCAGATTTCACTATTCTGAAAGACCACGGGCCTCTATTTCATGAGTTGAAAAAGAAAATCCCGAGATCAGCTAACTTGAAATCCTCAGCAATTTCCTTTTCAATTTTTTCCTCTTTATACTACTAACTTCCAAGCTTAAGTCCACTGTGACTTGACACAGCTCTCTTGCCTATAAGTGATTTTGAGAACAACTACAAGATGACTGTAGGAAGATGGGGTCATCCCTTTCAAAGGTGTTTCTTGGGCTAATTTGTCACACCAGGGGCTCATGGGGTCTTTTTTCACTCCCAGTACTGAACTTAGACAGCAATACTCATGGTGGCCGTGCCCGATTTCCCTCCAGCATGTCTGACAAGTGTTATCACTGCAAACATACTCATTTAAGCAGTGCCCAAGTGAATAAAAAGAAGACTAATCCCAGAACAGGGGCCTGGGGCAGGGTCCTAAGTATTAAAACCCTCAGATTTTAAGCTTCTGAGCAGCCCTTGCAGTGAATACAGATGTAGTATGTATGTACGTATAGAGTGAAGGAAGAGTATAGAGAGAAATGCTTTCTGTCATTCTAGTGTCCCCCCTTTTAAAAAATAAATTAATAGACTTTATTTTCTTTGAGCAGTTTTAGGTTATAGAAAAATAAGAGAAAAGCACGGAGAGTTTCCATATATGCCCCACTCCCACCCACTCCCCATTTTTTCCTATTATTAACATCTTGTGTTAGTGTGGTATATTTAATAAAATTAATGGGCCAATATTGGCACATAATTATAAATTAAAGTCCAGAGTTGACATTAGGGTTCACTCTTGATGAAAGTTCTATGGGTACATTCAATATACATTTTGACAAATGTATAATGACATGTATCCACCATGACAGTATCATACATAACACTTTCGCTGCCCTAAAAATCTCCTATTTTCTGTCTATTCATCTCTCTCTCCCCTCAATCCTGGGAAACCACTGTCTCTCCATAGTTTTGCCTTTTCCAGAATGTGGTAAAATTAGAATCATACAAAATGAAGCTTTTTCAGATTGCTTTCTTTCACATAATATGCACTTACATTTCCTCTGTGTCTTTTTGTAACTTGATAGTTCATTTCTATCTATTGCCAAATAATAATTCATTGTATCGATTTACCACAGTTTATTTATCCATTCACCTGGTAAAGGATTTCTTGGCTGCTTCCAAGTTTTGGCAGTTATGAAGAAACAACTGTAAACATTTATGTGCAGGTTTTTGTGTTGACACAAGTTTTCTGACTTTCTCTTTTTTAGTATGAAACTTTGGGAATTTGGGGTAGATACCAATTAGCCCAGATTTGTATCCCTCATAGGTCAAGGATGAAAGACAAAGGTAATAACTACACATCCCAGATGTAGCACACTGCTGGATGAATACACTCATTTGGTAAATATTGGTGACATGAGGAACTAAATGACCCAATAAACAGGCTCACATGGGGTGTTATGAACTGAATTTTGTCTCCCCAAAATTTATATGTTAAAGATTTAATCCCCGATGTGATTGTTTATTTGGAGATGAAGACTTTAAGGATATAATTAAAGTTAAATAAGGTCATAAAGGTGGGTCCCTGATCTGATAGGACTGGTGTCTTTATAAGAAGAGGAAGACACCAGATGTCTCTCTCTCCCTCTCCTCTCTCTCTCTCTCTCTCTCTCTCTCTCTCTCTCTCTCTCTCTCTCTTTCTCTCTCTGTGTGTGTGTGTGTGTGTGTGTGTGTGTGTGTGTGTGTTTACATAGTAAAAAAGTTGCCCTCTGCAATCCAGGGGGAAGGCTATTACCAGAAACCAAACCAAACCATAATCTTGGATTTCCAGCCTCTAGAACTGTGAGGAAATTAGTTTTTGTTGTTTAAAACACCCAGCTTGGTATTTTGTTATGACAATCTGAACAAGCTAATACATGGGATCTCTCTTTTATGGTATTGTTGGAAAGGTTAAAGAAAGGAGATGGAGAAGAAGCTTTGTCTATTCCGAGCCTCTCTGTGGGTTTGCATAGGTGAGAACTCAGTTATCTCTAGGCTCAGATGTGACTTCTCCCTGTAATGGGTGCCAAAAGGGGCCCTGATCATGCGTCTCTTATTATTTTCTTAGAATTAATTCTTAGATATAAAATTTCTAGAAGTAGAATTTCTGGATTAAATTGTATGTTCAGTTGGAAAGATTGCTATATGTTATCCAGTTACCAATCATACCCATTTATACTTCTACTAGGAGATTTTTTTAAAAGTCTTCATTTACCAGTGCTGGCTATTGTTACTATGTAAAACAAAAGTAAAACAAAACTTGTTAACTTCATAAGCAAAGCACGCCTGACAGCTTTTGCTATCTGAATTTATTTGGAAATTATTGAGCTAGAGCATTTTTATATTTTTATGGTCATTCATATTTCTTCTGTGATTAGCAAGTCATATCTTTACATCCTTTCACAAACAATGTGCTCATATTTTTTCTATTAAGTTGAAAGAAATCTCTATATAGTGAGACTAACTCTGCCACACAAATTGCATATTTTTTCCCATGACTTTCTTTTGACATTTAATTGTACGTAGGTATTTTGGGTGTGCAAATCTCTTAAATTTTTTATGTTTCTAGATTTTTTTTGATGTTTTCATTTTTGGTTTCTGCCTTTATCGTCATGTTCAGATTTAACCGATAACTAGATTAAATATGTATTTTTAAAATATTTTTATCTAGTACTTTGTTGTTTTTATTTTTGTCATTAAATCTAATCATCTTGGAAATTATTTGTGTATTAAGTGTGCAATAAGAATCTTCTTTTGATTCTTTTTAAGAAGTGTAAACCAACTTCCTTCTTTCTGACCCTTTCCTCTATTTATCACTGACTTCTTTAGACGATTCAAACTGAATTTGAAGATCTTTCATCAAGAGAAGTCAAGGAAAAGAGCGAGGAAGAGAGGGAAGAAAGAAGAAAGGAGATTGAGGGAGGTTTTTTGGTTTAGAAGATCAAGTGGAAAAGTCCTTTCAGTTTCTCCATCTCCTAAATGGGCAGGTTGGATAGGATGGTCTGTGGTGCTTTCTTCCAGTTCAACATTATAGGATTTGAGGATTCTGAAGGCAAACCACATCTCTCATCCCATCTTTCTAAATGAAACTAGCATATGAAACCCAACGCTGAAATGACTTTTAAGCTCAGAAGATTCTGGAACCTGAAAGGATCTTCTGAGAACTTTTAACCTCAATCGTATCATTTTGCTGATAAGGACACTGAGTCCCCGGGAGGTTAAGGAATCTACCCAAGGTCCGAAACTGGTCAGTTACAGAGCTGGCCTAGGGCTCAGGCCCCAAATCAGCATTCTGCTTTCCTCCGTCTCACTTCACCAGTCGTCTCTTCATCTCGTCTTGCCTTACTTTCCTTGTCACTTCTTTCAGTGTGAAATTTATTTCACTCTAATCATAATTGCTCCTATCCAGTGGATGTGACACTATTTGACAGTGAAAGAAGGTAGCTTACACCAGGAAAAATGTAATGGATAGAATCTCCCTCAGGAAATCTTTCACTTAAGGCCACTATGTACCTTAGCCCCCCCTCGGGCACTTTAAAATATTTTCCCCTGGGAACCCAGAGATCTTTTCATGTCTCTTCTGAGAATCTGATTACAGCCAAAGCAACAGACTCATGTATTTTTGCCTAAAAGCAATGAAATGATTACCTATGTCCTTAATTTAAATTCCCACCGACAGCTAAGATGCTGTTGCAGCTGGAGGAGGCACACTGACCTTCACATCTATTGTCAGTGTAGAGACAGAGGGGAATTTTATTGACCAGAGAAGATAATATGCATTAGGGAAGCCAAGCAAGGATGCTCTGACCTATTGGAATAGAGTGCAAGGTCAAAGGGTGCAGGATTAGAGCCGTGTGGCTTCCTCAGTGTAAATGCCAATTGCGTCCCTTTGTGTGCTCTGCTGCGGGCACTCGCCTGTCTGTACCTTGGGGACTTTCAAGAGAGTCTCTTTCAGCTGCCCTTTGCTTATCTATGGTATTGAGAGAAGCTTGCTGCCAGCCCCCTTGGGGCTGCCTCTTGAGAAAAGAAAAAACAAGCAATTGCAACATTGTAAATCCCAGAAATTCCATCTGCATATTTTCAGAGGCTCTGGTACACTGGGTCACTCCTTAGGGGAACAGTTTACTGTATTTGCCTTTAGAAATGAACCCTCAGAAATCACTCAAGGGAATGCCCAATGAACAATTCTGCTTTCTTTTCGCCCCTCCCCTTCTCCCGCTAAGTGTCTCTGAAAAGCTCCTCTCTGGGGACACTTGTTCCTGGTAATATCAAGCCCAGTAATGTATGCGACTCCTGGATATTTTTGTTGTTTACTTCTCTCTTTGCTTTCCATGTATCAGAAGGAAAAGGCCGGCTCCAGGCTCATTATGAGCTTGTCAGAGGTCCTGGGAACTGGCTGTGTTAGGGGCTGCCTTTACCTTATTACGGGAGTACAGCTCTGTTCTAGGTGGCAAAAACCGGCCTATGAGCTTGCTATGCATTTTCTCATTATATGAGTATTGCTAGTGTCCGCATTTGACAAATGAAGAAACTGTGGCACAAAAAGTTAGGTTACTTCCCAAGGTGATAGAGCGAGCAAGTGTAGGAGCTGTGTAGTGAGCCCAGGCATTCTGACTCTAAAGCTCTGCTTTTAATCACTGCCCTTTTCATTAGGTTTCTCTCTCCCTCTCCTTCCTTTCCTTCTTCTCCCTCCCCCCCCCACCCATCCCTTCTCCCTTCTTTTCTCTCTTTCTTTCTTTACAATTCTTTAATAAAGTACAAAACCACTCTCAGTTCTAAGGCCATGCAAAAACAGATTTCTGCCTCTAGTTAGCTGACTCCTGTCCTAATCTAAAGCATCTAATTGCATCACTAAGAACAATTGTAATAAATAGAAATTGTAATAAATAGAAAATTTAGACTAAAATAGCTTAAGCAAGGGAAAAAAAGGATTTTACTGAAGCATGTCACTGAAAAACCCAGGAGAATCTCTTGTGGTAGGTGGGGTTTGACCTGAGATTGACACCATCCCCAAGGCTTCTCTCAGAACTGCCCTCTTCGGTGGGTGGGTTTTGTCCCCATGTGGCTCCACTCATTGCAGCAGAAACACACAATCCCAATCACCACATCCTTGTCCCACATCCTTGTCTTCTAGTAGCTCTCTTGGAGAGTGAAAAGCTTTATAGTTCCCAGCCAATATCTCACATCTCACAGACTCATATTGAGTGACAGGCTCATCTACGAACTAATAATTGTAGCCTAGTAGCCTAGGAATGGACTTCTATCTTAAGCTAATTTTACCTAAGTATTATAGAGTGTGGGAGAAGGCTGGTCTTACCAATGGAAATATAGACCCTTTCTATGTGAAGGGTGGTCCGTGGAGCAGCAGCAGCTGCAACAGCAGGGAGAAATGCAGAATCTCAGGTCCCACCCCCGATCTACTGAATCAGAATTTGTGTTTTCACAAGACCCTCAGACGACTCATGTGCACATTTGAGTCTGAGAAGCATGACTACTAAAAAGGGGAGTGGGTGATGAGCAGTAGCAACAGGTGATTGCTGCACAAATTTCCTTGTGATGATATTAAATTGATTCAGAAGCATTTTCCATTGAGGAGATTACAAAATGAGTTCAATGGTTAATATTAATCAGTTTGAAAGGTTTCAATAACAAATAAAAAATCTCTAACTCAACAAGCTTAAGAATAAGGAGGAAAATGGTCTTACCTAACACAATGTTACAATGTAGGATAGATGTTGGGTTTGTTAATTCTTCTTAAAGCCTTTCCTTGAAAACTTCTAATATTCCTCCCCTCACATTTTATTGGCTGGGACTGGCATCCATGTCCATATTTAAACACATCTCTGCCAAGAAAAATGGTATCTCCATCACCGGCTTGGCAATTCAGGATGTATCTGTCACTCTTGAGAGGAAGAAGTGGACGCCCAGGGACTGATAGATACCCAGGGACTGGCTAGAGCTTCTTTAGTGTACTTGTGGAACTTCCTAAGATTGCTATCCCTTACACCAATACTTATGCTAATATCTTTCATTTCTTTTCAATTGTTGTTATTTTAAAGTTTTACCTTAAAACGATTAACTTTGTTTATATATCTTGTTTTAAAAAATGAAGCGAGGACAATTTTTAATAAGAAAAAGAAAATGGCCCCAAAACAGCAGGACTTTTTTTTCATAATAAGACTTTGGATTGAGTGTGACAAAAGGCAAAATAAATAAAAAAGACACTTGACAGAATCCTTTATAAAAAAGGTCTTATTTGTTTTGTGTTTGGGCAGCACAGCTTTCTTTTCCAAGGCCTGCAGCTGGGGGTCAGACTGTCTGTATCAAACAGGATCACTAGAATTTTTGGCATTGTGCTATTTAAGCCCTGGGGTACACATTAAAATTGTCATATTTGGTCTGCTTCACAATGACATTCTCCTGCAAGGAACGAAAAATAGAGTATGTTGCTGATGTGAAAAAATAAAACCAAATACACTTGCCAGTCACACAAGAAAGGCATTTTCACACCGAGACTTGCTTTTCTTCATTAAGGCAAAAATACAAAAATCATTCTCAGTTTCCCAAGAACAAGGACCAGCACAGCGGTAAATCAGAAGGCAGTTAATTATGCCCAATGCTATGTCAATCCTCTATTGATGATGTGAGAGTTTGTTAGGACAAGATGGACAATCCCGGGCCCCCCGGAGGGCTGCGGCCAGTGAATGCCTCCTCTCTCTTCAGGGCTCTGTTTAATAAGGGGCTCTTCAGCCTCCCTTGCCTTGTGGCCCTCCAGTCTGTTGTGGTAGGGGGCAGTGGGAGTTTTTGCAAGGCCTTTATTTGGTGGCTGAATGGATGGTTTCCTCATGATTTCTTTTGTTCCCATTTGAGTAGCAATTGCCCAGTGCAGAGAGAACGTTTGGACGAGTGTGGATGTTGGAAGGGGTTACGTAACAGATTTCACAGGCTTCAGAATGGTCATGCTGGCACTTCTTCGTTGCCAGTAGGTTTTACTCTTAAAGCCCGGTTGTTTTTGAACATTCTCCTTGGACTTTACAACAGAAAGAGCATTTACCGTTATTGAGGGTCCTATAGCTGCCAAGCCCGATATCAGGCCCTTTAAATGCAATAGCTCATTTAAAGCCTTCAATCACTCTTTGAAATGTGTACTATTACCTCCAACTGAGGCTCAAAGAGAGAAGTTGTGACTTGCTCATAGTGGTCGATCCAGTTAAAATCTAGTTTTAATTCATATTGGAGCTCTATTACCTGGGGTTGTGCTCTGTGCAGCCCAAGACTCCACCCTGTTCTTTGGTTTTATTTATGACATGTTGGCAGCCTCCTATAAATAGAAGCATTGGAGAGAGTTCAGAGACCAGGAGCAGAAGCTAAAGGCTTGGCAATCGCAAGCTCACAGATTGCCCTTCAGGTGGTTGTCCCTGCAGCAAACGGGAACATAGCTCTCATTTCTGCGCTCCAAACCCTCACATTATCATTTGGGGTGGGTGACTGCTCTTTCGAGAAAGAGACATGTATTTATTCATCACTGCATTCTTAGACCTAAGAGTGCCTAACACACACCCAAAAGCAGCAACTGCATTTGATCGGGTGGAGAGGAGTGGTGAGAGACACAGCTAGGAGGCAGGTCCCACTTTTTCTTTCTTTCTTTCTTTCTTTCTTTCTTTCTTTCTTTCTTTCTTTCTTTCTTTCTTTCTTTCTTTCTTTCTTTCTTTCAATAACTACAGCATATTATTTTCAGCTTGAACCTCAGATTTTAAACTGCTGCTGTGTGACATTGAGCAAGATACTAAACATCTCTGAGTTTTAAAAGACAATACTATGGACTAGGTCCTTTTGTTTAGAGGGTTAAATCAAATAAGACAAGGGATATAAAGTGTTTACCTCAGTCTCTGGATGGGGCAAGCTTTTGAAAAATGATGGCTATCATCATCATCATGATATTTTGCCAATGTTGGGTGTAGTATTTCACGTGTGTTTCTAACAGAGTGAGGCTCCTGGCTGCCTGGCTGCCTGGCTGCAGGAAGCTTGGTCTGTTTTCTTAAGGCAAGAACAACTGTTGTGTTCCATGACTACCAAAAAAGGGAGTTTTTTGTCACTCAGCCACACTACTCTGCAGGCGGTGGCTGGAATTCTGATTGTGGGGGGCAGGGCTTCCATGGATTTCTATTTTCCACAGGATTGTCTCTTCCACAACTCTGCTACCCGGGGGTTGACTGCTCTTCCTTTCCTGACCTACCAGAGCCCCGTCACTTCAAGAAACAAACATCGAAATATTCCCCTTCCAGGTAATACAGAGTCTAAACTAGTGTTTTCCCCAATGAGTGTTTTAAAACTAAAGATTTGTATGGCTCATTCAGAACCATTTTACCAAAAGAGGCAGCCGCGGGGAAAATGACTTTAAAGGACACATGAAAGATGAACTCAGCCTGTCTTCGTGGTAACAGAAATATTGCTATTATTAATATCTTGCACTTAGAGAGTGCTGCTTTCCCAAGGAGCTCAAAGCATTGCACATATATTATCTTATTTCTCCTTGCCACATGCAAAGGAGGTAAAAGACAGCAATGGGCAATCTTCAGGAAAAAAACCAAAACTGTTTACTGAAGTGCATTTGGGTTGAACTGGAACCAGACCAAATCATCCCAGTCTGGTAGGAAAGAGGCTAATGAGTCATATTCCCAGCAGTACTTGACTTCCTTTCATATTTTTCTGAATGCCTGGGTGGGAACAACTCCCTCTGAGCGAGACACCTGTACCCACCCCTCTAGAGAAAGATGGCTCACTGAGTCCCTGGGCCACTCAGCAGCCTTCGGGACCTCCAGCTGACTTGGGGACCCTATTTTTTTGGAGCTGTACAGCCTCCTGGATGAGTGGCTGAGTCCAGTGCCTGAGGTTGGCATTTTGTCGATCTTGATTTCTGACCTTCTCCAAGGGCATTTGTGGAATTCTGCACGTAGTCAGGAGTGTTCCCCATTGCACAGGATCTCTCCCTCTGAATGACACTAGGTACATATTGGATTAGGCTGTAGAAGATGCACTAGACTGGGTTCTCCCCTTGCTAAGGTGTTGTATACCTAAGAAGCTGTCTGCAAGTTCAGGCATTTCTTTCATGCTTCACACCCTGAGCAGCTCTATCCAGAGCACATTACTTTTAAGTTTACCTGAAATTTGACTCAATAAAGAGCTAGCTGTAAAGGGCTACAGTCCCACTTAGATAAATGTTATGCTCCCTCTGAACTGGAGCCTGATGGAGGCATCATTCCCATTTTTGTGGCTGATGAGTACTTTGAATGAAGTTAGCAGCATTTGGGGACGAGTGGAACCACTCAGGAGGCTATCTCCATACTGTGGTGTCAGATTTTTTAGATGTCAGATTCTGACAGACTGGAATATCAAATCCCAGGTCCACATGTACTTATCCATATTCCTGGAAAGTTCTCTAATCTTTCTGAGACTCAGCTTCCCCACTTGCAAAATAAGAATCATGATATATATTGAGAGGGGTGGTTTTATAGGCACAAAACAGGCGTTTCCTCATGAAGGGAGCTCAGGATAAGACTGTGGGATCATTCAGCTTTCTGTCTGGCTTTCAAGCACAGGTAACTGGGAGTCACTGGTGTTTTCAAGAAATGGTAAAATTTGATACACCCTTCTAGGGAAAATCCAGAAAATGCTGACATTTCATAACTATTGTGAGAACATTTGTTCATTTGTTTATTCAATCAATATGAGGACAATATTTAGGAAACTATGGAAGCTGGTCTAAATACGAAAGACTCTGTGATGGAAATGGACATAATCTTCATCCTCAAAGAGTGGTGGCTGTTGTGTTTGGCAGATTTTTTCCATTTAGTTTGTGATATAAAAACCCCAGGAGTCCTAAATAGAGCTTCTGTCCATAGAACAGTGAAAGGAAGAGCAAACACTCCTTTGAGTTGACAAGGCCGTGAGATTCAGCTACTTGGACCACACCAATTACAGTGTTTTCTGTCAGGGCTGACCTTTGAGGAGACTGCCTCAATTATAAAAGGTCAATATTTCTTGGTTCTGGCACAAGAAAGTCCTGAGCAAGGTGGTAAGATATAGCCAGATAACTCCATGGAGGTCTTTTGCCTTTGCCATTCAGCAGTGATCCAAGGCTATGAGACACCATGGTTAAATAGCTCTGACATGCAAGGCACGTGCTGGAAAATTAGCACTTACATCTTAATGTAAGTACTTTTTTTTTTATTAGCAATTCAAAATATGTTTTTGTAGCTAGTTAGTGGTCACTCTTAAATGAATCAATTCCAAAGGTCACACACTTCTCCATACAAAAGTTACAGTGTATTAGGCCAATATTAGGTAGTTTTTAGAGAACTTATTCCTTCACATAGGAGGGAAAGTAGGCAAGGACATCCAGTATCAAGTTTCTGTTTTTCATCTAGCTGCCTTGACATAAACTCCAAGAAGAAAAATTACATCTCCTGATATTACCTATAAGATAACAATGACTCTTGACCTAGATGCAATTATTTATCATGAAGCTCCATCTTCGTAACCTGCAAGACTCCATCTCTCACCATCCAAAGAGTAGAAGACAGAATATATGGAATCTTCTTTTCAGAGGGACAAGACAAGGGACAAGAGTTCAGAGAGAACAGTGAGCTGAGTCAGACCCACCTCTATTCTGTGAAATTGGCTTCCCACCTGCATAGCTTCTTCTGTGAACAAAATCCATCTCTGTGTTCACATCAGTTCCAGAGAGATGTCCCTTGTGTTACCAGACAGTAAAGCTGGTTTCTTCTCAGTGTAGAGGCACGAAATCAGGCTGAGAATGATTCAAGCGCATTTTCATGTAACTTAGATTTTCCTTGTCAGGGAGGGGGCTAGAATTTCTAACTCTTTTGCCCAGACCTTTGGTTTGTTTTTTAACTTCAGTTATCAGCAGGGTATTTTTGGATAGAATGCTATTTATCAGACTTCTATGCTGACTTCTCTCAGGGTAATGCTGGTGGCAAGACTCTTTCTGACAGTTAAATATTTGTGTTGCCCATTGGACAGTCTTCCAGTTTATAAAAACTGGACTCTTAACAAAACTTCAAAAATTTCTGGGTCACAAGGTCTATGGATGGGTTGAAATCCTTATAATTATGTTCAAGTCAGTTTTGAATATATATATATATATATATATATATATATATATATATATATATTCTTCTGAGTTAAAGAGCCAATGTTTTTATCAGAGTCTCAAAGCAGTTGGTAACCTAGAACATATTAAAAACACCAATTTAGACAGTTTCTTTAACTCTAGTAGCTGATAGGTGACTGATAGTGATAAAAAGTCAATTGTAACTAGAGGAAGATCTCTCAGCAGGAAAGAAGGTGATTCTCAGTTTCTCTGAGAGTATGAACATTTTAATCATGGGCTAGGGCCTTATTTAGATGAAGTGTATTTTGGTTTCTGTGCCTGTGTTCTGGCTACACAATAGACTTTATCCTACCATTCTGTGTTGAGTTTCTTATGAAAAAGATTTGTCCAGAGAAGCACCTCAGTTCAATTACACATAAATTGTAATTTCATAGACTTTGCAGGACCAGTGAATAGAAAAGCCTCACAAATTCGAATTGTGTTGCATGCTAGCAAGACACAGTTTTACTTTCACTATTTTGTTACCCAACCTTCTGTATAAATAGTAATGGACAGCTAAAAAGCACAAAGCAAATGAAGAGAACTACCAGAACCCAAACAAGCCAAAAAAAAAAAAAAAAAAAAAAGAATATGAAGAGGAGAAATATTCATAAAATGAAAGAGAATGGCTTAAAATCTTCCTAAGTAATAAACTCAGAGAGATTAGAAAATAATATACTTTTAAAATAAGATTTGTATATTATAAAAAAGAAGTACTCAGAGAACAAGAAAATAAAAATGTCTCCTGCTAATTAAACATAATTGTCAACGTTAAAAAATATCAATAAAAGAATTAAGTCTAAGAAATTTCTCAGAAAATAGAGGAAAACAGAAAACAGGCAGAATGGGAAAAGCAATCAAGAAAAGGTAGATATATAGGAAAAGGAAATCTCTAGAGAGAGCATATTAGATTAGTAAAGAAAGAAAGAATTGAGGAAACAAAAGGATGTAAATAACCAGTGAGAAAAGAGATTTTCCTAGTGTCAAAATACTGAGATCTTCCAATCGAAAGAGCACACCATTTGCTGACTTTAAATAATGGAAAGAAACCCTTATCTAGACATAGCCTGGTGAATTGAGAATACCAGGAATAATGAGAAGGCCTTCAACCCTTTCAGAAATTATTGTTTGTTTGTTTTTTAAACTTACAAATAACAAAATAAAATTTACATCAATCTTCTCAAAAGCAACATTGTTAAAAAGCAATGGAGCAAGCAACTGCAAAGTTTTGAGGAAAGTGATGTTCGGTCTAAAATATTATGCTCACTTAAGTGGGATGTTAGAATAGAAACCTTTTTAGATATCAGAGACTCAGAAAATGTACATCTCATGACTGGCAAGTTTGGAGTATTAGACTGAGAAGAGTAGAGGAGAAGGAATGGCTAAACAACAATCAGAGAGTTGTCAAAATTAGGTCACAACTTAGTCTGATGGGACACCAGTCCCACCGTAGTGGAAGACTGATCACACATCATCTCTCACTGCTCCTACTGGTCCTGGACACTGGACCTTCACACTACTGACTTGGAGTGCTCAGAAACTCAATGCTCTGGCTGCTGCCGCCACCACCAGCACCTCACCCAAAGCAAAAACTCCATAATCTTCATTTCTTTGGAGATTAGGAAAGTGGGTTATAGGCATTTTGAGCTTTTAATAGGCAGACTTGGGCTTTGACCTCCAAAGACTCATCCAGTAGAAAATGCCCCACACATAAATAGAGAATTTAGATTCTGAGTCTTCACAAGATAACTTGAACATACTTGTTGATATCCTAAAGGCCAAAATGGAAACTAAAATTTAAAAAAAAGATAGAAACTTAAAGAAAAATAAACCAACAAAAGAGGAGCACAAAGGTCCCACTATGAGCAAAGTAGAATGCTGTTTGATTTTTTGCATTTTATTGAGTATAATGGAATAAAATGCTTTTAATTTGCATGCTACAAATTTTCCTCCCAATTACTCTGGAATCATGAAGCTAGACTTTAAAGGAAAAAAATGTAATCCAGATATGCTGTCAAATACAGCAGTGAACAAAACTTCCATAATTGTAATGTAAACAGATTTTTCTTGTTGTTGTTTTAGACGTTTACTATGAATTTGTGAACAAAGTACATTTGCTTGTGATTGCAAGCTAGAGTGTAAAAGTAAATGAGCTTGGTGATGCCAACATGTAGGCTATTGAAGGGAGGATGTAGAGAGTAGGAGAAAAGGTGGAAGAAAAGGTAAGACATAAATAGCTTCCTCTTACAAATAGGGTATTGAATATATAAAAAGTCATTGGGATGAGAAATAGAATGGCCTTTAAAACTACAAAAGGACATAGTAGGAAATTTGAAAAAGAAATTTAACTATCAAATAAATGCTGGGAGCAGAAGAGGAAAAGGGGGCAGCCTAAATGATCCAGATCTTCATCTTTCATATTTGGAAGTCAGTAGAAAAGTTTCTAAATTTAGCACATCAATACCTGGTATTATAACATACTGTAAAGCTGGGGTCCCCAACCCCCAGGTCGCAGACAGTACTGGTCCAAGGCCTGTTAAGAACCGGGCCACAAAGCAGGAGGTGAGCTAAGCTTTATCTGTATTTACAGCCGCTCCCCAGCACTAGCATCACCATCTCAGCTTCACCTCAGATCATCAGGCATCAGATTCTCATAGGAGCACTGGTCCCTGGTGCCAAAAAGGTTGGGGATCACTGCTCTAGAGGTATGACAGTGATAAACTCAGAATAACTGAAATCCAACTAGAGTTGACATTGCTTTTGGGGGATGGGACTAGAATAAAGAGATGAAACATAAGAATCCCTGCTTTAAGTTATTACCTCTTGGTTTAGTATGTGTACATATAACTTAAATTAAATTAAAAGTAAATATTAAGTATCTTTGAAAAATAAACAAATGGCATTTATCTATCAATCATCTATCTATCTATCATCTATCTATCTATCTATCTATCTATCTATCTATCTATCTATCTATCTATCTACCTACCTACCTATCATCTACTTATATATTTTGTTTCATGAATAGAAGAAAAAATGAATGTGTGCTATTAAAAATTGATTAGAAACCAAGATTATTTGAAAAATAGTTTATAGCATTTTCCTTTGTTTATTTTTGTCATGTACACAATTAAAGAGAAATTATAAATTTTAATTTTACTGAAAACTATTCCTATGAAGATATTTAAGAAACATTTTAAACATTGTAATTGGGTGAGCTCAATGTGAAATATATAGAACGAAGCATAAGTTTTCAAATTCCTTCTGCCAAGTCTAGACCTGCATAGAGTTATTTTCTTTTTTTCCTCTCTTTTTTTGTGTGTATGTGTAATTGTTACCTCCTGAAGTTCAATTTTAGAAAGCATCAGCAAAGATCAGTAATAGAAAACTATATTTTCCAACTAAGCACCTTACTTTGACAGAAGTTGTTGAGTTCCACAATTAATTCTTGTCTTTAGATCAATGGATTGCATAAATGGCAGATCAACCTTGACAAGATGGGACAAATACAGTCATTAGTGAAATCCTAACAATACAGAACAATCGACTATGAATTTAGGTCAGTTTTTCTGCTTTGAAACACTTTTCCTCTGTACTATTTCATGCCTGACTAATCCTTTTTGTGTACTTGACATGTTTTGCAGTTGTTCATAGGCAATTTAGAATCTTCATTTATAATATATATATATATATATATATATATATATATATATATATATTTATATATAATATATATAAATATATATATAAATATAAATATATATATATTTATGTAGGAGATGTGAATGTGGAGAACATGGATTGTATAGTTGAGGTTGTAAATAGTGCAATAAATACAATAGCACACATATTTTGAGATTTTAGATTAATATCTATGGCTAGAGTATAAAGTGAGTGTCTGGGAGGTATAAAGAGAGGAACAAGTCTGTTAAAAGTATTGGGGTGGAGCAGCAATCTGTCCCCAGAAAATAAGAAAATCTAGATCTAAAGTTAGTATCTCACTAAAGTAAGGAAGGACATGAGTAGAACAGAATCAGTGAGACATTGGGCCACATTTACAATAGAACTTCAGATTTGGCACACAATGTAATGGGCCCACAAGTGACCTCAGTATGCATACAGAGTGGTACTCACATTTTAAATCAAGCAGGGTGCTCTGCAGACCACAGTCTGATTGCTTGTGGTGCTGCTTCCTTTTCCCCATGGATCATTCTTTGTGGCTCTGAGAAAGACACGACAGGCTTAGACATATCTGATTTCCTGGGAAATTTGTAGAGTTGTTCTATTTACATTGAGTCTCCTTCATGGACGATAGCATGGGAAATTTAGGAAGGACTTAGATGTGCCTGGGCAGGAGTGCGCTCTTCTTACCATCTAGAAAGTACGAAGTATTCTAAGTTTACAAGCTTCCCAGAAGGCTCATGCTTACCAGTAAGATACTTTCTAATATTCTCACTTTTACTTAATGCTTCCTCTTCAATGTTAGTTTCAGAATTCTTAACCATTTTTCATAAACATTTGAGAAGCAGCTCAGAAGGCAAATACAAAGCTGGGTGGTCTCAGTGTCCCCACCCAGTAAATCCTATTACACTTAAGTGAACACACGTTCCTTTGGTCATAAGTTAGGCGGTCCTCCTCAGAACCAATTAGGTTAACTTCACACTCTTGGACATAACCTTGGTCATCAAAGGAGTCTCCTCGATGTTTTAAGATCCTGTTTGTTACCCTGGACTAGGTAGTCTCCTTAGGTCCTGTCATTAATTCAGGAAAGGAACAGAGGGTCACTTATTCTCATCTGTGAGGAGGGTCATGACTCTTCCTAGCTACTTCTCACATACCCTTGACCTTCACCCCATCCCTGATGCTTTTTCATCTTAGTGCAAACCACTTGCTAAGAACAGAGTTCTTGGACTTTCTAAATGTAACTCTAATTTTTATCTCCACTGCTCTTTCATCTGCCTTCTTTCACTAAGTGAATGCACCTTCATCTTTCTAAGTGCAAAAGCCAGAAACTAGTGGGAAATCCTTGGTATCTCTTTTCCCATCATACACTCTATTTAATCTAAGTTCTAAGAAATTTATTTTGAGTTTATCCATTGTCTACAACTCTATCCCCTCAAATTTAAATACCCATATCTCTTTCCTAAAGGACAACAATAGCCTCACTGTGTCCCTGCTTCCTTTTAGGGCCCTGGAAGAATAAGCTTTAAAAAAAAAATTAAAAAACATTTATTTTATCATGTCACCATTGAGCTTAAAATCCTTCATTTCACAGTCAGTATACTTAAAGTCCAACTTTCTTAACATGATTTACATGATTCTCATGTGGCCCCTGGCTTCTTATCCAACATTTTCTTGATCCATTCTCTTCCTGATTCCTATATTTTGATTACATTGGTCTTTTTTTCATTTACCTGAACATGGCCCATGGCCAAGCTCTTTCTCACTCTGAGGCCTTTATATAGCTGAAAAGTTCTTTCTTCAGTCTTCACCTGGATGACTCCTTTCTACCTTCCAGAGCATCCCTCTAATGTCACTTCCTTAAAGATACTTTCTATGATTCTCTCTATACACTCATATATGTGGTTAATGTTGTATTTTTATAAGATAGCACTGATTAAAAGGCAAGTAGCTATTATAGACGTGACAAATGCAAGGCTAGCTGAACCCCTGCTATATCCTTGTCTACTTTTGACTTTTCCCAATCCTATCAGCACATGTCCCTTGCTCTCTGCATTTTGTAATGTGTCCTCTTCTGGTCCTCAATAATATCCAACCAAATCTCAAATTATTATGTGGCTACTCACTTGAATACTAAGATCTCAGAACTACATATTTGAGGACTCTCCCATGATACAGAAATTGGCCCTAGTTATACTAAGTGTCATTGATTTAAACATTCAACAAAATTTTTTGTAGTTACTACATGCTAAGTACTATGCTAAGGTATTGGGAATAAAAAAATGAGAGAGGTGAAATCTTCTCCTGCATGAAGCTCACACTTTACTAAAGAGACAGATATTAGACAAATACACACACACACACACACACATACACAAACACACGCACAAACACATACACATGCACATATAATAATATATTAACACAAGTTGTGATAATTTCTGTGGCGAAGTAGTATGATTAGAAGATCTATGATTTTAGGTTCTCTAGTAACTATATTTAAAAAGGATACAAAATTAATTTTAATAAAAATATTTTTATTCATCCAATATATACTAAATATTACTTTTCAACATGAAATCAATATAGAAAATCAATAAAATATTTTAATTTTTGTATACAAGTCTTTAAAATCCACTATGTACTATCATACAGAATGCATGTCAATTCAGTCCAGCCATATGTGGCCAAGGGCAAAATAATCATATATAACTAATGGCTACCATATTGGACAGAAGAACCTTAGAGGCTCTCAAAGGCTTTTTGGTGCCGACCACAAACTTGTTCTAATTTTCTCATAATAGGATATTATCACTCAGTAGGATATGACTCCTTGAGTAGCACACTCCCGATTAACTTTAATTCTACTCAAGATGGAGGTAGTGGGTCAAACTGACATATAAAAGGGGGAGCTCAGTGTAGCTTCAGGACATAGAATTAGAACGGAAGTTCAAGGAGGAAGATTGTACTCAGAGCTTTAAACAATGAGAACTTTCAGGAAACTAACGAGATGCTCTGTCTGGTACTTCTTGTCTTTAGAAGAGCCAAATAGAGGCTGATGCCCACTTGGGCTAGGATTCAATAATTTAGTGAAGGCTTCTATCACATGCTCTCTTGAGTTCCTTTGAATCATGAGATTCTGTAATTGAATTAAACTTGAAACATTCTTCCAACAAAACAGTATTTTTCCTCCTTTTTTTGGCCTTCATTTAGAAGACATTAAAAATGCTTTTGAAAGCATTCTATTTTCAGAGAAAACAAGTTTTCATCTATAGCTGCACATACAAAGGATATTTTAGAATTCAGTTAACTATTAAATAATTATAGAGAAAAATAATGAAAAAAATTGGGGGGGGCGGGTAAAGAAAAAATAATCTCTTTAACAATTGTTTCTTGACTTCAGTTGTTTTAGTATAAACTAGGCCTAAATAAATTTCTACCCTACATGGCATACTGGACTCATATACAATCTTATTTGACTAAATGATGTATGTTAGTGATGGCAGTTCATTTTTTAAATGAAATTCTAACCACAGATTTGTATGCAAAATTAGATAGCATTTGCAAACAGATTTTCTATATTTTAGAATTTAAGCCTGGGAAATGCTGACTTATTACAGTCACTTCTCCCAAAATGTGAGATCAGTACATTATGCTTCCTGTTTGTCGCCACGAATGACCTCCTTGATGTCAGGTCACGGCTGGTGCTGAGCAATTGACTCCATAATGTTGGGAGTACAGAACTCAGCTGGACCTCTAGATGACTCTCTCTGCTTTTAACCTGAGTGACAAAAAATTAACTTTTTTTTTTTAATGAAAGAATATAAAGAAATAAACTTGAGACTATGGAGAAGAGTGGGGTAATGTTGCATTGTACAATAATAGGCACTCCATCTTTGTATTTGTTTTTTTTTAAATGACTAAGGTTAAGGTTATTTCTAGAAATCTGCCAAATTTCTTTAATTTTAGTATTTTCGTATCACTATTTTCAATGCGCAAGTGTTTTCTATATTTGTAGATAGTCTGTTATTAACTCTCTGTACTCAAATTCATTCTCCATGTGCTCTGCACTCCTCATTTATGCCCTGTCTCCTACTCCATATGCATACTTTGCCCTCACACGTGCATGTGTAGCCTCATGTGAGTGCACACAAACTCTCACACACACAATTACACAGCAATAGAGGAATTCACTCTATGAAGGCAGCAAATTTGCTCTCTGTGTTCCCAAATGAGGTAACAGAGTGCTTTGGTTCTCTTTATCTCTTCCTATGTTCTTTCTGTTCTATCAGTTACTGGATTCCTCTGAGGCTAAGTTCAAAGCATTTAGGACTATGCTCAAAGAGGAGTTTGGGCCATAGAAGAGACTACAGAATGCTAAATGCTATCCTTCTCCTGTTTAGAAAGAATTTCACTCAAGTGAAAATGGAGAGCTCTTTCCTTTTTTAACTTTACTATTTAATTCACATCTATCCACTCATTCATTCATTCATTCATTCACTCACCCATTTAGTAAGCATTATTTCTGAACACCTACTTTATGACAGCTCCCACATGAGGAGGGTGAACCCATTCCATGCCCTCAGTTCACAAGTAAGCAGGGAACACATTCATCAAAACATTAAATTTACTACAACTTGACATATCAGGTAATGGACAAGCGTGTAAAGTGTCATTCTGTGGCATACTGGGGAGAGAATGACACACTCTGCCCGTGTCTCAGAAGAGATGGTATTTGAGCCAAGCCTTCAAGAATGCTATGCACTTCTGGCACTTGGCACAGGGTGGGGGGTGGGTGGCTGCAGGCAGTCCAGGCAGGGTGAACAAATCAAAAAAGCACAGGGCATGTGTGGGGAGCAACAGATGGTGTGAAGTAAATGGAGAGTTCAAGTCAAGGCTGCAAAGCCGAGAGTGGGCAGGTTGTGAAGAGCATAAGCGCTGGACCTGCCCTGGGAACTTTTTTGCCTTTCTCTTGACTTTTGTAATATATTTCAATTCTGCATCTAATGATGGAGATTAGAGAGTCTTCTAGAATTCTGGATTGGAAAATATGAGAAATGACCAGGCTACATTTGGGTGGCGGTAGCTTCTTTTACTCCTTCATCATCCTCCTCCTCCCTCTATAAAATAGCAAGAATGCATTTTTTGTTGTTGTTAGAATTTTGCAAACAATAGTGCATAGAATGCCTAGACATGGACACATTTGGGTGCCACTCTATGCCAGTTTTTTATTCAAAAACAAAAATGCTATTATCTCATAGACATAAAATGTTAATGAGCTGAGCTTCTGTGGCCACTGGGAACCACCCATAGGGCCAGTTCTGCTGGGGAAGTTCTGGAGATTGCTATGTAGAATGTCAGAATTCAAGTGACCTCAAAGCCCTATTGTGACCAAATGGCCCTTAACATGAATGAGGATGTTCACACTCAGGCCTGTGACCATAGAAAAAAGAACTGGTCCATCATCCCTACATGATTACGTAGTCTTTACAAACCAGCATGGTCATAAGCTCGTTTTCTCCTGAACTGAGTGTAAGACCCCATGGGAAAGTAAAAAAATCTATCATGAAATTTCTGCTCTGCAGAGGATGTAATACCTGAAAAGCTGCCACAAATGGAAATGACTGATTAATCCTATTGGCTCTGGTGAGCTGATATTCAGATCCTAAGATCCAAGACCACATTGGTGTATGCCAGTCAGATTAGTCTGATCAGAGTGGCTGGGCTATTTTCTGAACAGAGGCACAGCCCAGATCCCCACAATAAATAGTTTCTTGGCCCAACTTTTAATAAAGCATTTCCTTGTACATAAGGTTAATTTTAAACCTTCGTTGCTGACCTAAGCTCTCTACTCCTCCATCTTTTAAAGGACTGGGTAGCAGGCAACCAGATTTGCAAGCTCACAGCTATAAACATTTTTCTGAGTTCACATAAGCCCATTCCAGAAACACCTTCATGCATTTCAGAAAGGGATGTAAGTGATCAATGAATTGAATTTTGGCAAACTTAAGCTTCTTATACTTAAACTGGTTGCTCCAAAATCTTCAAAATCTTTCTGAAGTTTTATCCTTTATAACCTATTATCTCATTATTGATCTTTAATCTGTCTCCATCATTCATCTGCTAAGTTTTTTATTTTCTCTTTGTTTTTTTTTTTCAATCTATTCTCTTTCTTAAAAAGTCAACCTCTTTTTCTCTTACCTACACCGTATTCCTCTAGCTCTTGTGGCTCTGGCTTATTTTTCATATTATGTAGAACTTTTTCACAATAATCTCTAAAATACACAAATAATTCTCTCCTTTCATTTTCATTTTAGTTAATCTTTATTGAATGCCTACTTTATGTCTGCATTATGTGCTATGAGGAATATAAAGATAGGTTAGGTTCCCTGTCCTAAAAGGCTTATAATTTTAAAAAGAAACGAACAAAGTAGACAAGTACACCTGCAAGGCATGGTGAAATAAGTGCTAAATCAAGGTTGAAACCCTGTGCTTTGGGAACCCTAAGGAAAATGGGGCTCATGGTGACTAGAAATATGAGAGACATCCAAGAGGTTGCATTTGAACTGAGCCTTGGTGAATGTGAATGATCTTTGATTTTTGATTGTTGTTAGTACTTGTGGTATCTTGCACTGTAGCATTTAATTAAACACAATGTGACCATCTTTTGAAATATACCATTTGTTTCATGCCCAATTTTGCCAACTGTGGGTGGGCCTGGGCTACCTGGGAGATAGTGAATTCCCTTAGCACAAGTCCTGTCATCTTTTTCTCTCGTATTCCTTCCACATGGCATGTGATCAATTTACCCTGGCTGGGTTATGAACATGTCATTACCATCATGACAAGTATCAATAGATCTCTTTACTTTAATCTGAAGTTGGAGAAGGCCTTCTTTAAAACATCATGTTGTTAAGAATCATAATAGGCACTATGATATATCTCAAAATACTACTGTCCTCTTTAAAGCTATTGCACCACCAGAATCTGCCTATTACCCCCAAAGAACTCTCTGTAAAGGCCTCTTTAGAGGCACTGAAAGCTGAAACTTAAATTTAGAACAAAAGTAACCTGAGCTTGGTGGCCATATATCAATCTTGTCCAGAGTACAGCTCATGCCACCCAAGTGTGATCAACAGGCAGAGGCCTTCAGAGCAAGTGGGCAAAGGCCATGTGAGAAATATGGGCAATCTCTGCCACCTCCAATTCCAGGCTGAAGTGATATGTTATCACGGAAGCATTTTTTTTTCCATGAACTTGGTATTCAGTTGATGCTTGCTCCGTTATATGGTAAGCTGTTTGTGGCCTCAAAAAATGGCTTCCTGACTGATGATTTTTCCTAGGAGTTGTTACAGCCAATCTTCTTGCTTGATGGAATTGTTGGAAAGGATGGATGAACCATTCATGGGCAATTCCAAACAGGAGGCAGTCAGCACTGTGGTCATTTCACTTTAAGGTGTCAGGGCCGCCTCAGAGTGTGGCCAGATGCAGTATTCTCAGGTGGCTCCTTGCCTGAGTCACCTCCCTTAACCTTTTGAAGTCAGCAGAGCCAGATCTTGGTTTATCAGATATCAATATATGATGATTCCTTCTGCCTCTCCCCCTTGCACAATGGCACAGAATCAAGGGCTGGACACTTGAATGTCTCCTAAAATTTCAATTATTGTGGTGATGCAGCAAGGTCCTTTGGATCAGGAAAGCCTCAGTGTGAAAGGAGTTGACTTTCTGGACTGCAAGCTTGTGTTCAAGGATGTTCGGTTCTCAAGCATGGCACTAAGGAGTTATAAGAAATGCTGATACAACTGTAGCAATTTCCCCCAATTTGTTCTGACAAAAAACTCTCTTCAAAATTGAGTTGGCTTCTTTTCTTTTGTTCAAAAATGCTGGTAAACACAATTAGCCTCATTAACCTCCATTTCTGTTTCATAACCGAAAATTAGCCGACAATCACTGGTTTGCTGGAAAGCACAGTTGTAATTAGTCTTTAACTGACTGATAGAAAAAATCTGCCTCTTCTTTAATTTCTCTGACATCTCAGTGCATAGGATAACATGTCTGAACTCTTCCACACTGGCATAGGGGACAAGAATAAAAATAAATCAGAGATTTAAATCAAGGATCTCAAGCTGAGACATGAAAATCAATATTCTTGCACATTGAAATTGGAGATGAGGAGGCTTCGATGATAAGGTAGTAGACACTATGAAGTCTACTCCCAAAACCACTTCTAACATGTCCAGAGAAGGTTGCTAATACGCTGATGAATCTGTCACCCATAGGCAAAGTCAAAAGATTATTTGCAAAAGAAAAGTGGGGGGGGGTAGGGGAAATAGTTGCTTCATTGGCATACGTGAAGAATTACTATCTCAGTGGTTGAAATCCATATTACTGACTAGCATTACAAAGCCCTTTTTGTGGGCAAGGGAAGAAATTCCATTTCATGAACAGCCTCAGCACTAGATCCTTTTACAGGCTGGCACTTGAATGCTGGACCTCCAGGCCTCATGGTCAGACATTTGAGACTTTGAGTTTCATCAAGAAACTCTATGGCCATCTTCCCTTCAGTGGCCAGTGCCCCAAAGAAAGTGTCCAGTACAGGAAAGGTGAGGACATTCATTTCCTTTCGATGAGCAAATAATCTGCTGAGGTAAAGGGAAAATAATTTGAAGCAGTTCAACCAGATCTTTGGGTCTGAGTTTAGAAGAGTGTGTGGTATGGGGAGCTAGGCCATGCCATGCATTTGTTTGTAGGAGCCCATCCAACTGGATGAGTCACCGAGGTGGCAAATCAAGCACACACACTGGGTTGTTGGCTTTGGAGATGGCATGGTAGAGATGAACATTTCAGTGCTCAGAAATCTGAGGCTAGTGAGACCTCATGTCTGTGTATGTGGGGTGGGTGATAAAAAGGTAGGTCCTTAAGCTGAAGTACAGAAGACTCAAAATAAAGCTCATGGTATAGAGGTGCCCTGAACGGGAGGTCGGGGACTTATGCGAGACAAACATCTTTTCTTTTATTGGTCTCAGTTTCTCCTTGGTGGAATGAGGAGTTTGGAAGTTATAATCCTTAAAACTTCTCTCATTCTGGTATTCTTTGATTGGACACTAAGCAAACCATAATCTCCAGCCTGCACAGACAAGTACTCGATTCCTTAACTTAGACATAATTTCTTTCTTTGTCCTCTTCACTTGCTCCCCACACTACTTTGTTCTCTTAACTCCCACTAAAGGTTCTTAATTTCCAAGTTGTTTCTCTGTAGACTTCGATGATGCCCCATGGCATGCACAGGCCCAAGGACTCTGAAATGTCTCCCTGCCAGTGTGGACCCCAGCCGGAGGGCTATGAAATAGAGCTGAGCTGTTATGTCTTGGTGCCCAAACTGCAAATGAGAAATTTTATAATTCAAATTGAAGTTCTCTTGTGTCACTCCCCACACCCTCTTATCAAGCTCCGTAATAGTGAAATAAAATAGTCACTAAAATCGGGAAATAATCCAGGGCAATAAAGTGGCTTTTATTAGGCACCTAAGGCATCAGATGCAAATAAAGTAATAAGAGAGGAAATTAATATTATTTTCTCTGAGCTCGTTGGAGAAAGTGGTATGTGACACCCGACTGAGTAGCAATATCTTTGAAATATCTGCCTTATTCTCTTCAGCATTGCTTTTGCAAGAGGCTCTGTCTATGCAATAACCAGGTTGGAAATGGTCATGGTTTGGGGCAAGATAACCAGATCTAATTACTAGAATCTCCCTGATAGAAGTATCTGAGTTGAGAATTCTGTCTGAAGAATTCCTAGGAATGTACCATTTAGAAACCATTATATTCCAAACAATGACACTGAGACTCTTACTTGCACATATGTATTTTTGCTTAGCTGTCTCCCACCTTATTCCACCTTCCCTGGCCTCATAGACACATTTTCTCCATTTCATTTTCTGTTCATTTCAAACAAACATTGTGTATCCCACAGAAAGAGGAAAGAGCTTGGGGTGGTTATTTTGACAAGACATTCAACAATAGGGACCTCCCTCTTCCTCTGGCATTCATTTTTTTTTTTGCATGTTTCTTTTGGGTAATAAACACAAAAAGGTCACCTAGCATCCTGGCAATTACAGGAAGTGAGAAGGGGGAACATAAAGCAAAAGCAAACAATCAATATGAAGAAACCAACACTGTGTTTTGTTTTTCTGCCAATTTCTCTAGAAGAGATTAGTTATTTATTGATTATTCATATGTCACCTACTTCCCCAAAGATTTTTGAGGCGGACCAATGTGATAGCATCTCAGTAACACCTGCAGCCTCTTAAATTTCATTTCTTGGCAAAATAACAACAACAAGCCAATACAAAAATGTGATTTGAGTACTTCTAAGTTCCAATGAAATTTAAAAAAAAATGTGTCTCAGTGAGAACATCTGTATTCACTTATTCCAGTTCTCTGTTCCACCATTCAGTCATGTTATCTTTATTTCAAGAAAGTATTTGCATCCTTGCCCTGCTCTGGGGCATGCATTAAAACGGGTGCAGCTACGAGATTTGTACCGTTTCTTGCACCTTCTTGGCCCAGATAGCTAAGAGGGCAAACTGTATTTATCCCACAGGCCCCAGTATCTAAGAGGCCTTTTGTCAGAATGAACCCTCTTTCAATAGAGTTACTCATCTAGAAGGGAGCCACCCTCACAGATCACTTCTTATAGTTGATATCATGACAGTGTTCATTTTGAAATTCTGAGCCCTTTTTATTAAACTGGGTTGTTGCCTTTCTGTGACCATATTTGAGGCTTTCTCACTCCATGGTGTTATTCATGCTATGTTTTGTTTTTTGGGGGTTTTTTTTTGTTGTTGTTGTTTTGTTTTTGCCTAAAATCCTCCTCATTTACACTGCTTGTCATATTCCTCAATCCTTTTCATTCTTCATGGCTTTGCTTAAAGATATCAGTTATCAGTTATCAATTGTCAGAAAAAGCTAACAGTAACAAACGTAGTGGCATTCTGGCAGCAGACATTTATTTGTCCCCACAAGGCTACAGTTCTGCTGCATGGTTCTTAGGATCTCATTTGAGTTCATCATTTATCTGCTGATAGCTATGTGATGGTAGAAAGATCTACAAATGTTGACTTGGCTCTCTTATGTGTAAGGGATTGGCTGGCTGTGAGGTGACCTAGGATAGCCTTAGCTGAGACAACTGCGCTTTCCTCCACATGGTCTCTCATCTTCCAGCAAGTTAGCTTGGGCGTGATCTCATAGTGATGACAGAATTATGAAAGAAAGAGGAAATGTGCAAGGCTCCTAGAGTCTGACACTCAGAACTGGCACACCATCATTTCTGCTGCTTTCTATTGGCCAAAGCAAACCATAGACCAACTCAGTTTCAAGGAGTGAGAATCTAGACTCTGTCCCTTATAGAAAGACCTGCAGAACCACACTGCAATGGGTGTGGATAGGAAGAATGAACAGGGGGACTTTTTGTGGTCCACCTGCCACAACTTTTCTGATTGCCTTGTTTGAAGTAGTTTTTGATTGTGGCTTATTTTTACCATTTTGATAGCAATTTAAAAAATAGAATATTATTCGGGCACTTGCTTTATCTTTCTTTATGAGTCCTTAAAGTCAGAGGCTCTGCCTCCTTCATTCTTTGGGCATCAAGCTGCTTAATTCTGTGACATGCCCCTCTTAATCATTAGGGATATTTAAGAATAGAAACAGTCTAAAAATAAGGAACGATAGAAAACATAAGCATGCAGAATTTTAAATCTGAGATGACCTTAAAAGTTTATTCCATCATTCTGTCTTGTAGTAGTATATAAACAGCTCTAAATAGAAAGCCAATTTAAAAAATTGCTTCAAAATGTAGATCCCACCTACATCCAAACTGTGTACCACCCATGAACCTTAACACTCCAGCTTTAATTTTCTAATTTCTTAGCAGACTGAGAAGAGGCATTTCTCATTTGCATCTTAGCCTTTGCTGTCTGCCTTCCTCTTGTCACTATGATACAACTACGCACTTCATTGGTGACAATGACATCTGCTTCTCATTCCAGGTTGGGAAGAGAGCCTGAGTGCCAAGGACAGTGTGCTTTGCACAGAGTAGATGCTGGATAGCTGCTTGTTGAATGCATGGATATAGGAGATTCCCTCCACTTTAGGGTCACGAGGTCCCATATAATTGAGGGTTTTCTGTAAGAACTACTATATGACCCCGTAGAGAATTCTGGCTTCTCTGTCTTTTCTGTCTTCCTTCCTGAAACACAGCTTTCAAGGGAGGCAAGTCTTTCTCAAAACTTCAGACTACACTGAGTCCCCATTAGCTCAGGATCTTCAATCCAGCCTTTTGGCTAGAGCTATATTTTAGGAAGACAAAGCCAATCCAGAGATGAGGGGTATAAACTCTGCGCTAAAGAGAAAGAGCTCTATATCGATTCACTTGTTGAGAGCTTTCCACTCTGCAGAATGGAATTTAATTAATATTTAAGGTTTTTAATGAAATTTATTCTCACCATAACTTTTTCTGTCACCATTTATTTGAGGCTTAAGTTTGTAGAACTCAGTATTAAAGGAGGCCTTTTGTAATCAGTACATGACCTCATAGGCATGTTAGTTTGCTTTAGTCCCCTAGCCAAATTACTGAAAAAGAAGAATCTTTTTAATCTTTCAGTCAGGGAACAGTTTTTGGGGTTTTTTTTTAAGTCTTATTTAATCTGTAATTCTATATCATTAGTTATAGATTAGCATGTTTATAATCTCAGTTTACAGCCCAATGTATCTTTTAGGTTTTCCCTGAATCATTTTTTTTTTAATCAGTCCCTGTGATGGTTATTTTATGTGTCAACTTACTTGGATTGTAGGGTGCCCAGATATTTGGGCACTGTAGTAAAGATGAATTCTGGGTGTTGGTGAGAAGAATGTTTTCAGATGAGCTTAGTATTTGAATCTGTAGACTAAGCGGACTGTCCCCTCACTGTCAGTGGGCATCATCCAATCTGTTGTAGGCCTGAACAGAACAAAAAAGCGGAAGAAGGGAGAATTCCTCTCTTTGCATGAGTGAGTGACACCTTGTGTTTTGCCCGGGACTCCCCCCATTGGTGTTCCTGGTCATCAGGCTTTTGAACTCAGCTTTGCAGACAGCAGATTGTGGGACTTCCTAGCCTCCATAATTGTGTGAGCCAATTTCTTGTAATAAGTCTCTTTAAAACATCCAATTGGCTCTGTTTCTCTGGAAACCCTGGCTAATACAGTCCCCTACAGTGATACGACTATAGTTTTTGTAACTTTAAGATAACCTGATGTCTGGTGCCTTCTGGCCGTTTCTCAACTGCCAGTATTGCTCACAGAGATCAACAGATGTAATTAAATTGCTAGTCCTGCCTGCCTTCTTCCTTTCAGGATGGTTTATTATTCCCTATGAATTTCCAGATTCTATCTTCCCTAAATTTAAGTCTTGCTTGAAACTTAGTCTTGCCTACCAGAAAAGAACGGTTTTCCACTCTGCCTTTTAAAAGGGGGTAGGGGTGGGGCGCAAAAAAATGTCCCTCTCCAAAATCATTTATCTTCTCTTCCACAGTCAGGATCTATTTGAAATTTTGTATCATATTCTCTTAGGACTGGCTAGAAAGAGTTAGCCAAACTGCAATTTAGAGTGATAAATGACTGGCGAAAATCTTTGCAACCGTTCGTTTCAAAATGTTTTAAAAGAAAATCTAAAAGGTAGCCTTACAGTCTTTTTTTACTGAATAACTATTTATTCCTGATATGCACACAGAGATTTCTCCTAATAATACAGACATCTCCGTTTTTCTTTATTTGCCTTTATTCTTTGACAAAAACCTTTACTCTTTAGATAGTTGAAATAATATTTATTGAGCAACTGCTAGCGACTGGCACTTGCATTGGGTACTGAGGATCCAAAGATGAAGGCCTTCAGGCTGCGCAAGAAACACTTTGTGTGTCTTCCAGCGAGTCAGATCAGAAGCCTGAGGTCCCTTCTAGGAATGTGAGTGAGCCTTTCCCGCTTTCATCTTGCTCTCTCTGATTTGAGTGATGTTTTGAGCACTGGAAGTTCATCTAGTTCCTGAATAAGATATTAAATAGGTTTCTTTCTTGTTGTTAAGATGAAATTTTATAGGGAAGTATCTTTATATTTTTTTCTCTGCCACTTTTGAAAACCAGGCTGTGATTGTTCCAAATTTTATATTTTATCACATTCCAGGTAGTATAGTCTTTATATCATCCATCAGCTATGTACATTCCTTTACTTTTTCTGGCTGTGCTTTTTCCCCCTCCTAAAATACATATCTTTTGTCTGCCATCCACTAGCCTTTTCCACAAACTCTCAGGCACAGAATTTATTTCAATTTTCTGTAATCTCACTTTCTAAAACGAATAAATAATCCACCTGTCTCTATGAGAACCCACTGATCTTTTGCTTCTTATCAACTTGACATAATTTTTAAAATTTTGTTCTTGTTTTGTTTTGGTCTTTAGTTTTTACTATTTTTGCTTTAATCCTCTGGTCTAGGTTCTTTTTGCCTAGTTTTGTATCCTGGCTACATAATTTTGGCTTCTCAGACCTTCACTTTCCCCTTCTTTTCCTTTGCAGAGGTTCTCCACCCCCAGCTCATGCCTTTGTCACCAAGGGTCTGCTGTCTGTTTAGCTGCTTTTGGACTGGATTCGCTTATCTCTCTGCCTTTACCCTCCTCCTCCTCCTCCTCCTCCTCCTCCTCCTCCTCCTCCTCCTCCTCCTGCCTGTGCTCCCTGAATTACTCTTCTCTCACCTGGCTATGTAAAACAGGATCTAGAGACTGGAAAACCTCTTTACCCACCACATTCCATGATTAGTCCCCATCACCTACTCATTGTATTCCACTCATCATTTCTGCTCACATTTCTTTTGGCCAAAGCAAATCACATGACCATTCTTCCTAGGAGATGGAGAAGTGCCTTCCTATCATGTGTCATTTGACAAGAGACATCAAGGCTAATGCTCTGACTCTGGCTTTGCCTTTTACTGTCAGTCAGATCTTGTTTCGTTTCTATTTTTTTTTATCTGCGTGGTAGAAAAACCTAGTTCCTGTGGTTATTATATTAAAAAAAACTACTAGAAGTGCCTTACAAAATGTAAATACTAAGAGAAACATGAAAGCATCATAACTACCATTTCTAATAGTAATGTCCCCAAATGGCAGATAATCTTCCTGGGCACTGTATAACCCAATGGATTCCATATTCTGGTTCCTGAGAGGACAGTCTTTTTTTTATTGATTATAAAGGTAATAGGTGCTCAGTGTTGATCATTTGCCCAATACATAAATATATAAATAAGAAAATGCAAAAATGCATTTTTTCAAAACAAAACAATGTTTACTTTTTGATAGTCATGCTTCCAGTTTTTTCTATGCATAATTTCAGTAGTTAAAATCATGCACAACATTTTTTGTCTATTTTCAAAATTGGAACTTATTTGCAATATTTTTCTATTTTAACTTTATATATTTTCTTAAAATTAATCTTAAACTTTACATATTTTCTCATGTAATTATAAATTTTTGTATTGCTTTTTAAAGCCACATAATATTTTATAATTAATTAAACATCTATCCATCATTGGGGATTTCTGCTGTTTTTTCTGTTGTTTTTTCATACATGGTATCCACGGTTATTTAACTCTGCTGACGATGAGAGGATTGTTTCCTTTTACATTGTACCTATCCTGGCCTCAGATTCATTCCTTATCCTCTATGTTCTGCTCTATGTTATAGGTCCCAGGGTCAGGTGGCTGCTGGCTGAAGTTATGTAGTGGAAGGTACTAAAGGAAGATTGTGTGACAGGAGGAAGAAAGATGCCCAACTATTTCTCCCCTTCCATTCCACTCTGGATGGTTTCTCTGGCAACAGCCATGCCTTCCAGCTCTCCCCAGACAAGATCCTCTCACATGACCCAGCCCTTGGCTCAAGCAACACTCCTTTTTTTCTTTGTCTGTCTGTCTTGTCTAGGTTAAAATAGAGCCTTCCTGCTCTCACTAATCTCTGCATTATCTCAATTTTTTCCTGATTGGTGCTCAGCTTCTCCAACACCCAGGTTACCAGTTCCCTACATTAAATTCTCTCTGTTGAAAATACTTGGAGACGTTTATGTTTCCCTGGCTAGACTCCCATTTTTTACACATTGGGCCACTATAATTTCTATCACATTTACTTTTTCCCCAATCCTGACTTATCTTTATAGGAGATATTTAGTTCAAAAAACAGAAACCCATTAAAATTAGTAGCTCGAACAGACAAAGAACAGAAGAGGCAGCCATTGGAAACATAAAAAGTAGTGCACATGACCCATGGGCAAGAAGTACAGTCGCGAATCACGAAAGGGGGGAATTTAAAACTAGCCCCCTTCATCTTATCTCTCTGCAGAACTGAGTAAGAGAGAAGGTGGTACACATAGCCCCGAAGCTACGTAACTTCTCAAATCCAGTGGCCAATATGAAATACATAGATCTCGGCCTTTCCATTTCTTATCAAGCTTCATTAGTCTTGAGTGTGTAAAACTCATGCAATCAGCTAACTGTTCACAGGAGTGGGGTGTGGACAGGGTCATGTGCTCCCACTGCTTACTAAGTTGAAGGGGATGGGGTGGAGTCTCTGAGAAAGGCCATGGGAAGGCCCAGCACCTCGACTAGCGTTTCTACCTCAAGCCTATTATTTAGCGATACTAAAAGCTATATAGACTTTCTGATTCTGGAAATGTGGCATACTAGTGCTACAGAGAAACCTCTCCTAATACAGGACACATAAAACTGCAAGACAAATTATAAAACAACAACAACAACAACAACAACATCCTTTTAGTTTATGGCTGAGCAGGCAGTAATGTCAGAAAAACCACTGGGGCCTGAAATGAATAAAAATTTCCTCAATGAATGGGAGGAGTGAGGGAAATTGATCAAGGGATAGATACCAAGTATTGGCATTGGTGATGTTTTATTATATAAACTTGGTGGTGAGTATAAGTATACTCATTTTATTATTTAAACTAAATTAAATATGTATGCTTGCATATATTTTTAGTGAAATAAATAAAATTAATTTAATATATATAAACTGGAAATCCTGTCGAGTTTCAGTTCATAATTGACTAAAGCTTAGTTTCAAAAGAATGAAGATTTTAAAATGTGTTTCCCTTGCTCTATTTCTGTTATTGCTGCTACAGAAAACCACACACAGCTGCAAATTTTCTAGGTTTTCTACTCCAATATGAAAATTCTTTGTAGAATGATTGCTGTGAACTGCCTCCATCTGCTTACTACTGTGGTAGGAAGTTACTAGAGTTTTTCTTATCTTTTGATGAAAAGAAAATCATCTGTGAGACTCTTTCTTAGGACTTAAAGGTCTTGATTCCATGGTCATTTCCTGTGTCACAACATCAAGCATACCACCTGGCCCCAGCAGCTGTGGATGAAAAGTATTCATTTCCCATCTCACTGGGCTCTTGTCATTTATGTTTTATTCCTATGCTAAGTGAACTCACTAGGCAAGATGTGTCCATGAGTCCTGGGTCTTTCCATGGGTCGTTTCCTGTCAGTTTCTATTCTGCTCCCTTTGTATATAGTCTAAATGTCTATCCTCCAACCCTAAAAAGTCCTCTAGCCTCCTATTTAGTATTTCTTTTAGTATTTCAGAAGTAAGTTGTTTCTTGATCTCCCCAATAATTAAAATATTTGCAGAGCCTCTGCTTTTATACTAATTTGTCAGGATATTAAGTTTTTCCTTTTAAGTGTTTATTTTTTTAAACTCTTGCATCCCTTGTATCTACACTTCTGTTTATATTAGCTGGACTTGAAAGTCAAGTCAGGCTCTTTTGTCAGTCATGGTTACTGACTCTCCAATTTGGGGGGCCAAGTGTCCCTCAAACATGGCATTTTTCCAATGTCCCTAGAAACAGCTTTCCCCAAGGATTTACCTCTTGCTACTTGTTTTCATGAGGCATTTGTAGCAGTGTGCTAGAGGGAATCATAAAAGCTAGTGAGAACTGATTGTTGAATATTCGGGAGTTTTGTAAGCCAGTTGTTAAACCATTGGTAGCTTGAAATCAGTCATGATGGGAGTATTTATATCATGGAAATTAGCAAATACTATAAATCGTGGCTTCCCCTGCCCCCCCATAAAGCCAGTTTACCAGCACCCTACTACATTTGTTTAATTAAAATGAAAATGATGACAACTAAAAAATATTTTTCTAATGATAAATAATTAAGAAATTTTTATTATTAGGAATACTTAGAAACTACTCTTTAAAAACCTTCCATCAAAAAGTCACCACAACAGGTAAACAAAATCTTCTAGAGGAAACAACAAATGCTAAACATAAAAGGAAAAAATGGATAAACTGGATTTTATCAAATTAAAACTTCTTATTTAAAAATACTGTTAAGAAAATACAAAGGTAAACTACAGACTAGGAACATATTCACGATATGACAAAGCACTTGTATTCAGAATATATGTCAGAAAACTTCTACAAATGAACAATAAAAAAACAACTCAATAAAATGGGGAAATTATTTAAATAGACACCTCTCAAAAGAAGATATGCAAATGGCCAATAATCACATGATAAAAAGGCACAACATCATTATCATCAGAGAAATAAAAATTAAAACTGCCATGAAATGCCAGTTCACATCAACTAGAAAAGAAATCAAAGAATGTGTCCAGGATATGAAACCACCAGAGTTCTCTACTCTGTTGCTGGAAATGGAAAACGTAACCACTTTGGAAAATTGGCAGTTTCTTACAATGTTAAATGTACATCTTCTTTTTGATCTTGCCCTGTTACTCCCACCCAAAAGAAATTAAAACATACACACGAAAAGCCTTGTATAAGCATCTTTATAGCGGCTTAATTTATAATAACCCCAAACTGGAAACTACCCAAATGTCTATCAACAGAAGAAGGAATATACAAAGTGTGGTAAATTTATATAGTGGAATACAACTCAGTAATAAAAATGAACAAATCATTTACACATGCAGCATCATAAATAGATATTAAAAACTATTGAGCCAAAAGTCAGGCACCAAAGAGTACATGAACTATGCTTCTATTTATATGAAGTTCAAGAACAAATAAAACTAACTTTTGAAATCAGAGCCGTGGTTATCTTGCAAAGGATGTAGTTAGGTAGGAATAATCGGAAGAGGACACCATGCAACTTTCCAGGATGATAAAGATATTCCATATCTTCTTTAGGGGGGTGGTTACACAAGTGTATGCTTTTATCAAAACTCATTATTTGTGTGTAAATTTAACTTAATAATAATAAATAAAAAGAATTGAAAAAAATTTGTTCCGCAAATAGCAACTTAAAGATCACGACCAAAATGAAGTAATTTCAAGTCTCAGGACAATGGAGATTTAATATTTTATCTGGCTTAATGACGGAAAATATACATCATCAGATGATACCCTCACAGAGAGACCATGAGACAAAAGAGCAGAGAGCAGAAAGCAATTTCACCTTACACCATTATACATTTAGCATAGTATTACACAAAAGCTCTCCACCAATTATTTTATTTCAGCTTAATGGCACCTGAGGAATAGCAGTTTCTTTTCTGACCTTAAAAAAAAAAAGGAGTTTGGCCTGTTTACTCATATTGGTGGAAATAATAAATCCAATAAATCATTGCAGCCTCTCACGGCTCCTTGGCTGGCATGAAGCTGCTGACTGATGGTGTAAGCCACCAGGCTTGGCAGGCCCACTGCACCAGGCCTGCTAATTGTTGCACAGTCATGGAGATTTGGGGGAGATTAGAGGAGGGCAGTTAGAGAATTGGGGAAATCTGCCTAGGAATTTAGGGGGACAGCAAAGGCAACTAAATCAGCACTTCTGAAACAGACAAGATTAGTCCTGCTATGCAGATGGGGCACCACTGCGGAAACAGAACGATGTTTTTCCTGTCTCCCATCACCAGGTGTGACACAGTATGGGTCCTGGTGACATAGTCATGGAACACAGTATACTCCAGGCCTAGACTTAGCTTTGGTTTTACTATTAAAATCAGGTCACTCCAGCCCACCTCTCATTTTGCTTGCCACACCTTTAGCGCCTTCCCAGACATTTCTGAGAATTCTTGAGTGTCCCCCCATGTGCCCTGGTGTCACCTGTGAGCACTCTCTGCAAACCTGGCTCACTTTCTCAGTCCCTTTTGGCCCCTGGCGTGCTGGGACCTACAATGAGAGCACAACCCACTCAAAGTGGCACTGTCACCAGGAAGACCTTAACCTGAATGATTCAGCGGGCTCTCCTGCATGGGAAACACAGAGAGGGGTTGCAGCACATACTGGAAACGGACAGATAACTAGGTGCAGAACACCAGGTTTACTGAACTTCCTGCGTCGGCCTCCCCAGCATAGGGAATCCTTTCATGCGGACTCCGTCCCCAGGCTGGGCTCCACCAGCTCATCCCTGAGACCCATGCTCACCCTATTAAATCTTTTCTCTCCACTTCTATCTTTGTTACTGAGGCTGGCACAGAGGAAATGAAAACCTTATTTCTCACGAGGGCGAGCTCTTGGTCTCACAACTACATTGCTATGCCTGGGAAATTCCCTCGTCTTGACAGCCCCATTTCACGCCATGTCCTTGCCTCCCTAACCAAAACCCCTTTAAATAAAAAGTAGTACCTGCCTGTCCTGGCTCATGATTTCTGCATACATTGATATCCTACTGATTAAACTGAAAAGCTGCCTTCAGTTTCATAAAATAGTATTTTTTCCTTCCCTTTAATTTATTTATTAGAAACTATGAATTTGTTTTCCTCATGCTGGTGCCATTTAAGCAAGATGTTTATGCAAAGTCAGCAGTCTATAGAACACAGTATCACCTAGAGTAAGATAGTTTTCTCTATTTTATGGACACTGAGATGAGATGAGCTGCCTCTGTCACTTAGGGCCCCTTGTCCAGACCAGCGAGGCCCAAAGGAACGTTTTAAAATCTTTCTTCAAATGCACGCAGGGCAGCAGCCCGGGGACGCTGAGATGTCATTACTTGGCAGCGCACAGTGAGTACACACGTTTGTATGAAATGCCTTGCAGCTCGTCAATCACTTTCACACCAGCTCTCCTCTCTGATCCTATGTGAGAGACGTGGTGGAAAAATCAAAGTTCTCCTTTCTGCTAAAGTTAGCCTCATCTAATGGTTCCTAACGACTGTTTTCTGAACCCTGGTCTCCCAAAGCAGTTTGAAATAAACTTTGCCAAATTATTTTGTGTAAAAAAAAAGAAGGAAAGAAAGAAGAGGAAACAAGAAAAAAGAAAGGAAAAACACCAAGGCCAATTGCTCTTAGCTCCAGCATCAACCTCCCTTGAATTTTACATTGTGGCAAACTCTTTCTCCACAAGATTTCTGACCCATAGATGAGGCTGGAACAGGGAATAGGGTCACTCATAGCTGCCTGGCTTGGCAGGCCTGCAAGCTTGCAGACTGAGGCCAACTATAAGCAAAGCTGGATTAGTATTTTTAAACAGGCTTAACAAAAAAGATAACTATTTGTGACAGAAAAAAAATACTGCTGATCAGCGCACTCTCAGACTGCCTTTGGACATCCTCCCACACCTTTGTCCTCCATTCCAATGCCATATTGCAATACTTACCAGGAAAGCTAAGCATGAACATAGAACCTGGGATGTTCTGAGTTTACTAGCCTACTGTCTCTCTTACACTGCAAGGAATTAAGAAATTGG
Organism: Cynopterus sphinx; assembly: GCA_030015415.1. Classification (NCBI taxonomy): domain Eukaryota; kingdom Metazoa; phylum Chordata; class Mammalia; order Chiroptera; family Pteropodidae; genus Cynopterus; species Cynopterus sphinx. Next base: position 91,673,956 of record CM057384.1, on the reverse strand, counting down.
AGTCGAAAATGAAAATGTTCACTAGTGTTTTCTGCAGTCGTGCACCCTAAGAGACAGCAAAGATTCTTCCCTTTATTTATTTATTTATTTTTAATAAGTTGCACTAAGAGTGGCAGACATCCAGCTAAGTTTGGGGCAACTCTAAAAGGCTACCACCGGATCCCCACCAAGATAAGCTGAGCCCATGCTGAGGCACTCCACCATCAGACAGAAGAGATAACTGGAGCTGACCATAGGAAAAGAGGAGAGATGCTTTTACAAAAATAACATAATTTGGCTCCCCGAGAGAAGGAAAGACAAAATGCAGGTTGTGTTCCATCTCTCCCTTGCTTGCTCCCTGGGTGGAAGCATTAATAGGGTTAGTGCTTATTAAGGTAAAATCAAAATGAGAGAAAAACCGCATGAACAATATCACTAGAGACCTAAAGTTTGAGAGTTTCCAGCTGGCTAATTTGTTTCAAGAAAGGAGATTTAGGGAGTGTTGGAGCCCCTTTCTGCCTTCAGTCAGCTTCAGAAGGAAGAAAGATGTACACAGCTAACGCAAAAGCTATGATCCAAAATAATAAAAACAATTCCATCTTCTTACTTCAACAAACATTTATTGGACGCTTATTATGTACCCAGCACCATGTTTGATATGAAAATATTAAAAAGACTTAATTTTAAATTCTGCTCTTAATAGCTTCGTAATTTAATCTCTCCAAAGATGAACCAGAGCTCATCTTTTACTTTCTGGACTGCTGAGACAGCTTGGATGACTCAAATGGATCAGATCCTAGCAATGGTTAAAATGTCCTGTTGTGGGTCATTTCCGAGTCTCTGCAGAGAGGCTGCTACAGCAGTTTTCGGATCTAGCTGACCCACTCTAATTATGGAGTTGTTTATCTTTGCCTTTTTTCCCAGCATCCTACTTCTGAACTGTTTGAACCACATGCACATCACTTATGTGAAATGCTAACCAAATTTCTTTCCCACATTCAACCTCAGTTTCTCCATATGAGTTATTATAGACTCATCTGGTTCTAAGTCTTTCAGAGTCTCTTGGCAGAGGCTCAGTGCGTTTAAAAGCTAGTACGTGCTTGTTACAAGTCCTCGTAGTTTAGTTCTTTTGGTCTGTCAGTCAAGTGCATCTGCTTAGTATCCTCTATGTTGTATCTATAAAGATGCCTTATTGAAAAAAATCTCTGGAAATACTCACTGGCATAATAGTCTTCTTTCCAGTTACTTGGCATTGTTCTCTGTTTACTGAAGACAAAGATTTAAGAAGTATCATGCACTTATTTAAGTTCAAGACCAAATGACAATGGAAAGATCCAGAATTCTTCCCTTTGAAAAGGAATCTGGTTATGTGATACTGCAAGCAGCTGTAGGTGGCCATGTTATCCACATTGTTTTTTTTTTTTTAACTTAGCAGTGTGTGTGTGTGTGTGTGTGTGTGTGTGTGTAGTTGGAGAGTTGAAATAAAAATAAAACAACATTTTTTGCAGAAATTAAGCAATTATGATTTGCTGATACAATGTCAATTGTTAAGCGACTCCACAGCACGTCACTTGGAAGTTAAAATAAAATAACCACCTCACTGAGCAAGCAGATGCATTTATTTAGGTGAAGCATCCCAGAGTTATCTGACCCTTCCAGCTAACCCAGACTACAGATAACAGGGCCCCATGTATCCATCAGCCCAAGGAGGGGTTCAGAGACCTCCGTCACCCATGGTCCCTGGTTCTGATGGCAAAGTGAATCACCTCTGGGGAAGACAATTACTTGTTTACTTTTCACCAAATTGAAAATTGAAGCTATTTCATAATAGGATCTGGGAAATTTTGCCAGATGTTTCATTTCACTATGTTCTTCTGACAGGTCTACAAGATATAATGCTGAGAAAGGCTAATCAATCAAGGTAGGCATGAAAAGCTTAGGGACAAAATTCATAAAATCTTGAACTTCAGGGGGACACCTTTATTCTAGCTGTTAGAGTATGAAATTTTCTTACTTTTTTTTCCTGATTCTTCTCAAGCAAGCTAATATAAACCATAGATTTCACTTTTACTCATTTCTCTCTCCTCCTCCTCTTTTCTTCTTTTTCTCCTTCCTTTCTGCTCCAATTTTTCCAATCTAGGAATTTCTAAACCCAGAATAGGAAAATAAATTTTCTAAATTTCTTGAAATGAATGATCATGTGAATACATAACCATTGCTTTGAATATAGCATCAAATTGAGCACTTTTTCATTTGGTCCAAGAAAAGTCACACAAACAAATCTTGAGATGCTTTAAAATAGCAAATCCATTTTGCCAGAGACAGGCACTGAACGCTGAGCTTTTGGTTTATTTTCATTTTATTTCTCATCAGCATTTTGAGGTGCTAATGACCTGTGGCATTAGCTAGAGGAACATTGATTTGGGCTTTATATTGGTCATCTGTCTGTACTATAATGAGTATAATTTCTATTGTCATAGTTACCTATTGCTGCATAACCAGTTACCCCCAAACTTGGTGGCTTAAAACAACAAACATGCTATCTCACAATTTCTGCTGGTCAAAAATATGAGAATAATTTATTTGAGTAGGCTGGCTCAAGAGCTCTTGTGAGATTGTAGTCAGGATGTTGGCTGAGACTGTAGGCAATGAAGGCTTGAGGGAGGTTGGAGGATCTGCTTCCCAGATGGTGTACTCACGTGGTTGTTGGCAGGAGGCCTCAGTTCTTTACTGTCTGGACCTCTCCATAGGCTGCCTGAAAGTCTTTATGACATGGCAGCTGGCTTACCCCAAAATAAATGCTCCAAACAAGAGAGTGACAAAAATGAGCATGAAGCCTCAAGGCCTCCTATGATCTAGTCTCCAAAGTCACATAGTGTATTTTATGCTATTTATTAGAAATAGGTCACTAAGTCCAGCCTATACTCAAAGGGAGGGGAATTATTCTCTATCCCTGAAAAGCAAGAATATAAAAAGAATCTGTGGATGTATCTTAAAAGCATCTCACTAGTTGAGCAGAATTTCTAATTTATATAATTGATTGGGAGATATCAATAAATTCTGCGTATGAAGAAAAAATGAAGAAGAAGGAGGAGAAGGAGGGGGAAGAGAGGAGTACAAGAAAGAAAAAAAAGGAAAAGAAAAAGAAAAGCACAACTCTGTTCATGTCATTCTATAGCTTGTTCCTCCATCTTCTATCCCAAACCCTGCCCCTGACCCCTATTCAATTCTGACATCATTCGTGGCTCTGATGTCTCCTTAATGCCAACTGTTGATTTTACAGTTGTTGAGAGCTTACAACACCCTCAACTTTTTAGGAAAAAGAACCCAGTGCAAGTAGGGGCTCAGGTACTCCTGAAGCCTGGAGTCACAAAAAAGACAAAAATCTATGAATTAGAGGACAAAGAGAAAGTGATATGTAAAGAGAGACATTTTCCACAGATGTGGTCCTCTTTTACCTGCTGTCTCCTAGAGTTTTGGAAGGCATTGCTAAGGCCTCCTGAAGGATTCCCCTGGTTCCTCCTAATAGCAGGAATAGGCAATCTCACCTATATGGGGTCAGCATATCTGATTTCTCACTCATCACTCCTCTGCAGCTCCTCTACGCTTCCCAGGCTCAATGCTTCCAGCCTCTGTTAAGCAATAATCACAGTACTAAATCATTCCCTGCCCATTACTGTACAGTCTGCCCATGGACATCTTTATATCCCACCAGGAACTCTGTTCTGATCAGCCATTCACTGACTTCCTTTCATGTTCACAACAGGCAGGAAAAGTGGCTTCAGGGACTACTGCTTGCTCGGTGCAGTCAGTCCTAATGGCCTTATCACTCGGCTACCTGCTCTTCTTTCCCAAAGGGAACACCAGTTAGTGTCTGTGAGCCAGAGAGTCTGGCTGAGCCATCCTATTACTGTTTTATATAAAGCACTTACTGAATTCCTAGAGGGAAGAGGAGTCTCCAAGGGGACTTGTCTCATTAAACTGCTGTCTGTTCTCCAAGCAGCCAGAGAGGATCTGAGAGGTGGTGAGCAGAGAGGCAAGACCTTTGGGGGGCTTGGTGATGCTAATGCACTAACCTCTGGGCACATAAACAGCATAAAGGGGGAATAACCTAAGAAGAGAAAACAAGAAATGTGCTTTTCTTCTTTGTCCCATTTAATGGGGTTGAAGTGGAAACAAAGACATTTTCATAGAGTGATAAAAATATGCCCAGTATCAAAATGTCTAGGTTTCTGTACCTAAAAACTTTTTATGATTTGATCTTTCTTTCTTTCTTTCTTTCTTTCTTTCTTTCTTTCTTTCTTTCTTTCTTTCTTTCTTTCTTTCTTCTTTTCTTTTTTTTCCCCATAAAGGAAATACTCTGTCTCTACCATATAGAATTCTCTAGTTAGCCCTAGAAAGATAAAGAAAATGGCTTCTGAAGATGTGATCTTTTAAAAGCTTGGAGAAGAAAGAACAGAAATTTCTTTAAAAGGCCTCTGGCCATGACGTCTTTTAACTTTGGTTTATAAGAACCATCCCCAGGAACCCTCTGGAAAATGGCTTTTTGCTAAGAAAACACCACAGAAAACAAGCCAGCTCCCAGGTTGACAGGATGCCGTCGGCAGAGAACTTGGGGATTGCATTTTCAACGGTTTCCAGCGTAGACTAATGCATCTGGATGCAATGTTCTTCATGTGTCAAATCCTAAGGGATTTGATTCAACAGCTAAGACCTAAGTCTGCAGAAAGAAGAGAAGGAAGACTTCGGCATAGTGGAGGACAGTTAAAATAAAACGTCTCAATGCCATTCTCCCCAAAATGGGGCTGGCAAGCTTCTGCTTCACCCTCTTCCAAGCTGCTTAGCAGAGAGAGGAAGAGTCCAACTCTCTTTTCTCTTCTATGAGAGGCTTAAGTAAATATTTACAGTAGGCGGTCTGAGGAGGATGGTGTGTGTGTGTGTGTGTGTGTGTGTGTGTGTGTGTGTGTGTGTGTGTGTGTGTGTCGGTATGTTATGACTGAATAGAGCCTCGCCTTCCAGTATCTGAAAATATTTGGAAATTTACTATGACCTCAGAGAGGTCAAGCTGCACTTGGAACAAATGCTTCACTGACCTCCCTCCTCCAGGATGCAATTTCTTCCTTTGGTGACAATGTATAGAGCCACAGTCATTAGGGCTGAAAGCAACTATTCTGATACTCCTTCTTTAGAACGTTTGGTAGAACTATTTTCCTCCACTCTCTTTGAAATGAGCTGTGGCCATCTGACTTGCTTTGCTCACTAAAATGTGGGTGGAAATTGCTTTGCCACTTCCTGTCAAAGCTTTAAGACTTACGCATAATTCACCACCTTTTCTTCTACCTGCCAAGGTGATTGGCAATGGTCCAGGGATAGCAGCTTCCAAAGTGAGGACGACTTGGAAAAGAGCCCCCCACCAATCCCTGATGGACCTGGAGGAGCGAGAGAAATAGGCTTTTACTGTTATAAGCCACTAAGATAATTGGCTTTTTAATTATTGCAGCATAGCCGATCATTTTCTACCTGACTCACAATCACCTCTGGGAAGAGGGGGTGCTTTCAGCTGCCAATGGGAGTATATTTCATGGGAAGAACCTATATTCATAGTTCATAGAAACATCTCTCTAGATGAAAGTTTGAAAAAAGTCCTTCTAACTTCCAGTCCAAGGAAATATATATTATCTAGGCCACAGGAAAGAACCTAGTTTCCATAAAAAATTTAGCTGCATACAATTTTGCTGTGGAGAGAGAGAGAATTAACCAATTTTTTTTCAATTGCTTTGTTAAAGTTTATAATTAAATTAATCTGTCTTTCTTCCTAGGCCTGTGTGCAACCCATAGCCTCTACAACATGTGTACATATGCTACTCCCACTCTTTATCTGAATGCATTTTATTTCTTCGACAGGACTGGGGTGGAAGATCATAAGCTAATAATCATGTTTCAACAGTGATGAAACCTGGCAGCATTCTTGTCTAGAGCATAATTATTTTCTTAATGAACTCTTACTTACATCTGTCCTCTGCAGGAGAGACTTTGGAAAAAATGCACATTAGAACCAATAGAGTAAACAAAAAGGGTTATAAACAGTGGCTTATCACAATTTTATTCTCATCAAATGGACAGTGGGAAGTATTGCGTGTGAGGAGTCTGCATAGTAAAGTTCAGTATACAAAAGCTGCAATTATGATTGTGGTTATTTAAAAAATAGGGAAAACCCTTGGGTATGTATGGAGTTGTCAGCCTGGGTTCCCCAGAACAGAGCTTAAGGAAAAACTTAAATGTTAGTGATCCACTGGGAGATACAATTTCAGGGCACAGAGAGTAAGGCAAGAGATAGAGTCAAAATGGTTCAAAGGGGTTGTTTTCAGAGCAAGCCACAGCTCCACAAGAAAACACAGCTAGTTGGTTCAGGGCTCCAGAAATGTCATAAGGAACCACTGTACCTCAGAACAATCTGTTGAGGGGAGGGCAGAAGTGATGTTTTCCTGTTGGCTTTCTTCTGCCTCCTGACTCTTGGTTGTATGTTGTCTCTCTGGGTGTTAATTCTTCCCGTCTCCCCACCTCCCCCAGGCTGTGTTACTCAGCCTCTCTGGGAAAGGGCCAATCCCCAGCGTTTTGCCATAGTGTTTCATCCATGCCCCAGAAGGGGGAGGAACTGAGCCTTTATAGATCCAATAAAGCCTATGTAGAGCACCTATGCTGCTGCCAGTGATGATACCCAACTCGGTGGCAGCAGCCAAGGCTCTTCATTGAGCAAAATCCAAGACCGAGAAACATGTGGAGCAGAGGTGCGTAAACTGAGTCCAATGCAGGTGCTTGGAATTTAATTGTAAGAAGTATGATATATCTATGTGGAAACACTGATACAGCCCTTGAAATTGTATTATATGCGGGCAATTAAATACTTGTAATTATGGATGATTTTCAACCTGTTTCGGAAGGCTATGGAGCTTCTCAGAGGAAAACAGCTCGAATAAAATTTACAATTAAGGTATTACAAGCTGGATCAGAACTGGTACCTCAAACGGCTAGACTGGTGGACATCATGAGGAGCAGGTAGCCTACTGGAAACTTTGAGGGAGTGAGATCTGAATCAATTCTCCAAGAGCGGTCAGTAAGTCCTATGTGGCAAGCTTTTCAAAGACAAAAGGGATGACACTAGGGATGACACTCATTGCAGCCAAGTAGAGCCTGCCAGCCTGCATGCATCACATGCTCAAATAAATAAGCAAAGCCAAGGCTGTAGGTTCCTAATCACTGAAATAGTAGGTTTGACTAGTAAGCTATGCCTACTTGATACCAGAAATCATCCAAATATCCAAACTGTGGATGCCACATACTCCAATGAGTGTGACTTATAAGATTCAAGGTGATCTGGAAGTAAAGGTCCATATGGTCAGGAATGTTTGGAATTGCTAGTGCTATGTGCTACGAGCGTTGTCTTGTCTTGGAACATTTGCATAGCATGAAGGCTCTGACATGTCTTAAGAAGCCGCTTCATCTAGCCTTTCCCAAACTTATTTCCCAAACTCTTTTTTGCATAACAATTAGCCACCCTCCAAGGAACCTGGCAACCCTTAGAATACACTTAGGCAAACTCTGCTATCGAGAAAGGCACTGTGACTTGGCAGGAATTCAGGTGGCTGAGGGCCTGTGAACTATGCTCTGAGACTGCTTTTGACATTTACCAGAGGCTTTAGTTAGTTAATTAGTTAGTTAGTTAGTTAGTTAGTTATAGTTAGTAGTTATACTAGTGACTTTAAAATCATTCGTACTAACACACCCTGTCTAGGTTTCTTTCTTTTCCAAATAGAGGTGATAGTATGTTACTGGGTCACCAGGAAGAGTAGATGAAGGAATGGATGTGAAGGCATTTTGGAAAATTAAAAGGAAAGGAAAATCAAGTGAACTCTGTTGTTCAAATGAATGTTGTGGTCTATGATTGATTTAATAAGCACTCTCCTTTTTACAGACGAGTCCTGTGCTGATCTGAGCAGGTTTTGCCTTTTCCGACAGGCTCTCATATAGTTCTGTAAGTGCAGGGATCCAAGAAGAGCAGATGTCGAGCGGTTGCCAGAGTGAAATGAAACCCCACTGCCAGCTTCCCACCAAAAAGTAGGTACTTAGACCATTTTATTCAAAATCAGTACTGAATAAATATCACTAAAATATGGTGTGGCTTCTCTGCTTCAGAGACAGGTAATGAATAATAGAGTTTAGCCTCCACCCATCCACATATCTCTCCCTTCATGTTCCTTTTGGGTAGAACAAAAAATAAACTAGAATGACAGAACAGAAAGGGAGGTTTGGGTTCATCTTTTCCTTCTCTCCACTTGACAGAGAAATAAACTGAGACTCAAAATCTACACCAACTTACCCCTGGTCAAAATGACTGTGAGAAGTGGAGCTGGACTCAGTTCTTTTTTATTCCGAGCCAGTGGTCCTCCAGTACTTCACATAACCTCATTTCCTTCTCCTCTGTGATCTGAAAACATCACTGATAGAGGCCCACTAGCCCCTTAAAGATAAATGAACCACAGAAGAAACTTGTAAGGATTACATAAAACCCACTAAGGGCCACCGTATAGCGAGGCAGTCTGCCTGCCAGTTAAAACAACCTTTCTGGTAGGGGGTTCTATGGCACAACAGACTGAGGAGAGACGAGTTGGGTCAGGTTGGCTCCCTGGAAGCTGACACGGGACAGGGCACGGGGAGAAGCCTAGCAAGGATGTCGGGTAAGGCCTTGCCTCACTCAGTGTGATCCATGGGGGAAGGTTCTGAAGCTCCTGCCACGCAGAACAGCTCCTCCCTTTGAGGCAAGGAGGTCGGCTTTCTATTTCCCCATGTATATCAGGTATTGGCTGTGGGCCTCTGGGAGGGCGCTTATCTTCCCAGGGAAGACCATTCCTATCCTGTGAGGGTGCTTCTCTGGAGAAGGTCGCAGCTGTGCATCATTCATAGCTATCTCTCTCAGGACACCAGCTGGTAAAGGGGACCTGGGCTCGGCCCCCATAGCATCTACCACAGGAACAGAGTGTGGATGCAGAAAAAGTTTAACAGTGAGCAGAGAGAAAAAGCCAGACCTATTATGATTTTCTGAAATTATAATATTATTTCTGAAATGAGCATTTGCTCAGACCCATTGAGGCTGGACAGAACCTGCAACCATGTTCATCCATCAGAGGAATATGTTTGTCTTAGTATTTTTCTGTGGTCATTATCAGAGAACTACGTCTTGCTCAACTTCACATTGCCTTTAGGGTTTCTCTTGCATTTCAGTTGTAAAAATACTAAACAAAGACAACAAAGAGAAAGACAGGTGTGACGATATCTCTTGATGCCTTGGCAGCAAGTGAGATCCTCATACTGCTCAAGGAAGCCATCCAGAACTTTTCTGTTCTGCAGAGCATGAGGGTGGCTGTGGCTAGTACTCTTCAAATAGGGTGTGATCCTTCCTATTTTGATAAGTTGGAAAGTATGCTCTCATGCCCCTTGTCAGTAATCTCTCTAACATGAGAACTTGTGGTTCCAGGAAACATGAGTCAGTGGAAACGGCAAAGCTGATTTATTTGCGCAAATATGTATCAACAGTTCTCTAAAAACCAAACCCACTCTTACCATCCTGTAAAGAAAATGTTAATTCTTCACTTTGGAAAGATTGGGCCATGATGCTGTGGCCTAGCATTTTATTGTTAGAAAAGGCTTTAGGACAATTCTTGCCCAACTTCCTCATTTTAAAATGAAAAAACCTGAGGCCCAGAGAAATGGTAATGATTTAGCCAAGAGCATAGAGCTAGTTAATGGCAGAAACTATAAGTATGTTTCTTTTAAAAACAAACAAACACAAAATCTATGAGGCTTCTACTGGGTACCGAAATGCCAAATCTTGTCCTGTGAACCAGACATACTAAATTGACTAGACCTCAGAGGCTGCTGTCCAGGAGGCAAAGTGCACCATGAATGGCTCACTAAACACTTTACCACATGTGCTTCCTTTGAAGTTATCAAAGGGTGCTGAGGGATACTGGGCGGCAGAGGTAATGAGATCAGCCTGTGGCTATTGGGGGGAAGTCTTTGCAGGGCCAGGGGAATTTATATTTGCACTTGGAGAATAAATCAGATTTTAAAATTCAGGAAAGTAGAAGGAAGAAAGGTAAAAAAAAAAAAAAAAAAAAAAAAAAAAAAAAAAAAAAAAGACAGCTCCACAAAATGCACAGCTGGAATGAAGAGGGAAACAGAAAGAGTGGCATTTCAGAGCAAGGCACAAGTGGATCTGAGTAGCTGCACAGGGGACCCGGAGTGGACTCTCGAGGAGAAATGGTGTGTGAGCCATGATTTTGGAAGCTAAGACTGGAGAAATAAATGAAGACTCTGAACTCCCAAAGCAGATTTGACCTATGAGCAGTGATATGAAGAACAAAGATTAGGGCTTCTTAACTATAAACTCTCTCTCTAACTGTTCAGCACCCTTTTCATTTATGATGTTTAAAATTCACTGTTTAGGATTTATTCCTTTGGGTACTAAAGATGTATTTTTCTTAAGTAAGCCCTATTAAAATGTAATGCCTCTGAGTGAGATAAATATAATCCATCAGGTAAAACCTCCAGAAATTTGTCGACAACTAAATGACAGCTCGCTGAAAACAAGATCTGGAGGAAATAAAACAGACAGGACACATGTGGAGAGGGAGTTAGGTGCCAAGAGAGAAAAAAAGGTGCTGAGAGGGGAGGGTTTAAAAATGTGCCTGTGGCTGGCCCTTCCTCAGAACGGTATATACAAGCCACATATGGAGTCAGAGGGGACTTGATCTGGCCCAGAGACTGATGGGTGCTGCCCAGCCCCAAAGTTCTGAAGAGGGATGTGACATTTGTAGACAGGGACATGTCCTTTCAGCAAATGACCTCAGATAATGAGAGCAAAATTTCTGGATATTTTTACCTTATTGGATAGGAAGGGGAGACAGAGAGAGTGCTGGCTCACATAAGACTCTAGTTTCTCTTCTGCTTATGGGAAAACATGATGAACGTAACTCCAAATTTGGATGTTTTTAGACCCTGTTAAGAATCTTCTTGAACATAATGGTGAACAACTATAGGTTTTACATTAAACTTGCTTCAGTGATCTCCAGGATGTGCATTGATTGCCCTGATCTCTAAATTTGGATGCTATTTCCTGCCCGTTCTGTACCCAAATGCCACATAGCTACTAAGTGACACAGCAAAGTTCTGAAGCCTTTTCTGTCATTAAACCATGAGTAATATCTACCTATAGTAGCCAGACCCCAAGATGCCCCCCATATTCATGTTGCTGTGAGTGTGCCCTCCCACGAGGGTAAGATTGCAGAAAGGCTGGAGTGTGATTTCTGAGGCTGGGTTGTAAAAGATGGTGTGGTTTCTAGCTTGGGTTCTTGAACAGCTGGCACTGCGGGAAGGCAGGGGCCATGTCATGAGGCCGTAGGCAGCCTGTGGATAGGCTAGTATGGCCTCAAGTCTTCTTGCCAACAGCCATGTGAGTGGGTTGTCTTGGAAGTGGATCCTCTGACTCCATCAAGCCTTCAAATGACTGTACACATAGCAGATATCTCGACTGCAATCTCATGAGAGACCCTTAGCCACTTCCAAATTTCTGACTCAAAAATACTATGGATAATGAATGTTTATTTTTTTAAGTCTCTAAGTTTTAGATTAATTTGTTACACAGCAGAAGACATCTAGTATATTGCCTAATACAGTGAAATTCAGGACAAAATGTAGGCGAATAGTGAGAACAAATACATATTAATTTAGAATATATATATATATATATATATATATATATATATATATATATGATATGAATTTCTCTAAACATGTCACAATCCTAAACACTCTCTCTCCAATGATGTAGGGGCCTGGGTGGACCAGCAGAATAACATGGGACTATTTCTATACAGATTTATTTCTCAAAAAAATGCTAGATGGATATAAAGGAAAACCTGCTCAGACAAACCTTGTATGTCTAATGTGCAAGGGAGATTATTGGGAGGATGCCCGGATGAAAAAGGGAAACAGTAATGACATGGAGAGTCTAGATAGAGACTTAAGTGGTATTGCTGTGAATCTCACTGACTTCTTGTTTGCCCCCAAAATGGAAAATGAAATAAAAACTGGGGGTAGGGGTGGGGGTGGGGTGACTGACTCCTAGGGAGGTGTAACAGATTTAGTGAGAACATAAATGGCACATCTTAACTAAAGCCACGAACTTGATCGATCCACTTCTCCTGCCCTTCTTGGTGATATTCTAGCTGGTCTCAATAGAGACAGCTCCACTCAAAGATTATCATTAAACAAATGAGAACCAGCATAGACCTTATGCATTGATTCTCATAGTGTGAAAGGAAGCAACACGAGCAAAGGCAGATAGTCAACATTCTTTCTCCTAAATTTAGCAAGAGCACACACCTTTCTTTTGGGAAATGAATTCACTCTCATTTCCTGTGGCTCTGGTGTGATTACCTATCTGGTGTGATTCACTTTCTTTTCCTGCCAGAGATATGTGACCAAATCTGGCCCATCAGAATAACTGTCTAAAAAGTCAGACTGATAGCCTCGAGGGTGAGCATGTGACTGAATCTGGGCCAATAAGAGTCTTCTCTGGAAATTCTCTGAAAAAGTCCGTACTCTGAAAAAAGATACTTTTTTCTTAACTGTGTTGCTAAGCAATAGAATCAGAGTCTTTAGTTGGCAACAGATATCATGTTAACCACTTGTAGAGAGCTTAACCAATAGATAGAGACCTGAAGACATCAGTTGAGATCCTAAATGTTCTTAAAATTACATTGCCCTTGGAGTCTTCAGTTATATGAATAAATAAATTCACCTTTATAGTAAGCTATTTTCAGTTGAATGTCTATCACTTGCAACTAAGTAAGTACAAATGAATTTATTACCACAGAAAACAGAAAAGTTCACAAGATTTGTTTCTTAGAAAAATAATAGCTGGTATAGACTTTCTGGAAGAAAAAAAAACCTCAAAAAGAAATAAGGAAGATCAAAGAAACGATGGTCAGGCACCTGAAAAGTTGAGAAATGAGTTGGCAGAGCATAAAAAGGAAATGGAAGAAGAAAATCAAACTATTGCAAAGAAGAAAGCCACATAAAGAAAATACAAAGGGAAGAAAGAAATTAGATATAAACATTGTTAGAGACATGGATAAAGGCCTGAGGGCATTTTCATTTTATAATCACAAGGTATAATTTTTAAATAATAAAGTGATAGCAATAAAATGATAAATATGAAAGGCAGACAAATGCGATCATATATATATACATATATATAACATACATAAGATATATGTTATATATATGCTATATACATGTCATAAATGGCTGGTATTCATAAATAATTATAATATCTAATATTTATATAATGCTTATTATAACTCAAGTATTTTCTAAGGCCCTTATTAGCTCATTTACTCTTTATAAAAGCCTTATTAAAATAGGTCTCTGTTTTATGGGTGTTATGGACTTAATTTTTCTGTCCTCCCCAAATTCATATGTTGAAACCCCAATCCCCAGTGTGGCTATATTTGGAGCTAAGGCCTCTAAAGGGGTAATTAAGGTTAAACGAGGTCATAAGGATGGGGCCCTGGTTCAATAGGGTCGTGTCCTTCTAAAAAGAGACCCCGGAGACCTTGATTTCATTTTTATGCTGACATGGTATGCTCTGTCACTTACCTTCTAAGTGACCTAGGTTGAGTGGCAGAGCTGAGATTTGAAACCTATAGTCTGGCTCCAGGGTCCATGTTCGAAACAGCTATTCCATACAGCCTCTCATATTCGTGTAATATGCAACCTCTCATGTTAAAAAATAAAGAGAAAAAGTTTTATTGTAATGTTAGTCATAATAGTAAACTATGACATTTACAGTGTCAGGCTATACAAAATAGCACACCGTGTCAGCAGAATAAATAATATAAAATGATTTTCATCAAATTAACTCATGATGAAGAATAAAAAATAATCTTATGGCTTCCAAGGAAATTAAAAGTACAAAAAAAGAAATCTGAGTGACCCCAAACTTTTATATGACAATATTTAATGATAAACTACAATTTGACCACTCACATAAAAAATCTACATAAAAATAATTTTGATTTTTAAAATGTTCATGTTTACCTTAATTTACTGCTTCAGTCTAAATATATTTATATATTATATGAAAGTTACATTTTAAGTTGACTCTCTTGGTTCACTATTATCAGTAGAATACTAATTATGTGAAAATCTCAATTATAAAAATATAATACGTAATTTGGCTAACATACAAAAAGAAATACATAATACTTTATAAATTATATATGTGTTTATTTTGTTGTTTATTTAAACATCGAAACACATCAGTAGAGCAAAAATAATTATATTCACTTGTCTATGGTATTTCTCAATGTTTAGCCATATAAAAAAAGCTAATGTTTTACACGTTTTTCAAATTTGTTATTATGAAAGTATATTTGTCAAGGTAGAAGAATAAAGTGAATTTCATTTAAAAGTTAGCATTTATTAAACTTAAATACTTAGGCACAGGTAAGTTTTTACTTTACTGTTACCAGAGACCTCATAAATGCTAGGGCCAGACTTTTTAGCATAAATAATAATCATGGCATAAGAGATAATAGGATACTAATTTTCTTATAACAAGAAATCAAAAAACATTGTCTAAAGTCAAAGCAGAGTTCTTTTTCCTTTTAAAGAATTCTCAGTCTCTTAATGCTACCTATAATCTTCACTTTCAAATATCAGGCATCTTTCAGAAACTTTAAAAATTTTTATCTAAAAACCATTATGCTTTGTTTTATCGGCTTACATTCTGCTAACATATGTATAAATTAAACTTAAAATATTTTAATGCAAATAGCTTTATAGTAACTTTATTCCTATGAAATTTGCTTTCCAACCTCCTTTCTTCTACCTGTATCTATATCTCTGAATAATGTTCCCTAATGTTTCCTGACATCCCCATTAGAGGCTATTTTACTGGGAAGACATCACATGATTTTCTTTGCACTCCTTATTGCTTGACTTTATTGCTACCAGCAGCTATCATTTCTCTGCCTCCTCCAAAAAAGTGCATATGTATATGTGTATTTAGAGAAAACAAAAGACAATCATATTAGCTTCACCTACAAAGGACCCGTAATTGTTTGGAGATTTGTTGAACTGGGGTTTTCTTTTGATATCAGCCTACGCCATCTCAATCAGATTCCACTTGATGTAATTTACATCCTCCTTGTTGATTTGCACAGCACCATATGCTGCCCCAACTAAATCTTTGCACAGTATGAAATAATTCCTTTTGACAAGATAACCACTATTGCAGTAGGTAGGCCAAATTGGAGGAAATCTGTAATCAAATTAAGGAAGCCATAAGTAGACAATTAGATTTACCCTACCACCAAATGCTGGCACTAATCTATTCAGGATATCTAGAGTGCATTCGGTTAGGGAATGGCTGGAGGGACACTTAGAACAAACAGTACTGCAGTGTGAACTGGGACCTCCTGAAAGCTCTTATTCATAAGCTGTTTAGGCCTTATTGGTGACATTAAATCCTGATTTTTACCATATTTTGAATAATAAACATTTCAGTCCATGCTTCAAAACACAAAAGTATAGCCCCAGGACCAAGAATGCAACTACGAATTGGCTTTTCTGTGTAGCCTGATGGCCTTGTGCATTAGCTTAATTACTGGGTTTTTGAATTTTAGTGTCCTAGGTTAATGTGTAATTATCTGACAGAAAGATACAGTCTCTTACACTGAAATATAATGCTCAGATGGTCCTTCCTACCCTCCAACCCTGCCACTTCCCCTCTGCCTCCCTTCTGTGCTGTCATCTGAGCAAGCTATTTCAATATGTTGCAGAGTGTGAACGTGATTTCACGATTATCTCAGAAAGATTCTTGCTCAAGTAGGCTGCCCACAAGGCACTCGTAATCCTTTAGATTCAGAAATCGTACCCCTTTTCTTCATCAGCATGAAGCACTTCTAGATTCTCTAGAAAATTGCCACTTTTCTTCCTCCCTAATGTGTATTCCCAATCAAAGCTGAGACCCCAAGACAACCTGAAGTGTCTGAGGTGAAAATTCACTCTGGAAATGACCAGGATGCCAGAGGTCAGAGTTTTGTTGGATAGCTCCTCTAAGAGTGAGAGGAGCTTCTGTTCTTAAGAGCAATTCTGAAGGATGCCACAGAGGCAGGAATGCTTTTTTATGTCTCCTGATGTTAGAAGAAAAAAACAAAAACAAAAAAAAACCTCAAAGTGTAATTGTGGGGTCTGATGGCTTTTTTATAACCTGGGTCTTTAGTAGCAGTCAATCAAAGTTTACCTGCTGGAGCATTTGCAAAATAAATCAATATCTTATTTATTAAAAATTAAGAACTCATAGGCTTCTAATATCCAAGTGGAAAAGCAAGGAAGTGATACAGCAATGAAGGCTTAGAGGACTGGGGGGGAAAAGCATAATATACATTTATGATTTTAAACACACCACAAAGTTCAGGGTATTGTCACGCTACACTGCATGACATCAACATAATCAAGTTTGCTTACTTTTAGTTTATGAGTCACAGTGTTGAATTGTATTCTATTTCTTCTCAATCACAGGTGCCAACCCTGAAAATGGGGAAGATGAATTAAAGAAGGGATTCACAGAGGCTTGGAGAGAGTGAGCAGACTACCAGTTTTCTCTGAAATGAAATAGGAAACAGAAAACATGGCATGGTGAAAGCTTTTCTGATTGAACTTCTCATTTGTGGATTTTGAGTAGTTTTCTTTCCCAATAATGACCCCTCTCACCCAGGACCTTAAAAACAAAACAGAACAAAACAAAAACAGTTCCTCTCTCCCTCACTATACTGTAACGTTAAGAACAATCATTCATTGGCATTTCAAGAACGGTCTTGCCTGCCCACTCCACAATGAAATTGATGATTGGCTCATCATGTTAATACCTTTATCCACAGGTTTTCAAACTTGTCTGTGCATTTGAATGACCTGAAAAGTTTTAGAAAACACCAATGCCTTGGACCCACTCCTGAAGGTCTAATGTAATTGGTAGGGAGCACAGGGTGGCATTGGAATTCTGATCTCCCTAAGTGATTCTGATGTGCAACCAAGTTTGAGAACCACTGTTCTCAAACAGTTCTCAAAGTGTGGTCCTCAGATCAGCAGTGTCGGGAGCCCCTGGGAGCTTGTCCACCAGCCTAATCCAGTATCTTTATCTATAGCAGTCCCTTGACTGGTCTTCCTGCTATCTGCCTCGCACTCCACACAGAAGCAGAGTGATATTTCTATAAACACTTCTCAGATTATCACCATATCCCCCACCCCCATTTCAAGAGATTTAGAAAAAATCCAAACAGGGCATTGTAAATTTTGGCCTTTCTTTCCATCTCTAACTCTCCTTCTTCCTATTCATTCACCTCGCTTCCTCTATTCCAGCCACCTGGACTCAGCTCATCTGCAGCCCCCTCCCTGACTCTTCTCTCAATCTGGAACTCTTCCTCCAGAGGGTTGCATGGCTGCCTTCCTCTATTTAAGCCTAAACTCAAGGGCCTTGTCCTCAGAGAGGCCTATTCCTGACCACACTATCTGAAGTAAGTTCTCTTCTCAACAATAATACTGCAATGTCTAAGTCTATCACAACCTGATTCATCTTTTATCTTTTTTTTACCCATTGTCCTAATATGCATCACCATTAGAATATAAATTCTGGAGAGCAACTATCTTGTCTGTTTTGTTCATGTATAATAAGCTCTCCATAAACTGAATGGAATGGTTGCTGAAGATATAACCAATGCCATCTACATTTCCACATCAACTCATTTAGTTTTATTATGTTTCTGAAAATAAAGAGAGTTGACAAAACTAGCTGTGTGGGTTGGAAAGTGCCATGTAAATGGACCCACGCTTGAACCGCCGACTATCACCCCAGCAAGCTGGGGCACCTGATGATGTAATAGGATGAATCGTGACTATTTCCACTCTTGGCACAGTAGTTCAGGTACAAAACTCAAAGAGCATCCCCACTGGTAATGAATGGGTCAGCAGTCATATGAAAAGGAGGAAATGAGGTTGAATCAACACATTCACTGCTTTGTTCAAGAAAATAAAACATTTTTTTTTTTGGTTTCCCTTTTCATTTGGGTATGGTTCATGCAATATTAGAGCTCATGTCCCATATAGATAGACTGACCTATATGAGAAGTCTACATTCCTAACTTGAGGGCAAAAAGTTTGGAAAATATGCCTCAAAACTATGCCATAGGTTGTCTGACTTCTAAAATATGACAAAAAAAAATCAGACAACAACCTACAAAATGCAGAGACTTTGGTAACGGTGTCTTCTGTGTTGGAAAACAAAAGGTTCTGTTTTCCTTTTTCTTCTCCACACCCATCCACACCCGTGATTTAAGGACGGGTAATATATTGATGCCTCTGTCTCCTCTAAGATTTCTTTCCTCAGATTTTATCTTTCTCGACTTTTATCTCCATCTGCCAGGTGAATATTTAAAACAAAGAAACAAAAACATGTGTGGCCTTACTGAGGCAAAACTGACATACAGTAAACTACATGTATTTGATACATTTGACACATGTACACAGCCATAAAATGAAGGCCACAATCAAGACAATGAACACAAACATCACCTCCAAAAGTTTCCTGTGCCTCTTTGTAATTCCTCCTACCTCTCCTCCCCATCCGCAGGCAAACACTGATCTGCTTTCACTATAGATTACCTTGAGTATTCCAGCATTTACGTAGAGAATTGCTGACATATACTTTTAGTTGTCTGACTTCTTTCACTCTACATAATTATTTTGAGATTCGTCTATGTTGTTGCATGTATAAGTGATTCATTCCTTTTTATTTCTGAGTAGTACTCTCTTGTATGGACATACCACAGTTTATTTATCTGCTGATGGACATTTGGTTTGTTTCTAGTTTATGACTATTATAAAAAAAAAGCTGCTGTCAAGATTTATATATGGTTTTTATTTCTCTTAGATAAAAACCTAGATATGGGATGTTTAACATTTTAAGAAATTGCAAAGCTTTCCAAAATGGTCTACCAGCTTACATTTCCACCTGCAGCGTATAAGAATTCCGGTGCTCCACATCTTTGCCAAAACTTAGTTTAGGACATCATTATGTCCTCTCTGAATCATTGCAGTCTCCTGCCTTCTGCTCTTTTCTTTCATATCTCATGTGTATGCTATATGTGAACAGACTCTCAGATCCATGATGTCCTCCCACACTTCTTGCCACTGTGGACAAAAAAAAAAGGTGGGGGGGCCTGTGATAAAAACCAGCAAGTCAGGTGAAGGAAAGTAATCTTACAGAGAGATCTGATCATAAATTCCTAACAGGGTCAGTCACGGTAGGTAGTCCCAACCCAGGCATATAACTTCTTTTCTCAAAGGTTTATCTTTGCCTTAAGCAGGTTTTGTCCATTGTTTCTGTGCATCTAGGTTAATAACCCTTTGAAATGCCTCTTTTCAGACTCCTCAAGAAAGCACATAACTTTATTAACTGTCTTGTAATCCAGTTCCCACCCTGTTATTCCTACCTTTATGTAATCTTTCTTATGTTCCCTTCTTAATTCCAAATGCATTTGAGATCTTGCTCCCTGGCAATGCCATCAGTTTGGGCTCATGTAAACTCATAAAAAATTCTCTACAGCTTTGGATGTTTCTTATGTAGACACCACCCAAAGAAACTACCACTTCCCATTGAATTCTCCACTACCTCCTCAGTATGACATTCGTATGCTATAAAAGACATACCTGTTAGGTGCTCCTAATATAGATCCATCATTTTATTTTCATAAAATGATACACTCATATAACTTAATCGCCAAAAATTAAAAATTCAAAAATCTGATTTAAAAATAAGCAGAAGACTTGAATAGACATTTTCTCAAAAGACATACAAATAGTCAACAGGCACATGAATAGATGCTCAGCGTCACTGATCATCAGGGAAATGCAAATCAAAACCATAATGAGATATCACCTTATACTTAGGATGTCTATTATAAAAAAGTAAAAAAAGGCAAGAAATAACAAGTGTTGACAAGGACGCAGAGG
The DNA here is from genome assembly GCA_030015415.1 of Cynopterus sphinx. Lineage (NCBI taxonomy): Eukaryota > Metazoa > Chordata > Mammalia > Chiroptera > Pteropodidae > Cynopterus > Cynopterus sphinx. The sequence continues at coordinate 91,653,844 of CM057384.1, read as the reverse complement.
AAAGGGAACTGCTGTACACTGTTGGTGGGAATGTAAACTGGTATAGCCACTAGGGAAACAATGTGGAGATTTCACAAAAAACTAAACAGAGCTACCATATGATCCATCAATCCTACTTCTGGGTATTTTATCTGAAGGGAATGAAATTGTTATTTTGAAGAGATATTTATACTCCTATGTTCACTGAAGCCAAGACATGGAAACAATCTGTGTCTATCAACAGATAAACAGATAAAGAAGATGTCACACACACACACACAAAATGAAATATTGTTCAGCCATAAAAATGAAGGAGATCCGACTATTCATGACAAGATGGATGGACCATGAGGGCATTATGATAAACAAAATGCCAGACAGAGAGAGACAAATACTGTATGATATCACTTATACGTGGACTCTAAAAAAGCCAAACATAGAAACAGAGAGTAGAATGGGGTTGGCAGAGCCTGGGGAGTGGAACAAATGGGAAGATATTGGTCAAAGGGTCTAAACTTCCAGTTATAAGATGAATAAGTTCTGAGGATCTAATGTACAGCATGGTGAGTAAAGTTAACAACTCTGTATTATATACTTGAAAGTTGCTAAGAGAGATCCTAAATGTTCTCACCACACACACACACAAAACATAATTCTATCGGGTAATGGATGCGTTAACCAATCTTATTGTGGTAATCATTTCACAATATATGTGTGTATCAAACCATTACATTGTACACCTTAAACATACACAGTACTGTGTGTTAATTACAGCTCAATAAAGCTGAAAATTTTTTATTTAATTGTTTGGGGATATTCTGCATATTCCACTATTTTCACAATGACTCCCGACTTTTTTTCCCCTTGGTTTTTATTATCTTTTCAAAAGATGAATTAACTTTCATCACCTTATCTGAGAGATTTAGTTCTATAAAAAGGGGAGGCAAATTGGTTATCGATATTTTTCTTTCATTTATACACACATATGTGTACAGATACACATATATTTGCAATGTCTCAATAAGTTCTTTTTTACATTAGAACATTTAATAAGATCATTTTTAACTTAAACAATTTATTCTTTACTCAGTGATATAGTTGTCCTTAAATAGTACATCTAAATATTAATGGTTCTTTTTTATTTCATGAAAAAATCATCTTAAAAAGGAGAAAATGCAACATTGCCTTAAATGCATTGGAATTCACAAAAAAACTATTATTAAATTTTCACCTCACTAGGAGAGGCTGAGTTACAGTGCAATTCAAATTGAAGTTTAAAGTAGGATCATTTCAATAGGTGACATTTCAATAATAGTATAATCTCGTTGGTTATAAAGCAGTTCACAGTTAAATTCTTCCAAGTTTGTTGCATGCTGAAAAATTCTAACATAAAGAGTTTGGAGGAAAAACAGGAAGAGGGAGGAGAAGAAAAGGAAGAAGATAAAAAGAACAAATAGCTTCTTTTTATTAATTTCTCTCCTTCGTAGAAGTACCATTTATATTGAAATATAGTGTTCATATTTATGAGAAATAAACTAAAAGAGGAAACTAGCAAGAGATGATTATAAATGATGCTTCCATTAAGAATTTCCATTTCATTCCAGCCTTGGGTTTACAATTTAACACATAACCGAAGGGTAAAGGTATCCTAGGAGTGCTCAGCCCCAGTTTCCAACCTGAAGTGAGATCATTTTGTAGATGCCCCAGGGACCTCTACAAAAGCCAGTAACTGGAGCTCAGAGCACAATAAGTACCATTCCCTGCTGGGGCTGAAAAACAAACCATATAAGTGAATAAAGTAGATGAAGTAGAATAAAGTTGTGGGGGTTTTTTGTTTTTGTTTTTTTTGCATCACTCTTCCATTATTTTCGCCTTTCCTTTTGCTTAGTCAGGTGCCCTTGGCTGGCTGATGTTTTATATTAACTCTGTAATGTGCCCTTCTGAAGATTCACTGGTCTGAAAGCACAGACTGAGTTTGAATATCCAAATCTTAATGCTTATGTTAATTACCCAGCCTCACCCCATCCACAGGTAATCCGTCTTGCTGTCGCTCTTTTCTGCTGATTTTTAAGCTTAGACTCTCTATTTCATGGAGACTCCTCATCCCTGCCCTGATGTGTCTAGGGAAAGACCATTCTGATTCTGGAACGCAGCTTCTGTCTCTGTTGCTCTTGCCTGAATCGCACAGGAATTGGAAATCAACTGTTCTCCATGTCAAGAAAACTGGAACACAACCTGGAGCCAGGATGCCAGAGATGCTTATCACCACCCCTGCAGAATCACAAGGGGAGGGTGGGGCTGGTGTACTCCAGAGTGGAAGAGAGGATTTCCTGCAGAAATGCTTCTGGAGCCTCAAAATACCACAGCAATTAGTGATCCAGCTCTTTCCTCCCCTCTGGGTGGATGGGGGTGGGGAGTCGGAGCCTAGGTCAGCAGCCCACAGGCCAACAGTTCCTCAGAGATCCTGCTCCAAGGTGGAAACCTGTTTGAGTCACTACAGAAGTGAGCACTGCCACCATCTAAACTGAGGTCTAAAGTGGTGTGTCAGATGTGCTTAGGGCAGCCCTTTTGAAAGAAAGGTAGAAAATTACTTCATTTTTTTTTTGAAAGAAAGGTAGAAAATTACTTCATTTTTTTTTTTTTAATTTACCTTGGAGTAAGGTTCTTAGAGCAACCCTCATGCGCTTTGATTTTTACACACACACACACACACACACACACACACACACTCACACACACACACACACACACACACACACACTGCTACTGTAGCTGAATGTGCAAATTACAGATGGAAAGAAATTCTTTGACACGTTTCCTGTGGCAAGCAGAGCATATTTGCCTTGCCCATAAGTCTGGCTGGCCTGTGTTTGGCTGAGGGGACAGCAGAGGAAGCGAATCTACACTGGATCTGCACCTGGTCTTTAAGAGGGCTGGCAGCCTCTGCCCTGACCTCAGGAAGCACTGCACCACCACATAAGAAGTCTGGCTACTCTGCCAGAGAAACTACATGGAGAGGGCCCTAGACTACACAGAAAGGGAGCGGCCTAGCCGAGCCCTGCCTTTCAGCCATTCATTCCAAGGCCTCAGGCACAGGAGTGAAGCCTCTGGCTCCTCCAGATGAATCTAGTCACCAGCTGAACATAGAGCGACCTTAACCAACTCCACATGGTACAGGGGAATTGGCCAATTCCTGACCCATATACAATAAAGATCTTAATTTGTAAAGTTGGAGATTATTTTGTTATTCATCCATAGATTTGTGGAGCCTGGATAAGGACAAATTCTAGAGGAGTCTTCAAGCTGTGTTCAGAACTCCCACTCCCTTTAAAGACTCAGACCGTTTCTTGTCTGACCCACCTCATGGGCCTCCTTTTCACTGGGTGCCGAAGTTATGAGGCCTTCAGAGGAATAGTCATCATGGAACCAACCAGCTTTTTCGACTAGCAACTGCAGGTATGACTACACACAAAGAGATGTACTAAAAGCATTAGGGGCCCATTCTCTGCCCAGTCAGAACATCTGTTATACTTACTTTACTAGTTGTCATGATAGCTATTTTAAAGTTTAAAAAACAAACAAACAAAAAAATTAGATGAAAATTAAGTAAGAAAAAAAAGTAAATATTTTTGAATATTTTTATTTTTATTTTTAGAACTTGAGTGGAAATAGTCAAAGATGGAAAGTGCATGAATAATTATGGGACCCTAACCCTTCCTTACTTTTTCTTTGTAATCATTGTATTTTATGTTTCTCTGTCCCAAACTTAGTCATAAACCCTGTGCTGAATTTCAGGATCTAATTCGAAAGCTTCCATTCATTATTTTCTGTTAGAGCTATTTTCTCCTCATTTCTTCTTTCTTTGCCCCTGCTAAAATTAGCGTTCTTAGCTGGGATTTGTCATTTTTCTAGCTCTGAGTCAGATGCCAAGAACACCTTTTCAGTCTGGTTCCCAGGGTGTTGCCTTTGATGCGCTATGCTAGGGCATCAGGATGATGTTCGGTGATGCACAGTCTGTCCTATTCTAAGGGCTACAGTTGACTGTTTATAGAACAGCAAGAAACAGCCTAATCTTCACTTGCTGACAAAATGAATGTGGGTGAGGTGCCTCTAGATTCATGGCACTGATGCTCATTGATTGGCTGAGTTGAGGTGCGGCTTATAGCAGGCAAGAGCTTACTGGGTCCCAAATCCTCAAATTGTGTTTTTATTAGATGTGGGCATGAAGAGACCTATTCTTAGCTGGCTAAATTCAGGAAGTGTTCAGGAATTTGTTGTATCAAAGTTACCACGTTCCATTTAGCAGAGAATCTTTAATTATCTTCTGATCCTTTCACATCAAGTTATAGGGTGTTTGTGAAAAGCATGTTAAGAAATAAAATCTAACTGAGAAAGAAGTAAATGGGTTCGTTAAGACTTGTTTAAAATTATAGAAAAACTAGGGTGGCTATATAATTTATTGTTCAGACTAGGACACTTTAAGAACAAAAGGAGGCACTGCTAAAAATTATTCTAGGACAACAAGCATAAACTTGGACTGTCCTAGGCAAATGGGACACATTTCACCCTTAAAATACCTCAGCTCAAGCTGGCTTGAGCAACGAAGGGCCCACATAAATAGCTTAACCATTTTCTTCTAATGTCTCTACTCTGCCTTCTGGATGGTAGCTTTATCCTAAAACTAGTTAGTTCTTCTTGTGGTCATAGGATGGGTGCCAGTAGCAGTTGGGCCCTGAGCTGCTTCTTTCACATTCAGCACCAGGGAAAGCACTTCTGCTCCAGCCTTCCAAGCAAGAATTTTGAGTTTCAGACACTTACGTCACGTGCCCACCACAATATAAATGACATGGCCAAGGAAATGGAATGCTTTAGTTAGGTTCAACCAAAAAGGGCCTACCGTTGGAGTTATAAGTAGGGTTAATTTCTCACAAGTACTGGGGCAGTTTGGGGATGAGTGGCTTTTTTAAAAAATTAAAATCCGAGTAACATTAATATTGGTGAAATAATGTCCAGCCTGAGAAAAAGTCTTAAAAATGTGTATTTGAGCCAAACTGATGACAATTGTCAAAAAGCAAAATCTCAGTGAATTGAGAACATGCTCCAGAGAACGGCAGTTTTGTGGCTTATTTTACACATTAAAATCAAAGGTGGAGACACAAGAGGGTTACATGAAATTCCTTGGTGGTCTAATAGGGAGGTGGGAGAAAGCCAAGTGGGAAAATCTCTGAGACTGCATTAAAAGTAAAAGGGAGAGACATACTTTGTTTTTTACATTGGCGAGCACAGTATAGTTAACATTTACAGCACATAGAGATGGCATTCGGGCAACAAGAAAACAATGTGATCTCATGCTCTGATGCCTGCCTGAGGTTGTGCCTTCAATGGGTCTGGAAAAGAAAATGACTCTGTTATTTCAAAGGTACGTCATCTTAGATGCACAAAGATAACAGAGAATTACAAAGGTAAAGAAAGATTGACCTTTGCCAGGGAAGCCTAAGATGTGACTACTCACCATGAATATCTTTTAGTTAAGAATTTTTATGTTTATACCATTCTGTGTGGTTATTTAGATCTCTGGGTTTGTAAGGCCCACTATGAGGCCCTCTGTTGAGCTTGTCAGGTTTAGCATGTGGCCCCTTGCTGTCCACATTAAGAAAGGAGAGGGGGATGAATACTGGATAGGTAACCAGCAAACATCAGCTCTATTAGGAACAAACCTGAAATTTAATAAAGTGACTTCTTTTATGCTGTGGTAGTTAAAAGGGAGACTTCTTAGATAAAAATCTAGATTTTTACCACTTCATATTCATGTGACCTTGAACAAGCTGTTTAATTTAAATCTCATTATCCCAAATTAGAAAATGAGATACTAGTAGTGACTGCTTTATATGGTTATTAGGGGATTAAATAAGATAACATATACAAAGTGCTTATAACATTGTCTGACATGTAGTAAGAAATTAATAAATACATATTAACCTCTATTATAGCAGCTATTTAAGTGATTCTTAAGGGGGGATATTCATGGGAATTTGTAAAGAAATGCAAAGATGTATCAACAATAGAGAAATTCATTTATTTGGTTGAAGGGGACATAATGAAGGCAGAAATAAGAGCTGAAGAAAGGAATTGGGTAAGGACTGCATAGGGGAGAGGAGAATGATCCCAAATAAGATGATGAATAAAATCAGGTTTCAGAACATTTTAAATGGTTCCTGCCCAAGGTGAGTGTCGTTCTTAAACAACAGACTTTCTTCAGAGCCTTTTCTAGTGTTTCATGGTAAAAAACAAACAAACAAACAAACAAAAAAAACTCTGCCTTATATTTAAGATGAATCCCTCTGGTTGTCACATAAGCCCATTTTCACACAGGATAAAACATGGGTAAAGTTTTAACATACATAGAGAGCTAAGATGGAGCTTTAGAGATGCTGCAGAAGGAAAATGGCAAGGCTTAGTGACATCCATTTCTTAGCGACAGGCAGAGGAGGGTAGTGTCAGATGCAGGCCTGTGATAGTGAGCATAAAAGACAAGGGAGACAATGGCATCTCTGACAAAGAAGGAGAGGGAAGGGGTTGGTCTGCTAGATAAGGAGTCAAGGTTTTAATATCGAAACCAAAATGGTACCAAAATAGTAAGGAAGACATTTTCTTTTTCTCTCTGTCCCCTCCCAGATAAGTAGGCAGTTAAAAAGAGAGGGGAAATGTTGCAAATGAGAACTTTTAGCAATCTACACATTCTGGCAAAGTTTACTCATTAGAAACACACTGAAATGGATATTATCAAGTCCTATTTTTGGCGTGTGAGAATGGGAGTGAGAATAGTTTGTTGGCTTTTCTTTGCCATCCAAGGACTTCGGTAATAAAATGGTACTTTTTTACACTTGTGGTCAATCAAGTGAGACTTTTACCTTAGAAATGCAGTCTGAACAATTCATAACCACAACTGGGAAGCCATTTTAGTTTCTGTTTTCCTGTGTTTCTCTTAAATCCTGTGGATTTTGCTGGGTGACTAGATTCTTATATTTAAAAAGAAATATTTCCTTATGATTGGTATCAGAAAAAGACAAACCAAATTACCCAGATTTTGGTTGCTTATTAATATAGCTGCATTGAATGTAATTCTCCCAAAATTAAATAGTTTTTTTTTATTACAGAAGTTATCTGAGGTTTTATAAATACTTAATTTAACTTGCTATACAAAGAGCCATTAGTAATCATTTTGCATCAAAAATGGTAAAGATTAAGGATCTGCCTCAGAAGTTTGTGCTTTGGTTTGAGAAGTGAAAATATCTGGCTTCCTCACTGATAGAAGATTGAAATTCTAAAGAGGAATGTGCCCCATGAGAAAAAAAGACTATCAAAAAATGTCTTTTCTTCTGTTTTTGCTCTCCCAGCATAGTTTGCTGTGTCAACAATTATAGAATTTTCTTATGTAACTATCTTATCTCCATTATCAAATTGATGGCAAATAACATGCTTTTTTTTTCAAATAGTAATTGCTTAAAACCTGATTGACAATAAAAGAATTAATCTATTATACTTGAGAAAATAATTTGGAGTCCTGAATTGGCTCTTGCGAAGCATTGAAATATTACATAGATTGATGCAAGTCTGTGGATACAATCGAGTTGCATTTTAAATTTTAAAATATATCTGACCTTTATTTATTAATGCATTTAAGAATTTAATTCTTGCTTAACTACTTGACCTACTACTGTCCACTAGTCTCAATTATTTAACAGCTTAAACTGACACTTAATAAGTATGTAAATGGGAAGCACCTTAACGTAATCCAGGTATCTTCCTAAGTGCCAATTATATGCCTCAACATTCCCTTCAATTTGAATATGTTAGTAAGAATCTAATTACACTGGTTTATAGCTGATGGAATTACAGAAGGAGAAGATTTCTCTCCTACATACTTATTAGACCTCAATAAGTGTTCCTTTGCAATCTGTTGCTATTCAATTACCAAGTAATAACTGTCTTAATGAATCTAATTGAAATGCTTATTTCAGACTGCTATCACACACAAAAAAGACTCTTCCCTTGGAATGCTGCCACTGGATGGGGCCTGACTTGTTTATCCAAAAAGAGTGACTTCCCTGGGAAGGGATTTATATTTGTGAAAGTTTTTGCAGTTTCAAGGGCATTCCCTTCTCCGTACTTCGTATGTTATAAAACAAGTCCCTCCATAAAACCTCACTACTCAAGCCCATGCTTACATGAACACTCACACAATCATTTGGCCTTTGTTATCCCCTTATAAGGAGAAACATTGGTTTAGCTTTCCTCAGTAAAGACAGAATAATAATAAAATGAAAATATCAGTAGTTAATAGGTTACTTCTTTGAGTCAATGCTGCTTAAACATTCTATATGGGAATTCATTTAATCTCCACAAACTTTCTAAAAGAAATATATTCTGTTATTGTACCCATTTAACAAATGGCAAAATGGAGCATGGTTTATTTTTTAAAGAAGGGCAAATTCACATAGCCTATAGGCTAACAAAAGGCACAGATGGTACTGCAACCCAGGTCAACTGGCTCCCACTGCATAAACTCACAAAAGCAAGATTAGAAATAAATGTTAGAGTTTAGTTGATGCAAGCCCTCGTTACCAGGAAAATTGAGGCTACAGGTTCACACAGCAAAGGGTCTGGATCCTGAGCCCATCCTGTGCACTTTGACCTAAATCATCTGCATTGTTTAAAATCAAGATAGTTACAAAACAAAAACACCAATAAAACCCCTTAAATTAGATGTTCTATGTAATATGACCACTTTTGTAACTTTTGTTTGAATTAGCAACTGGGTCTTAAAACTCATTCACCTCCAGATAATGATAGAATTTGCTTGAAAGAATTTATATAAAGGCCTAAAACATACCACTGTGCTTATTTTCTTGAAGAGAAAATTTAAATTTTATTGGCCTGAACACAAAAGAAAGATTGACTCAGGGAATTGCAGATAACTGGTAATTCACAATTTTTATGCAGATTCTGTGATGCTGTCCCATTTAAAAGCACCCTTGGACAACTGGCATAGCCACAATGCTGCTGACACAGCTGTGCTGAGAGCACAGAGACTCAGTGAAAGTTCAACTAGCCTCAGCAGGGTGTTGTTCTTCTCAGATTATGGCCTCATTGTTGTGCTGATGGACACATCCCACAGTCCATCTTTGGAAATACACTGCATGGATTTTTCTTCTCCAAAAATGATGTGGCCAGGTAGCATCTCACTCACTGACTGCAAAGATTTCTGGTGGAACAATTTATGGAATCTACAAGGATTTGTAGGGGTTACCCTCCCCTTCATCCCCCCGCCACCCCCCCCCCAAAAAAAAACCCCCTCTGACAAGAATCAAAATCAACCCTTTACATATAAATTATCTAGGTTTGCCGACGCATCACCTAATGCCTTACACAGGCGTGGTTTTTATTTTTAACCACTGGTCCATCTCAGCAGTGACTGGTATCATGGCTCCAGCTACGAACAGCCAGAGCTGCTCAGCTTGTTCCTGTCCCATGTTGTCATCTGTGCAGCTTTCTCCTCATTATAAACTGTGATGTTTTCCTGCTGACATCCATACTGGTCCACGCTAATTTCAGGGGCTTTAAGGACTCTTTTTGCATTCACTTAGGAACAGTTTTTAAGGAGCAAGCATCCTTTTCTCTACTTAGTTAATGTAGTTCCCAAATCACAAAGACATTGAACAGGGAAATAACTTCTTTTTTACAGAAAGGAAACAACATAATAGGAGTAAATTATTTACCCTCTTGAGGAAATCCTGAGTTCCTCCAGCCAGCCAACTTAGCCATTTTGAGTTTCATTAATGTGCCAAGCACGGTACCAGTTTCCCCGGCTCAAGGACTTACAGCTTGGAGGACTACAGCTTATAATTTTTGGAAAGCTCCCAGGAATGTCCTTACAATGAAAACCATGGGAAATTCACAGTGGGGATCATGGGACACACAAGGGAGAAATGAGATTTTAATTTATTCCTGTCTTTCTTAAACGGAAGAAGCCCAGAACCAGGGTTCACATAAACTCCGGCAGGCAAGAATCAGTTTTATATAGAGTCAATGAGTTTATAAAACAAAATTAAAGAATTGCCAAGACTTTTTTAATTCCAAAATTAATTTTTTAAAATATGACTACTCGTATGTATGTATTTCATGAATTTAAAATCTTTTAATTTGATATTTTGAAGGTGGAATTCGGTAGGTATATACTGTAGTTATAAGCTGTGAATTTAGCAGAGTATGCGGACTTCGTTTTCCACAGGGAGATGGATTGTATAGTATTTACAGAACATGTACTATATACTGTGTTCTTATTCAGTTTTTTTTCCCAAGATAGCGGGTTGTTTGGTTTTGAACTTTTGCAAGGATTATTTACTTATCAAATGTGACTGTCTTTATGGTGCTGTTTCCTTAGGGTGCACAGTGTCAGCAATTGTCGAAGCATTGGCATCATTTCGCTAGTTACCCAGAGACTCCAGTCTTAAACGCAATCCAGCTTCTTTATTAGTGGTCCACAAGCAACTCTTACTGCAGCTTCAGTCCTGGAAATTTTCACTTTTTCTCTTCCCATTCTCTGTTTCCTTTGCTTCTGCTTGGCTTCCTCTTAAAACATCAAAATGAATTTGAGACTTCCTACTTTTGGCCCAAAGAATTGATATGGATAGAGTTTAATGAGTTAGGCTCTGGGTTTGAAGATCTTGATGCAAATGGAAAGGAAATAAGGCTATTATCAGAGACCCATAGTATGAGGGGAGGCTCATGAGACTGAAGAAGAATTTCTCTCCTTCATTCAACATGTTTATTGAGTTTCAGGAATGTTCTAGAGGGGAAAGTCGTGAAACAAAGTCCTGCCTCTGTGGAGCACGCTTTCTGGTTGGATAAGACAAGTAGATAAAACACCAACAAATAAGATAAGTGTTATAAAAGGAATAAAAAGTGAAAGGGGGGCTAGGAAGAATGGGTTATTTTAACTACAGAAGGCCACCTGTGAGAAGGTAATACAAGCTGTACAACTTTAGGTAAATTACTTAACTTTATTAGGTTAAAAGTACCAAGCTCTTAGTTTATTATCAGAGCAAAGGTGATTGTGTGTGTGTGTGTGTGTGTGTGTGTGTGTGTGTGTGTGTGTGTGTATAGATAGATAGATAGAGTCATCCAACAAATAGCAGCTACTATTGTCACTGACAAAATACTGTGTCAGTTAGACTCTGAGCAAGAAATTTACAACATACTCAAATGAGGATAGTTCAAGTAGAATTTAATAGATAAGGAATTTGCAGAATTGTGGTCAGGGTACAGGAAAATGAGAAGGAAAATTTCAGGACCTGGGGTCTAGTAAGAGCAGAAAGCACCTATCATCTTTAGATGCAAAAGAGAAAATGGAACATGATTCCTGGCACTTGGAGGCAGAAGAAGCCATGTGAAGCAGGCAACCTGACTGAGGTAGAACCTCTAGTCTCGTAACCTTGAGATGATTGAGGTTTGTTATGTGCAGGTTCAGGTTAGGTACTCCTGGGGACCACAAAGATGTGCTGAGTATGGAGACAGCTATCAGTAAACAAGTGAGAATCGAAAATGACATGTATACATTTAGTTTGACTACAGTGCGGAAAAATCGTAGGGGCCATGCAAAGAGTTCAGAGAAAGACTAAAGAGTTCTCAGGGGCCACATTACTTCTAGCCAACAAATCAGAGAAAGTGCCATAGCAGAGGAGGCTGTGTTTGCCCCACACCTTAAAGAAGAGACAAGATTCACACATGTAGTAGTGAATGGCAGTGGGAAAACGCTGCATGTGTACAAAATAGAAAATAGTTCAACTGGCGCCTCTGGCACATGAAAGGGATTTAGATTTCACCATTTCTGTGAATCACTTGATTCTTCACTCTCTGGCTCTTCTTTCTTCTTTCAACCTATACCTTCCCTTACCTCTTTCACTGAATTTCTCCGTTTCCTTTGCCCATGGCCCTCTTTTTTGAGAGGAGGATTTGAGTGAAGGGCAAATGGTAGTGAAGTGAGACTGTGGTGTATCAGGAAAGCATGCTAAGTTTAGGAAGGGTGGGGGTTTAAACCAAGCCAACTGAAGATGTGCCTCAGTCATACGCAGATTCCTTGGAGCTAAAGGCAATTCTAGCTTCTGGCTCAAGTGAAACTTCTGCTTCTCCCTTTAAATACCTAAAGGCATTTGAATTATGGGCTTTGTCTCAAAATAAGAGATTATCAGAGATAACTTATTTTGACCTAGCTATAGTCAGGGTAAACGTCTATTTACTAAATATCTATCTATTCTTCTTATCAACCTGCAATGACCTTTTGAAGCCTCTCAGATGCATTACCCCATGCCTAGCGCAGGATGTTTTAAGTACCTCAACCATTTTTCTATCTCTGAACCTCTCTTTCATGTAGGGTCTCTGACTCTCTCATGTATGCAGGGTTCCTTACACATGAGACTAATTCTGATTTTTCTCTTGTCTATCTGCCTCTTGTTGATTCGATTATTCAGCCAGCCAAAAAAACTAGAGGTACAAAAGGGGACCACAGGATGGGAAATGATGATGTGCAATGATGAAAAAAGAAAACAAAATGACCTCAGAGCAGACGTTATTCACTTTATTCCTTTAACCCAATTCTTCTGCTTCTCTTCCCATTTCCTGAGAACCAGAAGCAGAAAACTTGGGAAAACGGAAATGAGGTAGATTTTAGAGAATGCTAGCTTGTCTTTGGCCTTTAGTCTGCCATTATCAGTTTCAGAGAAAAACTGATTCATTTCACAACTTCACCAAGGTACACAGCCTGCCTTGTACTTCAGTCAGGTAATTTCTCATTGGCTACAGGGAAGCAGGACTTTTTCATTTACAGCTACCAGAAATGAGGCTCTTCCTCTGCGCAGGACAGCACTGTTTAAGAAAAGATGGATAAACTGTCTTGGACCTTTTTGTGTTTTTGTTTCTTCACTGACCATTGAAACCCAGTTAAAGCAGAAAATCCCAGCTCAGTGTATTTCCACTGCTTTTTCTAGGTGCTGTCACACTGTTTAGCAATAAACACTCACTAAATGTACATTGAATAAATAAATGTTTGCCAAAGGGCATCTGGGTTGGAGAACTATCACACTGTAAGTACTCAGTTTGCTATTTCTTATCTTTCTTCCTCCCTCCAGTAATCCTTGGCCCCTCTGGGGAGAGAGACAATATTCTGTTCATCTTTGAATCTCCAACAACTAAAAGACTATATATATTATCCATAATAGGCCCTCAATGCATGCATGAATGAATGAATAATTGAATTACTGAATGAACAATCATAGCTTCTAAGTGTGACTAAGGGAAATGATAGGTAATGAAGACCATCTTTGAGGCCATGTTGGGGAGGGCTTTGTATACAAGACAGAAGAAGTTGGGCTTTATTACTTATTCTCTTTGCTAGAGGGAATGACCAAAGTTTTATAAGTGATCAAGGAGAAATTAGTGACAAGGTTGTTTTAAAAAGATTATTCTGGTGGTTATGTGGAAGATCCATTGGTGTGGTACAAAGTCTGATGCACATCTAAGCTTTTGTTGGTTTCAAAAAGTGACAATAAAAATTTTAATGAAGAAAGCGCTTTTTAGTTCAAACAAAGATGTGGCTGCCTTAACTATGGTTTATTAATGAAAATAAATATACTTAATTTACTGTTGTGGTCTAAGGCTGTTACATAATTTTAGAAGACAATGTGTCCTCACAAACTAGTGTAAACTAAATGTGTTCAATTATTTATCATTTCAGTAGTATAAAGGCACAAGGAACTTCTAGATCTTTAATGGTAAACAAGACTATCTTCAAACAAGAAAGGAAAATGACTTCAGAGCAAGGGAAATTGTCACCTTTTAACATCCCTGTGGGCAAGAGCGTTTTTTGATTCCCATAGCCCTTTAAAGTGCTGAACAAGTTGCGTGGTTTTGTAGGCACCCTAAGGTTTGAAAGGCCAGACTTGTAGAAACAGATTGTTTTGCTGGTTTCTGCCATCTGAGTCAAGGTGAGATGGTCACACCTTAACATCACAGTTTTGGTGAGCCATTTGGGATTTTCTCCATTGGAGCCAACTGAAATGTGTTGGGCTATAACTGAAGACAACTCAGGTCCATCTTCTTATGCTTTTTACACCTTTAAAATCATCCAAACACCTCTTTGTTAACATAGCATCATAAATATTGATTACTAGCTATGGCATATTTTATAGGGCTATAAATATTTTACAGCTCCTTCCATCAAGCAGTGGAGTCTGTTCCCCTTATTCCCTGAATCTAGGCTGGCCTTACTCGTGTGCTCTGATTGAAAGAAAGTGGCAGATGTTATTCTGTGTGACTTTCAAGCCTCTTCTTAAGGAGGCCTTGGAGTTTCCACTCTCACTCTCTGGGAACTATGTACCTTGAAGCAAATCTAGGATAGTCTTGTTGAAGGTGAGAGATCACATGAAGAGGAAGAGAGATGGAAAGAGACAGAGACAGAGAGTTCATATAACAATACAGTTCCGGCCATTGCAGATATCCTAGCTGAGGTCCCAGATATGTGAGGCCATCAAAGTCTAGCTAGCCTTACAGCCAGCTTTACCAACTGACTGACTTCCAAGCATGAATAAGTCTAGCCAACACCATGAAGAGCAGAGGTGACCTGTCCCAACTGAGCCCTGATCAAATTGCTAAACTAATGTAAAAGCTTATCAGCACAATTATTAGAATTGTGGAAAAATAAATAGTTATTGTAAGCCACTAAATTTTGGGATATTGTGGTAGAAAGAATTCTAAAGATCGCCCCCACCCCCGCCCCCAGATTATTATTCCTTTTTTATTCAATCAAATACTAATGTGGCTGTAACTGTGAAGGGATTTTTCAAATTTATTTAAAGCCCCAAGTCAGCTGCCTTGTGATAGGGGCCTGAAGTGATCATTTAAAATGCCGACGTGAGTACTTTAAAGCAGCAAGTTTTCTCTGGCTGGTAGCAGAAGGAAATGTCATAGAGATTCAAAGAGTGAGAAGGATTTGAAGCCTTGCTGGCTTAAAGATACAGGGACCACACAACAAAGAATACTGGCTGAGTGGCTCCAGCCAACAGCCAGCAAGGGAGCTGCAACTTCAACTGCAAAACCCAAACTGAATTCTACCAACAGCCTGAAGAAGATGGAAGCAAGTTTCCCCCACCTTCACTCCCAGAGCCTCCAGATAAAAGTTTAGTTTAGCTGAGACCTTGATCTTAGCCTTCTGAGACCCTGAGCAGAAAACCCCGTCCAACTTGTTCACATCTTTGACCTAGAGAATTGTGTGCTGGTAAGCTTTTACACCTGTGCTAACTTGTTGTGAAGCAATAGAAAACTAATACAAGTTGTTTATTTCAGTCATAGATGATGAATACACACACTAACATTTTTACAACACCTAGGAAAGATACAACATAAAGCAGGGGATTTCAAGTCTGGATCTACATCAGAAACTCGTGGAGAAGACTTTAAATATCAGCAGAGCAGAGATGCTGATTTAATTGATTTAATTGTTCTAGGACGTGGCCCAGACATTGGCATTTTTTAAAAGCTCCCCAGGCGATTCTAATATGCAGCCAGAATTGAAAAACATGAATATAGAACAAATTATAGATGCACAGATAGATAAGAGAGAGAGGTTTCTACTCCATCATGCCTCCACTGTGAGATAACCACCTGAAGCATGTTCGTGACTATTAGTGTTCTTCTGGCCGGAGTTGTTTTTATTTCATGTTCTCACTGTTCGACTGAAAAAGTACAGCAGGTCTTTGACTAAGGTCATTTTATTCAACATCGTTTTATTATAATGATAAGATCCTGTAGGAATTTAACTCTTGTTTATATTAATTAGTCTATGGTGAAATTGGTTTTATTATATGTCTTTACTCTTAACAAGTTAAGTGAAGACTATCTACATTTGACTTTTTTAGCCTCTGTAAAATTATTCAATTGTAGTGATTTCATATGTAAAGGTGAGGAAAGTACTCTTCCTCTAGAGATATCTCTTTATTCCCTGGTAGTAGGTAGACTAATCTAAAACCAAGAGACACACGTCCAGTTATGTGATGAATAAAAAATTTCAACAATAGGGGTAATTTTCTTTCTTTTGCATCTTAAGCTTATTTTTAGAGAACAAGAACTTCCTTTTAAATTGTCTTGGCTATGGACACTGTTGGTATAAGTCAGAACAGTGGAAACACCAATGAAAAAATATGATGACATATACAACTAGGTCCCTAAATGCCGATATAGACGTTGAATTCCATTTTGGCTGGTCAAACTGACTAAGATTATCTAAAAAAAGACATTAATCTCTTTAAGGTGGTACCCAGCTACAATAAAGAGTAGAGGCAAAGTCACTTCTTCAAATAGAGAACTCGTTAAATTGAGAAAATTCATCTTTTAGAAAGTGAGGAGAAGGGAGGGGCCGCAGGGAGTTTTGGAAAGAGGTGTGGCTTTCCTGGCAGCCGTAACTGGCATGCTGTCTCAGAAGAGAAGGTTTTGCTCCACTAATTATTTCGTTGTATTTTCACAACTTGTCATTGCCATAACAATCGCATAGTCCTCGGACCTACCTACTCTCTACTCATCTGCTTCCTTGCTTTCTGTTATTCTGGAATCCAGGGAAGAGAAGACAAAAGGAGAAAATAGGGCTTTGTAGGTTTCCCTGCCCCTGTCCACTGAGACAAGAAGACAGACAGACGGAGGCGGACTCCGCTTCTCCGTTCTGAGGTCCTTCTCTGGACGCTCAGCAGTCTGCTTCAAGCCCAACCTTGCTCAGCTGTCAGCCGCTGTTGGGGCTACTCTGCCTGGGTCCTGGTTCTGTCCCTCTGAGCCCTCTTTCTTACCTTTGGTATTTCGACAATTTCCATCTTTCAGCAACTGAGACCTGGCCTCTCAAGCCAAAAGAGAAATGCACTGATTGCACACTTTCGAAACCAAAAGACCTCAAGGTAGATCATAATCGGTTTTTCCGGGAATTTTCAGTGGGCAGACGTCATCTTTTCTTGAGACCAAATAACTAAGCAATGTCAGGGTCTGTTTCCAGGACTTTTCTTTTCTTTTGAAAAATGAACTTAGAACCAAACTTAAAGAGACCTTCCCAAAATATGTGTTTGGATGAAGCACATTGCAAAATAATACGTTAGTTTTAATAATTATAACATATATGTAACATATATGTACACACACATATATTTAAGACTCTCCTCTGTGTGTATGTTTACACTTAAAACAGTTCAAATTCTATTGCTTTCATCAGTTTCATATTTTGCTATTTTCATTAAATGACTTTATGATGAATGTTTATGTAAATCAAGCAAACATCAAGAATTCCACTGTTTCTGCCTCTCTGGGGGTGGGTTGCATAGGAAATTGGAAACAATAGCTTAGATATCCTGGAATGAGGATAGGCTTATTGTGGGGAGGGGGGATGGGCATCATAACTTGGGCAGTCTAAAGAGGCCATTCATCAGAATAAATTTTAACTTTTGATTTTCACAAGTTGCTGCAGGTACATACTGACCAACAACCAAATTGCCTGGACCAGTGAATGAATGGTCCTGTCCCTCAACCTGAGATGTCATTGAACTTTGGGGTCTAACATTCAATCTCAAATGTTAATCCCTGAGGTTTTCAAATGGAATCCTAAGAAGTTCCATTTCCTTTTCACACTTTCTAAAGCTGTCCCTCAAATCCACGGATGGGATGCTCCTTTCAGAATGTTAAAGGAATTCTGTAATCCTTTTATTTGGGAACCAGATTTGCAAATACTAAGAAAGGGTATACGCAGACTGCTGTGTTTATTAGTATTAACAGTTGCAAATATCTGGCCAGGCTCTGCCACCTGACTTACAATAAAACTCGGAGGCAGTCATTAAATTTGCTCCTTCAACAGACATTTTCTCTATGCTTAATCTGTGCCTCAGAGAAGACTAGAGAGCTCAAATCATCAGAAAATATTCTCCTCGAAGATGAAGCCTGACTCCGATAGCTCCCTGAACCATAGGGAGTATGGGGAAAATTACAACTGTATTTAACTCCCAGTTTGCAACCCCAGCTCAATATGAAAAAATTCCAACATAAGAAGTAAAGTGAATTCTCCCTGGAGACTCTGACAGTCCATAGATGTAGATTTGGTATGATGCCCAGAAACTTAGATGGGTACAATTTGGACACATCCCGTTAGTTTCTTTTAACATCTCAGAATCCATACTCTTTGGTTGCTTTCAACCTGCATCATATCAGCTTAATCCATGAATTTCCAAAAAATAATTGATGTGGCATGTTCATTACGATGGCTCGGTATGTGACTGATTCACTGAATATTTTTATTTCTCACGGGATATTTGGCATATACTCCTGGATACTGTAATTATGCTACCTTCTTTGTTTCTCCTCACTATACATGAAATGCTGGAGAGAGGCCATTCTACCTGATTGAACACTGATATTCCCTTTCAGCCCTTTCATGGCGTGTGTTGGTTTGTGCACAAGGATCGAGGGTGAGAATATGTGAATTAGCCCTGACTTTTGAATTGGCTGTCATTTATATTTCCATAGTTGTCACATCTTGACAATGAGAATGACAAATCTCATCCCTTTCCAACAGAAAGCATGAATAGGCCTCAAAAGCTCCAGAAAAACCTAAGAGATGCCTGTCCACACAATCCAGTGCTGACCCACTCTTGGTACTAATGGGTGTGTTCATCATGGTTTTTAAATAAGAAAACAACAACAACAACAACAACAAACAAACAAGCCTGAAACTTTCCAACTAGATTTGTGATTAATGGTAAAAAATTGTGAGCCCAACTCTCCACGAGGCACAAGGATAGATAAACGAAACGTAAAAGGTGTGTCTCATCTTTTAATCAGAGTTACATACACCTTGCATTGCTGCATTCAGAGCAGCCACCCAAACTCAGACAATGGTGCCAGCAGCAGCGGCGGCTTTCTGAACCAGTGCTGTCCAACACATAGTACCTCAGTGGCTACATTCTACGTGCTCAGAAGCCATATATGCTGGTGGCTGCCATGTGGAGCAGTACAGAGAGAGAACCTTTCTACCAACACAGAAGGTTCCACTGGACAGAGCTGCCTGACAGTGACAAGCCTTCCCTCTTTTCTAACTACTGTAACTGGCCTCAAGTCAGTCTTTACAGTAGCATCAGGTGGGGTCATCACACACAAATAAAGAAACGATGTATAGTTCCAAATGCCATATTTTCATACTTTCCTTTACTAAAACCTAACATGAGACTAATATGAACCAAACTGCATATTACAAAAAGATTTATCAACCAGTAATCAATACCTAATTTTTAAAAGAATTATATCATTGGACAGTGTCTAGAAACATTCTATTTTCCTTTATGTGTGAATTCCAGTTAATTCATGGTCTAAATATCCAGTATTTGACCACTCTCCATCCCCTCACCCCTAGTCCCATGTGAATTAAAAATTTATTTCATTATAGATCTATTTCTTCCTTGTTTATGGCATCACATCTATTTGAAAAATAATGCAGCATTGGCAGAGATTTAAGTGTTTTGTGTGTTCTGTATGCAAAAAGGGTAAACATCAAATACAGACCTAGGCTAAATAGCTTAAAATGCATTGTTTATCATACCTTATTTTACTGTTAATTTTACATATACCTAACAGGGAACAGGCCTCACACACCCATAAAAAGCCTACAAACCAAGCTATTGGAAGAGTGATATTTAAGCATAGCATTCATAAAATAGGTAATAGAATTATAGAGTTGGCATGTACCATAAAACTGTCAGAGATATAGATGTGAAACCATCTCTTTTTAAAAATGAGAAAACTGAAGTCAAGAGAGGCATAGTGCCACAAAGTCGCTTGATGAATAATGGAGTCAGGATTACAGCCAAGCTCCCAAACTTACACCTAGGCCTGCTGGACATCTTGTTTTCTGCCCTCTTCTGACAAGGAAGATGAAGATGAGGTAGGAGGGGAGAAAGTTGATCTTTCTCAGATGGCAGGAAGGTGAGTCCCCTTGGTACCTGGCCAACACCTAGGCCATCAGGTCATGGTCTTGCTTGGGAGACACCCTTTCTTCTTAGCTTGAACCAACATCTCAAGTTCCACCTGGCTTCAAAATTGTCACACCTGAGTAACCTAAATGCCTAATCAATGGGATTTCTTGACCCAGAGGACAGGTGGTCTGTCTTGGTTAATTAATTTGTGCCCGCAAAATGCCTTCCTTATGAAAAGCTCCAAAGTCTTTAACTCTACTTCTTTCAAATGGCACCTAAGCATTTATCTTAGAATTCATAGTTTTAGGGGTCTGTAAATCCCCTGAAAAGGAAAGTAAAAATTGGCTCTTATTATGTAGCATTTATTCAATTATCAAAGAAGTCCACAGTTGGAAAAGGCTAAGACCATCTATCAAAGGAGTAGAGAAAGATGCACTTTTTAAAAGAAAAAGACTCACTGACCCCAGGAAAACTGATATAAGGGCCATAAAGTATAATAAATACCAACTTAATAGGAATAGAGAATGTAAATGAAAGAGATGCCTGGGGAGAAACAAGGATGAAGATGTATTTCCCTTGCCTTTTTCTTTATTTGTTTAAATTCTAAAAGTTACAAATGTGTTCTGTAAGTTGGTGAGGTGAAAGACACCTCTCACCCTCTCCCCAGCAATGGTCACGGGGCACAGGCTTACTCAGTCTCCTGTAGTGGGGCTAGGGTTTGGAGTGCCAGTCAGGGGTCCCTTTACTAAGTGGTGCTGCTTTGCTGCCTACACAGCTGTAGTGGTAATGGCTTTAAAAAGGGGGCAAATAGGTCTTCTCTCCAATGATAGGGCTTCTGCAAACTCTTCCTCATATCTCTAGACTGGCATGTGCCATAAGAATGAAAAAGGACTGGCTAGTGACATTGAAATGCAGTGCCCCCTCATTAGATGACGCTATGAAGGACAAAAAGGACCAAAGACAGGAATATGGCAACTTCTACTTCTACAGAGATGCTACTGGGGCTCTTGGAATAAATATGGCCATAGAGGATGCAGATGGGCTTTGGCCAGGAGAAGCAGCTGGACCCAAGAAGGCAAGGGTTGTTACAAACACTCCTATTGTCTCTCCCAGAAGTGGGGTGACACCCTCAACATCCACAAGAAACAATGACAGCGGCCACCAACTTATTTCATGCTATGGGAGCAACCAAATGGAATCATAGGTTTACCTTCCATTTCAATATTTGGGACAGATATCCACTAATATGTTCTATGCAATTAAAAAAAAATGAAGTTGAGAAATGCCATGTACCAAATAGCAGGAACTGTTCACAAGAATCCGGTTTACCAGCAATAATTTTATACTAAAATGACATTGAAACATATGGGAATACAAATCATGAATTTGAAACATGTCTGTTGAACTAGATATGTGGACAAGTGAGCTGCTGGTATGTTTGCCTGAAGCCTTTGACTGTTGATGCAGCACAGTTTATCTGGTTTTCTGAATCATTTCTCAGTGTTTCAGGGACTCTGCCCATCGGTATCAGCCTTCCGAGAAGAGAAGGGTTGTGCAACCGTGACTGGGTAGCAAATATGCCGGATAAGAATATCTTGTAGATTTTAGAAGAAGCTTTCACTGGTGTTGACTCAAAAATATTTTGAAAATATGATATGTTATAAACCTCCTTAACATCAAGAGGCAGGATGTAATGATTTGTATATTTTATTTTGACTTTACATGCGGTGTTAAAAACCCAAAGTACATATTATTTACACATACACAATACAAGTTTACAAGATATCTATACATGTTAAAGTACTCTATAAAACAGTATAGAGCCACTTCACTTTAGGGTTACTTTTTATGCCGTACCATTAAAAAAGATACAATCTGTGTTTACCTTTGCACAAATGGATAAAGCATTTAAAAATTAAATTAACAGGATAGAGACTAGATTTCATGTTAGAAATTTCAACATAAATACTGATAGAACTCACATTACAAACTACAAGGCAGCACAATGTTACAAAATGTTATCTGGGAATCACACAGAGTTACTGTTCCATTTCCCACACGCCGGGATTAATATTGGTAAAGGTGAATTCAAACATGTCTGTCGGCGGTGGACCGAGTAGTGTTTACCGTTGGTTGGTTTAACTTATTATTAATCTGTGATATTTTAGTTGCAAAGCTGAAGCGATTCAAGAACAGGAGTTTTAGCTTTTGCGCTCCCAGAGGTCTCAGAGAATTACCTTCTTTATAAAACAATATTCTCAAAGGAAAAGAATAACTGTAGCAGGATTCTACAGTCTGTATCAAAATGCTGTTTTTTTTTTTTTGTTTTTTTTTTGCCACCCGTCCTCCCCCAAATAATGTATATCATCAGCATTATCACAAGAAACCAGTTGCACTTATTTGTCTAAGTCTGGAGCATTCCTCTGCCTTGACACTTTCTGGGTTAGGGTCAATAAACCATGGTGTGCTGTGCAGCATATCAACCAAAACCGTCATTGGGACTGCACGTCAACAACTCTAAGCGGCTTCTGAAAAGCTACGAACAAATGACTCTGCATGGTTTCCACAGGTGTCACATTACCTGGGAAACACCATTTGATTTCACATTATCACTGTTTCATCCTTAGAAAAGCAGGAGTGGAATGTTTATCATGGCAAAGGATGGAACGCTGCTCTTTGAGTGGATTGTTTTACAATTAATTGTTCTAGGTTGTTTCTA
Organism: Cynopterus sphinx; assembly: GCA_030015415.1. NCBI lineage: Eukaryota > Metazoa > Chordata > Mammalia > Chiroptera > Pteropodidae > Cynopterus > Cynopterus sphinx. The sequence goes on along the minus strand of CM057384.1, from coordinate 91,631,101 downwards.
TGAATTTTAAAAAAGTCTTTTTGGGTGCTGGTTGAAAAACATTTACAACTGGCACTCAGGAAATGATGTGCTATAATGAAAACACTTGACATATTTTAGTACTTCTATCACTCTCATGAATAAGGCACAAAATGCACAGATTCAGGTAAACTCACATGTAATATTTACAGTATATTGTCATTACCTGCATGACTTAGGAGAAAATTCTCACATAACACAACATAGACAACATGATTGCACCACTGTTAGGTTTTCAGAAACTGCTTCTGTTAAGCCAATTACAATTCCTTTCACATTACCCTTCTTTTAATTTTTTTTTGTTTTTTTTTTTTGTATTTGTTTTTTCCTTTTTTAAATCTTAGGAGTAGAAAGAGTTAAAGGAAGAGATATTTTGCTACATGGGACAAACTAAACACAATCAAAATAAAACCTTATTAGTGTGTCCAAGATTAAATAGAGTGACTCCGGCTTGAATTCACAGTGGATAGGTAAATTTCACTACTGAATTCTGGTGGATAAATCAAGGATACCTCTTAATATCTCTATCTCCTTAAGCTGGCAAGACTGTCACAGAAGTTTTAATGAATAGCAGCACAAAATTTCTTAGAACTCTTACATTCTGGCATTGAATACCACGTAAGTCAAACATTTTGACGGCAAACTCAGCCTCAATTTTATTTTTCTCAAAGCTGCACCCAATGGACTGCTGAGGGAAGTAGTTATTGTCTCTTGTTCAGTCGTGCTCAATGTAAACAACTCCACAGCACAAAAAGATGCAATGGGCGCCTAAACAAATTCTAGTGGGCACAGAGCACGCGCGCGTGCATACACACACACACACACACACACACACGCACGCACACTCGCACACACGCAGTTCATTGGTGGCATGAAAAAAATGCCACGCATGAAAAAAAATGCTACAGTTTTGGGTCAAAGGCTGAATTTTTAGCAAATTGTTTGGTAATCTACAAGTTGGTTTCTTTGAGACATTACCATTGTTTTTGACATTTGTGCAAGAGGCAAGGTGAATGCATACAAATTAAAACGTTCACATTTAATGGGAAGACCACTCACAATGGTAGTCTAAGTTGAACCCATTTTCAAGTATTTGCTCACAGTTCTTCTGAGTACTGTATCAGGTCTTTTTACACTGGTAAAGTAGCCCCTCAAAGCTAGACATCTCTTTAGCTTTGAACAAAAGAAATGAAATGGCCAGCACCTTCCTTTGTTTTCAAGCAAGTACACAGAAGCCTTGCTGCAGTAGCTACATGTGGCAAGTTTTGATGTTGCCAAAGTTAGAAAGAGTTTCTTTGGCCACTTGGTTCTCTTAAAATACAAGCGAGTCTCTCGTCTTAAGGTACCCTTACAAATATCATCCTCTCAACAATATGGACAGGATAAAGCCACACAGGGAAGAGCACACTTGAGGCCTAGTAAGTGTATTTGTTCAGTGGTCGAACAGATGTGGTTTGAGGAACAAACGAAGGCTTTGGTGGCACGTCAGGTTTTAAGGACGGTGTCCTCTTTAGCCCCGTCCTAGGAAGGGTGCCATTACTGGTGTAGCTGCTCTGTCTGGAGAGGGAAGGCTGCAGATGAACACTCACTGGTGTTCCCTGGATATAGTCCACCTTTGCCCCTGTTGGGGTGGGCATGTACCCTCCGCGGTTCATGCTGGGCTGTCTAGATAACAAAACACCATTCGGTGAGTTTAAGTTTTTAGGCATAGCAGATATAGAGTGCCTCTGAGAGGAATTTTTGTGATAACCCCTTTGTCTTTCCAGAGAAGTCATTGGGACTCCAGGGGTGGTGGGGACGTCCACTCGCTTGGTTGGGCTATTTCTGGGGAGAGTTGAAGGAGGAGAGTAGAGTGATGCCTCCCGGTTAGGGACTTTGGGCGGGACCTCGGACATGGGTCCCACAGGATCCAGCATCAGGGTCTGGTGAGCCATTTGGATGTCTCCCATGATGGCTTTGGGGTTACTATTTGGGTCATTTAGATGCTTCAGTAGATCATTGAGGGTATTTCTGGAATCCACAGAACGCCGGTGATCTCTTTTACTGGATGACTTTGTAAGAGGGTGGTCGATGTGTTGAAGCTTCTTTTCAGCTTTGTGAGCATTGGAATTTGAGAAAGATGTGTTGTAGTCATGGGTCGCATTAGGAAGAACAATGGCACTGGGGATATGCCCATGACTTAACGGGGAATGGGGTGGAGGACTAGAAGGAAAAAACTGGGGGGTTTCTTTCCTTGAAGGCCCATGTCCATGGGCCTTGTCTGAGTGGCTCTTCATGGCCTGCAGGGTCTTCTGGTGAAGTACAGGTGTAGATTCAGGTGTGGGGAGTGCGGCTAGCTCAGGGGGTTGGCCTCGATGGTCCATTACCATGGATTTAGTATCTCCGTTGGGTGGCAGCTCTTTCCTACTGGTCAGCAGGTTACTGTACATTTTGGGAGAATCAATATTCTGTTGATATTCCTTGACTGGGCTGTCAAAGAGACCATTCAGTTTGGCAAAACTTCCACTGGAGTCTGTGCACGACTGGGCAGATTCTGCATCTTTATGGATCTTTCTGTTTTTCCGAACAAACATATCACGATAGCAGTATACTGCCACACCTGCAATGAATGCACCCAAAACAAAAGCGGCAAAGACACAGGTGATGAGAACATTCATGTGGACCATCTGGTTTGACTCTCCAGACTGGACTTCCCATCGTACACCTGCAACAGACACAGGGAAAGAATCTGAGTGAGGTGCTCTTTCAAACAATATTAGCCAGCAAATGACTTTCATTGAGCCAACACTACCTTCATATGGTCCGTATGCTTAGCTTGGAGGGTCAGGTGGACTCAAATTCTACGTATCTATTTCCCTTAATTACAATAGGTTCCCCAAATATAGCTGCAAATACTAGGGTAACTCTTATCTCCCGTTGATCTGTATTTCTGTCTCTTTTCCATGAATTCCTATTAATTAGCTGTTACATAACATTAGAAATTCTAAAAGTGTCTACCTAAAAACTAGAATGAGAATGTATATATTTTCTAAATGGTTAGTTTTAAACTAATAAAGTTTTTTGTCTCATGATTTTCTCCTAACTCATAAACGAGGATTAAAGGGCAGCTGCTGGAATTAGGGAAATGTATGAATTGGCATTAAATATATATCATGCTAAAATAATTATGCTAATACCATTATGCTACCTTAACTGGAATAAAAATGCATACTTTGCTCATAAACTAAAAGCATCTGTTTGGTTATTGTTAGCTACAAATATAGACTTTCATGTTTGCTTTGATTTTTTTTTCATTCTGTCCTGAGGTGAAGCACTCTTGAATTGCCTGCTATGAAAGAAATTCAGACAGTCTAAGGAAATAGTCTATATATTAGTTAAGTAATATTATTCAAATACCTTGAAGTAGTTAAGAAATATTTAAGTTAGAATAGAAGAAGAAGAGTGAATTAGTTTGTAATTATTGGGATTTCTAATGCAACCACAGACATCTAACAGTCAACCAAAGAAATGTTAGTTTAAGAGGTATTCAAGTCTGTTATATGCTATAAACACAGCTATCCCAGAATAAAGTAAGTCAGAGTGATTTTAAAGATTCTGTTGTTTTAGGTTAGTACTAAGGCCTTCAAACATTAGTTGTTTTTAATTAATGTCCAGGGTTATAAAATGCAGTGGCATTTTGAAAGACAAAGAAAGAAAAGTCAAAATGGTATTACTAAAGAAAACAACGCAGAAAGAATGACTATAAGTTTGTTTACAGAGAAAATATATAAAACCAAAATCAACAGATATAAATCATAAATGACAATGCACTGTCATGAATACTGATTGGAAACCTGATCCCACAATTTAGTAAGCACTAGGGAATAGGTTTTATCTTTCTGGAGTAACATCTTTTATAAGCCTAGTCCACAGCTATGTTATAACTGCTTCTATTATGGGCTGAAAAGGATAGTTATGGATAAGTACTCTGTTATGCTTTACTGCTTGTGGCTTTCAAGCAACTTAGCACCACACATAGCCTTTTCATATTGCATTTTGAACTGCAGCTAAACGAAAGGCTGGGAAACACTGCTAGGCAAAGCATCTGATATCTGGTTATTTGCAGTTAATGAGTTTTGTTTTTAAATGCTGCTGGGGTGACCTTTGAAATTCTCTGATATCCAGAAGTCTCCAGCTTCTTCAGACAGAAATCAACACGATTAGATTGTCTGAGTGGCTGTTTCACCACCCTTTAAGAGCTTTCCACCTCTTTCATCTTTGAAGGAATGTGCTGCAGTATAACTGCACAAAACTGAAGTGACTATGGCAGTGGAGGTGGTGGTACCAGCAGCAACTTCTTTCTAGTTCACCTACGGACAGCCCTAGGTCCAGATGCACCTCAGAGAGATTAGGAATCAGGTTTCCACTCAGTGACAGATGAATTCCCTGGTGAGGCCTTACCCTTTGGGATACCCGATAAAGGATCAGTAAAATCAGAAGTGTTTGGGTCATCTTGAACTACAAATTTCCGGGAGCTCGTCAGTTTAGGTCTCCAGGTATCAATCACTTTAGGTGTAATTTCTGGGATACTTGCTATTGTGGTAACAGAAGATGAAGATACCTCCATGTCTGTGGTGGCAAACAGATTTTTATTAATGTGGGTAGTGAGTGCCGCAGATTTTTCTGACTGACCGGTCTGCTGCATTTTAAAGTACAGTTTAAGTAAATTGTATGAGAGCCCCTGTACTGGGATTTCATAAAAACACATTTGCAGAGACTACACCAAATCCTTTTCTTGAAAGGGAAAAATAGAAACTTAAAATTAACAATAAGGCTATATTAAGTTGATTTCAAAATTAAAGATAGTTAAAACACTCCTACAGAAGCCCCTATGGTGATGAATGACACTCACAGAAAAGGTAATACAAACCCCAAAGATTAATTGCTAGTTTTTCATCCTTTTGTGAGACAACATCATTTCATTTCCTTTTGTGTATATTTTTCAAAGCACTTTCATAGACAGTTGGAGACTGTATCTCCTTTACTGCGGAACCTAAGTGTAGCTTCACCAAAAAACATCTGGGTAAGTTCATGTAGACACTTGATTTTGGACCTGATAAACCAGCTCTGCCTAAGAGGTTTCCTGCTTTGCGATGACCCCCATCCATTTGTAGACTGTTCACTGTATTGAGGGCTCACAGTTCATAGTAAAGCACTGAAACAGGGATGAACTTTGCCTGTGCCTCCCTAAATGCCCGGGGATTTTCGTCTCAAGAGTTTGCAGCAACTCATGCAAAATAAATGGCATTTATAAGCTGAATTAGGATGTTCTAATATGTAAGATCTGCCACCCCTTTCTCCACCACCCTGCAAACCCTGCTGAGGAATGAAACTGCTGATAGGTTTTCTGAAACAGCAGTAAGATCGGTAATAGCTCAACCTCTTAGCATGTCTATTACTGACTTTTACCAAGAGGATTTTCCCTCAGAAAATATAATTGTAGGTTAAAACTCCAGGGTCCCCAATTCAGATAGATACAATGGTCACAGATGAAGCCTCCCAAGCAGATACGGACAGAGAAGTGTATATGAACACCTTAATACATCAAAAACTAGCTTCATTCAATGGGAGCCTTTTCCACACCACTGAGACCACGACATTCAAAGTTTCCCAGGATTGCCGCAAAACATTCAAAAAAGATATCGAAAGTTTATAAATACACATTTTGGAGAAATGTGTATTTGCTTTACTAAGTCTTAGGAAAGGTGAGGAGAGAGGGGGAAAATAATGAAATTCCGCCATCCATGAAATACAGATGGCCAGAGGGAGCATTCATGATGCACAGGGGTGAGAGAGAAGAAAGCTTGGGTGGATGTGCGTGCAGCTGGAATGCAGTCTATGTTAATTAATTTGATTTTTCTTAGAGGATGTGCCTTGGCTAATGATGGACTGTTAACATGCTACACAGGGGTGAAGTGTTGAGTAAGAAAAAGTCTTTCGGTACCATCAGTGGAATTATGAGTCAAAGCACAAAAATGAAGGGGCTGCCAAACTGCGCAAAAGGAGGGGAGAAGGGGCTGAAAATGCTGAACTGAAGGAAAGAAAAGATTGTTAATTCAAAAAAATTAAAAAAAACTAACCAGATGTTGGACCGCCAAATATTTTGTAATCTGGTGTAGTTGAAGTAGGCAAAATTTCTAAAAGAATTAAAGGAACAAGTAATCAGTAAAAAGTAACCAAAAGAAAGCAAAAAATTTATGAATTCCAATTAACTAAAAAAATAAAAAGAAAAGACTATAAATTAAAAAGATTAACCTACTGGTTAGACTACCTTTCTCTAGATTTCCTACAAAATTGTAAATGGTGAAGGAAAAAAAAAGTAAGATTCTTCTCTAATGTATCCCCATGACCAAACAGCTCAGCTTTTGCGAAGTTTAAGTTAAATGCTAGGTGGTATGTGTCCTGAGTCATTAAAAGGCTGCTTGTAAAATAATGTTTACGTGCAAATGTGGTCAAAAAGAAGAGCCAGAAGGGCAAGGAAGATCTGGTCTTACCATGGCAGTCCCCTAGATGCGCCGTGTTGCCGTATTCTGTGTCCTGTTCATATTCTCCAGCGCTGTGGTTATGGAAAGCAAAGAAGTCTTCAGTTAACAGCCTTCATAGGAACACAAGTGACAACCAGAGCAGAACCAAGAACACAGACCAATTAATAAGAATGGGCAGAGAGAAAACAAAGGAACATTTCAACAGCTTGCTAAAACGAGTATTTCTGTTAAACATTAAGAGAGCAGAAGAGAATTGCTTTTTCTCTCCATCCATTTCCCTTAGGTATTATACTGTCTTTAATCTCCCTTCAGTCTCATAGCTCCAGATTTTCCAATTTTTCACTTCTGTAATACCAAAAGAAAGAAAAAAGAAAGGAAGGGAGGGAGGGAGGAAGGGAGAGAGAGAGAAAGAGAGAGAGAAGAAAGAAAGAAAGAAAGAAAGAAAGAAAGAAAGAAAGAAAGAAAGAAAGAAAGAAAGAAGGAAGGAAAGAAAGAAAGGGAAAGAAAGAAAAAAGAAAGAAAGAAAGAAAAAAGAAAAGTATTAGAAGCTTCCTAAAATTTCTAGCTTTAGAGACACTGGAGAAGATAGAAGCAGATGTAGAGAATATTTTGGCTGATGTGACAAAGCAGACTTACAGCATCCCTGGAGTGACTCTACCACAGGTTCCTTGGCTTAACCAGCCACAGTATGGGTCTCGAGATGCAATACAAGACCTGCACGAAACCAAACAGAACGCAACTTGGATTTTCTCGTCATCAAAGGTCTTGATGGGTAAGAAAAGAAACATCAGCTTACTTTTTACATGATCCATAACGTTCACAGCGACTGAGGGGGATGCGAATGACACAGCTAGAGAATGCCACATATAAAGCGTGATGATCTTTATCCAACTGCAATGAGATGACTTTTCTGTCCTCCTCATTCTCAGCATTACACCTGTATTGTGGGATACATTTTGAAGTCATATGTTTAGTAAGTCAAAAGCTATACAAAGGCAGGGTTTTTTATTTTTTTATTTTATTTTATTTTATTTTTTATTATTACTGAGAGCTGGGGAGGTCGTAAGGAATATTATCAGTAACAAACCAGGCAAGTACATAGTTTGGGAAGTAATAATTATGTGATTCATCTGCTCTGCATGGTTGGTTAAATTTCAGGCTGGACAAAAGCTTTTTAAGATTGCTTTTTCATTCTGATGATCAAAGAGAATTATATTTGTGGAGACCGCATTAGACTATAGAGAAAAAAGGATATTTTAATGCATTTAAATCTTCCTGTGCTAGATGTTTCCAGATCTCTCCGTTTCCTTTGCTTCATTTCTCCCATCTATTTCTCACTTGTTTAAATGGTCCAAATAATCCTTTGTATTAGTGGTTGGAAGAACTGTATTCTGCGTGTGTGTGTGCTTGCAACCAGACAAAGGGTGAATTATTTTTAAACTCATCAACTACCCTCCCTCCAAACCCCAGTGGACTCAGGAAGACAACACACCTAGGGTTCATTTCAGTGGGGAAAAACAAACAAACCCCAAATACTAATATGCCAAACCACTGCTAATTTAGACGGCTGAAAGGAAATGACTAGAAGAAATAAAAGCCGGAATTTTTTGAGCAGCGCTAAAGAGCATTCTCGTAAAATATACCTACTTTGCATGGTTGTATGCTTCAATCTCTTCCAGTAATACGCTGTCATTCAAAGAAAAATAACTGGTCTTTGCCAAAACTTTAAGTACCACGCCAGCTTCCGAGCCAACAAAGATGACGGTGTAGTTCTGGTAGGGTCCGGCAGAACGGTCGACAGCAATGGCCGTGAGTCTGTACCTGCCGGAGGAAGTGAGCCAAGTCAGAGGCCAACAGGAAGAGAAGGTTCTGGATGGGAGAAGGCCGCCATTTCTGCACAGCTTACCTGATCCGAGTCTTTGTGAACCAGGGCTCTTCGGCAATGGGTGGGACAGCAGAGTCCATCAGGGGGTGAGATTTGATGAATGACAGGGTTTCATCGGGGAAATCAATGGAGGTTTTAAAAGCTTCAGCAAGGCCATGCCTTGCACAACAGCCAGGCCTGAAAGGTAAACAGTGTGTTTTTTTTTCCACCTCATACACTGTATTTAAAGAATAACTGTCCATTCAAAAAGAAGAGGTAAGAAAGATAGCAGAGTGAGTGAAACAAAAGGAGCAATGCCCTTTCCCTGAATCCAGCAGGTTCTCCACATTCACACTCAGAAGGTTATGTTTACTGACTTTCTGTCTGCAGTGCCGTGGTACAGGGACCCTTTCCCAGCATGGGAGGTTGGCCCAGCTGTTCTCTGAGGATGGATGCTTCCAGTGGCCAGAGGGTTGGTTGAAGAGAAAAACCTTTTCACCTTTTTTCCTTACCTTGGCTTTGGTACTTTGTCTTCAGGGACTGCTGTCCAAACAGAATCTGGGGTTTTCTGTTCTTTAAATCGTCCTTTGAATACTTTCTCAATGTCATCCATACTAAATGCACAGACTGCAGAACCAGGAATGCTGAAAAGGGAGAAAACCATCAGAAATCCATCAGGTGACTACAGGCCTATTCTTGGCTCCCACAAGCAAGGCCAGAGTACCTTTTGAGGTGCCAAGGATCTGTTCTCACCTGTTGAGCTGCGTGGTGAATACCCCGACCACTGTTGGGATGCCATTGATTTGTATTATATCTGTAATAGACTGCAGAACATCAAAGTAGAAAAAGGAATCTCCGGGGACAGAGCAGTTAAGCCGAGCCTTCAGAAACGAAGTCCAGTGTTTCTCCAGGACGCGCTGAGAGCCACCCATGTCATTTTTACAGATGCGAGCCACACGGGAATAGACAGCCTGCTCAAGGGACAAAGCAGAGCAACAGGGCTGTGAGCATGGAGGGCTAGTGAAAGCCAAAAGCTGCTATTTGGGGTGGGGGGGTAAAGAATGCTAAATATTTATCTAGTTCAAAAGAACCTGGCAGTCTTCTCTCTGGGGATCTGTAGAGTGAGAATGTAAACTAGATTTATCTGTGAGGTAAAAGGGCCGCTTTTCCTGTTCTGCCAGACAAGCTCCCCAAGAAGTAAGCTACTGAACTGCCTGGCCATATGGAAACCATCCCTGCAGTTTGTCTCCCACTTTGTTTCTCGTATTGTTAATAAAATGTGCCGTCCTTAAACCTGGCATAGAAGGGATGGCAACACTTTAAACTCATGTGGGCTTTTACTGAAGCACTCGAAATTGAACCAGGGCCTCTATTTTCCATCCTGCCTTTGACACAGAGAAACAATAAACTATCAATGGATTGCTAAAGAGTCAAAGAAGCATCCATAGCTCAAGGTGCCTGTAGAACAAACATTCTCTGTAGGGACAGGAAAAATGAAACCTTCTCAAAGCCCCAGGCAGTTGTTTCCACTCCTGTGACTGTTTTTAGGTGTTCTCCAGCAATTATTCACATGGTAAGCTACTCACCTCTCTATACTTCACCCTAAACAAACCAAAGTCTTGAAAACGTGAAAAGGCCTCAGCTCTACCAAAGTGAGCTCAAGTCTATGCAGTACAAGTCCACAGTACAAGTCAAGCACACATACTTGCCTTGCCTAAATTATTATGTTCCACAGCAATTTCTTGAAAGAAGAAATAGACATAGTTTCCATATTCTAGGGCATGAAGAAAGTGTGGCTCTGAAAGAAAGAATGAAAACAAACTGGTTCCTAAAGGATAATTCAATTAGCATGAGACCCTGACTGCTAGGCAAGACTGATGGATGTCACGTAGCTACATTCAAGCCACTGAGAACTTCGACACTCCAGTGAGTCTGAGGGGTTCCGATATGGGTGAGCTGAAGCTCCAGGGAACTCAGAGTCTTTAACGTTAGCTAATAGACTGTAAAAAGCCTACAGGGAACTGAACTATAGCAAAGGTCTTTGTTTCAACAGATTTATTCATTAACCTATTTAACTAGAGAAGAAAACCTCTTGTGTTGAGAAAAAAAAAATCTTGATTTCTGGACTCCAAAGAACAAAATGACTGCAGATATGAACTAATCGATTCTCCTGTTAACTTTCTAGGATAGGCAGATGGGGGTGGGCAAAGAGTGTTATGTGCGTTTAGAATTAGGGATTGGCACACAGAAGTGAGATCAATCCTCTTTTCTTTGCGGTTACCCAAGACAAAATCCTGGATGAATCTACTTTCTTGCCATGGCTACCGGTCTCTTCATTCTTTGTCAATGCCCCATGTTCACAACTAGAGCAGCTTATACTTACTATAAATAAATAATATTAAGTCACGCACTGAACCTCCTGATGCCCAGGGCTTCTGTTGCCACTTGGCCATACCACTACCCTTGGCTATCCCACAGCGCTGCTCTTCAAAGGTACCTTTTATCCACTTGGAATCATATTTGATTGTACGAAGGGCAGATCCATCGCCCATGCTTCGATAAATAACAGCATCACTGGCCAAGAAGTCAGCCACTGTGGCAGAATACAGCTTCCCATCTGAAACCAAAGTTATACTTTGAGCAAAATTACCATAATTATCCTGTAGGGTGTTACCCTGTGTAGTATGCTACACCCTTTGGAATGCTTTCACCTGTTGTCCCCATATACAGAAACAAAGATAGACCTGATGCCCAAAATCAACCTGTGACAGGTTAGTCCATAACGTTACCTAATTTTACAGATGAGGAATCTAAGCATCAAAAAGTTGAGCAACTTATTCAAGGTCACTGGCTTAATTAACAACAAAACCAAGTGTCAGAATACTATCTTATAATATGCTCACTTTTAATACTTCTCTTTTCGAAAAAATGTTCATAGCTTTTAGACCTTGAAACATCTCTGTTGAGATAGCTATCCTAGTTATGAGCCTTTTTTCTTCCATTACATTCCTTTTGCACCTTCCATGTCATTAATAATTTTTATTCATTACACTAAAGGATCTTACCAGCAAAAAGGGCAACATTGGTTTGTCTGGAATCAAATGGACATCTTGCCAGGCCACTAATTTCTTCCCCATCATACTCTAAGGTGTTCAACTACAAAAGAAAAGTAAATAGCTGGCGTCACATCTGTTCACTGTACCTGTTTGAAGGCAATGCTGCTTTATTTGTACTGAAATTCTATTTGAAGAATTCTGTCTTTATTCTTCCATAGCATTAGAGGTAAGTAAGGCAAATTACTGGGTTATAGCATAAGAAATTCAACTCTAACAGCATACCACTAAAGGAAGTAAAGTTGATGAAAAAAAGCACATCATATAAAATATACTTACCTTATAGTATCTACACATGGGATTAAATGCATTGGTACCACATACAAAAACCATCTCATCGTTTCTTGGAACAAATACTTTAATAAAGTTGTGGCATTCATCCTAGAGAAAGTAATAATTACATTAATATTAGAAATTCCATATGCTGACACTGTGGGATCAAGTCCACAGAAAGCATAAATCTAGCAGGCTCTCGTCTGTTTTACTTACTTTATGTTTGCCTTTCATAGCGCAGTTTTCGCGATCCTGTTGTCTTGATCGCCACGTCAGTTTCTGCATTAATCAAGCAAAACCAAAGTTCCATTTTTAACCAAAACTTTTGGAGGGGAGGGGAGCAGTATCCAAGTTCTGAGTGAATGCAAGTAAATTTGCCAACTACGCTAGCTTACCTTGCTTGGTATTACTTCTGTTTTGGGGATTTCATTTAAGCTCACTGTATAAACTTGATCCCTGTTGGAAATAAGGCAGTAAGTCATATCATGTGAATGCATAAAAATGTTAAGCTATTTCTTATTTTATTTTTACAGATCTGCCTTTATTGTGTTTCGGAGATCATTTGGATTTTCTCTGTCTCCAACAAAGTCAACAAAGGGTACTTTTTCATTAGTGAGAAGCTTTTATATATCACTGTGGTTAGGGAGCAAAGAAACCTCTTCTCTTCAGGCATGGGTCAAACTGCTACTTGTATTAGCATAGACATACTTCTAATATTTGCTCAAATAATTCCAAGTTAAAAAAGAAAAGAAAGATTTTTTCCCCCCTGCTGCTTTAGGAATAAAGAATGGTGTATGATTTCTTGATGGCAGTAATAAAACAGAGCCGCTTAAGGCTTTAGCTCTGTATTCTGTTCCTGGTACACAACACTGACTCTTCTCTGTGAATATTTTTGGCTACTTGCATTTTTTGATCGCAATCCCATATTAGCTTTTCATGAACTAGACATATTAATGCAAGAACCACAAGAGAAAAGAATTTTAATCTAATAAACCAATGAAAGGAAAATTACCTGCCAGCAATATAAAGTGTGTCTTGCATTTTCAGCATCAACTGAAAGTCCAGCCTGTGCTGCGATTCATTGCCTGAAGGGCGTCCTCTAAAAACCGGATATTGCCTTGAATCTGCAAGTAAAAATGGGCTAAAGCATCAGTCAGGATTATGGAGCTAAAGAATCAATATATGGCATCGATTAGCTGTATATACTAGTTGTAGAAGGGTTTTAACTAAATTCCCCTCCTCAGGTCTCGAATATAAATGAATAACAATGAAATTCAGCAAATGGTCTTGTTCTTTTAACTGAAAATATATAACCTATATCTGGGCTGCTTTAGAAAAGCGACCAACAAAACTGTCCCATTTTCTCTCAATACCAGGAAGTTATTCTGGATCAATTGACATGCAAAAAACATTCTAAGGCATACAAAAGTCTTTCTTAAAACAAATATGGTTAGAAAAATTAAAACCCAAAATGCTCCTTCGTAGGAAAGGAAAATGTTCTTTAGGTTACTTACAGTGATAGTCAACAGTATTCAGGGGTTCATCATCTTCAGGAAAGCTGACTGCCCTCAACTGGGACATCATCAGGAGCAGCATGTAGGCACAGAGCAGGAAGAACCTCATGGTGGGCTAAGCTGAAGTCAAAGCAGCCCCTCCTCAGAAATCCCACTTAGCTACCTAGAAAACAGAAACAGTTTGGAAAGATCTCTGTGCTGTGATAAACCTGTTTTCTCATTTGTAATCTGCTCAATTTTCACCACTGGCTCTCCCCAATGCCCTCCCTCTCCAGGAGCACTGGCCGAGGTGAAGGAGGTATCTCTGAAAACAGAAGCAAAAGATGGCAGCGTGCCAGGCCTGATTAAAGCATCTGGTGAGTGTGTTGACGTTTTAGGCAAATTTGCAAGAGTTTTTGAGGTAGCTGTGTATGTCATCACAGCAAAATCCCCAGAACCACAAACAAAAATGCTGGCTGCTGAATTGGCAAGAAGATGGGCAAAGTTGGGATTAGAATTTTAATTAAACTCCAATCTGCTCCCCTGCCCCCAGCCCTGAAATACATCCAGTACAGCTTGCCTCTGGCCCCCATAAAATGCCCAAGGCTGCCTCGCAAATATCTGGGGAGCCGATGGTTTTGTCACCCTTCACCTGATCTTTGCATAATGCATTGTCAAATTCCCAGTATTACTCAAGCCTTAGTCCTAACTTCTTAAGTAGAACAGTTCCCTAAGCTTAGTAACACCAACATGGAAGCAACGACACGAGTGACCTTGAATCAGGGTGAAGGAGAATTAAAAGAAATCAAATGATTTCATGATCAGTCAATCAAGCAAAGCACGGCGAGAATGAAGCAGCACAGCTGCCACCAGACCACTGAGAAAATCTACATTTTTACATCAAACCATTTGGACACAAACCAATACCCTAAGAATGCCTGTCCTCTTAAAGAGCTTTATTGAACTTTAGAGCCATCTAGTCCAGCCTCCTCATTTTTCAGATGAGAAAATTAAAGGCTGAAAAAATTAAGAGACTCACTGAATTTCATAGAGCTATTTAGAGCAAGATCAGAGTCCAGACTCACACCACCTGAGTCCCCATCTAGGTTCTTGTCATCAAATTAGCTGATGAGTTCCCCCCCCACTCCCAAAAATATAGCATTGCAAAAAATCTTATTTGGGTAATGAATATATTATCTTTACTGAAGTGGTATTTCACAGGTATATGCATATGTTAAATGTTACCAAATTGTACATTTACATATGTTTAGTATATTGTACATCAATATCTTAACAAAGCTTAGAGCATTAATTGTACAATATTAACTGTCAACACAATTTTGAAAATTTTTAAATGTTACTCATTTATTAAAAAAGAAAAACGAAGGCCCTGCTGGGCCAATGCGATGGGTATTTTGTGAAAATGTACATACAGCTCTACTTTGCAATAATACCACCCTTTCTCAATGCAAATTGTCAATTATAACTACTGTATCAAACAGTAAAACATTAAAATTTTTCTTTAGTTTCATATATCTAAGAGCTTTACAGGAGAGTCTGAGAATCACTTCAAATTCTGTGGGAGTCCAACCCCTTGTCTAAGTGCTTACTATGCCTCTTTTATCTTCTTAAAGTCAAACACACAGATGTACGTGTATACTACCCAATGCTCTCAAGATTTCTCTTTCTCACTAAAGTAAGAGCCAAGGAGGAGTGAGGTTGAGAATCTTAGTTTTACAAAATGAGAGAATAATATAGCAATACGATTTTTCTTAGTGGATGATTAATACAGCAGTAAGTCAGCAGGATCTGGGGCAGCATCATTTTGTATTCAAGTTGAAAGAGTGTGGACTTTGGCTGCAGTCTGACTTGGACTTGGAACTCCATTACTTACCAGCTGACTGACTCAGCCAAGCTTCTTTAATCTCTCTGAACATTAGTTCCTTTATCTATAATATATGGACGATACCACTTTCTCCACAGAATAAAAATTAACTAAATGCCTGGTCCTTATAGATTCTGAGTAAAGTTAGTCCTCCTCACCCATTTCCTACTGGACACCATGCACATGACCAAGTTGACCTTAAGAGTGTGAGCAGGAGCTATGAAAAAGATGTAAAATATTAAAGCTATTAGACTAACTTTTCCCCCATAAATGGATAGTTATTTCAAAATACTAAAGTATTATTTTTAGAATAAATTTTACGATTTCAGCCCATTTATCAAAACTGGAAAAGAAAGTAAAAAACAATCACCGATAATCCTACCATCTAACCCTAAAACAACAATGATTTGTTTCTTGTTTTCTTGACACATGCACATATTTTCAATCACAACAAGATGACCTCTTTCAATCAACCTCTTCTCTTGAAGCAATATCTTCCTGCCTTGCTTTTCCATCATGTTTTGCCATTTATAAATCCCCTAGAAAGTTGAAGCTGTGTAAAAATACAAAATGTTGCCCTAAGAACTAATTTTGTTGTGACATTAATCCCAAACTTCATTCTCTGGATGGAAAGTCACTGGATGTTTCTGCTGGTCAGAAACACCATTCAATCCTGAAGAAACTTAGAAGTATCTACATGAAAAGACAATTCTGTAAATTTTTCTCCATCAGGACAGGTAACTGAATGGTTCACATCACATGGGCAGAGCCTTGATGCCTCAGACATAGGGCAGGGAGAGGCCTCACCAGGAAAGGTATCTCTCACAGCTGTGCTTCCAGCAATGAGACTGAGGATGGACTCACTGCTGACTCACCGGCAAGTACTAAGCTGCTGGCTGAGTTATCATTTCCCATAGCTCATTCATCTGACACTGCAGAAAGCAATTTCTCCTCATACCCCGCTCCCCACCAATCTCATCCTCCAAAAATAAAGCCCTAATGCTAATTGCTTCCTGTCACTGCATAAAGCTTTATTTAAAAAAAAAAAAAACTTTCAGATTTCCCATAGAAATTATAAATGGAAATATTTAATGTAAAATATATATCAAAGTAAGGCTGAGTGGGGGAAGGAAGCATCTGGAAATACCTAAGAAATCTTGAAGCAGATTTGCACGTAAACTCCCTCAGGCAATATAGCTCTTACCTTATTTAAGGAAGTATCTTAAGATTCTGGGACTCGGTAAAATCATGAAACTAGTTAGGTTGAAAGATTTGCCCATCAAGAGGCAGGACAAAATGTCGGAAAGGAACATAGACCTTGAAATTAAAATGATCTGACTCCAAAATGACTTGTACCATTTCCTTCCTGGTTCTGGGACTTTGTATAAGTAGACTTAACCTTTTTAAGCTTCAGTGTTCTTAAGCAAAATAGAAATAATTATCTTTACTACCTCGTAAGCTCTTCTAAGGATCAAATAACATAATCTATATCAAGTATCTAACATAAGGCCTGGTCCATAGTAAATCTCTGGCAAATTTCAGTGAATAGGATCATGACTGTTACTGTTATCTCTTACTGGCCAAAATGCCAAAAGGGGAGGAGAGAAACGTTGACTCTTTCACTTTGGACAACTATTTACCAAACTGTTTATATATGCCATCACAACAGTGGTAGAGGTGCTCTAGGAGGATTAAGGTACAGCTTCATAGACACAGATGCCTCCAAGGAGGTGGAGGAAAACACCTTCCTTATGAGTAAACTTTTAGTAAACTTATAGGTATAACATAATATACTATATTATGTTATTCCTTTCAGCCAAGGAATGGGGGTACCTGAATAATTATACTTTGTCATTTTTGGGTATTATATATGGTCTTCTCCCATATATTCCTAAATTCAATGAGGAAAGTTCTTAAAAAGAGTTAAGAGTTGCCAATTCAGCCAGGGCTTGAGTGGCAGGATCCTTCAGAGGAAAGAGGTCTAAGGAAAAGAGCTCCACACGCAACAGCTGATTTCACATTATGGGGTTGGCTGATTCTTAAACTGTGTAAAGATGAGAGGGTAGTGATAAAAAAAAAAAGCCAAAATTTTGGCAATCTCAAGGTTAAGATCCACCAAGAAGGAAGAGTTTTAGCAAATATCTAAAAGCTCTCAGAAAAACAGACAAACAAATAAAAAAAGGCTCTCATTTTGACCTCTGCACATATATAGCCTAAGGAAAGAAGGCAAACATGAAGTAAGCCAAACCTTACAAAAACTCCGACCTGATCTCCGTAAGATAACTCTTGGATTGGATGGATGTTATCTCCTCCTACTTTAGCTACGTGTAGAAAAGGTAAGGTAAATCTTCTCTGGAGATAAACGCTTGACATTCAAACAACAACTGCTAAACATTCCAAGAACTAAGACTAAGAAAGAAAAAAAAGACAGTAGAAATTGGCCCACAGGTAACCCGGATTTCTATTCAACATAGATTTAAAAAATAACTGTTTATTTCTTCCAGGGGGGAAAGAAAAGATGACGAGAGATCTAGAATCTATTAAAAAATAATTAAATAAAAATTCTACAACTAAAAAACACAATGACTAAAGCTTCTCAATAGATGTGTTTACCAAGATACTTCTTGTAGTTGAAGAGAGGATTCAACTAGAAGATGGATTAATAGAAAATATCAGAAAGAATGAAGTCCAAAAAAGTTGGGGAAAAAAAACAGATAAAAGAATAAGGATACATAGGATCTTGAGAAAAGATCAACATATTGAAATCCCTGAGAGTGAAAACAGAGAGAGAAAAGGACAGAAGCAATATTTAATAAGATAACAGCTGCATTTTTTTTCCCGAAACTGACAAAAGACCCTAAGTCACACATTTAAGAGACTCTAAGAACTTCTAAATACAAAAACACATTTAAACATATCATAGTCAAGATGCTGAACAGAAAACAAAATATGTTAAAAGCTAGAAGATATATTATCTTCAAAGAAGCAAGAACAATACTGATGGCTGACTTATCAACAGAAACAATGGAATTCAGTAAATCACAGAATGACGTTTTTAAAGGGCTGAATGAAAATAAATTTTCAGCCTAGAATTTTTTATTAGTGAGCATATTCTTCAAAAATGAAGGCAAAATAAAGATGTGTTAGACAAACAACAACAACAACAACAAAATGAGAGATTTCTTGTTATCAGAGCCAAACTGAAAGAAATACTAAAATGGAGATTTTAAGCAAGAGAGTTACAGGGTTGGTTAACACAAGTTCTTTTCATGGTTACAGCGCAGTGGCCACATTTGAAATTAATGAGTCCCAGATATATTAATTGGTATATATAATCTTTGTCTCCCTAAAAGCTAGCGACATTAGTTCCAAAGAAGTGAGAATTCAGAAACAGAGTAGACCTAATTTATCCCCAGGCCAAAGAACTCAGAAAAATACCATGCTGACTGTAAAGCTCTCTCTCCCCTGGCTCTCTTCTGGACATGCCGCTTCTCAAAGGGATGTTTAGACACATATTCCATCTACCTCAAGATATGAAAGTGGAGTTAAACCTCCCAGCTTCCCAATGATTCTACTGGACCTTGGGCTTCTATGAACTTATTTAAAAAACCTGGCTTAGTTGACAACTTCCTAGTTATTTTCTCTCAGAAAGACATTTCAAAGATTTTTGTAGCTCCAGTGCATGTTTTCACTCAGGGACTTGTTATCAGCTATAGGCTCTTTGCCTTAAAAATCATAGTCAAGCATTATGTGCTTTGATCCCAATGTCCTGTCCTTCCAGCTTGCTGGTCTGACCACTTTCATCATAACTGCTTGTCATTCTCATCAGGGCCTTCAGTCCCATTAACTTCTCTCCTTTCTTCTGATTCAATAGCCTCCCCCAATCTTGACATAGCACTTTATCCATCTTACATGTCAATCATTTCAAAAATGCATTTGCCTGTACTCTAGACTTCCTCACCCTTTGTCTGTCAGACTTGCTAAGTTCTTAGCTTAAATTATCCCAGCCATTCACCTTTTTCATCTGCCCTAGAGCAGCTGAATACTCGTGAAGACAACCACACTCTAGAACAATTTGGTAGTAATATCACAGAATTATTGATCACTAATACAACTAGCACTTTAAAACTCTGTAAGGATTCTCTGTTTCTCTACTAAGATTTGCCCACTCCCCAAATCAATAAGTTAAATATTTCCTCAAGACCTTACTCTGTTTTCTCTCCCCACTCTATTGAAAGCTTCCCTCTCGTACCCCAGCTACTTCACATAGAAAATAAAAACTATACAATAATAACTTCATACTTCTCCTCTTCCTATTACCAAATACATCAACTTATCTGCATCTTCATCTAGCTTTCCTTCCTTCTGTCCTGTTTTAGGAGATTGAATTCCCTAACTCTTATTCATCTGTTTAAACCCAACTCCTTCTGCCTTTCTTGAAACAGAAAAACAAACAAACAAAAACAACAACAAAAAAAAACCATCAATTAGATTTTTCTCTCTCTAAATATTCTATAATAATGATTAAATACTAAAGATTAGCGCTTAAACTTTTCCAAGCCACTCTCATTAAAAAAAAAAAAAAGGTAAGAAGCCCCTCCTCCAGCCACCACCTATCTGTTTCCTTCCATTCAGACACAGGAAAACAGTTTTTCATTCTTAGCTGTTGTCATTTCTCCACCCCCTACTCATTCTTCTACTTCCTCGGTTCCAGCTCTTTTCTCAATAATAGCTTTCAGTAGAGTCACTGATGGCCTCCAGGTAACTGAATGCAACAGGTACTTTCCAGTCCTGTCTCAAGTGATTGCTCGGGAGCTTTAGACACAGTTGAGTGTTCACAGCATCTTAAAACACTACTATTCCTTGCATTCCTTTATACCACATTCTTCTGACCTTTTACTTACCTTTCTGTCTGTCTCATGTTTGCCTCTTTCATTTTCTAGATAAAGTGAGAATCAGCTTTACATATAATCTCACAACCCTCCAGTAATTTCCTATCACTCTTAGGAGAAAGCCCAGAACTCTGTAATGTGGCCTTTTGTGAACTGAGTCCTCTCCAGTCTTGAATCTCTTTCTCTCTTCGCTTGGGCCCCTACCATGCTGGCTCTGCTTCTGGCCTTTGAATGTGTCGTGCCACCTACTTCCACCAGCCTTTGCTTCTACTGTCCTTCTGGATGGCCCTTCTTCTCTCCCACCCTTGGCCTAGTTAAGTCCTCCTAATTTTTCAGAGCCTAGGAAAGCTTATTCTCAATCCCTGGGGAAAAGCATGTCTCACAGTTGTCAATACTTGAGACAACTGTGAATGAACTGTGAATGAAGGAATAAACAGAAGAACTAGTCATGTGCTCTGAATCACCACAAGCCCTGCTGAATCTCTCTGGGCAAGATTAGCATTTTCTAATTTAGATTTAAAAAAAAATTAAACAACAACAGCAAAAGGGAAAGGGCAGCAGACTCAGGGAGAATGGACAGCCTAAGTGCTGTTCCCAGATAGCATTCATTCTTTTAGTTGAGAGTGCTGTGAACTACGGGTGGAATTAGAGCAGCCGCAAAAGGAGCACCATTCATTTTACTGTCCATGAAATTCCAAGCTGCACGATTCACATAGTGGTGGATGAGAATGATGGCCCCTGAAGTTACAGAAGTTATTGATCCACCTGACAGCCCCACATGACAAAATGGAAAAGAAACATTAGGTTTAGGTAGATTGAAAAAGGGCAAAGAGAAGTCAAGTTAATTGCTATTCATTGGAGCTTACAAAGACACAATGGGTTATAATCAAAGGTCCATTTAAAAAGAGTTTATATTTATGTTTATATACTATTTACATGTCTAGATTCCTGGCCATGTGTTTTGTGTAGGGTTGCGGATTTTAAATCAGTGCTCAACATCAGTATTTAATCAGAATACTGTATGACGAAGAGGCTGACTGCATAACATTTGGAGTATAAGTAGGTGAGAAGGGATGATGAACCACCACCAGATACATATAGGTTTGCATAAGCAAAGTTGAGACAAGATACTTTGAGTCCTTCTGAGCAGTAGCTGCTGGCCTCCAGGCTCAGCAAGTGACTCTTGACTGATGAGATCTCTGGGGAGAGTAGGATATCTCATTTAAGGAATCTCTACTTCTTTCCCACCCAACTCTGTCCAACTCTTTCCTGTACACAGGCTTGGGGACCAGGTGCCACATATGAACAAACATATCATCCCTTACTCTGGGCCAGGAAGAGGCGGCTGAAGGGCCCTTAAATCTGAGACCCTTCCTCCTTGTGGGACTTGGAAGCACAGGTGAGAGGAAGAGGCTTCCAGCACTGCTATGTTAGTGACACTTCATAACTAACTAACTAACAACTTGCCCCAAGGCATGTTGAGGAAATGACAAAGCAGCTCTCTGACTAAACCTCCACACTGCTGAAGCTGTGCTGACACATCAGAACCTGGAAGGATATGCCTTCTGAAGGAGCAGGGAAGAGCCATCCTCGATGGATGGGGCCTCCAAACCTTGAGGAACACCTCAAGGATTCTTCTTCTCCCACTGATAATGGCAGCAGAAACCAGACCCCAGGAGACCTGGGGTCACAGACTTGCTGTATGACCACAGACAAGTCACTTCACTTTTCTTGAGTTTTTCATATTACAAAAAGAAGACAAATTGAAAGTATAGGAAGACTGTTTTTGCTGAGTCCATGATGTCCTTCTGAGGGCTGGAGGGGAGAATCCTACTTCCCCTACTACCTGGATAAATGTCCTGGTGAAATAACTACTGCTCTACGGGTCTTTTCTCTTCTTCCTCTATACCAGCATCTCAGGTGGCTCCCATAACAAATAGTATTTCCGCTGATTCTGAGGCTACCTCTACTATCTCCCTGTCGCTCACTTCCTTCTCTAGCCAAGCTTTTTCGAAGAGCAGTCTCAGCTCATTGTCTCCACTTTCTCACTTCTTGTTAAATTTTTAAACCAACTTAAGTCTAAGTTCAGCTCTTGCCTAACCAACCACCTAATTGCCAAGTCCAACTCAACCCTCATTTAAAATCTTTTATCTCTCTGAGGCATTTAGTCATGTTGATTCCTCCACCAGATCTTGAAACTCTACCTTTGCCTTTCATAGTTGTCTTATCTCTTTAGTTATTCCTTTTCAGCAACCTTCCCAAACTTGTCTGAACACACACATGTGGTTCTTCATGGTTCCATCTTGGCTCTTTTGAGATTCACCCAACATTATACCCACCAGCTTCAATGACACCAATTAATTAAGAAATCCTAATTCCACACGTCCAGCACAAAGCACATTCCCTAGCTCCAGATTTAGCTGTCCAAGTCTCAGCTAGATATTTTGACCTTAGCAAAACACAGGCGATTTAAATTCAGTACATGTAAACTGAACTTAAGATACTTCACCTTGATTTGTTCTCCTACTAAATTTTACACAGAGCACAGGCTCGGAGCTCAGAGTACCTGGGTTCAGATTCATGTACTACCACTCACCAGCCATGTGACCTTGGGCATGTTACTTCGCCTCTCAAAGTCTTGTTTTCTTGTCTAAAATGAAACACTAATATTATCATGATGAGTCAGTGAAATAATCTATGTAAAGCATGTAGCCAAACCCTTTGCACCTGGTAAGGATCCAGTAATTGCAGCCATTGTTATTATTACTGTTATTGTGGTTTTTAATATCCTATGCAGTCACTTAAGCCTTAAACCTAGGAGTTATCCTAGATTTCTTCCCTCTATATCATCTTCCCTTACCAATCTGTCAGTACACCCTATTGATTCTTTCTTCATTTTTCTGGAGTTCACTCTTAACTGGTTTCCGCCTTTCCAGACTGCTACTTTCTTCTCCAAAAAGCCTCCAAAATGATCTGTCCAAAGCACAAATTGTATCATGGTACTTCCCTGTCTAAAGACAATTCCATGGTTCTTCCAAGATTTAGAAGGTCCTCCACAATCTGATTCTTGCCAGCTTCTCTGTTTCAGCAACTGATGCTTCCCCACCTTGATCTCAAAGCAGTGAACTCTGCACATACTCTTCTATCTAAAAATACCCTTCCTGGAAATCATCAGCTCACAAGCTCGAAACATCCCTGGACTTCACTCCTTTCCTATTTTTCCTCCTACCCCAAATCCCTCTCCTTTGGCCACATTGCTCCCTTATGATACCATGCGAATATTTCTATTACAGAACTTACCACTTCCTAGTAATGTTAGTTATTTTCACATTTTTTTTTTCTATTAAACTGGGCTGCTTGAGGAAGAGAGTACTTTTTACTTGCCCTCTTTATCTCAAGTGTCAGGTACAGGGCCTTACAGGGCCTGGCACCTAGGACGTCCTTAGTCAGTATTTAATGAGTAGAGGTAGAAATAAATGAATGAAGAAAGTGGTACATGTGACCGGACTCAGCTGTGGTACTGGTGCCACATTCATGAACACCTCTCCACCACTGCCCCAAACATCTAGAGTCTAAGACCTACACTTGTTCTCCTGCAGCATTGGCACACCAACCTCATTAGACCCCAGTCCCAGAGTTTCTGAAGATGTCGCAAAACTAAGAGGTTCTTAGAAACAGCAATAGACACCTCTTTTCACGCAGAACAATCATTAACAGCTTTTCAATGCAGGAGAGATGGGCAGTACAGGCCAAAAGAGTGATTTCTGTCACTTCCCATTGAAATTCCTGACCAATTTGCAGCTTTTCCAGAACAAAGGAAAGTACAGCCATTCCTGAGATTAAAGAACAGGGCACATGGAACTGGTAGAGAAGGAAGCCTACTTGATTGCCCAACTCCCTAATAAACAAAAATAAAATAAAAATCGGTTTGCCTATTAGCTGGCTGATGCTGGAGAATCTGCAACGGGAAATTCTTTTCTTTGTCTGATGGCCTTTGTTGTAGTGTCAGAGCATAATATAAGCCAGAAATCAGTATGAATACATTTATGTGATCTTTTCTTGGCGGCTAGATTCTGATAGAAGTGAAAAGAAAGGTGGCAGTAGATACCACAAGATGGAGAAAAGGGCATGCGGTGGGGTCTGAAGCCTATTGTGTCCTTTATTAATGCCTTGCTTTTATAATAAATGTCTTCCTAAAAGTTGTATCAATTATGTTTATTTTAATTATATTTTACATGCATGAAGAAAGCTTGCTATTTAAAGGAGTTTCCTGAAAATTAAAGCAGCTCTAATTAAAGATTTTTACTTTGAGTCTGAATTTTCGATGCTTCTGGTCAAATATTAATAATTCAAAGACGAATTAACTTAAAAGGAACTGGGCAGGAGAGACAGAAAACAGGATCTAACCTGCCTTTGCCAAATTCTAAGTAAATCAGGGAACACAGAATTCGGACTCTGATCAGAAACCATGGGTCTTAGTGACAACTTTCCTACAAGTTTTTGCCTGTCCGCTCTCATCCAAACTGGATAACATTTTAAAGCTGAATTGTCCCAGAAACAATCTGCATTTAAAGTGAAAATAACACAAGAGACTAGTGAGAGGCCGAGCCCCGTATCTAAGCAGAGAATCTGCTATGCAGGCAGATGACAAAACACACCAACTTCTTAAGAGAGAAAGATGAGGCCTAGCATTGTAAAAATATAAAACACTGGAACTTTGTACAATCAAAACAAGAAAAACAATAGATAGCCGAAGATGGCTGTAACAGAAATGAGCACGACGATGTGTCCCTTTTTCAGGGAGGACAGCAAGGCTTTCAAGGCTATCTAGTGACTAGAGAAATTAAAAGCCTTTTCCTTTGTTATCTTCTCCATACACGTAGTCCCAGCCGGGCCCAGCTGCTCCCCTTCGGCCTTCAGAAAAGGAACCATTCTAGACAAAGGAAGGTCTTGGGGTTCCAAGGGATGAATATGATGCCAAAGGACTCAGCCTTTCTTTGGAACACTGCCTTACTGTAGCAGATGACCTGCTGGGGCTGCCATATGGCCTGCACGTGACATTCCGTTCAGGATAATAGGGCCTGGGTCCATGCCTGGCTATGCCCTTTGGGCTGGGATGACAGAAGTAGAACATGTTTGTTCTGATTCTCCTATGGAGCCATAACTTTCAATATCCTCCATGGTGCCTTTTCAGGTTTTCAAAGAATATGACTCATGATCAAGCAAGCAAAGATGGAGGATGGGCTGCTGCTACTATTCCTGGGAAAGAATAAGCAGATATATTAAGGGACTTAGGATCCCAGAATGGTTAAGCTGGTGCAGAACCCAGATGTCATGAGTTCAGTGATCTATGTTCGTCATCACTGCCAACAACAGGAAGGAGCTCATGTCTTCACGTTTTATATTTTGCAAACCACTTCACCGGAGGTTCCCAGGTGATGTCACGATTTAAAACTGTGGTCAAAAGTTTTACAGAAGAATTAAACTCTAACAACTCAGAGAAAGAAAAGCGGTCTTTTAAAATTTTTTTAAAGCCAAGAATTCCTGGTCCAAGTCCTGTGGGTTTCAATTGCCAAAAATATGGCCTTTGTATTTTCCCTCTGCATTTGAAAACATAGTAACAGTTACTTGTTTATGGCAAATGTGGAGAATGATTACTAATTATTCTGAAGGATCCAGAGCATTACCATTATCCACATTCCATTGGAAAATTCAGTTCTGACTTGTTTTTTAAAATGCACTTCCTGGGTGAAGAGGGCATGGGACTCCACTATTGTTGTGACTTCCTGTGAGTTTATAATCACTTCTATATATATATATATATATATATATATATATATAAAAATTTAAAAATATATACATACATATGTTGTCTTCCAACTCCAAATGGGATACCTAGTGAGTTAGGTGCAATCCAACAGTCCAGGACTAAACAAGAAGCTGTAACTAATAGTGAGAACAATAAATGGCCCAAGTGAGTTCTATGGCCAGCAAGAGCTCTCGGAGGGTCCAGAGTGAGTCAGCTTTACCGTGACTCATATCTGGTATCTGTGAGCTTTCAAAACCTCTAGGTCCACAGAGGCAAAACAGGAGTTTAGGTAAATTGGTGCCAATTGCTGATCTTTACTAAATCGACTTGACACACAGAGAGTGTGAGAAATGCTGGGCCCTTCCTCTTGCATGGGGTGGAGTCTGACTGAAGGCAGAGAAGTAGAGAACCGGGGTCGCAGACATGAACCCTGGAGCCTGAATGCCTATGTAAGAATCCCGACTTTTCCACTTAACTAGCCACCTGCACTTAAGCAAAATGGTTAACTCTCTGTACCTCAGGTTCCCTGTAAGCTGAAGATAATACTAGCAGCTACCTCACAGAATTGCAGTGAGGACTGAATGAGTTATTTAAAGAGCATACAAGGGTTCCTGGAACCTGTTATATGACTGGGTGAGTAACAGGCAACTGTTCAAGGCTAATGGCATCGAGGAAGGGCTCTGTGGTTCTAACGCTATTGCTGGAGATAATTATGCTTCAAATGTCATCATATTACCCTTATCTACATTTATTCTCGCCTCCCTTTATGAATCACCTCGGGGGATGTTAATCTTTCCCCAGGCAGCAAACACATCTGGAGTTAATAGTGAGTTATGAAATCTGGATTCTACTCCTCACTCAGCCTCTAAGGAGCCAAGAGGCCATGAGAAGCCTAACTGACTTCCTCTGACTTCAGTTTCCTCATCTATACAATGAGAGGTTGGGCTAGAATCTTAATCATTTCTAAGGCTCCCTCCAACTCACTGGATTTTATGATTCTGAGCTTGGCGTCAGGGTTGGGAATGGCTCATTACCAAAAGTAAAAGGATTTTTAATTCACACTTCTAAATTTTTCCTATAAAACTGGCATTGCCTAGGATACAGAGTACATGCCTCTGATCTGTAACCACAAGTGGGCTCTGTAGTACAAACTGGTTGATGTGTCAAAAACTGAATGAGTCTCTGCTGGCACTTATGAATATGGATTAGACATTCCCGGATGGAATGGTAGAGGATGCATAGTTCACCCCTTTCGTAGTCATGTGGCCTTGGCAAATACGGCCTGTAAGCACTGCTTCCAGGGGTAAGGTGGTGCAGCTCCTCCCCCAGGTCAACAGATCACTTCCAATTTCTTCTTTAAATTGTGTGAAATGTTTGTGGGAAGCTCAGGTCCCATACACTCAGGACTTCTAGGTTTCTTAGCACCCCCAAGTGCAGTCTGCAGCTGATGGAGGTATTTCATTAACTTCTGTGCGTAAGGGTAGGGATCAGGGACTCCCAGATCTTAGTGTTAGTCACTAAGATGACCAAGAATTAGGCAATGAGCTTTTCACTTTTATAGCATCTTATTCTTTCCAAAGCAAACATGTCTTATCTACTTCGGTCTTTAAAGGTTTAGGGCAGAAATTATTATCTCCACTGAACTTCACGTCAGCTTCATGAGGACAGAAGTCTGTTCTTTTATCTGCTTTATCTTTATATCCCACCATGGTGTCAGGTACCCAGTACCTACTTAGAGAATGTTTGCTAAGTTAGTCCATGAATATCCACTTGACGTGAGGCTGTTAATGAGAGGCTTCTGGTACAGCTGTCTCTAGGTCCACTGCTCAGGTCACCCCGATGGCTAATCTCAGAGAGGCTCAAAATGAATATGTATAGATAAAAAGAAAAGTAGGTTCCACGGTGACATCCAGAAGTGATCTTACAAATATGAAGCCCAAACGTGAGACAGCATTTAAATGATGCCTCTCTTAGTGCCCCATGTTCTGAGTGTACGGGGCCATCTCGTTCCAAACCAGGTCATCTTACCCCTGTGCCTTTCATGTGCTGTGCCCATCACCTGAAATGCCCTCTGGTCCTTTCCTCTTCCTTTAAATGGCCAATTCCTAATCAGAAATCACTTTCCACCAGGATTTCTCCCCTTTTCCACCTTCTGCCACCAAAACCAGGGCTCATACCAAACAATATACTACATTACTTTCTCAACTTCTCCTCCCCTCCCCTGGCCCCACACCCTGAGCCTCTTGAGTGCAGGGACTTTGTCCTCTCTTTCCCTAAATAAATTCTTTAAAAAGTAGTTGGTACACAGGTTTTTAATAGCTGTCTGTTGAATGAATTGTTGTATGCAACCCTGTACTTTATTAAAAAAAAAAAGTTGAAAAATCTCTGAAGAACCCTTTTCTCACTGATGGTGAACTGCTAGGGACATGTTACCCCCAGTCTACAGTAGTGAACACGGACACTCCAACATGAAATTACACTGCAGTCTGTGTGGAAGGGATTCTCTCTTACAGCTGCTGATCTGACCACAGTGAGACTTGGGCTTCCACTGCTTTTGCAATTGGTGGGATGGACATATAGGACCGACAAATGCTCCAGTGATACTCTCTGGCCCGCTTCCTATAATGACCAGTGCCTTGGAGTTGGGGCCCCAAATTTTATCCTAGTCACCAAAAATATCCTTGGGAGGTATAGAGAAGTGTTGCTTTAGGCCTGAAACAGTCTGAACATTGTTGAAAAGACTACAAGAAATCAGCTTAATTACCTTTGAAAGAAAAAGTATGGCTGGCTTTCCTTTCACCACCTCCTTTTTTCCCAACTGGTTGTATCTATATAGAGCTGGGGAGAGGGAGAGCTGCCTCTTTCATGTCGTGCATGCTAACCATCCCAGAACACCTTTGAGGTTTTGGGATCTCAAGGAGAGGCAGCCAGTAACACAGGCACAACCCTTGACCCAACGGGGGTGAGGAGCACTGCTTTCAGAGATGCTTTGATCAAAAGTTCTCCGGCCTTGAGCTGTAACTCAGGTGAGTTGATTCTACCTTCTCTGCTTACTGTGTCTTTCTGCAGCATCCAACCAGCCCAAGAAAGAGGAAGAAATGGAGGCCACTGAGAAGGTTCAGAAGGATCCCGCAGCAAAGGCATCACCTGCACATGCAGACTTCTGTGGGTTCCCACACACTGTTGCTTCTTTTGAGGTGAGATAAGGTAGCATCGCCACTGACTACCTCACTGTGGCTTTTTAAAGGGACAAGTGAGAAAATGTGAGTAAAAATACTTTGCAAATTGTAAAGGTGCTATACAAGTGTGAAGAAGTAGTATTATTATCAGTACTTTATTTAGTCGCGGTTTGCATCAGCATGGTATACCACTTATGCTTTTGCTCAAATAAATATCAGCATTTCTATTTCCATGGCTGCAGACATTCTGCAAGTCTCAGGCTCCACTGAGCCTCCTTCCCTTGGCTCCTGCTGGAACACCTTCCCAGGCTTCTCTGACTGCCGAGTTCACAATCGTCCATTAAGACCCATCACCAGTTTGAGCTTTTTCCCAACTCTTTCTCTGGTCTCCTTTTACAACACTTTATCCATTTCAACTATGGGTTTACCATGATGGGGTACCACTGGCCATCTACCTTCTGTCTTTCTGGTTAAATGGTGAGTTCTTAGAAGGCAGGATCTATGAGTTACTAGTGGATATAAGTTCACGGACCAATGCAAGAAACATTTCCCATTCCTGCTCCACAGAGCAGAATTTCCCTGATAACATACTCGTTTCCATTTTCACGTGGCACACCTGGAGTTATCTGTAATATGCACATACTGGAGACTGGAAAAGTCAAGACAGTAATGATCACAAGGCATAGTTGAAAGCTAAGTAAGCACTAGGCACCGTGCTAAGTACCCCCAGGAGGATGGTGCTATTTTTTCAAATTTGTAGATGAAGAAATGAAGAGGTAATCTGCTTTCAGTCATGAAACTAAGTTATCTCAGTGTCAGTTTGCTTCCAGGGTCTGTGGTCTTAATCACTGCACCAGAAAAAGATAATGCAGAAGAAACATAAAAGAGAGGAGGAAGAGGTGTTTGTAATTTATTTAGATAAGAATACTATCACACTTGTAGCTTAATTTTATTATCATTATCTTAAGATGCAAATGGTGATATTTCTCCTACATTCTTTTTTCCAATCCATTGATCTAGCAGGTAATTGTATCAGGCAAATAAATGAAGTTTCTATGAAACAATAAAATAGTAAGAGAGGAGTTTCATGTGGGAGATGAGCAAAGATCCTGCCTTCTTGGGTCTTGGGATTTGGTTTCCACCTCTTCCTCCTACTTCCACCTTTGAAGTGGTCAGAGATTTCTTCCCTACCATCTGTGACCCAACATGAAAGCTTTTCAGTTGTTTCCAGGGATGATAGGGAAGGGATGCAATAGCCACCCTCCCCCAAGGTCAGGGAATCTCCTTGCTCAGGTGCTCTCGTGTGGAAACAAAATGAGGGTGGAAGGCCCGATGGGCTCTGTTGGCTCCTAGGTCCTTCAGAGTTAAAGAGAGGCTCCCTCTAGAACCCCTTCCTTAAAGTAGATGTCAGGGGGAGTGTTTAAGGAGCTAAGTCTCCACTTCTAAGAGGCTTGTCTACTTTTCTTACTTTCTATCTTCACTGACCAACAGTAAAGCATGAGGTTCTCATGCACACTGTACCTCAACCCCATGAAACAGTGTGTCAATGTGTGAAACCCAAAGGAGCCATAGGATAATGGCTCATCTTCCTACCATGCCTGATAATAAACACCCTCATACAATCCAATGAAGAAACAGGGCTTAAGAATATTCTGGCTCCACCACCCATTAGCTATGTAACCTTGGAAAAAACTACTTCACCTTGCATCTGTAAAAAATAGAAAATAATTGGATTCAGTTTAAAGGGTTGTTTTGAGGGTTATAGACTTAATACACAGAAAACCTTTAAATCTGTGCCTGGTAAATAAGTGCAGTAAGTATTAGCTATTATAGTTGTTGCTGTTAGTATTATTAGCATCATTCTCCTCCTCTCTGCTATGTCCTCTGCCCCATGATAATCTAATCTTTTCCGAAGACCACTTCTGGTGATTTCAGTGTCATCTCCTTGGAATATTCTTTGGAAGACCGAACAAGGAAGCTGCCTTTTGACTATTTTCCAATTTCTGGCACTAGTAATAGGAACACCTAAATCAACCACTTAGCAGTCGGGTGAGATTCTCAGAAATATGGCTGTCAGCACACTAGAAATTAAGCATTTTGCCAGTTTAAATGTACCAAATATATTTACTGTTATTCCTCTTCTTGAAATGCGTTACACACTCAGGCCCACCTCTAACACTAATCTTACTAGAAAGAGCCATGACACAGATAATTAAAGGCACTGAGACCTGACGTCTTGGGGAAGGTTGGGGAGTGCAGGGAACACTGCTAGATTCCCAGCAGTGGAAAAATTGGTCCAAGAGACACTGGACTGAATTCCTTGTTGTAGGAAAGGTGAATTAGGTAAATGGAGAACTCACTTCTGAAGTATTCTGGAAGGCAATGTGGAGGTTAGTGCTACAATACCTCCCAGTCCATGGTGTTCAAGTAGCTAGATTATCAGTCTCTCAAAAGGCTAGAAATACTGTACAATGGTTTAAAAACATGGTCCTCAAATATTTTTATTCTGTTCCCATTTAGAAGTGGGTATATCTATCCTCCCCTTGAATCTGAGGTGTGACTGCTTGAATAATAGAATATGGTGGAAGTGATGTGTCAGTTTTTGGGCCCAAAACTCAATGAATGGGCAACTTTCTGAACCCAGCCACCAGAGTATGAGGAAGCCCAAGATGCTTGTGGGGAAGCCTTCTCAGAGGCCTATGAGGAGAGGGACTAATGCCCTAGGTGAGCCGCAGCTGACAGGCAACATACACACTGGCCCCCATGTGAGTGAGCCGTCTTAGAAGTGACGTCTCTCTGCTGAGCTCTGCCCAAATTATAGATTCATGAGTCAAATAAATGATATATTTTTTAAAAAACTTGATTTTTGAATGGTTTCTAATGAAATTACATAATTGATATACTCCACGTTTTGGGGGAAGAATCCTTTCCTGAATCCTTTCATGTAGTCTCTCTATCCTGAAATATCACTTTCTTTGCTCTCTCCTCTTAGACCAGCTGAAGACTGAAATTAGCTGTCAGAGGTGGATATATTGCAGAAACACAGGGAGTTTTTGGTCAGAATGCAGATGCTATGACAATCAATTCTCAGTAACAGTCTTCAGATTGTCTTTCTATGTGTCAAACAGTATAAAACTTGTCCCTAAATTGTCATCTCTGTTAAAAAAGTTTCTTGTTATTAATCATAGAAATACAAATTATATCAATGAGGTACAATTTTACACTGGATTTTTTTTTGTTTTACAGGATAATATTTAATGTGAAGTTGAGATGAATCAATATATTCCCCAGGGCAGAATAAACTAGTACAACCATTTAGGAAATAATTTGGCAATGCGTAACACACAAGCTCGCTCCCATCCATGCACATTAATAATACCAACCTTTGACTTAGTAATTTTACTTCTAATAATTTATCCTAAGTGAATAAAGTAAGAAGGAGATAAAAGAACCTTAATAAAAGAAGATTATTGTTGACTTCTTTATCATGGTGAAAAAATTGAAAACTGGTTAAATTTCTAAACATGAAGAAGTAGTTAAAATAAAAGCATACTACACCAGCCTTGTGGAATGTTATGCAACTATTGAGATGATAATAATGAAGACCAGTAATCCTCAGTTTATGTAATACAAAGTGGGAAAAAAAAAAAATATAAAACTTTGTGCCCGCTGATTACAACTTTGTAAAAACAGAGATACGCAAAGACAAATATTAAAAGGGAACAGATGCAGATAAAATGGTATATAATAGTTTATATTAGGATGTCTCCCCTTTAAAAACAAAACATTTTTTAATGTTTTAAAAAAGAGGATGGAGAAATAAACCATTAAAAAAATAAAATCACCCTCCAACCCAATTAAGCTGAGCATTTTCTTGGTAAGACAAGAACTAATTCTTGAATCTTACGGAATATGTGTCTTGAAATAATATATAGCTTACTTTAGATGGTGACTTTCTAGAGAATAAATCTTCTATCATTTTATGTATTATATTTATATTCTGGGTGTTCAGTAAGGGAAAAGAGAGGTAATTCTGAGATTGCAGTTAAATTAGCATATTATAATGTTCCTCTCTCCTTCCCATTTCTCCCTTTTGCCTTCCTGGACTTCTAAAATATAAAGTGTTAAAATAAAACCAGCAACAACAATTTTTATTTTTAGAGTGAACTTTAATCTGATTTTCACAAAAATTCATGCCAATTCAAAATTACTGCTGTTCTCTTAGTGCCAGTAATATAGTGATTGCCTCCTGCATTCAAAATTAAGAACTACAGTCACACAGGAGAAAGAAAACTTGGCTTAGACTTCTTGGTGGTCAAATGTACACCAGCAAAAGCAAATGGAACACTGACTGCAATTGTGTACTTGGATATTTAAAGCACAAACCTTTTTTACCCCAGTTGTTCAAATATTGGCATTAAGGTCTTCCTTTCTCTACTCTGAAAACAGGCAGAGAAAAATGGAGAAGGAAAACTTGGTTCATTCAAATCCCAAACTTCCCCTGAGAGCCTTGTGAATGAAGTGGCAGGAAGTAAGGATACTTTCTCTGCCAGCTTTTTTGCTATTTGCTGAAGTCATCACCCTACTTCACTAAGATCTAAATAAGTGTCAACCTAAAGTGTTAAGTAAACTTCTATTTTAAGTTGACATTTAAATTTGTATTTAGCAAAACATTAAATACATATTTTTACAAACTAATTTCCAAGTGGAACTGTTTACATTTCACCTTAAAAAGAAAGGGCTGCTGGAACACCAAATCTATTTCAGAATTTTAGTCACATTGAGCCATTTTTCTTAGTCATAAATTAAATACCATAGCAAATAAGAATAATGTAATTCTACCTCTAGTTAGAGCAAGAAGAAGTCAGACTTCAGCTCTCTGTGGCCCATCTCAAATCAGCCCACTTAGCGCTAATACAAATGTAAACACATCCGTCAATCAACCATCAGGGCTAAAGAAATATCTTGGAACTAAAATGTAAACTTTTATTTTGTTCCAAGGTTTCTAAGCTAAGCATACTATAGTCCAAAATAAAATGAGTGGAAGTCAAGATGTTCTCCACTAGGATAAAATAAAATTAAATACGGTTAAGTTAAATTAAATAAAGTAACAAACCTCTAAACTGAGTAACTTTTAGGGGGCCTGACATGATGTTTCTAGCTCTTCAAGGTAGAAAAAATTATTATTTTCCTCTCTCACATGTACACCCATACATCTTAAATTATTTAAGTTGTTTAAAAGAATTTATATTAACACCTCTTGATCAGTGTCAAAGTAAAAATTGCTTAATGTTTAAGCGATGAATTCTGTAGCACTAAGCATCATGGCTTTGATCTTAATTGGCTTCTGGTACTGACTCACACTGGAGTTGTTTGTGGGCTTTTAATTCTATGGAAAGTCCCCATCTCTTTGCTCAAACAAGCTGACAACGTGCATGTAAAGTGGAAAGGCCCACTTAATGATACAAATGTTTAGGTAAACTATTAGAGACACTTGGGGTGGAAAATTCTCTTGCCATCTAAAATTTGATAGAGTAGAAGGTAGAACTGCCTCAGGCAGAACTGAAGGTGTACCTACAGATGGTGATTGCCGAATCTCAGTTAATTTAGAGTTGTTTTTCTTTGAAAGGTCTTTATTCATTGCAATTTGCTGGTGACCCCCACCTGATAAAAAATGAGTTGTCTCTAAAGTCTGTGCTTGCCATTAAACAGCCATAAGTTTTAATTCAAAATTTGTGACAGGGCTCTCGGAGGTGTCAGAATGACTAAACCAGAAAAGCACTGGGTTCTCACACTGAGTAAATGCAGATTCAACGGTGGTACCTCTTTCTTACACTTTGGAGAGGTGGGTTTCTATAGAACTAGATATTTGGGCCACCATGAGTACACTGGCACTTTTTCTAAAAGTTAACACTGAGGTATCAACACTACGTGGAATACACCCAGAGCTGGCATTCACTTGGTACCATGTTATAGGGTCTGTTTTAATTGGTCAGTACCCATGTCAGAAGGCTGGCTAAATATTCTGATTATCATCTGATAATATACGAAACTTCTGGGATTGTAAATTAGAGAATTCTCATGGATGTCAATGTTTGTACATCGGAGTTTTAAGGGCTGGGACATAGACTTATATTTAAGATGTGGCCAAAGTACTGGAGTGAGTTAAGTCCCCTTTGGAATATTAACATAAAATCTATAGAGAGGAAAGAGTAGATCCAAATGAAATAATGCCAAGGCTCCATCAATTTGATTTCATGCTGTAAAGCCACCAAACGAGGTCTTGTCTGGAGATTAAAGGTTTCAACTACACAGAGCAGCTTCTCAAGAAGAGTCTCCTGACTCCAACTTTTTATTCTTTCAATCCCATAATCCCCATAATCCTTATTTTGAGTTCTGAGAGTGTAGTCACCACAGTTATTGTCCAAATCCAGGCAGGCATGGCATCGTTTTATACTCTTGTCTTCCTGTCTTGAAGTGTGAAGACTACCAGCAGTGACTCTGAAGACCATGTCTATTCTGCCTTAGTTTACAGAGAGAACAAGGCCCGGAGAAATTAGTGGCTTGCCTGAGTATGTGATACAACAGTAACTTAGACCCAGAGTCTGTGACTTTCCAACTCATGTCTGTCTACTCAGATCAACACAGAAGAAAAAGCAATTGCTGAAAAGGAGCAATCAGAACAGGCTACATGATTTCCAGGGGCCAATACAAAATGGAAATGTGGGGCTCCTTATTCAGAAAATTATTTAAAATTTCAAGATATGCTACAGAAGAGCATTCCAGGCATAGGGCCAAGTGTGACAGCACAGGTTAACATGTCAATGAAACCGATCCCCATTTCATTTTTTTTATTTCATTATTCATTATTTCATTATTTCATTATTTACTAGGCTTTGACTCTGAAGGTAAAGGGGAAGAAAGACTTTTTTGGAATTGAAAATGCTCAAAGCTTGTCTGTTAGATGGATAAAAGAATGAAGAAATGAACGAGTGAAGGAATACACCTAGAATATTACTTCTAAGGCTCACGGTCAGGTTAATACAGTCACCATGCGCACTTGGTCCATTACTTAAGTGTCATGATTCATAATCTGAAAATACTTCACAACATAATCAACTTTCCCAGCCTAACACAAGTAAGTTGCCAGAACCATAACCAAAATATGAGCAGCAATGTGTACATGTGGTAGCATTACTGTACTCAAGAAATGCCAGCTTCTTACCAGAACTTGTGTATTTTTTCTGTGTCGTTCTGCATTTAGAAGTAGCCATCCAGATGTTTTATGAAACCTATCCATATGCACAATCTACAAGCCCTTTACATATGAATATTTCACACATTGCTGGGTATCCTAAAACTACTACAATTTATAGAGTTTTTATTACGTCAGAAACTATGTTAAGTGCTTTGCATATGTTTCCTTCTTAAGAAAGACATTATATAATCTCTACAGGTATATATATTATCCTGATCTTCCATTAGGAAAACAAGACTCCAAGAGGTTAAGTGGCAGAATTAGAATTTGACCTTAGGACTTTTTGGACTCCTAGCGACTACTTGTTTTTTTGAAGCAAAATAGTGCAGGTTGGATATACAGAGGAAACAGCAAGGGCTGTTTTTAAGGAATGAGACTTTTATTTGATAAGGCCTGGATGAAGTGTCAATTTGGTGATCAAAAATGCAACCATAAAACACTAAAAGTAGAAATTTACAATATTGAAAATCTAGGTGGTTAATCTTAGTTTACTGCAAAGGCAGATCAGTTGTACAAAGACAGGTACAAAGTTGAACAAAGACAGAGCCTCCTCACCCATATTTTATGGGGCCTTAGGACTGATTTATTGCATTATTGGACCAGAAAAAAGTTGAACAGTCCTGAGTGAAGGAAAAGCCAGGCTACGATTTTCACTTAGGCCACCTGCAATATATTTCATTAAGGAACAAGAAAGAAAAAAAAAGTGAGTAAATTACCTCCATAGATACAGCATTTACAATACGTAATCAAAATATATGAAACCTTAACTTTAGAGCTTAGGGGTTAATGGTTGGTCCTTTTGAAGTAGAAACCATAAGAAAATGTGAATTTATAATTATGAAATGTCTCAGCATTGAAGAGAATAGAAGTAGTGTTTCTGTCTCTACCTATCAAGAGATAAAAGTGCCTTCATAATTATGGCTTATTATGATGTTTCAAAGTGTTAATCTAGTGGGGGTATCTTATTTCTCATTTAAAACAAGATATAGGAAAAAAAATAAAGTAAAATATGAAGCATAGTGAAGGCAATTCATTTTTAATTCTGTCCACTTTTTTTGTAGTATTGTCTTCCAATGTCATATATCTTTATATTTTTAATTGCCTGATTAAATTAAAATTCTATTCTAGGTATGAAAAATCTTCAAATAATGGCAAAAATATATATATATTTCTGGCCAACACCAAAGTTTTATAGTTTGAGCACACTCATTAATATGTTTATGTAAAAATATATACTGTATACACATTATTTTATACACACACACACACACACACACACACACACATGTAACAATGTATAAATACAAACACTTTGTAAAAAAATTGCTGATTTTTGTTCCCCTATCCATGGTAAGTAAGTTTCCTCCAACTAAGTCATATGTAGTAGTGATGGTCCCACTCCCTGCTCAAGACCGCGTTAGGCTTTGGGCATGATAAGGTGTTATGATTCTATCCACAGAGACCTAGGAGAAGTTGGTTCCTAAGGAAGATTTCTTGGTTCTTGATCTGCTCAGCTCTCACCAGGAATGTGTCTGTGTTATTGGGTACATGAAAAGAGCTAGCCAAGGAGAGGCTGACAGGCTGAGAAGAGCAGAGAGCATAGGAAGCATGCGAGTCTTTGATGACATCGCTGAGCCAAAGAATTAACCAACCTTGGAGCCACCTCATCTAAGGACTTTAATTATATGACTAAATAATATGTCCTCATTGTTTAAGTAATGTTGAGTTGGGTTTTCTATATTTGTAGCCAAACCGTACCTACCGTGTTCTAAGAACTATGCTGGCCAATTTGCAAGCATTCACTTTAATTAACTGCACATCTCCTAAGATAAGGGCTGTTTTCTCCACCTAATAGGAAAGGAAACCAAGACTCTTGGAGAAACTGTTGATATACCCAGTTTCTCACATCTGGTTAGCAGATAGGGCAGGATTCCAATCTAAGACTTCAAGTTATTTAAAATCTCTGCATGTGTTTGTATCTGTGTGTGGTAGTGGTATATTTTAATGACTATCCACACTTACATACCTATGGTGCAGGTGTTACCTGTAGCAGGTAATATGCAATGAAAGAAAACAAATGGGAAAAGTAATCATTACCAAATTTCCTTATCCATTGGGAGTTACTTATTTTCCTTCTCATGGGTCAAATAATTCAAAACTCTATTCTTGTAGCTAGGTGAGCAATCGTGCTAGATAATGCCTGCATTTAATACTTATCAACATGGATAGAGACCATTAATGAGTGTTTTAAGGGAGATACGTGTTTCTAAAGAAAATTCTGACTCAAAGAAGGCAAATGTGCTTGAGACAGGCTCCCATGCACCTTTACTTTTAGCAAATTTGAAAATCTAGGTGGTCATAAAAGAATTTGCTAATCAAGGTTTCCTTTTTTCTCCCTGACCTTGGATATGGTCCCACAAATTTCTACAACACAGTCTTTCTACTACTAAGCAGTTAGATTTGGCTTCCTACTTTGAAACTCATTTGCCCTATCTGTCCTACATACATGTTCAGTGGAGGATGGCTCTTCAG
Source organism: Cynopterus sphinx (assembly GCA_030015415.1). Taxonomy (NCBI): domain Eukaryota; kingdom Metazoa; phylum Chordata; class Mammalia; order Chiroptera; family Pteropodidae; genus Cynopterus; species Cynopterus sphinx. Next base: position 91,592,261 of record CM057384.1, on the reverse strand, counting down.
GGATGGAACTGAAAATTACAGGGAAATTGTGCAATGGTAGCGTATCCAACCCCTGAGAGCTGAATGAGGTGCAATTACTGCTAACTGAAAATATTATCTATATATGTCTGAAAATTGAGTCTAAGAACTATATTAGCAGCAATGAAGTTTAAGTGATCCCAAAAGAAAAGGGCAAATGCTGTAAAATGCAAATAGCAATAATAAATTTGAGAAGTTGGACTATTTGTGTGTCTGTCTCTTTTTACAGATAGCTATGCGCACATTCATGAGATTCATGCTTTTTAAATCACCATTAGATTTGACCCTACTATGTAGGTCATTAAAACATGAAAACAAATACAGCATTAAGGAATCCTATGACTAAAAAGAAGCTCTGTGCTACCCATTCCCACCTCACTTTGTTCAATGAGAAGACTAAGGCCAGCAAAGCCAGTGCCTTGTCCATATCTGGTTGGCTAACAGTTGAGCCAGGCTAGGTTTCCAGACTTACAGCTCTGTCTTCTTATTCCTCTTTCAAACTGCTCTGGCAGCCTTGTCAGTGATGGGTGCACATTTTGAACTTTAAAATTACATTAAACCTTAGAGATGAGCTAAGTGTGTGGCAAGGACATGAAGAGAAAGTTGACGTAAGAGAGTGAGGAAAGATCTCATAACTTTCAGTAGTTCTTTGGAACCTAACAGAAAACAAGCTCCAGATTTTCTGATTGACCTCTGAGGACATCAAGCCCCATGACCTAGAGGTGGTCTTGGCTTTCAGTGGATAGGGTGGGGTATTCTTACCTGAGAAACCTCATCAATTGGCCAAGAGACCAGAAAAACCAGAGGCAATGCCAGACCTAGCAAGGATGACTGGCTTATCTCCATCACCTTTTACCAACCAAGCTTGATTAACTGGTGGCTCCATAAGAACACTTTCCTATAGTCCTCCAAAATGGTCTCTTGGTCCCCCAAATATTCCTTCTTTACCCAATCACCCCATAAAAAAAACAAATAGATTCAACGACCCTGTAAATACAGCTAATTAGGTAAATAATATTCACCCTCAAAAGAAATGACTATATATATTATGCTCAGTACAAAGTAGGACAAAGATCTGTAAGGTTAATTTTGTGTTGTTACTACTACAATGATTATATTTAAAAGCCTCCCTCTCTGACCCAAATTGATTATTTTAAAAGGAACAGAGTCCTCCTCACCAGTTATGTTCTATGATTTTATTGTTTCTTCTACTAATTGAATCGAGGATGTTTTATAGTAAGTGATTGAGATTATCGGCTTTGGAGTCAAAGAGGTTTAGGTATAAGTTCTGACTCTGCCACTGTGTTTTCCTAGAAGGGTACTTAATAATGCCCTCTTTCCCAAATATGTAAACATGCTGCTTTACATGACAAAAGGGCCACTGTATATTTAATTAAATTAAGGATCTTAAAATACAGGACATTTTCTGGATTATCTGTATGGGCTCAAGGTAATCAAAAGGTCTTAAAAGATGAAAGAGGGAGGCATAACGGTCCAAGAAGGAGATGTGATTATAGAAGTAGAAGTTGGAGTCACAGGATGGCTGGCTTTGATGACAGAGGAAGGGAACACATGCCAAGAAATGAAGGCAGCCCCTAGAAGGTGAAAAAGACAAAGAAATGGATTCATCCCTTACCCTCCAGAAGAAACAGCCCGTCTGACACACCTTGACTTTAGCCTGGCGAAACCCATTTGGGCCCTGTGACCTCCAGAAATGTAAGGTAATAAATTTGTGTTGTTTTAGGCCTCTAAGTTTGTGGAAATTTCTTACAACAGCAATAGGAAGCAGACACTCCTTGAACATCTGTGTCCTCATTAGTAAAATGGGATTAAAAGAAGTATGTGACTCAAAGGGTTGATACAAAGATTATATAAGAGAATGTCAATAAAATACTTAAGAGATTGGCAGGTAAAAACTTTTAAGAACTCAATATATGTTCACTATTTTTAAGCATATAATATCATTATATAGTGTAAGAATTTATATATTGCTGATTATAATAAATGTTGGCTTATAAAATTTAGTTCACCTTACAATTGAGTAACACATCTGTTTTTTAAGAAGCACTTTCACCTCTACTGTCTTATCTGATGCTCAGTATAATTATGAGGCCACAGATGAGGAGACTCAGTCAGCCTTCAAGGGGGCAGTGCTTTCCCTAGGTCACTCAGAGAGTGTATTATTATTGGCCAAAGTTGGAGTCCAGGTCATCTGATTCCAAATACAGCAGGCTCTCAACCTCGCCGTGGGATTTAGAGAAACAAACATGCATGGAATGCAGGATCTTCAGATGAAACAAAAACGATGAGCCACATGATGATGGTGTTGTTCATTGCAAACCAGACTATCTCCTGTATGATCTTTCTGCCAGGGCCTCTAGGCCCCGCTTCTCTAAGCACAGACCAAGTACTCTCTCTAATGCATCTAGTCAATTGTGCAAAACACAAAGGAAAAAATTCCATCCTGACCACAGCAGGCAATCACCTTATGCCCTGAAGCATGAAGTTTGATTACCCTTATCTCAGTTTATCATTAAATCAAAAAATGTTGCTGTGAATACTGGCCCAGGACTCCATTTATGAAATGATATAGGCCAGTCAGCAGAAATAAGTGAGTGCCCTTTTTCCTTCTTAATTTCAACTCACTGTGAAGATCTTTTGAAAACTGGGGTGGGCAGGGCAGGGGGACCTTTTTAGCTTTGAGCCTTCAGCTCATAACCATTCTCTCTCTGCTGTAGGCAAAAAGTTTCTGACCTACTACCTAGTGGCCTGCCAACACTAGCCTTGAAGTCTATCTAGCGCCTTGCCTGGCTGGGAACCTACACTCATTTCTCAAAGTGTGGTTAAGGGACAAAATGAGGCATAAGTCACTTGAGGCATCTGTTAAAAATGCAGACTCCTGGGCTCCATTCTAGACCCACAGGTGCTGGGGCCCTGGGAGTTTGAATTTTAACCCCATGTGATTTTGATTAATTTTAAAGTTTGAGGACCACTGGTAGATATCAAAGATGTGAGTGATGGCAGGGATGGTCTATGAGTGTGACTGAACTTCCACGGTGTTATTCAGGTTTTCATCAGCTCAAGGGCCAACCAGCATAGAACACATGCTGATCATCTAACACAACCAACAGTGGCAGCCAGATTTTTGCCATCATGAATCTGAAACAGTTGATATCTGGGTCAAGTGTATACAACTAGGCATCAAGGTCTGGGGTAAATCTCCAGGCCACTGGACTTCTCCTGCCAAATTCCCCTTTCTAATCTGGCTGAATTTGTGACAAGAGTAGTGAGTGGGGAGGGAGGGTAGCAGGCTGTGAAACTGGCTTCAAAATTTATGTACTGGTTAAAGAAATATGACAAAATCACAGGTGAAAAGATGGCATAGTTATAAGGGGTAAATGCATGGCCTCTGGATCCAGGCTGCATTTACTTAGAGTTAACAGACACTGACATACATGTAGCACTCGCTACCTGCCAGGCACTATTCTAAGTGCTGTTCAAATATTAATTCATTTATGTCTCACAACAACCCTACCAAGTGGTTACTACCATCATCATCCAACTTCTATGTGGGGAAGCTGAGGCGCAGAGATGTTATGTAATTTGCTCAAGATCACAGTTTATTAGTCACTCAACCAGGACTCACACCTTGAAAATCGGGCTCCAGAGTCATGTTCTTAAGCCCTTCTATGGATGCTTCTAGTGGATCTAAGATCCCTGGTCCCTCTACTCATTAGCTGTTGGACTCTGGGAAAATTACTTAATTTCCTATCCCTCAGTTTCCCCACTGTGTAATAACGGTATCTACCTCATAGAATGCTGATCGAATAATTTAATATACGCACTTAAAAGAATAGTAAGTAGTCAATAAATGCTAGTTCTTAGCTATGAGTCCTACATTCTCAGGGGTAACATGATCATTAAATTAGATATTTAAAGTGCTAGGCACAGTGCCACAGCACAAAGTAAGCACGCCATAAGTGCTAGCTGTTATTATTAGTCCAGTTGAGCCAGGCCAGGTTATTTTAGGTCCCGTCTGGAAGGCAACTGTGCTCTATGCAGGGGCAGGCAGCATGCCCTTCACTTCAAGGAGTAACTGGGTGGGAGCCAGATTGCTTACCAGACTCGGCATGCTCTCTGCTTTAAGTCAGTGGAATGTTCCTGAAAAGTTCCTGATACTGAATTTGTATGTGCATAATCCTTTTCCCCCACTGACCTATTTTATTATTTCTGATCGATCTTTCATTGGCAGTGATTTTTCAGACTTAAGAGTCTTCTCTCAGACTGTCTGTCATATAACTATTAACTTGTAAAAGACTTAAATATAAAAAGGAAAACCGAACTGCTGGGGCAATTCTTCACGAATCAATGGGCTTAATCATTTCCCTAATGTAAACATTTTCATTTTATTTTTCCTTTATTATGTGTTCTAATAAGCATGCTTACATTGCGCAGAACTTCCAGTCTTTCTTCCCATGATGCTTACTTATCATTTCCATCCACTATATTGTGGGTTGATTACAATTCATGTTAGCTCAAGGGGTTAAAGATGGCTTGGAAACCCTCATACCTAAACAACCAAGCTTGAAGTAGGGATGAGCATGGGTGGGGGGAGGAAGAAGATGAGGGAGTTGGTAAGGTATGATCTTGGGGAGCAACTGATGGGGGTTGAGTTTATCCTGAAAGCTGAGACACAGACAGGGGTGCTGAACCCCAGGGATACTCAAGGCTGGGATTTTCATAAAAGAAACAGTAGTAACTTCCAAAGTCCTTAACTGCTATTTTTTTTTTTTTTTGCTCTAGTAGAAAAAGGCAGTCAATAGCTCCAATCCCATTATTTACAGTTTACCAGCCACCACAGGCTAACTTCAATGTAATAAAAAGTTAACTCAATTAATACATTTACTAAAATATCTGCTGCACATCAACTATGTGTCACTCTGCTAACTTACAGAGGGCAGCAGGCAATCTATCCTCTTGGGGCCAGCAGTCCAGTTAGCACCTTGAGTCCAACTCATATCACTGTCACAGTTTCAACATGTTTCTACTCTCTTCTATTTCCTATCTCCGCATTCCCTTCTCCCACCACCAAATAACCCCATGAGTTAAGCAATTTGTTCTTTATTATAGATTCTATATCTAGAGTCTTGTCAGGTTCTTTTTTTAGAGGTGAAGCTGATGAGGCAGCAACCTTTTAGTTTGGTTCTGCTTAACAACACTGTGAGAAGAAACCATCTTGCTGGGTAATTTGAGGCAAATCATGCCATCCTTTGCAATGTTCACGTGTGACTCTGGACCAGTTGGCAGTTGCCATGGCGGTTTTAGTTGTTTTCATGGAACGATCTACTAAATCGTCACAAGATCGATCTCATTCATTCTGAATAGCTAAGTATAGTAAACCAGAGACGGTGAATATGTATTTGTGAACTGCATGGCAAACTGCCTCTTCAACCCGAAATGCAAGTCTGTCCTTGGTTAGGGCTCAGATTTGGACAACTGATCTAGACCCCCATCCCCACCCCACCCCAGGACCTTTGTCTAAGCTGTTCTCTATGCCTGGAATGCCCTCCCTCTCAGCACCTCCCTCACTGTCCACCTGTCTAAATCCTACCTAGTTCAAGGACCAGCTCAAATATCAGTGACTCCACAAAGCCTTCTCTGACCACCCTCGCCAGAAATAACCTCTCACTCTTCTCAGGTTCCATAGGTCTGTTTGTATGTTTTCTGGTACTTAAAACACTCGCCATTTTATTTTGGCTATGTGTTTACCTCGTCTTTTCTATACCACTCGGCAAGACCCTTGAGCTCTGGAACTGTGTCATGTTCCTCTTTGAAACCTCTCCCCACCCTGACACCTACTTGTACAGAGCAGACACTTGGTAGAAGTTAGCTGGATGAACAAACGGTTACCCCAGCAATGACAAAAACAGAAACAACTGCCACATTCTTCATTCCTTCTTCTTCAGCCTCTCCTCCTCCTCCTATAGTTTTTAAAAATACATTTACTTAACCTACCAATTATCCAAACAAGGACCTATTGATAAATGTAGACAACTCTGAAGACCAATAAAGCTACCAGAGTCTTAGAATGACAAGTGAGGCCCAGGCCAAAGTAGACTCTAGTGGGGTCTGAGTTGACAACTGGCTCCAGGAGAATGGAAGTGTTATTTTCTCAAAGAGCTTCATCTGCTCTGGTTCATATGTGCCAGTTCCTTGGCTGAGTAGAAACTCCAGACTTTATTTTTAAATACAGACTCCAATAATAGGCTAAGTAATTGCAGATCTTCCTGAGGCCTTATTATACATATACCAACATATTGGACTTTTAAAAACCCACATTTTCTTCCCATAAATATATGTTGAAAACCTTAAATTTCAGCATCGTATGTAGCGGTAATGTATTTTTTTTCTCCTTCCCATAAGAATCTTGAATAAAAAAGAACAACAACAAAAAAATGCTGATGCATGGGTGGCACTTTCTCAACAATGTGTCTGATGACTCAGAGGTAAAAGGATTCCTCCACAACCATAACCAACAAAAACATGTATTACAATACACAGTCAAATTTCAGTAATACACTTGCCCTCTTGGTGCCACTAATGCTTGAATGGCTAGCTGTAGCTCTCACTGTCTTTGCTAATGGGGCCCATAAATACTCCTGGGAAATGGGACAAGGATACATAATGGATCTCCACCTGCCATGAACATGATAATGAATGTCGATCACACCCTGATGCAGAAGCACTTTTTGGTAGAGAGTGATGAATATTGCCATTTGTCCTATGCCACTGTAATTTTGGACAGGAAAGTCTAACGTGGAGAAAAATGATGAGAGAAGATAACAGTTCTAGGCCACTTGAAAAGAAGAGCGTGCCATAATTATTTAGCCAACAGGGATAAAAATGAAAGAAGAGTACAACAATATGATTTAGTTCAGAGAAAGATTAAAATTTAAGAGCATACCCATTCTGTACATATTATTTCATTCAGTATAAAAATTTCCTTCTTATTCTTACTGAAAAACAAATGTCAAAAATATCAGGGACTCAGAAAATTAAAGAATGGTCCAGGTTTCAGGAAACTATTTAGAGCAGTGATGAAAAACATGGGCTGAGAGGTCAAGCCAACAAAGTTTAAATACTGACAAAACACTTTCCTGCTGTGTGACCTTAGGAAAGTGACTTCACTTCTCAGGTGCCTGAATTTCTATTTTGATAAAGTACTGATGATAATAGAACCTACCTGGTTCTTTTTGCTGTCTGGAGGTTACGTGGTATAAAGATAACAAAGATCTGAGTATGGAGCCTAGAATATAGTAAGCAGACCAACAAGTGGTAGGTATTACGGTTACTGCTGTTTTCTTTCTCTTCGTCATCATCATTATCATCAGCAGCATCACCATATTGAAGAGGATCAAAGTTCAGGCATCCTGAAGCTGTCTTTTGGGATATTGATTTTAAGCTGTTTATTAAGAAACAAAAGACTCAGAACCTTTGACCCTCCTTTCTTTCCCACCTAAAAGACTCAGAAAAACCTGCTGCAGGAAGGGACTTATAGGATGTTTGCCTTAGCCTAATTTGAATTAAGTATGATAAATAGGAAGGCTTCAGACATGGGCCTATTGGCTAGATAGCCCTTTCGTCTCATTTTCTGAGTTGCCTAGCAAGAATTTGCCTGCCACATGTGTTCTGCTCTTCTTCAACTACCTGTAACCCATTCTCATTTCTGAAATCTAAGACCCAGTTGCCCTCTTTTCTACTTGGCCTCAAGTTTCATATATACCTAATGTTGCTTCACCGTTTTTGGAATTTCCATGCATTTGTGAATTCTTCATGTGCAGGTATTAAAATCAGATTTTCTCCTATAACTCTGTCTCAAATTGATTATTAGCCCACCTAGAAAAACTTAGAGGGTGGAAGAAAAAATACTCATTTTTTTTAATCCTCCACAATATCATCTCAGTTGTTTTGTGGCTGATTTCATTAATAAATATTAGGGAAAGAAGCAAGAAGACTATCTCCCACCAGAACATGAGGCACATCAAACTCCCCTTCTTTTATCCAATCCCAAAAGCAGTACTTCTAATTATAATTTTTTTAAAGCTTGCCAACATATCCTAACAAATTCATGTCACTCTTGCTTTAATAAGCAATAACTACTCTAGCAGATCTCATGGAATAAAAACAAACAAATAAATGAGAAAAACAATGATAATGTATTGGGTACTATTAGACATGGGCCGCATAATTAAGATATATCACACGTTTTTTGTGAAAAGGGATGAAGCAGTAACCTGTTCAGTTTGCCAAAGAACTAGACAAAGTCTTTTCCGTTTTCAGTCATTTGGCATAACAAGCTAAAGGCTACTTCATTTCTTTCTTCCTTTTTCAAATAGAGTAAAATCTGAAGGTCTAGGATGAGTGGTGTCTGAATAGCTCCTTCTAATTCTGTATTTCTGGTGGTTTAATCGTATCAAGCGTAAAGAGGCTTTCCTGTGGGTCATGTAAGGTTGGAGCAAGTCCCCTCTTAAGTGGAACACACCATTGCAAGACAGCAGAGCCTTTTTTTGCAGGTGTGTCTCCAGAACTAGAAGCGGGGCCTGGCACAGGTTGCCAAACAACAGAAACTTCCCGTTCTGGGTGTTAACTTTAGTTACCGCAGCCAGACAATGCTGCCAGTGGTGTGGAAGAAAAAATTGCTGTAGCCAGCTGTGCTGTTCACAGTCGGATGGATTCTGTGTAGCTCCAAATGGTGACAGAGCCAGCAGCCTGTTGTAGCCAAGGACAGGATGATGGATGATCTACATACTGTGTCCAAGTAGGGAGAATGGCAGAAGTTCACTTCAGGGTTGTTAAAATGCTAATCTCGGCGAGTTAACAAAAGCTTAACAGAAAAGAGAAGTTTGAAAAATAAGTACATCTCATGTGGTATCTATGTGGACCACTGATTTGATCACCCTTGGTTACAGCAACAGTTGCTTTTCAAAGTAAGAACATTTTCTAGTTTTCCTATTGGGACGAATAGAAGCAGCTTCAATTATCAGCTGCACTGCCACTGTTGTCAGGGGCCAAAAGAAGAAAATTCAGCCAGACAACAGTCATTTCAACTATAAAGGATTATGATATGCTTAATATAGTTATATGAGTTTTATTCTCTCCATGTGTCACTGGAATAAATCAAAACACACTTTTTTTCCCCCAACTGGAAGTTGGCAGCAGTTCACAAAAGAAGCGACAATCTAAGGTACTGGCTTTGGTAGATTGTAACACTGTGTCTCCATTCACATGAGCCACCACCCAAAGTGAGATCTCCAGCTCTAATGACACTTTTGATACCTGAATTACACTAATAGTAAATTGAATTATCAGTGTTAAAGTCAGAAAAGCTGTAAAAAATGGCAGAAAGAGTTGACTACTATAAATCTTGGGTATGAATAATTTTGATTTAAAAATATCTTGGATAAAAGAATATGCTTCCCTGAGACAGGCTGCAGTTTTACATTCTTGTTTAGTGATATGTGTTGCTATACTTTATTTCTTTTCATTCTTACTTAAATTGGACATACAGAAAGATGTCTGCCTCACCTGGTGTTGGAACATTGGCTAGCATAGCTCCTTGCAAACAATAATACTCAGTAAATTCTGAGTGGTTGGCACAGCCCAAGTGCCTCTTGCTTCCTCTAGAAATGAATCTAGAATGTGCCAGTTTAAAGTCTATTAATTGAAATAAAGGGTAATATTTTATCCTGCAATATGCTAAGGAAGGAGTTCTCCTCCTCTAGTTACACCAATAATGGTTAGGCATTCAGCCAGGCTCTGAACTGAGCATAAAATGCATCAGAAGGGTAAAAAATGACCCTATTTCAGAAGCATTTTTCACTCCTTGTATCTTAGTGAAATTCACACGCAAGAACAATGACTAAGCTAATTACCAAGGATGATTTTGATGGAGCAGTAAAAAGCGAAGAACTTCTCCAGTTTCAGTAAGTTCTTAACAATTATGGGCATCTTTTCTGAATCAAAGCTCTGATTTCTGCTTGTCTGTCTATGTGCCCTTCAAGCAACGGAAACCACCACACACAATTCGGGGGGCCACTTACCCCAAGCACAGTTAGTGGACAGATCCTTCCTGTGCAGCATGCAGCCAGTGAACTGAAGTCCACAAAATTTCTAAGTTGCCCTCACTCTAAGGACTAATAGGTTTACGTCACAGCCATCTTTCAAATCTATCAAACCAGGAGAGACGTGGCCAGATGGTGCTATTAGAGAGTAAAAAAAAAAAAAAAAAAAGGAAGAGGATGGAATGCCCACAACTCTAAATCAAACTCAAGTTAACCAGCTGTTTGGTGATGGGAAAGTCACAGTATTCCTAGCGCTCTCCTGCATCACAGAAATGTCCCCCCCCCCCCAGAAAAGGTTATCTGTGTAGCTTCCCCAGTAGAAACAAAGACAGGTAGCAATATTCAATAGGAGCCAATAAGAAATAGTTGCCGGTTGTTAATCTAACAATGGAAGAAAATGGTCTGCTAAACAACGTATTTTGGAAATATTAAGGTTATATATTTAACTGTCTGAGAGCACATTCTAGAGACCTAAATCAAAGCACAGACACTAACTATAAAAAGCAAAACTCAGCTATGACAGAACTATAGTTTATTTACCATCAGATGTTTAAGTTCATGGTAATATAGGCCCAAATCTCAGAGCTTATCTGGTAACTTCTATTTATCTAAGGCAGGGTAAATGTTTGTTTAATATTTGCCAGCCTGACAGAATATGCTTGTCACTTACTATGTTAAACATGACTATACACAACTTAATTTCCTGAGTTAGAAACCTAAGTGAACTAAGGGATTTTTTAACAAATACGAATAAACCAGCATCAAAACCTATTGTTTAAACCATCATGAGGATAGTAAAATCCTCACCTTGAGCTGTCTGAGATGACTTTTCAATTCTACCAAGAAGAAACATTGAAAAAATTCTCCAAACAAGTATTTCTCCTGCTATAAGGGGCAGAGACCAATTCAATTTAGAAAAATGATCAACCTTTCCTAGGACTCAGCCTTGAAATAAACAAAGGAATCCACTTTGTAGCCCCAAATATCAAGAAGGTACTGTAGACCTAAAATGATTAGCAGCCGGAAGTTCTTGGGAAAATTGCCCTAGACGCTTTTTTTCCCAAGAAACCGTGAAGTCTGCCGTTATTCTTAAGGGGAGAGTAGTCCCCCATAGAGATGGACATAAGTCCAATTACTGTTTACAAAGTCTATATGTCTACAGTAACGATCGACTGTCCCTTCTGTGTGGCAATCACCCAGCTGAGAGCAAGGAGGAACTGGGATGTCGGAACTCGCCTGACTGGTCACTTCAGAACGGGGAGCACCCCCCGCCCCCGACCGCCTCTAACGCTGTAATTAATACCGCTACTTCATTCCGCACTGGCTCCAGGACATTTAGCTTTTCACAAGTTCAGGATTCAAACAATCACCTGGCAGCACTGGTCCCGAGAGTCGATTTAGCAGAAAAATTTCCAAACCCAGTTCTCACCCACACCTTCAAGTCCTTTATGACCCTTTATTTCAATCCCAGTGTTAAGACACGACAGAGGAAGCTTTAACCCTTTCAAACCTCCCCACGGCGGCTGCTCTATCGGTTTCTGCAGACCAGGAACAAACATCACTGTCAAGACGGGAAAGAAAAGTTTCCCTACCTTCCTCCTCACCATGCCCCTGCTAGCGGCTGCCGACGCGAGCGGCAGCTCCCTCCCGTCTGCAGGACGCTTCTTGCTGCCAGCGAAGGGGCTCATGCAAAATTGACTCTCCCAGATTTGTTTCCATCCATAATTGATGGGTCGAGGAGGACGTAACACATCTCAGCGCCGGGTTCTTGCCGCCTGGCGGACACCCTGTCCAAGACGCTTCCGTGAATCATTTCCAGCCGGAGAACAAAGCGCAGAAAGTTGCAGGGCAGAGTGGCCGGGGGAGAACCCCGGGCGCCGAGTGCGAGGGGGGTTGGGCGGCGGGCAGCCCCGCGGCGCGCCCCGCCCGCAGGGCCACTCTCCGGGCCGGAGGCAGTCCGGAGCCTAGCGGGTAGGGGTGGGCGACGCCCCGAGCCCCCACCAGGCGCTACGCCCGGGTGGTCCCACCCGGGACAGCACTGACAGGTGGCCAGCGTCCGCGGGGAGCCGCTCGGGTCTCGGCGGCTGCGCCGCGCCCCTTCTCCAGGCGCGGGCGAGGGTCGGCCCGTGCGCTCCCGGCGGAGCCCCGCGCTGCGCGTCCCCGGCGGGGCCCCGCGTCGGCTCCGGGGCCCGCGGGTGGCGGGGGCGGCCGAACGCGCAGCCGGCTCCTTCGGCCTCGGCTCTGCTGTCCTGCTGGCGGGAGACGCCGTGCCCGGCACCGGAGCGGACCGGGGTGCCCCGGGTAACAGATGGGGGAGCGCGGAGCTGGCGCTGCCTAGCAAGAAACTTTCACTTGCCCCCTTCCTCCGCTATTTTTCCCCCCAAAAGGTTGCACGATGCGGGGGTGGGGGGCTCCAAGTCCACATGCCCCTCCTCCCCAACCCCCAGCTCTGTGCCAGCTTTGACAGGTCCGCCAAACCTCTCCAGCCCTCTGCGCGTCTCTGGCACCGCAGGCGGGGAAAGCTGGTTAGAGAAGAAATCAACTCTCCGGTGACAACGCGCACACACACACGCACACACGCACACACACGCACTCACACGCACACGCACGGGCTTCCACGCGGGCTCTGAAGATCTGGGTCCCCGCCCCACCAGGCGCTCAGAGCATCAGCAAGTCGTTACGAGAGGGTCTTCTTACCTCATGGGGGGAGGCTGGTCAAACGAAAACAAAAACAACCCCAAAACGCTTGTCACGCCGAAGGAAACAGGAAAATACAGGGGGGAAAAAGGAGCGATGTGCACATAGAGATCCCTCCGTCTCGGGTCCTGGCTTCCTCGCTACAGTCCCCAAACTCCAGTCCTCGCAGCAGTGTCAGCAGCCGTCGCCGCGGCAGGACGAGGCGGGAGCCCAACGAATCGAGGCCGGGCCAATGGTGTAATTCGATCCATCTCCAAGCCGATCCATCAGGCGAGTCGGAGCAGCCTCGTTCCCTCCCCGACCCCGCAGCTCGCGGCCCGCGGCGCGGACGGCAGGAGGCGCGGGTGGCCCGGGGCGCTCACCCTCTGCCGAGCCCCGCGGCCAGCGCCGCCTGGAGGCCCCGAGCCCGGCGCCGCGGCCCCGCTGACCCCTCCGTGGCCTCCGCCTCCCTCCTCCGCGGCGCCGGGCTGCGCGCCCTCCCTCTCCCCGCCTCCGAGGAGCTGCTCCTTTCAGCACCTCCCAGCGCCTCGGCCATCGAGCTCGCCCTGGCTGCTGCTGCACGCAGCCTGCGGAGCCGCCTTTTCGCGTTCCTCCTCCTCTGCCTCTTTCTCGCTCCCTCACTTTTTTTCAGAGCTTTTCTCCAGACATCCAGAAGACGAATCGCTGCAGCCCGGAGAAGCCGCAGGCCTGTTGCTCCGTAAAGTTCTGCCTCGGTCTCTTGATCCTACATGTATTTGTAAGCACATCCTCCCAAACCAGCCCCACATCACCTTCTTCGCCCCGCCCCCACCCAATTTCTTTTTGTAACTACTAAGCAAAACAGCTGGGAAGAAGCAATCAAACATGGCTTTATCTTTATAAAATACAGAAATTGCCTACTAAAAATCCCATTTCTACTTTGAATGAAAGCCATTCAGTACAGTATAATTTTGCAGGCTAATGAGCCGGTTTTACAGGCAAGTGTTTCGTGTAACATGTTGTGGGAGAAATGAAAATGTCCTTGAAGTGACATCATTTAAAATTGACTGTCACAAAGGAAAGGGGGAAAAAATCATATATTCCAAAACAGGAGGATTTGAATCCAAATTTGAATGCAAACTTCATTTCCAAGAACGGGCTGTGTTTTATTAATTTTTAGTTGAATCATGAATCACCAAGGGCTCTAAATAGCTGTAATGAACCACGATGCCCCTATTTAAAGAAAAAGAAAGAAGAGTGCTTTTTCACCAAACTTTTCATTTTCATTTGAATATAGTTAATTACCGTGAAAGAGAAAAGAAGAGGGCAGAGAAAGATTTTCCTTTCCTTGATTGGTTCCTGCTTTCTCCTTGGCACAAAGTTAAATGTTTACATTTAGGGAAATACACTATTCTGAGTTGTTTCTGAACCTTGCACTGACAGCTTTGAAAAGGAACACATAAAAGACACCCAAGGAACGCAAGACTCATCCAGAACTGTTTCCTCAGTAGTTAACATTTTGTTACCAAATGAAGTAGGAGGGAAGGTGTGTGTGGGGGGGTGTCTTTTAAAATATAAGCTCTCTTCCTGCTGTTCTTCTATTAGAAGAAAGGGGTAGGGGGGCGGAAAAAACAGCTTCTGCAACACAGCTCTGAATTTTCTGCTGCTGTTAAGGCTTTTGTTGGCTGGCTGGCTGGTGTTTTTTGGTTGTGCTGGACTCTGACATCACTGCAAGTCTTGGCAGTCAGGGCCCGTCCCCGGCCAACTTCTGACCCAGAAAGCTGTGCCTGGTTTATAGGCATCCAGTCATTCCATATTTTCTCCATCAAGGGAGCAAGACCCACTGCAGGCAGAGAGCTCTGTGCACTGAATGAAAATGCAAAGAAGTGACCCGGGACTTGATGAGGAATCTAACTGCCCCCCACCTGGAGGCAGAAAACTCATGCGTTGTCTTTATGCACTGTGTCTGCTGTAGCAGCAAAGCAAAGACAATTAAGTCCAATTCTCTAGATTCCTGAATTCCTTGCTGAAATTCTGCGATGGCCAACTCTCCAGAGTACCATCTCCAAGAGTGCAGTTGACCGTAGACTGAGTTCTTAAATCCAGGAATGAAAAAAACGTCTAGATTATACAAGGATATGATATGCTAATAGGCCATTTTGGGTCAAAAATTAGAGGTATTTTCAGTTTCAATATCGATCTAGATCTAAAAGCCAATCCTTGTGTTAGATCCTCTATGGGAAGAGAGGTAAGAGTGTAGACAACTCATTGATGTCATAGGAATCACACTCTATCTTTTGGTAAGGATCACATAATAGACTTGTTGTGAGTATTATTATCATCTCCATCTCATAGAAGAAGACACTGAGGCTTAGAGAGTTTAAGTGACTTGTCGAAGGCCACACAGGTAGTAATTAGGTAGGATCTGAACCCACTTCTTGCTTGGTTGTAATAATGATTAATAGTGAGGTCACAGTTAATAGCACTAATTAATAGTAAAGGTTTTGGAACATCAGACAACATGGATTCAAATCCAGACTCTTCCTCTTGGGATAATTTACTTGACTACCTGTGCTTCAGTCTTCTCATCTGTGAAACAGGGGTGGTAACAATACTTCAAATGGACTTTATGAAGACCGAATGTGATAATGCATATAAACTGTTTAGCATCTTACCTGGAACAGAGCAAGCACTGAATAAATGTTAGCTGGTGTTATTATATATGCCCCAAAGGCAGTGCAATCTTAGAATCCCGAATTGGATTAGAAATTTAATCCAACCTCACATTAAATGAAAGATTTAGAGCAATAGATTTGTAATAATTTTTCTTCCATTCCATCTCCTACATTCCTCCATCTATGTGTATATGTCTATTAATTCAGATATACATACTACTTACATTCCAGTTGATGTGAAAAACATTTTGTGTGAATTTTAATGAATAATACAAATTAGAATGCAGAATTTCATGTTCCAAAATAAAAACATAGAGGTATTGAAATTTCAAAGGTAGCTACAGCTTCTGTGATTACTTTAATTTAGAACGCACATACAGTATTCCTTGCGTTTGCACATTACAGAAAATGCTCTTGTGGCAAGGGATTGCTTTCAAAACTAATCTAAGCTCTCCATGACATGATAAATCATTAATAATATAGAACCAAATCTCAGC
This sequence comes from Cynopterus sphinx, assembly GCA_030015415.1. Taxonomy (NCBI): domain Eukaryota; kingdom Metazoa; phylum Chordata; class Mammalia; order Chiroptera; family Pteropodidae; genus Cynopterus; species Cynopterus sphinx. The sequence continues at coordinate 91,576,295 of CM057384.1, read as the reverse complement.
ATCTGCATAGGCACAGCTGGCCTCCTTGTGTCAATAGTCTGCATATAAAAGTGACTCTGCCAAGATATTTTACTTTAATGAAAAATATTTATCATGGTAAATCTTCAACCTCAAGATTTTACTGACATAATTTATTTCTATTATTATGTATCATGATAGTATACCACCACAGCTATGCTTATGCTTGGAATAATAAAAATGTGCTTTTTAAGTCGTTTTGATTGCTATACTTAGCATAAATAATTTTTGCTGTATGCTCTGAGTAAAGGGAATACGCCATGCATTTACGGAAATAATATTTCAGTTACTTATCTAATTTTGCTAATGATTCCACAGGTGCCATCGTATGGAAGGACATTGAGTGCTAAAGCTAAATAAAAAGAATTAAGCTTTTTTCCATCAGAAAGATGAATAGTAAACAGCCTTTAATAAGGCTAGCTCTTTTGAAAACAGAAGCAAGATAAGAATGACATCACCATTTTATCATAGATTTTTAGAACAAATAGAAATGAAATAAAGTTTTTTGGGGGAGGATCAAATAAGATGATGGTAACTTAGCTGGTATTGCTTATTTCTACTGATATGTACTTTGTGAAGAAATACTTAGGAGACAGGGATGCCAGCTTACATTCCAGCAGATGTAAGGAAGCTGAAACTGTGTAAATTCTTGACAGCCTTCTCTCTACAAATTTACAGTAGCCAAGCCTCTGATCTTGAAGAACTGGGGTTGAATAGTATCTATTAAATGTTATAATGTCTTAACAAAGGAAAAAGAGAATGAAACTAACCAAAAGTAGTTGAGAATTAGAACACTTTATCTGTTTTAAAAGAAACTTTTAATTTGTTTTTAAAAACAAACCTCCCTGCCTGTCTTTTTTAAATTAATTAATTAATTTTTTATTTATTTTTCTTCAGCCAACGTTAGAATTCAAATCAACAAAGAGAGTAGAAACTAACTGGGTACCTATTACATCCCAGATATTGGCTAGCCACAATAGTATCACTCAATTCTTGCCAAAGCTCTTAGAGACAGGCATCATTTAGGAACAAAGAAATCAGGCTTGTTTAAGTTAACCATCTTGTTGGGGTTTTTAGCTCTAGTAGATATGGAGTCTGGGGTTTAATACAGGTCTGCTTGGTTCTCAAGGCTTATTTTCTTTCTAGGACATCATGCTATAAAAAATAAAAAAAATATAGCTTTGAAAGAAATATGTTTTGGTTAACAAAAATAATAAAAACATTAAAAAACCTACAACTAGATAGATGCTCAAAGCTAGATTAAAAATGTGTGCTTTCATTTCTAATTCTTTGATAGTTTTTGCTTATCACATGCAAACTAGTGTTAGGAACTCTGAGACGGGATTTTTAGCATAGTTTAAACTTCTGTACATTATATGCATTCTATTATGCACCTCTGAATCACTTATAAATAATAAGAAAAAAGAGCCATTTAACAGCATACAAATTTATATTAAAATAAACCTTACTGGTTAAGCCATAAATGTTTTAGTTAATGTTTAGGACCATATAATTACACCTTTTGCAAAAAAAAAAAAAAAATCACTGAATGCTGTACATACAAGAACTACTGCACTACCGCACTACAGAGCCAATTTATTGCCAGAAATCACAGGCACTTATTGGTTAAAAAAATAGAGAGAATAGGATTCTGGGTAATTTACAGCTTTCCAAATAAAGGGTACATTTTTTCTTTCCTTTTCTTCTCAGATAGGATGCTTACTATCATGGACATCTCATTAATATTAGATATCCTGGATTCATTTTAAAATTACATTGCTAATATTCAAGGGAGTGAAAGGTAGTATATGTATGGGGGACAAGAAGAAGTTGACATTCTGGGATAAGAATCAATAGCAAACGGTGTTTGCATTCTGTTGTAATTAGAGAACTTGTCTAAAATCCAAATGCCCTATTAAGCTGTGATGAAGTGGCAAGGCCCAGAAGCACATGGGAAGATACGATTGGCCAACAGTGTTTAAATCCGGGTCTGGGATATGATGTCACCGAGTCAGCAACAACACGAAAGTGACAGTAGGTAAGGCTATATTCTCCAGCCTGTTCACAGGTTTCATTTATATCTTAGAAAAAGGCTCAGAAGAAATCTACAGTTTATCCAACCTTTGGTTGGTTCCACAAAGTGGCCTGCCCAAGCTCTCTTTGTCCCCAGATCTCTTTGGCCTTCAAATTGAGAATCTATCATCAGTTGACAGGCAGCAAGTAAAAACAATCAAGGCCTATACATTTTTATACAGACTTTCTTACCAGGTTGGCCCTAGCAACCAAGTTAGAAATACTATTTGATTCACTTAACTGTAGTCCAAGATGAGTTCTCTCATGGCTGTCTTCTAAAAGCTTGAATTGTGATGTATGCTGAAAAAAATCACTTCAAAATTATATTCTTAAGGTAAGCTTTAAAAAGGAGCCTCATAATGTTTGTCATTGTTTGAATCTGTATTTCAGTTACAAAGCTAAAGGAAGAAACTGGCTAAGGGCCTTTCTGGATTTTCCTGAGGACCGTTTGGAGGTTTTTAACAGCATCAGACACCCATTAAATTAAAATATTTCCATGTTATAGTCATAGTCAAAGGTTGACTTTTTAAATCTTACTGTATCTGGATCCATGTACATACACTGTGTGTGTGTTTTCTCTAAAAATTCTTGTTCATAAGCTTTGTGAGTTCCTTTGCTATATTAAAATCTTAGGAATTGTTCTCATAAACTACCCCAATATGTTCTGAATTTCTGGGTCATAATTACAGAATAAACAGATTCATTTCTCATCACAGATTTTAATTAAGAATTCTAGTTATGCAATTATTTGCTAATGAATAATGCCTACCCAGTACCAAGTCATACTATTAAATATGTTTACTCAGAAGTGTGTTTTATAAAGATAGTTTCTGTGGGTCAGTTTCTCATTTTTAAATCATCAATTTTATATTAAGAAAAGAGAAAAACACTTATCTCTTATTTTATTGAGCTATGTGAGAATTCAGGAGATAAGGATAGTCTATAATCACTGGGAATAAATTAATTTAATATTAAAGTCTTCAGTCATGATATCAGCTCCTCATAAATATCAGGATACTGAATTCTGTGATTTAACTTTATTTAGATCATTTGGTGAGGCTACTCGATTGCCCATTTGTTGGCTAGGCTTTGCTTAGAAGAAGGGGCAATGAAGGTAATGATTTGCCCTGTGTTTATTGTGCTTTTGAAACAAACTACCCCAGTCTGGGCTACTAATTCCTTAAATATGCTCTTCAGTCCCATGTAATAAGGCAATAATCAATTTGGTTGCTTTTGACTTATTTGCTGTCTTTTATGAAGATGAATAAAAATATAAATAAACGAACAAATAAATAATCTATTTAGATGCCAGGTAAGTGTATAGCATATGGAAATGGGATATTTCTAGAAATTCAAGGAAAGTTAATCCTTTTACGTTAAATCATTATAAACATACAAGGACTGACATAAACTATCTGCAGAAATGTTTTCCCTAAGAGACAGTGAATTCCAAAGGAATAGGGGACCTTCTAAATCAAACAAGACATTACAAAATCCATGAAGGTGACAAGGAGATATCCCCCCAGATAAGACTACAACTAGAGTGGAGAAGGACAGGATCATTCACTCATTCATCCTTGCATACATTCATCTCACCATTTGTTATTAATAGCAGCAATCTGCTTTGTGTAAAGCACTATGCAGAGATAAATGAGAAATACCTTGCATTTAGACAGGAACTTAAAGTTTGAAAAGCAGTGTTAT